>CM022297.1:468622025-469856051 GCA_011799875.1 Thinopyrum elongatum
ACGGATCTGAACAAGGCATGCCCAAAGGACCCATTTCCCTTGCCACGCATCGACCAGATCATGGATTCTACTTCAGGATGTGAGTTGCTCTCTTTTCTGGATGCATACTCTGGATACCATCAGATTTTTATGTCCAAGGAAGACGAAGAAAAGACCTCATTCATCACCCCATGCGGCACGTACTGCTTTGTGCGCATGCCTTTCGGGTTGAAGAGTGCTGGGTCCACTTTTGCAAGAGCAGTCCAGATTGGCTTTGAACCATAGTTGCACAGGAACATTGAAGCTTATATGGATGATATTGTGGTCAAGACCAAGGACAGATCAACCCTCATCCAGGATTTAGAAGAGACATTTACTAATCTGCGCAAGATCAACTTGAAACTGAATCCGGAGAAGTGCGTGTTTGGCGTTCCCTCCGGCAAGCTACTTGGTTTCTTTGTGTCCCACCGTGGGATAGAGGCCAACCCCGATAAGATCAAGGCCATTGAGCAGATACAGGCACCCAAGACAGTTAAGGATGTGAGGCGTTTGACAGGATGCGTTGCCGCGCTTAGCAGATTCATCTCCAAGTCTGCCGAGCGTGCCTTGTCATTCTTCAAGGTTTTGAAGAGGGCAGGACCCATGAAGTGGACCCCGGAAGCAGATGCAGTGCTGCAGGATTTAAAGACCTACTTGTCTTATGTGCCCACTTTGGTTGCACCCAAACCAGAAGAGCCGTTGCTGCTATATCTGGCAGCAACTAATCAAGTGGTTAGTGCGGCCCTAGTAGCACAGCGGGAAGAAGAAGAAACAGCAACCTCAGCAAGTGTCCCGCCCGGGGAAGAGAAAGAGAGCGGCCCGACAAGGCCAGATACAGATCAGGACAAAGAGGAGCATGGCAGCGGAAGCAACCCCAAGGACACGGCAAGGAAGAAGGTGGTACAGCGCCCAGTATACTTCATCAGCTCACTGTTGCAGGGGGCTAGATCTAGGTATTCTGGCATGCAAAAATTGATCTTTGGCCTTGTCATGGCCTCAAGGAAACTGCGCCACTACTTCCAACCCATGAGATCACGGTTGTCACCCGCTTCCCGTTGCAAAGGATACTTCGAAACCCAGAGTCCACCGGCAGGATAGAGGAGTGGGCATTGGAGTTGTCCAGCTTTGGCCTGAAGTTTGAAAGCACATCAACAATCCAGAGCAGGGCGTTGGTAGAGTTTATTGCAGAATGGACGTGAAAGATCGAGGATTTTGCCTGGGGGGGGGGGGGGGGGGGGGGGGGTGAATAGGCGCTTTAAAATAATTACGGTTTAGGCTTGAACAAATGCGGAAAAAACCTAGCGGTTAATTTGTCAAGCACATAACCTACAACAACTAGGCTCACCTATGTGCACCAACAACTTATGCTAAGCAAGATTAACCACTAAGTGATAGCAAGACATATGACAAGAAACAATAAGGCTATCACAAAGTAAAGTGCATAAGTAAAGGGCTCGGGTAAGAGATAACTGAGGCACGCGGAGACGACGATGTATCCCGAAGTTCACACCCTTGCGGATGCTAATCTCCGTTTGGAGCAGTGTGGAGGCACAATGCTCCCCAAGAAGCCACTAGGGCCACCGTAATCTCCTCACGCCCTCGCACAATGCAAGATGTCGTGATTCCACTAAGGGACCCTTGAGGGCGGTCACCGAACCCATACACTTTGGCAACCCTTGGGGGCGGTCACCGAACCCGTACACTTTGGCAACCCTCGGGGGCGGTCACTGGAACCCGTCAAATTGCTCGGGGTGATCTCCACAACCTAATTGGAGTCCCTGACACTTGCCTGGAGCTTTACACCACAATGATTGAGCTCCGAACACCACCAACCGTCTATGGCGCCCAAGCACCCAAGAGGAACAAGCTCAAGGGTACCAAGCACCCAAGAGTAATAAGCTTCTCAACTTGTAACTTCCACGTATCACCGTGGAGAAATCAAACCGATGCACCAAATGCAATGGCAAGGGCACACAGAGTGCCCAAGTCCTTCTCTCCCAAATCCCACCAAAGCAACTAATGCTAGGGAGGAAAATGAGAGGAAGAACAAGAAGGAGAACACCAAGAACTCCAAGATCTAGATCCAAGGGGTTCCCCTCACATAGAGGAGAAAGTGATTGGTGGAAATGTGGATCTAGATCTCCTCTCTCTTTTCCCCCAAAAACTAGCAAGAATCCATGGAGGGATTGAGATATAGCAAGCTCGAAGAAGGTCAACAATGGGGGAAGAACACGAGCTCAAAGGATAAGATGCAATGGGGAAGAAGGCCCCCTTTTATAGGGCCCCCCAAATCCAACCGTTATCTGCCCAGCCCGCAGCTAAGCGGTACTACCGCTCCTAGGAGCGGTACTACCACGCGCTGGTCAGGGAGTACGATGAGTATAGGAGTGGTAGTGCCGCCGGAGCGATACTACCGTTGCCCCCAGCGGTACTACCGCTTGGGGTCCCTGGACAAGGCAAGGCAGCAGTACTAGAGGGTACTAGGGCGACAGTACCGCACCAAGCGGTACTACCATGCTAGTTCCGCTCTACTACCGCAAAAGGGAAAAAGGAAACAGAAAGTAGCACAGAGGGATTTCTGCAAGCGGAACTGGCAGCAGTAGTAGAGCGGAAGTACCGCTTAAGCGGTACTACCATGCTACTACCGTGCAAGTACCGGCAAAAAGAAAAAGGCAATAGAAAGTTGCACGCGCAGGAATCCCCCAAGCGGTACTGGCGCGGCAGTACCCCGCGGTACTACCACCGGAGAGGTACTACCGTGGGTACCAGCGGTACTACCGCTTGTGTGCTACCACACTGTCCACAGAAAACAGAAGGAAGCAAGAAAACCAAAACTGCCACAACTTCTACAAAAGAACTCCGAATCCAGCAAACTCAAGCTCGTTGGATCGATGACGAGAAGTGGCAGTAGAGATATGCCTATGATATAGAGATGTGAAACCTCTATCAATGAAGATCCGGCATAAACTCCAACATCGAAAACAACATAGAAGATGCATATATAATCTCCGTTTTCGATGAACTCGAGCTTGTCAAGAAGATGACCATAAGCTCCAAAACTCACAAGGAGAAGAACCAAACAAGAACCAATAAAGATGATGCAAGGATGCAATGGTTTGAGCTCTCTACGAACGAGACGATCAAGCTACTCATCGAGAGCCCCCCTTGATAGTACGGCAATCGATCATATAACCCGGTCTCCCAACTACCACCATGAGACCGGTAAAATAGAAAACCTATCAAGGGCAAACCTTTGCCTTGCACATAGTCCACTTGAGCTAGATGATGACGATCTTGACTCCCTCAAGTTGGACTACCTTTCTTGATTGCGTTGGCTCAATGAAGACTAGTTGATTGCTCCCCCATACTCCACTATGGTGAGCCACTCTTTGGCACATCTTCACAAGTCCATTGACTCCGCAATGGATGGCAAGCTTCATGCACTTGATCTCTTCGTGATGCTCCACTTGACCTTGCACACCGCAATCTTGATGATGATCACCACTTGATGTCATCCTCTCCATGGGTTGTATGATATCTTCCTCTTGACGCAAGCCCATGGAAACATACCTAACCCCACATAGAACTCTCGTGTAGACCATTGGTTAGTACACAAAGCATAATGGACAATGCTTACCATACCATGGGATCACTTGATCCCTCTTGGTTCATCTTCTACACTTTGTGTGTTGATCAACTTGATTCACTCTTTGACTTAGTCTTGATCAACCTCTCACCTGACCAATCTTTAGGTAATTCCTTGAATAGCACCTTGGTTATCACAAACTCTCCTTGAAACCAACAAATGAACTCCAAGAAAAGCCTATGGACAAACCCTTCAAATATAACTCAAGGCAACCATTAGTCCATAGAGATTGTCATCAATTACCAAAACCAAACATGGGGGCACCGCATGTTCTTTCAGGACGCCGACCCCTGTTGAAGAGGTACTGGAAATAGTTATCCCCGGCAAGGAAGCGCCCCAAGAATGGATCATGTATTTCGATGGTGCCTTCTCCCTACAAGGTGCAGGGGCTGGTGTGCTTCTCATCGCTCCCACTGGAGAGCACCTGAGGTACGTCGTCCAGATGCACTTTCCCCGGGAGGAGGCGACCAACAATACATCAGAATATGAAGGGCTTCTTGCCGGGCTCAGGATTGCCACAGAATTGGGAATCAAGAAGCTAATCATTTGAGGAGATTCACAACTGGTGGTGAGACAAGTCAACAAGGATTACCAAAGCCCATTGATGGAGGCATACGTCGAGGAAGTGAGAAGATTGGAGGAGCGCTTTGACGGGTTGCAAACAGAGCACGTACCCCGTGCGGAAAACAACATTGCTGATTACCTGTCAAAGTGCGCTGCGCAGAAGCTTCCTGTGGAACCAGGAACTTTTGTTCTCTATCTTACTCAGCCCTCTGTATCCCCGACAACAATGGCCCGAAAGAGGAGGAAATTGGACTCCGGTAAGCCTCTCCCGGTAGAGCCTTTCAGGGCTCCTGGCAGGGACCCTGTCGGGAACAACTCCTCTTCGATTGCCGGGCTGCACCCTCCTGTCGGGCCTCTGGTCCCTGCGGTCGAGGGATGCGCCCCCACGAATGAGGAGGTGCCGCTAGTCCTCATTACCGAGCCTCAGGCTCCAACTTGGGCAAGGCACATAGTCCATTTCCTCCAAACCGGAGAACTTCCCGAAGAGCAAGAAGAAGCTGAAAGAGTAGCCCGGAGGGCCAGTATGTATCAGTTTGTTGATGACACACTATACAGAAGAAGGCCCAATGGTGTGAAATTGAAGTGCATTTGCCGGGAAGGAGGAAAGGAACTGCTGGCAGGAATACACAAAGGCATGTGCGGCTCCCACATTGGATCAAGGGCCTTGGTTGGGAAAGCATTCCGGCAAGGATTCTATTGGCCCACAGCCCTCCAAGATGCGGTTGAGCTCGTCACCAAGTGTGAAGCCTGTCAGTTCCATTCCAAAAACATCCATTTGCCTGCCCAAGCACTCCAGACAATCCCTTTGTCATGGCCGTTTTCAGTCTAGGGGCTCGATATCCTCGGCCCTTTCCCCCGAGCTGCCGGGGGCTTTGAATTCTTGTTCGTTGCAATCGACAAGTTTACAAAATGGCTAGAAGTAGATGCCGTGAGAAAGGTGACTGCTTAGTCAGCTATCAAGTTCTTGAAAGGATTGGTGTGCCGCTTCGGTGTCCCTGCTCGGATCATCACCGACAACGGCACCCAGTTCACGAGCCGCGCCTTCATGCAATATGTTCATGCCCTCGGAAGCAAGATCTCATTTGCCTCTGTCGCACATCCCAGAAGCAATGGACAAGCTGAGAGGGCGAACGTTGAAGTGCTGCGAGGACTCAAGACAAGAACATTTGATAAGCTGCGGAAGCACGGTATGCGATGGATCGATGAGCTACCGGTGGTTCTTTGGTCCCTCAGAACGACACCAAACCAAGCTACCGGGTAGACTCCCTTCTCCCCAGTCTATGGGGCAGAAGTAGTTATCCCCACGGAACTCATTTATGGGTCACCTCGAGTGCTTGCCTATGATGAAGTAGCGCAGGAACAACACATGCGTGACGACGCCGTGCTTCTCGAGGAGAACCGTCTCCGGGCTGCTACACGTGTTGCACGCTATCAGCAAGCCCTGCGTCGCTATCATAGCCACAGGGTTCATGCCCGGTGTTTTGAGGAAGGCGACCTTGTCCTTAGGCGCGTTCAGTCCGCCAAGGGTAGAAACAAGCTGTCGCCGATGTGGGAAGGCCCTTACCGGGTAGTACGAGTCACCAGACCTGGCGCAGTCCGTCTGGAGACCGGAGATGGCATTCAATTGCAAAAATCATGGAATATTGAGCATCTCCGCAAGTTCTACCCGTAAGGCACGGCTGTCGGGCCCTGCCCGGCAGCCACCCTTTTGTACAGGCCTTGCCTCAGCTGCATGTAACCCCTTGTACAAAGCCAGGCGCAGACCCTGAGCAACAAAGAAATAAATGAAGTGCTGGGGGCCCCCGACAAGTTGCATGCATGCATAAGCATATCATAAGCATCGCATGATTCATGTAGATAGGTTGCATGATCATGTAGATAGATTGCATCTGGCATCATCTTCATTTGCATAAACTGCAGGCTCCTGCCGTGGACTTAGTCCTAGGAAGAGGATGCGAAGACAAGCCAGCACTGCGGTCTCCGGCAAGCCAAACATATAAGTTCCATCTCTTATCCATACATGTTCCGTGAGTAGGACTTGTGCATATGAAAACCTCGCCGCCTCGGAAACAAAGGTGCTCCCATCTACTGACACGAACGCTGCTTCGGTCAGGATGGTCGTAGTGGCCTTTGGCTGAAAGGGATTGGCGGGGGGCTGGTCTCTCCAAATGGGCTCTGTGCCCGGCAGGCTCAGCCTCACAGCAGCAGTCCTATGGGGTACCGGCAAGGTAGCTTACCGGGATCTACTTGTTTACATGAAAGTATAGAGGTTTTTCACCTCTGCATGGATATCATACACGCACAAGTGCCCGGCAAAGCTTACCTTTTTCATTAATATGCTGACCAACAAGTACAAATCTCACAGAACATAAACATGGATACGAGAGATTACATTATTTGAACTAAAATTTGGCAAGTGCCTACAGATTTAAGATTGAAAAAAAGATAAGTGCCCCGTAAACTCCTCTCCCTGTCCCTTTTTATCCCAGGTAGTGCGGTGGGAAGAGGAGAGCTCGGGAGGACTGCTCAAGCAGGAGCCCACCCCGGTCCCGTCATGGCCTGCCGGGTGCAGCCTGACAAGATCAAGAGTGGCGAGGCTGTGAAGGAGGGGGATGGAAGGAGCGGCTCGGTGGTGCCCTGGTCACTACCTCCAGGACCAGTCAAAAGCCCCAGCGCAAGCGCCGACAGGGAAGGCCGTCGGAGCTCAGCTGGAAGACCGCTGGAGGAGGCGAAGGCACCAAGAGAGCGACCCCCTCCCCGGTGATTGGAAACCTGGTGACGATGGTGCCGGGAAGGGGAGGGGAAGAACGGGAAGATGAGGCGGCAGGACGTCAGTACGAGATGAACGCATCGGTGCCATCATACTTCGACCTGATGGTCTGCCTCCCACCTTCTCCGTCTTCCCTAGCTTCATCTTCATCAACACCACTGCAGGGGGATGTCGGCCTCTCGGTCTGGCACCTCCCTCGAAGAGACGGCGGGCGACTACAGTGGCCAGAGGGCTCGATGCGCGCCGCTCCCCACCATGGCGGGCAGGAAGACGCAGCCGTCCTTAACAAGAATGCCAGATCCGCCAGAAGGAGCAGTGCTGGGATTACCAAGGACCCCATATACTGCATCCCAGGCAAGCATCAAGAGCCCCGGACACCTCGCCAACAAGGTGACGACCCCCGGCAGCGCGCGGCACCAGACCAGACTCACTCCCCAAGCATCAGCACAAGCATTTGACATCGTCAGCAACTCCAAGCTAGGACCCGAGGCCTGGCTCCGGGCTCTTCCTTTCAGCATACCCAGAAGAAGCAGAAGGCGGAGGAGGAGAGGAATGTGGATGAATGCCTCTGCTCCTCCCCCGCTCCTCCTTTTATAGGCGAGCTGGGGCTGGGGGCTGATTCCCCGGCGAGTAACTGCCACCCTCCTCCACCAATCCAAGAAGATCGGGCCCCTGCCTTGATGCTCTCCTGCACCACGCGCCTCCATTACCTACCCCACTCAATGCATGCGGCATACGTGGCTAGGGATAAGGGCGCGGTGGGAAGAGTGAATTGGCAATTATCCGCCCGTGCGTTAAAGTCATTCACGGGCCATTATAAGAGTGGCCCCACCGTAATTGGCGTTGCACGACGCGCGGGAAAACCGGAAACTGACCCAAGCTCGGGTTAATGAAGAAGCAAAGAAGATCTCAAAAGGGCGGAGCCGCCCTTACATTTCTGCATGTGCACTAGTTAGGGCCTACCCCGACGACGCCCAGTGGCGCGTTCGTGCCAGGCCCGGGGGCTCCTGTCGGTGCAACAGACCCTGGGTCCATTGCACGGACTGTGCACCGGCCCAGAGACAAGATTACGAGACCAAGGTCAGACCAAGCAAGGAGGATCGGTTCCCTGGAAGGATCCAAGTGCAGGTCAAGAAGGCAGAGGTGAGCCAGAGGAGCAAGGCGTCACTAAGAGAAGGACCTACCTTGCCGGGCAGGCGAGCCCGGCAAGGTTGGGTTTTGCCCCGGAAGCAAGCTCCCAGATCGTCCCGGCAGGCCTGCCGGGGCTGGCGGAGGCAAGCCACTCCACCGCTCAACCTCACAAGCGACGCAAGTCATTAATCAGAGCGGTGTGAAGCTCCAAGGTGACTAAGTGGCTGCTTTTTGCCACATGGCAGCTACTTCCTACAGCAAACACCTCCATATGACACCCGTCCTGAGACGTGTCAAACGAGCAGGCGCGAAGCTGGCAAAACAGCCCGGCAGGACCTGCCGGGCGAGCAGTGATGTGACACTAAGCAGCGCATTTAATGCGCTCTTTCAGCCTGTAGAGTTAGGTATGATAGCACTGTTAGCTATCTAATCAGTACGCAAAGACTGATTTGCCACTGTGGTGACCCCTTAATCTATAAAAGGAGGCCCGTGGCGATCGTAGAAGAGGTTGGACCCTCGCATATTCATACGTGCGGAGCCACTCTCGCCCCCAGAGCAACCTTGCCGGGCGAGTGTGCTACGTCCATCACCATTATTCACCATCAATCCACCAAAGAAGGAGTAGGGTTTTACGCCTCACGGTGGCCCGAACCTGGGTAAAGACTGCCCGTGTGATCTCTGCCGTGCAGCGCGACGCTTCTCTGCTCTTTGTGCAACGTGCCCATCCCCCCATCGAACCAAAAGGGGCTTATGGCCCCATAGGTGGCCGTGGTTTCCCATGACATCTTTGGTGCGCTAGGTAGGGGATCACTTGCGCGAACCCGAGAGCGTACGTTGCGCGTCATCTTCATCGACATTTTCATCGTCAACGGCGTCATCGACTATGGCGCCCAAGAGGAAACCCGGAGCTGCAAATCACCCGTCCACCTCGAAGGCTCCGCCGCCTGCGACCGCCGACGTCGCGGGCAATGCGGGGGCTCGCGAGGGTGTGGATACCGCGGGGGACATGGTCGGCGCAAGCGGCGCCATCGCCACCTCCCCCACAGCCGAAGCAGGAACGGGAGGCACCGGGGAAGGACAGCACCAGCAACATCCCAACGGCCTTGCTCCACGAGGTACGGATGGAGGGATCATTCCGCCTGAACCCCTTCTCCTCGCCAACGGGCACAGCCGTAGTGGTGATGCTCGTTCTGGGGTGAATCACGACCCTCCGGCCACCCCCGTTGCGGGCGCAACCACAGGGTACGCGCCACCCCCGGGGCGGGCTGACCCAGCTACTGTGCCCAACGGAGCCGCTGGCCCTCAGGCGCCTCCGCCGCGTCACCATGCCATCCAAACGGTTGGTTCACAACAACAAGGGTGCGACGCGGTCGCCACCGGCAACATCAGGAGCCGAGCGACACTACGATCTACGTCGTCATCACCTATGCCAAGCACTGCCTCAGAGGCCATGGTGCGAGCCCAACTGCTGTTGAGATTTCCACCGGCGGCAGACCAGATGGATGAGTGGCGAGCCACTATCCAAAGTCTAATTGGTTTTGCCGAGGCGGAAGGATCACAGCGGGCCGGACCGCCACTGCCTTCCCATGCAGCAACGACGGCTCGTGCGGCTGGCCGCGCGGGAGGGGCCACCCTCACGGTGCAATCCCCAACATGGCAAGCCACCCAGAAGCAGTAAAACCAAGCACCCGATGACGTCTCGATGGCCTCGTCAGACCCTCGAGCGCGTCAAGGCCAACAGCGTGCCCCGGAGGGCAGGCGAGGGGAAGGCGTGCGTGTCATCGACGAGCGGCGCCGCGACAACCCCCGCCGGTCCAATGGGTGCGATGGCCCCGATGTCGACGAGCCCGCACTCGGAGATGGCGGGTGCCTGCCTTTCGAGGTTGGGTGCCCCGCCTTCACCCGTGAGCTGCGGCAAGTCCGTTGGCCGTCCACTCGCACGTTCAAGCCAGAGATACCCAAGAAGTATGATGGGACACTAAACCCGGCAGAGTTCTTGAGCATCTACACCATCCTTGTTCAAGCTGTCGGGGGAAGAGATGAGAAGGTGTTCGCCAACTACTTCCCTTTGGCCCTCAAGTCAAATGTGAGGTCTTGGCTGATGCACCTGCCGGATAACTCCATTTCAACCTGGGCTGACCTGTGCCACGAGTTCATTGGTGCCTTATAGGCGGCCATCAAGAACCAGGGTGGTCCAGCGACTTGCAGGTTCTCCAGCAGAAAGAAGGAGAAACTCTATGGAAGTACTTGCAGAGATTCAGCCGAGTCCACAGAAATATCCCAGATATCCACTGAGCTGCCGTGATAGCTGCCTTCCAATCCAACGTGCGCAACCGCATGATACGTTCCAAGATGAACGTTCGGTTGCCCAAGACTGTGAAGGAGCTCTACACTTTAGTGGACAAATGTGCTCGGGTGGAGGAGGAGAGGAAACTCCCTAGAGAGGAAGATTGCGTCGACATCGACTCAGAAGATGGCGACGAGACCATCAGTAAGAAGAAGAAGAACAAGAAGCACAACAAGAAGCGCAAGGATAAGACAGTGATGACTGTTGAGGGGTCAGGCATGCCTAGTACCGGCAAGAAGGCCAAGGCTGAAGCCCCCGGCAAGGAGGCTACCGCATGCGCTGACTACCAGGAGGCAGCGTCTACCGAGAAAGCTGGGAAAAGTGATGAAGGGTACTGCAAGATTCATCGGTCCAAGGGCCATGATCTCCAGGAGTGTCATCAGGTTGAGCAGCTCATCAAGAGGCAGAAGGCTGAGTATGAGAAGCGCAATAAGGAAAAGGTCAGAATGGCGCTGGCGGGAAGGGCCAGGGTGGTGAAGAAAATCGCATCGGCAAGGCTCCTCGGAACCAAGGGAAACCCGCCAAAGGCTGAGAGAAGGAGGATTGCAGTAATGAGAGTGATAGAGGGAATGAAGAGGAAACCAGCGAGCAGGAATTCCAGAAGGCCACTGACGCCCTGTGCATTTACGAGGGTGCATCTTTGCACTCCCCTCACTACCAACTTAAACAGTGGGCGCGTGAGGTCAATGCCGTGGAGCCAGCGGCAGATTCCCGGAAGCCGCTCAAGTGGTCACACACGGCCATCATCTTTGATGAAGAGGATCACCCCGACCGCATTACTGCGGTAGGGTGCTTGCCGTTGTTGGTCTCACCAACAATTCGCAACCTCAAGGTCACAAAGATGCTGGTTGACGGTGAGGCCGGGTTGAATCTGATTTCCCCAAAAGTTATCAGCAAACTCCAGATAGCAGAGGAAGAGGTTTCAAGGAGTCAATCCCGGCAGGAGCCATTCTAAGGGAAAGATTATGTTGCCAGTGACATTTGGAGGGGAGTTGAACTACAGGACTGAGAAAATTGTGTTTGATGTGGTTGACCTCCCCCTGCCGTAAAACGGGATCCTTGGGCGCCCGGCCCTTGCCAAGTTCACGACAGCATCCCACTATGCCTACAACACCTTCAAGATGCCAGGGCCGATGGGCGTCATTTCTTTTCCGTCGGACAAGAAAGACACAATTATTTGCGTGAATAAGATGTATCGGGACGCGGTCGCGGCAGAGGTTGCGGAAGCCACAGTGCCCGCCAGGGGAAAGCATAGCAGAGGCACTGGCAAGGAATCCGGAAAGCGTACCTCTGCGGAATGCGCCGCGCCCATTGATGACATGCCAGAGAGTTCCAACAGGAAGAGATCCAAGGCTGTTCCACCCCAAGTGAAAAAGGTCGTGGCAGGGTTGGCTGGCGCTGATGGTACTTTCACTATCAGCGCCACCCGTGATGACAAAGAGGAAAGCGCGCTCGTTGCCTTCCTGCGGGCGAATATCGATGTGTTTGCCTGGCAACCATTTGATATCCCCGGTGTTCCCAGGGAGGTAATCGAGCACCACCTTGTTGTCTGCCCACATGCCCGACCCGTTAAGCAGAAGGTTCGGAAGCAGGCCTTGGAGCGGTAACAGTTCATTGCCGAGGAAATCAAGAAACTTGAAGCAGCTGGTTCGGTCAGAGGGGTACTGCACCCAACATGGTTAGCAAACCTAGTGGTTGTGCGCAAGGCTAATGGAAAATGGAGGCTTTGCATAGATTTCACGGATCCGAACAAGGCATGCCCAAAGGACCCATTTCCCTTGCCGCGCATCGACCAGATCATGGATTCTACTTCAGGATGTGAGTTGCTCTCTTTTCTGGATGCATACTCTGGATACCATCAGATTTTTATGTCCAAGGAAGATGAAGAAAAGACCTCATTCATCACCCCATGCGGCACTTACTGTTTTGTGTGCATGCCTTTCGGGTTGAAGAGTGCTGGGTCCACTTTTGCAAGAGCAGTCCAGATTGGCTTTGAACCACAGTTGCACAGGAGCATTGAAGCTTATATGGATGATATTGTGGTCAAGACCAAGGACAGATCAACCCTCATCCAGGATTTAGAAGAGACATTTACTAATCTGCGCAAGATCAACTTGAAACTGAATCCGGAGAAGTGCGTGTTTGGCGTTCCCTCCGTTTTGGGTGAAATGGGGAAACTGTGGGGATAAGCTAACATTCGGGAACTACTTATCGCACTATATGTTGTATACGGCACATTATTTATACATGTCGTTTGTGTTAGGTATTACAACTTCACACACGATTTCTGCACCAAACCGTGTGAGAAGACGACATAGGTGAGACACGGTTGCCGTGACATAATCGTATGTGATGTACTACCCTATACATATAATTGAGTTACAGTAATACCGTGTAAACAGCCGCTCTGCGGATATCCGTCAAAAAATAAAATAGCCGCTCTGCAGATAGAGATGGCGGCGGCGGCCGAGGCAGCGGCTACCGGATAAGAGGTCAATCATCGGTCGGTGGGTGGTGGCGGCGTCATAGGAGGTCAATCCTCGGTCTGCGGCGGGAGATAGGAGGAGCTCAACCATCGAGGTCGGCGACGGCGTGATTGGAGCACATCCATCGCGGTCGATGGCGGGATAGTGGAGGTCAAACTTCAGGCGGTAGCCGGACTAAGCTTTGCTCCTCGACCCTGCTGTCTCGGCGTGCCGCGGCATCGTGCTTCTCTGTCTGCTTGGTGGAGGTCGCCGCGCTGCTAATTAATTAAGGTATTCTTTTCGTGAGTGGCTTAATTAAGGTATTCAATTCCTAAGGGTAGTGTTGTAGTGCTCTGTGTGTAAATTGACTGGCCATTAATTTTTGTCATTGCACGTCTGGATAACAATATGGAGCGCCCTTAGTAATTATGAAAATAAAACCTTGTGATTTATGCACGCATCTTTGGGCATCAGTTAATCCGTGTATTAATGTTGTTGTTTTGTTTTTAATAACCCTCCGTGTGGTGTAGATGGAACAATCTGAATGCATGAAGAAACGGAGAAGCTCAGATTTTATGAGTGGCATGGCGGAGTTCATGAATTTGGCTGAAAGTACAAAGAAGAGAATTGGTGATGAGGATTACATCCTGTGTCCATGTAGTCATTGTGCCAATACAGAGTCACATGAAGTTGCAGATGTCGAGTGGCACTTACTCTCTTGGGGATTCATGGATGGATATACACGTTGGACCAGACATGGTGAATAGCAGGTCATGGATGAATATACCCAGGGCTGCGAGATGCCAAACCCTGGTCAGTGTCACATGGATGTTGAATCTAACATTGGGGCAGAGGCGTCAAGCTACCAATGGAACACCGGAAAGCAAAATGCCCACTGGAAAACCAAGACGGTGACGCAGACGACGATGATTTTGATATGCCAGATTTTGCTGTTATGATTACAGATTTCAAGAGCCCAAAAAGGATATGATTGGGTACAAGGATCTGCCAACCATTGCTGCAGACTCCAAGAAAGAATTGTATCCAGGTTGCAAAAAGAAATATTCCAAGTTGGGTGCCACCCTGGCGCTTCTCAGATTTAAAGCAGTAAACGGTCTATCAAACAAGGGCTTCACAGAGTTGTTAGGTCTTTTGAAAGAAATTCTTCCGAAAGATAATGTGCTCCCTAGAAGCACGAACGAAGCAAAGAAAATTGTTTGCCCATTGGAACTTGAAGTATAGAAGATACACGCTTGTGTGAATGATTGTATATTGTACCATGGTGAGTAGAAAGATTTGCGTGCATGTCCCACATGCAAGCATGCATGATACAAGCACAGGAGAGCAAAGGACAAGTACAAATTGGATGACAAGATCAAGACAGGAATCCCGTTCAAGGTTGTTTGGTACTTGCCTTTAATTCCAAGGTTGAGGCGTTTGTTTGCAAACCCTAGAGAGGCAAAGAGGTTGCGGTGGCATCATGATGAGCGAACCGCGGATATATATATGAGGCACCCAAAAGATGGGGCTCAGTGGGAATTAATCGACAACAAGTTTGAAGACTTTGCCAAGGATCCTAGAAGTATAAGGCTCGGTGAGTGTACTGACGGGATGAATCCTTTTGGCAATATGAGCACCAATCACAGCACATGGTCGGTGCTTCTGTGCATATATAACCTAGCTCCTTGGTTGTGTATGAAGAAAAAATACATTATGATGTCAATGATTATCCAAGGCCCGAAGCAACCTAGAAATGACATCGACATTTACTTTCAGCTACTGGTAGAAGAACTACTGACAGTGTGGATAGAAGGGCCTGCTGTAAAATGTTATGATGCTTACAAGAAGAAGATTTTCGATCTACATGCGATGCTGCTGCACACCATTCAAGATATTCCTGCATTAGGCAACACATCGGGGCAGAAAACAAAGGGAGATGTAGGGTGTGTCACATGCATGGATAGGACAGCTAGCAGATTTCTTCCCAACTCACATAAAACCGTGTATTTGCATCATCATTAGTTCTTACGGAGAAATCACCCATACCGAAAGATGAAAGCCGAATTTGATGGTACGGCAGAGGTAGGTGTGGGCCCAGGACCCTATGCTGGGGATGTGGTCCACAACATGGCTAAACAAATTAATGTTGTGCTTGGCAAGAAGCACGCTTTGACGGTGAAACAAACACCCAAGGGTCAAGTGTTTAAGAAGAAATCGGTGTTCTGGAAATTACCTTACTAGGAGATTCTACGTGTACGTCACTGCATCGATGTCATGCATGTAGAGAAGAACGTATGTGAAATCATCCTTGGTACTCTGCTCAAGATTAAAGGTAAAACAAAGGATGGTGATGGTGCACGGCTCGATATGCTTGCTGATCAATCGAAACGCAAGAGTGAAGCAGAAGATGATAACAAATTCATCCATGCTCGCCAGAGTTACAATTTCATTACAAAAGAAGCAACAGAGTTCTTCACCTATTTGTTGTCAGTTAAGTCACCCTCTTCCCACTCCGCAAACATCAAAAGTCTCGTGGATGTGAGCTCAGGTAAAATGAAGTTGGAACACATGAAGTCACATGATTGCCACGTAATGTTGACACAAATCCTCCCGGTGGCCATCAGGAATCTGATGGACAAAGATATAAGAAACACACTCATTGAGCTTTGTGATTTCTTCAACCAACTATGGCAGAAAGTTGTAGATCCTGAAGAGTTGGACCATATGCAAGAGGATATTGCAAGAATATTGTCCAACCTAGAGATGTTTTTCCCACCATCATTCTTTGATGTCATGGTCCATCTCACTGTGCACCTTGTCGACGAGATAAAGTATTGTGGTCTTGTGTTTCTTCGCAACATGTATCCCTTCGAGCGGTTCATGGGAATACTGAAGCGCTATTGTCGGAACCGAAACCATCCAGAGGCAAGCATCCAACAAGGTTATACAGCGGAGGAGGTGGTTGAGTTTTGCACTGAATACATGAAACAAAGACCTATAGGTTTGCCCCTCTCTCGCCATGAGGGAAGGCTGAAAGGTAAGCCGGTCCTTGCTAGCACGCAAAAGGCTGCACTAAAGAATTGGCAGAGAAAGCCCAGTTGATGGTACTGCTTAATAGCCCAGTTCTCCGCGCTTATGCCGAAGAACACTTGGCGGAGATACGCCAAAGCTTCTTACCAATGGTGTATCCATTAGATGCGGAGATGAAGGAGCACACTAAGAACTACGCTGAATGGCTGAAGAATCATTTGGCACAAGGATCCATGGATGACATTGCTACGTGGTTGGCACAAAAGCCATCACCTACGGTGCTGACATACCAAGCATATGACATAATCGCTACACATTCTACACTGAGGAACGTGATGAGAAGACCTCATATCGGAACAGCTCTGTTCAAGAGAATGCATCACTGTAGATGAAGCTGATAAAAGGGTATACTATGGAACCATCAAAGAGATTTGGGAGCTTAACTATGTGAAAGTTAAGGTGGCATTATTCAGGTGCACATGGATCCCTCTTAGTCAGGTAAAGGTTGATGATTACAGGAAGACCTGTGTTAACAGGACAACGATGGCATACCACGCAGACCCGTTCATTCTTGCCAGTGATGCTACCCAAATTTTCTATGCGGAAGACCCCTTGCATAAGAACTGCCATGTAGTGATGAATGGGAAGAGGACGGTACTGGGTGTCGAGGATGTTGCCGATGAGGACGAGTACGATGAATTTGCTGAGTTGCCAGCCAAGGGATCACGCACCCCTCAAACAGAGAAGCGTAAAATCATCAGAAAACCCAAGTTCATTCGGGGTCAACGTAATGATCCCAGTTCCCCCATGTATATAGGAATTACGCCATAAGACTAGTTTTTATGCCTACCCTGCAACTTAATTCGTTCAATTTAGAACTGTCGCATGTACTGAATTTGTGAGTTATGCCCGGTTTTCTGTTGATGTAAGAACTGTTAATATGTTGACCTTGATATGCTGTCAGCTAAGGCAATGAATTTGAACTGTTTATTATTATTATTATACCATAGAGGTAGCACACTCAATTGATCTCACTCCAGTATGTATGAACAGAAGATATGCAATCTGGTTTGCGAATAGCACATAGTTCGTTCATGAAAGTCGTGTGCCGACCAAACCACGTGCGCGATCTGAGTCATGCATTCTGTTTGGCCAGAACCCAAACCCCACGGATCGTATGTCTGCATCGTTGGATGCTCCCAGATCGAACGACAATCCTCATCCCTTTCGACAGCATATGCAGCTCCGGTTGTAATTTTATTTATATGCACAAAATGCACGTTAAATTCAAAAATGTCTTAAATATAGCAAACGATACCTGAAATGCACTAGAAAATGAAACCCATGGTATAATGGTGATTGCGTACCGTGGAAATTTTTATGAGGCCAAACAATGAAGTCACCGGCCACTGGAGTTTGAATTGACACGTCTCCTTTTGGAAACCATGATCCTTCTTGTGAGATGCTCCGGTTTGGAAGGAGTGATCATCAAAACTTGTGCCAAACTTTACCAAAATTTTTCCACGGGGCCGTGAGAGCACGCCACGAGCACACACCAATTTTGATGATGTTCGGAGACTCCATATGAATTTCCTGTAATTAAAATACCAACTAGGCCTACGCCAGTGGCCGCACCTTGCGGCCGAAATGTTTGAAACTTCTCCCTGCTTCTCGGACAACGGATTAAAACTCGCAAAGCGACGCACAAATGATTTGTACACCTTCTTTGCTAACTAACACCCACATGTAGTTGTAATAGGGTTTTGACTTTATATGCACTAAATGCAAGGTAAGTGGAAAAAATGACTTAAATATAGCAGACGAGACCTGAAATGGGCCAGAAAATCAAACCAAGGGTATATCCGTGATTGTTTACCGTGAATTTTTTTTGAGGCGGAACGATGTAGTCACCGACGATTTGGAGTCCGAAGTGTCGCGTCTCTTTTTGGAAACTATGATCCTTCTTGTGAGATGCTCCGGTTTGGAAGGTGCGAGCACCAAAACTTGTGCCAAACTTTACCAAATTTTTTCCATGGGATCGTGAGAGCACGCCACGGTGACACAATGATTTTCGTTATTTCCGAACTCTATATGCATTTCCTGTAATTAAAATACCAACAAGGCTTACGCCTCTGGCCGCACCCTCTGGCCTTATTGGACAACGATGTGAAATATACACAGACCACAAGAGTCTCAAGTATATTTTCACTCAACCCGACCTGAACCTCAGGTAGCGAAGATGGTTTGAGCTAGTCAAGGACTATGATGTTGGAATAAACTATCATCCAGGGAAAGCGAATGTGGTCGCTGCGCCCTGAGCAGGAAACAAGCTGCAGTAAATGCACTAGTCGAGGGTATGCATCCAAGCTTACAAGAGGAGTTTGTTAAGCTCAATATGATGCTATGCGGCCAAATGACCCCGGATACATTGGAAATTACTCCAACCCTTATGGAGGAAATCAAGGAAGCACAAAAGTCAGATGAAGAAACTTGGAAGATCAAAGAGTTAATTCAGCAAGGGAAGGCCAAGTCCTTCCGTATAGATGAACAAGGTACCGTGTGGTTCGAGAAACGAATTTGTGTGCCGAATCAGAACAACTTGAGGCAACAAATACTCAAGGAAGCACATGAGTCTGCATATTCGATCCACCCGGGAGGTACCAAGATGTATCAGGACTTGAGAGAAACTTTTTGGTGGTCAGGAATGCGGAAAGATATAGCATATTATGTCGCCTGCTGTGACGTTTGCAACAAGGTCAAAGCAGAGCATCAGAAACCCGCTAGGCTACTGCAGCCTTTATCAGTACCCTAGTGCAAGTGGGACGACATATGTATGGATTTTATTGTGGGACTGCCCAAGTCCACGAGAGGCAATGATGCTATTTGGGTCATTGTAGACATACTCATGAAGGTGGCTCACTTTATCCCAGTAAAGACCACTTTCAATGCAAATCAGCTGGCACAACTCTACATGTCCCGGATAGTCAGTCTGCATGGAGTACCCAAGTCTATCACTTCAGATAGGGGTTCCCTATTTACCTCAGCTTTCTGGCTACGGCTACATCAAGCCTTGGGAACCATGCTGAAACACAGCACAGCATACCATCCGCAGACAGATGGAAAGACCGAGCGAGTAAACCAAATATTAGAAGATATGCTTCGGTCATGCGCTCTCTCCCATGGACCCAAATGGGAGGATAGTTTGCCGTACGCTGAATTCTCCTACAATAACAGCTATCAGGCAAGTCTCAAAATGTCGCCTTTTGAGGCATTATACGGACGAAAGTGCCGCACACCGTTGAACTGGTCCCAAACAGGAGATAGTCGCATCTTTGGTACGGACTTGATGGTCGAGGCTGAAAGACAAGTCAAAGATATTCAAGAGCGTCTGCAAGCAGCCAAGTCCTGACAAAAAAAGCTATTACGACCCAAAACACCGGGAAGTAACTTTCGAGCCCGAAGGTTATGCTTATCTGCGAGTAACCCCAATGAAGGGAGTAAAAAGGGTTTGGCACCCGAGGGAAGTTGGCCCCAAGATACATCGGTCCCTTTCCGATGATTGCTAGGAAGGGCAGAGTCGCATATCAATTGGAATTGCCACCAGCACTGTCTGATGTTCATGATGTCTTTCACATCTCACAATTAAGGAAATGCATTGCACCCCCAGCCAAGCAAGCAGATATGAGTGAATTAGAATTGGCTAAGGATTTGACTTATGAGGAAAAAGCTGTCAAGATCTTGGATGAGATGGAAAGGATCACAAGGAGTAAGGTGATAAGATTTTACAAGGTGCTATGGGAGCACCATACTGAAGAAGAGGCTACTTGGGAAAGAGAAGATTTTTTGAGATCCGCTTACCCATATTTGTTCCCTGAGCAACCGAATCTCGAGGACGAGATTCATCCTAAGGGGGGTAGGTTTGTGACACCCTGATTTTGGCAAGTTTTTCTTTTCAAACTTTTCTTGGCTTTATTTGAAATTTGAATGGGTTTTGAATTTTTCACTTGGTCTTGGTCATTCTTGAATCTTCTCCAAAGTGATTCCAAGCCTCATCACCATGTCAAAACCCTGTCAAGCACCCCAAGAACCCAAATCCCAATTTGAATCATCTTCAAAAACTCTTTTCTTTTATTTGATAATTTAGGGCATTACTATGGGTTGTGAAGCAACCTATAGTTGGGATGCTCAGAAAATTCTCAAATAATTCTTAAAAATACCTTGGACTATATCTTGCTCCAATATCCAAAAATATTCCATATACTTTGCAAAATAATTCATTTTAGCTCCTGGTCAGTCTGGACCTTTGTGAAGGAAGTGTATGCTAGGATTGTCCAATTGCTCTCAAATTTTTACAGCATGAGGACACCTACAAACAACCTTCCTCCACCAAGTTTCAGCATCTGAAGATCTTCTATGTGAGTAGTACTCCAACTTTCAGATTCTGGTCCAGATTTGCCACTTACACATGAACTACCCTCAAAACTTATCCAAACCACCTCAAACCTGGCCAGTTTGGAGTCCTTCCAACAAGGATCACTCCAGACACCTTCTTTGGCTCAATCTCCACCTCATTTCTTCTCTAGAATCTCCACAAGTTTGCTGTCAGAGACTGTTGATGATCTTACCTCTCATCTCTGCGTGAACCAAGCCAAACCAAGGCTGTAGGTGACCTGAGGGATCGAAGGTCGACATGCTGGACATGTTTTGCCAGGCTTGCGTGGCCTCCTGGTGGCAAGCGCCATGGTGAGCACGGCGCTGGCATGCCTGTCGCCGCGCTTTGCGCTGCGCCAGACTCGGGTCTCATCCGAGCGAGACCACGGCGCCGCAGCAGCTTGTCTAGGCATGCTGACATCGCCCCTGGTCGACACGCAGCCCCTCCAGAACCCTCCTCCTTGCCGGAGATGCCCTCACCGGCCGCCACGCCATCGCCGCATTGTGAGACCCGTGCGGTCACAGTGGAGACCACGCCGTCGTCTTCCTCCCTGTGTTGTCTCCTCCCGCATTGAATGCCCCTGCTCGCTCAAGTCTTCTCGCCCGCAAGCGGCCAGCCAGCAAGGCGTATTTTGCTGGCAACGTGGCTCGCTTCGAGCCGCATCCAGAGAGCTCGCCGAGCACCTCCGTTCGGCTATAAATAGCCTTGCCCAGCCCCTCCTCGCTTCACCACCTCCCTCATCCACCTCCAGAGCGCCCAAGGAGGGCCAGGAGCTTGTCTCCCTTAGCTCTGGCAGTAGCTTCACCGCCCGATCCCCTTTCAATGCTAGCACTCCCCAGTCACCCCCAGCTCTGCCTGATTGCACCCACGAGCTCAGTGCATTCCACTGGCGCTCCTCGACGTCTTGCCCGAGCAAATCGCTGCCGGAATCGCCACCGCCAACGAGTCCCGTAGCTGTCACCCGTCGGAGAGGAAGAGAGCGACTCCGTCCAGCCATTTCTGGCTAAGCTGCGGGTACAGGGAGGCTTGTCTCTTCACGCCCGACCCATCTCCGTCGACTCCCAGCTCCGCCGCCACCCCTATCGCTGGTGAGCCGCCACACTCTGTTTTTCTCTCTCCCCTCTCTGTTTAAACCAAGCCGGCCCCACTTGTCAGCCACTGTGGGCGCGCGCGTGAAGGGGTAAGTGGAGGCGCACTCTCCCTTTACGCCTTCGACGTGGCGTTCTGTTAGTTTTTCTATTTTTCATTTTAATTTCAACTTTGACCAGAAACTTTGACCAGCTATAACTTTTTAACCCTAAGTCCAAATCCATTGATTCTTTTTGCATTTGGTGGGTATTGATCTCTTTTAGTTGCTGGTAAAGTTTGGTATTTTTCCAGAACTCACAGATTTTCTGGTTATTAAAACAGTGCTATGTGTTATTTTAAATCACTATTTTGAATCATTTTCAGAAGGGAACTTTGGCAACTCTGAAGACCAGGAGTTTTCAGGCATCCCAATAGAGCAAGGCAAGCCAAGACATCCATATTATGAAGCATTTCATAGCATTGCATAATTCATATTCATTTCTTGCATTCAAACTATCATTGATAATTCAAGTAATTTATTCAAATGCCTTATGTTGATAATTCAAATTGATATGATGATTAACCTTGCTTGTTAAGTGGAACTTAGTTGGTTGATCAAGAGTCACCTGTCCGGGCTTACCCGTGCAGCCACATTTGCACCGGTGCTCTTTCACCGGTACCTCCAAAGCGGGAGGGTTATGCGTGCGTGCTGCCCTGATCAGGTAGACGGCGATAACCCTGTGAGCCCAGTTGAGTTGTTTGCCGGCGTCCCCGTTTGTGATAGTTTAGTTAGGCCACGACGGTGGCAGGTGTCACGGGGCCACCCAAGGCTTACCTCCGGGGGAGTGTGATTGCCGGTGGTACGATGAAAGAGTCACGAGTCAGGCAGGTTTCGTTGGAGCAATGCTGGTCCACCCAAATGGGATCACGAGGTCAGTGCTCCATAGTGTGGGTAAAGTGCGCAACCTCTGCAGAGTGTAAAATCTATTTGAATAGCTGTGTCCACGGAATTGGACAGCCCGTCCAGACCTCTCTAGGTGATCAACCATGATAACCATAATAAATATAGTAATGATGAAAGAAGTTGTGTTATAAGCAGAAATACTCATCGAGGTCGAGTATTCTGAGGGTTGTGAGACAACCCGGATATGAGTAAGTTGGTGACAGTAAGTGCATCACTTAAGTTTTAACATGCTCAATGCCATGCTATCATTTGCTGCATATTTGGTTGTCATGTGCTTGCGAGTACATTCAAAGTACTCACCTGGCGTATCATGCCAGATGTAGGAGAAGACTGAGACGGAGGTCTCAATGTCCATGTTGCGATGCCTAGGATGTGTCCTCGGCAGTGTCCCTGTGGATGGAGTTACTTCCTTGTTCCGCTACGTAGTAGTCTTTCGCTGTAGTATTCCGCAGTAATACTGAGGCCCTGATATGTTAGATAAATAATGTAGATATTGTCGTAGCACTAGATGTGCTTTTGGCCTCGATGATCATGTAATATATAAGCTTGTACTCGACTGTTATCAATAAAAGTTCAGCTATGTTCTGTCCCAAGTTGTTGTGTGTTTCCAGAAGACATGATCTCTGGGTTGGAAACACTGGTAAACCGGTTCTCTGAGCCGGGGTGCCACAGTACAATGGTGATTTTTTACCATGGAAAAAAATTCGAGGCGAAACGATGAACTCATGTTTTCATTCAAACGAAAATATGTTGTTAGTTGATGTAAATGTTTTCAAATAGCACACGGTTCACTCACGAAAGCCACATGCCTCCTAAACTGTGGCCGATGCCCCCTGCCACGCGCGCAATCTGAGTCGTGCATTCTGATTGGCCAGAACCCAAACCCCACGGATGGTACGTCTGCATTGTTGGATGCTCCCTGATTGAACGGCAATCCTCATCCCTTTCGACAGCACATGCAGTTCTGGTTGTGATTTTATTTATATCCACAAAATGCACGTTAAATTCAAAAAATGTCTTAAATATAGCAAACGATACATGAAATGCGCCAGAAAATCAAACCCGTGGTATAATGGTGATTGCGTACCGTGAAATTTTTTATGAGGCCAAACGATGAAGTCACCGGCCACTAGAGTTTGAATTGACACATCTCCTTTTGGAAACCATGATCCTTCTTGTGAGATGCTCCGGTTTCCAAGGAGCGATCACCAAAACTTGTGCCAAACTTCACCAAATTTTTTCCACGGGGTCGTGAGAGCACGCCACAGGAACACACCGATTTTGATGATGTCCGGACTCCATCTGGATTTAATGTAATTAAAATACCAACTAGGCCTACGCCGGTGGCCGCACCTCGCGGCCAAAATGTTTGAAACTTCTCCCCGCTTCTCGGACAATGGATGAAAACTCACAAAGCGACACATAAATGATTTGTACACCTTCTTTGCTAACTAACACCCACATGTAGTTGAAGTACGGTTTTGATTTTATATGCACATAATGCAAGGTAAATGCAAAAAAATGACTTAAATATAGCAGACAAGACCTGAAATGGGCCAGAAAATCAAACCTAGGGTATATCCATGATTGTTTACCGTGAAAAAAATTCGAGGCGGAACGATGTAGTCACCGACGATTGGAGTCCGAAGTGCCGCGTCTCCTTTTTGGAAACTATGATCCTTCTTGTGAGATGCTTGGAAGGTGTGGGCATCAAAACTTGTGCCAAACTTTACCAAATTTTTTGCAAGGGATTCTGAGAGCACGCCACGATGACACACCGATTTTTGTTATTTCCGGACTCTATATGCATTTCCTATAATTAAAATACCAACAAGGCCTACGCCTCTGGCCGCACCCTACGGCCGAACTTTTGAATTTTTTTCCCGTTTCTCGGACAATGAATGAAAACTCACAAAGCGACACACAAATGATCTTGCTAACACCCACGTGTAGTTGCGACTATATATATATGCATGGCAAATGCAAAAAATGACTCAAATATAGCAAACGAGATGGCAAATGCACCAGAAAATCGAACCATAGGGTACAATGGTGATTTCTTACCATGGAAAAAAATTGGAGGCGAAACGATGAAATCATGTTTTCATTCAAACAAAAATATGCTGTTAGTTCATGTAAATGTTTTCAAATATCACACGGTTCAATCACGAAAGCCGCGTGCCTACCAAACCGTGCCCCCTTGCTACGCGCGCGATCTAAGTCGTGTGTTCTGATTGGCCAGAACCCAAACCCCATGGATCGTACGTCTGCACCATTGGATGCTCCCAGATCGAACGACAATCCTCATCCCTTTCATCAGTACATACAGTTCCGGCTAGGATTTGATTTATATGCCAAAATGCGCAGTAAATGCCAAAAAATGTTTTAAATATAGCACACGAGACCTGAAATGCACCAGCAAATCAAACCTGTGGTATAACAGTGATTGCTTACCGTGGGAAAAAATTCGAGGCAAAATGATGAACTCACGTCTTTATTTCAAAATTAGCACATCTTCATTTCAAACGAAATTATGCTGTTTGTGCACACGAGCACTTAGAGGCAACCGTTTGCATAGGCCTTTCCACGCAGCGATCGGGGATATTTTTTCACCCTTTTCACCTAGGCCACCAACACCCCCCACAGCCCGCCCGCGTTTCACTCAATTAGTCCACCCAATCTCCATCGCCAGCTCCCCCTCCCCCAGATCCATAGGAGAACCCTCTCCGGCGCCAGCGTACTCAACCCGGCCGTGTGCCCGCCCTTCGGCGTCAACCCTACCTCCACTGCCGTTCCCAACACGCGACTGCCCGCGCCTCGCCGTCTTCGTTTTCTCGCCAGCCACCCTCGAGCATATCGATCCTGTAACCCTCGCCTCTCCTATGGTCCTGCCGGGTTTGCATTAAGAAACCTGTTAGTTACTGCTCTCCATTGCGGTGAGGCATATATCCTCGCAATCCCTCTTCCTATTTCATTCCGTATGTTCCCAAATTGGCTATAAAATAACGAAGAGCGTATTTATGTTCATTATCTACCTTCCTAACTAGTACATATAAGCTGTATTTGTTCCAATAAGTTACTGTCGATTTACAGATCGTGGGCGCCCGAGTCACACAAACTTAACAAATTAGCCGTACATTTTCTAAATTATTGCATGACATGTTTAGACAGCTTGATACCAAGTTGTTAGCTTCATGCCTATCCTCCTTTCCTGAGTTTTGCATGTGTTCTGTGTAGATGCCGAGCAGCAGCGACAACACTCATGCTTCAGGCAATGTATCTTCATCTGATTCCGACAACCCTAGGTCTTTAGTAGATGGTGAGGGATCAAGTAATCTGGAATGGGATAGAGCTGCAGCAATTACCCTTCCGGTCAGGACATGGAGGAACACTCCAAGGAAGCCCACTCACCAGCCTAAAGGTGTATATGAAGTAACCGACATCGATTTAAAGTCTTGGGCTCCAACTAAACCAGATAAAGCACGCATGAGGTTTAGGAGTGTGTGTGGATTTGTTGGCAGGGCAAGGCTCAACATTAATTTGCCGGGGTTTCGGAAGGCTGACACAGAAACATGGCAAAGGATTGTCCGGGAGATCATGGATCACTTCAACGTTCCAGAGCAGTGGAGAATGCAGGTGGAACACGCTGCACTGAAGAAGGCTAGGGATGCTTGGAGAAACTGGAAGCACGTGATGTACAAGAAGTACTTGAGTGAAGGCAAGGACCCAATCCCCGCATACCCCCAAATTACAAAGGCAGACTGGGTAGAATTCAAAAGGGTCAAGGCAACTACAGAGTTTGCTATGAAGAGTGCCAAGCAATTGGAACTTCAGAAGAGGAACACACACCCCCACCGTATTGGTGTGGCAGGTGTAACACCCCAAAAATTTAATCATGTTTTTACTAAATAAAATTTGGCCAGAATTAAAATTTTGAATTTTTGCTAGGTCTTTTATTAATTACAGAACCATTTTTTTGATTGAATGACGTGCTTGCGTGTTGTATCTAGCAGTGTGTAGTGTTTGATTGAATGATGTGCTTGCGTGTTATTGTCTTGTGCATGATTGCTTGTCTGTTGTGATTTGCATTTAGTTCTTCCGTCCTTAACAAATCTCGAGGACGAGATTTTCTTAAGGGGGGTAGAGTTTGTAACACCCCAAAAATTTAATCATGTTTTTACTAAATAAAATTTGGCCAGAATTAAAATTTTGAATTTTTGCTAGGTCTTTTATTAATTTCAGAACCATTTTCTGTTTCTGTTTTTCAAAATTCTTCCCTCCATATAGAAATTTTTGGGAAATAATATTGTGGCTTTGGTAGTTCTCTTAAAACATTTCAATTATAGTTTAATAACAGTAAGAATTATTTTCATAATAAAATTTGCCCCAAAACTATTCTTCTAATAGCATTTTCAAATTCTGAAATGCCTCTGTTGCACTACAACTATTTTAAATAAATCTTTTAAAATTCCACAAAAATTATGGGAGGTCATGTGAGGCCTACATATCACTTTTATGCAAAAACATAACTTAGTCTTTTGTAAATTTTGAGTGAAACAATCTCTTTTCAATTCTGTCCAATATTTGAGTCTCTACTACAACCCCAATTTTCCTTGCCCCAAAAATCCTGAAATTTTTCCCACTTATAGTCCTTCCAACCAAACCCTTAAAGTACAAAATTTTAGCTCCATAGGAATCTTTTCAGTTCACTAAATATTCCCCTAAAGCTTCTGTCCAGAACTGAAATTCACCAAAAGTTGCACATGCAAGTTTTTCCTTTTATCCATCCAACCCCACCATCATCTTCACCATCTAAGGAGACATCACCCTGCCAAATTTCAACTCTAGAAATAACCCCTAGGTGGCCCTAGCATTTTGTCAAGTAGGTTGGGTGCATGACATAATTTTTGCCTCTACCTAAAATGCATTGAGCACTAGGTTAGTTGGCCAAAACAGCATGTCCCTAACCTCTCACATGCCCATAAGCACCACCCTGATGAGTCTTAGCTCATTTAGGTCTCTGTAGATGTCAATGGCATTTGTTCAAGCATGTGGTGTGCGTGCAACGGGCGCGGCCAGAGCACACGTACGACACCCCTGGCATCGAGCTCCTACCGCTCACTTCGCTGCTTCCCTCACCCATCCTGATCTACCCCTTGACCACCGCAACCCTCTGGAAGCTTGCTGACACCCAAGCTTGGCCGCTGGTGCCGGCCATCACCGACCAGAGCTGCCGCCGCGGTCGCCGACTCGGGCACGGCATCGCCCGAGCCGCCTGGCCTTACCAGCTCGCCCTCGCCTTAACTGCGGTCGCCGCTATCTCCATTGACCTTATCCACAGCCCACCAACCACTCCACCGACCTCTACCGTCCTCAACCACCTTGGCGGCGCCATTAATGGCCTCTGCCGCCATGCTTATCTCCGGCAGCCCGCGAACCGACCTTCCCGGCTACTTAAAGCACGCCCCAAGCACTCCTTCGACACGTCCACCCCTCCTCCTTCCTCTGAGAGCTCCCCAGAGCAGCCCGTTGGACCAGACGAGGTCGTCTTCTCCGTTTCTGACCGAGGCGCCCGCCGACACTCCTCTGTCAAATACCACGCCCTCGAGCTTCCCCCTCCTTTAGTTCTCCACCAACAGCAACCTCTTGCTCCCACGGCCCCGTTCCACCGCGCAATCCTGCTCGGGAGCCATCGGAGGCAAAAGCCCCATCCTGCCCTACGACCGCCGTCCGTCGCGAAGCTCACCGCCAGCCACTTCGTACGGTACAGCGACCGTGGAGGATACCCATGAGACTGCCTCGGCCTCCTGAGCTCACGGGTGGTCTTGGTTTTTCGAACGGTGCCGCCGTTCGCCGGCGAGGTCTGCCGGAGTACCGCCGCTGTTCTGCCATGAGGAGGCGCGCGCGGGCACCGGTTAAAACTGACCAGTGGGCTAGGCGGACCCACCGTCAGTGACCCAGAGCCGTCCATAGGTGGAAACGGCTTTTCAGAATATGTCTTCGACATCATCTCCCACACAGTCGAACGGCTGGGCTGGCCCAGTGACGCCATTCGACTAAAACACGCTCAGGGCGATTCTCTGCTCTCTTCCTTTTTCTTTTTCAGTAGTATTACATTAAATCGCACAGAAACCATTTCAAATCCAAATCCAGTGGTTCAAATTTCTAAATACTCCTAAAAATATGCTCTAATAATCTAGCTGGGGTGAACATTTTTCCTTAGCTTAGTTTCTGTTGGATCAATTAAATAGTCCAATTAGTCATTTATTTCAGCTTAGAAATGCCCTAAGTAATTCATATTAACTCCAAATAATTTGATTATTTTTCTGGTATTTCTAATTTTTCATCTAGTTTATTTTAGTATTTATTTCAAAAAAAAATCCAAACAATTTTTGGCCCTGTTTTTGCTATATGTGGTAATTCAAATATTTTTGAAAATAGGAAATGGAGGGAAGATAAAGTTTTCAAACTTTTTGAGTGCAACCAACATCTCTGCATACTAAAGGCAAGCATCTTGAACACTTGATATGGTGGATTGCATAGTTAATATTTGCACCATGATTATGTTGAGTTCATATAAATTGGCATATTGATAATTATGCATGCATGACCCCATGAAATATTTTACCTTCATTTAGGCTTGAAGTAAAAGTAAGCATGGCTATTTTTCTTATGTCACATATGCCTGTGCCGGTCCGGACTAAACTGCAGGAAAGAATCAGTCACGAGAAAAGTGACCGTGGGACTGAAAACTCGTTGTGATGAGAATGATTAGTGTGGGCATGTTGGAGCATGCAAGGGTTGTAGCCCTGTTGGGGTGCTACTATTGAAAAGAATACTTTGTTGAGCTAACCACTGCAGGAAAACATAAACCTCCTGAGTCGACCGTAAATTGAGTCTTGTTCCGGTAACCCCCATACTTGATTCGTGCTGCCACTTGTCCCTGCCACAGGTGGGGTATGGTTCAGTAAGTTGTTAACCCCTTTCCGTGCACACACCACATAGATGGCTACGATGAGGGTTTCCATGTTGGTGGACTAAATCCTGTCATTGGGTCAGGGGGCATGGGTGTTTCCAGTTGTGACTGAGAGGGGGGCACCCCTTGTAATCCGCACGTATTAATAGTGATCCCATGCAGGACGTTGGTCTCTCCGTCTTAAAGTTTTTCTTGAACGATGCTTTGGGTGATTCCTGGCATCCGAAAAGATAATCTGGTGTGTGCTGGTTAGGTGTGTTTTCAACCCAAAGACCGTAAAGGGAATTAGTCGGTGTCACGGTACTGACTAAAGAAATCCTTTACTTGTGGGTAAAGAGTACACCCTCTGCAGAGTTTAAACCTATTCGAATAGCCGTGTCCGCGGTTAAGGGCTACAGTCTGGGTTGGTCAAGTATCGGTCTTAGTGTCGGTCTTCAGAGGAAAATAATTAAATTGAGCCTGAATTATTTTGCAGGATAATTATTGACACCCCGTTGCTACCATGGATATTTTATGCTTGTTAAATAATTATTAAGGTTATGCATATTATTGAGGACTAACCCGTTCTCTTGTTTTGAATTTTCCTGAGTGTCTCAGGGGCTGGCTAGACTACCCCGGGCACTCAACTTTATTTTCAAGACATCTCGTGGCGTCTCTCGAGTTTACAGGCGGTCCCGCCACTACTCTTGTAGACACCCGATTGGCATTTCTCTTCAAGACCTACCGTGGTGTCACTTGACATCCGACCGGCATTTCTTTTATTTTATTTTCCTTTAACTTTCCTTGTTTATCATTAATATTTTTATATATTCATTTATTTGTACATGCTAATATGTTATCATAACATGACTTAATTCCTTACAGCATGCATTAAATATAAGCCCATCATGAGCATATGCATATAGTTTAGTTCACCTTGATCATATATTAACTGCTGCATTCGGTATATCTTTTGTTCATGATGTTTGCGAGTACATTCCAACGTACTCACAGGCTTGTCCCTGGCTATTTAAGTCGCCAGGTCAGGAGTTCTACGAGGAGTACCACAACGACGACCGTGCGGAGCCTAGGATAGTAGCCACGCGGATAGGAATTATCCGGGTCAGCTGTTCCTGTGGGGATGGAGCACCATCGACGTTGGGGAACCATGAGTCAATTCCGTCAACCACCACCAAATATCAGTATTGTATCATTGGACCTTTATGGTCTTGTATCCAATTCTTGTAATAGCTTGGTAATCTGTAACAAGGACGTGTCCACCGGTAACAGTAATCCTGGGCTGGTGATGACACGAGGGGATAATTTCTGGGATTTTGTGTCCCGGCCCCGGCAACCTTGGTATCTGAGCCAGGCTGACCATTGGCTAATCCTATCTTAGCCTGGTCACTATCTCTAGGTTTCCACACAGTCCACATCATTTCCTATCCACCGTCAAGCCCACCCTATCCGATAACCGCACAGTGGCCAGCCGACATCTTTTTGACAGTCGGTGCCCAACCTATCAACCTAGCCCATAGGTTGTGTGCCTATGGCTGACACCTGAGTTGTCCCATCCGCAAGCGTGCAATGGAAGACTCCGCTGGCTTATAAGAGAAGCCTTGCCCCAACCCAGCACATCACAGCGTCACTCTCAGTTCAATATCCAACCACCAAGATGCCAGGCCCCATCGTGCACAACGAGACCACCGCGGCCGAGCTTGAAGGCTTTGTAGTCATCCTTGTCAATCTCACTCGTCGTGCTCTTGGCATCGAAGAGCCGCCAGAGTATATTGTGTACCAAGAGCACGCGAGTGATGCCATCCATCACTACTGGGCCACGGTGCACATCTACGGGAGGGGCATCACCGCGGAGCGCCCTTACCGGTTCACCGGGAGGACGACCACCGACGAGCCCCAAGCCATCCAACTTGCAGCCCGAGAGGCTGTAGTTCAACTCCGGCATCAGTCGCTGAGGGTTAACTGCCGCTCTTTCTACTACTACCCTAGTCGTGAAGGCTATGGTAGACCGACCCAAGTCGCCAATGGAGACCATGAGACGGACCCTGCTCTGGCGCATCTGGTGCGCTACCTGAGAGCGCAAGAGGCACTGTTCAATCAGGTCACCAATGATCTGATTGAGACCCGCAGGACGCTTACCCTCCTAACCCCGGTGGGAAGTGAAGCTGCACCCGCCACTGACAACCCGATAGTACTGTTCGGGAGACCAATCGAGCCTGCGAGGTCTGCCCCTGTTGCCCACCCAGGCAATGCATTCATTATCCCAGATGAACTCCGTCGTCTCTTTGGGATTTCCTCCAACGAGACTGTAGCCACTACACCCCGCGTGGGTCATCATCGCTACCCCAGTCCTACAGCTCCTCATAACACTCCAGTCAACTCCGACGTTGAAGCCCCCGGAGAAGCCTCGACGTCGGCGAGACACGCCCGTCTGGATGTCGACAAAGTGGACTGAGTCTGCCAGAGTAGTTGCCATGTCCTTAGCAACCCTGTTACCCTGTAAATTCCACCGTCGCCGTAGACGATTATGTGTATGTATCTAGCAGTGTGTAGTGTTTGATTGAATGATGTGCTTGCGTGTTATTGTCTTGTGCATGATTGCTTGTCTGTTGTGATTTGCATTTAGTTCTTCCGTCCTTAAAAAATCTCGAGGACGAGATTTTCTTAAGGGGGGTAGAGTTTGTAACACCCCAAAAATTTAATCAAGTTTTTACTAAATAAAATTTGGCCAGAATTAAAATTTTGAATTTTTGCTAGGTCTTTTATTAATTTCAGAACCATTTTCTGTTTCTGTTTTTCAAAATTCTTCCCTCCATATAGCAATTTTTGGGAAATAATATTGTGGCTTTGGTAGTTCTCTTAAAACATTTCAATTATAGTTTAATAACAATAAGAATTATTTTCATAATAAAATTTGCCCCAAAACTATTCTTCTAATAGCATTTTCAAATTCTGAAATGCCTCTGTTGCACTACAACTATTTTAAATAAATCTTTTAAAATTCCACAAAAATTATGGGAGGTCATGTGAGGCCTACATATCACTTTTATGCAAAAACATAACTTAGTCTTTTGTAAATTTTGAGTGAAACAATCTCTTTTCAATTATGTCCAGTATTTGAGTCTCTACTACAACCCCAATTTTCCTTGCCCCAAAAATCCTGAAATTTTTCCCACTTATAGTCCTTCCAACCAAACCCTTAAAGTCCAAAATTTTAGCTCCATAGGAATCTTTTCAGTTCACTAAATATTCCCCTGAAGCTTCTGTCCAGAACTGAAATTCACCAAAAGTTGCACATGCAAGTTTTTCCTTTTGTCCATCCAACCCCACCATCATCTTCACCATCTAAGGAGACATCACCCTACCAAATTTCAACTCTAGAAATAACCCCTAGGTGGCCCTAGCATTTTGTCAAGCAGGTTGGGTGCATGACAGAATTTTTGCCTCTACCTAAACTGCATTGAGCACTAGGTTAGTTGGCCAAAACAGCATGTCCCTAACCTCTCTCATGCCCATAAGCACCACCCTGATGAGTCTTAGCTCATTTAGGTCTCTGTAGATGTCAATGGCATTTGTTCGAGCATGTGGTGTGCGTGCAACGGGCGCGGCTAGAGCACACGTACGACACCCCTGGCATCGAGCTCCTGCCGCTCACTCCCCTGCTTCCCTCACCCATCCTGATCTACCCCTTGACCACCGCGACCCTCTGGAAGCTTGCTGACACCCAAGCTTGGCCGCTGGTGCCGGCCATCACCGACCAGAGCCGCCACCGCGGTCGCCGACTCGGGCACGGCACCGCCCGAGCCGCCTGGCCTTGCCAGCTCGCCCTCGCCTTAACTGCGGTCGCCGCTGTCGCCACCGACCTTATCCACAGCCTGCCGACCACTCCACCGACCTCTACCGTCCTCAACCACCTTGGCGGCGCCATTAATGGACTCTGCCGCCATGCTTATCTCCGGGAGCCCACGAACCGACCTTCCCGGCTACTTAAAGCACGCCGCGAGCACTCCTTCGACACATCCACCCCTCCTCCTCCCTCTGAGAGCTCCCCAGAGCAGCCCGTTGGACCAGACGAGGTCGTCTTCTCTGTTTCTGACCGAGGCGCCCGCCGTCACTCCTCTGTCAAATAGCACGCCCCCGAGCTTCCCCCTCCTTCAGTTCTCCACCAACAGCACCCTCTTGCTCCCACGGCCCCGTTCCACCGCTCAATCCTGCTTGGGAGCCATCGGAGGCAAAAGCCCCATCCTGCCGACGATCGCCGTCCGCCGCGAAGCTCACCGCCGGCCACTCCGTACGGTACGGCGACCGTGGAGGATACCCATGAGACCACCTCGGCCTCCTGAGCTCACGGGTGGTCTCGGTTTTCCGAACGATGCTGCCGTTCGCCGGCGAGGTCCGCCGGAGTACCGCCGCTGTTCTGCCATGAGGAGGCGCGCGCGGGCACCTGTTAAAACTGACCAGTGGGCCAGGCGGGCCCACCGTCAGTGACCCAGAGCCGTCCATAAGTGGAAACGGCTTTTCAGAATACGTCTTCGACGTCATCTCCCACACAGTCGAACGGCTCGGCCGGCCCAGTGACGCCGTTCGACTAAAACACGCTCAGGGCGATTCTCTGCTCTGTTCCTTTTTCTTTTTCAGTAGTATTACATTAAATCTCACAGAAACCATTTCAAATCCAAATCCAGTGGTTCAAATTTCTAAATACTCCTAAAAATATGCTCTAATAATCTAGCTGGGGTGAACATTTTTCCTTAGCTCAGTTTCTGTTGGATCAATTAAATAGTCCAATTAGTCATTTATTTCAGCTTAGAAATGCCCTAAGTAATTCATATTAACTCCAAATAATTTGATTATTTTCTGGTATTTCTAATTTTTATCTAGTTTATTTTAGTATTTATTTCAAAAAAAATCCAAACAATTTTTGGCCCTGTTTTTGCTATATATGGTAATTCAAATATTTTTGACAATAGGAAATGGAGGGAAGATAAATTTTTCAAACTTTTTGAGTGCAACCAACATCTCTGCATACAAAAGGCAAGCATCTTGAACACTTGATATGGTGGATTGCATAGTTAATATTTGCACCATGATTATGTTGAGTTCATATAAATTGGCATATTGATAATTATGCATGCATGACCCCATGAAATATTTTACCTTCATTTAGGCATGAAGTAAAAGTAAGCATGGCTATTTTTCTTATGTCACATATGCCTGTGCCGGTCCGGACTAAACTGCAGGAAAGAATCAGTCACGAGAAAAGTGACCGTGGGACTGAAAACTCGTTGTGACGAGAATGATTAGTGTGGGCATGTTGGAGCATGCAAGGGTTGTAGCCCTGTTGGGGTGCTACTATTGAAAAGAATACTTTGTTGAGCTAACCACTGCAGGAAAACTTAAACCAACTGAGTCGACCGTCGATCGAGTCTTGTTCCGGTAACCCCCATACTTGATTCGTGCTGCCACTTGTCCCTGCCACAGGTGGGGTATGGTTCAGTAAGTTGTTAACCCCATTCCGTGCACACACCACATAGAGGGCTACGATGAGGGTTTCCATGTTGGTGGACTAAATCATGTCATCGGGTCAGGGGGCATGGGTGTTTCCAGTTGTGACTGAGAGGGGGCACCCCTTGTAATCCGCGCGTATTAATAGTGATCCCATGCAGGACGTTGGTCTCTCCGTCTTAAAGTTTTTCTTGAACGATGCTTTGAGTGATTACTGGCTTCTGGAAAGATAATCTGGTGTGTGCTGGTTAGGTGTGTTTTCAACCCAAAGAGACCATAAAGGGAATTAGTCGGTGTCACGGTACTGACTAAAGAAATCCTTTACTTGTGGGTAAAGAGTACACCCTCTGCAAAGTTTAAACCTATTCGAATAGGCGTGTCTGCGGTTAAGGGCTACAGTCTGGGTTGGTCAAGTATCGGTCTTAGTGTCGGTCTTCGGAGGAAAATAATTAAATTGAGCCTGAATTATTTTGCAGGATAATTATTGACACCCCGTTGCTACCATGGATATTTTATGCTTGTTAAATAATTATTAAGGTTATGCATATTATTGAGGACTAACCCGTTCTCTTGTTTTGAATTTTCCTGAGTGTCTCAGGGGCTGGCTAGACTACCCCGGGCACTCAACTTTATTTTCAAGACCTCTCGTGGCGTCTCTCGAGTTTACAGGCGGTCCCGCCACTACTCTTGTAGACACCCGATTGGCATTTCTCTTCAAGACCTACCGTGGTGTCACTTGACATCCGACCGACATTTATTTTATTTTATTTTCCTTTAACTTTCCTTGTTTATCATTAATATTTTTATATATTCATTTATTTGTACATGCTAATACGTTATCATACCATGATTTAATTCCTGACAGCATGCATTAAATATAAGCCCATCATGAGCATATGCATATAGTTTAGTTCACCATGATCATATATTAACTGCTGCATTCGGTATATCTTTTGTTCATGATGTTTGCAAGTACATTCCAACGTACTCATAGGCTTGTCCCTGGCTATTTACGTGGCCAGGTCAGGAGTTCTACGAGGAGTACCACAATGACGACCGTGCGGAGCCTAGGATAGCAGCCACGCGGATAGGAATTATCCGGGTCAGCTGTTCCTATGGGGATGGAGCCCCATCGATGTTGGGGAACCACAAGTCAATTCCCTCAACCACCACCAAATATCAATATTGTATCATTGGACATTTATGGTCTTGTATCCAATTCTTGTAATAGCTTGGTAATCTGTAACAAGGACGTGTCCATCGGGAATAGTAATCCTGGGCTGGTGATGACACGAGGGGTTAATTTCTAGAATTTCGTGTCCCGGCCCCGGCAGCCTTGGTATCAGAGCCAGGCTGACCATTGGCTAATCCTATCTTAGCCTGGTCACTATCTCTAGGTTTCCACACCGACCACATCATTTCCTATCCATCGTCAAGCCCACCCTATCCGATAACCGCACAGTGGCCAGCCGACATCTTTTTGACAGTCGGTGCCCAACCTATCAACCTAGCCCATAGGCTGTGTGCCTGTGGCTGACACCTGAGTTGTCCCATCCGCAAGCGTGTGATGGAAGACTCCGCTGCCTTATAAGAGAAGCTTTGCCCCAACCCAGCACATCACAGCATCACTCTCAGTTCAATATCCAACCACCAAGATGCCAGGCCCCATCGTGCACAACGAGACCACCGCGGCCGAGCTTGAAGACTTTGTAGTCATCCTTGTCAATCTCACCCATCGTGCTCTCGGCATCGAAGAGCCGCTAGAGTATATTGTGTACCAAGAGCACGCGAGTGATGCCATCCATCACTACTGGGCCACGGTGCACGTCTACGGGAGGGGCATCACCGCGGAGCACCCTTACCGATTCACCGGGAGGACGACCACCGATGAGCCCCAAGCCATCCAACTTGCAGCCCGAGAGGCTGTAGTTGAACTCCGGCATCGGTCGCCAAGGGTTAACTGCAGCTCTTTCTACTACTACCCTAGTCGTGAAGGCTATGGTAGACCGACCAAAGTCGCCAATGGAGACCATGAGACGGACCCTGCTCTGGCGCATCTGGTGCGCTACCAGAGAGCGCAAGAGGCACTGTTCGATCAGGTCACCAATGATCTGATTGAGACCCGCAGGACGCTTGCCCTCCTAACCGCGGTGGGAAGTGAAGCTGCACCCGCCACTGACAACCCGATAGTACTGTTTGGGAGACCAATCGAGCCTACGAGGTCTGCCCCTGTTGCCCACCCAGGCAATGCATTCGTTATCCCGGATGAACTCCGTCGTCTCTTTGGGATTTCCTCCAACGGGACTGTAGCCACTACACCCCGCGTGGGTCATCATCGCTACCCCAGTCCTGCAGCTCCTCATAACACTCCAGTCAACTCTGACGTTGAAGCCCCCGGAGAAGCCTCGACGTCCGCGAGACACGCCCGTCTGGATGTCGACAAAGTGGACTGAGTCTGCCAGAGTAGTTCCCATGTCCTTAGCAACCCTGTTGCCCTGTAAATTCCACCGTCACCGTAGACGATTATGTGTAGGTATCTAGCAGTGTGTAGTGTTTGATTGAATGATATGCTTGCGTGTTATTGTCTTGTGCATGATTGCTTGTTTGTTGTGATTTGCATTTAGTTCTTCCGTCCTTAACAAATCTCGAGGATGAGATTTTCTTAAGGGGGGTAGAGTTTGTAACACCCCAAAAATTTAATCATGTTTTTACTAAATAAAATTTGGCCAGAATTAAAATTTTGAATTTTTGCTAGGTCTTTTATTAATTTCAGAACCATTTTCTGTTTCTGTTTTTCAAAATTCTTCCCTCCATATAGCAATTTTTGGGAAATAATATTGTGGCTTTGGTAGTTCTCTTAAAACATTTCAATTATAGTTTAATAACAGTAAGAATTATTTTCATAATAAAATTTGCCCCAAAACTATTCTTCTAATAGCATTTTCAAATTCTGAAATGCCTCTGTTGCACTACAACTATTTTAAATAAATCTTTTAAAATTCCACAAAAATTATGGGAGGTCATGTGAGGCCTACATATCACTTTTATGCAAAAACATAACTTAGTCTTTTGTAAATTTTGAGTGAAACAATCTCTTTTCAATTCTGTCCAGTATTTGAGTCTCTACTACAACCCCAATTTTCCTTGCCCCAAAAATCCTGAAATTTTTCCCACTTATAGTCCTTCCAACCAAACCCTTAAAGTCCAAAATTTTAGCTCCATAGGAATCTTTTCAGTTCACTAAATATTCCCCTGAAGCTTCTGTCCAGAACTGAAATTCACCAACAGTTGCACATGCAAGTTTTTCCTTTTGTCCATCCAACCCCACCATCATCTTCACCATCTAAGGAGACATCACCCTACCAAATTTCAACTCTAGAAATAACCCTTAGGTGGACCTAGCATTTGGTCAAGCAGGTTGGGTGCATGACAGAATTTTTGCCTCTACCTAAACTGCATTGAGCACTAGGTTAGTTGGCCAAAACAGCATGTCCCTAACCTCTCTCATGCCCATAAGCACCACCCTGATGAGTCTTAGCTCATTTAGGTCTCTGTAGATGTCAATGGCATTTGTCCGAGCATGTGGTGTGCGTGCAACGGGCGTGGCCAGAGCACGCGTACGACACCCCTGGCATCGAGCTCCTGCCGCTCACTCTGCTGCTTCCCTCACCCGTCCTGATCTACCCCGTGACCACCGCGACCCTCTGGAAGCTTGCTGACACCCAAGCTTGGCCGCTGGTGCCGGCCATCACCGACCAGAGCCGCCGCCGCGGTCGCCGACTCGGGCACGGCACCGCCCGAGCCTCCTGGCCTTGCCAGCTCGCCCTCGCCTTAACTGCGGTCGCCGCTGTCTCCACCGACCTTATCCACAGCCCGCCGACCACTCCACCGACCTCTACCGTCCTCAACCACCTTGGCGGCGCCATTAATGGCCTCTGCCGCCATGCTTATCTCCGGGAGACCACGAACCGACCTTCCTGGCTACTTAAAGCATGCCCCGAGCACTCCTTCGACACATCCACCCCTCCTCCTCCCTCTGAGAGCTCCCCAGAGCAGCCCGTTGGACCAGACGAGGTCGTCTTCTCCGTTTCTGACCGAGGCACCCGCCGTCACTCCTCTGTCAAATACCACGCCCCTGAGCTTCCCCCTCCTTTAGTTCTCCACCAACAGCACCCTCTTGCTCCCACGGCCCCGTTCCACCGCTCAATCCTGCTCGGGAGCCATCGGAGGCAAAAGCCCCATCCTGCCCGACGACCGCCGTCCGCCGCAAAGCTCACCGCCGGCCACTCCGTACGGTACGGCGACCATGGAGGATACCCATGAGACCACCTCGGCCTCCTGAGCTCACGGGTGGTCTTGGTTTTCCGAACGGTGCCGCTGTTCTGCCATGAGGAGGCGCGCGCGAGCACCTGTTAAAACTGACCAGTGGGCCAGGCGGGCCCACCGTCAGTGACCCAGGGCCGTCCATAAGTGGAAACAGCTTTTCAGAATACGTCTTCGACGTCATCTCCCACACAGTCGAACGGCTGGGCCGGCCCAGTGACGCCGTTCGACTAAAACACGCTCAAGGCGATTCTCTGCTCTCTTCCTTTTTCTTTTTCAGTAGTATTACATTAAATCTCACAGAAACCATTTCAAATCCAAATCTAGTGGTTCAAATTTCTAAATACTCCTAAAAATATTCTCTAATAATCTAGCTGGGGTGAACATTTTTCCTTAGCTTAGTTTCTGTTGGATCAATTAAATAGTCCAATTAGTCATTTATTTCAGCTTAGAAATGCCCTAAGTAATTCATATTAACTCCAAATAATTTGATTATTTTTCTGGTATTTCTAATTTTTCATCTAGTTTATTTTAGTATTTATTTAAAAAAATCCAAACAATTTTTGGCACTATTTTTGCTATATGTGGTAATTCAAATATTTTTGAAAATAGGAAATGGAGAGAAGATAAAGTTTTCAAACTTTTTGAGTGCAACCAACATCTCTGCATACTAAAGGCAAGCATCTTGAACACTTGATATGGTGGATTGCATAGTTAATATTTGCACCATGATTATGTTGAGTTCATATAAAGTTGGCATATTGATAATTATGCATGCATGACCCCATGAAATATTTTACCTTCATTTAGGCATGAAGTAAAAGTAAGCATGGCTATTTTTCTTATGTCACATATGCCTGTGCCGGTCCAGACTAAACTGCAGGAAAGAATCAGTCACGAGAAAAGTGACTGTGGGACTGAAAACTCATTGTGACGAGAATGATTAGTGTGGGCATGTTGGAGCATGCAAGGGTTGTAGCCCTGTTGGGGTGCTACTACTGAAAAGAATACTTTGTTGAGCTAACCACTATAGGAAAACTTAAACCTCCTGAGTCGACCGTAGATCGAGTCTTGCTCCGGTAACCCCCATACTTGATTCGTGCTGCCACTTGTCCCTGCCACAGGTGGGGTATGGTTCAGTAAGTTATTAACCCCTTTCCGTGCACACACCACATAGAGGGCTACGATGAGGGTTTCCATGTTGGTGGACTAAATCCTGTCATCGGGTCAGGGGGCATGGGTGTTTCCAGTTGTGACTGAGAGGGGGGCACCCCTTGTAATCCGCGCGTATTAATAGTGATCCCATGCAGGACGTTGGTCTCTCCGTCTTAAAGTTTTTCTAGAACGATGCTTTGGGTGATTACTGGCATCCGGAAAGATAATCTAGTGTGTGCTGGTTAGGACCCAAAGACCGTAAAGGGAATTAGTCGGTGTCACGGTACTGACTAAAGAAATCCTTTACTTGTGGGTAAAGAGTACACCCTCTGCAGAGTTTAAACCTATTCGAATAGCCGTGTCTGCGGTTAAGGGCTACAGTCTGGGTTGGTCAAGTATCGGTCTTAGTGTCGGTCTTCGGAGGAAAATAATTAAATTGAGCCTGAATTATTTTGCAGGATAATTATTGACACCCCGTTGCTACCATGGATATTTTATGCTTGTTAAATAATTATTAAGGTTATGCATATTATTGAGGACTAACCCGTTCTCTTGTTTTGAATTTTCCTGAGTGTCTCAGGGGCTGGCTAGACTACCCCGGGCACTCAACTTTATTTTCAAGACCTCTCGTGGCGTCTCTCGAGTTTACAGGCGGTCCCGCCACTACTCTTGTAGACACCCGATTGGCATTTCTCTTCAAGACCTACCGTGGTGTCACTTGACATCCGACCAGCATTTCTTTTATTTTATTTTCCTTTAACTTTCCTTGTTTATCATTAATATTTTTATATATTCATTTATTTGTACATGCTAATACGTTATCATACCATGATTTAATTCCTGATAGCATGCATTAAATATAAGCCCATCATGAGCATATGCATATAGTTTAGTTCACCATGATCATATATTAACTGCTGCATTCGGTATATCTTTTGTTCATGATGTTTGCAAGTACATTCCAACGTACTCACAGGCTTGTCCCTGGCTATTTACGTGGCCAGGTCAGGAGTTCTATGAGGAGTACCACAACGACGACCGTGCGGAGCCTAGGATAGCAGCCACGTAGATAGGAATTATCCGGGTCAGCTGTTCCTGTGGGGATGGAGCCCCATCGACGTTGGGGAACCACGAGTCAATTCCGTCAACCACCACCAAATATCAGTATTGTATCATTGGACCTTTATGGTCTTGTATCCAATTCTTGTAATAGCTTGGTAATCTGTAACAAGGACGTGTCCACCGGTAACAGTAATCCTGGGCTGGTGATGACACGAGGGGTTAATTTCTGGGATTTCGTGCCCCGGCCCCGGCAGCAGGATACTATGGCATGAAACCGATATGGGACCAGGAGGACAAAGAAGCAGTAGCTGCGGGTGGGAAACCAGCCTTTAGTGAAATCAGGAGAGAACGTGCTAGAGACTACTTGCGAGCACGTGCAAGGAGGCGTGATGACCGAACTTATTACTTTGAAAAATCACATGACGAAAAACTGTATCGCTTGATGTTAAAGGCTTCCGAGATCCCTGGAAGGTTCTACAGGAACTTAGAGCCATGTGACATTCTGTCTGATGCTCTAGAAACAAGAGAGCCCCCTGGCCGTGCAAGGGGTATAGGTGTTAATGTCCCGCACAAGAGGGCTTTCACACTCAGCAAAGAAGAGAGGCTCATCATGAAAAAAGGGAGGAGTGAAATGAAGCAGAATGAATTGTATGAAAGGTTGAGGAAGGACATGTATCCGACTGTTTGAAAGAAAATTGAGGAGTCAATGATGATGCAGAAGACTCTAACACTAACAGATAGCCAGCAGATGGGAGGGGAGGCAGGCATGGAGGATGCTAGTTATTGCGCGACAACACCGCACAAGAGTAGCTGTGCATCAACTGACCCCAGCGACACTGAGACTGCAGCTACTCATGATGATGCTATATCTGATCTATCTGGAATTGAAGACAGACTGAAGGGCATGCTTACATATTATGAAGGTACATTAAAATGTGCAATAGCCTGTGTTTGCCCACCCTTCTTGGAAGAGGGCCTCTTGTTGGACAATGTGCCATTGAAGCCGGGCTTTGTGAACTGCTACGTGACTGAAGTAAAGCCTGGATTCAATGAATTTTCCCTGAAGAATGTCCTAGGGGACTTTGATGAGCATAGGACCTTGGGAGAAACACTGTTACATCACATCCAGTGGACACGAAAGGAAATAGACTTCATGGATGAGATCCCTGAAGCCCCGCCAAGAGCAACCAATGTCGCCCCTCAACCGGTGACGCTCTCCTTGCCACGACAGCTCTCGCGTGCTTCCCACAAGGAACCTAATACTTGTAATCCGACGGCTGATGCATCAACCTGTGATCAGCCCGCCCGACTTTGTGCCGTACAGGCCATGTCATCGTCCACCCTAGATTAGCCAGTGGCAAGGCCTACAACTGCTGAAGACGCACCACCGGTTCGGATGCCGGCTGCTGAAGCAGCGGGGGGAGACCTAACTGCACCACATGCTCAGCAGACCACCTGGTGGAATGGACTGCTAAGTAGTCTGATGCTTTGGAACCGCCTGCTAAGCAGTCTGTAGGTCCAGAACTGAGTGCTCATCAGTCCGTCGGTCCGCAGCCATGTGATCAGCATACCAATGCGTCAGCACTGCCTGCTCAGCAAACCAACGCGTTGGCATGGCCTCCTCAGCACACCGACAAGTTGGCACCACCTACGCAGAAACCCGACATAGCTTCAACGCATGGTCAGCAGTTCGATGCCTCTGCTCCTATAGCCCAGCAGTCCATCACAGCAGCACCGCCAGCTCAATAGTCCAGCATAGCTAAACCGTCTGCTAAGCAGTCCGTCGAAGCTTTACCGTCTGCTCGGCAGGCTGCCTTTTAGCCAACCAGACCTTGGACCAGAAGTGCTTCAAGTACCAAGAAGGAAGCGGGCAAAAAGGCTGCACCCGTGAGGAAGCGCGCCCCGAGAGCAAAGAGGAAAGAGAACGATTGCCTCTTACTTAAAGCACTCATCGCCCAGAACCAAATTAACAGCAAGTTGTTCGAATCGGACAGTAATATTATTTCTGATGACATGGATGATGAAGAAATAGCTTTGTTGCTTGCTAAAAATAAAGCAGACGTATTTGAAGCACGCAATTACGTCCATGGCCGGCCATTTCTTGTTGGCGAATGCTTTGATGAGTGCAACTCCAGTTGCCGCGAGTTACATAAATATTGCATGGATCAAATGTTAGCAGGTCATCATGTTCTGCTAGTCTGCTACAATAGAGATCATTTCCGACATGATGTTGGTTCCATCAGTGTGAGTATCGAGGACTTACATCTCTTCTTCAAGTTCAACGAGCTCGATGCCACTCTTGTTAGATGCCTGATTTTGTAAGTACTTAACAAACTCTGATCAACTTCTCCATACAAGGCTATAAATGATAAACAGCTAACTGCATTTTATTCCTCTCAGGGGATTGAATGCATAGAGAAGAAAAAGGGAGAGTGTGTATTTCATAGATCCTGCATTAGCAAATGGCTCAACATTACATGGTAAGGATGAACGGGAGTGGGCCATTAACATGGTCGCCCGTATCTTCGAAAACACGTCCCATGCAGAATCATTTCTCTAGCCATATCATGAACGGTAAGTCAAATAAATAACCACGCATACACTGATTGTCTTTCATATTTCGACATAATTCGTAAGGTCATGGCTTTCTTAATATGTAGCAATCACTGGATCTTGGTGTTCATTGTTACAAACAAGAACACAGTTTACTACATGGATTCTCTCATAGAGTCAACAAACACTCAGGATCTGACGCATCTTCAGCAATTCATGGATAGGTATTGAATTCTATGATGTTGAAATTAATTTGCATTCATATCTGGTTTAATAATTGATGTTGTCAAAATTCATCTTTATTTGCAGTGTGCTCGCATTGTGGAAAACTAAACCAGGGAACCTGTTCAAGAAGGAACTACCTCTGCAGCACGAGATCGTTTCTCCGATAACACACCGAAATCTATTATTTTCGGAAAATGTATCCAATAGTCTGCAAATACCTTTTCTTATGCTAGTCAAATGTTCAAGCTTCTAAATAAACTTCTTTCTATTTCTGTCCAAAGAAAAAAATACATCTAACACCGGTTAGGTTGTTCCTAACAGGACAAATACATGACTAATTATGTACAAAATATTTCTGTGTCCTCAGCAACAAGCAGGGACCAACCCTATGTTTGTAGACACATGATCTCCATCTACAAATCTGCTGATAGTTGTGAAGATGCTCGCGAATTAGTACCAGTAAGTCTATCTTAATTAATATCTTCTACTCCACTCATATGGCACATTCTGATCTTAAAAATACTGTAGCTCATCTTAGAACCGAGGACCACTGAACCGCTCCCCGCTGGTGAATTGCTGATGGTTCGGAGATTTATCAGCAACTTCTTCCTGAATCACTACATCAATCCCACTGGTGATAATGAAGATTTCAGCATGCCTTCTCCTGAAACATTGAGTAAGAGTTAGCCGCTAAACATATACTCATGAATCCATTGTTTTCCATCTGATGAGGTCTTCGTATTTCGTACACTATGATTAATTATGTAATGCATATATATGTCAAAAAATCATTGGAATTTAGCTACCATTTGTTGAATTGCAATTGTTGCGAAATCTGATGAATGTTCTTCCTGTGGACACTATTTGTTCAATTGCATATTGTGGCGAATTTGCTTTTTGCATGCCGATTCAAATGGGATATTTTTGCTTTAACCTGGCAATTGCTCCGCACATGGTTCAACTAAATGAGTGTGTGCGATCCACATCGGAAAGCATACGTTAATCGTAGCGGAACCGTCGGTGATACACAGCAGATCGCAGACGATTTGCAGCACTACTACGTGTGCGTAGGGGCTCCAGAACCATTTGTGATACCACATTATCGCACACGAGAGCTCGGAGTAAACCGTGCCCAATGTAAAATACAACCCTAGTCGTAAATTTTTAAGGAAACATGTGAGATCCCAAACGAAAAGCACACGTCACTCTTACCGCAACGGTCGGTGATACACAACAAATCACAAACGATCTACAACACTTGTATGTCTGCAAAGGGGCTCCTAAAATGTTTGTGATAGAATATTATCGCACACGGTAATTGTTCGGAAACGTGTGTGATGGAGTCTTGCATGGCAGACGAGTTTCGCAGAAAACTCGTGTGCGATGGGCACATATCGCACATAGTTCATATGTTGGCCCGTGTGCCTTACAACTCTTTCCCAAACGGTTCATTACGACACACCGTTTGGTTTCACTGCATCATTAGAAACGTTTAATCACCGATCCCACACGTGTGAAAGAATTTAGTGTGTGCTGCATCACATACAATTACATTTGGCAAGGCCTCTGCATCATGGCTCCCTATCCGCGACGGTTTCTGGGTCGTGTGGGGAGGACCCCCCTATCGCACACACTCACTTGGCGACAGTTCAAAATTGTAACAGCCCCAAAATTGGGTTATCAATTTTTGTGTTGTTATTCCTTCCTGGCAATCATTTTCAAATCTTTCTCCTGAGTTTGTTGAATGATTCTGAGAATCCAGGCAACTTTCAACCTTTCAAAACCCTGTCTCTGCCTTTGAGGTTGAGTAGGACCTCATTTGTATCATCTCAACCTCCATCAAAACCCATTCAAACCCTAATTCCAATTATTGGTATTTGGATATTTCCTTTTTGCTTACAAAGGAGCCATCATTTCCCTTGATCTGTTGATCTTCTAACTCTTCTCAGAGATCCTCCTACACCTCTAAACCTTGGATATGCAAAAATATTGCTAAGTCTTCTGCAATATTTTCCATTTGGGATTTATTCCTTCTTTTGCCTTTCTGAGGAATAAAATCCAAAGGCATAGCTAGCCATCTCCTAAATTCATGCAACTTTGTGGAGATGATATTTGTGCCTAATCCTAGCTCTGGCAAAAATATTTGCCATATTTAAATAAGGAAATTTGTCTTTTCCTATTTTAAGCCAATATTCCCTTTCTGCCATTTTTCAAAGGAGCTACCACTTTTATAGCAAGGAAAATTCCCAAATAATTTGTGGAGCTTGTACTTGCTGTATCTTCACATTTCCATCCAAACCCATGCTTCATAGTCCATAATTTGAGCACATGATCCAATGCAAGTTTCTGCCGTGTCTAAATTTTTTGCAAAGGAAGTGCTTGAACCCTTGATCCATTTGAGCTGAAATTTTGCAGGGTGATTAACATTGATAAATCACCTCTGGATACCAAAAATCAGCTCAATCCATCTATCCAATCTTCCCTGGCAATTTTCTCAAATTTCTGTTCAGATTGCTTGTCTGTGAAGGAAGTACCTTCATGGATGATCAAAATGAGCTAAAACTTTTCCAGCAGTCTCTAATGATCATATAATCACCCTCCTCCAAGTCTTATCTCATTCCATTGATCTATGTGAGCCCAGGGTCAATTCTTTGTTTCTGTCCAAATTTTCAGTTTGTGAAGCAAGTATACTTTATCTTGCTCCATTATGGCTGAAAATTTCCCTAAGCCTTCTCCTGTCCATATAACCTATCTCTCCAAGATTTTGGCTCATTTCATCTAGCCATTATTTCTCTAGATTTTTCTCAAGTTTCTGGGCAGAGAGGATAGCTGTGAAGGAAGTACCATTTTGGCAAGTCCATTTGGTATGAAATTTTTACAGCATCATTATATGTCCAAATCATCAAGCTTTTCCAAGTTTTAGCTCAATCCAACACTCTTAGTGAGTGCTACTTCTTCATCTCTATTTCTGGTCAGTTGGGCAGGTTGGACATGTAGTACCAGCTAGACTCATCTTTTTGGCCTGATATTTTGGCACAATGATCACCTTAGTAAGTGACCATCCTCACCCAAATCCCATGCCTAATGGAGCTATGCACTGGCCAATATTTATATCAAACAGGTTGCTGCTGTTTTGGACTTGAGCAACATACAGTCACACCGTGAGCCCTGTGTGTTGGATCTTTGCACCAAGCAGCTAGTGGGGGAGTGATCGACTCGCCAGACATAACTGGGGCGTCCAGAACGCGTGTCGACACCAAGTTTGCATGGTGACCACGGGTGTAGCCGGCCAAATCGGTGGTCTAGCTCCTGTAGTCGCCGTCAGGCCTGCTCCGACCAGCCCTCGCTCACCCCAGCGTGTCCAATAGCTCAGCCTCGATGTCCTCTTCCCCCTGGACTCCTCTCCCCCTCCATTTTCTTCCTCGACGTGCCGTCGTCGTCGCCGCACAGTTCCTGCCTGTGTGCACCATTGTTTTCCCCTCGGTGTCCTCTTCCTCCTCGTGTCCCCGAGCGCTGCTCGTCTCGGTGACACTCTGCTGCTCGTCCGCTTCTCCCTCCTCGCCTTCCCGTGCCTCCCCGTGACCTCTACGGCTGGCAGAGCCTCGGCCGGACTCGCTCGGCGGTGACCGGCTCGGGTGCCCTCGCCCCGGCTATATATAGCCCCCCCCCCTCGCTCGTCTGAGCTCACCAACAACCTCACCACTTCTCTAGCTCCCTCCCCAACCACTCCATCGAGCCGGAAAAGCTCTCTCCGACCCCCACCATCGCCATGGCCGCCGCCTTGGGTCCTGCTCGATTCCGGTGATCCCGAGCGATCCTCGCCGTTCCACCTTCACCACTGCATCACCTGGAGTCCGGCGAGCCTCCCCGTGGCCTCAGCCCATCCTCTCCCCCACCATAGCGCCATGTTCGCCGGCGACCAAAGCCTCTCCCCACTATGGGCGCTGTTGCGTCCCCTGCAACGCTCCTCGACGGCGGCAACTCCCAACACCGGATGCGCCTCTCCCTCCCGATCTCCTGGGTAGGTCGCATGCCGCGACTGGTGGCCGGAAGCGCCGGCAATCGCCATCGGGGCGGCCTCCTTCCTCGGCCAGGAGCGCGCCCGAGCATGAGGATGAAGAAGGACCGGCCAGGCGGGCCCTCCTCGCGCGACCCCACCTGTCGGCGACTGAAGCGGTGCCACGTCAGCGTAAGTGGAGACGCATCCCCATAAGTGCGTTTTCATTACTCTGAAAACGTATTCGCTGTAACACATTTTCTTTACTGAAGACGTATTGTCTGAAATACGCTTTCTGTGCTTCGAAAACGTATTTTGAGCTTTGTGCTTTCTGTTTTCAGCCCCGCCCGCCGAAGTGGTTATTTTGTGAACGTTCACTGTTTAAGCCTCTTTTCTACCTAAAAAGTGGACGGCCACAACTTTGCGCTCGTAACTCCGATTGAGGTGATTCCAGTGCTCACGTTCTCTGTTCGTCGAGCTCTTTCTGATGGGATTATTTTCTTGATGTTTGCACATTCTGAAAATTCCCATTTTGCCCCTGCCCTATATCCAGCCCCTTTAAGAGAGAACCGTTCTCCGGAAAAAATTTCCGCGAGGTGATCACACTTCTTCCCGGAGTATTCCTCGACCCCCAGGTAAGCCAACCTCTTATTATGAGCCCCGAACTTGCATGTTGACTTTGCTTGCACCTTGTGTGTGTGTGTGTAGTTGCAGTCGTTTCTTATCTGTTTCGTCTGCAGTTATTTCAGTTGTGGTATATGTTGTATTGCTTGCCATGACATGCTTGCGCTTCATTATATCTTTTGCCATGCTATCTAGGGTATAGATATTGATAATATCATGCCTCTGTTGTGGTTTAGTTTCATGCCCGTAGTATCGATGTTATGATGATTCTGTTACATTGTTGATATGCTAGTGCTTTGTTTCGCCTTGTTCCATATGCTATAATTGTTCACTTGAGAAGCTTGGTATTTTGTTCATGCATTTGTATGTTCATGCTCATTGTTGCATCCATGTTAATCATGCTTGCATGTTGATGATGATGGAGAAGATAATAACATGACTTAATAATAACAAATCTCCTCCGTCATCGATGGGATCGAGTCATAGTGCCACCAAATCGAGCTTCTCCAGTGCAGCCACACTTGCCTTTTATGGGAGGGCCTTAATGCGATCTATTGTCATGCCTCTCGCCGGTGCCTCCAACGAGGGAAGGTTATGGGCGCGCGCTACCCTGATCAGGTAGGCGGACATAAGCCTTGTGAGCCCGAGTTTGGTTATGTGCACATGTCCCCGTTTGGGACCGTTTATTGTTTTGCCACGACGGTGGCTGTTGGATGTCTTTGGTAGACACGGGGCCACCCATGACTTAGCCCAAGAGGGGAGTTTGTCGGAGTGGCCGGGAGAGTGTCATGGGCAATGGATCGGTTTTGTCGGAATGCCGGTGGTCCACCCGAATGGGAGTGCGAGGCCATGGGTTCCGTAGTGTGGGTACAGTGTGCTAACCTCTGCAGAGTGTGTGTTAAATCTATCAATAGCCGCGTCCTCGGTCATGGGCACAGTTCATAGTAGGTCACACTATCGGGTCTCGGTCGAAAGGGAGGATAAACCTAATATAACTAAGTTGATAAATGAGGTGCTATAAAGAATGTGGTGACTTGGACAATGAGATAGTCGTGAGAAGCCATGGTGATGTTCTGATATGATCATGAGATGAGATCTCGGTGAGTCATGATTTTGCCTAGAGAGGCAGTGGATAAGTAAGTGATTGATGAATAGTATGTCTTCACGGGAGGTAACTGGTAGTTTATTTTCAGCACAGTTCATGCATGTATCCATGTCTTGTAGATACATCTATGCCATGTCATGTTATGATTAAGATGCTATGCTATGCCATGTTATGTATTGCCATGTTAGTAGATGCTATGATGTTGTCCATGCTTAGTTTGATCTATGTCATGCCATGCTTAGCTACTGTTGTGAAGTAGGTTATTGCATGCGCTTGGTTCTTGCTTTGTCATCTACTTGTTTGGATGCTATATATTTGGTTGTCTTGCGAGTACATTCAAAGTGCTCACCTGGCCTTGCACGTGGCCAGATTGCAGGAGGAGATTCGTTGCGCTAGGCCGTAACCTTGCCAGTCCTGTGAGTTGTGGAGCCCAGCCAGAGCCGATGTGCTGCCAAACCAAGACTTCCGCCACCATTTAGATAGCCTTAGAGCTATGCCACACATTGTATTCATCAATGATGTAATCCTCCAAGCATGTATTTGATGAATATACTTGTACCTGGAATGCTGTATCATGTACCTGTCGTGCGTCAGGTGTTATCCTGGGCTGACGTGCGAAGGCCCCCTGCTCCATGCGGATCGGGGTGCCACAAAAATGCCGTCGCGGAAAGGGGTTAAAAACCGTTTGTATAGCACCTCACTGTACCAGTGAATGCTTTGTTCCGGTTCTCTATTAAAAGGAGGCCTTAATAACCCTTAGTTTCTTTATGGACCCCACTGCCACGGGAGGGTAGGACAAAATATGTCATGCAAGTTCTTTTCATAAGCACGTATGACTATTTATGGAATAAATGCCTACATTATATTTATGAACTAGAGCTAGTTCTGTATCGCCCTAGGTTATGACTGTTATATGATGAATATCATCCAACGAATTCACCGATCCAATGCCTACGAGTTTTCCACATATTGTTTTTGCTAAGTTACTACTGCTATTGCTACTATTACACTTGCTACAAAATCATTGCTATCACTGTTACCGTTACTGCTACTATCATCACTACTATCAAAACTATCATATTACTGTGCTACTAATCATATTGCTACAGATACTTAATCTCCAGGTGTAGCTGAATTGATGACTCAACTGCTAATACTTGCAAATATTCTTTGGCTCCCCTTGTGTCGAATCTATAAATTTGGGTTGAATACTCTACCCTCGAAAACTGTTGCGATCCCCTATACTTGTGGGTTATCAAGATCTTTTTTTGGCGCCGTTGCCGGGGAGCATAGCTATATTTGTTGAGTCACTTGGGATTATTATCTATTTATCACTATGAAGAATCTGAAGGATACCAAGACTGAGATTTTTCCCTCTAAGACAAGGGGAGGTAAGGAACTGCCATCTAGCTCCGCACTTGATTCACCTTCTATTTTGAGTAGACTTGCAACACCACCACATGCTATTAATCATGATATGTCACAAGTTATTGATGATGCTACTTCTACTATGAATGCTACTCATGATGATGCTAGTACCTTGTTTGATGATAATGTGCCACTAGGTGAATTTCTTGATGAACAAATTGCTAGAGCTAAAGAAACTGATGAAATTACTAAAACTGATGAAGTACTTGAAACTAAAAATCTTGAAACACCTGTTAGACCTAGTGCTCCTAGATATGAATTGCCTAAGATACCTGAGGGTTATGTTATGGATGAGGAGACAGCTAGAGACTTTCTTGCTTGCAATGATAGAGATGATCTTAAGAAATTATTATGCAAACTGAAAGAAAAATCTTTGAATGCTAGAATGAAATGTGATCCTCGGTTTGCTACTTCACCTATCTTTGTTACTGATAAGGATTATGAATTCTCTGTCGACCCAGAGTTAATTACTCTGGTTGAATCTGATACTTTCCATGGTTATGAAACTAAAACTATTGTGGCACATCTTACTAAGTTAAATGATATAGCCACCCTTTTTGCTCATGATGAGAAAATTCGCTACTATTATATTCTCAAATTATTTCCGTTCTCATTAAAGGGTGATGCTAAGATATGGTACAATACTCTGGCTCCTGGTTGTGTGCGTAGTCCCCAGGATATGATTTACTATTTCTTTGAAAAGTATTTGCCTACTCATAAGAATCTGCCTTACAAGAAATATTTAACTTTGCACAAATTGAAGAAGAGAGTCTCCCACAAGCTTGGGAGAGGCTTCTCCGATTGCTTAATGCTTTGCCTGATCATCCACTCAAGAAAAATGAAATACTTGATATCTTCTATAATGGACTAACCGATGCTTCTAGGGACTTCCTAGATAGTTGTGCTGGTTGTGTTTTCAGGAAATGAACTGTTGAACAAGCTGAGGAATTATTGAATAATATATTGAAAATTATGATGATTGGACTCTTCCTGAACCACCGCCTAAGCCCACTCCAAAGAAGAGGGGTATCTTATACCTCAGTCCTGAAGATATGCAGGAGGCAAAGAAAAGTATGAACGAAAAAGGTATTAAAGCAGATGATGTTAAGAATTTACCACCTATTGAAGAAATACATGGACTGGATACAGCACCTCCACGGGTAGTAGAGGTAAATTCTTTATTAAAGTTTGATGAAGGTGATATCCCTTATAATAAACATCCTAGTCAGTGCTTATATGAGTTTGACAACTACATTATGAAACAAGATCACTCCAACGCCAATGTTATGAAACAATTGAAATATAATTCCGATATGATTGCCCGCTTGAGTGACTTGTTATTTAGAATCTCCAATGATGTTAGAGGTGGAGGAAAACATGCCTCTATGGTTCAAACCCAATTAGAACAAGTTGCTAAATCTCAAAGAGAATTGCTTGATGAAATGAATAATAATATAAAGGACTTTGCTGTTAGAGTAGCAACTAGAGGAGGTAAAATGACTCAGGAACCACTTTATCCTGAGGGACACCCTACAAGAATTGAACAAGACTCTCAAAGAATTAACACTGATTCACCTAGTCCTTCTAAAAAGAAAAAGAAGAAGAAAATGATAGGACTTTGCATACCTCTAGTGAACCTGAGAAAGAAAAACCTCCTGAAGATAACAATGATGTCTCTATTTCTGATGCTGAAACTCAATCTGGTAATGAACATCCACCTAGTGATAATGAAAATGAAAATGATGATGTTCATGAAGACACTCAACCATACAATGATAAACAACCAGATAATGATGTTGAAATAGAACCATCTATTGATCTTGATAACCCACAACCTAAAAATAAAAGGTATGATAAAAAAGACTTTGTTGTTAGAAAACATGGAAGAGAAAGAGAACCATGGGTTCAGAAACCAATGCCCTTTCCACCTAAATCAACCAAGAAAAAAGATGATGAAGAATTTGAACGCTTTGCTGAAATGATTAGGCCAATCTTTTTGCGTACTCGCTTGACTGATATTTTAAAGATGGCCCCTTATGCAAAATATATGGAAGATATCATCACTAATAAAAGAAAAATACCTGAAGCTGAAATCTCTACCATGCTTGCTAATTATTCTTGTAAGGATGGAGTGCTTAAAAAACTTGGAGATCCAGGAATACCAACTATACATTGCTCCATCAAAAGAAATTATGTCAAAACTGCTTTATGTGATCTAGGAGCTGGTGTTAGTGTTATGCCTTTATCCTTATATAAAAGACTTGATTTGAATAAACTCACACCTACTGAAATATCTTTGCAAATGGCTGACAAATCAACTGCCATACCTATCGGTATTTGTGAGGATGTGCCCGTTGTTGTTGCAAATGTTACTATCTTAACTGAATTTGTTATACTTGAGATGCCCGAGGACGACAACATGTCGATTATCCTTGGTAGACCCTTCTTGAATACTACAGGGGTTGTTATTGACTGCAATAAAAGCAAGGCCACTTTTCATATCAATGGCAATGAGCATACGGTGCACTTTCCAAAGGAACAGTTCCAAGTGAATTGTATTAATGTTATTGAAAAATCTGCGACACTCATTATTGGAAGTTTTCAACTACCTCTACCTGCTGCCAAAAAGAAATATGAAATGCTTATTGTTGGGGACATGCATATCCCCATTGAGGTAACTTAGTGTTTTACAGAAGTTCTTCAGTTTCATGCTAATCGGAAGTGGTTGTTAATAAGACTTGATCAACCTTATTAATGGATCATTTTTTAGAGGTATGAAGTTGATGAATCTAGTAGGCACAACCTTCTGCTCCCAACTTTTGTTTTCTGTTTTTCTTAGTTAAATAAAATAAAAAGCCATGTTTTGTCTGTATTCTGAATTTTCCATGAAATAAAAAATGACCGAAAAATAAAAGTTCTCAGAATGCCCTGAAAATTTAATACGATTTTTTTCTGAATATTTCTGAATTTTTAGTGCAAATAACATCAGAGGGGGGTACACCTGGTAACCACAAGACACCTGGGCACGCCAGCAACCCCAGGCGCGCCCTGGTGGTTGTGGTCCCCACAAGGGTCCCCTCACTTATCTCTTCAGCTCATCCCTTCTCCTACCTCCAGAAAAAAATCACCATAGCTCTCTCTCTCTCTCTCTCTCTCTCTCTCGTGTTCTTGCTCTCAAACCCACGGATTTCGATATCTTTGCTCAAAGCTCCATTTCCGAAACTATTTTGGGGGATTGCTACTTGGTATGTAACTCCTCCGTTGCTCCAATTAGTTTTTGCTTTAGTGGATTATATTTTGAATAATAAGCCACTCTTGGTGTTGCTATAGATGAGCTTGCATGTTGAATTCTTAGAGTTCAAAGAATACTTAATATGGCCTCTATGCATCCTTATGAGTAGTTGCTATCAATCTTGTAAAGATTTATTGACAAAAATTTTGTGGACTAAAATTTTCAGAATTTTATCTATAAGAATAAGATGAGTTTCTTTAGGAAGTTTGCCTCCAAGAAAAATGCTAAGGGAGTCATTGGGGAATCATCGGACAATGACCTTCATACTTGGAGAAGGGCGGAGGTGCGGCCGTGCGAATGGCCGCATATTCCCTTCATGGATGGGGCCGGGATCCGTAAAGAGTTCGCACAATTCGCTGCTAATGCTGGGCTTACTGACTTCATTGTAGCTGAGTGTGAACAATACCATCTCCCCACAAATTCCTTTGTGCAAAGTTTTCATTTTCTGAGTAGAAATAACCCCCCTGAGGTGCAGTTTAACTTATATGCTGAAACCCGTCAGATGCCACTTACTGATTTTTGCGATGTATGATTGATCCCTTCTGACGGGGAAATTAGAGAGCCTAGACTTACAGAGTTTGAGGACTTTTATCGTACTTTGACAGTGGGAGATGAGAGGGGTGTATCGAGTGTCACCGCCACTAGCTTGCAATTTCCGTCTGTGCATTATTTTGCTTTATTCATTGCTAAGTGTTTAATTTCTAGAGAAAAGGTTGGTGCACTCAGTGCTCCTGACTTCGCTATCTTACGACATGCACTATACGGCGATAACACCTTTAGCCTAGGGGCTATTATTGCATGTCGCATGCACCTTAACAGAAACAAGGGCAAAATTCATGGTGGTATTTATGCTACTCGCTTAGCGATTCACTTTAACATTCAGATACGCCAGCATGATTATCCTCTGACCAAGGTTTATCTAGATGACCAGGCGATGGTGGATCACCAGTTTGCTGATAATGCTGACCCTCTTCATAATATTCTTTATAACCTAGTTTTCAATGTGGATTCCCGTGATATTTTTCCGTTGCCTGCACCTGCTTTGTTTGATTCTATTGCCAGGGGCAGATACAGGATCATGCCTGAGGACATCATTGCCTACCAGAACGCCCAGGCAGCTGCCGAGGAGGAACCTCAGGAGTGGGATGCTCAGGTACCCGCACCACAACACTTCAACATAGGACCAGATGGCTACTACGAATGGTGATTACCAAGCTAGGCCAAAAACCTAAGCTTGGGGGAGTACGTATTTCCACCGACATTACATTCATGTTCACTGAATTCATTCTAGTTGTTGATGTTCACACTTTTTCATTGTATTATCCATGTTAGATTTATTTTCTCGCTTTCTTCTTGTGTATTTGAAAAACTTTGAGAAAATCCAAAAAAAAAATTCTTGCTTCTTTTTGGTTTTTCTTTCTAGCTTAATTAGTTGTAGTATTAAAAGAAAACCCAAAAAGATTTCCTTGTTCTTCTTTTGCTTGTTGGGAGCTCTCCCGTGTAAATAGTTTTTCTCGTTTTTGTTTTCTTTCTCTTTAATTTGCTTTCTTCAAGAAAAACTAAAAACTCCAAAAATATCTCTGTGTGTTTCTCTGTATTTCTTTTCTTTTTGTCGAGTCATACCAAGGAGAAGACCACGATGAAAATATTGAGTGGATCTCATTTGCATTATTGTTGACCTAACAAGGGGCCCAAATTACCTTGTATTCTCCTTTTGAATAAATGTTTGCAGATTCCAGCTTAGTCACGGCACTCTTGCACTATTATCATTTTCATATCATTCGGTCGTGCAAGTGAAAGGCAATAATGACGATATTTGATGAACCGGCCGTGGCAGAGAGAAACGGGTATGGACTCAACTTGTTCTATTTTTGTAAATATGTTTAACCTAGTATCCATGATTTAGCATATTATGATCAAACATGTTTGCAATGACAATTAGAGATTATAGTTTCTCATGCCATGCTTAAGTTGCTAGGAGTGGATAATGATTTATCTTGGATGTCAACATGCATCAAAATGATTGTGATGTAGTACGATGATATGGTATCCTCCTCTAAATGTTTCAAGTGGCTTGACTTGGCACATGTTCATGCATGTAGTTGAATCAAAACCAACCTAGCCTCTATGATATTTATGTTCATGGTGTTCATATCCTACTCATGCTAGTATTCAATGTTTATTATGCATAATGCATGTTCATGACCATTTTCGCTCTCTAGCTGGCCGCTTCTCAACCTATTTGCTAGCCTTCGCCTGTACTAAGCAGAAATACTGCTTGTGCATCAAAATCCCAAAACCCAAAGTTATTCCAGATGAGTCCACCATATGTACCTATATGCGGTATTACCCTGCCGTTCTAAGTAAATTTGCATGTGCCACCTCTAAAATTTCAAATGAACATCTATTTTTGTGTGCCTGGATTGTTCATAGAGCGACAGGGGGTAGTCAGTATCTTCCATGCTAAGCGGGTTATTCTCATGATGAGTGTTTATTCACTTGTCCTTGCACGAGAGGGGCGGTAATAGGGATTCCCAGTCCTGCAATATTTTTTTTTACAAATAACTAAACAAAACTCCCCCAGGAATGATGTTGGTATGGACGGTACCCATGGTTTCGGCTAGCCGTGGAGTGTGTTTGTTGGTGGAGGGGGAGTAAACTTTTACTTTTATCGCTTGCGAGCCGCTACTAATGTGTTTAGCATGGAAGATATTGATAACTTTTGGTCGTGACGTAAACAGGAAGGGTGCATTCCCCAAAATTTCATTTATCTCTGATTTAAGCTTTGAGCTCTGGCACCTCTGCAAATCCCCGCTTCCCTCTGTGAAGGGACTATCTATTTAATTTTATGTGCGTCATGACCTTCTCAAACAAGCGCCAGATCTGAGAGCACTATTGTCATCCTCATGCATTGTGTATAGTTAATGTTGAATGCATCATGACTGGATCCTCTCAACCATGAATTACAATGTTTAGTCATAGCTTGAACTTTGGAGGTGCTCTGGATTTATGTTTTGCGGTCTCAGAAAGGGCTAGCGAGATACCATTATTGTCATGCTATATCATGGTTGTTTTGACAAAGTGTTGTCATTTGAGATATCTTATTATTGCTCTCTAGTTGCTTATGCTATTGATATGAGTTAATATAATTTTTAAGAGTTATTGTTGACATGGTTAGTCATGATCTTTGCTGAAAACCTGGGAGCTACTTAAGCTTATTTATGTAAACAAGAACAAAAGAGTTCGTAAAAGTTTTTCTTTTTCACTTTCAGTTTATCAACTGAATTGCTTGAGGACAAGCAAAGGTTTAAGCTTGGGGGAGTTGATATGTCTCCATCGTATCTACTTTTCCTAACGCTTTTGCTCTTGTTTTGGACACTAATTTGCATGATTTGAATGAAACTAACCCGGACTGACACTGTTTTCAGCAGAACTTTTTTTTGTGCAGAAATAAAAGTTCTCGGAATGGAACGAAACTTTTTGGAGAATTGTTTTGCAATAAAAGAAAAATATTGGAGCCAAGAACCACCGGAGGGGGCCCCTGGTTGAGCACAACCCACCAGGGTGCGCCACCCCCTCTAGGCGCGCCCAGGTGGGTTGTGCCCACCTCGTGGCCCTGCAGACCCTAATCCCAACTCCTTAAATACCTATTTTCGGAGGGAAAAATCAGGGAGGAAGAATTATCGCGTTTCATGAGACGGAGCCGCCGCCGCCTCCTGTTCTTCATCGGGAGGCCAGATCGGGAGTCCGTTTGGGGCTCCGGAGAGGGGAATCTTCGATCTTCGTCATCACCAACCCTCCTTCATCGCCAATTCCATGATGCTCCCCACCAGGAGTGAGTAATTCCTTCATAGGCTCGCTGGTCGGTGAGGAGTTTGATGAGATTCATCATGTAATCGAGTTGTTTTATTAGGGCTTGATCCCTAGTATCCAGTATGTTCTGAGATTGATGTTGCTATGACTTTGCTATGCTTAATGCTTGTCACTAGGTCCCGAGTGCCATGATTTCAGATCTGAATCGTTTATGTTTTCACCATTATATCTATGTTCTAGATCCGATCTTGCAAGTTATATACACCTGCTACGTGTTATGATCCCTAAACCCCGGAGTGACAATAGTCGGGATACTTTCCGGTGATGATCGTAGTTTGAGGAGTTCATGTATTCACTATGTGTTAATGCTTTGTTCCGGTTCTCTATTAAAAGGAGGCCTTAATATCCCTTAGTTTCCTTATGGACCCCGCTGCCACGGGAGGGTAGGACAAAAGATGGCATGCAAGTTCTTTTCATAAGCACGTATGACTATTTACGGAATACATGCCTACATTATATTTATGAACTGGAGCTAGTTCTGTATCGCCCTAGGTTATGACTGTTCTATGATGAATATCATCCAACGAATTCACCGATCCAATGCCTACGAGTTTTCCACATATTGTTTTTGCTAAGTTACTACTACTGTTGCTACTGTTACACTTGCTACCAAATCATTGCTATCACTGTTACCGTTACTACTACTATCATCACTACTATCAAAACTATCATATTACTGTGCTACTAATCATATTGCTGCAGATACTTAATCTCTAGGTGTGGTTGAATTGACGACTCAACTGCTAATACTTGCAAATATTCTTTGGCTCCCCTTGTGTCGAATCTATAAATTTGGGTTGAATACTCTACCCTTGAAAACTGTTGTGATCCCCTATACTTGTGGGTCATCAGGGCCCCCCGTGGCTCCTCTAACCCTAATCTTAGCTCTATAAATACCCAAATATCCCCCTTACATCAAAGGGCACACCAAAAGTACTTTTTCGCCGCTGTAAGCTTCTATTCTCGTGAGATCCCATCTTGGGGCCTTTTTCGGCAATCCACCGGAGGGGGATTCGATCACGGAGGGCTTCTACATCAACCTTGCTGCCCTTTCGATGATGTGTGAGTAGTTTACCACAGACCTACGGGTCCATAGCTAGTAGCTAGATGGCCTCTTCTCTCTCTTTGATCTTCAATACAATGTTCTCCTCGATGTTCTTGGAGTTCTATTCGATGTAATCATCTTTTGTGGTGTGTTTGTTGAGATATGATGAATTGTGGATTTATGATCAGATTATCTATGAATATTATTTGAGTCTTCTTTGAACTCCTTTATGCATGATTAAGATAGCTTTGTATTTCTCTCCGATCTATTGATTTGGTTTGGCCAACAAGATTGATTTATCTTGCAATGGGAGAGGTGCTTTGTGATGGGTTCAATCTTGCGGTGTCCTCACCCAGTGACAGAAGGAGTAGCGAGGCACGTATTTGTATTGTTGCTATTACGGATAAAAAGATGGTGTTTATATCATATTGCTTGCATTTATCCCTCTACATCATGTCATCTTGATTAAGACGTTACTCCTTTCTTGTTAACATAATACACTAGATGCATGCTAGATAGCGGTCGATGTGTGGAGTAATAGTAGTAGATGCAGAATTGTTTCGGTCTACTTGTCACGGACGTGATGCCTATATTCATGATCATTGCCTTGGATATCGTCATAACTATGCGCTTTTCTATCAATTGCTCAACAGTAATTTGTTCACCCACAGTATGCGTTCTTTCAAGAGAGAAGCCTCTAGTGAAACCCATGGCCCCCGGGTCTATTTACCATCATATATTTTCAGATCTATAAAGCCAAAAATACAAAAATACCTTGCTGCACTTTATTTATATTTACTTTAGTTTGCACTTTTACTAATCTTTTATAACTATCTCTATCAGATCTCACTTTTGCTAGTGACTGTGAAGGGATTGACAACCCCTTTTTCGCGTTGTGTGCAAGTGTTTGTTATTTTGTGCAGGTGCATCTATTGGGGACTTGCTTGTGCCTCCTAGTGAATTGATACCTTGGTTCTTAATTGAGGGAAATACTTATCTCTACTTTGCTGCATCACCCTTTCCTCTTCAAGGGAAAAATCAACACAAGCTCAAGAAGTAGCACAAAGAATTTCTGGCGCCGTTGCTGGGGAGGTTCTACATAAAGCCTACCAAGTACCTATCATAAACTCTCATCTCTTGCACTTACATTATTTGCCATTTGCCTCTCGTTTTCATCTCCCCCACTTCTAAAACGTTTTCAGAAAAACACAAAAATATTCGCCTTTTTATTCGCCATCTTTCCGTTCGTCTTTTTGTTTGCTTTTTGTTTGCTTGTGTGCTAGATTGCTTGCTTGGTCAAGATGTCTCAAGAAAATACCAAGTTGTGTGATTTTTCCAACACTAATAATAATGATTTTATTAGTACTCCGATTGCTCCCGCCACTAGTGCGGAATCTTATGAAATTAATGCTGCTTTGTTGAATCTTGTTATGAAAGAACAATTTTCTGGTAGCCCTAATGAAGATGATGCATCACATCTAAATACTTTCATTGAGTTATGTGATATGCAAAAGAAAAAATATGTGGATAATGATATTGTTAAATTGAAGCTATTTCCATTCTCACTACGAGATCGTGCTAAAACTTGGTTTTCATCTTTGCCTAAAAATAGTATTGATTCATGGGATAAGTGTAAAGATGCTTTTATTTCCAAGTATTTTCCTCCCGCCAAGATCATCTCCCGTAGGAACGATATAATGAATTTTAAGCAAATTGATCATGAACATGTTGCACAATCTTGGGGAGAGGATGAAATTGATGATAAGAAGTTGCCCTACTCTTGGTTTAAGTTTATGGACGATCATACAAATTTTTTATGCTAGATTGAATTTTGCATCAAGAAATCTTTTAGATTCCGTCGCGGGTGGTACTTTTATGGAAATCACATTAGGAGAAGCTACTAAACTCCTAGATAATATTATGGCAAATTACTCTCAATGGCATACGAAAGATCCTCTACTAGTAAAAAAAGTGCATGCTATTGAAGAAATTAATACTTTGAGTGAAAAGATGGATGAAATTATGAAATTGATTGCTAGTAAGAGTGCTCCTATTGATCCTAGTGATATTACTTTGTCTACCTTGATTGAGAATAATAATGAATCTATGGATGTGAATTTTGTTGGTAGGAACAATTTTGGTAGTAATGTGTATAGAGGCAATTTTAATCCTAGGCCTTTTCCTAGTAATTCCTCTAATAATTATAGTAATTCCTACAACAATTCCTATGGAAATTATAATAAGATACCTTTTGATCTTGAGAATAATATTAAAGATTTTATAAATTCACAAAAGGTTTTCAATACTATGGTGGAAGAAAAATTGCTCAAGATTGATGATTTGGCTAGGAACGTCGATAGAATTCTCATGAGATTGGTTCTTTTAAGATTAGATCTATGCCACCCAAGCTTGATATTAATTAATCTTTGAAAACTATTCAAATCTCTATTGATGAAAGTAAGGAGAGAACCGCTAGGATGCGTCCTAAGAGAGATTGGTTCAAAAAGGCATGTTCTTCTAGTTTTTGTGATAATTATGATGAAGATCTTAAAGTAATAGGTGTAAATCCTATTGAATCTTTGTTTGCTAATATAAAACTTGATCAAGATGGGACTGGAGATGAGTCAAGTTTAGCTAGAAGGCGTCCCAATAATTTGGAGAGTGATGATCTTAATAATTTTTTTGATAAAAGTGGGATTGGAGAGGTCAAGACTTTAACTAGTGATGAGCCCACTCTTTTGGATTTCAAGGACTTTAATTAGGATAAATGTTCTTTGATTTATTGTATTTCCTTGTTGCAATCCATAGTTAATTCACCTCATGCTTATAATAAAAATAAGGCTTTTACTAAACATATCGTTGATGCTATGATGAGATCTTTTGAAGAAAAACTTGAGTTAGAAGTTTCAATCTCTAGAAAGCTTTATGATGAATGGGAACCTACTATTAAGATTAAGATTAAAGATTATGAGTGCAATGCTTTGTGTGATTTGGGTGCTAGCATTTCCACTATTCCAAAAACTTTATGTGATGTGCTAGGTTTCCAAAAATTTGATGATTGTTCCTTAAATTTGCACTTAGCGGATTCCACTATTAAGAAACCTATGGGAAGGATTAATGATGTTATTATTGTTGCAAATAGGAATTATGTGCTCATAGATTTTATTGTGCTTGATATAGATTACAATCCTACATGTCCTATTATTCTTGGTAGACCTTGATACGTCTCCAACGTATCTATAATTTTTGATTGTTCCATGCTATTATATTATTATCTGTTTTGAATGTTTTATATGCATTAATATGTATTTTATATTATTTTTGGGACTAACCTATTAACCTAGAGCCCAGTACCAGTTTCTGTTTTTCCTTGTTTTTGAGTTTTACGGAAAAGGAATATCAAACGGAGTCCAAACGGAATAAAACTTTCACGATGATTTTTCTTGGACCAGAAGACATCCACGGAGCTTGGAGAGGGGGCCAGAAGGTTCCTGAAGCCTCCTAGGCGCGCCCCAGGGGGGCACCCTTGAGGGCTTGTGGGCCCCTCGGGAGTCCTCCAACCCTAATCTTTGCACTATAAATTCCCAAATATTAACAAACCACCAGAGGCATCCACCAAAATACTTTCCCGCCGCCGCAAGCCTCTGTTCCCGTGAGATCCCATCTTGGGGCCTTTTCCGGTGATCTACCGGAGGGTGATTCGATCACGGAGGGCCTCTACATCAACCTTGCTGCCCTACCGATGATGCGTGAGTAGGTTACCACAGACCTACGGGTCCATAGCTAGTAGCTAGATGGCTTCCTCTCTCTCTTTGATCTTCAATACAATGTTCTCCTTGATGTTCTTGGAGATCTATTCGATGTAATGCTTTTTTTTTGCAGTGCGTTTGTTGAGATCTGATGAATTGTGGATTTATGATCAGATTATCTATGAATATTATTTGAGTCTTCTCTGAACTCTTTTATGCATGATTAAGATATCTTTGTATTTCTCTTCGAACTATCGATTTGGTCTGGCCAACTAGATTGGTTTTTCTTGCAATTGGAGAGGTGCTTAGTTTTGGGTTCAATCTTGCGGTGTCCTCACCCAGTGACATAGTAGGGGTAGCGAGGCACGTATTGTATTGTTGCCATCAACGATAAAAATATGGGGTTTATATCATATTGCTTGAGTTTATCCCTCTACATCATGTCATCTTACTTAAGGCGTTACTCCGTTCTTATGAACTTAATACTCTAGATGCATGCTGGATAGCGATCGATGTGTGGAGTCATAGTAGTATATGCAGGCAGGAGTCGGTCTACTTATCACGGACGTGATACCTATATTCATGATCATTGCCTTAGATATCGTCATAACTTTGCGCTTTTCTATCAATTGCTCAACAGTAATTTGTTTACCCACCGTATGCTTTCTTCAAGAGAGAAGCTTCTAGTGAAACCTATGGCCCCCGGGTCTATTTTCCATCATATATTTTCGGATCTATAAACCAAAAAACCCAAAAATACCTTGCTGGAATTTATTTACTTTTACTTTGTTTTATGTTTTAGTAATCTTTTATATCCATCTCTATCAGATCCCATCCTTGCAAGTGACCATGAATGGATTGACAACCCCTTTATCATGTTGGGTGCAAGTGTTTGATTGTTTGTGCAGGTGCATAGATTGGAGACTTGCTTGTACCTTCTACTGGATTGATACCTTGGTTCTCAAACTGAGGGAAATACTTATCTCTACTTTGCTGCATCACCCTTTCCTCTTCAAGGGAAAACCCAATGCAAGCTCAAGAAGTAGTAGGAAGAATTTCTGGCGCTGTTGCCGAGGAGGTTCTACATCAAGCCTACCAAGTACCCATCATAAACTCTCACCTCTTGCATTGCATTATTTGCCATTTGCCTCTCATTTTCCTCTCCCCACTTCTAAAACGTTTTCAGAAAAACACAAAAATATTTGCCTTTTTATCTGCCTTCTTTCTGTTTGCCTTTATGTCTTACTTGGTTTGTTTGCTTATTCGCCTGGCATAATTATGTATTTATTGAACATCAGAAAGCAAAAAGTTTATGGATCCTCATCCACTTGCTAATCTTTTTAAGAGATCCAATTATGATGAACCACTTGCTAGTGAGTTGTGTTTACTAGATTATCTTTATGAAGTTTTGCTTGAAATTCATGAATTTGAAAATTGTGATGAAGTGTTAAAAGAAGAAATTTATGAAGTGATTCACGATAGCTCCTTGAATGAAAAGCATGATTGCAATGATGTTATTATAAATTCTATTAATGTCAATTGTGCTAATAATATGCAAAACCCCAAGCTTGGGGATGCTAATTTTGCCATGTCCACTACTTATTGCAATGATCATGATTGGGGTGATTCTTCTTATGACCTTTAAAATTTATTTAAGCCTCATGATGAATATGAAAGTGGGTTTGGAAGAGTGTCAACTTTAGCTAAAAATAAACCCACATATTTGGAGAGTGTTCAATCTTAAGATTTTTTTGATAAAAGTGGGTTTGAAGAGGTCATGACTTTAGTTGATGATAATCCCACTATTTTGGAAGAGTGTCAACTTTGCATGCATGCAGATCATGAAGAGAAAATTTTATGTGATAGTTATGATCCTACATGTAATTATTATGAGAGAGAAAATATGGTTGTAGAAATTTTCATGTTACTAAATTACCTCTCGGTATGTTGAGATTGCTATTGTTTCTTTCTTCTTCCTTGCATATGCTAGTTTTTGCTTGCCTTGATAACTTGTTTGCTTATAAAATGCCTATGCATAGGAAGAATGTTAGACTTAAATTTGTTTGTCACATGTTTTATGATGCTCTCTTTGTGTTCCAATTATTATCTTTTATGTGAGCATTATTAGAATTATCAATGCCTAGCTAAAAGGCTCTAAAGAAAAGTGCTTGTTGGGAGACAACCCAATATTTTATTTTCTGTTTTTATGAGAATACACATTATTACCTCTGTAGTAATTGTGTTTTGGTGTTTTAATTATTGTTTGAGCCAAGTAAGACCTTTGGGATGGTCTACGGTGATAGTTGATTTGATCTTGCTGAAAAATAGAATCTTTTGCGTCCAGTTGCAGAATTTGGATAATTCATAGAAGCGACGAAAAATTCTGAATTTTTTACACAGGATTTATATACAAATTTTCCAGGTTGTCCAAATTTTTATAGTTACATAAGCATGAGTGATATTTGGATCTTCACAGATTGTTCTGTTTTTTGGCAGATTCAATTTTCTATGTGTTGTTTGCTTATTTTGATGAATCTATGGGTAGTATCGGGGGGTATGAACCATGGAGAAGTTGGAATACAGTAGATATAACACCATTATAAACAGTACCTAAAGTGGTGATTTTCTTTTCTTATACTAACGGATCTTATGAGTTTTCTGTTGAGTTTTGTGTTGTGAAGTTTTCAAGTTTTGGGTAAAGATTTGATGGACAACGGAATAAGGAGTGGCAAGATCCTAAGATTGGGGATGCAAAAGGCACCCCAACATAATATACAAGGACAACCAAGCATCTAAGCTTGGGGATGCTCGGATGGCATCCCCTCTTTCGTCTTCAATCCATCGGTAAATTTACTTGAGGCTATATTTTTATTCACCACATGATAAGTGTTTTGCTTGGAGCGTGTTGTATGATATGAGTCTTTGCTTTTTAGTTTGCCACAATCATCCTTGCTGTACACACCTTTTGAGAGGGACACGCATTAATAGTGAATTTATTAGAATACTCTATGTGCTTCACTTATATCTTTTGAGCTAGGCAGTTTGCTCTAGTGCTTCACTTATATCATTTTAGAGCACAGCGGTGGCTTTATTTTATAGAAATTGATGAACTCTCATGCTTCACTTATATTATTTTGAGAGTCTTAAATAGCATGGTAATTTGCTTAGGTTATGAATTTAGTCCTAATATGATGGGCATCCAAGAGGGATATAATAAAAACTTTCATATAAAGAGCATTGAATATATGAGAAGTTTGATCCCTTGCATTTGTTTTGAGATATAAAGATGGTGATATTAGAGTCATGCTAGTGAGTAATTGTGGATTGGTAGAAATACTTGTGTTAAAGTTTGTGATTCCCGTAGCATGCATGTATGGTGAACCGTTATGTGATGAAGTCGGGGCATGATTTATTTTTTACTGTCTTCCTTATGAGTGGCGGTCAGGGACGAGCGATGGTCTTTTCCTACCAATCTATCCCCCTAGGAGCATGCGTGTAGTACTTTGTTTTGATGGCTAATAGACTTTTGCAATAAGTATGTGAGTTCTTTATGACTAATGTTGAGTCCATGGATTATACGCACTCTCACCCTTCCACCATTACTAGCCTCTCTAGTACCGCGCAACTTTCGCCGGTGCATTAAACCCATCATATATCCTTCCTCAAAACAGCCACCATACCTACCTATTATGGCATTTCCATAGCCATTCCGAGATATATTGCCATGCAACTTCCACCGTTCCGTTTATTACGACACATACTATCATTGTCATATTGCTTTGCATGATCATGTAGTTGGCATAGTATTTGTGGCAAAGCCACCGTTCATATTTTTTATACATGTCACTCTTGATCATAGCACATCCCGGTACACCGCCGAAGGAATTCATATAGAGTCATATTTTGTTCTAGAATCGAGTTGTAATTCTTGAGTTGTAAGTAAATAAAAGTGTGATGATCATCATTATTAGAGCATTGTCCCATGTGAGGAAAGGATGATGGAGGCTATGATTCCCCCACAAGTCGGGATGAGGCTCCGGACGAAAAAAAAAGAAAAAAATGAGAAAAAGAAAAAAAAAGAGAGAAAAAAATGAGAGAAAAAGAGAGAAGGGACAATGTTACTACCCTTTTTCCACACTTGTGCTTCAAAGTAGCACCATGATCTTCATGATAGAGAGTCTCCTATTTTGTCACTTTCATATACTAGTGGGAATTTTTCATTATAGAACTTGGCTTGTATATTCCAATGATGGGCTTTCTCAAATTGCCCTAGGTCTTCGTGGGCAAGCAAGTTGGATGCACACCCACTTAGTTTCTTTTTGAGCTTTCATACACTTATAGCTCTAGTGCATCCGTTGCATGGCAATCCCTACTCACTTGCATCGATATCAATTGATGGGCATCTCCATAGCCCATTAATTTGCCTAGTTGATGTGAGACTTTCTCCTTTTTGTCTTCTCCTCACAACCTCCACCATATTCTATTCCACCTATAGTGCTATATCCATGGCTCACGCTCATGTATTGCGTGAAAGTTGAAAAAGCTTGAGAACATTAAAACTATGAAACAATTGCTTGGCTTGTCATCGGGGTTGTGCATGATAAACACTTTGTGTGATGAAGATAGAGCATGACAAGACTATATGATTTTGTAGGGGTAACTTTCTTTAGCCATGATATTTTGAGAAGACATGATTGCTTTATTTAGTATGCTTGAAGTATTATTGTTTTTATGTCAATATTAAACTTTTGTTTTGAATCTTATGGATCTGAATATTCATGCCACAATAAGAAAGATTACATGATAAACATGTTAGGTAGCATTCCACATCAAAAATTCTGTTTTTATCATTTACCTACTCGAGGACGAGCAGGAATTAAGCTTGGGGATGCTTGATACGTCTCCAACGTATCTGTAATTTTTTATTGTTCCATGCTATTATATTATCTATTTTGGATGTTTAATATGCATTAATATGCTATTTTATATTATTTTTGGGACTAACCTATTAACCTAGAGCCCAGTGCCAGTTTTTGTTTTTTTCTTGTTTTTGAGTTTTACAGAAAAGGAATATCAAACTGAGTCCAAACGGAATAAAACTTTCGCGATGATTTTTCTTGGACTAGAAGATAACCACGGAGCTTGGAGAGGGGGCCAGAAGGTTTCCGAGGAGGCCACAAGCCTCCTAGGCGCACCACGGGGGGGCACCTTGAGGGCTTGTGGGCCCCTCGGGAGTCCTCCAACGCTAATCTTTGCACTATAAACTCCCAAATATTCCCAAACCACCACAGGCATCCATAAAAATACTTTTCCGCCATCGCAAGCCTCTGTTCCCGTGAGATCCCATCTTGGGGCCTTTTCTGGTGATCTGCCTGAGGGGGATTCGATCATGGAGGGCCTCTACATCAACCTTGCTGCCCTACCGATGATGCGTGAATAGTTTACCACAGACTTACGGGTCCATAGCTAGTAGCTAGATGGCTTCTTCTCTCTTTTTGATGTCACACCCTGATTTTTTGCCCTTTCTTTTTCTTTTGATTTTCTGAGGATTTTGCTTGAGTTTTCCTTTTCTGTGGCTGTGTGGTCTGGAAACTGATGAAGATGACCTCTTCTTTCTTTCCAGAGTGGCTTGTCATCCTCATATCCATCCCGAGACCTTGCCATTTTCATCTTGGCCCAACCCCAATATTATTTTCTTGGGAATATTCCTTTTTCTATTAAAGGAATAATCCTTTTAGCCCTAGGTTGTGAAGCAACCTATATTTCTATCACTCCCAAAATTCCCAAATAATTCTCATAAATTGTTTGGGTCATATCTTCCTCAAATATGGCAAAATATTTCATTTGCCATGTTCCTCATCATGCTCAATTAATTCCTTTTCTATTCTGTCCTGAATGGCAGTTTGTGAAGCAAGTGCCATTTACCTTTGACCAATTGGCCCCAAACTTTTTGACACCTTTTCATGTCCATATAATTGCCTCATGCCAAAATTCAACTTAATTTGCCTAGTGAATATTCCTGAGCAATTTTTCAAAGTTCCTGTCTGAGGGAATTGTTTGTGAAGGAAGTACTAGCTAGGATGGTCCAAATAAGTTGAAATTTTGCATGGTCCTTCATATGATCAAATAATCACCCTCCTCAAGATTTGAGCTCATGCAATGCATCCATGTGAGCTTAGCATCAATTCTTTGTTTATGTCCAAATTTTTAGTTAGTGAAGCAAGTATATTTTATCATGCTCCATTACTGCTGAAAATTTTCCTAAGCCTTCACCTATCCATATAACCTATCTCCACAAGATTTGGGCTCATTTCATCTAGCCATTTTTTCCCGCAGGATTTTTCCTAAGTTTTTGTCCAGAGATGTGCTATATAAAGGAAGTACCATTTTGGCCTGGCCAAATGGCATGAAATTTTTATGGCACTCTCATATGACCAAATAACCCTGCCATGTTCATTTTCAGCCCAAGTCATCACTCCTAGTGAGTGCTTCTTCCTGTTCTTGTTTCTGGACCAATTTATGTAGTTGTAAAGCAACTATATTAAATACTGGTCCAAATCACCTCATAATTGACAGGATTATGGTCCTTCTTAATCTAAACCTCCCAGACATGAGATCTGTCCCTTATCTCTTCTCTGCTCACCACAGCATCATGCAACAGTTTTCAACAGCAAACTTTCAGAGATGAATCCCATCGATCCAGAGCTCCTTTCTTTGATCCATCACCTCTCTCAGACTCAGTGATGCAGGGACTCATCACCAGACATATCACAGCAGCCCCTCTTGTCCTCGTCATGCCAGTCTGCGAGGTGACCACCGCTTTGGCATGCAGTGGGCGCGAGCTGGCCGTCGTTTTGCTCGGGCCCCTCCTCTGCTCGGCGTCTCAGCGAGCACGGGCATGTCTAGCAGCTCCCCCTTACTGTCTTCTTCTCCCCGGACCCCTCTCCCCCTCCGGCAGCTCGCTCGCTGGCGCTCGTCGCCGCATGCCCACGGGAAATCTGTAGATGGCCGTCATCTTCCTCCTCTGTCCACTTCCTCCCCGTGTCCCCTTGGCTTGCTCTGCTCCGTGACCGTTGCGTCGCTGCCTCGCCGTGTTCTCGTCCCTCCCCGTGATCGCTGAGCATCACCAGAGCCTTGGCCGAGCCAGTGCGGCGGTGACCGGGTCGGGCACCTCGCCCCGCCAATAAATAGCCAGCCCCACGGCACTCCCGAGCATCTCATCAGCCTCCCCTCACTCCTAGAAACCTCCCCAGCCTCTCCATTGAGCTCAAGCTGCTCCCCTGCCCTTCCATCGCCGCCCCGGCCACCGCCTCGGGTCCCTCCAATTCCGGCGACCCTGGCCATCTCCCTCCGCTCCACCACCTCCAGAGGCCTCCACCACCACAACCGAACCACCCCATCACCTCTCCTCCTCCTCTAGTGGCTTGTAGTCGCGAGCTCACCGGTGGCCGACGGCATGCTCCGCCGCGGTCGACGTCCTGCTCTTCCCCAAGCTCCACGGTGGTCGAGACCTACATGGGCATGCGCGCCTCGGTCTCCTGAACCCGCCGGTAGGCCGGGCGCCGTCTGAGGTGACCTGTGCCACCGGCAATCGCCGTCGGGGCGAGCTCCTCCCTCGGCCAGGCGCACGTATGCGGGAGGAAGAAGAAGGGAGCCAGGAGAGAGAGAGAGAGAGAGCCCGCAGGACCCACCAGTCAGCGCCTCAAGCGCCCGGCCCCGCCTCTGCCAGCGTGTCAAGTGGAAACGGCATCCCCAGAGTACGTTTTCTCTTGTAGAAAGCGTATTCCCTTCAAATACGTTTTTGGTTTTTTTGTTTAGGTCCAGTCTGATATTTTTTTATCACAGATAGGTCCCTGGCAGAAAAACTATTATAACTTTTTGCTCGTAACTCCGATTGAGGTGAATCCAACGCCCACGTCTTTGTCTCGTCGAGCCCGTTCTGTTTAGATCATTTTCACTATGGTCTGACATACTAGAAATGACCTTATTGCCCTTGCCCCTAATCAGCCCTCTCCGACGGAGAACCTTTTTTCGGCGATTCCTTCCGCGATCTTTCCGCACTTCTTCCTGGTGTATTCTTCATCCCAAGGCAAGCCACAACACCCACTTGCATGATGGCCATGCAGTAGCCATGGTTTTCAACTTGAATATTTAATAAATATCCTCTTGTTTTGATACGGTTATCGTTGTTTCGGTGATGCTTATGGATTTGTGTTCACTTTCATGCTATGTTTTTATGCACCTGGTTATCATGTACTAGTTGCTAGTGTTTCTGTCGTATGTCATGCTGAGTAGTAGTACAGTTTTTTATTAGTAATGTTCTTCGTTGCATGACTATGGTCGGTTACCAAGTACCGTTGATATGCTTGTTTCTTTGCATCCAGCTGATTATATGCTTACTTGGTAGTATTCTTGATATGTCTTGCTTAGTATTTATTGTTAATGCTAGTGGTCATGTTATGCTATGAGTAGTGTTATACCTGTGATGTTCATGCTAGTCAGTATGCCATGCTCATTCGGATATATGCTTTATTGTTGTTGATATGCTTGATGATTATGTTGTACCCCCATGTTTATGTTGATAGCATGCATGATAGTTGCATCATGTTATATTGTATGACTCAGCATCATTTGCATTCAAGTTTAACCGGACTTAAATGAACTTGAACAACTGTTGGGAGTCATGGTGCCACCAAATCGAGCTGACCAGTGCAACCACATTTGCCTTTTATGGGAGGGTCCTAACTGGGTCTATTGTCATGCCTCTCGCCGGTGCCTCCAAAGAGGGAAGGTTAGGCGTGGGCGCTACCTTGGCCGGGTAGGACGGCATAAGCCTTGTGTGCCCGTGGTTGGTTTTGAGCTCATGTCCCTGTTTGGGACTGTTTATTGTTTTGCCACGACGGTGGCCGTTGAATGTCTTTGGTAGACATCGGGGCCACCCAAGACTTAGCCCAGAGGGGAGTTGGTCAGAGTGGCTGGGAGAGTGCGATGGCAGTAGATCGGTTTTGTCGGAACGCCGTTGGTCCACCCGAATGGGAGTGCGAGGCCATGGGTTCCGAGGTGTGGGTACAGTGTGCTAACCTCTGCAGAGTGTGTATTCAATCTATCGATAGCCGCGCCCGCGGATAAGGGCCCAGTTCGTAATCAGTCACAATATGAGTCAACAGTAATAATAATAATGTGCTTAATAACAACCTTGGTTCGATGATGAGAAAGAGATTGGTTGTGATCGAGAGAGGATCACCATGGTATCGAGGATACCGAATTGTTGGAAAATTGTGGTGTTATGCGAGAGTCAAGGGTAAAGGTCAAGCTCCTTGTGGTCATGTAATGATTACTACGGTATTGTAATACCAAGCTTGATTGGATCCTAAGATGATCGTGTGATGTCCGTGATGGTAAGCTTATGCATGTGATGGTTACGAGGTAACCCGAGCAGAGTAAGTTGGTGCATGATAGCGTCATCATGTTGCATGCTAGTATCATCATGTTCATATGTTCATGCCATACTCATATTGTTCTAGCTGTATCATGTTCATCTTGTTCATGCTATGATTAATCTGATAGTATCATGTTAATCCTTGTTAACCTGTAATTGCCATGCTATTGTCTGTCTTGATTGCTTTTGGTTGCTGTGAGCTTGCAAGTACATTCAATGTACTGACCTGGCGTGTCATGCCAGTTTGCAGGGCATGCCGGATTTGATTGCTTGTTTGCCATGGATTCCTTGTTTGCCATGGATTCCTTGTTTGCGAGCTAGGATAAGCGTTCCAGCCAGAGTCCCTACAGAGTGGAGTTCATCACCGTTGTCGTTGTTCCGCTGCTAGAGTTATTCCGCTGCTTCGTGTTGTTCTGCTGCTTGCATGGAGCAACCATGGCAGGCGTAGTGTCGCCGTGCCGATGTAATCCCCTTGTATCCATATAGCTTGTAATAAAGAGCTGATTTGCTCTATGCTAAGCAGTGCCGTATTCCAGAAGACTTCTCCTCGATCTCTGGGCTGGAATACGGGGCGTTCCGGTTTCTCTGAGCCGGGGTGCCACAAGGCTTGGTATCAGAGCAGGTCTGGCTGTAGGACGCCCTAGCCCGCGCGAGCGTTAGAGTGCGGTAGTATAGAGTCTGGTTGGTTTGTTGCATTTGATTGCTACATTTGTTTGTTGCATAGCATGCATATAGATTACTATCTGGTCGCTTGTAGTGATCTTGGGAGTGTAGGTGGTATCGGTTTTGATCCACTGTCTGCACCCTCCCTCTCTGCATCCCTGCTTTTCGGTGTTCGGTGTCATCTCTGTCCCAGCAGAGTGATGCCCTGGTACCAAGTGTTCCAGACACCATTTGCAGGAGTTATGCTCGGATATCCCGTCGATATCTTTTTCGCCATCCACCCATATTGTTTCGGTGATAGACTTGTCTCTATCCCGAATCGTGCCCTCCATCTTGCCACTTAGGCAACCCTTACTGATCTATGTTATCAGAAAAGGGCAATGCCAGCAAGCCTTGCTTTTCCATCACTACCCTACCCTGTCATCTCGTTCTTTGGACATGTACGGTTCCCTTTCGTACGCTTGATGATGATGTGCTAATGACCTTGTGTCTCGATACATGATCACCAAGTCCGTCCTCACCTGTGTATCCGTCCAGATGCAACTGGTGTTAAGCTAGCGTTTGGTGTAGCCTTGGTTACGCCAACTCCTTCCACACATGGATTCACTTTTCGTGCACACCGCCACAGCATATTAGACCGTAATACCGGAGTTTCCGTGAGATTTGTGTGCCTAGGTGTGCATGCATATTATTGTTGTGAGTAGCAGTAATATGTGATGATGCTTGATTATTATTATTTGTATGCTTGCGTGCTTTTGTTTTTGTCGTTTCTTTTGCTTCTTCTTTGGGCCTTCGGTGTTACATATTTTCCCCTTATTAAAGTTGCTCGCCAACCGACACCAGACCCGAAGAATCAGCAAGGAATTCAAGTATTTGGAAAATCAGCTAAACAGAATGGAATTCTCAGCCGACTGCAGTGAAATGAGAAATATCTGATTGTGATGCTGATAATCAAAGTTTGCATGAGTGTGCACTCCTCACAATAGTATGGATAATCAAGTCTCCCTCAGTGTGCACTCTTCATAGCAGTGATGATCGAATCAGCAAGAAGATAAATTGGGTGCAAGATCGACAGAATATCATCGGTCAAAGGTATCGTTCAGATGCAAGGTTTGATTCTTCTTTGAGGATGATTCTGAAACACGATATAACTGGAAGAAAGCAAGAATGTGCCATGTATTTAACACTCAGAAAGAAGGATAGTCAACCAAACCCCGTTTCATACCAGTAATCAACAACAGAAATATTAAGATGGCTTCTTCAGTAAGCAATCGCAAAAGCTTCCGGCATAAGGTACCGAGTTTTCCCTAGCAAGTCTTTAAGGGGGGAAGCTTCTGAAGCACGATGCCCAGTCTTCCTCAGCAAGATACTCTCGATGGGTTCCAGCATAAGCCATTCAATCATCCTCAGTACGGCATTGGTGCAAGATATTACACTATGAATTGACAGCATATGGCAGTGCATCTCAGAAATCAGATCCACAACAGTTTGGTCAGGAACATGAGCCAGTCTGGACACAAGTGTCTCCCTCAGAAACCAAATGCTCAACTACACATGCCTTCATTGTGAGCATACAACCAAGATCTTGCAAGTCACTCGAATGAGGATCTGACAACCACATGAGGATTGTTAAAAGAAGGAAGCCAGTTATACACCGCAGTGTGACAAAGGCCCATGACGATTGACGACAACAGTGAGCTCTGTACAAGTACCTGTGAACCTGGAATATGATCCTGATGAGCCCTTGTCTACTTTTCTTCAGTGACGGCACCACACCAGTGGCCTGAGCTGTTTTTGGTTATCCGGGGTGGATGCCAACTTTATATTCCTCTATTCAACAACTGTCACGAGTTCTGAGCTGCTTTCTGGCCGTCTCGTGCAGATGTTGAGTTTCTTTTTGTGACAGTGGCCCTATGCTTTGAGCTGCTTTTCAGCCGTCTTAGGGAACTGCCACTTTCTTCTTATCAACACGGTCTCATGCTCTGAGCAGCTTTTCGGCCGTCTTGAGTCGTGGTTGAGTTATTTCAGTAATGCCCCAGATCTGAGTTGTAAAGACCGTTCTGGTGGCTACTGATTCATTTGCCGATTTCTTGCAAGGGTTCGGATGATCATTTCCCTACGGTCAGAACTTGAGAGGTGATGAACCTGCCATTTAAACAATATTACCATGTCAGGAGATGAGGATAAGGGTACGTCTGTCAGAATATTGCACCCGACAGAACCTATGGTCACACGAAGAAGCAATATGACCCCGCTCTTTCAGCAAAGGATCCAGACCAAGAAAACAGTAATGAAGGAGCAAGTCCGATGATGCAGGTACGAAAAGTGTTGTATTTACCCCATGGTGTAGATACCCTGGACAGTCTGAGTCAGCATCGATCACCATGAATATTCACCTAAGGGGTCTGCTCAATTTTGGTAAGGACCCCATATCCAGACAACCCGCTCAGTCAACAATATGTGCTCAGATTTGTCAGTATCAAATATCTGGGTCTGTCGAACCAGACCAAGGGGCCATTCAAAAGTTTGACCCCGGCAACCATGGTAAAGCACCACACAGCCTACTATCCCCATGGACATACCGACAAAATGAATAATCAGACGGGTGAATAACAGTCTTGAAGCATGTGCCCTCACTTACGTGAAGCATCAAAGGGCGGCCTGTCATGAACAAAATTCTTCTGCGAGATCCACAGTCAGTCAAGTCTGCGAATACTATCATATAAGGCCGTACCCCTTCATGATGTCCACGACAGGTGACAGCCAACTATTTGGTACGGATCTGACACTCAAGACAGTGGAGCCAGTCAAGATGATTCAGACACTCCGCGAGAAATCAGTATCAGTCAGAAGAACAGTTATGACCCACAGCACTGTTTTGAACCTGGAGGACCTACAGTTAGTTGAGAAACCCAATGCAAGGAATAAAAAGGATGGGTGTCCACCAGGAAAAATCTGTTCACAACTTCATGGAAGATTGTCGGTGCTGGATGATATATCCATCGAAAATCACTCTTTGACTTGTGAGACGGACATATATTTCAGTCATGATAATCTATCACACTCAGCTAAGTCAGCAGATATGAAAAGAATTAGAGCCTATATAAGCATGAACATGTAAGGTAAGTTCTGTCAGAATGTGGATACAGTGAAGCAAACCACCCCAGAGCCGGGCAGTCTCATCATATAAAATTCAGTGGGGAACAATCAATAAAGGAAAAAAGGATACCCAAGTTGGAAACGGTTTCCTTAAGTCAGTATATTCCTACTTGTTCCCTGAGCAACCAAATCTCGAGGATGAGATTTCTTTAAGGGGGGAAGGTTTGTCACACCCTAATTTTTGGCCCTTTCTTTTTCTTTTGATTTTCTGAGGATTTTGCTTGAGTTTCCTTTTCTATGGCTATGAGGTCTGGAAACTAAAGAAGATGACCTCTTCTTTCTTTCCAGAGTGGCTTGTCATCCTCATATCCATCCCGAGACCTTGCCATTTTCATCTTGGCCCAACCCCAATATTATTTTCTTGGGAATATTCCTTTTTCTATTAAAGGAATAATCCTTTTAGCCCTAGGTTGTGAAGCAACCTATATTTCTATCACTCCCAAAATTCCCAAATAATTCTCATAAATTGTTTGGGTCATATCTTCCTCAAATATGGCAAAATATTTCATTTGCCATGTTCCTCATCATGCTCAATTAATTACTTTTCTATTCTGTCCTGAATGGCAGTTTGTGAAGCAAGTGCCATTTACCTTTGACCAATTGAACCCAAACTTTTTGACACCTTTTCATGTCCAGATAATTGCCGCATGCCAAAATTCAACTTAGTTTGCCTAGTGAATATTCCTGAGCAATTTTTCAAAGTTCCTGTCTGAGGGAATTGTTTGTGAAGGAAGTACTAGCTAGGATGGTCCAAATAAGTTGAAATTTTGCATGGTCCTTCATATGATCAAATAATCACGCTCCTCAAGATTTGAACTCATGCAATGCATCCATGTGAGCTTAGCATCAATTCTTTGTTTCTGTCCAAATTTTCAGTTAGTGAAGCAAGTATATTTTATCTTGCTCCATTACTGCTAAAAAATTTCCTAAGCCTTCTCCTATCCATATAACCTATCTCCACAAGATTTGGGCTCATTTCATCTAGCCATTTTTCCCTCAAGATTTTTCCTAAGTTTCTGTCCAGAGATGTGCTGTATGAAGGAAGTACCATTTTGGCCTGGCCAAATGGCATGAAATTTTTATGGCACTCTCATATGACCAAATAACCCTGCCATGTTCATTTTCAGTGCAAGTCATCACTCCTAGTGAGTGCTTCTTCCTGTTCTTGTTTCTGGACCAATTTATGTAGTTGTAAAGCAACTATATTAAATACTGGTCGAAATCACCTCATAATTGACAGGATTATGGTCCTTCTTAATCTAAACCTCCCAGACATGAGCTCTATCCCTTATCTCTTCTCTGCTCACCACAGCATCATGCAACAGTTTGCAACAGCAAACTTTTAGAGATGAATCCCATCGATCCAGAGCTCCTTTCTTTGATCCATCACCTCTCTCAGACTCAGTGATGCAGGGACTCATCACCAGACATATCACGGCAGCCCCTCTTGTCCTTGTCATGCCAGTCTGCGCGGTGACCACCGCTTTGGCATGCAGTGGGCGCGAGCTGGCCATCGTTTTGCTCGGGCCCCTCCTCTGCTCAGCGTCTCAGCGAGCACGGGCATGTCTAGCAGCTCCCCCTCGCTGTCTTCTTCTCCTCGGACCCCTCTCCCCCTCCGACAGCTCGCTCGCTGGCGCTCATCGCCGCGCGCCCACAGGAAATCTGTAGATGGTCGTCGTCTTCCTCCTCTGTCCACTTCCTCCCCGTGTCCCCTTGGCTTGCTCTGCTCCGTGACCGCTGCGCCGCTGCCTCGTCATGTTCTCGTCCCTCCCCATGATCGCTGAGCGTCACCAGAGCCTTGGCCGAGCCTGTGCGGCGGTAACCGGCTCGGGCACCTCGACCCGCCTATAAATAGCCAGCCCCGCGGCACTCCCGAGCATCTCATCGGCCTCCCCTCACTCCTAGCAACCTCCCCAGCCTCTCCATTGAGCTCGAGCTGCTCCCCTGCCCTTCCATCGCCGCCCCGGCCACCGCCTCGGGTCCCTCCGATTCCGGCGACCCTGGCCATCTCCCTCCGCTCCACCACCTCCAGAGGCCTCCACCACCATTACCGAACCACCCCATCACCTCTCCTCCTCCTCCAGTGGCTTGTAGCCACGAGCTCATCGGTGGCCGACGGCATGCTCCGCCGCGGTCGACGTTCCGCTCTTCCCCAAGCTCCACGGCGGTCGAGACCTACATGGCCGTGCGCGCCTCGGTCTCCTGAACCCGCCGGTAGGCCGGGCGCCGTCTGAGGTGACCTGTGCCGCCGGCAATCGTCGTCGGGGCGAGCTCCTTCCTCGGCCAGGCGCGCGTACGCGGGAGGAAGAAGAAGGGAGCCAGGAGAGAGAGAGAGCCCGCGGGACCCACCAGTCAGCGCCTCACGCGCCCGGCCCCGCCTCTGCCAGCGTGGCAAGTGGAAACGGCATCCCCAGAGTATGTTTTCGCTTGTAGAAAGCGTATCCCCTTCAAATACGTTTTCAATTTTTCTGTTTAGGTCCAGTCTGATATTTTTTTATCACAGATAGGTCCCTGGCAGAAAAACTATTATAACTTTTTGCTCGTAACTCCGATTGAGGTGAATCCAACGCCCACGTCTTCGTCTCGTTGAGCCCATTCTGTTCAGATCATTTTCACTATGGTTTGACATACTAGAAATGACCTTATTGCCCTTGCCCCTAATCATCCCCCTCTGAGGGAGAACCTTTTTTCGGTGATTCCTTCCGCGATCTTTCCGCACTTCTTACCGGTGTATTCTTCATCCCCAGGCAAGCCACAACACCCACTTGCATGATGGCCATGCAGTAGCCATGGTTTTCAACTTGAATATTTAATAAGTGTCTTCTTGTTTTGATACGGTTATCATTGTTTCGGTGATGCTTATGGATTTGTGTTCACTTTCATGCTATGTTTTTATGCACCTGGTTATCATGTACTAGTTGCTAGTGTTTCTGTCGTATGTCATGCTGAGTAGTAGTACAGGCTGGTGTTAGTAATGTTCTTCGTTGCATGACTATGGTCGGTTACCAAGTACCGTTGATATGCTTGTTTCTTTGCATCCAGCTGATTATATGCTTACTTGGTAGTATTTCTTGATATGTCTTGCTTAGTATTTATTGTTAATGCTAGTGGTCATGTTATGCTATGAGTAGTGTTATACCTATGATGTTCATGCTAGTCAGTATGCCATGCTCATTCGGATATATGCTTTATTGTTGTTGATATGCTTGATGATTATGTTGTACCCCCATGTTTATGTTGATATCATGCATGATAGTTGCATCATGTTATATTGTATGACTCAGCATCATTTGCATTCAAGTTTAACCGGACTTAAATGAACTTGAACAACTGTTGGCTGAGTCATGGTGCCACCAAGTCGAGCTGACCAGTGCAACCACATTTGCCTTTTATGGGAGGGTCCTAACTGGGTCTATTGTCATGCCTCTCGCCGGTGCCTCCAAAGAGGGAAGGTTAGGCGCGGGCGCTACCTTGGCCGGGTAGGACGGCATAAGCCTTGTGAGCCCGTGGTTGGTTTTGAGCTCGTGTCCCCGTTTAGGACCGTTTATTGTTTTGCCACGACGGTGGCCGTTGAATGTCTTTGGTAGACATCGGGGCCACCCAAGACTTAGCCTAGAGGGGAGTTAGTCGGAGTGGCTGGGAGAGTGCGATGGCAGTAGATTGGTTTTGTCGGAACGCCGTTGGTCCACCCGATTGGGAGTGCGAGGCTATGGGTTCCGTGGTGTGGGTACAGTGTGCTAACCTCTGTAGAGTGTGTATTCAATCTATCGATAGCCGTGCCCGCGGATAAGGGCCCAGTTTGTAATCAGTTACACTATGAGTCAACAGTAATAATAATAATGTTCTTAATAACAACCTTGGTTCGATGATGAGAAAGAGATTGGTTGTGATCGAGAGAGGATCACCGTGGTATCGAGGATGCCGAATTGTTGGAAAATTGTGGTGTTATGCGAGAGTCAAGGGTAAAGGTCAAGCTCCTTGTGGTCATGTAATGATTACTATGGTATTGTAATACCAAGATTGATTGGATCCTAAGATGATCGTGTGATGTCCGTGATGGTAAGCTTATGCATGTGATGGTTACGAGGTAACCCGAGCAGAGTAAGTTGGTGCATGATAGCGTCATCATGTTGCATGCTAGTATCATCATGTTCATATGTTCATGCCATGCTCATATTGTTCTAGCTATATCATGTTCATCTTGTTCATGCTATGATTGATCTAATAGTATCATGTTAATCCTTCTTAACCTGTAATTGCCATGTTGTTGTCTGTCTTGATTGCTTTTGGTTGCTGTGAGCATGCAAGTACATTCAATGTACTGACCTGGCGTGTCATGCCAGTTTGCAGGGCATGCCGGATTTGATTGCTTGTTTGCCGTGGATTCCTTGTTAGCGAGCTAGGATAAGCGTTCCAGCCAGAGTCCCTGCCGAGTGGAGTTCATCACCATCGTTGTTGTTCCGCTGCTAGAGTTATTCCGCTGCTTCGTGTTGTTCTGCTGCTTGCATGGAGCAACCGTGGCAGGCGTAGTGTCGCCGTGCCGATGTAATCCCCTTGTATCCATATAGCTTGTAATAAAGAGCTGATTTGCTCTATGCTAAGCAGTGTCGTATTCCAGAAGACTTCTCTGAACTCTTTTATGCATGATTAAGATATCTTTGTATTTCTCTTCGAACTATCGATTTGGTCTGGCCAACTAGATTTGTTTTTCTTGCAATGGGAGAGGTGCTTAGTTTTGGGTTCAATCTTGCGGTGTCCTCACCCAGTGACATAGTAGGGGTAGCGAGGCACGTATTGTATTGTTGCCATCAAGGATAAAAAGATGGGGTTTATATCATATTGCTTGAGTTTATCCCTCTACATCATGTCATCTTACTTAAGGCGTTACTCCGTTCTTATGAACTTAATACTCTAGATGCATGCTGGATAGCGGTCGATGTGTGGAGTAATAGTAGTAGATGCAGGCAGGAGTCGGTCTACTTATCACGGACGTGATGCCTATATTCATTATCATTGCCTTAGATATCGTCATAACTTTGCGCTTTTCTATCAATTGCTCAACAGTAATTTGTTTACCCACCGTATGCTTTCTTCAAGAGAGAAGCCTCTAGTGAAACCTATGGCCCCTGGGTCTATTTTCCATCATATATTTTCAGATCTATAAACCAAAAAAACCCGAAAATACCTTGCTGCAATTTATTTACTTTTACTTTGTTTTATGTTTTAGTAATCTTTTATATCCATCTCTATCAGATCTCATCCTTGCAAGTGACCGTGAAGGGATTGACAACCCCTTTATCGCGTTGGGTGCAAGTGTTTGATTGTTTGTGCAGGTGCATAGATTGGAGACTTGCTTGTACCTCCTACTGGATTGATACCTTGGTTCTCAAACTGAGGGAAATACTTATCTCTACTTTGCTGCATCACCCTTTCCTCTTCAAGGGAAAAACCAACGCAAGCTCAAGAAGTAGCAGACCTTTCCATAAAACGATTGGTGCAATTATTGATATGAAAGAAGGAAACATTAGATTTCAATTTTCATTAAGTAAGGGCATGGAACACTTTCCAAGAAATAAAATTAAGTTGCCATATGAAACTATTATGATGGCCACTTATGGGTTGAATACCAAAGATGACAATACCGTGATCTGTGCATTATGCCTAGCTAGGGGCATTAAACAATAGCGCTTGTTGGGAGGCAACCCAATTTTATTTTTGTGTTTTTGTTTTTGCTTCTGTTTTTCAATAAGTACACACTATTACTTCTGTAGTAATTGTGTTTAAGTGTCTTAATTAGTGTTTGAGCCAAGTAGAGCCTTTGGGATGATCTATGGTGATAGTTGATTTGATTTTGCTGAAAAACAAAAACTTTTGCGTTCAGTAGCAGAATTGTTAAAATTCATAGGAGCGTGCTCTTGTTTGAATTTTTTACACAAGATTTATATACAAATTTCGTACATTTTCCTAATTTTTCAGAATTTTTGGAGTTACAGAAGTATGAGTAAAATTCAGGTCTTCGCAGACTGTTCTGTTTTTGACAAATTCTATTTTTTATGTGTTGTTTGCTTATTTTGATGAATTTATAATGAGTTCACAATGGTACCAAAAGTGGTGATTTGCGTTATTATACTAACGGAGCTTACGAGTTTTCTGTTGAGTTTTGTGTTGTGAAGTTTTCAAGTTTTGGGTAAAGTTTTGATGGACTACGGAATAAGGAGTGGCAAGAGCCTAAGCTTGGGGATGCCCAAGGCACCCCAAGGAAATATTCAAGGACAACCAAGCATCTAAGCTTGGGGATGCCCCGGATGGCATCCCCTCTTTCGTCTTCAATCCATCAGTAAAATTACTTGAGGCTATATTTTTATTCACCACATGATATGTGTTTTGCTTGGAGCGTCTTGTATTATAAGAGTCTTTGCTTTTTAGTTTGCCACAATCATCCTTGCTGTACACACCTTTTGAGAGGGACCCGCATTAATCGTGAATTTATTAGAATACTCTATGTGCTTCACTTATATCTTTTGAGCTAGGCAATTGCTCTAGTACTTCACTTATATCTTTTTAGAGCACGGCAGTGGTTTTATTTTGCAGAAATTGATGAACTCTCATGCTTCACTTATATTATTTTGAGAGTCTTAAGAATAGTATGGCAATTTGCTTAGGTTATGAATTTAGTCCTAGTATGATGAGTATTCAAGAGGGATATAATAAAAACTTTCATGAAGATCATTGAATATATGAGAAGTTTGATTCCTTGCATTTGTTTTGAGATATAAAGATGGTGATATTAGAGTCATGCTAGTGAGTAATTGTTGATTAGTAAGAATATTTGTGTTAAGGTTTGTGATTCCCGAAGCATGCACGTATGGTCTACCGTTATGCGATGAAGTTAGAGCATGATTTATTTTTTATTGCCTTCCTTATGAGTGGCGGTCGGGGACAAGCGATGGTCTTTATCTATCCCCCTAGGAGCATGCGTATTAGTACTTTGCTTCGATGTCTAATAAACTTTTGCAATAAGTATGTGAGTTCTTTATGACTAATGTTGAGTCCATGGATCATACGCACTCTCACCCTTCCACCATTGCTAGCCTCTCTAGTACCGTGCAACTTTCGCCGGTGCATTAAACCCACCATATACCCTTCCTCAAAACAGCCACCATACCTACCTATTATGGCATTTCCATAGCCATTCCGAGATATATTGCCATGCAACTTCCACCGTTCCGTTTTATTATGACACACACCATCATTATCATATTGTTCTCATATGCATGAGACATTCATATAGAGTAATATATTTGTTCTAGTGTTGAGTTGTAATTCTTGAGTTGTAAGTAAATAAAAGTGTGATGATCATCATTATTAGAGCATTATCCCGTGTGAGGAAAGGATGATGGAGGCTATGATTCTCCCATAAGTAGAGATGAGACTCCAGACTAAAAAATAAAAAAAGAGGCCAAAGAGCCTGCTACTTCTTGAGCTTGCGTTGATTATTCCCTTGAAGAGGAAAGGGTGATGCAGCAAAGTAGAGATAAGTATTTCCCTCAGTTAAGAACCAAGGTATCAATCCATTAGGAGGCACAAGAAAGTCTCCAATATATGCACTTGCACAAACTAACAAACACTTGCACTCAACGCGAAAAAGGGGTTGTCAATACCTTCACGGTCTCGAACAAGAGTGAGATCTAATAGAGATAGGTATAAAAGATAAATAAAAGAGCAAACTAAAGTAAATATAAATAAATTGCAGCAAGGTATTTTTGGGTTTTTGGTTTTATAGATCTGAAAATATATGATGGAAAATAGACCCGGGGGCCATAGGTTTCACTAGAGGCTTCTCTCTTGAATAAAGCATACTGTGGGTAAACAAATTATTGTTGAGCAATTGACAGAAAAGTGCATAGTTATGACAATATCTAAGGCAATGGTCATGAATATAGGCATCACGCCCGTGACAAGTAGACAGAAACGATTCTGCATCTACTACTATTACTCCACACATCGACCACTATCCAGCATGCATCTAGAGTATTAAGTTCATAAGAACAGAGTAACGCCTTAAGCAAGATGACATGATGTAGAGGGATAAACTCAAGCAATATGATATAAACCCCATCATTTTACCCTTAATGGCAACAATACAATAGGTGCCTCGCTACCCCTACTATGTCACTGGGTGAGGACACCGCAAGATTGAACCCATCACAAAGCACCTCTCCCATTGCAAGATAGATCAATCTAGTTGGCCAAACCAAATCAATAGATCGGAGAGTAAATCATGCATAAAAGAGTTTAGAGGAGACACAAATAATATTCATAGATAATCTGATCATAAACCCACAATTCATCGGATCTCAACAAACACACCGCAAAAGAAGATTACATCGGATAGAACTCCAAGAACATCGAGGAGAACATGGTATTGAAGATCAAAGAGAGAGAAGAAACCATCTAGCTACTAGCTATGGACCCATAGGTCTGTGGTAAACTACTCACATATCATCGGTAGGGCAGCAAGGTTGATGTAGAAGACCACCATGATCGAATGCCTCTCCGGCAAATCACCGGAAAAGGCCCCAAGATGGGATCTCACAAGAACAGAAGCTTGCGGCGGCCAAAAAGTATTTTTGTGGACGCTTCTGGTATAGGGGGAATATTTGAGGATTCATAGTGTTGGAATTAGGGTTGGAGGACCTCCGAGGGGCCCACAAGCCAGGGAGGCGCACCCCCTCTAGGGCGCGGCCTCCAGGCTTGTCGCCTCCTCGGGACTCTTCTGGCCCTCTCTCCAAGTCACGTAGGTGTCTTCTGGTCCAAGAAAAATCATCATGAAAGTTTATTCCGTTTGGACTTCGTTTGATATTCCTTTCTGTAAAAGCCAAAAACAAGGAAAAAATAGCAACTGGCACTGGGCACTAGGTTAATAGGTTAGTCCCAAAAAATGATATAAAATAGTACCAAAATGCATATAAAACATCCAAGATAGATAATATAATAGCATGGAACAATAAAAAATTATAGATAAGTTGGAGACGTATCAAGCATCCCCAAGCTTAATTCCTGCTCGTCCTCGAGTAGGTAAATGATAAAAACCGAATTTTTGATGTGGAATGCTATCTAACATTTTTATCAATATAATTTTCTTTATTATGGCATGAATGTTCAGATCCATAAGATTCAAAACAAAAGTTTAATATTGACATAAAAACAATAATACTTCAAGCATACTAATAAAGCAATCATGTCTTCTCAAAATAACATGGCCAAAGAAAGTTATCCCTACAAAATCATATAGTATGGCTATGCTCCATCTTCATCACACAAAGTATTTCATCATGCACAACCCCGGTGACAAGCCAAGCAATTGTTTCATACTTTTAGTGTTCTCAAAGTTTTTCAACTTTCATGCAATACATGAGCGTGAACCATGGATATAGCACTATAAGTGGAATAGAATATGGTGGTTGTGGAGAAGACAAAAAGAAGGAGAAAGTCTCACATCAACTAGGCAAATTAATGGGCTATGGAGATGCCCATCAATTGATATCGATGCAAGTGAGTAGGGATTGCCATGCAACGGATGCACTAGAGCTATAAGTGTATGAAAGCTCAAAAAGAAAACTAAGTGGGTGTGCATCCAACTTGCTTGCTCACGAAGACCTAGGGCATTTTGAGGAAGCCCATCATTGGAATATACAAGACAAGTTCTATAATGAAAAATTCCCACTAGTATATGAAAGTGATAAAATAGGAGACTCTCTATCATGAAGAACATGGTGCTACTTTGAAGCACAAGTGTGGAAAAAGCATAGTAACATTGTCCCTTCTCTCTTTTTCTCTCATTTTCTCTTTTCTTTCTTCTTTTTTTCTCTTTTTTTGTTGGGCTCTTTGGCCTCTTTTTTTCCGTTTTTTTCTTTTTTTATTTTTCTTCCGGAGCCTCATCCCAACTTGTTGGGGAATCATAGTCTCCATCATCCTTTCCTCACATGGGACAATGCTCTAATAATGATGATCATCACACTTTTATTTACTTACAACTCAAGAATTACAACTTGATGCTAGAACAAAGATATGACTCTATATGAATGCCTCATGCATATGAGAACAATATGGCAATGATGGTGTGTGTTATAATAAACGGAACGGTGGAAGTTGCATGGCAATATATCTCGGAATGGCTATGGAAATGCCATAATAGGTACGTATGGTGGCTATTTTGAGGAAGGGTATATGGTGGGTTTAATGCACCGGCGAAAGTTGCACGGTACTCGAGAGGATAGCAATGGTGGAAGGGTGAGAGTGCGTATAATCCATGGACTCAACATTAGTCTTAAAGAACTCACATACTTATTGCAAAAGTTTATTAGCCATCGAAACAAAGTACTAATACGCATGCTCCTAGGGGGATAGATTGGTAGCAAAAGACCATCGCTCGTCCCCCACCGCCACTCATAAGGAAGACAATCAAAAAATAAATCATGCTCCGACTTCATCACATAACGGTTCACCATACGTGCATGCTACGGGAATCACAAACTTTAACACAAGTATTTCTACCAAACCACAATTACTCACTAGCATGACTTCAATATCACCATCTTTATATCTCAAAACAAATGCAAGGAATCAAACTTCTCATATATTCAATGCTCTTTATATGAAAGTTTTTATTATATCCTTCTTGGATGCCCATCATATTAGGACTAAATTTATAACCGAAGCAAATTGCCATACTATTCTTAAGACTCTCAAAATAATATAAGTTAAGCATGAGAGTTCAACAAGTTCTATAAAATGAAACCACAGCCGTGCTCTAAAAATATATAAGTGAAGCACTAGAGCAAACTGCCTAGCTCAAAAGATATAAGTGAAGCACATAGAGTATTCTAATAAATTCACGATTAATGTGTGTCCCTCTCAAAAGGTGTGTACAGCAAGGATGATTGTGGAAAACTAAAAAGCAAAGACTCATATAATACAAGACACTCCAAGCAAAACACATATCATGTGGTGAATAAAAATATAGCCTCAAGTAAATTTACCGATGGATTGAAGACGAAAGAGGGGATGCCATCCAGGGCATCCCCAAGCTTAGATGCTTGGTTGTCCTTGAATATTACCTTGGGGTGCCTTGTGCATCCCCAAGCTTAGGCTCTTTCCACTCCTTATTCCATTGTCCATCAAATCTTTACCCAAAACTTGAAAACTTCACAACACAAAACTCAACAGAAAACTCATAAGCTCCGTTAGTGTAAGAAAAGCAAATCACCACTTAGGTACTATTGTGAACTCATTATAAATTTATAATGGTGTTATATATACTGTATTCCAACTTCTCCATGTTTCATACCCCCCGATACTACCCATAGATTCATCAAAATAAGCAAACAACACATAAAAAACAGAATCTGTCAAAAACATAAAAGTCTGCGAACATCTGAATTGTTCTCATACTTATTTAACTCTAAAAATTCTACAATATAGGAAAACATAGGCCATTTGTATAGAAATCTTTTGTAAAAAATTCAGAAGTTTTCGTCGCTTCTGTGAATTTTCAAAATTCTGCTACTGGACGCAAAAGTTTCTGTTTTTCAGAAAAGTCAAATCAACTATCACCATAGATCGTCCCAAAGGTCTTACTTGGCTCAAACACTAATTAAAACACTAAAACACAATTACTACATAAGTAATAATGTGTATTTACATAAAAATAGAAAATAAAAATATTGGGTTGTCTCCCAACAAGCGCTTTTCTTTAATGCCTTTTAGCTAGGCATTGAGATATTGATGATGCTCACATAAAAGATAATAATGAAACACAAAGAGAGCATCATGAAGCATGTGAAAAACATCATGAAGCATGTGAAAAACACATCTAAGTCTAACATACTTCCTATGCATAGGCATTTTATAGGCAAACAAATTATTAAGGCAAGCAAAAACTAGCATATGCAAAGAAGAAGAATAAAACATTGACAATCTCAACATAATGAGAGGTAATTTAGTAACATGAAAATTTCTACAACCATATTTCCCTCTCTCATAATAATTACATGTGGGATCATATTCAAATTCAACAATATAGCTATCACATAACATATTCTCTACATGATACACATGCATGCAAAGTTGACACTCTTCCAAAATAGTGGGATTATCATAACCTAAAGTCATGACCTCTCCAAGCCCACTTTTATCAAAAAGTTCATAAGATTGATCATTCTCCAAAGTAGTGGGATCATTATTACCTAGAGTTGACACTCTTCCAAACCCACTTTCAATATTATCGCAACCATATTCATCATGAGGCTTAAATAAGTTTTCAAGATCATAAGAAGAATCACCCCAATCATGATCATTGCAATAAGTAGTGGACATATCAAAATCAGCATCCCCAAGCTTAGGATTTTGCATACTATTAGCACAATTGACATGAATAGAATTTATAATAACATCATTGCAATCATGCTTTTCATTCAAGGAGCTATCGTGAATCACTTCATAAATTTCCTCTTTTAGCACATCATCACAATTTTCAGATTCACGAATTTCAATTAAAACTTCATAAAGATAATCTAGTGCACTCAACTCACTAACAATTGGTTCATCATAATTGGATCTTTTAAAAATATTAGCAAGTGGATGAGGATCCATAAGCTTTTTGCTTCCTGATTTTCAATAAACACACAATTATACCAAGCGAACAAGCAAACAAACCAAGTAAGACATAAAGGCAAACGGAAAGAAGGCGAATAAAAGGGCAAATATTTTTGTGTTTTTCTGAAAGCGTTTTAGAAGTGGGGGAGAGGAAAATGAGAGGCAAATGGCAAATAATGTAAATGCAAGAGATGAGAGTTTATGATAGGTACTTGGTAGGCTTGATGTAGAACCTCCCCGGCAACGGCGCCAGAAATTCTTCCTGCTACTTCTTGAGCTTGCGTTGATTTTTCCCCTGAAGAGGAAACGGTGATGCAGCAAAGTAGAGATAAGTATTTCCGTCGGTTAAGAACCAAGGTATCAACCCAGTAGGAGGCACAAGCAAGTCTCCAATATATGCACCTGCACAAACTAACAAACACTTGCACTCAACGCGAAAAAGGGGTTGTCAATCCCTTCACGGTCTCGAACAAGAGTGATATCTAATAGAGATAGGTATAAAAGATAAATAAAATAGCAAACTAAAGTAAATATAATTAAATTGCAGGCAGGTATTTTTGGGTTTTTGGTTTTATAGATCTGAAAATATATGATGGAAAATAGAACCGGGGGCCATAGGTTTTACTAGAGGCTTCTCTATTGAATAAAGCATACGGTGGGTAAACAAATTACTGTTGAGCAACTGATAGAAAAGTGCATAGTTATGACGATATCTAAGGCAATGATCATGAATATAGGCATCACGTCCGTGACAAGTAGACCGAAACAATTCTGCATCTACTACTATTACTCCACACATCGACCGCTATCCAGCATGCATCTAGAGTATTAGTTCATAAGAACGGAGTAACGCCTTAAGCAAGATGACATGATGTAGAGGGATAAACTCAAGCAATATGATATAAACCCCATCTTTTTACCCTTAATGGCAACAATACAATACGTGCCTTGCTACCCCTACTATGTCACTTGGTGAGGACACTGCAAGATTGAACCCATCACAAAGCACCACTCCCATTGCAAGATAGATCAATCTAGTTGGCCAAACCAAATAAATAGATCAGAGAGAAATACAAAGCTATTTAAATCATGCATAAACGAGTTCAGAGGAGACTCAAATAATATTCATAGATAATCTGATCATTAACCCACAATTCATCGGATCTCAACAAACACACCTCAAAACAAGATTACATCGGATAAAACTCCAAGAACATCGAGGAGAACATGGTATTGAAGATCAAAGAGAGAGAAAAAACCATCTAGCTACTAGCTATGGACCCGTAGGTCTGTGGTAAACTACTCACACATCATCGGTAGGGCAGCAAGGTTGATGTAGAAGCCCTCCATGATCGAATCCCCCTCCGGCGGATTGCCGGAAAAGGCCCCAAGATGGGACCTCATGAGAACAGAAGCTTGCGACGGTGGAAAAGTATTTTTGTGGACGCTTCTGGTATAGGGGGAATATTTTAGGATTTATAGTGCTGGAATTAGGGTTGGAGGACCTCCGAGGGGCCCACAAGCTAGGGAGGGCCCCCTGGGGCGCGGCCTCCAGGCTTGTGGCCTCCTCGGGACTCTTCTAGCCCTCTCTCCAAGTCACGTAGGTGTCTTCTGGTCCAAGAAAAATCATCGCAAAAGTTTTATTCCGTTTGGACTCCATTTGATATTCCTTTCTGTAAAAGCCAAAAACAAGGAAAAAACATCAACTCGTACTGGGCACTAGGTTAATAGGTTAGTCCCAAAAAATGATATAAAATAGTACCAAAATGCATATAAAACATCCAAGATAGATAATATAATAGCATGGAATAATCAAAAATTATAGATACGTTGGAGACATATCAGAGCCCAAAATAAAAAAAGAGGCCAAAGAGCCCAAAATAAAAAAAGAGGCCAAAATAAAAAAAAATAAAAAAATGAGAGAAAAGAGAGAAGGGACAATGTTACTATCCTTTTCCAAACTTGTGCTTCAAAGTAGCACCATGTTCTTCATGATAGAGAGTCTCCTATTTTGACACTTTCATATACTAGTGGGAATTTTTTGAAGGAAATATACCCTAGAGGCAATAATAAAGTTATTATTTATTTCCTTATTTCATGATAAATGTTTATTATTCATGCTAGAATTGTATTAATCGGAAACATAATACATGTGTGAATACATAGACAAACAGAGTGTCACTAGTATGCCTCTACTTGACTAGCTCGTTAATTAAAAGATGGTTATGTTTCCTAACCATAGACATGAGTTGTCATTTGATTAACGGGATCACATCATTAGGAGAATGATATGATTGACTTGACCCATTCCGTTAGCTTAGCACTTGATCGTTTAGTATGTTGGTATTGCTTTCTTCATGACTTATACATGTTCCTATGACTATGAGATTATGCAACTCCCGTTTACCGGAGGAACACTTTGTGTGCTACCAAACGTCACAACGTAACTGGGTGATTATAAAGGTGCTCTATAGGTGTCTCCGAAGGTACTTGTTGAGTTGGCGTATTTCGAGATTAGGATTTGTCACTCCGATTGTCGGAGAGGTATCTCTGGGCCCACTCGGTAATGCACATCACTATAAGCCTTGCAAGCATTGTAACTAATGAGTTAGTTGCGGGATGATGTATTACGGAACGAGTAAAGAGACTTGCCGGTAATGAGATTGAACTAGGTATTGAGATACCGACGATCGAATCTCGGGCAAGTAACATACCGATGACAAAGGGAACAACGTATGTTGTTATGCGGTTTGACCGATAAAGATCTTCGTAGAATATGTGGGAGCCAATATGAGCATCCAGGTTCCGCTATTGGTTATTGACCGGAGACGTGTCTCGGTCATGTCTACATAGTTCTCGAACCCGTAGGGTCCGCACGCTTAAAGTTCGGTGACGATCGGTATTATGAGTTTATGTGATTTGATGACCGAAGTTTGTTCGGAGTCCCAGATGAGATCGGGGACATGACAAGGAGCCTCGAAATGGTCGAGAGGTAAAGATCAATATATTGGAAGGCTATATTCGGACATCGGAAAGGTTCCGAGTGATTCGGGTATTTTTCGGAGTACCGGAGAGTTACGGGAATTCGTATTGGGCCTTAATGGGCCATACGGGAAAGGAGAGAAAGGCCTCAAGGGTGGCTGCGCCCCTTCCCCATGGACTGGTCCGAATTGGACTAGGGAAAGGGGGCGCCCCCTTCCTTCCTTCTCCTTCTCCCTTCCCCTTTTCCTATTCCATGTGGGAGGTGGAATCCTACTAGGACTAGGGAGTCCTAGTAGGACTCCACACCTTGGGCGCGCCCTGTGAGGGCCGGCCTCCTCCTCCCTCCATCCTTTATATACGTGGCTAGGGGTCACCCCATAGACACAACAAGTTGATCATTGATCTCTCTTAGCCGTGTGCGGTGCCCCCCTCCACCATAATCCACCTCGGTCATATCGTAGCGGTGCTTAGGCGAAGCCCTGCGTCGGTAGCATCATCATCACCGTCATCACGCCGTCGTGCTGATGGAACTCTCCCTCGAAGCTCTGCTGGATCGGAGTTCATGGGACGTCATCGAGCTGAATGTGTGCTGAACTCGGAGGTGTCGTGCATTCGATACTTGGATCGGTCGGATCGTGAAGACGTACGACTACATCAACCGCGTTGTCATAACGCTTCCGCTTTCGGTCTACGAGGGTACGTGGACACACTCTCCCCTCTCGTTGCTATGCATCACCATGATCCTGCGTGTGCGTAGGAAATTTTTTGAAATTACTACGTTCCCCAACAGTGGCATCCGAGCCAGGTTTTATGCGTAGATGTTATATGCACGAGTAGAACACAAGTGAGTTGTGGGCGATACAAGTCATACTGCTTACCAGCATGTCACACTTTGGTTCGGCGGTATTGTTGGATGAAGCGTCCCGGACCGACATTACGCGTACGCTTACGCGAGACTGGTTTTACCGCCGTGCTTTGCACACAGGTGACTAGCGGGTGTCAGTTTCTCCAACTTTAGTTGAACCGAGTGTGGCTACGCCCGGTCCTTGTGAAGGTTAAAACAGCACTAACTTGACGAACTATCGTTGTGGTTTTGATGCGTAGGTAAGAACGGTTCTTGCTCAGCCCATAGCAGCCACGTAAAACTTGCAACAACAAAGTAGAGGATGTCTAACTTGTTTTTGCAGGGCATGTTGTGATGTGATATGGTCAAGACATGATGCTATATTTTATTGTATGAGATGATCATGTTTTGTAACTGAGTTATCGGCAACTGGCAGGAGCCATATGGTTGTCGCTTTATTGTATGCAATGCAATCGCCCTGTAATTGCTTTACTTTATCACTAAGCGGTAGCGATAGTCGTAGAAGCAATAGTTGGCGAGACGACAACGATGCTACGATGGAGATCAAGGTGTCGCGCCAGTAACAATGGTGATCATGACGGTGCTTCGGAGATGGAGATCACAAGCACAAAGATGATGATGGCCATATCATATCACTTATATTGATTGCATGTGATGTTTATCCTTTATGCATCTTATTTTGCTTTGTTTGACGGTAGCATTATAAGATGATCTCTCACTAAATTTCAAGGTAAAAGTGTTCTCCCTGAGTATGCACCATTGCCAAAGTTCGTCGTGCCGAGACACCACGTGATTATCGGGTGTGATAAGCTCAACGTTCATCTACAACGGGTGCAAGCCAGTTTTGCACACGCAGAATACTCGGGTTAAACTTGACGAGCCTAGCATATGCAGATATGGCCTCGGAACACTGAGACCGAAAGGTCGAGCGTGAATCATATAGTAGATATGATCAACATAGTAATGTTCATCATTGAAAACTACTCCATCTCACGTGATGATCGGACATGGTTTAGTTGATATGGATCACATGATCACTTAGATGATTAGAGGGATGTCTATCTAAGTGGGAGTTCTTAAGTAATATGATTAATTGAACTTAAATTTATCATGAACTTAGTACCTGATAGTTTTTTGCTTGTCTATGTTGTTGTAAATCAATAGCTCGCGTTTAGCTCCTCTGTTTTATTTTTGATATGTTCCTAGAGAAAACTAAATTGAAAGATGTTAGTAGCAATGATACGGATTGGATCCGTGATCTGAGGATTATCCTCATTGCTGCACAGAAGAATTATGTCCTTGATGCACTGCTAGGTGACGGACCTATTGCAGGAGCATAGGCAGACGTTATGAACGTTTGACAAAGCTCGGTATGATAACTACTTGATAGTTTAGTGCACCATGCTTTACGGCTTAGAACCGGGACTTCAAAATTGTTTTGAACGCCACGGAGCATATAAGATGTTCCAAGAGTTGAAATTGGTATTTCATACTCATGCCCGTGTCGAAAGGTATGAGACCTTTGACAAGTACTTTGCCTACAAGATGGAGGAGAATAGCTCAGCTAGTGAGCATGTGCTCAGAATGTCTGAGTACTACAATCACTTGAATCAAGTGGGAGTTAATCTTCCAGATAAGATAGTGATTGACGGAGTTCTCTAGTCACTATCACCAAGTTACTTGAACTTCGTGATGAACTATAATATGCAAGGGATAACGGAAACGATTCCCAAGCTCTTCGTGATGCTAAAATCGACGAAGGTAGAAATCAAGAAAAGCATCAAGTGTTGATGGTTGACAAGACCACTAGTTTCAAGAAAAGGGCAAAGGGAAGAAGGGGAACTTCAAGAAGAACGGCAAGCAAGTTGCTGCTCAAGTGAAGAAGCCCAAGTCTGGACCTAAGCCTAAGACTAAAGTGCTTCTACTGCAAAGGGACTGGTCACTGGAAGTGGAACTGCCCCTAGATACTTGGCGGATAAGAAGGATGGCAAAGTGAATAAAGGTATATTGGATATACATGTTATTGATGTGTACTTTACTAGTGTTTATAGCAACCCCTCGGCATTTGATACTGGTTCAGTTGCTAAGAGTAGTAACTCGAAACGGGAGTTGCAGAATGAACAGAAACTAGTTAAGGGCGGGGTGACGATGTGTGTTGGAAATAGTTCCAAGATTGATATGATCATCATCGCACACTCCCTATACTTTCGGGATTAGTGTTGAACCAAAATAAGTGTTATTTGGTGTTTGCGTTGAGCATGAATATGATTTGATCATGTTTATTGCAATACGGTTATTCATTTAAGTTAGAGAATAATTGTTATTCTGTTTACATGAATAAAACATTCTATGGTCATACACCCAATGAAAATGGTTTGTTAGATCTCGATCGTAGTGATACACATATTCATAATATTGAAGCCAAAAGATGCAAAGTTAATAATGATAGTGCACCTTGTTTGTGGCACTGCCGTTTAGGTCATATTGGTGTAAAGCGCATGAAGAAACTCCATGCTGATGGGATTTTGGAATCACTTGATTATGAATCACTTGATACTTGCGAACCATGCCTCATGGGCAAGATGACTAAAATGCCGTTCTCCGGAAGAATGGAGCGAGCAACAGATTTGTTGGAAATCATACATATTGATGTATGTGCTCCAATGAATATTGAGGCTCGCAGCGGGTATCGTTATTTTCTCACCTTCACAGATGATTTGAGCAGATATGGGTATATCTACTTGATGAAACATAAGTCTGAAACAATTGAAAAGTTCAAAGAATTTCAGAGTGAAGTGGAAAATCATCGTAACAAGAAAATAAAGTATCTACGATCTGATCGTGGAGGAGAATATTTGAGTTACGAGTTTGGTCTTCATTTGAAACAATGCGGAATAGTTTCGCAACTCACGCCACCTGGAACACCACAGCGTAATGGTGTGTCCGAACATCGTAACCGTACTTTATTAGATATGGTGCAATCTATGATGTCTCTTACCGATTTACCACTATCGTTTTGGGGTTATGCATTAGAGACAGCTGCATTCACGTTAAATAGGGCACCATCTAAATCCGTTGAGACGACACCGTATGAACTGTGGTTTGGCAAGAAACCAAAGTTGTCGTTTCTTAAAGTTTGGGGTTGCGATACTTATGTGAAAAAGTTTCATCCTGATAAAGCTCAAACCCAAATCGGAGAAATGTATCTTCATAGGATACCCAAAGGAGACAGTTGGGTACACCTTCTATCACAAATCCGAAGGCAAGACATTCGTTGCTAAGAATGGATCCTTTCTAGAGAAGGAGTTTCTCCCGAAAGAAGTGAGTGGGAGGAAAGTAGAACTTGATGAGGTAGTGGTACCTTATCTTGAATTGGAAAGTAGTTCATCACAGAAATCAGTTCCAGTGATGCCTACACCAATTAGTGAGGAAGCTAATGATGATGATCATGAAGCTTCAGATCAAGTTACTACAGAACCTCGTAGGTCAACCAGAGTACGTTCCGCACCAGAGTGGAACGGTAATCCTATTCTGGAAGTCATGTTACTAGACCATGACGAACCTACGAACTATGAGGAAGCGATGATGAGCCTAGATTCCGCAAAATGGCTTGAGGCCATGAAATCTGAGATGGGATCCATGTATGAGAACAAAGTGTGGACTTTGGTTGATTTGCCCGATGATCGGCAAGACATAGAAAATAAATGGATCTTCAAGAAGAAGACTGACGCCGACAGTAATGTTACTGTCTACAAAGCTCGACTTGTTGCAAAAGGTTTTCGACAAGTTCAAGGAGTTGACTACGATGAGACCTTCTCACCCGTAGCGATGCTTAAGTCCGTCCGAATCATGTTAGCAATTGCCACATTTTATGAAATCTGGCAAATGGATGTCAAAAACTACATTCCTTAATGGAATTTTTAAAGAAGAAGTTGTATATGATGCAACCAGAAGGTTTTGTCAATCCTAAAGGTGCTAACAAAATATGCAAGCTCCAGCGATCCATCTATGGACTGGTGCAAGCATCTCGGAGTTGGAATATACGCTTTGATAAATTGATCAAAGCATATAGTTTTATACAGACTTGCGGTGAAGCCTGTATTTACAAGAAAGTGAGTGGGAGCACTACAACATTTCTGATAAGTATATGTGAATGACATATTGTTGATCGGAAATAATGTAGAATTATTCTGCAAAGCATAAAGGAGTGTTTGAAAGGAGTTTTTCAAAGAAAGACCTTGGTGAAGATGCTTACATATTGAGCATCAAGATCTATAGAGATAGATCAAGACGCTTGATAAGTTTTTTCAATGAGTACATACCTTGACAAGATTTTGAAGTAGTTCAAAATGGAACAGTCAAAGAAAGAGTTCTTGCCTGTGTTACAAGGTGTGAAATTGAGTAAGACTCAAAGCCCGACCACGGCAGAAGATAGAAAGAGAATGAAAGTCATTCCCTATGCCTCAGCCATAGGTTCTATAAAGTATGCCATGCTGTGTACCAGATCTATTGTATACCCTACACTGATTTTGGCAAGGGAGTACAATAGTGATCTAGGAGTAGATCACTGAACAGCGGTCAAAATTATCCTTAGTGGAATAAGGATATGTTTCTCGATTATGGAGGTGACAAAAGGTTCGTCGTAAAGGGTTACGTCGATACAAGTTTTGGCACTGATCCAGATGACTCTAAGTCTTAATCTGGATACATATTGAAAGTGGGAGCAATTAGCTAAAGTAGCTCCGTGCAGAGCATTGTAGACATAGAAATTTGCAAAATACATACGGATCTGAATATGGCAGACCCGTTGTCTAAACTTCTCTCACAAGCAAAACATGATCACACCTTAATACTCTTTGGGTGTTAATCACATAGCGATGTGAACTAGATTATTGACTCTAGTAAACCCTTTGGGTGTTGGTCACATGACGATGTGAACTATGGGTGTTAATCACATGGTGATGTGAACTATTGATGTTAAATCACATGGCGATGTGATCTAGATTATTGACTCTAGTGCAAGTGGGAGACTGAAGGAAATATACCCTAGAGGCAATAATAAAGTTATTATTTATTTCCTTATTTCATGATAAATGTTTATTATTCATGCTAGAATTGTATTAACCGGAAACATAATACATGTGTGAATACATAGACAAACAGAGTGTCACTAGTATGCCTCTACTTGACTAGCTCGTTAATTAAAAGATGGTTATGTTTCCTATCCATAGACATGAGTTGTCATTTGATTAACAGGATCACATCATTAGGAGAATGATATGATTGACTTAACCCATTCCGTTAGCTTAGCACTTGATCGTTTAGTATGTTGCTATTGCTTTCTTCATGACTTATACATGTTCCTATGACTATGAGATTATGCAACTCCCGTTTACCGGAGGAACACTTTGTGTGCTACCAAACGTCACAACGTAACTGGGTGATTATAAAGGTGCTCTACAGGTGTCTCCGAAGTTACTTGTTGAGTTGGCGTATTTCGAGATTAGGATCTGTCACTCCGATTGTCGGAGAGGTATCTCTGGGCCCACTCGGTAATGCACATCACTATAAGCCTTGCAAGCATTGTAACTAATGAGTTAGTTGTGGGATGATGTATTACGGAATGAGTAAAGAGACTTGCCGGTAACGAGATTGAACTAGGTATTGAGATACCGACGATCGAATCTCGGGCAAGTAACATACCGATGACAAAGGGAACAACATATGTTGTTATGCGGTTTGACCGATAAAGATCTTCGTAGAATATGTGGGAGCCAATATGAGCATCCAGGTTCCGCTATTGGTTATTGACCGGAGATGTGTCTCGGTCATGTCTACATAGTTCTCGCACCCGTAGGGTCCGCACGCTTAAAGTTCGGTGACGATCGGTATTATGAGTTTATGTGATTTGATGACCGAAGTTTGTTCGGAGTCCCGGATGAGATCGGGGACATGACGAGGAGTCTCGAAATGGTCGAGAGATAAAGATCGATATATTGGAAGGCTATATTTGGACATCGGAAAGGTTCCGAGTGATTCGGGTATTTTTCGGAGTACCGGAGAGTTACGGGAATTCGTATTGGGCCTTAATAGGCCATACGGGAAAGGAGAGAAAGGCCTCAAGGGTGGCTGCGCCCCTTCCCCATGGACTGGTCCGAATTGGACTAGGGAAAGGGGGCGCCCCCTTCCTTCCTTCTCCTTCTCCCTTCCCCTTTTCCTATTCCATGTGGGAGGTGGAATCCTACTAGGACTAGGGAGTCCTAGTAGGACTCCACACCTTGGACGCGCCCTGTGAGGGCCGGCCTCCTCCTCCCTCCATCCTTTATATACGTGGCCAGGGGGCACCCCATAGACACAACAAGTTGATCATTGATCTCTCTTAGCCGTGTGCGGTGCCGCCCTCTCCATAATCCACCTCGGTCATATCGTAGCGGTGCTTAGGCGAAGCCCTGCGTCGGTAGCATCATCATCACCGTCATCATGCCGTCGTGCTGACGGAACTCTCCCTCGAAGCTCTGCTGGATCGGAGTTCGTGGGACGTCATCGAGCTGAACGTGTGCTGAACTCGGAGGTGCCGTGCATTCGGTACTTGGATCGGTCGGATCATGAAGACGTACGACTACATCAACCGCGTTGTCATAACGCTTCCGCTTTCGGTCTACGAGGGTACGTGGACACACTCTCCCCTCTCGTTGCTATGCATCACCATGATCCTGCGTGTGCGTGGGAATTTTTTTGAAATTACTACGTTCCCCAACATTTTTCATTATAGAACTTGGCTTGTATATTCCAATGATGGGCTTCCTCAAATTGCCCTAGTTCTTCATGAGCAAGCAAGTTGGATGCACACCCACTTAGTTTTCTTTTGAGCTTTAATACACTTATAGCTCTAGTGCATCCGTTGCATGGCAATCCCTACTCACTTGCATCGATATCAATTGATGGGCATCTCCATAGCCTATTAATTTGCCTAGTTAATATGATACTTTATCCTTTTTGTCTTCTCCTCACAACCTCCACCATATTCTATTCCACCTATAGTGTTATATCCATGGCTCATGCTCATGTATTGCGTGAAAGTTGAAAAAGCTTGAGAACATTGAAACTATGAAACAATTACTTGGCTTGTCATCGGGGTTGTGCATGATAAACACTTTGTGTGATGAAGATAGAGCATTACAAGACTATATGATTTTGTAGGGGTAACTTTCTTTAGCCATGATATTTTGAGAAGACATGATTACTTTATTTAGTATGCTTGAAGTATTATTGTTTTTATGTCAATATTAAACTTTTGTTTTGAATCTTATGGATCTGAATATTCATGCCACAATAAGAAAGATTACATGATAAACATTTTAGGTAGCATTCCACATCAAAAATTCTGTTTTTATCATTTACCTACTTGAGGACGAGCAGGAAATAAGCTTGGGGATGCTTGATCCGTCTCCAATGTATCTATAAATTTTTATTGTTCTATGCTATTATATTATCAATCTTGGATGTTTTATATTCATTAATATGCTATTTTATATCATTTTTTGGGACTACCCTATTAACCTAGTGCCCAGTGCCAGTTTGCTGTTTTTTTCCTTGTTTTTGTCTTTTACAGAAAATCAATACCAAACGGAGTCCAAACAGAATAAAACTTTACGATGATTTTTCTTGGACTATAAGACAACCACGAAGCTTCGGGAAGAGGCCAGAAGACCCACGAGGGTGCCACAAGCCCTAGGGGTGCGCCCCAGGGGGCGCCCCTAGGCTTGTGGGCCCCCTGTGGCTCCTCTAACCCCAATCTCGGCTCTACAAATACCCAAATATCCCCCTTACGTTAGAGGGCACACCAAAAATACTTTTCCGTCGCCGCAAGCTTCTGTTCTCGTGAGATCCCATCTTGGGGTCTTTTCCGACACTCCACCGGAGGGGGATTTGATCACGGAGGGCTTCTACATCAACCTTGCTGCCCTTCCGATGATGTGTGAGTAGTTTACGACAGACCTACGGGTCCATAGCTAGTAGCTAGATGGCTTCTTCTCTCTTTGATCTTCAATACAATGTTCTCCTCGATGTTCTTGGAGTTCTATTTGATGTAATCTTCTTTTGCGGTGCGTTTGTTGAGATCTGATGAATTGTGGATTTATGATCAGATTATCTATGAATATTATTTGAGTCTTGTTTGAACTCTTTTATGCATGATTAAGATAGCTTTGTATTTCTCTTTGATCTATTGATTTGGTTTGGCCAACTAGATTGATTTATCTTGCAATGGGAGAGGTGCTTTGTGATGGGTTCAATCTTGTGGTGTGCTCACCCAGTGACAGTAGGGGTAGCGAGGCACGTATTTGTATTGTTGCCATTAAGGATAAAAAGATGGGGTTTATATCATATTGCTTGAGTTTATCACTCTACATCATGTCATCTTGCTTAAGGCGTTACTCCGTTCTTGTTAACTTAATACACTAGATGCATGTTGGATAGCGGTCGATTTGTGGAGTAATAGTAGTAGATGCAGAATCGTTTCGGTCTACTTATCACGGACGTGATGCCTATATTCATGATCATTGCCTTGTATATCGTCATAACTATGTGCTTTTCTATCAATTGCTCAACAGTAATTTGTTCACCCATCGTATGCGTTCTTTAACGAGAAGCCTCTAGTGAAAACTATGGCCCCGGGGTCTATTTACCATCATATATTTTCAGATCTATAAAACCAAAAATACAAAAATACCTTGCTGCACTTTATTTATATTTACTTTATTTTGCACTTTTACTTATCTTTTATACCTATCTCTATCAGATCTCACTTTTGCTAGTGACCGTGAAGGGGTTGACAACCCCTTTTTCGCGTTGTGTGCAAGTGTTTGTTAGTTTGTGCAGGTGCATCTATTGGGGACTTGCTTGTGCCTCCTACTGGATTGATACCTTGGTTCTTAACTGAGGGAAATACTTATCTCTACTTTGCTGCATCACCCTTTCCTCTTCAAGGGAAAAATCAACGCAAGCTCAAGAAGTAGCAGGGTTCGATCATGGATGGCTTCTACATCAACCTTGCTGCCCTTTCGATGATGTGTGAGTAGTTTACCACAGACCTACGGGTCCATAGCTAGTAGCTAGATGGCTTCTTCTCTCTTTGATCTTCAATACAATGTTCTCCTCGATGTTCTTGGAGTTCTATCCGATGTAATCTTCTTTTGCGGTGCGTTTGTTGAGATCCGATGAATTGTGGATTTATGATCAGATTATCTACGAATATTATTTGTGTCTTCTCTGAACTCTTTTATGCATAATTAAGATAGCTTTGTATTTCTCTCCGATCTATTGATTTGGTTTGGCCAACTAGATTGATTTATCTTGCAATGGGAGAGGTGCTTTGTGATGGGTTCAATCTTGCGGTGTGCTCACCCAGTGACAGTAGGGGTAGCGAGGCACGTATTTGTATTGCTGCCATTAAGGATAAAAAGATGGGGTTTATATCATACTGCTTGAGTTTATCCCTCTACATTATGTCATCTTGCTTAAGGCGTTACTCCGTTCTTGTTAACTTAATACACTAGATGCATGCTCGATAGCGGTCGATGTGTGGAGTATTAGTAGTAGATGAAGGCAGGAGTCGGTCTACTTGTCACGGACATGATGCCTATATTCATGATCATTGCCTTGGATATTGTCATAACTTTGCGCTTTTCTATCAATTGCTCAATAGTAATTTGTTTACCCACCGTATGCGTTCTTTCAAGAGAGAAGTCTCTAGTGAAAACTATGGCCCTCGGGTCTATTTCTCATCATATATTTTTCAGATCTATAAAAGAAAAAATACAAAAATACCTTGCTGCACTTTATTTATATTTACTTTATTTTGCACTTTTACTTATCTTTTATACCTATCTCTATCAGATCTCACTTTTGCTAGTGACCGTGAAGGGATTAACAACACCTTTTTTGCCTTGTGTGCAAGTGTTTGTTAGTTTGTGCAGGTGCATCTATTGGGGACTTGCTTGTGCCTCCTACTGGATTGATACCTTGGTTCTTAACTGAGGAAAATACTTATCTCTACTTTGCTGCATCACCCTTTCCTCTTCAAGGGAAAAATCAACGCAAGCTCAAGAAGTAGCAGGGTTCGATCATGGAGGGCTTCTACATCAACCCTGCTGCCCTTTCGATGATGTGTGAGTAGTTTACCACAGACCTACGGGTCCATAGCTAGTAGCTAGATGGCTTCTTCTCTCTTTGATCTTCAATACAATGTTCTCCTCAATGTTCTTGGAGTTCTATCCGATGTAATCTTCTTTTGCGGTGCGTTTGTTGAGATCCGATGAATTGTGGATTTATGATCAGATTATCTACGAATATTATTTGTGTCTTCTCTGAACTCTTTTATGCATAATTAAGATAGCTTTGTATTTCTCTCCAATCTATTGATTTGGTTTGGCCAACTAGATTGATTTATCTTGCAATGGGAGAGGTGCTTTGTGATGGGTTCAATCTTGCGGTGTGCTCACCCAGTGACAGTAGGGGTAGCGAGGCACGTATTTGTATTGTTGCCATTAAGGATAAAAAGATGGGGTTTATATCATATTGCTTGATTTTATCCCTCTACATTATGTCATCTTGCTTAAGGCGTTACTCCGTTCTTGTTAACTTAATACACTAGATGCATGCTGGATAGCGGTCGATGTGTGGAGTATTAGTAGTAGATGCAGGCAGGAGTCGGTCTACTTGTCACGGACGTGATGCCTATATTCATGATCATTGCCTTGGATATCATCATAACTTTGCGCTTTTCTATCAATTGCTCAATAGTAATTTGTTTACCCACCGTATGTGTTCTTTCAAGAGAGAAGTCTCTAGTGAAAACTATGGCCCCCGGGTCTATTTCTCATCATATATTTTTCAGATCTATAAAAGCAAAAATACAAAAATACCTTGTTGCACTTTATTTATATTTACTTTATTTTGCACTTTTACTTATCTTTTATACCTATCTCTATCAGATCTCACTTTTGCTAGTGACCGTGAAGGGATTGACAACCCCTTTTTCGCGTTGTGTGCAAGTGTTTGTTAGTTTGTGCATGTGCATCTATTGGGGACTTGCTTGTGCCTCCTACTGGATTGATAGCTTCGTTCTTAACTGGGGGAAATACTTATCTCTACTTTGTTGCATCACCCTTTCTTCTTCAAGGAAAAAATCAACGCAAGCTCAAGAAGTAGCTCATGCTTGTAATGCTCTCCTGCTAATGCTATGGATGACCAGACTTGCGTCTTTTGATCCAAAAGGTTAAGAATTACATTAGCGTCTGCTTGCTTCCGAGAAACCCGAACTTCAAAATGTTTGGAATAGTTATATGATATTTTTGCAACTAAAAGTTGTTTTCAGAAACAAACAATGGTTAAAAGATATATGATATCTAAAGAAGTGTTTTGTTTGCAAGTTCTAGTGAAGCGCTCAACTATGTTTGAGACTAAAATGTGTAAGATCCGAAAGAACACCAGTCATGAGTTGATGGTGAGAACTTAAAGATAAAGAACAAAAACAAAGGATGTAACGAGACTTGCATGCCTAGGGAAGTTCGGGGCACACCACTCTTAAAAGTTAGATGATTCTTTTGTTGAGTGGGAGGAATATTGAAAGTAAAACTATAAGAAGTTTAGAGGCTGAAAGAAAAGAAGACTGGAATGTCCATCTTAGGTATGAATGTCATACAAGTTATAAGATGTGGAGAAAGTTGGTCACGTAAAGTGTGATTCTTCAGAATTGTGATTAAATTGTTAAACACTAAATTCTTTGGGAATTGTGGTTAAAATTTGATCACAAGGATAGCGACTCGATTACATGTTGTTGCGAATCGATGCAAGAATTACTACGGCCTGATGACCAACAAATTAATGAGGTTAAAATATGTGTCGAAAATTTTGTAAAAGTTATGATACTTTTTCAACATATTACCTCTGAATTTATTGTCATAATTCATTTTAGAGTTTTGTACACTCTAGCTCATTGCATAAAAGTTGCAAGGAGGTTGTTCATAAGAGAACAATAGTTGTTCGATGTAATGAAACAAAAGGGCCATGCTCCTATTGTAAATAGGATATAAGTTATGAATATTGATGATACAATTGAACATCCATAACACTAGCGCTAAATGTTACAAGACTAAAAGAATACCACATATGCGTGGCACTGCATTTAGTTACATTGGAGAAACCCGCATGGATAAATTCCACAGTGATGGATTTTGGAGTCATATGATTACTAATCATCTAATACTTGCAACTTTCGTCCTAATAGTGAAGTAAACTAAAATACCGTTTAGAGGCCATAAAGAACAAGCAACAAAATAATTGGAAATATGCATATTGATGTATGTAGTCCAATAAGTGTTGTTCCAAGCAGTGGATTTATCTATCTTCATGGATTACTCAAATAGATATTTATATTTAATAATTGAGACATAAATCTGGAATTTTTAAATGTTTCAAAAATTTCAGAATGAAGTAGAAATTATTGTAACAAGAAAATTATGTTTCTACAATTGGATTGCAGAAAAGAATATTTGAGTTACAAATTTAGCGAATGTCTGATGAGCTATGAAAAATATTTTATAGCTTGCACCTCCTAGAAACACTACTAAGAGTAGAGTGTTTTTAGTAGATGTAATCAAGCTATGTATGATATGGTGCGATCCAAGATGACATTAATTATTTCGCCAATATACTTTTTAATGTGATGCTTTAGAAACTGTGACTTTTACACTAAAAGAGCGCCATCAAATTTATTGAAATAAGTGCTACTTTGTAGGTTATCCTAAATGGTTGGGTATTCCTTTATCACTACGCCACGATGAAGTGTTTTGCAAGAGAGTGCAAAAATTTTAAAGAAATTGTTTTCTGCAAAAGAGTGAGTGGGAGGACAGTGCAACCCGACAAGATTGCAGAATCTTCATGATCAGGTCAAAGAAAATAAACACTAGAAGTGATTCTAGAATTTCCTACCACGACTGATACGAAAGACTCTACATGAGATATAGAGACTTCAGTCAAACTTGCAGCTAGACCATATAGTTTGGGAAAAATTCATGCAGACCTTTATGGTATGCAGATGAAATATTGTTGAAACAAACAATGAACCTATAATACACACAGAAGCGTTGATGTGCTCTGACTCCAAAATTGGCTATATGCCAAAATAATCCAAGATAGTATCCATACACACAATTCAAGTTTAAAACTTGATAGACCCTTTGAAAGACCTAAAGTCTAAAATGTAGTGATGGATCTATAGATTGACAAAGATAAAAATGTTTTATAATGCTTGACTTGTTGCAAATAGTTCATGACAAGATCAAGGAATTGATTATGACGAGATTGTCTCATCATAATAATTGTTAAAGTCGGTTCGGATTAAACTAGCAATTACTAATTATTTCAGTTATGAGATATAACAGATGGATATCAAAATGATTCCCATGAGATGAAAATATAACCAATGTTGTATATTTGATACGGTCCAAGGTAAGTTTGTTGATCCAAATGATGCTAGGGAATGTACAAACTTCAAGAGATCCTATAATGATCTGAAGTAAGTATAGTGGAGTTGGAATGTTTGTTTTGTTGAATTGATCAAATAATATGATTTCATCAATAGAAGCAGAGATACTTATATTTACAAGAAAGTAAGTGGGGGCATAATATTTCTAAACACTGTGTGTACATGACACATTGTTGATTGGAAATTATATAAATTTTTTGACATGGATTAAGACTTTATTGAAACGAGTTATTCAGTAAAGTACTTAAACAATATATAGTCTTGGTATTTGGCATAATGATCTATGGAGATAGTAGTGTCTAATTAGGCTTAACCAAAATACATATTGACATAATACTAGAATAATTTAGTATGAAATATGCAAAAAGAGTTTTTGTAAAGTCACATGGAAGGAGTTTTAAACAAGAATCGGTATCCTGAAATACTGATGAGTGAAATACATGATTTCAATCACACTTGTGTCAAATATGTTCCATAATATGTGAACAACCAGATATGTCTAGTACTCCAAGTAAGTTGTGAGTAAAGTTACCAGAATGACCAAATGTTGATCACGGAATAACAGTGAAAATATTGTTAAGTACTAACAACATGTTTCTCGCATACGAAAAGATGAAGAGATTGTTGTAGGAGTTGCATCAATACATGCTCGTTGTAAGTAGTACATTGGTAAAATCTTCATCAGTGCTCCAAGTGATTTTTAGTTTTAATTAAATGATTAATGGTGGCACAGTAAGTTGGAATTGGTCCAAGAAAGTTACTGTGGTGAACTCTATAACAGGAGCTTGAGTAGAGTGTCACTTTAGAAGTAACAATAGAGGGTGATGAATCAAAGGTTCTTTTATGAACTTGGTATGGTTTCTAGATGATCGTGCAAATGGAACACTATTCTAGTGGTATTGTAGCTCAATCTAAGTAATCAAAGGTCCTACCAGTGATTTAATACATACAAAGCTTGTTTCACATAAATTATGAATTCTTGTCAAAACATGACAGATGCATTGAAATGCAAAAGATACACATGAATCTGAGGATTGTCAGATTCGATAGAACAAAGTCTATACCACAAGCAAAGCATGGACTGACACCGGATTGCCATTGGTGTAAAAGTTAAAAGTGCTAACTGGATTATTGACTCTAGTGCAAGTGGGAGACTGTTGGAAATATGCCCTAGAGGCAATAATATTGTATTATTATATTTTCATATTCATAGTTAAGTGTTTATATTTCATGCTATAACTGCTATGATCCTGGAATATGCGATTCAGTGGAAAACTCATATGCACGTGTGAAATGATAAACAGATAAAATAAAGGTTCCTAGTCTCGTCTCTAAGACTAGCTTAAGTGTTGTTGATGATCACTTTTTCCAGATCTTAGGATATCATTAAGTGTAACAATAGTCCTAAAACAACATTGAGATTATGACGTTGGAAGAACGATCATATTGGATCGACCCAAACTTGTTTGTTATGAATTGAGATAATATCGTCTATAATCGACCCAAACTGCTATGATCCTTGTTTGTTGTAATAACATGGAGTGTTAAAGTGTGATTTTGCTCCTTAGATCATGAGAGTATCGTGGTCACTTCTTACCTTATTGTGGACTTTGGGGTTGCTCAAACGTCACCTATAACACGATGATCATAACGACAACTTACAGGCTAATCGGAAAGTTTGACAAGTGGTCGAGCTCAAGAGCAGGATTTGCTCCTCTGACGATGGAGAGATATTCTTAGGGCCCTCTCGGTATGACTACATCCATTATCGTCTGGACAGACACAGGTGACTACATCACGGGGAGTCGGAACACAATAACGAGAAAGAAGAACAAAATCGGTAATGAGGATTTCGGTATAGTGAGCATAGTGATGACTCAGGAGGATACCGATGCATCCCGGGTTTTGTGAAGTATCGCGAAGCAAAGGGAACATCACATGATAACCATATGTTCACTCAAATATCATTCATGTGCTCATAAGGATCGATATGGACGTCCACAGTCCCGCTGTCGGTCATTGAACGAACGGTTCCGTTCATGTCCATGATTTAGCTAACCCACGAGGTCAAAAGCTTAAGGCAATCATGATCTGCTGAGTGTTAGTAGGATGGGAGTGATGATAATATATTTGTGGAACTGTTTCATTAATATTTGGAATAGTTCCGAGAAGATCCGGAAGCGTTTCGGGGTCACCGGAAGGGTTTCGGTGAATATCGGATAATACCGGGTATTACCGATAAATATATATAGGTGAAATTTTTTCCCGGGGATATTAAATATTATATATAATGGTCTGAAAATATTTATAACAATTTAATATCAACGGGGCTTAAAAGGCCAAGAGGTGGAAGGCAACTTGGGCCACAAAGGCCCAAGTGGGAAGGCGCCTCCCTTCCTATGGAAGGAAGTCATTGGGAGAGGGGGAGGAGTCAGACTCCTCCTCCCCTGGCCGGCGCACCAAGGAGGGAGTTTTCCTCCTTGGTGGCATCCCTCCCTCTTCGCTCTATCCTATATATACATGAGGATTTGTGCCCTTTGTACATACAAGTTTTGGAGCCTCCTCTAGTTCTTCTAGTTCTAGTTCTAGTTGGTCCTAGTTGACTAATTAGAGCTAGACTAGTCCTCTTGTACTCATAATTAGAAGCCATGTGTGGTTCTAATCTCCTCCCTCTAATTCTCCGACGACGATTAGCTCTGGACGGCGAAGCGCTGCCGGATCATGAATGCTGCACGCTTGCAGCCAAGTAGAGAGGTTGTGCTTTCAGTCTTCGGTTCGAGGGACTGTTCATGGGCGGTACGAGGGATCATTCATCGATGGTTCGAGGGACTCCAAGTATGATCTACACTGACGCGTTCTTCTTCCGCTGCAACTCGGTGAGGGTAACGATCGTGATCCCAACCCGTTATGCATCTTCATATTGATCTTGGGTGATCATAGGCGTGATTTTTTTTTTGTTTTCTACTACATTTCCCAACACTTCCACTTAACCAATCTATATTTTTTCTTGTTATCAAGTGAGTTCCAATAAAAGCCACTTCGATGTTTATCGAAACTAGCGTGAGTGCCTTCCAGCAGCAGATAAAAACCCATGAAAAACATAGGGAAGAGAGGCAAGAGTTAGCTAGGATGGCTTCCCCAACATTAGTATTGTATCTTCCATGCGAGGGAATAACCCTATTCCCAACTTTCAGCACAATAGGAGCAAATCCTGACAGAGTACCCAACCTAGGGTACTGACGATTTTCTGCTCCGTCAGCGGGTTGGCGCAATTTGCTTGGTAATGGCCAGGACACCCGCACTTGAAGCGGTTAGCAACCGCAACCGAAGAGAAAGGCGCCTTGCCAGATCCAGAAGCGATCGCCCATGGTTTTTCTTTTGCCAAGAAGAATTATTGAACCCCTCATTCTTGTGGAAGTTTCAAGCATTCATGTTGCCCCCACCGGAATCATTGTTGAAAGAATTGGATCTGCCTCCACCACTATAGCCACGACCCGACCGACCGAACTCCTTTCTCCCTTATCTTCTCCCCCATGATAGTCAAGTTTCTTTCTCCCTTATCTTCTCCCCATGACCTGACCGACCTCCCCCTTTTCTTCTTCTTCTCGCCAGCTTCTCTCCTCGGCGAGCAACACCGCCCGGTGAGGTCGCGCGCTACCGCATCCACATCGCGCACCCACTGCTGACCACTGCTTTTTTTAGGCTCTCTGCATGCTTCAACAGCCCATCTGTAGGGACGATGATTGGGGACTAGGCACCATACCGTGCGTGACGAGGCGAGCCCTAGATGCTGCAACCAGCCGGGACGACCAATGATGCCAGAGCTGCGACTAGAAAGCCAGAGGATGGAGACGCCGTGACCCATGTGCCGGAACTGGCTGCGTCGGGCTACAACCCACGATGAAAATTTGCTGGAACCGGCCGACATCGGGGGTTACAGCCATGGTGAATTTTGCTACAACCGCCGAGCCTCGGTGCCGCAACCTGCATCGATTTTTGCTATGACTAGTCATGGCGACGACGATTTTGCTACAACTGTTGTTCGCTTTTGCTACTACCAGCGACGACAATTGCGACAACTATCCATGGTGTTGATGTGACCCACGACGTCGGCGACGATGATTTCTTGTTGCAACTGCCATCGGCTTTTGCTACGGCTGTGTCGCTTTTTGCTACAACCGGCGTCTCATTTTGCTACAACCCATAACCGGTGAGAAGAACAGCAAATGTTGTCGCGAATAAATTAGGTAAGTTAGGTTTGAGTGACGAACTTTGTAAAGTTTGGTTCTTAGTTCCTCCAGAATGCATTCTGGAGCTTATTTCTGATGACATTCCTAGTTATGATTAAGAAATAAAGCGGCAACATTGATCCTAAAAAAACGGCATCCTTTTTGGGTCCCTAATAGACTTTCGCATTTCAGAATATGTTGGGGCTGTTTTTAGCCCAAATTTCCTGGTATCAGTTTTTGGTGCACTGCTGCTTGGCCGCTGTGACTATTTATCGCCTTAAGTGAGTCACCAGAGAAGTCTCGCTGAAGGTTCAAAGTAATTGGGCCGACCCGTTCACTCACGCTAGAGTAAATGACAAGAGAAAAGGAGAACCAGGGATCGATCCCTGCTCGCAAGGGATATCAGGCGCGTTGCTAGACACTAGGAGCACGTTCCACTTGTCGTTAGTACTAGGGGCACGACCTATACATTAGGCCATTTGAGCCGGTTTTTTCTTTTTTTCGTTTCCTTTCTCAGTTTTCACAGATTTTTGTATTTTCTTTCTGTTTTCCTTGGTTTTCTTTATTCTCCGTTTTCTTTCTTTTATTTTGATCCCTTTTTCTTTTTTCTTATCTGTTTTTCATTCTTTTTTGCATTTTGTTTCTTTGTTTTTTATTTCCTTTTTCTTTTGTTTATTTTGTTTCTATTTTCGGTTTTCTTTGCTTTTTTGGTTATTATTCTATACTTTTTGTATATGTCATAATATTTTTCAAGTACACGTCTAACATTTGTTCTCCATTTTTATCTTTTTTCTTATGTTTGTTTTCGTTTTCAGTCTACATTTTCGTATATGTGAAAAAACATTTTTTAATAAGTGATCAACATTTTTTGTATACACTTTCAACATTGTCCGAACGCTTGTTCAACATTTTAATACTTATTCAACATTTTCCAAATACATATTCAACATTTTTCAAATACTTGTTCACATTTTTTAGTACTTACTCAGCATTTTCAAATACTTATTCAACATTTTTAATACTTATAAAATATTTTCAAATACTTGTTCAACAATTTTCAAATACGGTTCAACAATGTTTAATACTTATTCAACATTTGTCAAATACTTGTTCAACATTTTTAATACTTATTAAAATAATTCAAATACTTGTTCAACATTTTTTTAGTACTTGTTCAATTTTTTTCAAATTTGTGTTTGAAGAGTGTTTTCAAATATATATATATATACATATATATAATATTTCAAAGTATAAAAAAAAGTGCAAAAATAAAGCAAAAAACCTGAACAGAAAACAGAAAAAAAAAACAGGCCATGGCCTACGGCGAGGCTGGGCCGGCCCATACGGGCTCCCGCCCACGCGAGGATTCGCTCTGTGCTCGCTTAAAGCGAGAAATAGGGGTGCCCCTACTTTGCTGGCCCATTCAGCCAGCAGCGCACGCAGCGAACGACGTTTGTAGCGAGCCGGCTAGCCAAATCCTATTTGGCGCTCTAAGCGCCCGTTAAAGGCTTATTTACAAGGGAAACGTTCGCAGCCGGTCGACCGGCTGCCTGTTCGGCCGGTCGCAGCCACGCACACGCGCCAGGTCGTCTAGATGGGTCGTGCGCAGCCGCTCATCCCAAACCTTATCCTTGTCTTCTTTATCTTCACGAATCCTCTCGTCCACTCATTCTTTTTGGCAGCTCTTCTTTCCCTCGTCTGCGAGAAACACCGCGGCCGCCATGGACTTGCCAGCTCTTCTTTCCCTCGTCTGCAAGAAACACCGCGGCTACCATGGACTTGCCTCTCTTGAGTACGACTCCCTCCTCTCTTCCATGCACAGGATGTTCGGGTGCTGCGTCAGGCGTGACGATGCTACAACCGCCACCGGAGATGCTGCAACCGTCAATGGAAAAGCTACCACCGACAAACAGATATGCTACAACCGGCGACCGTGAGTTGTCGCCGCCGACGACGGTGCTGCTGTTTGCTGCAACCGCCAACATAAAAGCTACCACCGGCAGACATACATGCTGCAACCGGCGACAATGAAGTTTTGGCCGGCGACGACAACGATGTGATTGCTGCAACCGGTGGACGGAAAGCTACTACCGACGGAAGTATATGCTGCAACCGGCGACGGTGAAGTGTGGCCGGCAAGGACAGCGCTGAGATTTTTGCTGCCACCGTTGAAGGGCTCTTCTACAACCAGCAACCATCCTGAACTGCTACAAACAAGCCGGTACAATCAGCAACCATACTGCTACAAGCAAGCCGGCGAAGTGGACGAGTCCCTGTGACCGGCACTCGCATCGACGGCTCCGACGGTTCGGCAAACAGGAGATGAAAGCTGCAACCGGTGGGCTGACTTGCTGGAACCGGCAGCGCGTTTTGCTGCATAGGGGCAGAACCAGGAGGCCACCGGCGCTGTAACTGTCAAGCCGACGAGCGACCCCAGCGAGATGCGACAGCGAGCTGCATAGCGAGCCGGCGCCATGGAACTTCAAGCGGGAGGTTGCGGGAGGACGACTAGCAAAGCATGCAGATGAAGACACGGACGTGTGCGAGGGATTAGCTGGCTTAATCGTGTGGTCACGGACGTCCAAATCATGCGGTTGCGCGGCGACCGGCGCCTAGTAGTCGCCTATTTACAAACGGGCGCATACCCTCCCAGCGCGCTGGGCCGGCCCAGCTTCCTTCCTTTTTCCTGAATCGCAACAAGAAGGTGCACTAACGAGAATCGAACCCCTGATCTTCAGGATCGAAACAATTAGTACTAACCAACTCCGCTAGAGCACCTCACGTGAGTTTCTATACATCTATTTATATTTCTTCACTCGTGCCCCAAACTGGTTTTCTTCTTTTTTTTATCTCTTATTCTTTTCCTTTTTCTCCTTTTCTTTTCTCTAGTTCCTTTTTTGTTTTTATTTTCTGTTCTTTTTGTTTAACTTTTTCACTTTTATAATTTGATGAACTTTTTTTAAAATTAGGTGAATTATTTTAAAACTTGATGAACTTTTTTAAGAATTGATGACCTTTTTTTAAAATTTGATGATTTTTTTTCAATATCGGTGAACTATGTTCAAAATCAATGAACTTTTTCAAATTCAATTAACTCATTTTGAAAATAAATGATTTTTTTAAATTCGGTGAACTTTTTTCAAAATCAGCGAACTATTTTCAAAATCGATGAACTTTTTTTCAAATTCAATGAACTTTTTTCAAATTTGGTGAACTATTTGCAAAGTCGATGAACTTATTTCAAATTTAATGAACATTTTTTTGAAAATTTATAAACAATTTTTTAATTTGTGAACTTTCTTTCGAATTCTATAAACTTTTTATCAAATTTAATGAACTTTTTTCAAAATCGATGAACTTTTTGAAGGTTGTGAACTGTTTTTCAAAATCAGTGAACATTTTCAAATTCACGAATTTTTATAATTCTTGCAATTTTTTAATTATTTCTTTTGTTTTTCCCCCTAATTTAACGATTTGAGCAGTCAACTACTACTGGTCATACTCTTTTTTTTTCGAGAATCTGGTGCTGGCATACTCGATCCAGAGACGAGCGGGAAGCGAGCGCTGGCTCCTTGCTGGGCCGGTCCATAAAGGAGGTCGCGTGAGCGCCAGCTACACTCCCTGGCGCTTAAGGCGCTGGGGAGGAGCACTCAGCCGGCTAATTGTAGCGACCTGGCACTGTAGTGGTCCGCATATACTGTAGAAACGAGCGCACTGTAGCGAGACGTTTTCTTTGGTTTTTATTTCGAACATCTTTGAGGAATGAATATTTCCAACGCTGAAAATTGTCCCAAAATTTAAAATTGTTCACAAGCTTAAAAACGATTCTGAATTCAATAAAATATTCGCAAAATTAAAAAAAAAGGAAAAAATAATTTATGTTGTTCTTTGGGGTTGGAAGAAAACATTTTTCGAATCAGTGAACATTTTTTGAACTTTTTTCGAAAACAAGGTATTCTTTTTGTAAAAGCAAACACTTCTTTAAACACCTGAACATATTTTGAAATCACAAACATGTTTTTGAAAATGCAATTTTTTTTTAAAGGCGAACCTTTATTTGAAAACTGGAACAATTTTTTAAAATATAAAAAAATGTTGAAATCGGATTATTATTTTTGTTCTGATAAAAGCGAACATCTTTGAAAATGTGAAGAAAGAAATTGTCTTGTGATTGTTTTTGAACATTTTACTGAATATTTGAACAATTTTTGAATATTTTGGACACTCTTAAAAAATATCAAAAAAACGTTCAGAGAAAATAACGGAAATAAACCCCGGAAAACAAGGTTAAAGAAAAACAGAAACAGAAAAAGGAAGTGGAAAAAGAAAGGAAAAGATAAACTCTGAACGTCAGGTTTTTAAGTTGTCCTACAGAAAAGAAAAGGAAAGAAAGCACGATAAAAACAGCTGGAGAAAAAAAAACAGAAAAATAGTTTGTCGACCAGCCTCAGACTGGTTGATGGAAAAACGCAATGGACGATATATCTTCGACGATTTTGGCACGGCGCAACATATCAAGCATTCCAGGCGTTGAACACAAGTGTCTAGCACCGTTGAATCCTTTGTCGTGCGTAGGTCGGCTGGCAAGTATCGTCCGCACAACAATTTTGCTGATGGAATAGCATGACATCATTTTACGTTGGCTAAATTTTCCGAAAAGGGTCTTTTTTGGCACAAAACATGCCCCGGACACAACACGCGCTCGTGGACATGTAAAATCTACTAGCGGCAAGAGGCTCGTGGATATGTAAATAGCAACTAAAAATGGGAGAGGCGTTGGAGCAACCGAGCTCCACTGCTCTCTATATTTGAACATTTTGAAATTCGGGTTTTTGAAGTTTCAAAAAAATGTGAAATTTTTCCCGGGGATACGTATACACATTCCGATTACACGCATCAAGTTTCGGTAGAAATCTCGTTTTGGCTTGGGCTATAGGAAAATAAATAAATTTCTGACAGTATGTAGGATAAAAAGGGTGCCATTTCTGTCAGAAATTTCTCTTTTTTGTATTTCCCAAAATACAAAGTATTTCTTTTCCAGATTTTTACCATGCCTTAGGAATATGTGTATGTATCCACGTATTTTTTTAAAGATTTTTTTGAGTACCAAAAGTGTGTTTTTCAAAATTTTCAAATACCAAGAGCAGTGGAGCTCGGTAGCTGCATACACTTTTCGAACTAAAAATCTACTACTAGAAGATCTGCTGGATATGTAAAAATCTCGTGGAGTAATCGCCCCAGTAATTAATGGTAAGGATATCTCAGCGAACGCATGTCGATTTATAGTACAATAACTAGGCGATCATCTCCCCTTACATATATCGAGGGGCTGGGGCAGCCATCGCCGGCCTCGCCTACTACCTGGCAAATCTAACTCGGTAGTGATATCACAATTCTTTCATCTAGGCTAGAAGAAACATGAGGGCGTACGTGAATGTGGTGATGATGGCCGTCTTGCTCATCGGGTGCCTGGCGGTGATCGGCCAGTGTAAGCGCCGAAGCCTTGCTCCTCCATAGATCATTATTTTTTTGCCCGATCTCTAACTTGCGACATTGCATGCAGTGGGTCGTGTCGAGGCCGGGAGAAGCTACGGAGATGGGCGGCGGGCCGACGGCGACGCGAGCAAGCTTGCGGTGAAGTTCTGCGTGCATCGGGACTGCCACACCAAGGGTGAACCTATCGCGACCGAATGTTTCTGCTGCATGAACTTGCCGGACGCTCCGTGCTATCTTCAGCGGGATGAATGCCAGGCCAATTGCCCCAACCTGCCACCCATACTGCTCGCCTACGCCGGCGGTGGCGGAACTACCTACGCGCATGAACAGATGGATGGCAACTGATGATGCAGTGAGGTGGAGTACGTCAAGAGCTGCGTGATCGTAATTCCCGTAAGGTGTTAGTGGCTGAGAAGTTGCCCGGTCTTTTCTCAGGAGACTAATTTGTTGTAATTCTGCATACGTCCGTCGGACATAAAGGATTTCACCCTTAAATAGCTGTATCTGAATTTATGTGGTGATTTTGTTTGCGGGGAAAATTTTATGAGGCGATTTTGATATTTTATTTTTCTATCTTCTCTCATTTAACTCAACAGAAAATAAGTATGTGAGCAATGTGACGTTCCTTTTTTTTTTTGCGAACAAGCAATGTGACGTTGTTGTACATGCCATCTTTTCCAGAATATGCACAAGACTCGCGTGTCTTTGAATGAAGATTGGAGACAAGTTTTTACGTAGTTATGTTACAAGATTTGGGGCAACACATATAGATATGTGTCCGCTCCCTCCGCTCAAAAGATCATAAGGGAGTACTCTCCTACATGTCCGCCATTCTGTGCCCGCCTCCAAAGAAGCAGCTCCTCCCTTGCTCTCCTCGCAAAGCTTCCGAGGGTGAAGAAATTTTGTCGAACATTCTAATGTTCCTCTCAAGCCAAATGGAGCGTAGACCGACCGCCAGTAGGGAGGATATCTCCAGATGCATAGACCACTGCGCCGCCGCCATGACACTTGTCCACCAATCCAGAGTGTCAATTTGCTGCATGGGGGTGAAGCGGTGTAGCCAATAGGGCACCGGAAGGAAGTACCATACTTGGCGAGAGAAGGAGCACCCAAGCATCATATGGTTTGGATCCTTGTTTGCCTTTTTTTAGCAGCAAAAAGCTAGGCATTATTCATTGATAACAATGTTTACAGGAAAAGCAATGGGGTCACTGGGAGTGCCCAACCACAGATGCCGCCCTTGGGGAAGAGTAATACCGGACCTAGCTAGTCTATGAGCTTGAAAATTGGAAGCTCGAGGTTCAAAAATGAAATTACAAGAATTGAAAACTTAACAGATCCTAAATTCTCTTTAATGATGCTACCAACACACCAATAGTCGGAAAGCACGCCATGTTCAAAACCATGACCATGATCGTCTGGTGAATGTAAATAGAAGTTTTCAACATTTTTCCCAAAAGAAGTTTGGTGATGGGAGAAAACACTTTTGGGAGGATGTGTGGATTGATGAGACTTCTCTAGCTGCTAATCATCATATTATATTATGTACTCCCTCCGTAAAGAAATATAAGAGCGTTTAGATCACTAAAGTAGTGATCTAAACGCTCGTATATTTCTTTACAGAGGGAGTATGTTTTACCAAGCAGGTTACTGTTGCTTTTGTTATGTCTGAAGGGTAGGATTGCTTGCATTTTGGAAGAACATTTGTGAGTGAAAATGATGAGATTGTTTTAAGAACTGAAATCTTTGGTGTATGACATTGCTCTATCTGACAATCCTGACAGAGTGCCTTGGAAAATTGGCAGCAAGCAAACGTTTACTGTCAGAGATCTGTATTTGCAACTCGAGGCTTCTGCCTTGGTTGACTACAGAGGTATCTGGAAAGTTGAAATGCCTCTAAAGATAAATATCTTACTCTGGCTAATGATCAAAAATAGTGTCTAACCAAAGACAATTTTCTTCGGAGGGGATGGACCAGGAATAGTCAATGTTCCTTTTGTGGTCATGTTGAAACTATTAAGCATATTTTCTTTGATTGTAATTTGGCAAAGTCTTCCTCAAGGGTTGTCCTCGGCGCTTTTGGTTTAGTCGGCCCCATGAGGATGTTGATGACCTGGTGGGGCCCTGGTTAAATGCCTAAATCTCTTCCTGACTGGTCATAGGAAGATGGTACTGGTCGGCGGGACATTACTATGTTGGACAATCTGGAAATCCAAGAATTCTACTGGTTTTGATAAGAAAATGCATGACGATCTTGTTGCGGTTGTTTTTAGTTTCTGCCATTATCTCACCAGATGGGCAATACTGCTGACAAGCCAAAATCAACTTAAAATGGATGAAGCAGACACGAAGATCAAGAGGATGATGGTGGAGATCTTCAACAGGGCGCATGGATGGACGCCTACAGTACCTAGGATTGAAATGATGTGATCAGTTTGATGGCCTTTGTTGCATCGCCTCTCTTCGTATGGGTCTAACTGTAATAAGCTTCTGAGACTCTGAAGTGTGTGGTCACGCTGTGTTTGAAGTCTAGCTTTGAAATTGTTGTTTTCTTGTCTCTGATCCTTCCTCGGAGCCTGGGCCCTGCGTGGTTACCTGGAGAGAGCATGGTTAATAATATAGCCAACTGCTGGCTATAGCATGTTGACATGTTATCGATAGCTAACGTAATAGCTAACACGTATAATAGTTAGCTGTAAGAAAGTACTATCTTATCAACATGTGGCCCACCTTTCACTCTCTCAAAACTTCTTGGAGCTCGTGTTACAGCCAGTTGTAAGTCTACAGCTCGCTTCTCTTCTCTTTCCTTCAACTCAGCAACAATATAATATTTAAATCCTTATAGCCCGCTTACATCACCTTATTATACTTGCTCTTATATTAGGTTTGTTGCTAGTCGGGGTGAGCCAATCGGGGTTTTAATACCTGCATCTATCTAAATTTATGGGGTAATTTTTTGGCAAGGACAATTTATGAGAAAATTTATGGCAGACTCATCTAACCCCCTTTTTTAAAAGAAAAAAACGGTGTCCAAAGAAGCCCACCTGCCACGGCGGGTATCACCTGGGTGTTGTACTTTTCCTTTTACTCGCGGATAAGATTCGTCTGAAGTCAAACTATGCAAACTTTGACCAACTTTATAGAAACAATTATCAACATTCATAAAAAATCAATATCATTAGATGCATCATGAAATTAATTTTCATATTATGTAACTTTAGTATTGTAGATGTTGATATTTTTAATATAAATTTGGTCAAACTTTAAAGACAAACCTTATTTGCTGGATAAGGAGAACAGAAGGAGCACTTAGAGCATCTCCAACGGATCCCCATAAAAATTTCTCCAATAAATGGTTATTGAGGGTATCCCCAAAATTTAGGGTTGTACTTAAAACATCTCCAACATATCCTGTAAAAACTTCTTCGATAAGGTGTTATTGAAGTGTCCCAATAATTTAGAAAAGTTTTGTGGATGGGGTGCTTTAGCAGATCTCAATAAATCTTTCCCAATAATATTTATTTCTATTTCTCGAACACCTTGCGGATGTTCGAAGGTAATGCAAACGACACAAAGTGATGACCGATCAGGGAAGGTTTGGTGACCTCGGGAAGCGCGGAGACGACAACTGAGAGGTGTTGGCCGGTCGCCCACATGTGTCAAGACCCACGGGTGGGAAGCGGCCGGGCAGGCATGGACAGGTGGCCGAGTAGACGGAGCCAGCGTCTAGAGGCGGCTGGGACTAGCTAGTACGGCGTGGAGAGGCAGCCGGGGCGGCGAAGAGAGGCGACTGGGCAGGGAAGAGTGATGGCGGGGCATGTACTAGCAGATCGGGCTGATGCCGAGAGGAGCTACCGAGATGGCCATGCTGATACCAAGTAGAAGTGTTTATTCAAAAATAACTAGTAGAACCCCCGCAAAAAAAGGTGTGCTACGTGTCGGCTGGATGAACTTTGAAAAGATCTGCGGGGGGGCGAGTCGTCCGATCGTATGATGCTCACTGTGTAATTGTTCATCTTCCCTGCTCACCTCATTGCAACATCATATGTTGCAAACCTTGGTTGCAATATGACTCTTTTTGCAAAAGCACCTCATGCCTGTGGTTGTGTTCGTTGCCACTGTAACAAGACCCTTGTTGCCAACCTTCGTTCCAAAAGGTTATCTGGCCGTGTCCGTCGTCATTGGAACAAGCTATTGTGGCAAAGGCAATTTTGGCTCCTTTAAATGAAAAACCAGTCGGTAGAAAAAAATCATGCGGATGAGAGAGGGAGAGGTAAGGGAGGGGATAGGATGCAGCTCGTGGATTTGATCTAGCTATGAGCGACACAGACCTGCAGCACCGTGCCGGTGGGCACTCACCCCTCCCAGGAGAGTGCATCTTAAGGCGAAAAGTCGAAGAGAGAAGCTGGATGCAGAAGATGGACGAGGAAAAAGAAACGGTGTCGAGGCTCATCTACACCCGACCAATAGTAAACTCATGAGAAAACATCTGAAATTTTTATGCATCCGAGATGCTCATAGGCGCAAGGTGCGTGCAAAAAAATTCGTGTTGTTTGGTCATCTGAATTGGTCATACCAAAAATAAAAATTGCTTTCAAATAGTGTTCTTTTTCAAAGTTTCTCACACAACCGATTTTTTTTTTGGACATGAGCTCTTCAGATGTTTAAACACCTCAAAAAATTGCACGGACCATTTTTTTTAATTTACTATTCACACCAGGGTTTAGATGAGTCCGGGTGCAGAATAGTCGCTCCCGCCAGCGGCTCACATTCACGAGGGACATGATAAGAAGGAAAAAGAATGAGTGGTGATGGCCACATGAGACACGTGTCATGTGTTTTAGGCAGCGGACGGTGCGATCTAATGGGCCGGTTGAGGGAAAGCTTTCTCACACAAAAAAAAATGGTAGAAGTAAAATGTAGAGCACGCAGCAAGCATCGGCGATGCTCCCGCGGACCGCGCGTACATGCTCCGGACACATAGACGCGCTCGCGCGGCGCGCGGCGCGCTGCGTCGCAAGTTGCAGCTGCGATGGGCGGCACGGTGGGCGCTCTGAACCAAACTCCGGAGGAGTGCGAGCGGGCCAGGGCCAATCGTGGTGCTCTGAACTCTGTAGCGAGCGGGCCAGGCCACTCCCCATCGTGGAGCCGCGAGCCACGACCGCGGTCAAGCACGTGACGCCCTGACCTCGGCCCTCGGGAACTCGAAGCAAAAAAGCAGCGCCGCGCGGCGGACGACGCGGGACACGCGAGCCGCCGTCTTCTTTGACGAGTCCGTGCACTGCGTAGCGGCGCCACGGGCTCCGTCCGTGCTCCGCCGGGTCCTGGATTTCCGGCGCCTCACGCCGCTTCTTTTTTCTTCCTTCATTCATTACAGAAGATGAACTGCAAACATGCCATATCGTTGCGATGAATCCACCGCTGTCTTGGGCTGGACTGGTTAAGAAAGCCTCGTTACTCGGTAGGCCCAGTGGAAAGCAGCAACGTGCCACTTTTAATTTAATTTGAAGGTGTGTGTATTTATTTGGTGACTTAATCGTCTGCGGTGATGCGGGGCAACGCCAGACGCCACTCCACACCGTCCACTTCGGGGAAAAGTTTTCCCGCCACGACCCTACGGCATCTTCAGTTCAAATCGAGTAACTGGATCATGTCTTCATGCGCCAAAAACGTATGAAAACGCCAGTTTTCTCAACCATAATAAAAGGGAAACCATTGCCAATACCGGAGTAGAGCCATCTGTCTGCTTATTCAAAGCTCCCCCCTGCCTGCCATTGCCATGTGAACGAGCTCCAATCCTGCAGGAAAAACCGAACGGCCAGCTGTTCCATCTCTCGTTCTCCAGGGAGGAGAAAAAGGGAAGCAGAGACGCAAATATTACTCGGCTCGTGGCTCTGTCTTGAAAAGCATCGCGCAGTTATAATGGCAGAGGAGCCACTGGCACAGTTACTACATGTGACTGAGCCGCAGAGGAGACAGGTGGCCGATAACGTGCGCGCACACACACACTTGTTCGCTCGGGCTGGGAGCACACGTGAACAAATAAAACGACGTGGAGCTGTGCTGTGCTGTGCTGCTAGTGGTGAGCTGCAGGCATGCTATTGCTGCGTCACGCACGCAAGACTTGGGGCAGCATGGGTGGACTGTGGAATGACCTCATGCATACAGCTCTCATTCGTATCGTACGGGCTCATGCTACCATCTCCCTTCGACTTACCACAAGGCCGGCCAGGGACCTACTGGTAGCATAGCCTAGCAGTGATTATTTTTTAGCAGAATTATTCTTGATGATTAGTTGTAGGAGTAGTACTCTCTCCGTTTTTTTAGTCTGCGTATAAGATTTGATCAAAGTCAAACTTTGTCAACTTTGGCTAAGTTCATAGAAAAAAAATATCAAGATTCACAATATGAAATCAATATTGTTAGATGCATCATGAAATTAATTTTCATACCATATAGTTTTAGTATTGTAGATGTTGATATTTTTTCAAACAAAGTTGGTCAAACTTTACAAGTTTTGACTTTGATCAAATCTTATACGCAAACTAAAAAAACAAACGGAGGGAGTAGTATTTTGGTGACTGCCATCGATGCAGCAGCTCCCCAAACTAAGCACATGATGAGTGGATTTCCCAGAATCGGAATTAATTAACCACCGAGTGAGGCGGGAAACTAGCTATACTCAAAGCGGTGTGTACTAGCGCTGAGTAATGTCACAGTGCCATTAGTTGCAACAAGCCATCTTTGGATTATGTCTTCCTGCTCCAAAATGGTTTGAAAACGTCAATGTTTCTTTCGCCATAAGAGCAAAACCAGTACTACCACTAATGGAAGTTGAGCCATTGGCTCAGCTCACCTCTTGCAGGGCAAAACCATAACTACTGACATTGCCATGTGAACGAACTCGCATCTCGCAGAGAAAACCGGACTGCTCACAAATTATGTCTTCCTGCACCAAAATGATCTGAAAACACCAGTTTATCTTTTACCATAAAAGCAAAACCATTACTACTAGTAATGGACAAAAATTATGTTCTGACCTTTTGGGCCCACACGATCCGCTAGCTCGTTGACCTCTTGACGTGGCAAATGGCCGAACGCCAAGGTGCTTGGTGTTTCCAGACCCGGCCGAGACGCCACGCACCTTGGCGTTTCGCCCTGGTAAGCGAATAACCCCATGGGAGAGTGGGTGAGACCCATTCACTCTCCCCAATCCAGCCTAAGCTGCAAGAATACTTGTTGCTCCCCGCCCCCCTCTCTCCCGCACCCCTCAAGCTCCCCCTCAAACCTCTCCAAAAGGTGCTTCCCTTAGGTGGATCTTTTCATTACTCTGTTGCTTGTGGTAATGTCCCCCAAACCACCCAATTTTTTTTGGTTAAATCTTGTTATTTTGCTAGCATTTTTTACATGTTGGAGGAATCCTAGTTCATGCTTTCCCCCTAATTATAGTGTGAATGTTTTGTTTAACTTTGGTAATATAGGGATATACATGGTGTGTAGTATGAATATTTGGTTGTTGAGTAGAAAGATTGGGGGTTAGGGTTAGTTAGTGTTTAGGGTAAACTTTGCTTAGTGTATGTTAATTAATGACACTTTTTGGACATCATCAATAATTTAGGTTGATATGATTTATATATAATGGATTGTTTTTGGATAATCAACAATTGTCATTGATGCCTTAAATTCATTCATATTGTTTTTAGATGGAGAGACTTGTTAATGTTCATTGTATGGACAAGGAGGCATTCTTGAGTAACAATGCTGACACGGGTGAGGAACTAGTGGTTTTTGATACAAGCCCTAGCTATAAGGAGGTTGTTGCAAAAGTTAGACATGTCTTAAAGTGGATGGACCCCAATTATGGTGTTCAATTAATAGGAAGGCATGATGTTGGAGTTGGAGTCAAATATCACTTGAAAAGTATGCGTATCACCTCTGATTTGCATTGGGGTGTATACAAGGAAAAAATTGCCCAATCGTAAGACAAGTCACTTTAATTGTTTGCTACCAAGGCTGAACCTCCTCGGTTTGCAATTGACTTGAATCGGCATGTCTCATCCCCAATGAATGACATGACCGAGAGGACAATCATGCCGCTTGTTGGGCATAGGGTCATGGTTGATGCCCCCAATGCTTATCGTCAACCACGTCCCCAGCCACCAACTAGTGAAGCAAATGAGGTTGAGTTGTATGCCCCCAATGCTTCTAGCCAATCACCAACTAGCCAAGCAAATGAAGTTGAGGTGATTGCTAGTGACAAAGTAATTCAAGAGGGTGGTGATGCTCATGGTGATGACGATGAGCAAGAGCAAGGGTTTCATGGTAATGATGTTGGTGACTTGGATGCCTACATAACGCAAAAGTACATGGATCGTGAGTTGCCTTTTAGGCGTCTATATGGGTATGACTCGGATAAAGAAGGTTCGGAGGAAGAATTGGACGAGGATGGATTCATGAAGGATGAAAACCAAATTTACTTTGAGTTGACGGGCTTAGAAAAAACAACATGCTTGTTTCGAGATCTCAACCTTGCCCATAAAGCCCGTAGTTGATGGTGCATGAGAATAACGACGATTGAGCCAACACCATGCCTGGATCCAGGCGAACCAAGGGAGGAGAACGAGGACGAGAATGCTTATTTGAAGAAAGGAGTGAAGTTCCTAAGTTTGGCTGGGGTGAAGTTTTGGTTGTCTGACTATGCCATTCGAAACCATAGGCCATATTATGTTGAGCACTCCGACAAAAAGTTGCGTTACACCGTGAAGTGTGAGCAAGAACGATGCCCATGGACGGTTCGTGCAAGAAAGCTTGAAGAAACTAGAGAAAGGATGTTAAAAAGTTGTGTAGCCACTCATAGGTGCAAACCGCCATCAAAACGACTTCGTAAGACACACTGTCAGCTCACGTCTGAGTATCTCGGATACAAATTTATGAATGACATAGCCGTTGATCCCACTGTAAAAGTGAAGTTTCTCATGAGTATGGTGAAAAAACAATTTGGTTACGAAGTCAAGTATGGGAAGACATGGAAGGCCAAGGCAAATGCTATTAGGATGTTGTATGGTGATTACGAAGAAGCATACAATCACCTCCCGAGGTTGTTGGCAACGAGTGCACGTAGGAACCCAGGCATGCATTATGTGGTCGATGATATCGACAGAGTGTTCCATCGTGCCTTCTAGAGTTATGGGCAATGTGTGGTGACATTTGAGCATTGTCGCCCGGTCTTATCTATAGATGACACCTTCTTGATCGGCAGATACAAGGGCATACTAATGTTAGCAGTGACGCACTCCTCCAACGACGATGTGTTGCCAGTGGCATTTTCTTTGGTGCCTTCCGAGCACCAAGACAACTGGGAGTGGTTCATGGGTCATTGATGAGTCCAATTTATTTGATAATTTTACGAAGTATTTTGTGCCTACATGGTAGGATTTGTAGAATTTTATCGCGTTCGCGCACCTCTTTTTGTTGATAATCTCTCAGGTAACGCCTTTTGGACCATTTAGCATAATATGAAAGAAATCCCCAGAAATGGCAGTGGAATCACCTATTTAAATTGATAATCACCTACCATAAAAGAATCAAGCAGGAAGGTTAAAGAAGGAATCGTTGCCATGCTTCCAGAGCAAAAGATGGTGTTCCATGCGACTGCGCCCGCTCGCATGATCGGCCGTATGGAGTGCCAACACCGCCGCCGGATCGACTACTTCCACCCCGTGAAATCAGATCGGGGATCAGACGCTTAGAGAGACCAGAAACTCATCCAAAAGGCAGAACCCTAGCCTCCGGAGTTCATCCGGAGGAGGGATTGGCAAGGAGAATGTAACATCCCTATGTAATGACCACAGTGATTGCCTTCTGATAATGCCAAGTCATCATGTTCAACAGTGCTTGATCATCATTATTGTCATCCATTTCAAATTCCAATTCAAATGAATTTTTCAAACTATAAGTGATAAATGAAAGTTGTTCAAATCCAGGAACTAAAATGTTCCTACTGTTGCAAATAATCCCAATGCAATTATAAAATTGGAATCAACCTCACCAAAATTCCCAAAATGCCCCTGGATTCTATTTGGTGGTCCAGCAGCATTTATCTTGCCTTATTTAATTTCTAAAAATACCTAGTCACTTCCAAATGCCTTGAAACATTTTGTGGCAGTGCCATAATTCACAAAGTATTTATGTGGCCTAGTTCCACATTTATCAAAAGTATTTTGGCAGCCCTGATTATTTCTAGACTTCTTCTATTAATAAATAAAAGAAAAACAGAAAGACTGGAAAAAGGGAAAAGCCTACCTGGCACTCACCCGTGGCCCAGCGTCGGCCCAGCCCACTCCCTCACCTGTTCCTCGTCGCGGTGTCGACGTCGCGGTGTCGACGTCACCGTGGTCGCCGCGCGCCGCACCAGCAGCAGGGCACCACGGCGATGGGCAGGCGGGCAGGAGGATAATGCCAGCCCCTCCGTCCATTCCCCCCTGGTCGCCTGCACTCTCCCTCTCTCCCTCCCGATCGCCACTTCTCCCCTCTCGCCTCGGATCCACCTCACCCCGACGCACTGTCGCCGCCGCGTTGCTGCGCCATCGTGGCCACCGTCCTTCCTGCGCCAAGCTGACGTGCCCACGAGCTCCGCCTCGTCCTCCCCTCCTTCTCCGTCGAACCACGGGACCCGGAGCACTCCACAACGCCGGCGCCAGTATCGTCTTCCACCTTCGGATGCGCCGGAGCTCGCCGTCAATTCGCGCCGCCCCGAGCACCTCGAGCCGTCCCCGGGCCTTCTCTGCAACGGCCGTGAGCCCTCGATCCTCCTCCCTCTTTCCCCGGCCTCTCCTTGTAGCCGTAGCCACGCCGCCACTGCGCCATGCACCGCCGTCCGCCATGGCCGTCTAGCTCCCTGCTCCCGAGCTCGTTTGCTTGCCCCCATCGCGCCAGCGCACTCCTAGCGATCCCAGGTAGCCAACGCGCCGCTTCGCCTAGCCTAGCTTGCGCCAAATCGCCACGGCCGCGCACCCCGTAGCTCCAGCGCCGCCCCTCTCGTCGCCACCGTCGCCATAGCCCGTCTCCGGCAGCTCCACGACCATCACTCGATGCGCCGCTGCATGGGCTCTCCAACGAGCCCAGCCATGCCCGCTCCCGTGGCCGGAATCGGCCGGTCGGTGATCACCGGAGCCGCTGGATTAGCGCCGGAGTTAACTCCGGTGATGATGATGATGTGGCATCATCATTAGTTGCTAATGACGAGGTTAATTACCCTCTAGTGACGCTGACAGTAGGGCCCGCGGTTTAGTTAAACCGGCTTTTAAAAATAAACAAACTGTTAGTTAAAGACTGAGCCACTGACACGCGGGTCCCACTGGACCCGCTGACCAGTCAAACCTGCTGACTGGGCTGGTCCCAGTCAATGACAGGTGGGTCCAGTGGGCCCCCTTTGACCAGTCAGCACGGTCAAACCGGCTGCTGCGTCAGCTTTGACCGGGCCCCACTGTCAGTCACACAGCACACTGCTGTGTACGTTTTAGTGGGTGCACTTAGCATTTTACCCCATTATTTTCGGATTTAATAATATTCCAGAGAATTCCAGAAAATGTCAAAAATCTTTAAAAAATTAATAGAAATTAAACCGTAGCTCGGATCGAAAAACTTTCTACATGAAAGTTGCTCAGAACGACGAGATGAATCTAACCGTGCCATCTGTTTCCGTGTCGAGACCCTCTACGGAGGTGAACCCGCAACTTTTAGCCTGTTTCCGGTAGATGAATAGTGCATATATACCGGTTAATAAATCCAACTTAAATCCTAAAATAACTAAATTGACTTAGACATATCTTTAGGCAACCCTGCACTGCATCCTAGGCATAGCATGCTCTGCGTTGCTTATGTTTGCTGTATATTTATCTGTTTCCTTCCCCTCTTCTCTCTCGATAGAGCCCGGTACCGACGCAGCTCCGGAGATCGACGACCCCTGACGACCCTGCCTTTGCTGCCGAGCAACCAGGCAAGCCCCCCCCTTTTGACCATCCCGATATCGCCTATTCTATTTTCTCATGCTTGCATTAGATTTTGCTACTGTAATTGATTGCTCCTATTCTGTTGCATAGCCTGTTTTTGTAACTACTGTTGATACCTGCCTGATATCCAAACTGTTTAGTATAGGCGGGTTAGTGACCCATCAGAGACCCCACTTTGACCCAACTGCCCCGCTGGATTATCAGAAGACCCGATCAACGAGATTGAAGACCAGGCCCCGGCACCGCACATCACCCCCTTAGTTGTACGACACTACTGGGTTACTAACGAGTGCCGAGGGTGATACCTCGTCAGCACTTCTGATGTTAACCTTGTAGGTTAGTTCATCGGTTGCGGTCCTCGAGGGTGATTCCTCGTTCACCACTCCCGATAACGACGCTGTCGTGCAACACCTCAAGTGTGAACCCATCGAGGGTGATTCCTCCGAGTTCACCTTGACAGATACATCGAGTAGGAATCCAACGAGGGTGATACCTCGGATTCCTCTGATGTTATGGACACACGGATACTTGGACTTTACAACTGATACTTGGAAAGGTGGGTCGACCCTGAGGGGTACCCGCGAATGATGAAATGTCGGGTTGACCTGTGTGACGCCCCCGGCCCAATCGTGCACTAATCATACACGCAAATGCACACGATCAAGCCTAAGGACTCACGGGAAGATATCACAACACAACTCTAAATCATGAATAAAGTCATACAAGCTTTATATTACAAGCCAGGGGCCTCGAGGGCTCGAATACATAAGCTTGCGGATCGGATGCTCCTTATAAGATAGATCATCTTGCAATTCGAGCACCTCGTGATCCACTGCTCGGTGCGTAGATTCCTTGAAGCATTGACGAAGTTGCGACACATGGAAGACATCGTGGATATGGGAGAATTGTGGCGGCAATTCCAATTTATACGCCACCTGACCACGTCTAGCAGTAATGCGGAAAGGACCAATGTAGCGTGGAGTTAGCTTGCCCTTGATTCCAAAACGGTGAGTGCCTTTCATCGGGGTGACTCGCAGATAAGCCTGATCACCAGGTTGATAAGTCAAACCCCATCGTTTGCGATCATAGTTGCTCTTCTGGCGGTCCTGAGCCGCCTTGAGGTTTTCACGGACGATACGGACTTGCTCTTTGGTGTGTTGGATAATATCAGGACCCACGAGCGGTCGTTCCCCAGTTTCTGACCAATTCAGAGGGGTTCGACACTTACGTCCATAGAGTACTTCGAAGGGGGCCATTTTCAAGCTGGCTTGATAGCTGTTGTTGTTGGGGATCGTAGCAGAATTTTAAAATTTTCTACGCATCACCAAGATCAATCTATGGAGTCATCTAGCAACGAGAGAGAGGGGAGTGCATCTACATACCCTTGTAGATCGCGAGCGGAAGCGTTCAAGAGAACGGGGTTGATGGAGTCGTACTCGTCGTGATCCAAATCACCGATGACCGAGCGCCGAACGGACGGCACCTCCGTGTTCAACACACGTACGGAGCGGAGACGTCTCCTCCTTCTTGATCCAGCAAGGGGGAAGGAGAGGTTGGGGAGGACAGCTCCAGCAGCAGCACGACGGCGTGGTGGAGTTGGAGCTGCGTGGTATTCCTGCAGGGCTTCGCCAAGCACCGCGGGAGGAGGAGGAGGTGTTGGAGAGGGGAGGGGCTGCGCCAGGGATGAGGTATGGCCTCCCTCCCACCCCTCCACTATTTATAGGGGGAAGAGGAGAGGGGGCCGGCCCCCTCAGATCCAATCTGAGGGGAGGGGAGGCGGCCAGGGGAGGGAAACTTGCCCCCCAAGCAAGGTGGAAGGCTCCCTCCCCTAGGGTTTCCCAACCCTAGGCGCCATGGGCCCTTGGGGGGGCGCACCAGCCCACTAGGGGGCTGGTTCCCTCCCATATACAGCCCATTAGGCCTCCCGGGTAAATCAGCCCCACCCGGTGGACCTCCGGACACCTTTCGGTGGTCCTGGTACAATACCGATAACCCCCGAAACTATTCCGGTGACCGTATGACAACTTCCCATATATAAATCTTCACCTCCGGACCATTCCGGAACTCCTCGTGACGTCCGGGATCTCATCCGGGACTCCGAACAACATTCGGTAACCACGTACAAACTTTCCCTACAACCCTAGCGTCACCGAACCTTAAGTGTGTAGACCCTACGGGTTCGGGAGACACGTAGACATGACCGAGACAACTCTCCGGTCAATAACCAACAGCGGGATCTGGATACCCATGTTGGCTCCCACATGCTCCTCGATGATCTCATCGGATGAACCACGATGTCGAGGATTCAATCAATCCCGTACGCAATTCCCTTTGTCTATCGGTACGATACTTGCCCGAGATTCGATCGTCGGTATCTCGATACCTTGTTCAATCTCGTTACCGGCAAGTCTCTTTACTCGTTTCCGTAACACATCATCCTGTGAACAACTCCTTGATCACATTGAGCTCATTATGATGATGTCCTACCGAGTGGGCCCAGAGGTACCTCTCCGTCACACGGAGTGGCAAATCCCAGTCTCGATTCGTGCCAACCCAACAGACACTTTCGGAGATACCCGTAGTGCACCTTTATAGCCACCCAGTTACGTTGTGACGTTTGGTACACCCAAAGCACTCCTACGGTATCCGGGAGTTGCACAATCTCATGGTCTAAGGAAAAGTTACTTGACATTGGAAAAGCTTTAGCAAACGAACTACACGATCTAGTGCTAGGCTTAGGATTGCGTCTTGTCCATCACATCATTCTCCTAATGATGTGATCCCGTTATCAATGACATCCAATGTCCATGGTCAGGAAACCGTAACCATCTATTGATCAACGAGCTAGTCAACTAGAGGCTTACTAGGGACATGTTGTGGTCTATGTATTCACACATGTATTACGATTTCCGGATAACACAATTATAGCATGAATAACAGACAATTATCATGAACAAGGAAATATAATAATAACCATTTTATTATTGCCTCTAGGGCATATTTCCAACAGTACTGTTGGGGATCGTAGCAGAATTTTAAAATTTTCTACGCATCACCAAGATCAATCTATGGAGTCATCTAGCAACGAGAGAGAGGGGAGTGCATCTACATACCCTTGTAGATCGCGAGCGGAAGCGTTCAAGAGAACGGGGTTGATGGAGTCGTACTCGTCGTGATCCAAATCACCGATGACCGAGCGCCGAACGGACGGCACCTCCGTGTTCAACACACGTACGGAGCGGAGACGTCTCCTCCTTCTTGATCCAGCAAGGGGGGAGGAGAGGTTGGGGAGGACAGCTCCATCAGCAGCACGACGGCGTGGTGGAGTTGGAGCTGCGTGGTATTCCTGCAAGGGCTTCGCCAAGCACCGCGGGAGGAGGAGGAGGTGTTGGAGAGGGGAGGGGCTGCGCCAGGGATCAGGTATGGCCTCCCTCCCACCCCTCCACTATTTATAGGGGGAAGAGGAGAGGGGGCTGGCCCCCTCAGATCCAATCTGAGGGGAGGGGAGGCGGCCAGGGGAGGGAAACTTGCCCCCCAAGCAAGGTGGAAGGCTCCCTCCCCTAGGGTTTCCCAACCCTAGGCGCCATGGGCCCTTGGGGGGGGGGCGCACCAGCCCACTAGGGGGCTGGTTCCCTCCCATATACAGCCCATTAGGCCTCCCGGGTAAATCAGCCCCACCCGGTGGACCTCCGGACACCTTTCGGTGGTCCCGGTACAATACCGATAACCCCCGAAACTATTCCGGTGACTGTATGACAACTTCCCATATATAAATCTTCACCTCCGGACCATTCCGGAACTCCTCGTGACGTCCGGGATCTCATCCGGGACTCCGAACAACATTCGGTAACCACGTACAAACTTTCCCTACAACCCTAGCGTCATCGAACCTTAAGTGTGTAGACCCTACGGGTTCGGGAGACACGTAGACATGACCGAGACGACTCTCCGGTCAATAACCAACAGCGGGATCTGGATACCCATGTTGGCTCCCACATGCTCCTCGATGATCTCATCGGATGAACCACGATGTTGAGGATTCAATCAATCCCGTACGCAATTCCCTTTGTCTATCGGTACGATACTTGCCCGAGATTCGATCGTCGGTATACCGATACCTTGTTCAATCTCGTTACCGGCAAGTCTCTTTACTCATTTCCATAACACATCATCCTGTGAACAACTCCTTGATCACATTGAGCTCATTATGATGATGTCCTACCGAGTGGGCCCAGAGGTACCTCTCCGTCACACGGAGTGACAAATCCCAGTCTCGATTCGTGCCAACCCAACAGACACTTTCGGAGATACCCGTAGTGCACCTTTATAGCCACCCAGTTACGTTGTGACGTTTGGTACACCCAAAGCACTCCTACGGTATCCGGGAGTTGCACAATCTCGTGGTCTAAGGAAAAGTTACTTGACATTGGAAAAGCTTTAGCAAACGAACTACACGATCTAGTGCTAGGCTTAGGATTGGGTCTTGTCCATCACATCATTCTCCTAATGATGTGATCCCGTTATCAATGACATCCAATGTCCATGGTCAGGAAACCGTAACCATCTATTGATCAACGAGCTAGTCAACTAGAGGCTTACTAGGGACATGTTGTGGTCTATGTATTCACACATGTATTACGATTTCCGGATAACACAATTATAGCATGAATAACAGACAATTATCATGAACAAGGAAATATAATAATAACCATTTTATTATTGCCTCTAGGGCATATTTCCAACAGTCTCCCACTTGCACTAGAGTCAATAATCTAGTTACATTGTGATGAATCGAACACCCATAGAGTTCTGGTGTTGATCATGTTTTGCTCGTGGAAGAGGTTTAGTCAACGGATCTGCTACATTCAAATCCGTGTGCACTTTACAAATATCTATGTCTCCATCTTGAACATGTTCACGTATGGAGTTGAAGCGACGCTTGATATGCCTGGTCTTCTTGTGAAACCTAGGCTCCTTGGCAAGGGCAATAGCTCCAGTGTTGTCACAGAAGAGAGCCATTGGACCCGACACATTTGGAATGACTCCTAGGTCGGTGATGAACTCCTTCATCCATACTGCTTCGTGTGCTGCCTCCGAGGCTGCTATGTACTCCGCTTCGCATGTAGAACCCGCCACGACGCTTTGCTTGCAACTGCACCAGCTTACCGCTCCACCATTCAAAATATACACGTATCCGGTTTGTGACTTGGAGTCATCCGGATCTGTGTCGAAGCTAGCGTCGACGTAACCCTTTACGACGAGCTCTTCGTCACCTCCATATACGAGAAACATATCCTTAGTCCTTTTCAGGTACTTCAGGATGTTCTTGACCGCTGTCCAGTGTTCCTTGCCAGGATTACTTTGGTACCTACCTACCAAACTTACTGCAAGGTTTACATCAGGTCTGGTACACAGCATGGCATACATAATAGACCCTATGGCTGAGGCATAGGGGATGACACTCATCTCTTCTACATCTTCTGCCGTGGTCGGGCATTGAGCCGTGCTCAATCTCACACCTTGCAATACAGGCAAGAACCCCTTCTTGGACTGATCCATATTGAACTTCTTCAATATCTTATCAAGGTATGTGCTTTGCGAAAGACCTATGAGGCGTCTCGATCTATCCCTATAGATCTTGATGCTAATTGTAGGGTAACGCAGCAGAAAACAAAAAAAATTCCGACCTACGCACCAGCCCAGGACCACTATGGAGACTGCATACAAGGTTTGATCATTTTCGTTACCGACTCGAAGCGCAGCGGAAGTAGAGTCGATGACGATCATCGGTGCAGATCCCCGCAGCTAGGATTTACAACCTCCCAACCGCGAGGATGTATACCCTCGTCTTCCCTTCGGACAGCCCTCCGGGAGGCGGTCGAACAGTCCCCCGGACGGTGTCGCGGACAGCCCTTCGGGAGGACCTTCGAAACTCGAACGGTCACTCGGACAGCCCTTCGGGAGGACCCACAGAACTCGGACCGTCACTTGGACAGCCCTTCGGGAGGCACTCACAGAACTCGGACCGTCACTTGGACAGCCCTTCGGGAGGCACTCTCGAACAGCCCCTCAGGCACTAAGATCGAAACTACGACCTCTCTACAGAGTTGCACACATACAGTGTCATCTATCCGGCAGGGCTTCGCCGTCCAGAACTAGTTCCCATCGGAACCCAGACAGCCTTTCGGCACTACGAAACTATTTCGTGGGAGGGAGAGAGAATGCCAGATCATGCATGGCTTGTGTGAGAGAGTTGGAGTGGAGTTGGAGAGCACCTCTCCTCCTCCTTATATAGTGGTGGAAGGGGTGAGGGGGGGCTGAAAATTAGCCCACTAAACATGCACCCACCAAACAAGGAAAACATGTTCCCACCAAACATGGAGAAAACATGTTCCCTTGTCCATGGTGTTCCCCCATGGGGCCCCACCTTCCTCCCAACACTCTCCACCATTTGTGGGGGCTGCCCCCCACCGTGGGGGGCCCCCCCAACATTTTGTCCAGCCACAAGGGGGCTGCCCCCAAAGGGGGCCCCCCCAAAAACAGCCCAAAAACAGCCCCCACGATCTGTGGGATCTTGTCCCCTCACGCTGGGACAAGATGTTTTCCACGACTATTATTTCTGAAAAATTCCAGAAGGTCCCAGAACATTTCCGGCACCCTCTAAAATTATCTGGACGCGCTCTGGAACATTTCCAGTATGGTGGTTTAATTTAAAACCATCTTTGTTTACCCGGTAAACAACTCCGGCAGCTCCGAAACTTTTTTTTTCGGTTTTTTCTCCAGAAAAATTCCAGAAATTACCAGACCAATCTGGCAACCTCCAAAACATTCCCGGTGCTTGCCAAAACCTTTTTGGATCAATGGTTTTATCCGAAACAACTTTTCGGTTTTACCGAAACTTTTTCAGTGTTCTCTCTCCGGAACTCTTCCGTTGTCTCCGAAACTTTTCGGTGATTTTCTCTCAGACTCCCTGTCTAGAATTCAGCAGATAGATGACCCTTAAGCGTGTGACCCTATAGGTTCGGTGAAGTATAGACATGACCGGAACACCTTCCGATCAATGATCAGCATCGGAGCCGTGGACACCCATATTGACCCCTATACCCACACGAATGAATATTCGAGTGAACCTCCAGTTGCCGTGTGCTATTCCTGTTGCTTCACGATATGTTACAAATACCCGAGGTTAGACATGTTGGCATTCCCGTGGATCAACAACTTGTCCACTATGCTAGTTACCTCGTTACCGGTATTGTTCTCTTTTCTCGTTACCGTGTTCCGGCATCCCCGTGATCAAATCACAAAGTGTCTGGCCAGACGATGATGGATACCGTAACACTGAGAGGGCCCAGAGATATCTCTCCATCGTCGGAGGAGCAAATCCCAATCTCGAGCTATCAAGTTACTTGACACACTTTTCCATGAACGCGTAAGCCGCCGTAATAGCCACCCATTTACGGATGACGTTTAACAAACCCCAAAGTTCATGAATCAAGCATGAAGAAACTCGATACTCTCATGGTCTGAGGAATTATGCAAACGTTAACCATCTCTGTGTTATTAACCATTAACTTGTGACGAAGGAATCTCATAGCATAACATCAATCGGGTCGATTCAACACAAATGTTTTGCTAACATTGTGCCCTCAAAATTGCTGGCATAGTCATGCCCATGATCAGGAAAACAGGATCATCATGCAATACTTGAGCCAGTCATAGAGGCTTGACTAGGAATACATTTTATCGTTTATTATTCCACACGTGCATATGAGTCTTCCTCCGAGCCTCGTTTTATTTGCAGACTCGAGAACCATAGCAGTTATAGCATGGAACCTAAACCTAATTATGAACAGGGAGATAATCAATAACATTTATTATTGCCTCTAGGGCATATCTCCTACAGACTCCCACTTGCACTAGAGTCAATAATCTAGTTAATGCTAATGCACTTCACACCTGTGGCACACCGGTGTAAATATGCTTCGCTTGTGGTATAGCCTGATGTCCAACGGATCTGACGACTTCAGCTCCGTGTGTATCTTTGCATATCCTCGCGTTTTCACGCTTTCACAAAATTCATGTTTTGTGTGGACTTGGCTTTGTATGTATGCGAATCACAGGTCGAACCTGGATTCCTCAGACTGAGTTATGGAGCAACTACTTGCAGTAGTGTCCCATTGACAAAAGCCATCTTGGAACCATACTAAGTTCATGAATGAACTATATGATTCAACATCTTCTTTGTCACTTTAAAGGCGGCAACATACTTCGCCTCTGTTATAGAATTCGCCACAGTAACTTGTTTGGAACATTTTCCAACTAACTGTGCCACCACATTGTGTGTTACACAAAACCCTTAATTTAAATTGAAAATCGCTTGGAGCATGGATGAAGACTGTATCGATGTAACCTTTTACAACGAACTCTTCATGATCACCGCTTGCGAGAAAACATGTCATCAGTGCTACTATAGTACTCAATGACCCTTTTTCACTGTTGTCCCATGATCAGTACTTTTGATCACCTTGGTATCCATACTCGTAACAACTTTGGAGTATTGGACATATCTAGTTGTTTTGCATACCATGGAATACATGATTAATCCAAACACGAAGTTGTGTGGAATCTCCATCATGTATTTTGCTCATCAGTGTTTTTGGGACACCGAGTCTTGCAAAAACTCTTTCCATGTGACTTCGGCAAGAATCACTCCTTGACGTTTTTAATGCTAAAAGGTTTTAGCATCTTGTCAATATGTATCTTTGCTCAGCCCTATTAGGTAAATCTATCTCCATAGATCATCATGCCTAATATAAAGGCTATTTAGCCCAAGCACTTCATTGAAAAACTATTTTCAAATGAAGTCCTAATTCGTGTCAAGAATTTTAATTCTAATTACCAATGTGTCAAGCACACAAGGTTTTTAGAAATATTATTATGCTCCCACTTACTTTCTTGAATTACAAGCATCTTCGTTACCCATTGATGAAGTCAAAACCCTTTTTGACCATTTCATCAAAACACGAAGATTCTAACTCCATTTTGCTCTCTTCTGTCCATTGCTGGAACTCTGAAGTTTGCATACCTACTAGCATCCTCTGGATCGACAAAATACCTTGGACTATAACACATGCAAGTCCTTGGTTTTATTTCCATCAGATGGAAAATCCTTTCGTCATCCTTGTTTCATATCTCATGATTGAAATATGTATTAATTGCTAGTTCAACCCGAACCGACTTTAAGCATCGCTACGGTGAAGCAACCTCATCGTAGTCAACTCCTTGAACTTGTATATTGCAACAAGTCGAGCTTTATGGATAAAACATTTTTATTCGTATCAGTTATAGTTCCATAAATATTCGTCAGACTCTAAGTCTTCCGAAAGGTGTATCAAGGTTTTAATCTTGAATCACTTATATGGAAACTATCTCGGATTGTATTGGCATTTAGCCAATTCCGGAGTCAGGGCCTATCAACGCTTCCTTGTGTATCGTAGGTATACTGTTGTCTAACAACAATATCTCGTTTGCGCACCTGAGAGGTTTGCACGAGCCTTGCCTACGTGGTTCAGCTGCAAGTTCGACCGAAGTCCATACATTTTATTGTAGAGACTTCCGTATCAGTCGCAGTAGGAAACTCTGGAATTACTTCCAAGGTCTTTTTCCTTTGACCTGATGATGAAGATACTGGTTATCTCGTCGAGTTGCACTGTCCTCCCACTCACCTTTTGTAAGAACTATTCTCTTTAAAGGCATACCTTTGTATCGGTATAGTGGTGGGGGAATACCCAATGACTTGGGATAACCTAGAAAGCAGCACTTGTCTGATTTGGAATAGGTTTGTAACCTTTTACACAAGCCCCATATTCCAAATGTTAAGAAAAGATATAACATGGTTGGGCGTACCATACCATTTCGTCATTTCAACAGACCTGATGAAGCTCTTTTCAGTGTAAAAGCCGCAGTCCCTAAAGCATCACTTTTAAAAGGGATAATGCCAAATTTATTTATGTCATCTTTGATCTCACCATGTCATAAATGGTTCGATTACATCTTCACGGACTTTCCACTTGCAGTGGTGTTCCGGGAGGTGCAAGTTATGAAACCCCTTTCACAACTCATCAGACATTCGCTAAACTTGTAACTCAAATATTTCTTTCTGCAATCGAATTGTGGAAACATAATTTTCTTGTTACAATAACTTCTACTTCATATTTGAAAACCTTTCGAATGATTTCAAAAGATCCAGACTTACGTCTCATCAAGTATACATCCACATATCTACTTGAGTCATTTTTGAAGATAGATAAATCCACTACTTGCAACAACCTTTATCGGACTACACACATCAAATGTATGATCACCAATAAGTTTGTTGTCCGTTCCTTATGGCCTGTGAACGGTATTTCAGTCACTTCTCTTTTCGGAGGAAAGTTGCAAGTGTCAGATGATTCAAAATCAAACGACTTCAAAATCCATCATAATGGAATTTATCCATGCGGGTTTCTCCAATGTGACCAAATGCAGTGCCACACTTGTGTGGTATTCTTTTAGTCTTGCGACATTTAGCGTGAGTGTTATGGATGTATCATATTACCATCAATATTCATAACATACATCCCATCTAGGATGGAAGCATGGCCCTTCATGTTATTCATAATACTGAACAACAATTGTTGTTTTTATGAACAACTCTTTTGCAACAAACATTGTGTAATGGGCTAGAGTGTATGAAACTCTAAAATGAATTATGAAAGTAAACCCAGAGGTAATGTATCATTATCAATATTCATAACATACATCTCATTCATAATGAAAGTATGGCCCTTATGTTACTCATAACATCGAACATCAAAAGTTCTCTTATAAACAACCTTCTTGCAAGATACCTTATGCAATGGGCTAGAGTTTGTGAAACTCCAAATGAATTATAAAAATAAATACAGACGGTAATACACCGATGGAAGGTATAGTAACATTTACTATGTTCCCTGTGTATACCTAAAACTCATTTCTGGCTAGTCTTTCAGGCCATAGTAGTTCTTACATCGAGTTGCAACAGAATGCAATCGAGCGGGTATCTTTGTGATTAACTCACAATACCCAAAAATTAGTGATTAACATGTTTAACCATAATTCCCAAGAACTATATCTTTGACCAGCCTTCTATACATCAAAAACTTGTATGACATTCATACATGAGCTGGATATTCCAGTCTTCTTTCCTTTTTGCCATTATACTTCTAACAGTTTAACTTTTAGTATTTCTCCTACTCTCAGAAGAAGCACCGAACTTAAGAGTGTCATTAGCCCCGGACTTCCTAGGTGTGTAAGTCACACTAACATCCTTCGGACACTTCCTTTCTCTTTAAGTTGTTGTTTTATTCACCTTTCATCATATGACAGGCGTTCTTCTGGATCCCTCTCTTATCAGTCTAATGCATAGTAAACTCCTTTACTAATAGTTTGCAAACAAACATTGCTTTGGATATCTCATATCTTTTAGCCTTTGTCTGTCTCTGAAAATGATTTTCAGATTCCATGAATATCACATAACTATCCAAACTTTCGAAGTTCAGGTCTCATGGAAGCAAATGTATTGCATTTGACTGAAACGGAATTCTAGCTTTTGGATCGAAGGACGAGAGTCACATGATCCATAGCATAAGCGAGAGAATACCAAAGTATGCGATAGGACAAAGTCCTTCTCGGCACTCTTGAGGACAATCCTCACATTACGTTACCAACCGTAAAGTTTTAACCAGATATTTAACAGCTATTCAATTTTAATAGGGAAGGTGGAAACGCGAGCCATTATTCTACAACGATTATGCATATAACACTTAGACAGTGTCCATAATTAATTGCACTGAGAATTAAACAAGTTAATTCAACAGTGCGCTCCCACTCAAATCAATATCTCTCATAATTGATTGTGAGTGATTCAAGACCCTCATTTCCATTCAACGCCATTGAACGAGATGAACACTGATGGCGCGAACTTCAATCGGTAGGCAAACTTGCCGATCACATCTCTATGTGACTCTTGTTCATCTTTCGATGGGCGTGTTCCGAGCTCAGGGAGATCCTTCCAGAACGTCAAGACAACCAAGTGATCTCGCTGCGAGGTCTCAACTCACCCGCCTCACACATCCCTAATCGTTCGCACCCAGGGAGATCCTGCGATGCCCCGAAAAGTTAGGTGCCGTGACGGTGCTACACTTGGGAGAACACTAACTACTTGATATTTTGTGAGAGATCACCCTAATAAAAGCGACTACCGCGCAATCAAGAAGGGTGCATCATAAGGGATAAACATCTCAGGCAATTCATAATAGCATGATATGGTATAGCCCTTTCTGACGGAGAAGTCTTGTATTTCTTCGTCTTCGGCATTCGCGTCGGTGTTCACCTTCGCGAAGATTGCCACCACCTTGTCGATGCACCAAATAATATTGCTATCCCTATAGCTAATAAAATAAGTGCATTACACAAGGTTGACACGCAGGTCATTTAAAGTGCAATCATATGGCTCCAGCCATCATGCCAAATCATGACACGCAGGTCATGTTAATCAATTTACATCATATAGTCATCTCATACATAATCAAATTATTATGAGCACTGCTATACCACATCATATGCACATGCAAACCCTCCTGCAAAACCAAGTTAGACGCCTCTAATCGGTTCATGCAAAAACTTGTTTTACGTGGCTTCTAAGGTTTTGAAACAAACCGAAGCTACCAACGTCCATCATCAAGTATGATAATTCAAGTTGCTAGATTAACTTTCCAGGGTGTATGAAAACCGAGATAATAAAATCTCGAGCCCCATACTAAACTTCGTCATACGCATGACCCCCGTGCAGATCATATCTGCATTGCCCTTTCGTCTGCGAAACATCCATCTTTCTTTAACTAAAGTGGAACCCAAAGAACTGTTAGCACTTCGTTGATCTGTCAATCAGCATACTCAGGAGTAGCATGAAAGGATCGTGGATTGCCAGAACTTTGTGAGATTCCACAATGCTGTCAAGATCAGGACTACGCAAATTCAAGGGAAGTAACAAGAACATCGGGTAACAGATTTCATCTGCTACCCGCACAAATAATTTTCAGTAATAGAACTCATCTACTACCTAATTATATTGTGCAACACCCATACATCTCATGTATTCTAGATCGCAACCTGCATCTACGCATAGCACGGCTCTTGATGCCACTGTAGGGTAACGCAGCAGAAAACAAAAAAAATTCCGACCTACGCACCAGCCCAGGACCACTATGGAGACTGCATACAAGGTTTGATCATTTTCGTTACCGACTCGAAGCGCAGCGGAAGTAGAGTCGATGACGATCATCGGTGCAGATCCCCGCAGCTAGGATTTACAACCTCCCAACCGCGAGGATGTATACCCTCGTCTTCCCTTCGGACAGCCCTCCGGGAGGCGGTCGAACAGTCCCCCGGACGGTGTCGCGGACAGCCCTTCGGGAGGACCTTCGAAACTCGAACGGTCACTCGGACAGCCCTTCGGGAGGACCCACAGAACTCGGACCGTCACTTGGACAGCCCTTCGGGAGGCACTCACAGAACTCGGACCGTCACTTGGACAGCCCTTCGGGAGGCACTCTCGAACAGCCCCTCAGGCACTAAGATCGAAACTACGACCTCTCTACAGAGTTGCACACATACAGTGTCATCTATCCGGCAGGGCTTCGCCGTCCAGAACTAGTTCCCACCGGAACCCAGACAGCCTTTCGGCACTACGAAACTATTTCGTGGGAGGGAGAGAGAATGCCAGATCATGCATGGCTTGTGTGAGAGAGTTGGAGTGGAGTTGGAGAGCACCTCTCCTCCTCCTTATATAGTGGTGGAAGGGGTGAGGGGGGGCTGAAAATCAGCCCACTAAACATCCACCCACCAAACAAGGAAAACATGTTCCCACCAAACATGGAGAAAACATGTTCCCTTGTCCATGGTGTTCCCCCATGGGGCCCCACCTTCCTCCCAACACTCTCCACCATTTGTGGGGGCTGCCCCCCACCGTGGGGGCCCCCCCAACATTTTGTCCAGCCACAAGGGGGCTGCCCCCAAAGGGGGCCCCCCCAAAAACAGCCCAAAAACAGCCCCCACGATCTGTGGGATCTTGTCCCCTCACGCTGGGACAAGATGTTTTCCGCGACTATTATTTCTGAAAAATTCCAGAAGGTCCCAGAACATTTCCGGCACCCTCTAAAATTATCTGGACGCGCTCTGGAACATTTCCAGTATGGTGGTTTAATTTAAAACCATCTTTGTTTACCCGGTAAACAACTCCGGCAGCTCCGAAACTTTTTTTTTTCGGTTTTTTCTCCAGAAAAATTCCAGAAATTACCAGACCAATCTGGCAACCTCCAAAACATTCCCGGTGCTTGCCAAAACCTTTTTGGATCAATGGTTTTATCCGAAACAACTTTTCGGTTTTACCGAAACTTTTTCAGTGTTCTCTCTCCGGAACTCTTCCGTTGTCTCCGAAACTTTTCGGTGATTTTCTCTCAGACTCCCTGTCTAGAATTCAGCAGATAGATGACCCTTAAGCGTGTGACCCTATAGGTTCGGTGAAGTATAGACATGACCGGAACACCTTCCGATCAATGATCAGCATCGGAGCCGTGGACACCCATATTGACCCCTATACCCACACGAATGAATATTCGAGTGAACCTCCAGTTGCCGTGTGCTATTCCTGTTGCTTCACGATATGTTACAAATACCCGAGGTTAGACATGTTGGCATTCCCGTGGATCAACAACTTGTCCACTATGCTAGTTACCTCGTTACCGGTATTGTTCTCTTTTCTCGTTACCGTGTTCCGGCATCCCCGTGATCAAATCACAAAGTGTCTGGCCAGACGATGATGGATACCGTAACACTGAGAGGGCCCAGAGATATCTCTCCATCGTCGGAGGAGCAAATCCCAATCTCGAGCTATCAAGTTACTTGACACACTTTTCCATGAACGCGTAAGCCGCCGTAATAGCCACCCATTTACGGATGACGTTTAACAAACCCCAAAGTTCATGAATCAAGCATGAAGAAACTCGATACTCTCATGGTCTGAGGAATTATGCAAACGTTAACCATCTCTGTGTTATTAACCATTAACTTGTGACGAAGGAATCTCATAGCATAACATCAATCGGGTCGATTCAACACAAATGTTTTGCTAACATTGTGCCCTCAAAATTGCTGGCATAGTCATGCCCATGATCAGGAAAACAGGATCATCATGCAATACTTGAGCCAGTCATAGAGGCTTGACTAGGAATACATTTTATCGTTTATTATTCCACACGTGCATATGAGTCTTCCTCCGAGCCTCGTTTTATTTGCAGACTCGAGAACCATAGCAGTTATAGCATGGAACCTAAACCTAATTATGAACAGGGAGATAATCAATAACATTTATTATTGCCTCTAGGGCATATCTCCTACACTAATATATAAGCAGCTTCTCCAAGGTCCTTCATTGAAAAACACTTATTCAAGTAGGCCTTTATACTTTCCAAGAATTCTATATTATTTCCCATCAGCAGTATGTCATCCACATATAATATGAGAAATGATACAGAGCTCCCACTCACTTTCTTGTAAACACAGGCTTCTCCATAAGTCTGTGTGAACCCAAACGCGTTGATCATCTCATCAAAGCGAATGTTCCAACTCCGAGATGCTTGCACCAGCCCATAGATTGAGCGCTGGAGCTTGCATACCTTGTCAGCATTCTCGGGGTCGACAAAACCTTCCGGTTGCATCATATACAACTCTTCCTTAAGAAAACCATTAAGGAATGCCGTTTTGACGTCCATTTGCCATATCTCATAATCATAGTATGCGGCAATTGCTAACATGATTCTGACGGATTTCAGCTTCGCTACGGGTGAGAAAGTCTCATCGTAGTCAACCCCTTGAACTTGTCGATAACCCTTAGCGACAAGCCGAGCCTTATAGATGGTCACATTACCATCCGCGTCAGTCTTCTTCTTAAAGATCCATTTATTTTCTATGGCTTGCCGATCATCGGGCAAGTCAGTCAAAGTCCATACTTCGTTTTCATACATGGATCCTATCTCGGATTTCATGGCTTCAAGCCATTTGTCGGAATCCGGGCCCGCCATCACTTCTTCATAGTTCGAAGGTTCACTGTTGTCTAACAACATGATTTCCAGGACAGGATTGCCGTACCACTCTGGTGCGGAACGTGTCCTTGTGGACCTTCGAAGTTCAGTGGTAGCTTGATCATGATCATTATCATTAACTTCCTCTCTAGCCGGTGCAGGCTCCACAGAAACATTTTCCTGTGCTGCGCTACTCTCCGGTTCGAGGGTCATCTCATCAAGCTCCACTTTCCTCCCACTTACTTCTTTCGAGAGAAACTCTTTCTCTAGAAAGGATCCATTCCTGGCAACAAAGATCTTGCCCTCGGATCTTAGGTAGAAGGTATACCCAATAGTTTCCTTAGGGTATCCTATGAATACGCATTTTTCCGACTTGGGTTCGAGCTTCTCTGGTTGAAGTTTCTTCACATAAGCATCGCATCCCCAAACTTTCAGAAACGACAGCTTAGGTTTCTTCCCAAACCATAATTCATACGGTGTCGTCTCAACGGATTTTGACGGTCCCCTATTTAAAGTGAATGCGGCAGTCTCTAAAGCATAACCCCAAAAGGATAGCGGTAAATCGGTAAGAGACATCATAGATCGCACCATATCCAATAGAGTGCGATTACGACGTTCGGACACACCATTACGCTGAGGTGTTCCAGGCGGCGTGAGTTGTGAAACAATTCCACATTTCCTTAAGTGCGTGCCAAATTCATGACTCAAATATTCTCCTCCACGATCTGATCGTAAGAACTTTATTTTCTTGTCACGTTGATTCTCAACCTCACTCTGAAATTCCTTGAACTTTTCAAAGGTCTCAGACTTGTGCTTCATCAAGTAGACATACCCATATCTACTCAAATCATCGGTGAGGGTGAGAACATAACGATAACCACCGCGAGCCTCAACACTCATTGGACCACACACATCAGTATGTATGATCTCCAATAAGTTGGTTGCTCGCTCCATTGTTCCTGAGAACGGAGTCTTGGTCATCTTGCCCAAGAGGCATGGTTCGCATCTGTCAAATGATTCATAATCAAGAGACTCCAAAAGTCCATCTGCATGGAGTTTCTTCATGCGTTTAACACCGATATGACCAAGGCGGCAGTGCCACAAGTATGTGGGACTATCGTTATCAACCTTGCATTTCTTGGCATTCACATTATAAACATGTGTAACATCACGTTCGAGATTCAATAAAAATAAACCATTCACCAGCGGGGCATGACCATAAAACATATCTCTCATATAAATAGAACAACCATTATTCTCAGATTTAAATGAGTAGCCATCTCGCATTAAGCGAGATCCAGATACAATGTTCATGCTCAAAGCTGGCACTAAATAACAATTATTGAGGTTTAAAACTAATCCCGTAGGTAGATGCAGAGGTAGCGTGCCGACGGCGATCACATTGACCTTGGAACCATTCCCGACGCGCATCGTCACCTCGTCCTTTGCCAGTCTACGCTGATTCCGCAGTTCCTGCTTTGAGTTACAAATATGAGCAACCGCACCGGTATCAAATACCCAGGAACTACTACGAGTGCTGGTAAGGTACACATCAATTACATGTATATCACATATACCTTTGGTATTGCCGGCCTTCTTATCTGCTAAGTACTTGGGGCAATTCCGCTTCCAGTGACCGTTTCCCTTGCAATAAAAGCACTCAGTCTCAGGCTTGGGTCCATTCTTTGACTTCTTCCCGGCAGCTGGCTTACCGAGCGCGGCAACTCCCTTGCCGTCCTTCTTGAAGTTCTTCTTACCCTTGCCCTTCTTGAACTTAGTGGTTTTATTCACCATCAACACTTGATGTTCCTTTCTGATCTCTGCCTCCGCTGACTTCAGCATCGCATATACCTCAGGAATGGTCTTTTCCATTCCCTGCATGTTGAAGTTCATCACAAAGCTCTTGTAGCTAGGTGGAAGCGACTGGAGGATTCTGTCAATGACCGCGTCATCCGGGAGATTAATCCCCAGCTGAGACAAGCGGCTGTGCAACCCAGACATTTTGAGTATGTGCTCGCTGACAGAACTATTTTCCTCCATCTTACAGCTGTAGAACTTATCGGAGACTTCATATCTCTCGATCCGGGCATGAGCTTGGAAAACCATTTTCAGCTCTTCGAACATCTCATATGCTCCGTGATGCTCAAAACGCTTTTGGAGCCCCGGTTCTAAGCTGAAGAGCATGCCGCACTGAACGAAGGAGTAATCATCAGTGCGTGTCTGCCAAACGTTCAAATCGTCTGGCAGTGCTGGGAGAGCAGGTGGGTTACCTAACGGTGCTTCAAGGACATATGATTTCTTGGCAGCTATGAGGATAATCCTCAGGTTACGGACCCAGTCCGCATAGTTGCTACCATCGTCTTTCAGCTTGTTTTTCTCTAGGAACGCGTTGAAGTTGAGGGTAACATTAGCGTTGGTCATTTGATCTACAAGATAGATATGTAACATTTAGACTAAGTTCATGACAATTAAGTTCATCTAATCAAATTATGTAATGAACTCCCACTCAGATAGACATCCCTCTCGTCATCTAAGTGATACATGATCCGAATCGACTAGGCCGTGTCCGATCATCACGTGAGACGGACTAGTCATCAACGGTGAACATCTCCATGTTGATCGTATCTTCTATACGACTCATGTTCGACCTTTCGGTCTCTTGTGTTCCGAGGCCATGTCTGTACATGCTAGGCTCGTCAAGTCAACCTAAGTGTATTGCTGTGTAAATCTGGCTTACACCCGTTGTATTCGAACGTTAGAATCTATCACACCCGATCAACACGTAGTGCTTCGAAACAACGAACCTTCGCAACGGTGCACAGTTAGGGGGAACACTTTCTTGAAATTTTAGTAAGGGATCATCTTATATGCTACCGTCATTCTAAGCAAATAAGATGCAAAAACATGATAAACATCTCATGCAATCAAAATAGTGATATGATATGGCCATTATCACTTCGCTCCTTTTGATCTCCATCTTCGGGGCTCCATGATCATCGTCGTCACCGGCATGACACCATGATCTCCATCATCGTGTCTTCATGAAGTTGTCTCGCCAACTATTACTTCTACTACTATGGCTAACGGTTAGCAATAAAGTAAAGTAATTACATGGCGAATTTCAATGACACGCAGACCATATAATAAATTAAGACAACTCCTATGGCTCCTGCCGGTTGTCATACTCATCGACATGCAAGTCGTGATTCCTATTACAAGAACATGATCATCTCATACATCACATATATCATTCATCACATCCTTTGGCCATATCACATCAAAAAGCACTTGCTGCAAAAACAAGTTAGACGTCCTCTAATTGTTGTTGCAAGTTTTTATGTGGCTGCTATAGGTTTCTAGCAAGAACGTTTCTTACCTACGCCAAAACCACAACGTGATATGCCAATTTCTATTTACCCTTCATAAGGACCCTGTTCATCGAATCCAATCCGACTAAAGTGGGAGAGACAGACACCCGCTAGCCACCTTATGCAACTAGTGCATGTCAGTCGGTGGAACCTGTCTCACGTAAGCGTACGTGTAAGGTCGGTCCGGGCCGCTTCATCCCACAGTGCCGCCGAATCAAGATAAGACTAGTAACGGCAAGAAGATTGACAAATCGACGCCCACAACTACTTTGTGTTCTACTCGTGCAAGATACTACGCATAGACCTAGCTCATGAAGCCACTGTCGGGGATCGTAGCAGAATTTTAAAATTTTCTACGCATCACCAAGATCAATCAATGGAGTCATCTAGCAACGAGAGAGAGGGGAGTGCATCTACATACCCTTGTAGATCGCGAGCGGAAGCGTTCAAGAGAACGGGGTTGATGGAGTCGTACTCATCGTGATCCAAATCACCGATGACCGAGCGCCGAACGGACGGCACCTCCGTGTTCAACACACGTACGGAGCGGAGACGTCTCCTCCTTCTTGATCCAGCAAGGGGGAAGGAGAGGTTGGGGAGGACAGCTCCAGCAGCAGCACGACGGCGTGGTGGAGTTGGAGCTGCGTGGTATTCCTGCAGGGCTTCGCCAAGCACCGCGGGAGGAGGAGGAGGTGTTGGAGAGGGGAGGGGCTGCGCCAGGGATGAGGTATGGCCTCCCTCCCACCCCTCCACTATTTATAGGGGGAAGAGGAGAGGGGGCCGGCCCCCTCAGATCCAATCTGAGGGGAGGGGAGGCGGCCAGGGGAGGGAAACTTGCCCCCCAAGCAAGGTGGAAGGCTCCCTCCCCTAGGGTTTCCCAACCCTAGGCGCCATGGGCCCTTGGGAGGGGGGGTGCACCAGCCCACTAGGGGGCTGGTTCCCTCCCATATACAGCCCATTAGGCCTCCCGGGTAAATCAGCCCCACCCGGTGGACCTCCGGACACCTTTCGGTGGTCCCGGTACAATACCGATAACCCCCGAAACTATTCCGGTGACTGTATGACAACTTCCCATATATAAATCTTCACCTTCGGACCATTCTGGAACTCCTCGTGACGTCCGGGATCTCATCCGGGACTCCGAACAACATTCGGTAACCACGTACAAACTTTCCCTACAACCCTAGCGTCATCGAACCTTAAGTGTGTAGACCCTACGGGTTCGGGAGACACGTAGACATGACCGAGACGACTCTCCGGTCAATAACCAACAGCGGGATCTGGATACCCATGTTGGCTCCCACATGCTCCTCGATGATCTCATCGGATGAACCACGATGTCGAGGATTCAATCAATCCCGTACGCAATTCCCTTTGTCTATCGGTACGATACTTGCCCGAGATTCAATCGTCAGTATACCGATACCTTGTTCAATCTCGTTACCGGCAAGTCTCTTTACTCGTTTCCGTAACACATCATCCTGTGAACAACTCTTTGATCACATTGAGCTCATTATGATGATGTCCTACCGAGTGGGCCCAGAGGTACCTCTCCGTCACACGGAGTGACAAATCCCAGTCTCGATTCGTGCCAACCCAACAGACACTTTCGGAGATACCCGTAGTGCATCTTTATAGCCACCCAGTTACGTTGTGACGTTTGGTACACCCAAAGCACTCCTACGGTATCCGGGAGTTGCACAATCTCATGGTCTAAGGAAAAGTTACTTGACATTGGAAAAGCTTTAGCAAACGAACTACACGATCTAGTGCTAGGCTTAGGATTGGGTCTTGTCCATCACATCATTCTCCTAATGATGTGATCCCGTTATCAATGACATCCAATGTCCATGGTCAGGAAACCGTAACCATCTATTGATCAACGAGCTAGTCAACTAGAGGCTTACTAGGGACATGTTGTGGTCTATGTATTCACACATGTATTACGATTTCCGGATAACACAATTATAGCATGAATAACAGACAATTATCATGAACAAGGAAATATAATAATAACCATTTTATTATTGCCTCTAGGGCATATTTCCAACAGTTGTTAGAAGAGAACTTGGCATACGGGAGAGATTCTTCCCACTTCTTGCCGAAAGAAATAACACAAGCTCGTAGCATGTCTTCAAGCACTTGATTGACTCGTTCGACTTGGCCTTGGGATTGGGGGTGATAAGCTGAACTCCAGGTAATATGAGTTCCCATAGCTGTTTGAAAACTTTCCCAGAATTTGGAAGTGAAAAGGCCGCCACGGTCCGAACTGATCTCCTTCGGAATACCGTGGAGTGATACAATTCTGGAGATATACAACTCTGCTAACTGACTAGCAGTGATAGTTTCTTTGACAGGCAGAAAGTGTGCAACTTTAGAGAGTTGGTCGACGACGACAAGAATAGCATCGTGACCCTTCTGTGACCTGGGAAGTCCTGTAACAAAATCCATCTGAACCTTATCCCATTTCCATAGAGGAATAGGAAGTGGTTGCAGAATTCCAGCCGGCTTCTGATGTTCTGCTTTAACGCGACGACACACATCACATTCAGCAACATATCAAGCAATATCCTGCTTCATTCTTGACCACCAGTACCTTTGACGGAGATCACGATACATCTTGGTGCTACCCGGATGAATAGACAGCGGTGTATCATGTGCGTCCTTCATGACCTTGTCGGTCATAAGCTCGAAGCGAGGTACGACAATGCGGTTTCTGAAATACAAGGTTCCATCTTCAGACAGCGAGAAATCCCTGTACTTTACAAGGTGAAGGTCTTTCTTCATCAGATCAATTTCAGCATCTTTAGCTTGCGCATTCTTAACGGCTTTCTCAAGATCTAGTTGTATCACAAGGTTATTAAGAGAACCCTGTGGAACAATACGCAGATTCAGCTTGCGCAGTTCTTCAAAAAGACGAGGTTGAGCTCGCCTAACCATGAGGTTGTCGCAATAGGACTTGCGGCTTAAGGCATCAGCCATCACGTTAGCCTTGCCAGGGGTATAGGATATACCCAAATCATAGTCCGCAATGGCCTCCATCCATCTTTGCTGACGGAGGTTTAGAGAAGGTTGAGTGAACAAGTACTTCAGACTTTTATGATCCGTGTAGATTTCGCAACGATTACCGAGAAGGTAATGTCGCCACAACTGCAATGCATAGATCACAGCAGCTAGTTCTAGATCATGTACCAGATAATTCTCTTCATGTGGGCGCAACTGACGAGAGCCATAAGCAATCACTTTACACTCTTGCATTAGGACACAGCCTAATCCTTCACGGGATGCGTCACAATAGATCACAAAGTCTTTGCGGGTATCTGGAGGAGATAGTACTGGGGCAGATGTCAGCTTGTCTTTGAGTGTCTGGAAACTTTTCTGACATTTTTCTGTCCATTCAAATTTAACGCCCTTGTGAAGCAGATCAGTCAAAGTCTTAGCAATCTTGGAAAAGTTCTCGACAAATCGACGGCAATAGCTTGCAAGGCCGAGAAAACTTCTCACTTGCTTGACGTTCTTCGGAGGAGTCCAGTCAAGAATAGCCTGAACTCGTTCTGGGTTAACGGCAATACGTGGGCAGGTAGTCAAAGAGATTGACGATGATAACACAGATCAGCGAGGGGCAAGGATGGCATTGCCGTTCATGAATTCAATTAACATCTCGGAAGAACTCAAAATGTTGATGCTGAACACGACACATTTTTCCGGGAGATTCCACAAGTGTCAAATGACAGTGTGAGAAGCGTAAGATACTCGTAAAGGAAAGGTTAAACAAACCAATGGAAAGGAAAATGATGATTATCAGACTAATCGTTCCAAGGAAAGGATCAGTTGCGAATATCCAGCTCTCCGGGAGAATATGATTACGAGATCCTAATGTTGGAGTTAGTAAAAAAATTAACCCGAAAGGAAGAGAGAACAGAGTCCCAGAGTAAAGACGAGGAATAAAAGATCCTAATACCACTCATTCGGCGACGTGGGCCCGTAAGCCACACAGCCAAGTTAGTAAATTAGTTTTGGACCACTAGACTCAACTTCGGCCAAGGAGTTGGAAAGGGGGTTCCTACAGTCAGTCGGCTCTGATACCAACTTGTGACGCCCCCGGCCCAATCGTGCACTAATCATACACGCAAATGCACACGATCAAGCCTAAGGACTCACGGGAAGATATCACAACACAACTCTAAATCATGAATAAAGTCATACAAGCTTTATATTACAAGCCAGGGGCCTCGAGGGCTCGAATACATAAGCTTGCGTACAAGCGTCAGCGGAAGCATTAGATATCTGAGTACAGATATGAAACAGAAACAGAAAGGCCTTTAGAAAGGCGGGGCAAAATAAAACACTACGATCGAAAGGCGTAGGCCTCCTGCCTGGGACCCTCCGATCCTACTCCTGGTCGTCAGTCAACTCGTAGTAGAATCCATCCTCTGGGTAGTAGTAGTAGTAGTCGATCGACGGGGCATCTGTCTCAGGGGCTCCGTCATCTGGTCACGACAAACTGATATGGGGGAAAAAGAAAGCAAAGCAACCGTGAGTACTCTGAAGTACTCAGCAAGCAAGGATCTACACTACATATGCAACATTATCAAAGGAAGGCTGAATATGTGGACTGGGCTGCAGAAATGCCAGAATAGAGAGGAAAGCCTAGTCCTATCGAAGACTAGCATCTTCAGCGGTCTTGCAGCAATAGAAGAGAATAGAACAGAACAGTATAAAGTAGCAGTAGTAATAAGTCTCAACCTCACCCAGAGATCCTTTCTCGACTACCTGCGAGAAAGCAATCCCAGAGCCATACAGTCATCAACCTCGTCCTGAGATCCCTTCTCGACTCCCTGCGAGAAGCAATCCCAGAGCCTGATATCCAGGTCTCATCTCAACTTCTAGCTGTATCGATCGGGATACAACTCCGAGTGTCCTTTACCATAGGACCGGCTATCGATAGAAGTGTTCTTCCCTGCAGGGGTGCACCAACTTACCCAACACGCTCGATTAACTCCGGCCGAACACACTTTCCTGGGTCATGCCCGGCCTCGGCCAAACGACACATCGCAACCCTACCTACAGCTCAGCAGAGAGGTCCCCGCCGGTCTACATCCTAAGCGCAAGGGGGTCTTGGCCATCGCCCCTCACCCTCCGGGTCGTTGCGCACATGGCTCAGATCCAAGCACCACCGCAATGGCGCCAATCACTCCATGCCGCACTACTGAACTGGACGTCTGGCAGAGCTTTAGGCTGATGCATACGATGCAGAACGCCCATACTATGCCCACATGATGGTTAGTGCTATCAGACCAGAGGCCTGCTCGGATCAAATATCCAAATCGTTAGGACTAGGGGCTTGCGGTAACGAGCAGAGACTCACGAAAGATATGACCCCGTCGCCCCGTCTCGAGGACTTGCGGCAAGGGCCATGAATGCCCGGCCACGCCTCGTATTCACCACTCGGGCACCACACAGGCACCCGTCTTCACAACACTCGCCTCTCAGGCGCATGCGGGTACCCCTCAGGGTCGACCCGCCTATCCAAGTAACAGTGTAAAATCCAAGTATCCGGGTGGCCATAACATCAAGGAAATCCGAGGTATCACCCTCGTTGGATTCCTACTCGATGTATCCGTCAAGGTGAACTCGGAGGAATCACCCTCGATGGGTTCACACTTGATGTGTTGCACGACAGCGTCGTTATCGGAAGCGGTGAAGGAGGAATCACCCTCGATGACCACTACCGAATAGCTACTCTACAGAGTTAACATCAGAAGTGCTACATGAGGTTTCACCCTCGGCACTCGATAGTAACGCTGCAGTGTCGTTACCACTAAGGGGGGGGTGATGTGCGGTGTCGGGGCCTGGTCTTCAATCCCGTTGATCGGGTCTTCGGATAATCCAGCGGGGCAATCGGGATAAGTGGGGTCACTGATAGGTCTCTACCCAGCCTATACTAAGCAGTTTAGGGTATGCAGGTAATTATCAACAGCAGGTTACAATAAACAGGCTATGCATCAGAATAGGTAAAGCAGTAGCAGCAGCAATTCTAATGCAAGCATGAGAAATTAGAATGGGCGATATCGGGATGATCAAAGGGGGGGGGGGCTTGCCTGGTTGCTCGGCGGCAAAGGCAAGGTCGTCAACGGTGGCATCGGGCTCCTGAGTTGCGTCGGTCTCGGGGACGACGTCGGTGTCAGGGTCTACCGAGAGAGAAGAGGGGGAGGAAACAGTATAAATATAGAGCAAACATGAGCAACGCAAAGTACGGCATGACAATATGCAGTGCCGGGTGTGTCCTAACGTATGGTTGCACGTCACCGAGGAAGGAGGAATCCATCCGGGAATGTTTTCCCGGTTCCGGGCATTTGTCAGACAGATGACCGGATGGGAACGGTTGCATGTTCGGATAGTTAGGGACGTGTGACGGACGAACGGACCGCGTATTCGGATTCGTCTCGTCGTTCTGAGCAACTTTCATGTACAAAGTTTTTCCATCGGAGTTACGGATTATTTAATACGATTTTCTAAAGTTTTTATTAATTTCTGGAATTTAATTATTTATTTAATTTCAACATTATCCAGAACAGTGTTTGCTGACGTCAGCATGACGTCAGGACCAGTGGGTCCCACCTGTCATACTCTGTTAGGTTTAATTAGGGTTTAGCTAATTAATTACTGATTAATTAAACTAACTAATTAATTAGACTAATTAAACATGATTAATTAACTTAATTAATTTACTAATTAATTAATTAATTAACTAATTATTTATTTTATTAACTATTTTTATTTACATTTTTTTTAACGTTCAGTGGGGTGGGGCCCCGTGGTCAGTGGCTGGGCCGGACGTGTCCGCAGCCAGCCCCTTTCGGGCGCCGGACACGTTCGTCCGGCTAGGGTCAAACCTGGCAAGGCGCTGCTGGGCGCGGGCGGCGGCAACAGCTACGGGAGGCGGGCGGCGGAGCAACGGCGGGGCGGCGCGGTTGGAGCAGCAGCACAGCATCAGCAAGGGCGAGCGGGGCTAGGCGAGCGCGCGCGGACTGGCGCGAGCAGCAGCAGGGTCGGGGCCAGGCGACGCGAGCGCGGTCGGGCGGAGGCCGACACGGGCGCAGGCGAGGGGCGTGAGCGGGTCAGCGGATCGGCGCGGCGACGTGGTCGGGAGCGCGGGCGCGCGCGCAGAGGCGCGGCCGGAACGGTGTACCGCGCGCGGGCTGAAGCAGTGGCAGGGGGAAGAGGAGTAGTGCGCGCGGTGCCTCACCGCCGGTGCAGGGGAATGCCGGCGAGGCTCGATGGAGCCGCGGTTGAGGAGGAGGTCGGGGACGCGAGCGACGAGGACGGGGTAGTCCAGCGGGGTCCGACGACGGCGCTGTCGCGAACGGGGCGGCGAGGCCCAGGGCGACGGCGTCGAGGTGACGGGGCGTCGGCTCAAGGTCAGGGTGGCGACGGGCGTCGGCGACGGTGCGGTGCAGGGGGCGAGCGGCGTGCGCCAGGCGGCTCCGGGCGACGTCGAGGCGGCCGGGATCGAGGCCAAGCCTCTCCTTGGATCTCGATCCAGAGGAGAGGGGGGGCGAGCGAGTGGGGGGGGGGGGGAGTGTCGTTGGCGGGCTAGGGTTTCGGGTGGGGAGGGAGGCCTAATAGGCCCGGGGCTAGCGGGGGTAGGCCGGCTGGGCCGGCCGGCTGGATGGCCAGCTGGGCCAAGGCCTAGTAGGGGAGGGGGAGGTTTTTTTTTTCTCTTTTTCATTTTCTGTTTTTTTTCCTGTTTGCAAATAATTAGGCCCCAAAATGATTTTTACTAAACAAGTGACCTAGCCCAAAATTAGCAGTGCATTATACCCTAACTCCAAAAATTAGTTTGGGGTATTTATCATTTCATATTTATTTATAGGTCATTTAATATTGTTTTCCAGCCACTATTTGAGGATGTTCAAGCCAATTACCCAGCTCCAAAAATGTTGGGTTCAATTTTAGAATTGTCTCTAATTTACTTTCTATTTAATGAACAATTTAGTTTCTATGTTGGACAACTTTTATCTTCCACTTTCATTTTGAATTTCCAATTGAGTTTGAATTTGAAAAGAGATATGATACTAATGTTGATTAAGCACTTTTGATCATGATGACATGGCATAATCAAAAGGATGGTTACTGTAGTTAACCACTGGGGGTGTTACAACCTGGAGGTTACCCGTGTGATAAATACGAGGCGCGGTCGGGCATTCTTAGCCCTTGCAGCAAGTCCTTGAGACGGGGCGACGGGGTCACATCGATCGTGAGCCTCTGCTCGTTACCGCAAGCCCCTAATCCACTAACGATTTGGATATTTGATCCGAGCCGGCCTTTGGCCGGATAGCACTAACCATCACGTGGGAAGAGTTATGGGTACTCTGCATCGTAGCATCAACCGAAAGCTCTGTCAGAATACCAGTTCAGCATCGCGGCACGGACGGACCGGCGCCATCCAGGCAGAGGTGGTGCCTGGATTCACCATGTACGCAACGACCTGGAGGGCGAGGGGCGATGGCCCAAGACCCCCTTGCGCTTAGGAGGTAGACCGACGGGGACCTCTCTGTTGAGCTGTAGGTAGGGTTGCGGTGTATCGTTTGGCTGTGGCCGGGCATGACCCAGGAAAGTGTGTCCGACCAGAGTTAATCGAGCGTGGTGGGTAAGTTGGTGCACCCGTACAGGGAAGAAAACATCTATCGATAGCCTGTCCTACGGTAACGGACACTCGGAGTTGTATCCCGATCAATACAACTAGAACTTGTGATGATAACTGGATATGATGGCTCCGGGATCGCTTTCTCGCAGGGAGTCGAGGAAGGATCTCTGGGTGTGGCTGACACTTGACACAATCACTATTATATGTTGTACTGATCTACTCTCTTCTATTGCTGCAAGAACGCTGAAGATGCTAGTCTTCGATAGGACTAGGCCTTCTCTCTATTCTGGCATTGCTGCAGCCCCGTCCACATATACAGCCTCCCTTTGATAATATTGCATATGTAGTGTAGATCCTTGCTTGCTGAGTACTTCGGATGAGTACTCACAGTTGATTTGCTTTCTTTTTCTCCCCATATCCATTTGATGCAACCAGATGACGGAGCCCCTAAGACAGCTGCCCCGCCGACAACTACTACTACCACCTCGAGAGTGGTTACTTCTACGAGCTGGCCGACGACCAGGAGTAGGATCGGAGGGTCCCAGGCAGAAGGCCTGCGCCTTTTCGATCGTAGTGTTTTCTTTTGCCCCGCCTTTTTAAAGGCTTGTCTGTTTCTCTTTTATATCTGTACTCAGATATCTGATGCTTCCGCTGACGCTTGTAAGCGAGCTTTTGTATTCGAGCCCTCGAGGCCCCTGGCTTGTAACATAAAGCTTGTATTATTTTAATTTGTGTTTTAGAGTTGTGTTGTGATATCTTCAAGTGAGTCCTTAGGCTTGATCGTGTGCATTTGCGTGTATGTTTAGTGCACGATTGAGCCGGGCGTCACAGAGAAGAGGCGCATCTTCTTCCTCACGCCCGAGGGGCCTACAACATCATCACCACTATCATCATCATCATCATCCTCGCCACCAGCATCGTCATCATCGTCCACATCCTTACCATCGTAACATCAAGAACCCTAGTGGATCATCTTGTGTGTTATCCGAATCACCCATCCATGTTTGCCATCACCCTTGTCATGATGTTTGTTGTCTCCATGCGTGAGTAGACCCCTAGTTCTCGGGGATATGGATGAACCTTGGTATGTGTAGGATCTGAAACATTATTTTGGATATGAGATCCTCTGTTGAATGCTTAGTTTAATAACTCCGTGAATGTTGTGAAGGGGTCTCACTCAACATTTGTGCCTTATGGCCACGAAGTATACCATTATCGTTGTAAAGGTCTAGGATGTGAAGGTAATTCGAGGTGACAGTAAAAGCCTTTGCTCCTAACCTTTGCAATTGATAGGGTAATTCGAGGTTCTCAATGGCCCGAGCACGATGCTCCTTATCGAACTCCTTGATTAATCTGTCGTACCAAGGTCCATCGGCATCCGCCATCCGACCAAACAAACCATAACATGATCTATAAGTATATGAACGATATCAAACAATACAATTTGCTTCTCCATGTTATGCATTCCTTTTCTTATATGCACACATCATTCTCCTCAAACATACGCACATCATCTTTCAATCAAAAAAAGTCTAAAACAATATAGTGTCACATACAACCATATGAAAAATTTCATCATATGCAAATACATATCATCTAGAGTACCCAAACCAATCTTAACCATATGCAACATCTCTCTTAAAACATTCCTATTGATAACATATGCAATACATATCATCTAGAGTACCCAAACCAATCTCTCTAACAAATCATGCCACACGCAACCATCAAATTTCATCATCTCTTTTGCAAAAAAAAAAGTATGCCAACAATAGGATGATCTACATATGGACAAAATCGAAATATAATTGCATACATATTCAACAACACATCATCTACTATCTATAAATCATCTATACCATCTAAGAACTACAAAAAAATTCCTAAAACGAAAAAAAACATCTACTCATCTAACATCACCCAATGTTGAATAATGCAACCAAAAGGAGATGTTCTAACTAAAACAAATTGGAGGAATGGGGGAGAATACCTCAAGGATGCTTGGGGGGCTCAGATCCACGAATTTGAGTGGAGGATGGAGTAGATCAAGGGGCGATTTGGTGTGAGGGAGAAGAGGGGCGAGGGAGAGAGCCCTCCCTGGTTCAGGCGTTGCCAGGAAGAAGACGGGAATGGGTGGGTTGGGCCCGCGCGCGTGCGATTCAATTAGCAGGGGCGAGACGCCAAGGTGCTTGGCGTTTGGACCTTTGCCACGTCAGCCGGTCAACAGGCCAGGGGCCACCTGTGTAAGCTGGATGCTAGGGATGTTGGCGTGACGAAAAAAGATCATATTTGTTTTTTTTTTTAGAAACGAGGTCAATTTCAAATTTTGTTAGCACAAAGGTTAGAACATAAATCTTGTCCTTGCTGCACGCACGCAAGACTTGGGGCAACACCGGGGTGGACTGTGGAATGACCTCATGCACGCAGCTTTGATTCGTACGGACTCATACTGGTAGCATAGCAGTGATTATTGTTTAGATATAAGAGCAGACTTATGCTTGATGATTTGTTGTAATTTTTGGTGAGTGCTATCGATGCCGCAGCTCCCCAAACTAAGCACATGAGTGGCTTTACCAGCATCGGAATTAATTAACCACTGAGTGAGGCGGGAAACTAGCTACTCAAAGCGGTGTGTGCTAGCGAGCCTTGAGTAATGTAGAGTACTACGTACTAGCGCTGCCACAGTGCCATAAGTTGCAACAGGCCATCTTTGGATTATGTCTTCCTGCGCCAAAATGATCTGAAAACGCTAGTACTGTTTCTTTTGTCATAAGAGCGAAACCAGTACCACCAATGGAAGTTGAGCCATTTGGCCCAGCTCGCACCTGACATTGCCATGTGAACGAGCCCACATCTCGCAGAGAAAAACTGAACTTCTCTAAAATGATGTCTTCTTGAGCCCAAAATGATCTGAAAACGCCAGTTTTCCTTACACTAGTAATGGAAGTAGAGCCATTTGTTTATCAAATCCTGAGCTCCCACTTGGCACCGTCATGGGAACGGGCTCGCATCTCGCAGGAAAAACTGTTCCATTCCATCTCATTCTCGAGGGAGGGAAAGAGAAACCCATGGTCTGTCTTTAAAAGCAGCGCTCGAGTGCCAACTACAATGGCAGAGCAGGCAGAGAGGAGAGGTGGCCGGTAGCCGGTAGCCGGTAGCCGGTAGTTAACCAGCACTAGTGCTCTGCTCCAGTTCTTCTCTCCTCCTGCACGCAGAGCACACTTCTCTCGCTCATGGCAGCCATCCTCCGCTGCTGCCTCCTGCTGGCCCTGGCCGGCCTGCTTCTCCGCAATGCCGCCGCCCTGCTGCACCACGGCCCCGCCAAGCACGATTACCGGGACGCTCTCACCAAGTCCATCCTCTTCTTCGAGGGCCAGAGGTCCGGCAGGCTGCCGCCGTCCCAGCGCGTGTCCTGGCGCCGGAGCTCCGGCCTCTCCGACGGCTCCTCCGTCAAGGCGAGCACCGCCGGCCGTTCTTGCTGCGTTTCCCCTGCATTGCGTTGCGTTCAATGGCTGACATGCTGGCTGGCTGTTTTCAGGTGGACTTGACCGGCGGGTACTACGACGCCGGCGACAACGTCAAGTTCGGGTTCCCGCTGGCGTTCAGCTCGACGATGCTGGCGTGGAGCGTGCTGGAGTTCGGCGGCATGATGAAGGGCGAGCTGCAGCACGCCCGGGACGCCGTCCGCTGGGGCGCCGACTACCTCCTCAAGGCCACCGCCCACCCCGACACCGTCTACGTCCAGGTCCCTCTCCCTCCCTCGCCTCCCCCCTTCCATTCCGGCACTGTTTGATGCATGGCTGGCGCGGGTGCTGGTGCCGCAAAGTACAAACTCATGTGGCCCGGACCACTCCTCAACTCACTGTGAGCGTGACCGACTGTCGCTAGGTTGGGGACGCGGGCAAGGACCACGCGTGCTGGGAGCGGCCGGAGGACATGGACACGCCGAGGACGGTGTACAAGGTCGACCCGAGCACCCCCGGCTCCGACGTCGCCGCCGAGACCGCCGCCGCGCTCGCCGCGGCCTCCCTCGTCTTCCGCAAGTCCGACCCGGCCTACTCCAGCCGCCTCGTCGCCAGGGCCAAGAGGGTACGTACTCCTCCGCTGTCCACACACCACATCCACCATTGCCTCTGCTGCATCTTTCTCAGCTGCTCTGCTCCGCGTAGGTGTTCGAGTTCGCTGACAAGCACAGGGGGGTGTACAGCGCCAAGCTCTCGTCATACGTCTGCCCCTACTACTGCTCCTACTCCGGATACCAGGTAGGGTCCCAGCTTCTGCACCATTATTGTCTTTTTTCTTGCTCTGCTTTTCATCCATTGGCTCCACAGACCTGTGAGCGAGCATGGGCGCCATGCATGCGCTCTGCCCTATGCTCGCCGTCGTCTGCTTTTCCTCCTCTCCTCTCGTGCCGTTTGTTTGTTTAATGGGACAGACGAATGAATGGATGGGAACAGGACGAGCTGCTATGGGGCGCCGCATGGCTACACCGGGCCACCAAGAGCCCCGTCTACCTCAGCTACATCAAGGTGAACGGCCAGCTCCTCGGCGCCGACGAGCAGGACAACACGTTCGGCTGGGACAACAAGCACGCCGGCGCCCGGATCCTCCTCTCCAAGTCCTTCCTCGTGCAGAAGGTGGGCGCGCTGCAGGAGTACAAGGCCCACGCCGACAGCTTCATCTGCTCCATGGTGCCCGGCACCCCCACCGACCAGACCACCTACACCCGCGGCGGCCTCCTCTTCAAGCTCAGCGACAGCAACATGCAGTACGTCACCTCCAGCTCCTTCCTCCTGCTCACCTACGCCAAGTACCTCGTCTCCTCCAAGAAGACCGTCTCCTGCGGCGGCGTCGCCGTCACGCCCCAGCGCCTCCGCGCCATCGCCAGGCGTCAGGTACGTCAGCTTCTTGGTTCGTCGTCGTCGTCGTCGTCGTCAACAGCAGAGCGGATCATCATGTTGTTTCTTGTGATTGTAGGTTGACTACTTGCTGGGGAGCAACCCGATGGGCATGTCGTACATGGTGGGGTACGGCGCCAAGTACCCGAAGAAGCTCCACCACCGGGCCTCCTCGCTGCCCTCCGTCGCGGCGCACCCGGGGAAGATCGGGTGCTCGCAGGGGTTCACGGGGCTCTACTCCGGCGCGGCCAACCCGAACGTGCACGTCGGCGCCGTCGTGGGCGGGCCCAACCAGAACGACCAGTTCCCGGACCAGCGCAGCGACTACGAGCACTCGGAGCCGGCCACCTACATCAACGCGCCGCTCGTCGGGGCCCTCGCCTACCTCGCCCACTCCTCCGGCCAGCTCTAAGCCGCATTATCGGTCCCAAGATGATTGTTTGTTGCCTTGATTGTTCCGGCGATCTAATTGATTGCTGTGATCCGGAGACCCCAGTGCAAGCAAAACAAGGGCACGCACTAGTGGGTCTTGATTTATCCTTCCTACTACTTACTACTTTAGGTGTTGAGTACAAGTACTAAGTACGCCCCCAACTGTGGTTCATGTACTGCCGTCGTTGTTGCAACTCGCAACTCAATTGTGAAATCAAGTCTTTGTATCAAGTGATTCTACTCAATCCTTATTTAGGCCGGTTACTGTGTCTGTAAAGTGCAGCTCTGTTTTATTTGGTCTGTTGCACTGTAAAGCATACACGCACCAGAGGTCAGGTTATCATCGTAAGACCAGTCAATGGCAACAAATCTGGCAGGTTTTAGCTGACATTGTACTCCTCTAATTAAAAAATAGTGACGCTTAACAGCGGAGAGTATCACTCACTGGAAAGACGACAACCATACAGAGCCAGAGGAGCGGTCAAGATGAACGAGGCGTACAACCGAATAACTGAAACGCAGGGGTGATCTATTGCGTGATCCGCATGGCAATGATGACTCGCTGTACCTCCTCTCATAAGGCTGGTCGTAATGGTTAATGGTGAGTATCATATACCGATATCATGCATATGATACTAATGTATGATACATAGTATCATGTGTTATTATCATAGATAACTTCATTTATTGTCATGTATGACACATATTAGCACAACATTTAATATGATACGGTATCATGATATGATACTCACCCCACTCTTTCTTAATTTAATTCTATGCCACCTCATTAAATTTGCTTAATTGGCATGCACGATACTACCTATGATACTCCCATTACGACTAGCCTAATTGCCCAACTGTAGATGCTCCGCCGTGACGTCCCCCACATCCAATTTCTTTTACCTATGTAATACTAGCGTATACTCTCTCCGTCCGGTGAAAAGTGTATATCTACCTTTAAAATTTGTCCACAAAAGAGTGTATTTCTATCTTCTCAATGCACTTTAAAGTAGAAAATACTACTTCTCTCTCATCACACGGTAATCAAGACCAATAGTAATCTACACGTGGTCTTCTTAATTTCTACATGCACTTGGCTCATTGGAGGTTGGATAATTAAAGATGAGAGAGATGGTGGTTTGCACCTTTCCAATGCATTTTTTACTTAACTCCATAATTTGTCCTAAAATTTCTAGATGTACACTCTTCATCGAACAGAGGGAGTAAGTATAACTAAAAGGATTTACTATTTCATCTATATCTATATCTATACCAATATAAAAAGATCCAGTGAGGCAGATCCAACAAATCTCGGCCATCCATTAGCGTTAATCCGACAATCCTTATTGTCCTAATGGTGAGCAATCAAACATGTTTAGCGCTAAACGCGTTTACTGCTAATCAATCCTTTCTCTCCCCGATCCCCTTCCTTACGTACCCTTTCACACGAAAGAAAACTGCCACAGCGAACCGTCGTGTGATCCCCTTCCTTACGTACCATTTCACACGAAAGAAAACTGCCACAACGAACCGTCGTGCGATCCCCTTCCTTACGTACCCTTTCACACGAAAGAAAACTGCCACAACGAACCGCCCCACAGCGCGGCCCATCACCTCGCTTCAGCGACGCATGCCGCCCCCATCGCCTCGACCCGCAGCAGTTTCAAGGACGCCGTGCGACGCCCCCGGCTCAATCGTGCACTAATCATACACGTAAATGCACACGATCAAGCCTAAGGACTCACGGGAAGATATCACAACACAACTCTAAAACATAAATAAAGTCATACAAGCTTTATATTACAAGCCAGGGGCCTCGAGGGTTCGAATACATAAGCTCGCATACAAGCGTCAGCGGAAGCATCAGATATCTGAGTACAGATATGAAACAGAAACAGATAAGCCTTTAGAAAGGCGGGGCAAAACAAAACACTACGATCGAAAGGCGCAGGCCTCCTGCCTGGGACCCTCCGAACCTACTCCTGGTCGTCGGCCAACTCGTAGTAGTATCCACCCTCGGGGTAGTAGTAGCGACCGTCGGCGGGGGCAGCTGTATCCGGGGCTCCGTCATCTGGTTGCACCAAAAGGATATGGGGAGAAAAAGAAAGCAAAGCAACCGTGAGTACTCATCCGAAGTACTCAACAAGCTACTACATATGCAACATTATCAAAGGAAGGTTGTATATGTGGACTGGGTTACAGAAATGCCAGAATAGAGAGAAGGCCTAGTCCTATCGAAGACTAGCATCTTCATCGTCTTCAGCGGTCTTACAGCATTAGAAGAGTGTAGATAGCACAGTATAAAGTAGTAGTAATGTTATCAACCTCACCCAGAGATCCTTCCTCGACTCCCTGCGAGAAAGCAATCCCAGAGTCATAATATCCAAGTATCAACCTCGGCCAGAGATCCTTTCTTGATTCCCTGCGAGAAAGCAATCCCAGAGCCACATATCCAGGTATCATCTCAAATTCTAGATGTATCGATCGGGATACAACTCCGAGCGTCCGTTACCGAGGATCCGGCTATGCATAGATTAGTTCTTCCTTGCAGGGGTGCACCAACTTACCCACCACGCTCACTTAACTCCGACAGGACACACTTTCTGGGTCATGCCCGGCCTCGGCCAAACGACACATCGCAACCCTACCTAGAGCTCAGCAGAGAGGTCCCCGTCGGTCTACATCCTAAGCGCTCGAGGGTCTTGGGCCATCGCCCCTCGCCCTCCGGGTCGTTGCGCACATGGCTCAGATCCAAGCACCACCTCTGTCGTGAATGGCGCCAATCACTCCATGCCGCACTGCTGAATTGGACGTCTGACAGAGCTTTCGGCTGATGCTACGATGCAGAGTGCCCATAACTGATCCCACGTGATGGTTAGTGCTATCGGGCCAGAGGCCCACTCGGATCAAATATCCAAATCGTTAGTACATTGGGGGTGCGATAACGAGCAGAGACTCACGATCGATGTGACCCCGTCGCCCCGTCTCGAGGACTTGCGGCAAGGGCTAAGAATGCCCGACCACGCCTCGTATTCATATCTCGGGCACCTTCCAGGTCAACCCGTCTCCACATCACTCGCGGGTACCCCTCAGGGTCGACCCGCCTTTCCAAGTAACAGTTGTGAAGTCCAAGTATCCATGTGTCCATAACATCAGGGGAATCCGAGGTATCACCCTCGTTGGATTCCTACTCGATGTATCCGTCAAGGTGAACCCGGAGGAATCACCCTCGATGGGTTCACACTTGAGGTGTTGCACGACAGCGTCGTTATCGGAAGTGATAAAGGAGGAATCACCCTCGAGGACCATGACCGAATAGCTACTCTACAGAGTTAACATCAGAAGTGCTACACGAGGTATCACCCTTGGCACTCGATAGTAACGCTACAGTGTCATACAACTAAGGGGGGGGGGGATGTGCGGTGCCGGGGCCTGGCTGTCGATCGCGTTGATCGGGTCATCTGATAATCCAGCGGGGGCATCTGGGGACAAAGTGGGGTCTCTGGTGGGTCTCTACCCAGCCTATACTAAGAAGTTTAGGATAAACAGGAACGTATCAACAGCAGTTACAAAAACAGGCTATGCATCAGAAATAGGATAAACAGTAGCAGCAGCAATTCTAATGCAAGCACAAGAGAGAAGATAATAGGCGATATAGGCATGCTCAAGGGGGGGGGGGCTTGCCTGGAAGCTCTGCCGAAAAGGAAGAAGAGTCGTCGGTGACGTAGTCGATCACAGCGGCATCAGCAGCGGTCTCGGGGTCTACCGGAGAGAAGAGGGGGAAGAAACAGTAAATATAAAGCAAACAAGAGCATGACATGACAATAAGCAGAGCTAGGGGTGTTCTGACGAGGTGCTACACGATATAGGTGAAGAGGGAAAACATCCGGGAATGTTTTCCCGAAGTTTGGCATTTTCGCACAGATGAAACGGAGGGGGACGGTTTGCATGTTTGCTATGCTAGGGACGTGTGGCAGACGAACGGACCACGTATTCGGATTCGTCTCGTCGTTCTGAGCAACTTTCATGTACAAAGTATTTTCATCCGAGCTACGGTTTAGTTTATATGATTTTCTATACTTTTAATCATTTTCTGGAATTAATTTAATTATTATAATCGACATAAAAGATTAATGACATCAGCATGACATCAGTACAGCGTCAGCAGTCAACTGGTCAGCTGACCAGTCAAACTGACGCCTGGGACCCACCTGTCATTGACAGTGGGGCTAACAGAGCTTTTAAATTAACCTAATGCACTAATTAACCTACTGGGCCCACTGTCAGTGACTGATTAGTTAGTTAGTTAATTAATAGATTAATTAACCTTTTATTTAATTTATAAAACCAGTTAATTTGCGGCGGGACCCACATGTCAATGACACGGGGCCGCCCAGTCAGCATTGACCCGGTCAAAGGGGCCCAGTGGGGCCCGTTGTCAGTGGCACGAGGCGGGGCCCGCGGCTGCCACATCGGCGCCGAGTCAGCGCGGCCACCGGAGTGCGCCGGCGAGCATGTACGCGACGGAGGCTCGCCGGACTTGGCCGAAAAACGGCCACGGACGGCCGTTCGTCGCGGGGCTTGGCGCGTTCGGAAGCTGGCGATGCGGCGCATCCAATGGGGCAAGCAGCAGGGGCGGGAGCGGCCGGAGTTGAGCGGGGCTTCGACATCGGCGGCGACGGGAGTCGGGCGAACTCGAACCCGGCGCTAGGGGGCACTAGGAGGGGAGCTGGGGGTCGCGTTGAGCTCTGGTGAGGCCCGGGAGCTCGAGGCACTGCTCGGGCGCGAGCTCGGAGGCTAGTGGCCGCGACGGCGAGGCAAGCGGCGGCTGTGAGGTTCATATACGGTGGCTCGGGCGTCTATAGGCGATTAGGAAAGGAGGGGAGGAGCGCAACCGGCGCGGCGGCTCACAGTGGGGGGTCGAGGAGCAGCTCGGGGAGGCTGGGGAGGTCGCGGTGGCGCGGATCGACGGCGACGTAGAGGCGGAGCTTGACGAAGGGGATCAGCGAGGGCGGCGTCGATGTGGCGTCCCGGCTTGTGCTGGTTGGCGAAGAAGAAGCGGAGGGGCGTCCCGGAGCTCATGGTGAGGGCGGAGTGTCGAGGGGAGGTCGATGGCCGTGGTGGCGCGCGGTGGACGGCGGAGGGCGCGCCGGCCCTTCCTCCAGAACAACAGAAAGGAAGAGGTGGAGATGGGGGAAGAGAGGCCAGAGAGGTCAGGGGGAGTGCAGGGTGTGGCCCTTAACCACCCACGGCGAGCGATAGAGCTGCTGTCGAGCGCGCGAGGATGGGGGCCCCGGGCGGGCGCGCACGCGCGTGCGGCTGGAGACGACAGCGAGGGGGGAGTGAGCAGGATGTAGGGGAAGAGCGTGAGGGAGTCCTGGATTAGGGGGTCCCCGGGCGTCAGAGCTATGTGACATGGGCCGGACTGATGGGCTGTGAAGATACAAGATAGAAGATCTTCTCCCGCGTCCAAATGGGACTCTCCTTTGCGTGGATGGCAAGATAAGCGTTCGGATATGAAGATTCCTTCCTCTGTAAACCGACTCTGTACAACCCTAGGTTCCCCCGGTGTCTATATAAACCGGAGGGTTTAGTCCGTAGAGACAATGACAATTCCCGTTGGCTAGACATCTAGGGTTTAGCCATTACGATCTCGTGGTAGATCAACTCTTGTACCCCCTATACTCATCAAATACAATCAAGCAGGACGTAGGGTTTTACCTCCATCAAGAGGGCCCGAACCTGGGTAAACATCGTGTCCCTCGTCTCCTGTTACCTTCGATCCTCAGACGCGCAGTTCGGGACCCCCTACCCGAGATCGGCCGGTTTTGACACCGACATTGGTGCTTTTATTGAGAGTTCCACTGTGTCGTCAGCCGAAGGTTCGATGGCTCGTTCGATCATCAACAACGATGCTGTTTCCGGAGAGAACTTCCTCCCCGGTCAACTTTTTGTGTTCGGCGGCTTCGCTCTGCGTGCAAACTCGATCGGCCGCCTCGAGCAGATCGACAGCTACGCCCCTGGTCATCAGATCAGTTTTGGGAATCTGAATTATGTCGCCGATATCCGAGGAGACTTGATCTTCGAAGGATTCGCGGCTCCGACCACCGCTCTGGCCTTAGATCCGGAGCAAATCGCCGGGTCCGGAGATGGGAGTTTAGAACCCCCCGGACTCTCCGCAATCATGGAGCTTACTACCGGAGATCCAGAGGAGACCGCGTCATCGGCTAGCCCGGAGTCAAACCGGATTCCCTTCATCGCCGGAGAGCCGGACTCGTCCCCGGACTCTAGATCCGAACTCTTAAGCTCCATGACAAGTAAGCAAGGCCAGGAGGCTTTCGCCTCACCCAGCGCCAAAGACTTTGGTCTCCCCGTCCAATCCTCGCCCTTAAGCGAGGCTCTGGACTTAATGCGATCCCTCGCCATTACAGAGGAACCACTTCCGAACTACGCCCAGCCCGGACTAGGGGCTGAGAGCGGGGAATTTTACGTCCCACCCACCACCCACTTGATAGCCACTGTCGAAGACTTAACAGACATGCTCGATTACGCTTCCGAAGACATCGACGGTATGGACGACGATACCGGAGTTGAACCAGCTCAAAACCCGCCTATCACCGGGCGTTGGACTGCCACTTCTACATACGACGTGTACATGGTGGATACACCCAAAGAGGACGACGATGGCAATCAGGATCCGATCGAGGACAAGCCCGTCGAAGTTCCACCAAAGCAACGACGTCAACGACGCCGTTCAAGATCGCGGCGAGGAAAGGAAAATAATACCGGCACCGGAGATAATGACACTCCGGAGAATGCCGAAGACTCGGAGCACCCCATCGAGCCTGCCGTAGAACAGGATGACGGGGAATACGGACAAGTCAACCTAGACGAACCGACAGAGAATGATGATTCGGAGGACAGTAACTATTTACCGGCCTCTGAGGAGGAAGTCAGCCTCGCCAACGAAGATTTCATCGTGCCAGAGGAACCCCTCGAGCAAGAACGCTTTAGGCGACAGCTCATCGCAACATCGAGGAGCCTAAAAGAGAAACAGCAACGGCTTCAAGCCGAAGAGGATACGCTCAACGATATATGGACTAAAGTCCTAGCGGCCGAAGAATACGGCCTCGAGCGCCCAACGAAGAGCTACCCGAAGCGCAAGCTACTACCACAATTCGACAACGAGGCCCTTGAGCTAATATCGCCAAAGTATAATCCTGCTGACGAACCCGACCGACCACCACGCGGTCGGGACAGAGCGGCTACACACGCCGAACACCAGCCCGCGCCACCTCGCCGAAAAAGCAAGGGGGTAGCTGCTCAGGACTACACCTATGACCTACGACAGGAGCTAGACAATAGAGCCGGCCAGACCAGATTAATCTACGGATCAAGGGGACGTGCTCCAACAAGAGACGACGGCCATCAAGCCTGGCGTGATAAGCACAACCTCAACCGGGCTGAAAACCGAATACGGATATCGTCTGAATTCCATCATGATGTTGCCCAATATAGAGGCGCCGCACACCCCTTATGCTTTACCAATGAGGTCATGCAGCACCAATTTCCAGAAGGGTTTAAACCCATAAACATCGAATCATACGATGGAACGACAGATCTCGCGGTATGGATTGAGGACTTTCTTCTCCACATACACATGGCCCGCGGCGACGATCTCCACTCCATCAAGTACCTCCCACTAAAATTAAAGGGACCAGCTCGGCACTGGCTAAACAGCCTCCCAGAAAACTCCATTGGCAGTTGGGAAGATTTGGAAGACGCCTTTAGAGACAACTTCCAAGGCACATATGTCCGGCCTCCAGACGCCGATGACCTTAGTCATATAGTCCAGCAACCCAGAGAGTCAGCCCGGAAGCTCTGGACCAGGTTCCTAATTAAAAAGAACCAAATTGTCGACTGTCCGGACGCCGAAGCCCTCGCGGCCTTTAAACACAGCGTCTGGGATGAGTGGCTCGCCCGATACCTCGGCCAAGAAAAACCGAAGTCCATGGCGGCCCTTACCGCACTCATGACCCGCTTTTGCGCGGGAGAAGATAGCTGGCTAGCCCGTTGAAGCAATAGCACCAACGACCCTGGCACCTCCGAAGCCAGAGACGGCAACGGTAGGCCACGACGCAACAAACAGAAGCATCGAAGCAATAATGCAGATACTGAAGATACGGCGGTCAACGCCGGATTCAGTGGCTCTAAACCCGGTCAGCAGAAAAAGCCATTCAAAGGAAACAAAGATGGTCCATCCAGTCTGGACAGAATACTTGATCGACCTTGCCAGATCCACGGCACCCCCGACAAGGCTGCCAATCATACCAACAGAAATTGTTGGGTTTTTAAACAGGCCGGTAAGCTAAACGCCGAACATAAGGGAAAAGGGTCGCCCAGCGAGGACGACGATGAAGAACCTCGCCCACCGAACACAGGGGGGCAGAAGAAATTTCCCCCCGAGGTAAAAACGGTGAGTATGATATACGCTACACATATTCCCAAGAAGGAGCGCAAACGGGCGCTAAGGGACGTCTACGCCGTAGAGCCGGTCGCCCCGAAATTCAACCCATGGTCGGTTTGTCTGATCACCTTCGATCGAAAGGATCACCCGACCAGTATCCGTCATGGAGGTTCGGCAGCTTTGGTCCTCGATCCAATTATCGACGGATTCCACCTTACGCGAGTCCTCATGGACGGTGGTAGCAGCCTTAACCTGCTTTATCAGGACACTGTCCGCAAAATGGGTATTGATCCGTCAAGAATCAAGCCTACTAAAACCACCTTCAAAGGAGTAATACCCAGTGTAGAGGCCCGCTGCATGGGCTCAATCACATTGGAAGTAGTCTTCGGTTGCCGGACAACTTCCGAAGCGAAGACTTGATCTTCGATATCGTCCCCTTCCGCAGTGGTTATCACGCACTGCTCGGACGTACGGCCTTCGCCCGCTTCAAACCAGTCCCGCATTATGCTTACTTAAAGCTCAAGATGCCTGGACCACGAGGCGTTATAACAGTCAATGGAAACATGGAGCGCTCCCTCCGTACAGAGGAGCATACCGCGGCCATCGCAGCCGAGGTGCAGGGTGGCCTCGCTAAGCCGAATACTATGCTGGCAGTCAAGCCCCCGGACACGGCTAAACGAGTCCGGTCTACCCTGCAGAACGACAGTCCGGCTCATTCAGAGCTAGATTAGCAATTCGGCCTCCGTCAATGCCCCAGCCTGATAGCGGCATACGTACCGCACGTACATAACTACGCGTTAAAAATACCATGAGCAAGGACGGAGGCATGCTAAACATAAGGTCCACGATACGTCTTGACCCTATCCAGACCTCCATATTGCTCCACCTCTTTTCTTCTTGTTTTTATTTTTCAGGTTCTTTACAACTTACACCAATTCCTGGTGGTAATAGGGGCCGCCTTCCAGGCCCCTTATGCAAACTCAATTATTGATCCTCTCAAAGGATCATACACCAAGGTGACAAGCGGCGCAGACGTGCGGCAGAGTGTCCAAAGGATCTTCAAGATCAAATTTTTAATTTTAGGACCCGTATACAGCTTTCCCTTGTCTTTGGCATATAAAATAGCCGTGATGCTTATCGCATCTTCCGTACAAATACGTTCGACGTACCAATCAGACTATAATGGAAACAGTTTTGCCCAACCCTGTTAGGCATTGGCTTACCTTTTTCTGTTTTTCCACTTCACGTCCAAATTGGCATATACACCTTGGTCCGACTTTAATCGCCAGGGGCTCTATATGTATCTTCAACAATTAAAAGTCCAAACACTCTCAGAGTGCACTTCAGCGTCCCGAATACTGCATTATATGCATCGGCTCCGAATCACGTCTTTGGTCAATAGTTGGGTTGCCCGGCTCCTGTGCTTGCTACCTTACGTTCCGTTTTCGGCTAAGGTAGTAAAGGGAGAACTACTGCGATTGTATTTCCGGCTAGCCCAGTCAAGCACCTCAGTAGAGAAAGCCGAAAACTGACTGTCGTGATGCGGCGAGAGCTGGTCAGCAATTCGGCGACTTATTAAATCTCTAGCGATTTTTTTCCGTATTACACGAAGGACTGGCTTTTTTCAGTCACGCGTCTAAGGCACCTAAGTTCGATAGCCGCATACGCACCAGGGGCTACCTTACAGCCCCATTGTCAAACTCCTATGGCTAAGTGAGAGTGGTAAAGCCACATAGTCCGATTGCCTGGTTCGCCGCACTGACACCTCCTTTACGGACCAAGACGTTGGGTCAAGTGTGATTATGTGCTAGTCTGAACACCCCCGTAGTATCTACGTGGGGGCTGAAGCCGACGACTGGCAAACTCTCAAAGATAAAAACAGCCGCACAGGAGGAAAAATAATGTAAGATTACAGGCACAAATATATTACAAAGGCCTTGGTTTATAATACAATGTCTGGGTAGCTCGGATACATTTACTCGAATATAATATCCTTTGAGCATTGACCCTCTATCAAGCGGGCACCCTCAAGGACATCGTCAAAGTAGCACTCCGGCTTGCGGTGGGCCTTGCCTCCGGGTGGGCCCTCAACAGCCACATCGGCTGCCTTCATCTTCGCCCAGTGCATTTTGACACGGGCAAAGGCCATCCGCGCACCTTCTATACACACTGAACGCTTCATAGTTTCAATTCGCGGCAAGGTGTCGCCGAGCCGCTTGACCAGGCCAAAGTAGCTGCTTGGTATGGGTCCGGCCGGCCATAGCCGGACTATGATGTCCTTCATGGCCAAACCAGACATCCTATGCAGCTCTGCCAGCTGCATCATCTGGTTATTTAGCAGCGCTGGCCGCTCCGGCGCCAGGTACTGCGACCAGAAGAGCTTTTCTGTTGTGTTCCCCTCTTGGGCCCGGAAGTACTCTGCGGCGTCAGCTGCACTCCTTGGGAGATCCGCAAAGGCGTCTGGAGCACTCCACAGTCGATTTAGCAAAGTATATCTTCGACCGCCAAATATACTCTATAAAAGAAAAGGCTTACCAGCCACTATCTGTCCGGCCTGCTTGATCTCCTCGCGAGCCGCTCGGGACTCGCCTCGCGCATCCTTTGCCTCTTGAAGAGCCTTGTTGAGTTCGGCCGCTTGGGCTTTATTACTCTCCTCTAAGGCCTCACACCTGTTGGCGGCATCTTGAAGCGCCTGCTCCACTTCGGTCACCCGCTCCTCATACTTGCGACGGGTCGCCTGCTCGGCCTCTAAATCCGTAGCCGCTTTATCAGCGGCCACCTTGCTTGCCTCTGCCTCCTTCTTGGCTTCAGCAAGGGCACTCTTGAGGGTCTCGACCTCGGCCGCGCTGCCTATATTCATAAACATAGCAGCACATGAGCTTCAGCTCTGATTTTGTATTGCAAATTCGGCTCGTCAGGAGACGTTCAAAAGCATATCTTGGGCCTCATCAAACCGTTTGTTGATACGGTCGATTTCATCATCAGCCAGCTTCAGTTTCCGCTGGAGTTCGGAAACTTCAGCGTCCTTGGCTGAAGCCGCTAACAATGAAGCCTGTTCATCAAAATAGATAAGTACGTTATCTCCGACGAAATTTTGATCCTCTGTCCGCCCTCTTTCTTCCGAAGAGCCGAACAGAGTCTCAGGGGCTACTATCAATATACAGGCATCCTTTTTATATATGAAAAGCGACTACAGATATTACATCACATACCTCAAAGCCTGTTAGCAGGCTAGTGAACGCTTCGTTCAGTCCGCTTTTGGCGGACTGAACCTTTTCAACCACCGTACCCATTAAGGCACGATGTTCATCCGTGACGGAAGCATGTTGAAGTGCTTCCCTCAAGGTGTCCGGCGCCTCCGGATTGATGGAGGACGCCGGTGGAGTCGGCACTCCCCCCTCTTTCGAAGGAGGCTGCTCGCTCAAGCCCGGGGCCGTGTGGGTCTCCGGAGCGGTATTCGGCTGGGGGCCGGACTGGTTAGGGCCCCCGCCGTCAGTCTCCATGGGGATTACGCCCTCCATGTTTCCGGCAGCCGAGGCATTACCCTCTGGCGCCATTTCAGCGGCCTTTCGCACCTCTCCTTGGCCTGGGGAGGTCCTTTGAGACAACACCTCGGTGTTATCCGTGGCATGCGGCGGGGAGGCTTGCGGAGGCGACTCGCTCTCCATCATGTCTGGCGCCAAAGAATTCCCCGAAGACAGTGATTGTTGGGGGAGGCATGGGCCGGACTGAAAATTATAGATATGTCACCCTACAATTCATAAAAAGCCGGATACATACAGTATCTTTGAATACTTACGATTCGGCCAGGGGCTTCGGCCTGGGGTGCCACGCGGGGACGGCCTCGGTGTCTGATTCCGAATCGTCCGAAAGGGTGATCTTCCCCTTTTTGGACGCCTCCGCCTCTAGGTCCTCAGTAGCCCCCCTTTTCTTCTTTCCCCCCTTAAGGGGAGAATTGCTCTCCTCCTCTTCCTGTTCGTTTTCATCTCCCTCATGGGAGGAGAGAGCTTCGGTATCTTCAGACGCTATGTCCGAAGTACCTTTACGGCGAAGGCCACTCCTGGCCTCCTTGCCCTTCTTCTTGGCCTTTTTCTCTGTCGCCTGGTACGGCGCCGGAACCAGCATCTTCGTCAGAAGAGGAACAACTGGGTCTTCGGGCAGTGGAGCCGGACACCAAATCCGCTCCGCCTTCTTTGTCCAGCCCTGAAGGATAAGAGGAAGGTTTGGCATACTCCGTGGATCTACAAGTTGAGGATCTTTTTATCTGAGCAACTTACTGGAGAAGCCGGATGAGCGCGATCGAGGCCGAGGTCTTCGGTCGTTTTCGGCCATGACTTCTGGGCCTTGAAGAGCAGCTTCCATATATCTTCGTGCGTTGTGCCAAAGAACCGCTGCAAGGTTCGGGGACTGGCCGGATCAAACTCCCACATTTGGAGAGTCTGTCGTTGGCAGGGGAGAATCCGGCGAAAAAGCATCACCTGGATCACGTTAGCAAGACTGGTGTTCTTTTCTATCATGCTCTTGACGCGCTTCTGCAGCGTCATCACCTCATCAGATGATGCCCAGTCCAGGCCCTTGTTAATCCATGATGCAAGCCGCATTGGAGGACCGGATTTGAACTCAGGAGTGGCGGCCCACGTGGCGTCACGGGGCTCCGTGATGTAGAACCACTCCTGTTGCCATCCCTTCACGGTCTCTATGAAGGTCCCCTTTGGCCAGGTGACATTGGGGAGCTTGCTCACATGGCGCCGCCGCACTCCGCGTGTTGACCCTCGACCACTTTCGGCTTCACGTTGAAGACCTTGAACCACAGGCCGAAGTGAGGGGGGATTCGGAGGAACGCCTCACATACGATGATAAACGCCGAGATGTTGAGGAAAGAATTCGGGGCTAGATCATGGAAATCTAGCCCGTAATAGAATATGAGCCCGCGTACGAAAGGGTGTAGTGGAAACCCTAGCCCGCGAAGGAAGTGAGGGATAAATACTACCCTCTCATTAGGCTCCGGGGTGGGGATGATCTGCTTTTTGGCAGGGAGCCGGTGGGCGATTTCCGCGGCTAAATACCCCGCTTCCCGGAGTTCCTTGATGTTTCCCTCCGTGACGGAGGAGGCCATCCACTTGCCCTGCGCTCCAGATCCGGACATGGCTGGAGTGTTTACTGGGGACGGAAAAGATTGAAGCTTGGGCACTGGAGCTCGAGGGTGGATGGGCTAGGGAGTTAGAAGGCGTGGGGTGAAAGATGAATCTTTATCTTCTTATAAAGGCAGTAAATATCGAGCGCCTCCGCACGAGCCTTAAAACTCACCTATTCCCAAGGGGTCGTGCGAACGGCACGGTTGGATTACCCAAACCCGTATTAATGAGAATCCCGCAATAAGGGGACACGATCTCTGCTTCGACAAGACGTGTCAATGAGAACCGCGCCCCGAAGCGCAAAGCGGGAGGCTGCAAAACGGTTCGAAATGATAATAAAGGCCAGAACATAACGTCTCGCCGGAAAAGCTGTCAGTAGACATGACTTGTTTGAGTATTTTGCCCTTGTGGTTCAGGGTTGTAACTATTATACAGAGCCGGATACAGTTCTTTTGATCAACTACTTTGAAGTATTCGAAGGAGGAACCTGCCTTGCAATGCCGAAGACAATCTGCGCGCCGGACACATCATCATTGAAGCCTGTTTCAGGGGCTACTGAGGGAGTCCTGGATTAGGGGGTCCCCGGGCGTCCGAGTTATGTGACATGGGCCGGACTGATGGGCTGTGAAGATACAAGATAGAAGATCTTCTCCCGCGTCCAGATGGGACTCTCCTTTGCGTGGATGGCAAGATAAGCGTTCGGATATGAAGATTCCTTCCTGTGTAAACTGACTCTGTACAACCCTAGGTTCCCCAGGTGTCTATATAAACCGGAGGGTTTAGTCCGTAGAGACAATGACAATTCCCGTTGGCTAGACATCTAGGGTTTAGCCATTACGATCTCCTGGTAGATCAACTCTTGTACCCCCTATACTCATCAAATACAATCAAGCAGGACGTAGGGTTTTACCTCCATCAAGAGGGCCCGAACCTGGGTAAACATCGTGTCCCTCGTCTCCTGTTACCTTCGATCCTCAGACGCGCAGTTCGGGACCCCCTACCCGAGATCGGCCGGTTTTGACACCGACAGAGCGCCAGACGGGCTGGGCCTCCCTGTTTGACTTAGGCCCAGGCTCATGGGCCTTTTTCTTTTTCTACTTTTCTTTTCTGTTTTCTGTTTCTGTTTTGCCTTTTCTTTTTATTACAAAACACTTTTACAAAATGTGAGACTTGTCAAATTAAATATTATGCAATATCTTCCACTGCCAGAAAAAGGTTTGGAAGCAATTGGATTTGATTTGTATTTTTAATTAATTGCAAAAGTATTAAATAGTGCTGTTAGGTGCTGTTTTTAGTTGATAGAGTCATTTAACTAATTTATTTAATGTTGGTTATAATTTTATAATTGTTCCTGGATTATCTGCAATATTATGAACATTTTAGTTTTTAAATTTGAACAACTTTTATTTTCACTTTATATTTGAATTTCAATTTGAATTGGAATTTGAAAAGAGATATGATCCCAATGATGATTAAGCATTGTTAATCATGGTGACTTGGCACTAACATGTGGAATTACTGTAACTAACCACTGGGGGTGTTACACGCCGCCCCTCACATCTCCGTGCTGGCCTCTACCCATCGCCTTTGCGTGGCCTCGGCCGTAGCGACGCCGCCGCAACTTCAAGGACGCCGGTTGTCGGGGACGCCGCCTAGACCGCCTGGCTGACCGGCGGGGGCGCGTCGGAGGCGCCACCTGGACCGCTCATCGCCGTCGGACCTGTCAGGGACACCGCATGGCCGTCTGTTGGCGTCAGGCCGTCGGACCATCATGGACACTGCCTGGACCGCCTGCCCATCCCTCTCCGTCGGGCCTAGGTCGTCAGCTCTGCCATCAGGGGACACGCCGCCATCAAACACGCAGCCGCCTGGCCAGAGGTCTTTCATCTCTGCTTTCTTCATTTCTTCCGGAGAAGATTGATTCACGTTTCACTGAACGGAAAAGCAGCCTCTATGCACTAAAAATTGAACCCAAATCAGGCTTCGTAAAACTGAACCAAAAGCAGCCTCGTGTGCACACATTCAACAGTTATTAAGCTTCATTACCAACGTGCGCTATGAAACAACTAGGTTACACAGTGGTATGGAACTTTTGGTAGCACCTGAGTAGTAGATCAGGTGTGCTAATTTCAATGGATTGTGCTTAGATTTTTGGATTTCTCTTTTAGCGGCCTGAGGACAAGGTATGTGCCCCCTCCCCTAGTCACTTGATATACCATTAACTACGTTGGATCAGTACAAATTTCAATCCATTTGAAGGAAGAGATGGACCTGCCGCTGGTGGTGCTTACACAAACTATTTCTTTTGATGCTACTTTTCTAAAGAAACTTGAGGTATATCTTCAAGCCGGATTAAGATTACACGTGTGTTGCACGTGCGCATTTACTAGTAGGAAACTAAAATAAGAAATCCGGATTACCCCAAATGCTGAGACCGGTCTGGACGTCCAAAACTCTACAAATCGAAACCAAACGGGAAAGATTTGGGGGAGTCCGGAAATACGCCATGTCGGACTCCGTCACCTTCGTCTCACCCAACCGTCTGCTCTTTCACCCAAACCCTCTTCACCCACCGCCTCCGTCTGCTCTATGCGACGCATTCATGCATGTCAGAGCAAAACCCTACCACTCCAGCACTTTCTCCGTCCGTCCTAGCCGCCGGCTGACCATCCCACCGTTGTCCTTCATCCGCCATTGCAATGGTCGTGGCTTCTCGTGGCTGCTGGATTTCACTGTGTGTCTGTCGTCTGCTATTGCAATGGTCGAGGCTTCTCGTGGCTGCTAGATTTCTCTGTCGTCGCGACATCGCGTCAAGATCGAGGTCGAGGTCCATGGTGCAGAGGTACGGGCCAACCTCCGAGCTCTCCGGAGCAAAGCTCGAGCGAGTCGGAGATGGAGGAGGGGGAGGAGGAGGGCGACTCCAATGCGATAGCGGAGATCGTCATGAAGGAGGCGGAGGACGAGGAGCATGTGCTGCACTGGTGCAGGAGTTGCCACGCGTCTGGTTTGACCCTGCTGCAGGCGGAGCAACACTACAACCGGGTGTTGGCGGAGGCGGAGCAAGAGAAGAAGGCGTCGCCGGTGTCCGTGTTCCTCCTGCTGCAGGAGACGTAGCGGTACAACCTGGCGCTCCTCAGGACCACCGACTAGCGAAGGACCAGCTCTCAATGACGCGGGCATTCGAAGATGCCACTGCGGCCATGGTCGCGACGGATTCGGGACTCGTCGGCGAGCAGTGGGCCATGCTCGAATCCGTGCACAACGGCCACACCATCTGCCATGAGCGCTGACAGCTCCGTGTCAACAAGGCAGAGCGCAACCGCCTCTTCGACGCGTTGGAGGCGGCAACCGACGACACCAAAGTCGGCAACTCCACCTCATTCATGCCGTCCCGTATCAATGTCGAGGCCATACCGTCCAGTGTGGGGATCGTCCACTTGACCTCCACCGGTCACATTGACGGCCAGGCGGACTCCAACGGGGAGGGGTAGAGTAGTGTGTGGACACGGTAGAGTCCGGTCCTTTTGCTATGTTAAAATTGTTCTAAAATGAATGGAAATGTGTCCTCTTTTATTCGGTAGAGTAGGATGGTGTCCACCCTCATCACTGTCATTGTCTACAGATAGATGACACATCCAAACGCGTCCGCGGACATTTGATGATGTTTGTTTTGGTAATCCGCATTGAAGTTGCTCTAAGATGCATCAAGGTAATTGTACTATCTAAACATCAAACATGCACCAGGAGACGATGCCAGCTAGGGGCCTTAAATAAATGAGTTTTCCGCCAGTGAATAGATCCAATCCAAGATTGGATCAGGCCATAAAAATTTCTGAAACCAGAGATCCATCATCCAGTCCAGCTATACCAGCTGGTATATTCTTTGACAGGACTCCAGCCCCAATGATCCAGGAGAGAAAGTACAAGCATCTCACGTGAAGCTGTTCAAAGCAGCCGCCCTTGCCATGTGTTCCTGAATCCAGTGGATGTTATAATAACTTCGAAACAGAAATGTTGAATCTCAATCTTTCACCCTTGCAGGAGCTGCTAATTTATCATAAAATGCACTGGAGTTTAGAAAGTAAACCGGACACATGTTGTCAGCTAAATACGTCCAGTTGTAGGTTACTCTGCTGAGCAGAGATCACATGATGGGCGCATGCTTTCAATGCGAACGTAACGTGCGCCTGACAAACCTTCTATCCATCACCAAATGGGAAGTACCACAGTGTAGGGCCGTTCGGGACGGTCAGTCACTGCGGGATAGGAGGACGAGATGTGCTGTGAGACTGTGACCGGGGGCAGTAAACTACTATCACAGAAACCGTATTTGCTCTGCGGCCAGCTTCCCGCCAAATTCAACTGCTCTCAAACCGGCTTCCCGCCATATTCAATCTTCTTCTCCTAGTCCCCTTCCCGCCAACGTCGAGTACCCAAAATTAAGGCCAGGTCAGTTGCGGTTTCTACACTAGCTGTAGCTGCCCGGATCAAGAAGCAGCCCTGCTGTGTTTTTACTTTGCGTGATTCTTCTACTCGTACGTATGGTACGTACGCAGCAAGTTGGAGTATATTTTGTTGATTCTTGGGGGCCACGAAATAAACCGCATAAGGAAATTGGAGGGACATGTCAGAGGATAAGCACGTACACATGGATGTACGTGTGTTGGGAGAACATTGGATGCCTTTGGGTGGAGTGGTCACTCCTGGTCAACTGGTAAATGCATATTTGTTTCGCGGTTCTGAAAACATTGGGAGAGAAAAACACATGATTATGATAGAAATGCACGTGCAAAACGGCAGATGGGAAAGCATTAAAATAATAATCAAAATTGTGAAAGGAATTGATTCAGTCCTAGACACCGTTGTACTCTAACCCACGTTGTACTCTAACCCAAATTGTAAAAGGGAAACACTTTCTATCTATAGTCTGAAAAGATGCCAATGCCAGACCACTTAATTGCCGTCGATTTGATTGAAATCAGACGCTCAAGGTTCTGCTTCTTATATGTAAATAAAAAAATAAAAAAATCCCATCGGACTAACGAACCGCAATCAAAGCCCGTAAATCTCTCTCCCTAATCTCGCACACAGCGCCCAGCTCTTCCTCCACCTCGCACGCATCGCCTCCAGCCCTCCAGCTTGCCTCGCCCAGATCCCCTTCTCCCTCGCCTCGCACACAGCTGACTCCACCGGCCAGCTCCGCGTCCCTGGTCACCGACGAGTTTGCAACCTAACTCGCCGTCGCGCTTATCTCCACCAGGATCAGGCCCCGCTCCACTTGCCGTTCTGGACTCCTGTCCACCTCGTTGGTGTAGCACTCGGTTCAGGAACAAAGCAAGCACGAATGGAGTATCATAGGTTCGCCCACCACATCCTCATCAGAACTAGGGTTTGAGTCCTCTCCTCTTATACTTTTTAATGATGTAGTACTAGTTGACTCCTAAATTAATTGTTTTCTGATTTTCATTTGATATCTAGATGCCAATACCTTGGTTTATGCCATGTTTGTGGGTGTGAATTTGTGCCGTCTAGCATGTATTGGATCACTAAATCAACCACAAATTTTTTGTGAACTGGGTAGGTGCATCACACAAATATGCCTCCTCGGTTGGCAGCAATATTAGTATTTGTGCCCTTTTTTTTTTTCAATTTTCAATGCTTCCAAGTAACAACACAAATGTACCCAGTGCACCTTTTCATGTTTCTTTGTCAAGAAAATTACTTCCATTGGTCACCAAAAAATTGGTTAAATTTGTATGTAGGCGACGAAAATCATACATTCTCATGTTGGCAGCAATCTTAATTGTTTCCATTATCAATTTCTATGCTTCCGACCAAGACGAATAATGTTGAGCTGTCATATTATCATGCTTCCTACAAAATCGACATACTGTGTTTACTAAACTATTTAGGTACATAGGATAAGCTTCTTAATTCCAATGTCTTGCTTCCATAAATTATTTTCAGTGAACATCTTCATGTCTCGGTTTATTCCTTCAATTCCCATATTTTGACACACACCAACGAACATGCCGAAACAGATTGTATGCTCAAGAGTCGACATGCGGCACTTCAGCTCAATGATGTCGTCTTAGATTGAAACGTGTGTGACCTTACCAAACCAACAATTAGTTTTGATGAAATTGTTGTTCTAGATCTAAAATAAGTGCACTCACGTATTGGTGGCAAGCATGGGTTATCCTCAATTCCAAAGTATTGTTCTTGAAGTATGTACAAGCTTTGTTGAGGCTGTATGAATATGATGCTTCCAAATACCCATGCTTCATATGCATCATACTTGTGCTTCTTCGCTACATAGAGTGTGACATTCTAAATATGTTTCTATTTTTGTACTCTTGTTTTATGTTGAGATAGCATGGAGTTGATGCTTCAAAAATCCATGATTCCTAAGCATCATACATCTGCTTCTTCAATCTTGGTAATTGGCGGCAATAGTCCACAATCAGTTTGCTAAAATAGTTTTCTTACTGAAAATAGTTTAGTGTTGTTCATGTTTGTGGTTATATTCACAATATCCTATGTTCATATTAGCTAAGATTTTATATTTTAGTTAACTTTATGCCCTAATCATGCTAGCGCAAATTTGCGTGCTTCCAGGTGTCTTGTATATGGTGTGATAAAATGAAACTATGCTTCCAATCCACCGTGCTTCCTTCTTTAATGTCTTGCATATTTCTATCTAATGTATTTTTGCTTCGATCATTGTAAGTGTGTGCTACTTTTATACATTTTTTGCTTCAGTCATTATCAGATACTGGCATATGCTTCAAACTTTACCGGTGTTGCTTCTGTTAGTAAATTTTGTTGTACAATTATTTTGCTTTGTTTAGTGATTTTTTTATCACTACAATGCGTGCTTCCTTTTTCCTCACTGGATGCTTTTATTGTACAGATATTTTGCCGCACCTGATTCCAGCTGTGCTTCGTTGTTACCAACATACTCCCAATGATCTTCTAATGCGTTGAGTATGTATGAGATGAGATCAAGTTCTAAGTTGTCGGTTGTGCTGTGAATGATGTAGGGCTGGTGGCATGAGCAGATCATGCCATCATGATCATATTATCCAGTGCCCTCCACCACACTAGCTACGACAATGTTAAAATAGTGTTGTAATAGTCTTTTAATTTTGTTGCAAAACAGAGTTGTAATTGGTTCCAAAGGAAATGTTTACATTATATACAAAAAGAGTGTTCCCTTTACATCAAAATTTTGGTTCCGAAGCTCTTAGAAACAAAGCACAGATCAAATGCTTATGTTGACCAATATGTTTCTGCTGCAGTACAAATTATTTGCTTCGGTCTAATGGAATGTTTTCATGGAAGCACGCAAATGCTATGTTATCATTGCATAGAAATACGCCTTGGATTTTTTACTACATTTATTTGTAATATTTCCATGAATCAAAGGAATGATTCCATTCCACATCCATGTATGTTTTGTAGCATAAAATGCATCTGGAAAAACAAAATTTCGTACTAGATTTTAGTTGTTTGAAACTAATCATAATTAACCAACATTATTTCCACATGGAAGCAATGTTTCATTCAGCATGGAAGCAAAATTCTAGTCGGCAACTGCTAACAAGTAACACAGTTTCTTTTAGACCGAAGCACATTTTGCTTGCGCTCGATGCAATTTGAAGGAATACTGGAAACAAGAAGTGCTTCGTAAGGAAATAAATTGTGATTCATAAGGAAGAAAAATGCTTTTGGAAAGTCTCTACGCTACATTAATTTCCCCCTAATTAGTTCCCTGAAACTCCTCGATTGGTTTCCTAAATATCTGGTATCAGTTTCCCCATATAAGGTGCTTCCATATCTCAACAAACTTGCTTCCAAATAACTCAGTACTATCCAACGGTCCACCAGGTTGTGATCCAACGGCTGCACGCTGGTCTGATGGGAGGCTAGGAATCAGTAGTCTGATTCCTAGTGCTTCCCATTGTAAAAGGGACTTTGGTTGTCTAATCTCTGTGACCTCCGTACTCTTGCTATTGACCCCAATGAAGGGTGAGAACATATGGAGGATCCGACATGCAACCCCTTCCAAGAAAAGCACAAAAAACTGATAAAAATCTCAAGCTTCCAAGGTGTTATATCGCAAGATTAGGAGGGTTTGGTGCACTCGGGCATGAAAGCCGCCAAGGAACTCACAAACTCTCAGATACTAGGGGGGAAACTCGATTGATGTGGATGCATGAGAGAGTTAAATAGGATATGCGGGCTAGATATAGGTCACACATGATAGTTCGCAAATCCCACCGCATAGGTTATTACGTGGGATGAATTAAGTGGTGCCATGGATAGAAAATCCTACCCATTGCCTATAGGATGAATGGGAGGTGAAGCGTACAAATCACACCCCGCACCATAGAATGGGCCAGCCCAGTAACAACACCACGCACATTTCAGCGGTGGTTCTATTGGGTTCTACATAAGTTCTTCCAATTTTAGTGTTTTTTTTTCTCGTCTTTATTCTATTTATTTTTCCTTCTCTTTTTTCTCTTGCTCCCTTAAAACTTCTGAATTTTTTAATTTTTTTGAACATTTCTAAAAGATCTGGAATATTTTAGAAATGTAGGAACATTTTTATAAAATTCATAAACATTTTTAGATGTTCAAATCATTTTTATTATAAACTTTAATGATTTTTTGTATAAAATTGGAGATTATTTTTAGAATAAATTATTTTTTATTCCATAGTAGGAGTAATACTTTTCAAGTCTCTCAAAATAGCGACAATCTTTTTTTTCCTTCGCAGGGGGCACACAGATTTTCTTCCCGCGTGCGAGGGGAGCGCACAAGAGCATGCTATGTGGGCTGGCCTAGTGCGCGTTTTACGGTCAATTTATCGTACAAAGCGAAGAATTGGAGTACCCGCCGTGGCGAAATCACTAATTAAGAAATATTCCTTTCAAATATCACTTCCACTCATCAGGATGCGACAAGTGATGCATCGCATGCGCGTCACTTGTCGCAACCTGTGAGTTTTTCCTTTTTACGTAGATCCGTTTATTCAAAACGTTTTATCTCTTAAATCGTGTGTCCAAATCTCGAGCCATTTTCACCAATGGATTCCCCGCCTCGAGATCATCAAAACTACATCCCATATTGATAGGTTTTAATATTTAAACAAAAAACCAGACGAAAAAAAATCAAACTGTGAGCACATTTTTTTCCTTTTCGAAAGAGGCACGGCCGTGCTTCTCACGAAAGAAAAACTGTGCCTCTCGCGGAAGGAAAAAAAACCGTTTTCCCCCCTTTCCGAGAGGCACAATCGTGCCTCTCATGGAAGCGAAACCGTGCATCTCGCGGAAGGAAAAAAAAGAAAACACATTTTTTGTCGTTTCAGAGAGGCACGTCCGTGCCTCTCGCAAAAGCAAAATCATGCCTCTCGTAGAAGCAAAACCGTGCTTCTCATGGAAGAAAAAGAAGGAAACGCATTTTTTTTCCGTTTCCGAGTCGTGAAAGCAAAATCGTGCCTCTCGCAGAAGAAAAAACGCGTTTTTTCTCGCAATTTTTTTGAATTTTTTTCCGTCCAAAAGCTAAGAAAGACCGATGAAAAGCCAAAAGGCCAAAAAACCCGTCTAAAAAGCCAAAAACACGTGCGAAAAAATATCCAGAGGAAACGCCCAGAGTACGACATGTGGCAATAGCTGAGAGCACGCCAAGTGACGCGCTCTCAGCCCACCCTCAAGTGATCGTTGGGAGGCTCCCAAAGGATCGTTAACTAGTTGCTCTCCCGCCATGGACAACCCAACCTAGCTACTACCCCTTAAAAACAAGCCCTACTTCGGTGTGTGGGTGCTCCTTGCGGGGGCTAATGTCTAGATAGGAATCACATACGGGTAAGCAAATTGGGCCGGCCCATGAGGGGCAGTCGCTCGTGAGCGCTCGCGTGTCGGTCGCTTTGCTTCGATTTCTTCCATTTTCTCTATTTCTTTTTTCCTGGGGTTTCTTGTTTTTTATTCATTGGTTTTCTTCTATTTTTTCTTTTTTTCCTTTTGTTATACATTGTTTTTTCTTTCTTAGTTATACTTTTAGGTTTTTCCTATGGTTTTCTTTGTATTCTTCGGGTTTCTTTGTTTTTCTTCTTGTTTTAGTCGTTTTTAATTGGTTTTATTTTTAGCATATGTCTAATTTTTCCCATTACAGAATGTACATTTTTAGGGCACACGTGAAACATATTTTTAATACACTTTATTTTTTTCAAACACATGATATACATGTTTCGAACAGTTTTTTGAATACATGGTAACATATTTGAAATACACGTTGTACTTTTTTTAATAGCAATAAACATTTATTTTAAACTACACGTTTTTTCTATAAACATTTTAAAAAATTTCATGATATTTTTGTAAACATGTGAATATTTATTTAAAAAGCCACCTACATTTTTTAAAGGAAACAAACATTTTTTTGAACCTATGGGAACTTTATTTTTACATTTATAAACATTTTTTACAAATGTCTTGAAACAATTTTTTTGAAACTCTGAAATTTTACTTTATAATGTCACATACTTTTTTTTACAAAGGGCTTGACATTTTTGTTTGAAACGCTGAAATTTTTCTTTAAAATGCCACGTACATTTTTTAATGGTATGATTTTTTTTAACATTATGCGAAACATTTTTTTAATATTTTATACACTTTTTTGAAATGTCACTAAAACATTTTTGAAACTTGTGAACTTTTTTAAATGTACGAAACATTTTTGTTTGAATTATTTGAACATTTTTTGGACATTGTATAAAACATTTTTAAAATATATCATGTTATTCTTTTAAACATGTGACGCTATTGAAATGTAATAAACATTTTTCATATACATGATTAGCAATTTTCTGTACACGTTTTATGCAAAATATTTTTTTGTAATATAATCAAAATATTTTTTGTAAAAAAGTTCACAAGTTTGAAATATAAGTGTGTTTAAAAAATGTGAATAAAAAACCAACGAAAGAACAAAAACCGAAGAAAGAACAAAATATTTTTCTGTACATGATTAACATTTCAAAACATTTTTGAAAAATGCATGATTAATATTTTTGTAAATTTATGCAAAATATTTTTTGTAATATTTATATTTATAATATTTTGAAATATAAGTGTGTTTAAATTTTTTGAATAAAAAACCAAAGAAAGAACAAAAAAGAACGTGACGTCAGATGGCGCGTGGTTACTTGGCCGGGCCAACACGTGCTCCGTGCACGCGATCCTTGGTAGGACTGGCAATGGGTGGCACATAGCCGCGCCTGGCCGTCCAAGCGTCGCTTATGTCAGGTACTAGATAGAGAAGTACTATTGATATGAAAAAAGGAAACTCTCGGCTGTCAACGTTTGTTCACCTCCAAGCATTCACACCCTTACTATTATGTTTAGCCAAGAGCTACTTGAAAAAAAACATAACAGTAAGGGTGTAAATGTTTAGCCAAGAGATTGGTCGATTAGGACTCAGGGTACGAGCAATGATGTTGGCTGCGGGAGCGCTCCGTCACCGGCTACCATGTCTCCTCTACTCCACCACCCGCTCCTCCTCCTATTCCACCAAGGTACTTACTTAATCACCTCATCTCCTTCGACCCCCTCCTCTCAACGCAAAACCCTGGTTACCTGGTAAGGCTAGAATATGCATGCACGCATGCTAGTCCGATCCGTAGACGATTTTTCTACACCCCCCATTCTATGATCAGCTGGATATTCATATGCTAGCTTGCTTATGAAGTGATGATCCATGCGTGTTTCAGTAGGGGTGCCGCTTCGACGATAAGGCTCTCCAGTCTCGCCTGGTGTGGCGCCCCCGGCTTAATCGTGCACTAATCATACACGCAAATGCACACGATCAAGCCTAAGGACTCACTTGAAGATATCACAACACAACTCTAAAATATAAATAAAGTCATACAAGCATATATTACAAGCCAGGGCCTCGAGGGCTCAAATAAATAAGCTTGATGACAAACAAGCATCAGCGGAAGCGTCAGATATCTGAGTACAGATATAAAAGAAAACAGAAAGGCCTTTAGAAAGGCGGAACCAAAATGAAACACTACGATCGAAAGGCGTAGGCCTCCTGCCTGGGACCCTCCAATTCTACTCCTGGCCGCCGGCAAGCTCGTAGTAGTAGCCACCCTCGGGGTAGTGGAAGTAGTCGTCGGCGAGGGTAGCGGTCTCAAGGGCTCCGTCATCTGGACTCGACCAACTGATATGGGGAGAAAAAGGAAAGCAAAGCAACCGTGAGTACTGCGAAGTACTCAGCAAGCAAGGATCTACACTACATATGCAACATTATCAAAAAGGAGGCTGTATATGTGGACTGGGCTGCAGAAATGCCAGAATAGAGAGAAGGCCTAGTCCTATCGAAGACTAGCATCTTCAGCATCTTCAAGCATCTTCGAGCGTCTTGCAGCATATAGAAGAGTACAGAGCAGCATAGTATAAAGTAGTAGAGGTAGTAGCAAGCAACAGTCTCGCCCAGAGATCCTTCCTCGACTCCCTGCGAGAAAGCGATCCCGGAGTCACATATCCAGGTAACATCTCAATTCTAACTGTACCGATCGGGATACAACTCCGAGTGTCCTTTACCGTAGGACCGGCTATCGATAGATGTGTTCTTCCCTGCAGGGGTGCACCAACTTACCCACCACGCTCAATTAACTCCGACCGGACACACTTTCCTGGGTCATGCCCGGCCTCGGCCAAACGACACATCGCAACCCTACCTACAGCTCAGCAGAGAGGTCCCCGCCGGTCTACCTCCTAAGCGCAAGGGGGTCTTGGGCCATCGCCCCTCGCCCTCCGGGTCGTTGTGTGCAGGGTGGATACCAGCACCGCCTCGGAAGGCCGGTACGATCCGACCGTGCCACAATGCTGAACTGGACGTCTGACAGAGCTTTCGGCTGATGTTACGATGCAGAACGCCCATACTATGCCCACGTGATGGTTAGTGCTATCCGACCAGAGGCCGGCTCAGATCATATATCCAAATCGTAGTGTCCTAGTGGCTTGCGGTAACGAGCAGAGACTCACGAAAGATGTGACCCCGTCGCCCCGTCTCGAGGACTTGCTGCAAGGGCTAAGAATGCCCGGCCGCGCCTCGTGGAATAACTCACGGGTAACTATCCATCACTCGCGGGTACCCCTCGGGGTCGACCCGCCTTTTAAGTAATAGTATCAACAGTAATGTAAGGCATCCGTGTGGTCACCATATCAAGGGGAATCCGAGGCATCACCCTCGTTGGACTCCCACCTGATGTAACAACAAGATGGACGTAGGAGGCATCACCCTCGAGGTCCACACGTGAGGTGTTACGCGACTTAGTCAGTATCAGTGGTGGTGTAGGAGGTATCACCCTCGCTTACCACGACCGGTTAACTAACCTACAAGGTTATCATCAGAAGTGCTGTCGAGGTATCATCCTCGGCACTCGATAGTAACCCAGTAGTGTCGAGCAACTAAGGGGAAAGTGAGGTGCAGTGCCGGGGCTGATCTTCAATCCCGTTGATCGGGTCTTCTGAAACTCCAGCGGGGCAGTCGGGATAAAGTGGGGGTCACTAATGGGGCTCTACCCAGTCTATACTAAAACAGTTTAGGATAGAAGGCAGTTATCAACAGTAGACTACAATAAACAGGCTATGCAGCAGATATAGGAAAAACAGTAACAGTAGCATAATTCTAATGCAAGCAGGAGAATTAGAATAGGCGATATCGAGATGATCAAAGGGGGGGGCTTGCCGGGTTGCTTGGCGGCAAGGGCAAGGTCGTCAGTACTGTAACCAATCACCGGAGCTGCGTCGATCTCGGAGGCTACGTCGGCACCGAAATCTACCGAGGGAAAAGAGGGGGAGGAAAACAGTAAATACGAAGCGACATATGCATGAAAATACGATACGCGATGCTAGAGGTGGTCTATCGTAGTGATACACGACAACGGTGAAGGAGGGGATCATTCGGGAATGTTTTCCTGGTTCCGGACGTCTGTCAGACAGATGAACCGGAGAGGGACGGTTGCATGCTCGCAGCATTAGAGGTAGGTGAAAGCTAGGATGCAGTGCAGGGTTGCCTAAAAGAGCTATCTAAACCATTTAATCATTTTAGGATTAAGGTTAAAATTAATCACCGGTATAAGTGCACTATTCATCTGCCGGAAATGAGCCAAAAGTTGCGGGTTCTCCTACGTAGAGGATCCCGACATGGAAACGGACGACACGATCAGACTCGTCTCGTCGTTCTGAGCAAGTTTCATATAGAAAGTTTTTCGATCGGAGCTACGGTTTAAAAGATATGAATTTTCAAAGTTTATTAGATTTTCTGGAATTTTTTGGATTTATTAAAATCAAATTTGAACAGTAGCAGGAAATGCTGGGTGCACCCGGTGCGCTGCACCCAGTGTGCACCAGAGGCTGACCAGTGGGGCCAGTCAACTGCTGACTCAGCAGTTGACTGGTCCACGGTTGACCAGTCTGCGGGCCCGGCGGGGCCCGCGTGTCAGTGACTCAGGTTTAACTAACAGTTTTTAGTTAAAACTAACTAATCTAATTAGTGGCCTGGGCCCAGTTGTCAGTGGGGGTTAGCAGCGTCATTAGCGGGCTAATGACGACACGTCAGCGAGGTTAGCACCGGCGGGGAGCTACAGTGCACCGGCGGCGAGGCCGAACGCCGGCGAGGATCTCCCGGTCGATTCCGGCGACCGTTCGAGGTGCGGTTTGATCCTACGGAACGGGCGTGTTGAGCCGCACCTGATGGTTGCACGGGCTCGAGCTAAAACGGCCGGAAACGACGGCGACAACGGCCACGGCGGACGCCGGATCCCGGTCGAGCTCGGGGGCGATGATACGGGGCTCGGTGAGACGCGTGGAGAGGCGCGCTGGGTAGCTAGGAGCTCAGGGAGCTCGACGGTGGAGTTAACGCAGCACGAGGAGCATCAGGGCGACGGCACTGAGCTCGCCGGCGGCGACCACAACACGGACAAGACGGCGAGGTGGCTGCGGGGAGGAACACGACGCGAGGAGAGAAGCGAAAGGAGGACGAAGCTCACCGCGTGGCTAAGTAAAGCCCTTGACGGCTTTGGAGCAGCAGAGGAGCTCGGAGACGACGGGAATCGGCGGCGGGCGCCGGCGATGCAGAGGAGGGGATCGGCTTGATCCGCGCGACGTAGATCCCTCCGGCTCCGTCTGTCAGCACCAGTGGAAGAGGAAGAAGCCGGCGGAGCTCCCGAGCAACTCAGCTAGACGCGGGGGCGACGATGGCCGCGGGGAGCAGCGCTCGCGGCGGCGGTGGCGTTCGGGACAGAGAAGAAGATCGAGAGCGAGCTCGGGGGAAAAAGAAGAGGAGTGGCGAGGAGGCCAAGGGAATGGCTCGGGTCCGCCCTTATCCCCTCGCAGAGCGCCGCGACGTCGCGCTGTCGATCGTCGACCGGTGCGGACGCGCTCGTCCATGGCGGCACCGACACGGGGAGGAGGGAGAAGAAGGGGAGAGAGAGGGGCCGGCTGGGCTGGGCTGTGCACTGTTGCCTCGGCCCAGTCACAGGTAAGTGCCCGCCTCTTTTCCCTTTTCTTCTGTTTTTCTTTTTATTTAATTTAGCAGAGATGGAAAAGAAATTGTGGGGCCTCCAAATTACTCAGGAAAATTATGGAACATGGTCCAATAATCTCAGAGCACCTTTCTACACTGTCACAACAGGTTTGAAAATTATTCGAATCTGTTTGGATTTTACATAAATAGAATAGCATTTAGGAATGCTGAATTGTTTCTGTTTTAATTGATAATGCTCATCTTTACTCAAGAGTGATGTTGCATTCCTTAATATATAATTGTTTTGGAATATTTGCAATAATGTGAACATTTTTCCCACAAGTATGGAACAACTTTAATTTTCACTTTTGAAATTGAGTTGATTTTTCAGAATAGCATTTGAATTGAATATTTCGCCAAAGTGATTAAGCACTGCAAATGGAGATGACCTGGCAGTATCATTAGCTGATCACTGTAGCAATTACAAAAGGGGTGTTACAAATTCTCCTCCTCTAAAAGAAATTCTCGTCCCGAGAATTAAGAAGTAGAGGGGAAGAGTTCGGGGTATTCAGCACGGAGGTTATCCTCGCGTTCCCAAGTGGCTTCGTCTTCAGTGTGATTCGACCACTGCACCTTCAGGAACTTGGTAACCTTCTGACGAGTCCGACGTTCAGCTTCATCGAGAATACGGATCAGATGCTCTTTATAAGACAAGTCATCTTGCAATTCGAGCATCTCATGATCCACTGCTCGGTGCGGAGATTCTTTGAAGCACTTTCGAAGTTGTGACACGTGGAAGACGTCGTGGATGTGGGAGAATTGCGGCGGCAACTCCAATTTATATGCCACCTGTCCACGTCTGGCAACTATGCGAAAAGGACCAATATAGCGAGGAGTTAACTTGCCCTTGATTCCGAAACGACGGGTGCCCTTCATAGGAGTGACTCGAAGATAAGCTTGATCACCTGGTTGATAAGTCAGACCCCATCGTTTGCGATCATAGTTGCTCTACTGGCGGTCTTGAGCCGCCTTGAGATTTTCTCGGACAATGCGGACTTGTTCTTCGGTGTGTTGGATAATATCCCGACCAACAAGAGGTCGTTCCCCAGTTTCTGACCAATTCAGAGGGGTCCGACATTTACGTCCATATAGTACTTCGAAGGGGGCCATTTTCAAGCTGGCTTGATAGCTGTTGTTATAAGAGAACTCGGCATACGGGAGAGATTCTTCCCACTTCTTGCCAAAAGATATAACACAAGCTCGCAGCATGTCTTCGAGCACTTGATTGACTCGTTCGACTTGGCCTTGGGATTGGGGATGATAAGCTGAACTCCAGGTGATATGAGTTCCCATAGCTTCTTGGAAACTTTCCCAGAATTTGGAGGTGAATAGACTGCCACGGTCCGAACTAATCTCCTTCGGAATTCCGTGGAGTGAAACGATTCTGGAGATATACAGCTCTGCTAACTGTTTAGCTGTGATCGTCTCCTTGACAGGCAGAAAATGGGCAACCTTGGAAAGCTGGTCGACGTTGACAAGAATAGCATCGTGACCCTTCTGTGACTTGGGAAGACCAGTAATGAAGTCCATTTGCACTCTATCCCATTTCCACAACGGAATAGGAAGTGGTTGAAGAAGTCCTGCAGGTTTCTGATGTTCTGCCTTTATGCGACGACAAACGTCACATTCAGCAACATAACGAGCAATATCCTGCTTCATTCTAGACCACCAGTACCTTTGACGAAGATCACGATACATCTTGGTGCTACCCGGATGAATAGACAGCGGTGTATCATGTGCCTCCTTCATGACCTTATCAGTCATAAGCTCGAAGCGAGGTACGACAATGCGGTCTCTGAAGTACAAGGTTCCATCTTCAGACAATGAGAAATCCCTGTATTTTTCCAGGTGAAGATCTTTCTTCATCAGACCAATTTCAGCATCTTTAGCTTGCGCAATCTTAACAGCCTTCTCAAGGTCTGGTTCAACAACCAAGTTTGATAGGTATCCTTGAGGAACTATCTCGAGATTTAGCTTCCGAAGCTCTTCATACAGAAGTGGTTGTTCTAGCTGGACTTCAAGTTCACAGCAATAGGATTTGCGGCTCAACGCATCAGCCATTACGTTAGCCTTGCCAGGGGTATAAGAAATACCCAAATCATAGTCTGCAATGGTCTCCATCCATCTTTGCTGACGGAGGTTTAGAGATGGTTGAGTGAACAAGTACTTCAGGCTCTTATGATCCATGTAGATCTCGCAACGATTACCGAGGAGGTAATGTCGCCACAACTGCAGTGCATAGATGACAGCAGCTAGTTCTAGATCATGTACCGGATAATTCTCTTCATGCGGACGCAACTGACGAGAGCCATATGCAATCACTTTACGTTCCTGCATTAGGACACAGCCTAGTCCTTCACGGGATGCGTCACAATAGATCACAAAATCTTTGCGAGAATCTGGAGGAGCAAGTACTGGGGCAGATGTCAGCTTGTCTTTGAGTGTTTGAAAACTTTCCTGACATTTTTCTGTCCATTCAAACTTAACGCCCTTGTGAAGCAAATCAGTCAGAGGCTTAGCAATCTTTGAGAAATTCTCGACAAAGCGACGACAATAGCTTGCAAGGCCGAGAAAACTTCTGACTTGCTTGACATTCTTCGGCGGAGTCCATTCAAGAATAGCCTGAACTCGTTCTGGGTTAACGGCAATGCCTTCTTTCGAAATCACATGGCCGAGATATGTTACTTCAGATAACCAGAACTCACACTTGGAATACTTGGCATACAATTGATGTTCACGCAGCTTCTCCAGTACAAGCCGAAGATGTTCGGCATGTTCTTCTTCATTCTTCGAATATACCAGAATATCGTCCAGATATACCACGACGAATTTGTCGAGATAATCCATGAAGATGTAATTCATTAACCGGGAGAAGGTAGCTGGAGCGTTAGTCAGGCCGAAAGACATGACAGTGTACTCATAAGAACCATAGCGAGTAACAAATGCTGTCTTCGGAATATCTTCTTCACGAACTCGGATCTGGTGGTATCCCAATCTCAAATCAAGCTTAGAGAATACTGAGGAACCAGCAAGTTGATCATACAGATCGTTGATTCTGGGAAGCGGATACTTATTTTGAATTGTTGCTTGGTTGATAGGTCGGTAATCTTGAACCAACCGATTCGTACCATCCCTCTTCTTGACAAAGAGGGAAGGTGCTCCCCAAGCAGATGAACTGGGGCGGATGAAACCCTTCTTAAGCGACTCGTCGATTTCTTTCTTAAGTTCAATAAGGTGATGCGGAGGCATCTTGTACGGACGCTTTGCAATAGGGGTAGTGCCTGGTTTCAAGTCGATAACAAACTCGACAGCTCTGGCAGGGGGAATGCCTGGAAGTTCTTCCGGAAAGACATCTTGAAAATCACGAACAACTGGAATGTTCTCGATGCCTTCAAGAGGTGAAGCATTCAATGCATTCAGAACATATATCTGATCCTCGGCATTCTGAACTGTCTGAGCTGAGTATCTGACTATCTGGCCGGAAGGATGAGTGAGCTGGACTGTCTTAGCAGCACAGTCAATCAAAGCTTTATTCGCTTTCAACCAATCCATACCAAGGATGATGTCAATGTCGGAAGGTCCTAGTACAATGAGAGAAACCGGAAAAAGTAGACCTCCAATCTCGATGTGGTTATGAGGGCTTACCATTGTGGTTTGGCATTTGGATCTCGGGGACTGAACCATTAGAGGAGTGGGTAATTTCTCCAAGTATAACTCATGTGACTGAGCAAATTGTTGGGACACAAAAGCATGCGATGCTCCAGAATCAAAGAGAACAGAGGCTGGTACTGAATTCACAGAGAGTGTTCCCAGCACGATAGTCGGTTCCTTCTGAGCCTTTTCAACATCGACGTGATTGGCATGGCCAAGTACAACAGTAGACGGTATGGCATTACGGTTTCTGAATCGGCAGTTTCGACAACTCTTCTTACGACCAACAGGAGGACATGGTGCAACCTGAGGAGATGCCATAGCATTAGGCTGTCCACCCTGAACTGTTAGCTGTCTCGGCGGTGAAGGCAGACGAGGTGCAACATAAGATGGTCTTGGTGTTGGAGCAGGTCGGTGATGAATATTGTGCGGAATCCAAACCCGACGTTTCTGAACAGGCTGACCCGAGGATGAGCCAGCTTCACGAGTGCGTTTGAGCGACTCCTGATACTTAGCCAGACCAGTTTCAACTCTGTAGGCTTGACTGACAAGCGTCGCAAAGTCTTCACAATCATGGACAAGAAGTGCGAGCTGTATATCGGAACGCAGCCCTTCACGGAATTTCTCCTGCTTACGTGCGTCAGTGTCGACATCATCTTTAGCATAGCGGGATAATTCGAGAAATTTCCTCTGATATTCATCCATAGTCAGTGTGCCCTGTGTGAGTTTACGGAACTCCTGCTTCTTCTGGTCGATCAGACCCTGAGGAATGTACCGTGCACGAAAAGCTGACTGGAATTCTTGCCAGGTGGGTACAGTCTCTGCAGGCAACGTATCCTTGTGGCTTTCCCACCATTGAGCAGCGGGACCCTTCAAGTGAAATGTCGCAAAGGTGACGTAACTGTCAGGGGCCACATTAGCTGACTCCATTTCAAACATGATGTCACGAAGCCAATCATCAGCATCCATAGGATTTGTGGAGCTGCGGAAAACAGACGGGTTGAGGCGCACGAATTCTGGCAGAGTTATTGGGATGTGCTGTTGCTGAGCATTCTGAGTTGGAAACTGAGCCAATACTCCGGTCATGAACTGACGGTTGAGTTCAAACTGCTGCCTCATTTCGACAATATAGGGTGGAGGTGGAGTATCGTCAGCCATCCTGCCAAATCAACAGGGCAGTTTAGGAAGCAAAATTGCAGGTGTATGGAATGACTCATGAAGCAATACGCACAACAGAAGGAAGTGCAATAGATACTTCATCATATTCACACCAGACACTCAAATCCACACATAGCCTCGGTTACAATCCGGCATTACGACAGCTGAAAAAGAGAAGGCTAGACAACTAGGCGGCGCGCAGGCACGCGGTAAGGAAGTACACAACGAGACATAGCAAAGGCTACATCAACGTCGGAGAAAACTGTAGGAGCGAGGAATCTACAAGTGTCAACACAGGGTGCCCTCGATAAAAGGATCCTGTAAGCAGAACCTGGCCCACAATCTTGAAGCAAGGGGGAATATTTCAGAACTCCGGGTGGATGTGATTACGAGAACCTAATGTTGGAGTTGGTAAAATTTTAACCCGAATAGATGAGAGAGTAGAATCCTAGAGTAAAGGTCGAGGAGTAAAAGATCCTAATACCACCCAGTTGGCGACGTGGGCCCGTAAGCCACACAGCCAAGTTAGTAAAACAGTTTTTGACCACTAGACTCAACTTCGGCCAAAGAGTTGGAAAGGGGGGACTCCTAGAGGCAGTCGGCTCTGATACCAACCTGTGACGCCCCCGGCTTAATCGTGCACTAATCATACACGCAAATGCACACTATCAAGCCTAAGGACTCACTTGAAGATATCACAACACAACTCTAAAATATACATAAAGTCATACAAGCATATATTACAAGCCAGGGCCTCGAGGGCTCGAATAAATAAGCTTGATGACAAACAAGCATCAGCGGAAGCGTCAGATATCTGAGTACAGATATAAAAGAAAACAGAAAGGCCTTTAGAAAGGCGGAACCAAAATGAAACACTACGATCGAAAGGCGTAGGCCTCCTGCCTAGGACCCTCCGAACCTACTCCTGGTCGTTAGCCATCTAGAAGTAGAAGCCGTCCTCGGGGTGGTAGAAATAGTCGATGGTGGAACAGCTATCTCAGGGGCTCCGTCATCTGGTCGCGACAACTGATAAGGGAGAAAAAGGAAAGCAAAGCAACCGTGAGTACTGCGAAGTACTCAGCAAGCAAGGATCTACACTACATATGCAACATTATCAAGGAATGGCTGTATATGTGGACTGGGCTGCAGAAATGCCAGAATAGAGAGAAGGCCTAGTCCTTTCGAAGACTAGCATCTTCAGCATCTTCAAGCATCTTCGAGCGTCTTGCAGCATATAGAAGAGTACAGAGCAGCATAGTATAAAGTAGTAGAGGTAGTAGCAAGCAACAGTCTCGCCCAGAGATCCTTCCTCGACTCCCTGCGAGAAAGCGATCCCGGAGTCACATATCCAGGTAACATCTCAATTCTAACTGTACCGATCGGGATACAACTCCGAGTGTCCTTTACCGTAGGACCGGCTATCGATAGATGTGTTCTTCCCTGCAGGGGTGCACCAACTTACCCACCACGCTCAATTAACTCCGGCCGGACACACTTTCCTGGGTCATGCCCGGCCTCGGCCAAACGACACACCGCAACCCTACCTACAGCTCAGCAGAGAGGTCCCCGCCGGTCTACCTCCTAAGCGCAAGGGGGTCTTGGGCCATCGCCCCTCGCCCTCCGGGTCGTTGTGTGCAGGGTGGATACCAGCACCGCCTCGGAAGGTCGGTACGATCCGACCGTGCCACAATGCTGAACTGGACGTCTGACAGAGCTTTCGGCTGATGTTACGATGCAGAACGCCCATACTATGCCCACGTGATGGTTAGTGCTATCCGACCAGAGGCCGGCTCAGATCATATATCCAAATCGTAGTGTCCTAGTGGCTTGCGGTAACGAGCAGAGACTCACGAAAGATGTGACCCCGTCGCCCCGTCTCGAGGACTTGCTGCAAGGGCTAAGAATGCCCGGCCGCGCCTCGTGGAATAACTCACGGGTAACTATCCATCACTCGCGGGTACCCCTCGGGGTCGACCCGCCTTTTAAGTAATAGTATCAACAGTAATGTAAGGCATCCGTGTGGTCACCATATCAAGGGGAATCCGAGGCATCACCCTCGTTGGACTCCCACCTGATGTAACAACAAGATGGACGTAGGAGGCATCACCCTCGAGGTCCACACGTGAGGTGTTACGCGACTTAGTCAGTATCAGTGGTGGTGTAGGAGGTATCACCCTCGCTTACCACGACCGGTTAACTAACCTACAAGGTTATCATCAGAAGTGCTGTCGAGGTATCATCCTCGGCACTCGATAGTAACCCAGTAGTGTCGAGCAACTAAGGGGAAAGTGAGGTGCAGTGCCGGGGCTGATCTTCAATCCCGTTGATCGGGTCTTCTGAAACTCCAGCGGGGCAGTCGGGATAAAGTGGGGGTCACTAATGGGGCTCTACCCAGTCTATACTAAAACAGTTTAGGATAGAAGGCAGTTATCAACAGTAGACTACAATAAACAGGCTATGCAGCAGATATAGGAAAAACAGTAACAGTAGCATAATTCTAATGCAAGCAGGAGAATTAGAATAGGCGATATCGAGATGATCAAAGGGGGGGGCTTGCCGGGTTGCTTGGCGGCAAGGGCAAGGTCGTCAGTACTGTAACCAATCACCGGAGCTGCGTCGATCTCGGAGGCTACGTCGGCACCGAAATCTACCGAGGGAAAAGAGGGGGAGGAAAACAGTAAATACGAAGCGACATATGCATGAAAATACGATACGCGATGCTAGAGGTGGTCTATCGTAGTGATACACGACAACGGTGAAGGAGGGGATCATTCGGGAATGTTTTCCTGGTTCCGGACGTCTGTCAGACAGATGAACCGGAGAGGGACGGTTGCATGCTCGCAGCATTAGAGGTAGGTGAAAGCTAGGATGCAGTGCAGGGTTGCCTAAAAGAGCTATCTAAACCATTTAATCATTTTAGGATTAAGGTTAAAATTAATCACCGGTATAAGTGCACTATTCATCTGCCGGAAATGAGCCAAAAGTTGCGGGTTCTCCTACGTAGAGGATCCCGACATGGAAACGGACGACACGATCAGACTCGTCTCGTCGTTCTGAGCAAGTTTCATATAGAAAGTTTTTCGATCGGAGCTACGGTTTAAAAGATATGAATTTTCAAAGTTTATTAGATTTTCTGGAATTTTTTGGATTTATTAAAATCAAATTTGAACAGTAGCAGGAAATGCTGGGTGCACCCGGTGCGCTGCACCCAGTGTGCACCAGAGGCTGACCAGTGGGGCCAGTCAACTGCTGACTCAGCAGTTGACTGGTCCACGGTTGACCAGTCTGCGGGCCCGGCGGGGCCCGCGTGTCAGTGACTCAGGTTTAACTAACAGTTTTTAGTTAAAACTAACTAATCTAATTAGTGGCCTGGGCCCAGTTGTCAGTGGGGGTTAGCAGCGTCATTAGCGGGCTAATGACGACACGTCAGCGAGGTTAGCACCGGCGGGGAGCTACAGTGCACCGGCGGCGAGGCCGAACGCCGGCGAGGATCTCCCGGTCGATTCCGGCGACCGTTCGAGGTGCGGTTTGATCCTACGGAACGGGCGTGTTGAGCCGCACCTGATGGTTGCACGGGCTCGAGCTAAAACGGCCGGAAACGACGGCGACAACGGCCACGGCGGACGCCGGATCCCGGTCGAGCTCGGGGGCGATGATACGGGGCTCGGTGAGACGCGTGGAGAGGCGCGCTGGGTAGCTAGGAGCTCAGGGAGCTCGACGGTGGAGTTAACGCAGCACGAGGAGCATCAGGGCGACGACACTGAGCTCGCCGGCGGCGACCACAACACGGACAAGACGGCGAGGTGGCTGCGGGGAGGAACACGACGCGAGGAGAGAAGCGAAAGGAGGACGAAGCTCACCGCGTGGCTAAGTAAAGCCCTTGACGGCTTTGGAGCAGCAGAGGAGCTCGGAGACGACGGGAATCGGCGGCGGGCGCCGGTGATGCAGAGGAGGGGATCGGCTTGATCCGCGCGACGTAGATCCCTCCGGCTCCGTCTGTCAGCACCAGTGGAAGAGGAAGAAGCCGGCGGAGCTCCCGAGCAACTCAGCTAGACGCGGGGGCGACGATGGCCGCGGGGAGCAGCGCTCACGGCGGCGGTGGCGTTCGGGACAGAGAAGAAGATCGAGAGCGAGCTCGGGGGAAAAAGAAGAGGAGTGGCGAGGAGGCCAAGGGAATGGCTCGGGTCCGCCCTTATCCCCTCGCAGAGCGCCGCGACGTCGCGCTGTCGATCGTCGACCGGTGCGGACGCGCTCGTCCATGGCGGCACCGACACGGGGAGGAGGGAGAAGAAGGGGAGAGAGAGGGGCCGGCTGGGCTGGGCTGTGCACTGTTGCCTCGGCCCAGTCACAGGTAAGTGCCCGCCTCTTTTCCCTTTTCTTCTATTTTTCTTTTTATTTAATTTAGCAGAGATGGAAAAGAAATTGTGGGGCCTCCAAATTACTCAGGAAAATTATGGAACATGGTCCAATAATCTCAGAGCACCTTTCTACACTGTCACAACAGGTTTGAAAATTATTCGAATCTGTTTGGATTTTACATAAATAGAATAGCATTTAGGAATGCTGAATTGGTGCTGTTTTAATTGATAATGCTCATCTTTACTCAAGAGTGATGTTGCATTCCTTAATATATAATTGTTTTGGAATATTTGCAATAATGTGAACATTTTTCCCACAAGTATGGAACAACTTTAATTTTCACTTTTGAAATTGAGTTGATTTTTCAGAATAGCATTTGAATTGAATATTTCGCCAAAGTGATTAAGCACTGCAAATGGAGATGACCTGGCAGTATCATTAGCTGATCACTGTAGCAATTACAAAAGGGGTGTTACACCTGGTTAGTATGAAGAAGCCCGAGGAGGGTGTGAAGGAACAACGATCCAAGGACGAGGAACAACCAAAGGATGGGGGATAGTCTGCGAGAAGCAAGAAGGCCTCGCCTGGTTGGATTTCAATTTCAAAGCATTCTTGGACCTCCATACACATCGGACCTCGAATTAAGCCTTTATATATGCTTCTTTTCGCAGTGTTTGACTGACATTTAGACGTGTTCCCGCTACTCGTGCGTACTCCTTCAGTATCAAAATATAAGACGTTTTTGTAGTTCATTTACCTATGAAGATTTGATGGGATGCTAGCTTTACCTTGTGATAATCCAGAGCAGGACAATCGTGACAGAGTTGGCCGTGCTTTAAGGTTGGTTGGTTTGCTAATGACATACAGAGTGTAATGATGTTAATTTCGAAAAGGAGAAAAAGCTCAGGCATGCACGTCAATCGATGTGTAGGACCATATATATTATTAATTGTTAAATAAAGCGAGCAAAACAAAGCATCGTCGTTGAACAAAACTCACATGTATTATTTAAAAAAAATCAACAAAAAACATAGCAGAGTCCAGTTGTTTCCCCTATATAATATCGATGTGCAGAACCATAATCGTTAAATAATGCCAAGCAAAACTAAGCATAAAATAACTTGCTAACCGAAACAACAAGGCTAACTACTTGACCTATCGCCGAGGATAAACCCTCGATGAAACAGTAAGAGGCCCAACGAAAAGAATGCCTCACCTAGATAATACTTTGAAGAAGGGATCACCGCACATGCACCAAAGGCCAAATGTGGGGTTCTCATCCGTGAAGAGGAACTTAGAGCCAAGACCTTCAACGAGGGCACACACACTTCTGATCTCGCCAAAATCATGGGTTCTCACCCAAACTATGCAAACGCTTGTTGTGTAATCTGTCCAAACCTCTCTACTGGCTCACAGCTTTTCGCTAGTCGGATCCAGCACCGAGGGAGCCCAAGGCCCACTTTCACCACTCAAGAAAATACCAGAAGCTGAGTAATCCACCGCCCCGCACTAGGATACCGCTGCACAATTACCTAGGTCTCTAGGGAGAGGACATGTGTTAGATGGTGGGTTGCAACCAGATAAAAAATTCATCGTATACACGCAATACCCAAGAGAAGGCTGCAGCTACAACCACCTCGTCTCACGACAACCTAACCCGTCATCCTTTCGGCACATCGTGATACGTCTCCAACGTATCTATAATTTTTTATTGTTTCATGCTGTTATATTATCATTCTTGGATGTTTTACAATCATTTTATAGCAACTTTATATCATTTTTTGGGACTAACCTATTGACATAGTGCGCAGTGCCAGTTGCTGTTTTTTGCTTCTTTTTTACTTCACAGAAAATCAATACCAAACGGAGTCCAAACGCAGTGAAACTTTTTGGTGATTTTTTCTGGATCAGAAGACACACGATGGGCCAAGAAAGTACCTGAGAGGGGCTCCGAGGGGAGCACAACCCACCAGGGCGCGCCTGGGGGCCCAGGCGCGCCCAGGTGGGTTGTGCCCACCTTGGCCGCCTCCCGCATCGCCTCTTTGCTCTATAAATACCCTGGACGTCCAAAAACCCTAGGAGAGTCGACGAAAAACAATTCCAGCCGCCGCAAGTTCCAGAAACCACGTATCCAATCTAGACACCATCACGGAGGGGTTCATCATCCTCATTGGTGCCTCTTCGATGATGCGTGAGTAGTTCATTGTAGACCTACGGGTCCGTAAATAGTAGGTAGATGGCTTCCTCTCTCTCTTTTGATTATCAATACAATGGTCTCTTGGAGATCTATTTGATGTAACTCTTTTTGCGATGTGTTTGCTGTGATCCGATGAACTTTGAGTTTATGATCAGATCTATTTTTTTATCCATGAAAGTTATTTGAATCTTTTGATCTCTTATATGCATGATTACTTATAGCCTCGTATTTCTTCTTCGAATCTTTGGTTTAGTTAGACAGACTAGATCGATTTTTCTTGCCATGGGAAGAGGTGCTTTGTGATGGGTTCGGTCTTACGGTGCTCAATCCCAGTGACAGAAGGGGAAATGACACGTATGTATCATTGCCATTAAGAATAACAAGATGGGGTCTAATTCCTACATGAATAGATCTTGTCTACATCATGTCATCGTTCTTATTGCATTATTTCGTTTCTCCATGAACTTAATACACTAGATGCATGCTGGATAGCGGTTGATGTGTGGAGTAATAGTAGTAGACGCAGGCAGGAGTCGGTCTACTAATCTTGGATGTGATGCCTATATAATGATCAGTGCCTGGATATCGTCATGATTATTTGAAGTTCTATCAATTGCCCAACAGTAATTTGTTTACCCACCGTATGCTATTTTCTCGAAAGAAGCCACTAGTGAAATCTAAGGCCCCCGAGTCTATTTTCCATCATATACCTTCAGATCTATATTGCTATTTGCCTTTTCATTTATTTGCATTTTTTGTTTTCAGATCTATATTATCAAAAACCCAAAAATACCTCGCTGAATTTTATTTGCTTTTATTTGCATTTATCCAATCTATCGTAATTTTTCTCCCGTCCACGTGCGAATTTCTGGCACCGTTATCCGAAAGGGATTGACAACCCCTTTAACACGTCGGGTTGCAAGTATTTGTTTTTTGTGTGCAGGTATCGTTTACGTAGTGTTGCTTGGTTCTCCTACTAGTTCGATAACCTTGGTCTCATCACTGAGGGAAATACCTACCGTAGCTGTGCTGCATCATCCCTTCCTCTTTGGGAAAATACCGACGTAGTTCTAGCCGCAATCAAAAGGAATTTCTGGCGCCGTTGCCGGGGAGACATCATCAACATCTACCAGGTTCCTAATCAGAAATCTCATCTCCTTGCAATTTACATTATTTGTTATTTGCCTCTCGTTTTCATCTCCCCCACTTCATCAAATTTTGCCGTTTTATTCGCCCTATTTTTCGTTCGCCGTTTTCTCGTCAGATCTATCTTTTTGCTTGTAATCATGAGTGATTTTGGTATGGCAGAAACAGATGATGGCCTAACTCCTAAAATTGGACATTCTGGCAATCTGGATGCTAAAACTTTTGTTTTGGGGCAAGAGAATGTTATGGGGAAAGAACATATTCAAGATTTTTTCAATTGTGTTGGAAATGTAAGTCTTGATGATGCTTCTATATTTAAAAGGACTAAATCTTATGCGGAAGCTATCTCAGCACTAGTTCTGAAAGTTGAAAATAAATTTATTCGTACTCATCCTACCTTGCAAAGATTGTTTTATGAGCTACCCGTCATAAAGAATCCTAAAGCTAAAAAGTTGGCCACTTTTGTTCTTATGAATGAATTTGACTACATAATACGGGAAGCTAGGAAAATCTTTGATTTTTATGGTATGAATCGTGAAAAACCGGTGATAGATGAAATTCTTTATAATAGTGATTATGCGTTAAGGCATTTGCTTGGGAATAATCAAATCTTTAAAAAGGAAATCCCTGTTTTAGATATAATCCAACAAGTTTTCAATGATGTTAATCAATATTATTCTTGGAATGTTGCCGGCAATCAAAGGGGATATGATGATAAGCAACTTGATAGTGCTAAAGTTTCCATAGATAATGTGTTTTACGTTGTTTTTGCAACGCATCCCGACAAAAACATCTCTAAGGCAAATAAGGAAAATAAAGATGACACCACTTAGATCTATGCATTATGCCTAACTAGGAGCATAAAACGATAGCGCTTGTTGGGAGGCAACCCAATGAATAAAATTTATTTTTGTCTTTTTCTTTCTGTTCTTGAATGTTTGCACAATTATGCTACTATTATGATTGTGTTTTTTATGTTTTAATTAGTGTTTGTGCCAAGCAAAGCCTTTGGGATCATGTTGGGTGATAGTTGATTTGATCTTGTTGAAAAACAGAAACTTTTGCGTCTAGTAAAATAATTTTAGAAATTCACAGAAGCAACAAAAAATTCTGATTTTTTAAAAAAAGATTTATATACAAATTTCCTACGTTTTCCTAATTTTTCAGAATCTTTGTAGTTACAGAAGTATACAAAGTATTTAGATTTCTACAGACTGTTCAGTTTTTGACAGATTCTGTTTTCTTTGCGTTGTGTGCTTATTTCGATGAATCTATGGTTTGTATTGGAGGGTATAAGCTATAGCTGAAGGAAATATGCCCTAGAGGCAATAATAAAGTTGTTATTTATATTTCCTTATATCATGATAAATGTTTATTATTCATGCTAGAATTGTATTAACCGGAAACTTAGTACATATGTGAATACATAGACAAACAGAGTGTCACTAGTATGCCTCTACTAGACTAGCTCGTTAATCAAAGATGGTTAAGTTTCCTAACCATAGACATGAGTTGTCATTTGATAAACGGGATCACATCATTAGAGAATGATGTGATTGACAAAGACCAATCCGTTAGCTTAGCACTATGATCGTTTAGTTTGTTGCTATTGTTTTCTTCATGACTTATACATGTTCCTATGACTATGAGATTATGCAACTCCCGAATACCGGAGGAACACTTAGTGTGCTATCAAATGTCACAACGTAACTGGGTGATTATAAAGATGCTCTACAGGTGTCTCTGATGGTGCTTGTTGAGTTGGCATAGATCGAGATTAGGATTTGTCACTCCGATTGTCGGAGAGGTATCTCTGGGCCCTCTCGGTAATGCACATCATATATATGAAGCCTTGCGAGCAATGTGACTAATGATTTAGTTATGGGATGATGCATTACGGAACGAGTAAAGAGACTTGCCGGTAACGAGATTGAACTAGATATGATGATACCGACGATCGAATCTCGGGCAAGTAACATACCGATGACAAAGGGAACAACGTATGTTGTTATGCGGTTTGACCGATAAAGATCTTCGTAGAATATGTGGGAGCCAATATGAGCATCCAGGTTCCGCTATTGGTTATTGACCGGAGATGAGTCTCGGTCATGTCTACATAGTTCTCGAACCCGTAGGGTCCACACGCTTAACGTTCGATGACGATTGGTATTATGAGTTTATGTGTTTTGATGTACCGAAGGTAGTTCGGAGTCTCGGATGTGATCACGGACATGACGAGGAGTCTCGAAATGGTCGAGACATAAAGATTGATATATTGGACCATGTTATTCGGACACCGGAAGTGTTCCGGATGGTTTCGGGTAAAAACGGAGTGCTAGAGGGGTTACCGGAACCCCCCGGGGGAACTAATGGGCCACCATGGGCCTTGTTGGAGAGAGAGGAGGGCAGCCAGGGCAGGCCGCGCCCCCCCTTGCAGTCCGAATTGGACAAGGGAAGGGGGGTGGCGCCCCCCTTTCCTACTCCCTCTCCCTCTCCTTCCTTCCCCCTCTCTCCCTCTTGGTGGAATCCTACTAGGACTTGAGTCCTAGTAGGACTCCCCTCTTGGGCACGCCCTAGGGGCCGGCCGGCCCTCCCCTCCTCCCTCCTTTATATACGTGGGGAGGGGGGCACCCTAGAACACACAAGTTGATCTTTTAGCCGTGTGCGGTGCCCCCCTCCACAGTTACACACCTCGGTCATATCGTCGTAGTGCTTAGGCGAAGCCCTGCGCCGGTAACTTCATCATCACCGTCACCACGCTGTCGTGCTGACGAAACTCTCCCTCGGCCTCAACTGGATCAAGAGTACGAGGGACGTCATCGAGCTGAACGTGTGCTGAACACGGAGGTGCCGTACGTTCGGTGCTAGGATCGGTCGGATCATGAAGACGTACGACTACATCAACCGCGTTGATAAAACGTTTCCGCTTTCGGTCTACGAGGGTACGTGGACACACTCTTCCCGCTCGTTGCTATGCATCACATAGATAGATTTGGCGTGATCGTAGGTAATTTTTTTGAAATACTACATTCCCCAACGGTGGTATCAGAGGCAGGTCTATGCGTAGATGTTATTTGCACGAGTAGAACACAAAGGAGTTGTGGGCGTGGGTGTATACATATTGCTTGCCGTTACTTGGTTCAGCGGTATTGTGAGATGAAGTGGCCCGGACCGACATTACGCGTACGCTTACGCGAGACTGGTTTCACCGCTGCAAGCACTCGTTGCTTAAAGGTGATCGGCGGGTGTCTGTCTCTCTCACTTTAGTTGAACCGGTTTCAATGAAGAAGGTTCTTTTAGAAGATCAAAAAGCAATCACTACACCAAGTTGTGGTTTTGATGCGTAGGTAAGAACGGTTCTATCTCGAAGCCCGTAGCAGCCACGTAAAACTTGCAACAACAAAGTAGAGGACGTCTAACTTGTTTTTGCAGGGCTTGCTGTGATGTGATATGGTCAAGACATGATGTGATATAATTTGTTGTATGAGATGATCATGTTTTGTAACAGAGTTATCGGCAACTGGTAGGAGCCATATGGTTGTCGCTTTATTGTATGTAATGCAATCGCCATGTAATTGTTTTTACTTTATCACTAAGTGGTAGCGATAGTCGTAGAAGCAATAGTTGGCGAGACGACAACGATGCTACGATGGAGATCAAGGTGTCACGCCGGTGACGATGGTGATCATGACGGTGCTTTGGAGATGGAGATCAAAGGCACAATATGATGATGGCCATATCATATCACTTATATTGAATTGCATGTGATGTTAATCCTTTTATGCATCTTATTTTGCTTAGTATGGTGGTAGCATTATAAGATGATCTCTCACTAAATTTCAAGGTACAAGTGTTCTCCCTGAGTATGCACCGTTGCGAAAGTTCGTCGTGCCGAGACACCACGTGATGATCGGGTGTGATAAGCTCTACGTTCACATACAATGGGTGCAAGCCAGTTTTGCACACGCAGAATACTCGGGTTAAACTTGACGAGCCTAGCATATGCAGATATGGCCTCGGAACACTGAGACCGAAAGGTCGAGCGTGAATCATATAGTAGATATGATCAACATAGTGATGTTCACCATTGAAAACTACTCCATCTCACGTGATGATCGGACATGATTTAGTTGATTTGGATCACGTGATCGCTTAGATGATTAGAGGGATGTCTATCTAAGTGGGAGTTCTTAAGTAATATGATTAATTGAACTTTAATTTATCATGAACTTAGTACCTGATAGTATTTTGCATGTCTATGTTGTTGTAGATCAATGGCCCGTGCTACTGTTCCTTTGAATTTTAATGCGTTTCTAGAGAAAGCTAAGTTGAAAGATGATGGTAGCAATTACACGGACTGGGTCCGTAACTTGAGGATTATCCTCATTGCTGCATAGAAGAATTACATCCTGGAAGCACCGCTAGGTGCAAGACCCGCTGCAGGAGCAACACCGGACGTTGTGAACGTCTGGCAGAGCAAAGCTGATGACTACTCAATAGTTCAGTGTGCCATGCTTTACAGCTTAGAACCGGGACTTCAACGACATTTTGAACGTCATGGAGCATATGAGATGTTCTAGGAGTTGAAGTTAATATTTCAAGCAAATGCCCGGATTGAGAGATATGAAGTCCCCAATAAGTTCTACAGCTGCAAAATGGAGGAGAATAGTTCTGTCAGTGAACATATACTCAAAATGTCTGGGTATCATAATCACTTGACTCAGCTGGGAGTTGATCTTCCGGTTGATAGTGTCATCGACAGAGTTCTTCAATCACTGCCACCAAGCTACAAGAGCTTCGTGATGAACTATAATATGCAAGGGATGGATAAGATAATTCCCGAGCTCTTCGCAATGCTAAAGGCTGCGGAGGTAGAAATCAAGAAGGAGCATCAAGTGTTGATGGTCAACAAGACCACCAGTTTCAAGAAAAGGGGTAAAGGGAAGAAGGGGAACTTCAAGAAGAACGGCAAGCAAGTTGCTGCTCAAGTGAAGAAGCCCAAGTCTGGACCTAAGCCTGAGACTGAGTGCTTCTACTGCAAAGGGACTGGTCACGGGAAGCGGAATTGCCCCAAGTATTTGGCGGATAAGAAGGATGGCAAAGTGAACAAAGGTATATATGATATACATGTTATTGATGTGTACCCTACTAATGCTCGCAGTAGTGCTTGGGTATTTGATACTGGTTCTGTTGCTAATATTTGCAACTCGAAACAGGGACTACGGATTAAGCGAAGATTGGCTAAGGACAAGGTGACGATGCGTGTGGGAAATGGTTCCAAAGTCGATGTGATCGCCGTCGGCACGCTACCTCTACATCTACCTTCGGGATTAGTTTTAGACCTGAATAATTGTTATTTGGTGCCAGCGTTAAGCATGAACATTATATCTGGATCTTGTTTGATGCGAGACGGTTATTCATTTAAATCTGAGAATAATGGTTGTTCTATTTATATGAGTAATATCTTTTATGGTCATGCACCCTTGAAGAGTGGTCTATTTTTATTGAATCTCGATAGTAGTGATACACATATTCATAATATTGAAACCAAAAGATGCAGAGTTGATAATGATAGTGCAACTTATTTGTGGCACTGCCGTTTGGGTCATATTGGTGTAAAGCGCTTGAAGAAACTCCATACTGATGGACTTTTGGAATCACTTGATTATGAATCACTTGGTACTTGCGAACCATGCCTCATGGGCAAGATGACTAAAACTCCGTTCTCCGGAACAATGGAGCGAGCAACAGATTTATTGGAAATAATACATACTGATGTATGCGGTCCGATGAATATTGAGGCTCGCGGCGGGTATCGTTATTTTCTGACCTTCACAGATGATTTGAGCAGATATGGGTATATCTACTTGATGAAACATAAGTCTGAAACATTTGAAAAGTTCAAAGAATTTCAGAGTGAAGTGGAAAATCATCGTAACAGGAAAATAAAGTTTCTGCGATCAGATCGTGGAGGAGAATATTTGAGTTACGAGTTTGGTCTTCATTTGAAACAATGCGGAATAGTTTCGCAACTCACGCCACCCGGAACACCACAGCGTAATGGTGTGTCCGAACGTCGTAACCGCACTTTATTAGATATGGTGCGATCTATGATGTCTCTTACTGATTTACCGCTATCGTTTTGGGGTTATGCTTTAGAGACGGCTGCATTCACATTAAATAGGGCACCATCTAAATTCGTTGAGACGACACCTTATGAACTGTGGTTTGGCAAGAAACTCAAGTTGTCGTTTCTTAAAGTTTGGGGCTGCGATGCTTATGTGAAAAAGCTTCAACCTGATAAGCTCGAACCCAAATCGGAGAAATGTGTCTTCATAGGATACCCAAAGGAGACTATTGGGTACACCTTCTATCACAGATCCGAAGGCAAGATATTAGTTGCTAAGAATGGATCCTTTCTAGAGAAGGAGTTTCTCTCGAAAGAAGTGAGTGGGAGGAAGGTAGAACTTGATGAGGTAATTATACCTGCTCCCTTATTGGAAAGTAGTTCATCACAGAAATCAGTTCCTGTGACTCCTGCACCAATTAGGGAGGAAGCTAATGATGATGATCATGTAACTTCAGATCAAGTTACCACCGAACCTCGTAGGTCAACCAGAGTAAGATCCGCACCAGAGTGGTACGGTAATCCTGTTCTGGAGGTCATGTTACTTGACCATGATGAACCTACGAATTATGAGGAAGCGATGATGAGCCCAGATTCCGCGAAATGGCTTGAGGCCATGAAATCTGAGATGGGATCCATGTATGAGAACAAAGTGTGGACTTTGGTTGACTTGCCCGATGATCGGCAAGCCATAGAGAATAAATGGATCTTCAAGAAGAAGACTGACGCTGACGGTAATGTTACTGTCTACAAAGCTCGACTTGTCGCGAAAGGTTTTCGGCAAGTTCAAGGAGTTGACTACGATGAGACTTTCTCACCCGTGGCGATGCTTAAGTCCGTCCGAATCATGTTAGCAATTGCCGCATTTTATTATTATGAAATTTGGCAAATGGATGTCAAAACTGCATTCCTGAATGGATTTCTAGAAGAAGAGTTGTATATGATGCAACCAGAAGGTTTTATCGATCCAAAGGATGCTAACAAAGTGTGCAAGCTCCAGCGATCCATTTATGGACTGGTGCAAGCATCTCGGAGTTGAAATAAACATTTTGATAGTGTGATCAATGCATATGGTTTTATACAGACTTTTGGAGAAGCCTGTATTTACAAGAAAGTGAGTGGGAGCTCTGTAGCATTTCTAATATTATATGTGGATGACATATTGTTGATTGGAAATGATATAGAATTTCTGGATAGCATAAAAGGATACTTGAACAAGAGTTTTTCAATGAAAGACCTCGGTGAAGCTGCATATATATTGGGCATCAAGATCTATAGAGATAGATCAAGACGCTTAATTGGACTTTCACAAAGCACATATCTTGATAAAGTTTTGAAGAAGTTCAAAATGGATCAAGCAAAGAAAGGGTTCTTGCCTGTGTTACAAGGTGTGAAGTTGAGTCGGACTCAATGCCCGACCACTGCAGAAGATAGAGAGAAAATGAAAGTCATTCCCTATGCTTCAGCCATAGGTTCTATCATGTATGCAATGCTATGTACCAGACCTGATGTGTGCCTTGCTATTAGTTTAGCAGGGAGGTACCAAAGTAATCCAGGAGTGGATCACTGGACAGCGGTCAAGAACATCCTGAAATACCTGAAAAGGACTAAGGATATGTTTCTCGTTTATGGAGGTGACAAAGAGCTCATCGTAAATGGTTACGTTGATGCAAGCTTTGACACTGATCCGGATGACTCTAAGTCACAAACCGGATACGTATTTATATTGAACGGTGGAGCTGTCAGTTGGTGCAGTTCTAAGCAAAGCGTCATGGCGGGATCTACGTGTGAAGCGGAATCCATAGCTGCTTCAGAAGCAGCAAATGAAGGAGTCTAGATGAAGGAGTTCATATCCGATCTAGGTGTCATACCTAGTGCATCGGGTCCAATGAAAATCTTTTGTGACAATACTGGAGCTATTGCCTTGGTGAAGGAATCCAGATTTCACAAGAGAACCAAACACATCAAGAGACGCTTCAATTCCATCCGCGATCAAGTCAAGGAGGGAGACATAGAGATTTGCAAGATACATACGGATCTAAATGTTGCAGACCCGTTGACTAAGCCTCTCTCACGAGCAAAACATGATCAACACCAAGACTCCATGGGTGTTAGAATCATTACTGTGTAATCTAGATTATTGACTCTAGTGCAAGTGGGAGACTGAAGGAAATATGCCCTAGAGGCAATAATAAAGTTGTTATTTATATTTCCTTATATCATGATAAATGTTTATTATTCATGCTAGAATTGTATTAACCGAAAACTTAGTACATGTGTGAATACATAGACAAACAGAGTGTCACTAGTATGCCTCTACTAGACTAGCTCGTTAATAAAAAATGGTTAAGTTTCCTAACCATAGACATGAGTTGTCATTTGATAAATGGGATCACATCATTAGAGAATGATGTGATTGACAAAGACCCATCCGTTAGCTTAGCACTATGATCGTTTAGTTTGTTGCTATTGCTTTCTTCATGACTTATACATGTTCCTATGACTATGAGATTATGCAACTCCCGAATACCGGAGGAACACTTAGTGTGCTATCAAACGTCACAACGTAATTGGGTAATTATAAAGATGCTCTACAGGTGTCTCCGATGGTGCTTGTTGAGTTGGCATAGATCGAGATTAGGATTTGTCACTCCGATTGTCGGAGAGGTATCTCTGGGCCCTCTCGGTAATGCACATCATATGAAGCCTTGCAAGCAATGTGACTAATGAGTTAGTTACGGGATGATGCATTATGGAACGAGTAAAGAGACTTGCCGGTAACGAGATTGAACTAGATATGATGATACCGACGATCGAATCTCGGGCAAGTAACATACCGATGACAAAGGGAACAACGTATGTTGTTATGCGGTTTGACCGATAAAGATCTTCGTAGAATATGTGGGAGCCAATATGAGCATCCAGGTTCCGCTATTGGTTATTGATCGGAGACATAAAGATTGATATATTGGACCATGTTATTCGGACACCGGAAGTGTTCCGGATGGTTTCGGGTAAAAACGGAGTGCCGGAGGGGTTACCGGAACCCCCCGGGGGAACTAATGGGCCACCATGGGCCTTGTTGGAGAGAGAGGAGGGCAGCCAGGGCAGGCCGCGCACCCCCCCTTGCAGTCCGAATTGGACAAGGGAAGGGGGGCGGCGCCCCCCTTTCCTACTCCCTCTCCCTCTCCTTCCTTCCCCCTCTCTCCCTCTTGGTGGAATCCTACTAGGACTTGGAGTCCTAGTAGGACTCCCCTCTTGGGCGCGCCCTAGGGGCCGGCCGGCCCTCCCCTCCTCCCTCCTTTATATACGTGGGGAGGGGGGCACCCTAGAACACACAAGTTGATCTTTTAGTCGTGTGCAGTGCCCCCTCCACAGTTACACACCTCGGTCATATCATCGTAGTGCTTAGGCGAAGCCCTGCGCCGGTAACTTCATCATCACTGTCACCATGCCGTCGTGCTGACGGAACTCTCCCTCGGCCTCAACTGGATCAAGAGTACGAGGGACGTCATCGAGCTGAACGTGTGCTGAATACGGAGGTGCCGTACGTTCGGTGCTAGGATCGGTCAGATCATGAAGACGTACGACTACATCAACCGCGTCGATAAAACGTTTCCGCTTTCGGTCTACGAGGGTACGTGGACACACTCTTGCCGCTCGTTGCTATGCATCACATAGATAGATCTTGCGTGATCGTAGGTAATTTTTTTGAAATACTACGTTCCCCAACAATAGCAAAGTTGGAATACAGTAGATATAATGCAAAAATAAAATATTAATGGGTTTGCAACAGTACTTATAGTAGTGATTTGCTTTGTTATACTAACGGATCTCACGAAGTTTTTTGTTGAGTTTTGTGTGATTGAAGTTTTCAAGTTTTGGGTGAGATCACGATGGATGAAGGAATAAGGAGTAAGAAGAGCCTAAGCTTGGGGATGCCCCATGGCACCCCAAGTTATTATCCAAAATAGGAACAAGCAACTAAGCTTGGGGATGCCCCGAGTGGCATCCCCTCTTTCTTCTAACGACCATCGGTATTTTACTTGGAGTTATATTTTTATTCGTCACATATCATGAGTTTTGCTTGGAGCGTCTTATATGATATGAGTTTTTGCTTGTTTTGCTTTTCTTTTTAAGTCAAGTATCCTTGTTGGACACACCTATTTGAGAGAGCCAAAATTATGCCATGATTTGTTAGAATTGCTCTCCATGCTCCACTTAAATCTTTATGAGCTTTGGAATTGCTCTAGTGCTTCACTTATATCTTTTTTGAGCACGGTGTGCTTTAGTATTTTTGAAGAAATGCTCTCATGCTTCACTTAGATTTATTTGAGAGTTAGTAAATTTTTTAAGAAACTCTCTCATGCTTCACTTAAATTATTTTGAGAGAAGAAAATTTTTATGCTCATGTTCTTCACTTAGATTTGTTTGAGCTATCAAAAGCAACATATAAAATTAGTCCCAAAGTGATAGATATTCAAGAGGGATATAACAAAAACTTTCATGAAGATCATTGGACAAAATAAACTTGATTCCTTGTAATAGTTTTGCGATATGATGATATAATATGTGAGTCATGTTAATGAGTAATTATGGCTTAGTAAGAATATTGATGTTAAGGTTTGTGATTCCCTATGCAAGCACGAAAGTCAATAGTTATGCAATGAAATTATATCCTACTTGTGGTGCATTATTCGGTGTTAGTTATGCTTAATGCTCGCTTATGAGATTTTTCGTTTCTTGGTTGGATGCTTCTCAATCTTTTGCTAGCCTTTATTTGCACTAAGTATGATCACTACTTGTGCATCCAAAATCCTTAAACCCAGTTTTGCCATATGAGTCCACTATACCTACCTATATGCGGTATTCTTTTGTCGTTCTAAGCAAATTTGTATGTGCTATCTCTAAATTTCAAAATAAATTTCTCTTTTGTGTGCTCGTACCGCTCATGAAGCGGCAGGGGGTGACCAATATTTTCCATGCTAGATGTGTTACTCTCAAGATGAGTGTTTATTCACTTGTCATTGCACGAGAGTACGGCAAAGGTATTAGGGATGCCCAGTCCCGAAATGAAAAATGAATTTACTTTATGTTGTCAAATAATAAATTCCTTGGAAAGTGTTGGTATGGACGGCACCCGTGGATTCGGTTAGCCGTGGAATGTGAAAGTATGGTCGAAAAGAGAATAAAATTTATTTTTTGTTTGAGAACCGCCTATGATATATCTAGCATGAAAAGTGTTGGGAATTACTCGGTCGTTTTCGTTGACAGGAAAAGCATGCCACCCAAAATATTTTTTTATCTCTATCTTTTTCGCTTTGACCTCTGGCATCTCTACAAATCCCTACTTCCCTCTGCGAAGGGCCTTTCTATTTACTTTATGTAATTTTTATTTTTTACTTGAGTCTCCATCTTCTCTTATTAAGCACCAACTAAGGGGCACTATGATCGTACTTGAGCATTGGGTGTAGCTAATATGCGAGTGTGTTTCATGAATGGATCAATGATTGAGCATAATGGGCTAGGGATAACTTGCTTTAGTGTTGATATTTTGAAAGACATAGTTGTTTGTTAATATGCTTGAGTATTGAAATCTTCATGTCAAAACTAGACTATTACTTTGAATCATATAGAAGTACAAATGTTCATGCTATAAAGAAAAGAATATGTGATGAACATGTTAGGCAGCATTCCACATAAAAAATTCTGTTTTTATCATTTACCTACTCGAGGACGAGCAGGAATTAAGCTTGGGGATGCTGATACGTCTCCAATGTATCTATAATTTTTGATTGTTCCATGTAGTTATATTATCATTCTTAGATGTTTTACAATCATTTTATAGCAACTTTATATCATTTTTTGGGACTAACCTATTGACATAGTGCCCAGTGCCAGTTGCTGTTTTTTGCTTCGCAGAAAATCAATACCAAACGGAGTCCAAACGCAGCGAAACTTTTTGGTGATTTTTTCTGGACCAGAAGACACACGATGGGCCAAGAAAGTACCTGAGGGGGGCTCCGAGGGGAGCACAACCCACCAGGGGGCCCTGGACCCAGGCGCGCCCAGGTGGGTTGTGCCCACCTCGGTCGCCTCCCGCACCGCCTCTTTGCTCTATAAATACCCTGGACGTCCAAAAACCCTAGGAGAGTCGATGAAAAACAATTCCAGCCGCCGCAAGTTCCAGAAACCACATATCCAATCTAGACACCATCACGGAGGGGTTCATCATCCTCATTGGTGCCTCTCCGATGATGCGTGAGTAGTTCATTGTAGACCTACGGGTCCGTAATTAGTAGCTAGATGGCTTCCTCTCTCTCTTTTGATTATCAATACAATGGTCTCTTGAAGATCTATTTGATGTAACTCTTTTTGCGATGTGTTTGCTGGGATCCGATGAACTTTGAGTTTATGATCAGATCTATCTTTTTATCCATGAAAGTTATTTGAATCTTTTGATCTCTTATATGCATGATTACTTATAACCTCGTATTTCTTCTTCGAATCTTTGGTTTAGTTAGACCGACTAGATCGATTTTTCTTGCCATGGGAAGAGGTGCTTTGTGATGGGTTCGGTCTTACGGTGCTCAATCCCAGTGACAAAAGGGGAAATGACACGTATGTATCATTGCCATTAAGAATAACAAGATGGGGTCTAATTCCTACATGAATAGATCTTGTCTACATCATGTCATCGTTCTTATTGCATTATTCCGTTTCTCCATGAACTTAATACACTAGATGCATGCTGGATATCGGTTGATGTGTGGAGTAATAGTAGTAGATGCAGGCAGGAGTCGGTCTACTAATCTTGGACGTGATGCCTATATAATGATCATTGCCTGGATATCGTCATGATTATTTGAAGTTCTATCAATTACCCAACAGTAATTTGTTTACCCACCGTATGCTATTTTCTCGAGAGAAGCCACTAGTGAAATCTACGGCCCCCGGGTCTATTTTCCATCATATACCTTCAGATCTATATTGCTATTTGCCTTTTCATTTATTTGCATTTTTTGTTTTCAGATCTATATTATCAAAAACCCAAAAATACCTAGCTGAATTTTATTTGCTTTTATTTGCATTTATCCAATCTATCATAATTTTTCTCCCGTCCACGTGCGAATTTCTAGCACCGTTATTTGAAAGGGATTGACAACCCCTTTAACACGTCGGGTTGCAAGTATTTGTTCTTTGTGTGCAGGTACCGTTTACGTAGTGTTGCTTGGTTTTCCTACTGGTTCGATAACCTTGGTCTCATCACTGAGGAAAATACCTACCGTAGCTGTGCTGCATCATCCCTTCCTCTTTGGGGAAATACCGACGTAATTCTAGCCGCAATCACACCGTTGAGGAAGGCAACTACACACCTCTATTGCCGTCGAGCTTCCTGCATGTCCATGCACATATGTGTTGGAGGCCGTTGTCCGCAACGATGCAACCCGACGAATGCCAATGGCGCATGTCCTTTACCTCATCCTCACGGAGAGAGGCACACAAGTGCCACCATCGCTGACGACGGCGGAGAGGGCCACGATTGGCGCCACTCCATTGCTAGCCGACCTGCACCGCCACGCATCAAACCTTTCTACTCCAACAGGTGCACCTCAACCTCAAGCCTTACCACATCCCTTGACTCTGCACTGCAATAGGACCACAACACCACCGAGGGGAGTGGGAGAAGGGGGTTCCAGCGGTACTGGGATGGTGTGAAGGGAGTGGCAGCGGAAAGGGGATGGGGAGAAGGGGATGGCAGCGATGAGGTGAGGGGGAAAGGGGGTTGGCGACAAGGTCGACCACTAGGCTTAGGTTAGGGGGCGGCGGCTGTGACCACACGCCCCAGCATGTTCTAGTGCTATTTTTATTCCAATATAAAACTACTCACTATACTAAAGAAGGAACCATCCAAGAGGGGTTTATACCAACTTGCCACCTGTGGTTTTAAGCATGTTATATCCATGTTGGATTAGATCATTTATGAACACGACAAAGATCTATACATGGGTTTATTACTGAAATGCCTCTGATGGGCTAGTCCATGGGATGAAGAGTTTTTTAGTGGAAGTCTCGGGCTCAGAGAAAAAGATCATGCTGTGAAAAGAGCTTGGACAAATGATCATGTTGTAAGGGAAACATATACATGTAATAAAGAGGTCTCAATTTTTGAACGTTTGAGCAAGAGCAACAAGATGGGAGTAGTTTCACGCTCAAGTGTATTGCTACAACTATTGGCTTAAATCTTGTTTTGCATAATTATCCTTTTTAGCAACAAATCATCAAGGTGCTGGTTGTAGACTGTATGCACGCTTCTATGGGAGATAGCAGAATTTTTTTGAGGGATGGAAGATAGCAGATGTGATTATGGAGTCCAAGTGCCAGGGATAAACCCAGATACAATGAATGTCTTCTGGTTCGGTCCAGGGGTCGTTTCCTGATACCTGTGATGGATGCTGTAATCGTTTGGGTGCTTTTGAACTGTATGTGCTGCCCGGTTTTCATCCCACAGCATTTGTTTCGATAGCGAGCGAAATGGCAGTGGGTTTCCTGGCAGTGCTTGAACTCTCCTGACAATATTCTCTGGATCCGGTTGTATTTCCGTTCATTTACAATGAAAAGGGGTAAAGCCGGGTTCAAAAAAAAAATACAATGAGGCCCAACAAAAAGAACACTCCTAGAAAATACTTAATCACCGCGCGTCATGTTGGCCGGTCCAACCAAAGGTCGATTTTATCGTAACACGCCATAATTAACAAATCCATATCATGCATATCACGCAAAGTATGAGAGAGCGCGTGACAAACATGGCGTCATTATCTAGATAACTCAGGCGCATATATATTTATAATTTGCAATTGGAGTGTATAGTTACTTCGAATTTGCACTAGGGCAGACGACAATGTTTCACGAAACTAATGGACAGGCACACTCAAACTATCTAACAGATACTAGCACCATCATCCGGAATTAACTACTCAAAATATCTTGTGCTAAATTAACTACTACCCAAAATATCACGGGCTAAAAATCTCTGCCGCCGGCTTGATCAGATCACTTGGCGACGGTTGGCCTGCTGCTGCAAGCCAAGCTTATTTCTCAACGGTGACGGAGACCCTGCCGCCGCCAACGCTGTTCTTTGTGACTTTGACGGTAGGCAGCTCGACATTCTTCCCCTTCTTGGGAGTCGACCTGTAGTAGCATCCGTAGAGGATCAGCTGGGCGAGGCCAAAGATTGCACCGAGGCCATTGGGGATCTGCACAGAATCAAAAGAGGACATTATAGTTAGATTGATGCAGGGAGTTGTCGTTTCTCTGGCGCTTCGATGATGTGATTGTAGTACTGACCGTGATGTAGAGGTCGAACTTGATGAGCGCATAGCCCGTCCAGCAGCAACCGTTGAGGAAGTTCACCAGGGACAGGAAGAATGGCATGTACTCCACGCTCCTGGTCTTGATCACTTTACCCTGCAAGCAGCACAATATTACGTTCACCAGTTAATTAGTAAAAGCACACGTCTCATTAAGTATATATATGGTATAGATTAATGAGGAAACATATTCACTGGCTAATTAACAGCAGCCATATATTGCTGAACCCTACACCTGGACCACATGACCCACGGGATGGAGCCAATGTTGCTGGTTGGTACCGTATCCTTTTCCATTAATTACAACATCATCACCTCATAGAGTTGGCAAAAGGGAAGGATCACAAGATGCAAAGATTGCAACACTATATGCATGCATCCCTAGGCATCACACATATCTGATGAAGTGCTATCACAGGTTTTAGTTAGATCGGACCGGTTCTTTCCGATCCTTCCCGTCACTCAACAGCTAACACGAGAGTTTGGCGAGAGCAACAGAAAGCATGGTTGGCTGGCTACACGGGATGCAAGTACAGATACATAAGCAGAGGACACGTACGGGCTGTGTGTTACCTATCGTGGTGAATAAATTGTATGCTTTTTGACCTAACATACATGCAAGGCAACATCTTGTCAAAGAACTTGGGTGTGTGAAGATCATGACGATTTGGCCAGAAAGGCAGCACGTTTGTTTAGACAGGTTTGATACGATGCTTAAAATAGGAAGGTGTGTGTACATTATCCTTTACCATTAATTGTATTCCAAAGTAAACAACGCCGGTGTATACAGAAACAAACGGATCAAGGAATTGAAGAGTGGATCAAGCGATGGATCGAGCACGTACCATGATGGTGAGCGGGGAGGCGTACATGACCGAGCCGAAGATGACGCAGAGGATGCCGACGATCATGGAGCGCTTCTCGTGGGTGTGGGCGCCGAGGAGCACGCCGGCCACCACGGCCACCATGAACAAGGCCTCGATGGCGATCACGCCGAGCATCTTCAACTGCATGCGCGCACGGGAATGGATGGGTTAGCTAGGGGCAGATCTTGCATACGGACAGAAACTAAGTAACGCTGAAAAGAGACAGTGCTACTAAGTACCCGTGTGTTCCTGGTGGCGTAGATGAAGAAGATGATGAGGTAGGCACTCTCGATGACGAGCCCGATCCCGTTGATGGTGACGACGAGGATGCTGTTGGGGTGGACGAGGGGGAGGCCGTAGAAGACCCAGAGCATGCAGTTGAGCAGCGTCGCGAGATAGGGGTCCGGCTTGAACTCCTCCACGTCCTTGGCCTTGATGATCCGCCAGAACGTCGGCCTGCACAGACAAGCATCAGATCCATACCCCAGTTGTTACCGGCAACTACCTTCCATGCGTAGATTAGATTAGACCAGCGAAGGGCGGCGGTGGCGGGGGAATGAGAGGAGGAGGGTGGCGGCTTACACAGGGGAGAGGAAGAGCCCGAAGGAGATGACATTGCCGATGATGCCGACGATGTTGCGGGCGGCGTCGGCGGAAACCATCTTGCTATCTTGCTCGCGGGGAACACAGCTCGACTGGAGGAAACGACTTGGGGAATGGGGATTTGGGGTGATCGAAACAGGGAGGCCGGGCAGAGCTTATATAGTCGTGGGTGGCGGGTTCGTCCTCCCCAAGTAAGGAGTTACTATCGGATATGGCTTTCCTGACGTGGAGGTAAACTACGATTTTTTTTTTTTGACAAATGGAGGTAAACTCTGATATGGTTAGGAGTTAGATATTCCCTACGGTCCAAGTTCAACTGGAATTGTCGTACCGGAAGAAATCCAAACAGATTAAGGAAGGTGGTTAAATCTCTTATACGATATGGTTAAGAGTTAGTTACTCTTCTTCCGTTCAAATTTCAATCGGAGTTGAAGTCCAAGAAGCTGAGAAACCTGCCATCCTGACTGGACGCCGTGCTCGCGTCACGAGTGTATTCAAGCTCCCGGCTTCGCTATGAGATGATATACTTCGAAGCAAGTTTGCACGAGCTCTATCATGCGACGGCGAGGGATTGCTAAAAATGCAGGTACGTTGCACGAGCTCTCCCAACAACGTAAGAGCATCTCTAACCAATTGCTTAAGAGCATCTCCAATAGGCACGGGGTTGCGCGGCGCGCTAAAATAATTATACATCATCGAAATAGCTTTTTTTTGCGCGTAGGAGGGCCTTTGCTCAATTATATAACAAAAAATTACCACATTACAGGCTAGATCAATACAAAACTATCACTTTTCATGATGTTTCAAATCGTTGTTCCAAAAAACCCAAATGGCCATGCAATTTAGAATTAATCCGGTTTATGACATGTTGAGCCCGCTCATAAACAAATCATCTGTTGACCGTTTGTTTGACCGTTAATTTACATATGGGTCCCACATGTAAGCGCCCACTCTCTCTCTCTCCCCCTTATTTTTCTTTTCTCCATCTTCTTCCCTGATGTCTTTCCCCAGCCATGACCGGCACCACCACGGCTGCCCACAGCCACCACCAGCCCCGACGCAGCCACGGCCGCCGCCGCCAGAGCCGGCCACCACCACACCATGGGGAGCGCCACCGCATGCTTGCTCAGCTCCATGCCATGGGGAGGCCAGCGCCGCCGCTTGCCTGCTCACCTCTTCGCCATGGGGAGCACCGCCACGGGGGAGAGGGAGGCGCACAGGGACGACATGCTACTGCTACTGCCCTTGCAGCGTGGAGGCAGTAGCTGCAGGAGCGAGGGGCAGGCAAGCTTGAGAGCGGCGGATGCAGCGGCTCGCCGGTGGCCGAAGTTGCAGGAAAATGACGCCGGCGCTACCGGACAAGGTGGCGGCGTCCATAGACGGGAGAAGATGGAAGGAGGGCGGCGGATGGGTGGCTCGGAGCGGCTCGCCGGGGCGATGTGGATTTGTACCAGAGAGGACGAGGAGCTCCGTGCCATGGGGAGGCCCGCGCTGCCGCCGCTGCTTCCCGGCGGCCATGGTTGTCGCAGCCACGACCAGAGCAACGCCGGCCGACCAGCAAACGTCCCTTCGTCGGCTCCGGCGACGAGCTCGCCGGCGAGGACCCGATTGCTTGTTTTTTATTTTTCAGGGACCAGATTGCTTATATATTTTTTCAGGGACCTGATTGCCTTTTATTTTTATTTTAGGAACTCGATTGCATTTCCAAAAATATTTGGGCCCCATCAGTCATAACCTGTCAATGGTCAACCTAACGGTCAAACATAACGGTCAACCTGACGAGTGGAACCGAGTTGTCAAAATAACGTTTAAAGTTAACCAACATAGTCATCAGTAGTTTTTTGGAACAGCGAACCAAAAAAGTGGTAGATTTTTGAAACATCAAGAAAAGTGGTAGTTTTTTTTATTGACCTAGCATGTAATGTGGTAGTTTTTTGCTATATAATCCGTTTGCTCCAATAGGCGCTGCAAAATATGGCGCACCGCTATAGCTCCAGCAGGCGCTGCAAAATCCAGCGCGTGCGAGCAGTCGGTACTATGATGCAATTGTTGGGAAACGTTGCATGGAAAATAATTTTTTTTTCAACGCACACGTAATGATCTATCCATGAAGATGCGTAGTAACGAGGAGGAGAGTGTGTCTACGTACCCTCGTAGACCGTAAGCGGAAGCGTTTCACAACGCGGTTGATGTAGTCGAACTTCTTCGCGCTTCAACCGATCAAGTACCGAACGCACGACACCTCCGCGTTCTGCACACGTTCAGCTCAGTGACGTCCCTCGCCTTCTTGATCCAGCAAGACGTCGAGGTAGTAGATGAGTTCCGTCAGCACGACGGCGTGGTGACGATGATGGTGAAGTGATCTCCGCAGGGCTTCGCCTAAGCACTACGAAAATATGACAGGGGGTGTAAACGATGGAGGGGGGCGCCGCACACGGCTAGGCAATTGTCTGTCATCTGCTAGGCGCCCCCCTCCCACATATATATAGGTGGGAGGGAGGGAGGAGCAGCCAAAGGAGGCGCCCAAGTAGGAGGAATCCTACTTGGAGTCCCTCCCAGGCCGCGCTCCCCCTTTCCTTATTTGGAGCGCGGGGAAAGGTAGGGGAGGGTGGCGCCCCCCCCCCCCTTTCCTTTCTCCCATGAAAGGGAAAGGCAGGAGAGGCTAGCTCTCCCCCTTTTCCTTCCCTAGGGCTGGCCAACCAAGGGAGGAGGTCCACCAGCCCCCTTGTGGGCTGGTCTGTCCCCTCCTTTGGCCCATAAGGCCCATAACTTGCCGGGGGGGGGGGGGGGTGGGGTGCCCGGAACCCCTTCCGGTGACCCGATTCCTTTCTGGTACGTCCCGAAACACTTCCGATGTCCAAATACCATCGTCTTATATATCAATCTTTACCTGTCGAGCATTTCGAGACTCCTCCTCATGTCCGTGATCTCATCCGGGACTCCGAACAACATTCGGTCACCAAAACATATAACTCATATACACACTATATCGTCAACGAACGTTAAGCGTGCGGACCCTACGGGTTCGAGAACTATGTAGACATGACCGAGACACCTTTCCGGTCAATAACCAATAGCGGAACCTGGATGCCCATATTGGCTCCTACATATTCTACGAAGATCTTTATCGGTCGAACCGTTATGACAACATACGTAATTCCCTTTGTCCATCGGTATGTTACTTGCCCGAGATTCGATCGTCGGTATTTTCATACCTAGTTCAATCTCGTTACCGGCAAGTCTCTTTACTCGTTCCGTAATACTTCACCTCGTGACTAACTCCTTAGTCGTTTGCTTGCAAGCTTATGATGTGTATTACCGAGAGGGCCCAGAGATACCTCTCCGATAATCGGAGTGACAAATCCTAGTCTTGATCTATGCCAACTCAACAAACACCTTTGGAGATACTTGTAGAGCATCTTTATGATCACCCATTTACGTTGTGACGTTTGATAGCACACAAGGTATTCCTCTGGTATCCGGGAGTTGCATAATCTCATAGTCAAAGGAATATGTATTTGACATGAAGAAAGCAATAGCAATAAAACTTGAACGATCATTATGCTAAGCTAACGGATGGGTCTTGTCCATCACATAATTCTCCTAATGATGTGATCCCGTTATCAAATGATAACACATGTCTATGGTTAGGAAACCTTAACCATCTTTGATCAACGAGCTAGTCTAGTAAAGGCTTACTAGGGACACGGTATTTGTTTATGTATTCACACATGTATTTAGGTTTTCGATCAATACAATTCTAGCATGAATAATGAACCTTTATCATGAATAAGGAACTATAAAATAACAACTTTATTATTGCCTCTAGGGCATATTTTCTTCAGTCTCCCACTTGCACTAGAGTCAATAATCTAGTTCACATCGCCATGTGATTAACACCCATAGTTCACATCGCCATGTGAGCAATACCCAAAGAGTTTACTAGAGTCAATAATCTAGTTCACATCACCATGTGATTAACACCCAAAGAGTACTAAGTTGTGATCATGTTTTGCTTGTGAGAGAAGTTTAGTCAACGGGTCTGCTACATTCAGATCCGTATGTATTTTGCAAATTTCTATGTCTACAATGCTCTGCATGGAGCTACTCTAGCTAATTGCTCCCACATTTAATATGTATCCAGATTGAGACTCAGAGTCATCTAGATCAGTGTCAAAGCTTGCATCGACGTAACTCTTTACGACGAACTCTTTATCACCTCCATAACCGAGAAACATTTCCTTAGTCCTCTTTAAGGCACCTAAGAATAATTTTGACCGCTGTCCAGTGGTCCACTCCTGGATCACTCTTGTACCCTCTTTGCCAGATAAGTGGCAAGACACACATCAGGTGTGGTACACAGCATAGCATATCGTATAGAACCTATGGCTGAGGCATAGGGAATGACTTTCATTCTCTCTCTATCTTCTGCCGTGGTCGGGCTTTGAGTCTTACTCAACTTCACACCTTGTAATACAGGCAAGAACCCCTTCTTGGACTGAACCATTTTGAACTTCTTCAAATCTTATCAAGGTATGTTTTTTTTGTGAAAGTTCTATTAAGCGTCTTGATCTATCCCTATAGATCTTGATGCTCAATATGCAAGTAGCTTCACCGAGGTCTTTCATTGAAAAATTCTTATTCAAGTATCCTTTTATGCTATTCAGAAATTCTATATCATTTCCAATCAATAATATGTCATCCGCATATAATATCAGAAATGCTACAGAGCTCCCACTCACTTTCTTGTAAATACAGGCTTCACCATAAGTCTGTATAAAACCATATGCTTTGATCACCTCATCAAAGCGTATATTCCAACTCCGAGATGCTTGCACCAGTCCATAGATGGATCGCTGGAGCTTGCACACTTTGTTAGCACCTTTAGGATCGACAAAAACTTCTGGTTGCAGCATATACAACTCTTCTTTAATATCCATTAAGGAATGCAGTTTTTGACATCCATTTGCCAGATTTCATAATTATAAAATGCGGCAATTGCTAACATGATTCGGACGGACTTATGCATCGCTACGGGTGAGAAAGTCTCATCGTAGTCAACCCCTTGAACTTGTCAAAAACCTTTTGCGACAAGTCAGGCTTTGTAGATAGTAACATTACTATCAACGTCAGTCTTCTTCTTGAAGATCCATTTATTCTCTATGGCTTGCCGATCATCGGGCAAGTCCACCAAAGTCCATACTTTGTTCTCATACATGGATCCTATCTAAGATTTCATGGCCTCAAGCCATCTGCCGGAATCTGGGCTCATCATAGCTTCTTCATAGTTTGTAGGTTCGTCTTGGTCTAATAACATGAGTTCCAGTACAGGATTACCGTACCACTCTGGTGCGGAACGTGTTCTGGTTGACCTACGAGGTTCAATAGTAACTTGATCTGAAGTTTCATGATCACTATCATTAGCTTCCTCTCCAGTTGGTGTAGGCATCATTGGAACGGTTTTCTCTAATGAGCTACTTTCCAATTCGAGAGAAGTGACAAATACCTCATCAAGTTATACTCTCCCACTCACTTCTTTCGAGAGACACTCCTTCTCTAGAAAGGACCCATTCTTAGCAACAAAGATTTTTGCCTTCGGATCTGTGGTAGAAGGTGTAACCAATTGTTTCCTTAGGGTATCCTATGAAGACGCACTTCTCCGATTTAGGTTCGAGCTTATCAGGCTGATGCCTTTTGACATAAGCGTCGCATCCCCAAACTTTAAGAAACGACATCTTAGGTTTCTTGCCAAACCATAGTTCATACGGTGTCATCTCAACAGATTTAGACGGTGCCCTATTTAACGTGAATGCAGCTGTCTCTAATGCATAAGCCCAAAATGATAGTGGTAAATCGGTAAGAGACATCATAGATCGTACCATATATAATAAAGTACGGTTACGACGTTCGGACACACCATTACGCTGTGTTGTTCCAGGTGGCGTGAGTTGTGAAACTATTCCACATTATTTTAAATGAAGGCCAAACTCGTAACTCAAATATTCGCCTCCGTGTTTAGATCGTAGAAACTTTATTTTTCTTGTTACGATGATTCTCTACTTCACTCTGAAATTCTTTGAACTTTTCAAATGTTTCAGACTTGTGTTTCATTAAGTAAATATACCCATATCTACTTAAATCATCTGTGAAGGTCAGAAAATAACGATACCCACCGCGTGCCTCAACACTCATCAGACCGCATACATCGGTATGTATTATTTCCAATAAGTCATTAGCTCGCTCCATTGTTTCGGAGAACGGAGTTTTAGTCATCTTGCCCATGAGGCATGGTTCGCAAGTATCAAATGATTCATAATCAAGTGATTCCAAAAGTCAATCCGCATGGAGTTTCTTCATGCGCTTTACACCAATATGATCTAAACGGCAGTGCCACAAGTATGTTGCATTATCATTATCAACTTTGCATCTTTTGGCATCTATATTATGAATATGTGTATCACTACGATCGAGATTCAATAAACCATTCACATTGGGTGTATGACCATAGAAGGTTTTATTCATGTAAACAGAACAACAATTATTCTCTGACTTAAATGAATAAACGTATTACAATAAACATGATCTAATCATATTCTTGCTCAACGCAAACACTAAATAACATTTATTTAGGTTCAACACTGATCCCGAAGGTAAAGGGAGTGTGCGATGGTGACCTTATCAACCTTGGAATCACTTCCAACACACATCGTCACCTCGCCCTTAACTAGTCTCTGTTCATTTTGCAACTCCTGTTTCGAGTTACTAATCTTAGCAACTGAACCGGTATCAAATACCCAGGGGCTACTATGAACACTAGTAAAGTACACATCAATAACATGTATATCAAATATACCTTTGTTCACTTTGCCATCCTTCTTATCCGCCAAGTTTTTTGGGGCAGTTCCGCTTCCAGTGACCATTTCCTTTGCAGTAGAGGCACTCAGTTTCAGGTTTGGGTCTAGCTTTGGGCTTCTTCATGGGAGCGGAAATTTGTTTGCTGTTCTTCTTGAAGTTCCCTTTCTATCCCTTGCCCTTTTTCTTGAAACTAGTGGTTTTGTTAACCATCAACATTTGATGCTCTTTCTTGATTTCTACCTTCATTGATTTCAGCATTGCGAAGAGCTTGGGAATCATTTTCGTCATCCCTTGCACATTGTAGTTCATCACGAAGTTCTAGTAGCTTGGTGATAGTGACTAGAGAACTCTTGTCAATCACTATCTTATCTGGAAGATTAACTCCCACTTGATTCAAGTGATTGTAGTACCCAGACATTTCGAGCACATGCTCACTGGCTGAGCTATTCTCCTCCATCTTGTAGGCAAAGTATTTGTCAGAGGTCTCATACCTCTCGACACGGGCATGCGTGAGTCTGAAATACCAATTTTAGCTCTTGGAACATCTTATATGCTCCGTGGCATTCAAAACATTTTTGAAGTCCCGGTTCTAAGTCGTAAAGCATGGCGCACTAAACTATTAAGTAGTCATCATATCAAGCTTGCCAAACGTTCATAATGTCTGCATCTGCTCCTGTAATAGGTCTGTCACCTAGCGGTGCATCAAGGACATAATTCTTCTGTGCAGCAATGAGGATAATCCTCAGATCACGGACCCAGTCCGCATCATTGCTACTATCATCTTTCAACTTAGTTTTCTGTAGGAACATATAAAAAATTGGGGAACTACATCGCGACCTATTGATCTACAACATAGATTTGCAAATACTATCAAGACTAAGTTCATGATAAATTAAGTTCAATTAATCAAATTACTAAAGAACTCCCACTTAAATAAATGTCCCTCAAGTTATCTAAGTGATACATGATCGAAATCAACTAACCCAAGTCCGATCATCATGTGAGATGGGGCAGTCATCAATGGTGAACATCTCTATGTTGATCATATCTACTATATGACTCACGTTCGACCTTTCGGTCTCCAGTGTTCTGAGACCATGTCTATACATGCTAGGCTCGTCAAGTTTAACCCAAGTATTCTGCATGTGCAAAACTGTCTTACACCCGTTGTATGTGAACGTAGAGTCTATCACACCCGATCATCACGTGGTGTCTTGAAACGACGAACTTTCGCAATGGTGCATACTCGGGGAGAACACTTATATCTTGACATTTAGTGAAGGGATCATCTTATAATGCTACCGCCGTACTAAGCAAAATAACATGCATAAAAGATAAACATCACATGCAATCAAAATATGTGACATGATATGGCCATCATCTTGTGCTTTTGATCTCCATCTCCAAAGCATCATCATGATCTCCATCGTCACCGGATCGACACCTTGATCTCCATCGTTGCGTCGTGGTCGTCTCGCCAACTATTGCTTCTACAACTATCGCTAACGCATAGTGATAAAGTAAAGCAATTACATGGCGTTTGCATTTCATACAATAAAGAGACAACCATAAGGCTCCTGCCGGTTGCCGATAACTTACAAAACATGATCATCTCATACAATAACGTATATCACATCATGTCTTGACCATATCACATCACAACATGCCCTGCAAAAACAAGTTAGACGTCCTCTACTTTGTTGTTGCAGGTTTTACGTGGCTGCTACGGGCTTCTAGCAAGAACTGTTCTTACCTACGCATAAAACCACAATGGTGATTCATCAAGTTTGCTATTTTAACCTTCTTCAAGGACCAGCCGCAGTCAAATTTGATTCAACTAAAGTAGGAGAAACAGACACCCGCCAGCCACCTTTATGCAAAATTAGTTGCATGTCAGTCGGTGGAACCGGTCTCATGTGCGTGGACATGTAAGGTTGGTCCGGGCCGCTTCATCCCACAATACCGCCGAATAAAAATAAGACGTTGGTGGTAAGCAGTATGACTATCACCACCCACAACTCTTTGTGTTCTACTCATGCATATCATCTACGCATAGACCTGGCTCGGATGCCACTGTTGGGAAACGTTGCATGGAAAACAAAAAAAATTCTACGCACACGCAATGATCTATCCATGGAGATGCATAGCAATGAGGGGGAGAGTGTGTCTACGTACCCTCGTAGACCGTAAGCGGAAGCGTTTCACAACGCGGTTGATGTAGTCGAACTTCTTTGCGCTTCAACCGATCGAGTACCAAACGCACGGCACCTCCGCGTTCTGCACACGTTCAGGGCGGTGATGTCCCTCGCCTTCTTGATCCAGCAAGACGTCGAGGTAGTAGATGAGTTTCGTCAGCACGACGGCGTGGTGACGGTGATGGTGTAGTGATCTCCGCAGGGCATCACCTAAGCACTACGAAAATATGACCGGGGGTGTAAACGGTGGAGGGGGCGCCACACACGGCTAGGCAATTGTCTGTCATCTGCTAGGCGCCCCCCTCCCACATATATATAGGTGGGAGGGAGGGAGGAGCAGCCAAAGTAGGTGCCCAAGTAGGAGGAATCCTAGTTGGAGTCCCTCCCAAGCCGCGCCCCCCCTTTCCTTATTTGGAGCGCGGGGAAAGGTAGGGGAGGGTGGCGCCCCCCCTTTCCTTTCTCCCATGAAAGGGAAAGGCAGGAGGGACTAGCTGTAACATCCCCGGGTTACCCCACTCTGGTTAAGCTACTTAACCTGCCATGTCATCATGATCACTCTAATAAAATTTCATTAGAAAATATTTCAACTTCAAATTCAAAAATTTCAAATGGGAGTCAAATAATTAATTCTTCAAATACTCAAACAAAATAGTTCACCATGTTGCAAATAATCCCAAGGCAACTATAAAATTGAAACCAACATTTTTGGAAATCCCAAATTTCCCCTGGAAATTAATTCAGTGCTATTTCAGCCATTACATTGCCAATTCATTTTGTGGAAAATCCAAATGAATTCCTCTATCCTCCAAACTTTTGTGGCACTGTCTAAAAATGCAGAGAAATTAATGGGTCAGGCCTCATATCTTTCCTAAGTCATTTTGGTGCCCCAATTAATTCATTTCTGCTTCTGTTTCTGTTTATTAAAAAAACAGAAAAGAGAAAGGGGGCGAAGACTTACATGGCGCTGGACCGAGCCGGCCCAGCCCATCTTCCTTACCTGCTTCCCCCCCTCCGTGTCGCCTTGCCTGCGGCCGAGAGCGCCGTGCCGGTCACCGTTCGCCACGGCGACGAGGGCAGGTAGCTGGGGATAAGGGCGACCCCAGGCCCTTCCCCCCTGGACTCCCCCTTCTCACTCTCCCCCTCCCTCGCTCACTCCATCGCCCTCTCCATCGCCCCCTTCTTCTCCTCCCTCTGCCGAACGGAGCCGTCGCCGCCTCCCCGTGACTGCCATGGCCACCGTCCTCTCCTCGCCGCGCGAGCATGTCCAGAGGCACCGGCGTCCTCTTCTATACTGGCTACAAGCATCGGTTCGAGATGGGGCCCCTCCTAGCCGTCGCAATCTTCGTCCCCATCGTCTGCATCCACCGTCGACCGCCGCTGTCGATTCGACCTCTCCTGCGCTCCCGATCACTCAAGGGCCTATCATGCGCCGCCCGGTGAGCCTCCGCCTTGATTCCCCTCCTCCCCTGCGCTCCCGCCTCCTCTAGCTGCCTTACCCGCCCGAGCCGAAGCTCGGCTCCGCCATTGCCGACGCGCATGAGCTCCGCGAGCTCCCCAACACCCGCGCGTATAACGGGCGAGCTCCCGAGCGCTTCTGGAGCCGAACGCCGCCCCTAACTAGGCCCTTAGCTCACCCCCGCCTCGTCTTCGAGCGGAGCCCGAGCGCCGTCACCGCTTCACTCGCCGACGCCGCCGCCACAGCACACCTCCGGCACTCCCACGGCGACCGTTCGACTCGCCCGGGAGCACTCGTTCCCATGCCACCACCCACGCAAGCTGCCGACGCCGGAACCGGCCGGACGGTGAGCTTTGCCGCGCTCTGATTAGCGCCGGAGCTAACTCCGGTGGTGATCCTGACGTGGCGTGCATCATTAGCCGCTAATGACAAGTTTAGCCCCCCCTAATACCCACTGACTGATGGGCCCCAGGCCACTAACTAAAAAGTTTTGGGTCTAATTAAACTCCATTTAGAAAACTGGCTCACTGACACGCGGGTCCCACTGGACCCGCTGACCAGTCAAACCTGCTGACTGGGCAGTGCCCAGTCACGGACAGGTGGGGCCCGGTTGGCTCCGCTGACCAGTCAGCCGGTCAGCGTTTGACCTGCTGACTCAGCTGCTGGGTCCCGCCGGTCAGCCCCTCTGGTGCACTCTGGGTGCACTGCACCGGGTGCACCCAGTAATTTCAATTGGATAATTTCGAATTAATAATAAACCAGAAAATCCAAAATATTGTTACAACTTTAGAAAATCATATAAAATAATCCGTAGCTCGGATGGAAAAACTTTGTACATGAAACTTGCTCAGAACGACGAGACGAATCCAAATACGCAATCCGTTCATTCGCCACACGTCCCTAACTATCCGAACATGCAACCATCCCCCTCCGTTCCATTTGTCCGGGAAGGCCAGACTTCGGGAAAACAATCCCGGATGTTCTCTTCCTTCATCGGAGTCGTGTAGCACTACGATAGGCCACCTCTAGCATCGCGTATCGTATTGTTATGCATTTGTTGCTGTGTATTTATACTGTTTCTTCCCCCTCTTCTCTCTCGGTAGACCCCGACGTGGACGTAGCTCCCGAGGCAGACGCCGCTCCGGAGTACGACTACGTCCCCGACGACACTACTGACGACCTTGCCCTTGCCCCAGAGCAGACAGGCAAGCACCCCCATTTTGAGCATTCTGATATCACGTACTCTCTCCCCTCTTATGCTTGCATTAGATGATACTGCTGCTGTTACTATCCTACCCTGTTGCATAGCCTGTTTACTTGTAACCTACTTTTGATACATGCCTGTTATTCTAAACTGTTTAGCATAGGATGGGTAGAGCCATATCAGAGACCCACTTGTCCCGACTGCCCCGCTGGATACTCAGAAGACCCGTTCTACGGGATTGAAGATCAGACCAGGGCACCGCACATCACTCCCCCCCCCTTAAGTGCTCGACACTACTGGGTCACCATCGGGTGCCGAGGGTGATACCTCGTTAGCACTTTTGATGATAACCTTGTAGGTTAGCTACTCGGTCGTGGTAAGCGAGGGTGATTCCTCCTACACCACCCCCGATACCGACATCGTCGCGCAATACTTCAAGTGTGGACCTCGAGGGTGGTTCCTCCTTCGTTCACCTTGATAATAACATCGAGCGAGAATTCCGTCGAGGGTGATACCTCAGGGTTCCCCCTTGGTGTCAGACACACAGTTACTATTATTTTATGCCTTGCACTAAACCATGTTACTAAAGACGGGTCGGCCCTAAGGGGTACCCGCGCGAGCTGTTAAGCGAAGTGATGTGGAGTCGGGTTGACCTGGATGGTGCCCGCGAGATAATACGAGGCGTGGCCGGGCATTCTTAGCCCTTGCCGCAAGTCCTCGAGACGGGGCGATGGGGTCACATCGATCGTGAGTCTCTGCTCGTTTCCGCGCGATCCTAAATCCACTACGGTTTGGATATTTGATCCGAGGGGCCTCTGGCCCGATAGCACTAACCATCACGTGGGCATAGTATGGGCGTTCTGCGTCGTATACTTCAGCCGGAGCTTAATAGACGTCAGCGACTGAGCGGCGCGCGCTGAATTGGACTGGGAACGCAACCGCGCTTGTATAAGGGGTTGCTAGGTCTGCTTTCAGCCGCGTACGCAACGTGCAGGAGCGTCCGGGGCGATGGCCCGAGACCCCTCGGGGCATAGGTTAGTCCGGCGTGCTGACCTCTCTGTTAAGTATTCGGTCGGGTTGCGGCGTGTTGCTTAGCCGAGGCCGGGCATGACCCAGAAAGTGTGTCCGGCCGGAGTTAAGCGAGCGTGGTGGGTAAGTTGGTGCACCCCTGCAGGGAAGAAACTTCTATCGATAGCCTGTCCTACGGTAACGGACACTCGGAGTTGTATCCCGATCGGTACAACTAGAACATGTGATGATAACTGGATAGTACGACTCTGGGATTGCTTTCTCGCAGGGAGTCGAGAAAGGATCTCAGGTCGAGGTTGATGATACTACTGCTACTACTTCTACTTATGTTCATCTGCTCTCTTCTGATGCTGCAAGATTGTTGAAGACTGTTGAAGATGCTAGTCTTCGATAGGACTAGGCTTCTCCCTCTATTCTGGCATTCTGCAGCCCAGTCCACATATACAGCCCCCTTTTGAAAATGTTGCATATGTAGTGTAGATCCTTGCTTGCTGAGTACTTCGGATGAGTACTCACGTTTGCTTTATTTTCTTCTTCCCCCATATTCCACTTGATGCCACCAGACGACGGAGCCCCTGAGCCAGATGCCCCAGTCGACGACCACTACTACTACCCGCCTGGCGAGTACTACTACTACGAGGTGCCACCTGACGACCAGGAGTAGGATCGGAGGGTCCAGGGCAGGAGGCCTACGCCTTTCGATCGTAGCTTTTATTTTACCCCGCCTCTGTGAAGGCCTATCTCCCTCTCTTTCTGTAATATATCTGTACCCAGATATCTGATGCTTCCGCTGACGCTTGTATGCCATCGAGCTATGTATTCGAGCCCTCGAGGCCCTGGCTTGTAATATTAAGCTTGTATGACTTTATTTATGTTTTAGAGTTGTGTTGTGATATCTTCAAGTGAGTCCTTAGGCTTGATCGTGCGCATTTGCGTGTATGGTTAGTGCACGATTAAGCCGGGGGCGTCACAGGTTGGTATCAGAGCCGACTGCCTCTAGGAATCCCCCTTCCCAATTCCTTGGCCGAAGTTGAGTCTAGTGGTCGAAAACTGTTTTACTAACGTGGCTGTGTGGCTTACGGGCCCACGTCGCCAATTGGGTGGTATTAGGATCTTTTATTCCTCGTCTATACTCTAGGACTCTAATATCTCTGCTATTCGGGTTTAATAAATTACTAACTCTGGCATTAGGATCTCGTAACCACTTCCTCCCGGAGAGCCCCTTCACCACCTATGGTCGACTACTTCATCAGAAGACTCCGAAGATACTCCTCGACGCTAACCGAGACCCTGTGCCACTGCTTTGCAGTTCCGGACCACCGACAAAACCCCGTGGATAACTAACCATCCTTGTTGTTTGTACCTTCTTTCCCAGTTACTCCGTTATGTACAAGATACCCGTAATACCTCTCGCTAATCCGGGAATCCTTTGAGCCTACTGCCGTGCGGCTTCCTTCGCACTGCGGATAATTCCACACCTTTACCGGGGAACCGTTCATCACCAGATGTTCATACGTTTCCTAAATACCTTGAAATGCTATCTGATCTCCCGAGAATCCTCTGCAGCCTATCGCTCTTGATTATCCTTGCCGACCTGAATTATGGTTAAATCCATATGTCTGCCTATATTCATTGGTATCCTTTGACACCATCATTTTGGTCTTATTGATTCAACATGAGTGCGAAGGCACGCAATCATCAGTTGATCGTTCTAAATTATCTTTCTGGTTCAGACCTTGTTCTGAACATGAGCTGGTTCTCGACCAATCAAGTATTGATTGATTGTCCAACTAAGCCTGTACAAATCACTCGTCCCTCTGCCCAGGTGAACTAATTGTCGCTCCTGGAATTGGAAATCGTGAACCCTTTTAATTTTATACTTGGGTTGTTCAAGTGCTCCTTTACTTCGATGTGCTTGCCCCCCGTCCTTACTCGGAGGACTCTCAGGTGGTACCAGTTGTTAAAACCTTACCCCGTTAGTTTTCACGGATCACTTGATTCCTTTTGTGGACAAGTATCCGACCGATCCTTATCTATTCTAAGAACTTTGTCGGTTCCTTCCTCGTTGCCATTACCTTTGATGCTGAAGCTTTCTCTACTTCTTGCCGTCCGCTTATTCACCCTGCTGCATGACACGGAAGGGCAGTGCATGCCTTCCCATAGTGACCTAGGACTGACCACTGACCAGGACATGTCACGTAGCCATGGATGGAAATCTCTGTAAGACGGAACACTAAATTTGCCCATTTAGTTCTATCCAACCTATTCGTCTTTTGATCAGAGCTTTTGTTTCTAATCCTTCGTTTCTGAACTACAACTCCTTTGAACTTAAGCGTCGGATTATTCCGATGTTTCTATAATCTGTTCCCGTTACTTGTTTCCTTCTTCTGGTTGAGTGCCGGAACTCACAATCACATCCTTTGCGGCCTGCCAGTTCCTTTGGTGGGTTATTATTTGATAGTGTCCTCCCTCTTCCATAACCTTGACAGTTCCCCCTCTGATACATGATGCCTTCGGTAAATTGTATCATCAAGCTTTGACTTCGATACCCCCTGCTTTTGAACTCGTATCCCTTGCCTTGGATGGTGATTGTATGGCTTCGTAAAAATGTCCCGAAGGGTTGAACCTATCCTTTTCCTAATTCGTGTGAACTCGAAAGTTATGCGAGTCCTACTCTTCTAGTGTTTCACCAGATAAATTCTCAGTCCTACAATTTCTTCGAAAACGAGAAGTGAATGAAAGGTTATGCATTGAAGAAGTGGGAGTCGACCTTGAACCTTTGTGTTCATGCCCATGGAAACGATGTAGAACTTATCATGGAAGCTGCTGGTAAAAATAATTATTTCCCTGGTACAAGTTCATCTTGTATCTATGAATTGATTCTTTGCAATCATGGTTTCGACCATATCTTCTCCTTGATTCCATTTCCTGGATAAGTTAAATACTTGTCCTCTGCAGATCATTTCACCCGTCCAACCTTTACTCCGATTTACCTTCCGGTATTACCCCTAGTACCTGTTACTGGGAAGTTTAATACCCCATCACATCATCCCTAGCCTGATCGGCTATATATATATATTTTTTTTTTCGTGCCAACTTCTAACTGTGCTACCTGGTCCTTATGCCCGGAGCACAACTTCCGACGATGAGCTAAGCTTACGTCGATCTTCCCCATCTTATCTTTTCACCTCGAACAACAAGCTTAATTCGAGCTTGTGTCATATCCGTGAATCCAATAGCCATCTGCTTCATCGTTCCTTTTGCTTGATGTCGTCGCTGCTCGATGGCATCTTCATAGACTCTCTCGACAAAATTTGTCGTGATCATCGTCAGCATTTTGGCTTCCTCGGAGATGTCCATTGAATTCATGGCTAGAAATACCATCTCTGCCCCTCGATGATTTGTGATATCATCGATGACATCCTTGACTTTCTGCCAACACAGACCTGGTTGTGTTTGGTTACCTTACGTTCCGAGATAATCTTAGAAGTGTTCCTTTGTATCTCTGTGATCCTTCGATCCAACCCTTACTTGAAACCCCATGTTATCGCTACCTCGAAGCATGATAGTGGTATTCCGAATATCAACAAGAACATTGGAAGCACATTGCCAAAAGCTTCTCGATCAATTATCCAAACACCGTTGTATGGGTAATAACATGATTCTTCCCTCGCCCCCTTATCTAAATGCCTTTGGATTTGCTGTCATATCATGTATATCCTGTTCCGCTTTTTTTCCCTGGGAAGGATATACTACCAATTTTTGGTGTGTAAACACATCTTCCTTACCATTGGTTAATTTGAATAATCAATTAATCATAATTTCCTTTCCATTGTTTTGTTTAACCTTTCCAGTAATCTAGCTTATCTAAGCAGAAATAATTCCCTGCTTATAAAACACCCCGAGGTACAACCTTGTCAGTGAGATCCTGTTACTATTGTTGATGACATTCCGGTAACCACCGATGGACGAGAACTTTGCCTTTTGGTCCGCCTTGTTCAACGAGCAGGAAAATGGTTCTCTTCGTCCCTCGCCCTTGGTACCGATGTTGTCACTGACATAACTGACAGGCTATCCCCTCACATACCTTGTTGTCGAGACCAATAGGATATTACCGTTCTTCCTACTTTTGATCGACACCCCTCCCTTCACAGTTCCACAGGATCGTAACCTGACTCTCCTGTAACATCCTTGATTCTGAAGCATCCTTTGCCCTTGACTTTGTGTGTTATCCCGAGCCATCCCTCGAGAGATGATCTACTCCCGATACCCTGAACCCCTGTTCACACTTCGTTCAAGTATCGATCGGATGTCCATTCGATTGATACTTCTTATTGTACCTTCATACTTTGCCCTCGATGTTTCCTAAGTTTCAACTCGAGAGATTCTTCTGCCTCACTCCCTGAATTATCCACCAGAAGATCGACCCCGCAAGGGTCAATCCTTCCGAAGTTACCTTTATCTTCCCCACTTAAATCTCGGGACGAGATTTCTTGTAGTGGAGGAGACTTGTAACATCCCCGGGTTACCCCACTCTGGTTAAGCTACTTAACCTGCCATGTCATCATGATCACTCTAATAAAATTTCATTAGAAAATATTTCAACTTCAAATTCAAAAATTTCAAATGGGAGTCAAATAATTACTTCTTCAAATACTCAAACAAAATAGTTCACCATGTTGCAAATAATCCCAAGGCAACTATAAAATTGAAACCAACATTTTTGGAAATCCCAAATTTCCCCTGGAAATTAATTCAGTGCTATTTCAGCCATTACATTGCCAATTCATTTTGTGGAAAATCCAAATGAATTCCTCTATCCTCCAAACTTTTGTGGCACTGTCTAAAAATGCAGAGAAATTAATGGGTCAGGCCTCATATCTTTCCTAAGTCATTTTGGTGCCCCAATTAATTCATTTCTGCTTCTGTTTCTGTTTATTAAAAAAAACAGAAAAGAGAAAGGGGGCGAAGACTTACATGGCGCTGGACCGAGCCGGCCCAGCCCATCTTCCTTACCTGCTTCCCCCCCTCCGTGTCGCCTCACCTGCGGCCTAGAGCGCCGTGCCGGTCACCGTTCGCCACGGCGACGGGGGCAGGTAGCTGGGGATAAGGGCGACCCCAGGCCCTTCCCCCCTGGACTCCCCCTTCTCACTCTCCCCCTCCCTCGCTCACTCCATCGCCCTCTCCATCGCCCCCTTCTTCTCCTCCCTCTGCCGAACGGAGCCGTCGCCGCCTCCCCGTGACTGCCATGGCCACCGTCCTCTCCTCGCCGCGCGAGCATGTCCAGAGGCACCGGCGTCCTCTTCTGTACTGGCTACAAGCATCGGTTCGAGATGGGGCCCCTCCTAGCCGTCGCAATCTTCGTCCCCATCGTCTGCATCCACCGTCGACCGCCGCTGTCGATTCGACCTCTCCTGCGCTCCCGATCACTCAAGGGCCTATCATGCGCCGCCCGGTGAGCCTCCGCCTTGATTCCCCTCCTCCCCTGCGCTCCCGCCTCCTCTAGCTGCCTTACCCGCCCAAGCCGAAGCTCGGCTCCGCCATTGCCGACGCGCATGAGCTCCGCGAGCTCCCCAACACCCGCGCGTATAACGGGCGAGCTCCCGAGCGCTTCTGGAGCCGAACGCCGCCCCTAACTAGGCCCTTAGCTCACCCCCGCCTCGTCTTCGAGCGGAGCCCGAGCGCCGTCACCGCCTCACTCGCCGACGCCGCCGCCACAGCACACCTCCGGCACTCCCACGGCGACCGTTCGACTCGCCCGGGAGCACTCGTTCCCATGCCACCACCCACGCAAGCTGCCGACGCCGGAACCGGCCGGACGGTGAGCTCCGCCGCGCTCTGATTAGCGCCGGAGCTAACTCCGGTGGTGATCCTGACGTGGCGTGCATCATTAGCCGCTAATGACAAGTTTAGCCCCCCCTCTAATACCCACTGACTGATGGGCCCCAGGCCACTAACTAAAAAGTTTAGGGTCTAATTAAACTCCATTTAGAAAACTGGCTCACTGACACGCGGGTCCCACTGGACCCGCTGACCAGTCAAACCTGCTGACTGGGCAGTGCCCAGTAACGGACAGGTGGGGCCCGGTTGGCTCCGCTGACCAGTCAGCCGGTCAGCGTTTGACCTGCTGACTCAGCTGCTGGGTCCTGCCGGTCAGCTCCTCTGGTGCACTCTGGGTGCACTGCACCGGGTGCACTGCACCGGGTGCACCCAGTAATTTCAATTGGATAATTTCGAATTAATAATAAACTAGAAAATCCAAAATATTGTTAAAACTTCAGAAAATCATATAAAATAATCCGTAGCTCGGATGGAAAAACTTTGTACATGAAACTTGCTCAGAACGACGAGACGAATCCAAATACGCAGTCCGTTCATTCGCCACACGTCCCTAACTATCCGAACATGCAACCATCCCCCTCCGTTCCATTTGTCCGGGAAGGCCAGACTTCGGGAAAACAATCCCGGATGTTCTCTTCCTTCATCGGAGTCGTGTAGCACTACGATAGGCCACCTCTAGCATCGCGTATCGTATTGTTATGCATTTGTTGCTGTGTATTTATACTGTTTCTTCCCCCTCTTCTCTCTCGGTAGACCCCGACGTGGACGTTGCTCCTGAGGCACACGCCGCTCCGGAGTACGACTACGTCCCCGACGACACTACTGACGACCTTGCCCTTTCCCCAGAGCAGACAGGCAAGCACCCCCATTTTGAGCATTCCGATATCGCCTACTCTCTCCCCTCTTATGCTTGCATTAGATGATACTGCTGCTGTTACTATCCTACCCTGTTGCATAGCCTGTTTACTTGTAACCTACTTTTCATACATGCCTGTTATCCTAAACTGTTTAGCATAGGATGGGTAGAGCCATATCAGAGACCCACTTGTCCCGACTGCCCCGCTGGATACTCAGAAGACCCGTTCTACGGGATTGAAGATCAGACCAGGGCACCGCACATCACTCCCCCCTTAAGTGCTCGACACTACTGGGTCACCATCGAGTGCCGAGGGTGATACCTCGTTAGCACTTCTGATGATAACCTTGTAGGTTAGCTACTCGGTCGTGGTAAGCGAGGGTGATTCCTCCTACACCACCCCCGATACCGACATCGTCGCGCAATACTTCAAGTGTGGACCTTGAGGGTGGTTCCTCCTTCGTTCACCTTGATAATAACATCGAGCGGGAATTCCATCGAGGGTGATACCTCAGGGTTCCCCCTTGGTGTCAGACACACAGTTACTATTATTTTATGCCTTGCACTAAACCATGTTACTAAAGACGGGTCGGCCCTAAGGGGTACCCGCGCGAGCTGTTAAGCGAAGTGATGTGGAGTCGGGTTGACCTGGATGGTGCCCGCGAGATAATACGAGGCGTGGCCGGGCATTCTTAGCCCTTGCCGCAAGTCCTCGAGACGGGGCGATGGGGTCACATCGATCGTGAGTCTCTGCTCGTTTCCGCGCGATCCTAAATCCACTACGGTTTGGATATTTGATCCGAGGGGCCTCTGGCCCGATAGCACTAACCATCACGTGGGCATAGTATGGGCGTTCTGCGTCGTATACTTCAGCCGGAGCTTAATAGACGTCAGCGACTGAGCGGCGCGCGCTGAATTGGACTGGGAACGCAACCGCGCTTGTATAAGGGGTTGCTAGGTCTGCTTTCAGCCGCGTACGCAACGTGCAGGAGCGTCCGGGGCGATGGCCCGAGACCCCTGGGGGCATAGGTTAGTCCGGCGTGCTGACCTCTCTGTTAAGTATTCGGTCGGGTTGCGGCGTGTTGCTTAGCCGAGGCCGGGCATGACCCAGAAAGTGTGTCCGGCCGGAGTTAAGCGAGCGTGGTGGGTAAGTTGGTGCACCCGTGCAGGGAAGAAACTTCTATCGATAGCCTGTCCTACGGTAACGGACACTCGGAGTTGTATCCCGATCGGTACAACTAGAACATGTGATGAGAACTGGATAGTACGACTCTGGGATTGCTTTCTCGCAGGGAGTCGAGAAAGGATCTCAGGTCGAGGTTGATGATACTACTGCTACTACTTCTACTTATGTTCATCTGCTCTCTTCTGATGCTGCAAGATTGTTGAAGACTGTTGAAGATGCTAGTCTTCGATAGGACTAGGCTTCTCCCTCTATTCTGGCATTCTGCAGCCCAGTCCACATATACAGCCCCCTTTTGAAAATGTTGCATATGTAGTGTAGATCCTTGCTTGCTGAGTACTTCGGATGAGTACTCATGTTTGCTTTATTTTCTTCTTCCCCCATATTCCACTTGATGCCACCAGACGACGGAGCCCCTGAGCCAGATGCCCCAGTCGACGACCACTACTACTACCCGCCTGGCGAGTACTACTACTACGAGGTGCCACCTGACGACCAGGAGTAGGATCGGAGGGTCCAGGGCAGGAGGCCTACGCCTTTCGATCGTAGCTTTTATTTTACCCCGCCTCTGTGAAGGCCTATCTCCCTCTCTTTCTGTAATATATCTGTACCAAGATATCTGATGCTTCCGCTGACGCTTGTATGCCATTGAGCTATGTATTCGAGCCCTCGAGGCCCTGGCTTGTAATATTAAGCTTGTATGACTTTATTTATGTTTTAGAGTTGTGTTGTGATATCTTCAAGTGAGTCCTTAGGCTTGATCGTGCGCATTTGCGTGTATGGTTAGTGCACGATTAAGCCGGGGGCGTCACACTAGCCCTTCCCCTTTTCCTTCCCTAGGGCTGGCCAACCAAGGGAAGAGGTGCACCAGCCCCCTTGTGGGCCGGTCTGTCCCCTTCTTTGGCCCATAAGGCCCATAACTTGCCGGGGGGATGGGGTGCCCGGAACCCCTTCCGGTGACCCGATTCCTTCCCGGTACGTCCCGAAACACTTTCGGTGTCCAAATACCATCGTCCTATATATCAATCTTTACCTCTCGACCATTTCGAGACTCCTCGTCATGTCCGTGATCTCATCCGGGACTCCGAACAACATTCGGTCGCCAAAACATATAACTCATATAACACTATATCGTCAACGAACGTTTAGCGTGCGGAGCCTATGGGTTCGAGAACTATGTAGACATGACCGAGACACCTTTCCGGTTAATAACCAATAACTGAACCTGGATGCCCATATTGGTTCCTACATATTCTACGAAGATCTTTATCGGTCGAACCGTTATGACAACATACGTAATCCCCTTTGTCCATCGGTATGTTACTTGCCCGAGATTCGATCGTCGGTATCTTCATACCTAGTTCAATCTCGTTACCGGCAAGTCTCTTTACTCATTCCGTAATACTTCACCTCGTGACTAACTCCTTAGTCGTTTGCTTGCAACCTTATGATGTGTATTACCGAGAGGGCCCAGAGATACCTCTCTGATACTCGGAGTGACAAATCCTAGTCTCGATCTATGCCAACTCAACAAACACCTTTGGAGATACCTGTAGAGCATCTTTATGATCACCCATTTACATTGTGACGTTTGATAGAACACAAGGTATTCCTCCGGTATCCGGGAGTTGCATAATCTCATAGTCGAAGGAATATGTATTTGACATGAAGAAAGCAATAGCAATAAAACTTGAACGATCATTATGCTAAGCTAACGGATGGATCTTGTCCATCACATCATTCTCCTAATGATGTGATCCCATTATCAAATGATAACACATGTCTATGGTTAGGAAACCTTAACCATCTTGATCAATGAGCTAGTCTAGTAAAGGCTTACTAGGGACACGGTATTTGTTTATGTACTCACACATGTATTTAGGTTTCCGATCAATACAATTCTAGCATGAATAATAAACCTTTATCATGAATAAGGAAATATAAAATAACAACTTTATTATTGCCTCTAGGGCATATTTCCTTCAGCAATACATATGAAAAATATGAAACAACATATAGATTTAAATTCATAGCGTAGTTCAAGCCCAACACCACGTGTAGTCCATACGATACAAATAAAAATGATAGTACGATGCAAATATAGTAGATAAAACGCAGCGACGACAAACTAGATTCTGCCAGTGCCTTCCGCTCATGCCTGTCCGTCCGATCCGCGGCTCGCTGCGCCCTCCTCTGCTCCCAGAACTCGTTCTCGGCGGCGACATCCTCTAGGAAGTGCTCGTGCTACGCCGCCCTGGCGTGCTCATCCGCCTCGACGATGAGGAGGCGGCTCTCTCGCCTCCGCTGGATGCGACGGTCCTCCACGGTGATTAGCCACGGCGGAGGCACGAGGTCCTGCGCCTGCTGGCGCGTTGCGTGTCTGAGAAATTTATCTACGCCCGTGGCCTCCTGAGGCGCCACGCCGCTGTGTCGTACGCGCGGACGGCCTTCGTGGGCGGTCTCGAACGTCCCGAGACCGAGACGTGTATTACTGGAGCGGATCTCTGCGTAATACACGCCGGAGGGGCGGGCGCGAACGCGGCGGTAGCTGGAGCTGCTTCGGGCGCGCGGCAGCATGGCGGCGGCGGGGCGCTGGAGGCGAGGAAGAAGGGCGCGGCAGCGGTGGGGCACCAGCAGAGGCTAGGAAGAAGGAAGAGAGAGGCGACGGAGACGGCGGTTGGCGGGCGCCCGTGCGCGGTTTTATAGAGCATGCTGGACATCGCGCGTGTTGCTACTTTTTCACGCGCGTGCATTTTTTTAGCGTGGCGGACTTCCCACGCCTGCTAGAGTGCGCCAAACTGGCTCGCGCGCGCAAAAAGACACCTTTTTCCCGCGCGCGCCATATCTAGCGCACCTGTTGGAGATGCTCTAAAAACCTATAACTCCTCATTTTACTCCACTACCACACCTAACCAATCTCTCAAAGTATTAAAGGAAGAAAAAAAAATTAAGAGTCGGTCGCAAAAGTGATACCAACTCTCTCGGATATACTTGATCAACGCCTCCTAGAGTAAAACTTGCATACCCTCCTCCCTCCCCCCAGCACATCACTTCCCGCCGCCGCCGCCCATTCTCGTCACCGCCACCAACAATGCCACCGATTCCGGCCAGAATGGAGCCTCGAGATTCTTCCACCATCGCCATCGGAGACGATCCATGCGTCGTCGTTCGCAAAGGAAGAAGTTGGGCACCAAAACTTGCTTCGGGCCACCACACCAGCAACCAAGGCTAGCAACAAGGTCGGTGGAAGACCACGGCAACTCCGGCTCCGGCAGGTCGCCCTCTCACTGCTCCAGCCGTTGGCAAGTGGGCGAGGAAGTCAATGGCGGCCGCGACGACGCTCACAAGGAGGCGACTTCGGCGCCTCGTACCCCGTTTCCAGCCACCCCTACGCACATTTGACTAGTGCATCCAGCCGCCCCTCTCATTGCCAAGGTTTTTGGCCACCAAGAGGTTGGGCACCAAAACTTGCTTCGGCCACAACACAGGAACCAAGGCCGACAACAAGGTCAAGCAGTCGCAGTCGCAGCAGCAGCAGTTGAAAGAACATGTGGTGCCCCCATGTTTGGTTTTGATAATTGATGAAAATCTCTATGGACTAATGGTTGCCATGAGTTATATTTGAAGGGTTTGTCCATAGGTATTGCTTGAAGATCATTTGTTGGTTTCAAGGTTATTAGAAGAAGAATATGTGTTGACCAAGGTGCTATTCAAGGATTTATCCAAAGATTGGTCACATGAGAGTTGAGCCTATTGCAAGCATGTCTTGAAGAAGAAGATTGTGTGAATATTCATGTTTACCTTCAATACATTGATACGTCTCCAACGTATCTATAATTTTTGATTGTTTCATGTTGTTATTTTATCAATCTTGGATGCTTTATATTCATTTACTAGCAACTTTATATCATTTTTGGGACTAACCTATTGACATAGTGCCCAGTGCCAGTTGTTGTTTTCTGCTTATTTTTTTACTTTGCAGAATATCAATACCAAACGAAGTCCAAATGCCACGAAACTTTTTGGTGAATTTTTTCTGGACAGAAGGCACCCAGGGAGACAAAGAAGTGCACGGGAGGAGGCACGTGGGGCCCACTAGGCACCAGGGCACGCTAGAAGGCCCAGGTGCACCCTGGTGGGTAGTGGGGCCCACGGGAGGCTTCTCCACTGCCTATCGCCTCTATAAATACTCTAAAACCCCCAAAACCCTAGGGGAGTCGACAAAACACAATTCCAACCGCCGCAAGTTCCAGAACCATGAGATCCAATCTAGGGGCCTTTTCCGACACTTTGCCGGAGGGGTCAACGATCACGGAGGGGTTCTTCATCATCACCCTTGCCCCTCCGATGATGCGTGAGTAGTTTACCACAGACCTACGGGTCCGTAGGTAGTAGCTAGATGGCTTATTCTCTCTATTTGATATTCAATACAATGTTCTCCTCGATGTTCTTGGAGATCTATTTAATGTAATGACTTTTTGCGGTGTGTTTGTTGGAATCCGATGAATTGTGAGTTTATGATCAGATCTATCCATGAATATTATTTGGGTCTTTGCTGAACTCTTTTATGCGTGATTGTTATAGCCTCGTATTTCTTCTCCGAAACATTGGTTTGATTTGGCCAACTAGATTGATTTGTCTTGCAATGGGAAGAGGTGCTTTGTGATGGGGTTCAATCTTGAGGTGCTCAATCTCAGTGACAGAAGGAGACATGACACGCATGTATCATTGCCATTAAGGATAAAAAGATGGGGTCTATTCCTACATGAATATATCTCGTCTACATTATGTCATCGTTCTTATTGCATTACTCCATTTTTCCATGAACTTAATACACTAGATGCATGCTGGATAGCGGTCGATGTGTGGAGTAACAGTAGTAGATGCAGGAAGGAGTCGGTCTACTAATCTTGGACGTGATGCCTATATACATGATCATCGCCTTGGATATCGTCATAATTATTTGCTATTCTGTCAATTGCCCAACAGTAATTTGTTTACCCACCGTATGCTATTTTCTCGAGAGACGCCTCTAGTGAAATCTACGGCCCCCTGGTCTATTTCCTATCATATCAAAACCCAAAAATACCTTGCTGCAATTTTTCTTTATTTATTTTATTTTGTGTTTTTGCTAGATCTATTTATCAAATCTCATACAATTTAATCTATCTCAATACCGAGGAGGGATTGACAACCCCTCTTATGCGTTGGGTTGCAAGTATTTGTTATTTATGTGCAGGTGCTGTTTACATAGTGTTGCTTGGTGCTCCTACTGGATTGATAACCTTGGTTTCATAACTGAGGGAAATACTTACCTTTGCTGTGCTGCATCATCCTCTCCTCTTCGGGGAAATACCAACGCAGATACAAGCAATCAGACATCATCTTAACGAAGAGAGTTAGAAAGATTCAAGGTTGATCAAGACTAAGTACAAAGAGTGATTCAATTTGATCAGCACACAAAGCATAGAAGATGTACCAAGCGGTATCAAGTGATCTCATGGTATGGTAAGCATTGTCCATTACACTTTGTGTACTAACCCGTGGTCTATGTGAGAGTTGTTTGTGGGGTTAGGTATGTTTTCATGGTCGTGCATCAGAAGGAAAATATCATATAACCCATGGAGGATGACATCAAGTGGTGATCGTCATCAAGATTGCGGTATGCAAGTTCAAGTGGAGCATCATGAAGAGGCCATGCTTGAAGCTTGCCGTCCATTGTGGTGACAATGGACTTCTGAAGATGTGCCAAAGAATGGCTCACCCATAGTGGAGTATGGGGGAGCAGTCATCTAGTCTTCATCGAGCCAACGCAATCAAGAAAGGTGGTCCAACTTGAGGAAGTCAAGATCGTCATCATCTAGCTCAACTAGACTATGTGCAAAGCAAAGGTTTGCCCTTGATAGGTTTTCTATTTTGCCGGTGTCATGGTGGTAGTTGGGAGACCGGGTTATAGGATCGATTGCCGTACTATCAAGGGGGGCTCTCAAGTAAGTAGTTTGATTGTATCATTCGTAGAGAGCTCAAACCATTGCATCCTTGCATCATCTTTCTCGGTTCTTGTTTGGTGTTTCTCTTTGTGAGTTTTAGAGCTTTTGGTCATCTTCATGACAAGCACGAGTTCATCGAAAACGGAGTTCACATATGCATCTTCTATGATGTTTTCGATGTTGGAGTTTATGCCGGTTCTTTACTGATGGAGGTTTCACATCTCTATTTCATAGGCATACTCCCCCTGCCACTTCTTACTATTTCTATGTTGGAGTTTATGCTGGTTCTTCGTTGTTGGATAGTACTCGTCATCATCTATCCAACAAGCTTGAGTTTGCTCTATTCGGAGCTCATTTGCAGAAGTTATGATAGTTCTGGTTTTCCTGCTTCCATCTGTTTGCTTGGGCCTTTTTGAAGCTCACTAGCGGTAGTACCGCTTGTGTGGTACATCCGCGGTCCAGTGCCGCGGGCACTACCGCTTGTGTTCAGGCTTCTGGACTCATTTTCGCTTCGTCGGCAGTACGACGGCAGTTGGGCACGGTAGTACCAATTTGGACGGTAGTACCGCACCTAACACGCGGTAGTACCGCTCCCGCGGTACTTCTGCGACCGACTACCGTCACACTACCACCTATCTCGTTGCTTGTGTAGTCCCTCGCTGCCTCCACGGTAGTAGAGCGATAGTAGGGTGTGGTAGTACCGCTTTGTGCGGTACTGCCGTCCTACCCTCCCTCTACTACTGCTGGTTCTCTGTATCCTGAGACACTAAGTGGTAGTACCACTTGTGAGGACGGTAGTACCGCTCCGGCGGCACTACCGCGCCTGGACTTCCATTCTCTCAGTGCTACACATGGAACTACCACCCCAAGCGGTAGTACCGCTCCTTTGGGCGGTAGTACCGCTTGTGTGCGGGCTGGGGGCATAACAGTTGGATTTAGTGTGGCCTATAAAAGGGGGTCTTCTTCCCCATTGCATCTCATTCCTTGGAGCTCGTGTTCTTCCCCCATTGTTGACCTTCTTCGAGCTTGCTATCTCTCAATCCCTCCAATGATTCTTGCTAGTTCTTAAGGGAAAAGAGAGAGGAGATCTAGATCTACGTTTCCACCAATCACTTTCTCCTCTATGTGAGGGGAACCCCTTTGGATCTAGATCTTGGAGTTCTTTGTGTTCTCTTCTCCGTTCTTCCTCTCATTTTCGTCCATAGCATTAGTTGTTGTGGTGGGATTTGGGAGAGAAGGACTTGGGCACTCTGTGTCCCTTGCCATTGCATTTGGTGCATCGGTTTGAGTTCTCCACAGTAATACATGGAAGTGAAAGTTGAGAAGCTTATTACTCATGGGTGTTTGGGCACCCTAGAGCTTGTTCCTCTTGGGTGCTTTGGTGTCCTAGATGGTTGGTGTGTTCGGAGCTCAATCATTGTGGTCTAAAGCTCCGGGCAAGCATTGGGGTCTCCAATTAGGTTGTGGAGATCACCTCGAGTAATTTGTACGGGTTTCGGTGATCGCCCCAAGGGTTGCCAAAGTGTACGTGTTCAGTGACCGCCCCCAACGGTTGCCATTTGTATGGGTTCGGTGACCGCCCTCAAGGGTCCCTTAGTGGAATCACGGCATCTTGCGTTGTGTGAGGGCATGAGGAGATTACGGTGGCCCTAGTGGCATTTTAGGGAGCATTGTGCCTCCACACCGCTCCAAATGGAGATTAGCATCCGCAAGGGTGTGAACTTCGGGATACATCATCGTCTATGCGTGCCTCGGTTATCTCTTATCCGAGCTCTTTACTTATGCACTTTACTTTGTGATAGCCATAGTGTTTCATGTTATATATATTGCTATCACATAGTTGTTTATCTTGCTTAGTATAAGTTGTTGGTGCACATAGGTGAGCCTAGTTGTTTTAGGTTTTGTGCTTGACAAATTAAATGCTAGTTTTATTCTACATTTTTTCAAGCCTAAACCGTAATTATTTTAAAGCGCCTATTCACCCCCCTCTAGGCGACATCCACGATCTTTCAGCAGTAGTAGCAGCAACAGCAGGAGCAGTAGTAGCAGCTGTAACATCCCCAGCATCACACTACAGTAATCCCTTATGATCAGTGACAAGTCATCTTGATTTACAAAGCTTAATCATGTTGGATAAATATCTCATTTCAAATTCTTCTCTGAATCCAATTCAAATTCAAAGTGCAATTTGAAGTTGCTCAAAAGTTGCTGGGAAAATGTTCACCATCTAGCAAATCCAAAACAAATTGTTGTTAAGGAAAACAACACCTGTGATGCCCCGGCTTAATCTGGCACTAATCATACACGCAAATGCACATGATCAAGCCTAAGGACTCACTTGAAGATATCACAGCACAACTCTAGAAAAAATTAAAATAATACAAGCTTTATGTTACAAGCCAGGGGCCTCGAGGGCTCGAATACATAAGCTCGCTTACAAGCGTCAGCGGAAGCATCAGATATCTGTGTACAGATATAAAAGAAAGAAAGAAAAGCCTTTAAGAAGGCGGGGCAAAACAAAGGCTACGATCGAAAAGGCGCAGGCCTCCTGCCTGGGACCCTCCGAACCTACTCCTGGTCGTCGGTCAACTCGAAGTAGTAACCACCCTCGGGGTGGTAGTAGTAGTCGTCGGCAGGGGCAGCTGTCTCAGGGGCTCCGTCATCTGGTTGCATCAAACGGATATGGGAAAAAATAGGAAGCAAAGCAACCGTGATTACTCATCCGAAGTACTCAGCAAGCAAGGATCTACACTACATATGTAACATTATCAAAGAAAGGCTGTATATGTGGACTGGGCTGCAGAAATGCCAGAGTAGAGAGAAGGCCTAGTCCTATCGAAGACTAGCATCTTCAGCGGTCTTGCAGCATTAGAAGAGTGTAGATTAGTACAGTATAAAGTAGTAGTAGCAATAAGTATCAACCTCACCCAGAGATCCTTCCTCGACTCCTTGCGAGAAAGCGATCCCAGAGCCCTAATCTCCAAGTATCAACCTTGGCCAGAGATCCTTTCTCGACTCCCTGCGAGAAAGCAATCCAAGAGCCCTAGTATCCATTTCTCATCACAAGTATCTAGTTCTAGTTGTATCGATCGGGATACAACTCCGAGCGTCCGTTACCGAGGATCCGGCTATGCATAGATTAGTTCTTCCCTGCAGGGGTGCACCAACTTACCCACCACGCTCGATTAACTCCGACCAGACACACTTTTCTGGGTCATGCCCGGCCTCGGCCAAACGACACACCGCAACCCTACCTAAAGCTCAGCAGAGAGGTCCCCGTCGGTCTACATCCTAATCACTCCGGGGTCTTGGGCCCATCGCCCGTTGCACTCCGGGTTGTTGCGAGCAGGGTGGATACCAGCGTCGCCTCGGATGGCCGACAAGATTCGACCGTGCCGTAATGCTGAACAGGACGTCTGACAGAGCTTTCGGCTGTTGCCACGATGCAGAGTGCCATAACTTTTCCCGCGTGATGGTTAGTGCTATCGGGCCAGAGGCCCACTCGGATCAAATATCCAAATCGTTAGTGTATTGGGTCTGTGCGGTAATGAGCAGAGACTCACGATTGATGTGACCTCGTCGCCCCGTCTCGAGGACTTGCGGCAAGGGCTAAGAATGCCCGGCCACGCCTCGTATTTATCTCTCGGGTACCCTCCAGGTCAACCCGACTCCACATCACTCGCGGGTACCCCTCAGGGCCGACCCGATGTCATCATGGTTCTGTGTTAAGTCAAAGTAACCGTGTGTCCAAACACCAAGGGGAAACCTGAGGAATCACCCTCGATGGATTCCACCTAATGTAGTCGTCAAGGTGAACTTAGGAGGAATCACCCTCGAGGTTCACACTTGAAGTGCTGCACGACAGAGTCGTATTGGGGGTGGTGAAGGAGGAATCACCCTCGATGACCACGACCAATTAACTACCCTACAAGGTTAACATCAGAAGTGCTGACGAAGTATCACCCTCGGCACTCAATAGTAACCCAGTTGTGTCGTACAACTAAGGGGGTGATGTGCGGTGCCGGGGCCTGGTCATCGATCACGTTGATCGAGTCATCTGATAATCCAGCGGGACAACTAGGACAAAGTGGGGTCTCTGGTGGGTCTCTATCCAGCCTATACTAAGCAGTTTAGGATAAACAGGTAGGTATCAACAGCAGTTACAAAAACAGGCTATGCATCAGAAATAGGATAATCAGTAGCAGCAGCAATTTCTAATGCAAGCATAAGAGAGAAGAGAATAGGTGATATAGGCATGTTCAAAGGGGGGGGGGTGCTTGCCTGGAAGCTCTGCGGCAAGAGAAGGGTCGTCAACAGTGTAGTCGGACTCCAGAGTTGCGTCGGCCTCGGGGACTACGTCGGTGTCGGGGTCTACCGAGAGAGAAGAGGGGGAGGAAACAAATAAATACACAGCAAACATATGCAACACAGAGCATGCTATGCTAACGTGCAGTGCAAGGTTGCCTAAAGACATGTCTAAATCATTTTAGTTATTTTAGGATTTAAGTTGGATTTATTAACCGGTATGTATGCACTATTCATCTACCGAAAACAGGCTAAAAGTTGCGGGTTCACCTCCGTAGAGGGTCCCGACACAGAAACAGATGCCACGGTTGGATTTGTCTCGTTGTTCTGAGCAACTTTCATGTAGAAAGTTTTTCGATCCGAGCTACGGTTTATTTTCTATGATTTTACAAAGTTTTCAGCATTTTCTGGAATTATTTAAATAACAGAAAAGGAATATGACATCAGCATGATGTCACTGTGACATCAGCAGTCAACAGGGCGGCTGACTAGGTCAAACCTGACCAGTGGGTCCCACCTGTCATAGACAGTGGGTTAAACAGAGTTTTAGTTAGCTCTAACTGAGGTTAATTAGCAGCTAGGCCCCACTTGTCAGTGACTCATTAAGTTAACTAATTAATTTTAATTAAATAAAACGTTGATGAAGGGAGTGGGGCCCGCATGTCAGTGACACGGGGTGCTCGGTCAGCAGGGTTGACTGGGTAAACCCAGTCTACTGGGCTCCACGGGCCCACAATCAGTGGCACAGAGGTGGGGTCCACACGTCCACATTAGCGAGCGGCGCCGGAGCAACGCCGGCGACCATTTCCATGGCGGGGCGTCGCCGGACTTGGCCGGAAAAACGCTATGGTGGTCCGTTCGGGGCGTGCTTAGGCTCGTTCGATCGGGCGTTCAACGCCGCATCCATCTACGGTGGCGGTGCGGCCATAAACGGCCAGAAACTACGGCAGTGAGCGGCGGAGCGGACGCCGGAGTTCGGCCATCACGCGAACTGCGGCTAGAGGGCACGACGGGCGACGGGATCTAGCGCGTTGGACTCGCGCGGGAGCGCTGAGCACGGCCATGAGCTTGGCGGAGTTCCACGGGCAACGCGGCCACGGCGAGGAGCTCACTGGCGGCGAGGGCTTCGGTCGTCTCAATGCGGCCTCTACGGCAATGAAAACGCACGGGGAAGAGAGGGGAAAGATGGCGACTACTCACCGGGCCCTGCAGGTGTGCTCAAGTGGGCTCGGGGTAGCGCGTCATCGCCGGAATCGCTGCCGGAGTCGAGGTGGCCGAAGGTTGAAGAAGAGATCGCAGGGCTCGATTTGGTGGCTCCTTGCTTGAACGGCTGGGCGCAGTCGATGGAGAAGACGATGGCGGAGCGATCGGACACGGCGGCACGGCATGGGGACGACGGTGGCCGTGGGATCGACGCGGTGACGGCGGCGACCACGCTCGGCTGGGGAAGGAAGAGAAGGGGAAAGCGAGGGAGAGCGAGGGAAAGTGGATGAGGATGGCCAGGGGGAAGGAACGAGGCCTCGGCCTTATCCCCTCGTGTCGGTGGGTGTCGCGCTGTCGCCGTTTCACCGGTGCCCGTCGGGGCGGCCAGACGCACGCTGACAGCACGAGGGAGAGAGAAGAGAAGAGAGAGGAGTGGGCCGGCTGGGCTAGGCTGAGTGCACTGTGCACTTAGGCCCAGTGTACAGTGGCCTTTCTCTTTTTCCTCTCCAGTTTTCTATTTTTCTTTTTATTTAATAATAGAGAGAGTAAATAAATTATTTGGGCAGTCTATTGACTCGGGAAAAACTTGGGAGGTGTCCATTAAATCCCTGGTGATTTTAGACACTGCCACAAAAAGTTTGGGCAAGTTTAGAATTCATTTGAATTTTTGAAAAATGAATAGGGCATTTAAAGTGCTGTTTTGGCACCGTTTTAAATGCTTCTGCTCAAATAGCATTTAGGTGATGTTGTTTTCCTTAACAACAATTTGTTTTGGAATATTTGCTAGATGGTGAACATTTTCCCAGCAACTTTTGAGCAACTTCGAATTGCACTTTGAATTTGAATTGGATTCAGAGAAGAATTTGAAATGAGATATTTATCCAACATGATTAAGCTTTGTAAATCAAGATGACTTGTCACTGATCATAAGGGATTACTGTAGTGTGATGCTGGGGATGTTACAGCAGCAACATCAATAGTATTAGCAGCATCAGCAGCAGAAGTAGTAGTAGTAGAAGATGATTTCCACTACAATGATTTTGATGTTTCCCGAAGAAGAAGAGGAAGAAGAGGTCAAGGAGGACTATTATAGGATCGAAATATGTCTAGAGGGTGGGTGATTAGACTACTTGCCAAAATAAAAATGACTCTTTTCGTAATTTTAGTTCTTTGCAGATTTTAGCAACTCTAAGCAAGTCAAGTAACACCCTACACATGCAATTCTAGAGTATGGCCAGAGGAAAGTAAAGATATTGCAAGTGATAGTAAAGTAGAGGGAAGTCTTTGGAGATATGCAAACACTATGGTGACACGAAAGATTTCGACCCGTGGTTCCAATAGGTGGTGCTATAGTATGTCCACGTTGATGGAGGCTTCAATCTCAAGGATTGCGGTTGCGAGATTCCATGAGGAATCGAGTCCATGAAGAGCTCCACCCAAAAGGGTCCACGAAGAAGCAAACTTGCATATCCCACAATGGCTTATGCCCACGAAGGGCTGGCCTTACTCGGGGTAGATCTTGTAGGATCGGAAGTATGTCTAGAGGGGGGTGAATAGACTACTTGACCAAATAAAAGTCTAGCCTTTTCCCAATTTTATGTCTTGGCAGATTTTAGCAACTTAACACAAGTCAAGCAATCAACCTACACATGCAATTCTAGGAGTATAGCAGCGGAATGTAAATCATTGCATATGAAGGTAAAGGGGAGGAGTTTGGAGGGAGCAAACGCAATGTAGACACGGAGATTTTTGGCGTGGTTCCGATAGGTGGTGCTATCGTACGTCCACGTTGATGGAGACTTCAACCCACGAAGGGTAACGGTTGTGCGAGTCCACGAAGGGCTCCACCCACGAAGGGTCCACGAAGAAGCAACCTTGTCTATCCCACCATGGCCATCGCCCACGAAGGACTTGCCTCACTTGGGTAGATCTTCATGAAGTAGGCGATCTCCTTGCCCTTACAAACTCCTTGGTTCAACTCCACAATCTTGACGGAGGCTCCCAAGTGACACCTAACCAATCTAGGAGACACCACTCTCTAAAAGGTAATAAATGGTGTGTTGATGATGAACTCCTTGCTCTTGTGCTTAAAATGATAGTCTCCCCAACACTCAACTCTCTCTCACAGATTTGGATATGGTGGAAAGATGGTTTGAGTGGAAAGCAACTTGGGGAAGGCTAGAGATCAAGATTCTTGTGGTTGGATCGCTCATCTTGGTTAGACCGAAATGTTATGAAGGGAAACAGAGAGTTTGCAATCCCATCTCGGTGAGACCGAGATCCCTATCGGTGAGACCGAACCGATTAGGGTTTCTGGCAATGGCTATGTCAAGTGAACTTGGTGGCGCCGGATAGATCAAATCGGTGGGGCCGAGTTTGACTTTAGGTTTAGGACATATGTGGAAATGAGAAAGTGGTTGAGGGCTTTTGGAGCATATCACTAAGCATTTTGAGCAAGCAAGCCATTAAGCAACACCTCATCCCCTTTTAATAGTATTGGCTTTTCCTATGGACTCAATGTGATCTTGGATCACTAAAATGAAAATGTAGAGTCTTGAGCTTTTGCCAATATGTGTCCTTAGCATTTTGAGGGGTCCACATCTCTAGTCCATGCCATACCAATCATTGAACTTTCTGAAACATTAATCTTGAATGGATATTAGTTCAATGAGCTATATGTTGTTATGAATTACCAAAACCACCAGGGGATTAGTTGCACTTTCAGATCTTCACTAAATAGGAAATCTGCTTGCCCTCACAAACTTCTTGGTTTCTCCACATGATTTGGAGACTCCCAAGCACACCTAAACCAATCTAGGGGAACCACCCACCAAAAGTTAATAAATCAGGTTGTGATAATGAACTCTCTCTCTCTGAATCTTCAATACCATGTTCCCATGATCTTCTCACATGATCGGGATCTATTCGATGTAATATGTGGTATGTTTGTTGGGACATGATGAATTGTCACTTTATGGATCAGATTGTTCATTGAAATCAATGAAATCTTTGAGGTTTTCTTGCGGTACAATTAAATATTTTTGCATGCTTTCTGATCTATCTATCTTGCTTGGCCAAGTTTGATGGGTTTTTCCTTAGTGGGAGTGGTGCCTTGTAGTGGGTTCAATCTTGTGGTGCACTAACCCAGTGAAAAAAGGGCAAAGGCACATATTGTATTGCTTCCACTACGGATAAAATGACGGGGTTTTGTCACATTGATTGACATGTCTACATTGTGTCATCTTGCTTATTGCGATACTCTATTTCTTGCAACTTAATACCTTGAGATGCATGCTGGATAGCGGTTTTTGTGTGGAGTATTAGTAGTAGATGCAGTTGGATTAATAGTCTACTTATCATTGTACCGTGAATGATCATAGTCATAAATATTGCAATTCAATCAATTGGACAGCTGTAATTTGTTTACCATGCTACTTGCTGTTTTTGAGAGAGATGCACTAGTGTGCCTATGGCCCCCTTGGTCTATTCTCCATTGCTAAATTCTTCTACACAATTGCTAGTTTTATTTTGCCGTGCTACCTTGCTACTATTTATCTCTATCATTTGCCTTTTAATCTTGTAACTAACAAGACAAGGGGCTTGACAACCCTCTTGCCGTGTTGGGAACGAGTGTGTTTGTGTCATGTGTGCATGTCTTGCTCACGTTGTTAGCTTGGGAGACTCCTACTAAATTGATAACCTTGGTTCTCTAAAACTGAGGGAAATACTTGCTACTGCTCTACTTCACCCTCTTACACTTGGGGGAATCCCAGCAACTCCTGTGGGAGCAAGCAAAAGCTCTCGTCCAACCCGTTGTCCGCCGTCCATACTTGTTCAATCCTATGGATGCGAAATCACAATGTAGTTACTCACCTAACCACCCATTATTTAAGGTAGGCACGTCTGCATGACCACATAGTTGCTTGTCCTTATCACCTCTCCCAAAACATCGCTCATCTATCCTGCAACCGACGCACCTACCCAAGGCACCTAATCTCTGAGCTCACCATCCACCGCACCACCCATATCTTCTCTGACAACGCCGCCCTGATTCGAAGCTTGGGCACCGTTCTTCCAACCCACCATGCTGACGAGCATGCCATCCACCGCACCATCCAGATTTGATCCCTGCAACACCCTACTACTTGATGCGGCCCCTGGTGACCTCGCCGGCATCATCCCAGCTTTAGACGGTCGTGCCCTTCATCTTCATCGATGTTCTTGTCTCACGAGCTGCCAGAGTACCACCCTCCCATGGAATAACCAACATTAGCGTTCAGTCCTTTCCCCCTCTTCGGAGTGCTGGTTTGGAAAGTAAGCCAACATGCCCGAAGGATTGCATGAATGCTCTCCGCACCATCCACTTCTGACCTAGGTATTGTTCTTTTTTTGTAGGGATAGTACCGTTGTTGAAGCATTTGTAGTATGTGGAGTTCTTCTCCATTTATCTTGCATTTGTTGGTCACATTTTGCTAGCTCCGTGGCATGATTGTGTACTCCGATTGCAGGAGCAAAAGAAGAAGTTTGTAAGAAGCAACACATCTGTCATCGCACTCGCGTCACCGCAGTAGATGGTGTCGTGCCGCCAACCGCCACATAATACACTCCATGATCCACCATGCCAGGATGTCGTCCCCTCAATAGTTGGACGTGATGCCATCCTAGCATGGATGCTCAACATGCATCAGGGGGGATCATCAAGCGACGGGAGCTCAGTGGATACATGAAACCACGCCTCACATTCTCAAGTGAACACATTTTTGTCAATGGGGACCTTGACTAACGGTGCATCATTGATGCAACCTCGCTCCGTTCATGCCACTCTTTGTTGATGCCGCTCACCACATGACGATGGAAGGAAACACGCCCACCATCAGATAGGAGCACGACCATCATCACAAGGAAGTATGACTAGCATTTGTAGGAAACATGGCGGCCATCGACTTGGTGGTCTCTGGAATTGATATTTCTTTTGACACACATTCTAGTTTCTTTGGAAGCAATAGTTCTTTTTGTTTTAAACCAATTTAGTATCAATTTTAAATAATTATGCTTGAGAACAAATATTTTTTTCATTGGAAGCAATTTAAAGGCACATTGGAAACAATTCATGGGTCCTATAAAATACATCGCGCCACAAACAAAAAATAATACACTGGTGCACTATACATAAGATTCGCCAAATCGGAAGAATCTCCAATTGACGTAGAAGCATGAAACAAAATGAATGGTTCAATTCCTAACCCTTACTATCGTGCAAGTGCTTCATGTACACATTTCAGATGATATAACCATGTTTCCACCTATCACAATACATGCTTCCTACCTAGCTCACCACAACACAAAGTGCTTCCACGTTAAAATAATATCACGCATACGAAGCACCCACGGAATCTAGTTTTGAAGGAGTGATGAACCAAGTTAGAAAGCTGGATATCCATAGTCCGGCAATGACAGGATATTGCAATGCCGTTAGAAAGCTGGAGAAGCACTTTGAAGGACTGGAGCTCCATCACGTGCCGTGACTCAAGAATCAAGCAGCTGATGACCTGGCCAAGATGGGTTCCACTTGGAAGGTGGTACCTAAGAATGTGTTCCTAGAGCATCTGCACTCGCCCACGATCAAGGAAGAACCTTTTGTGGAGGAGCCCCCGCAACCAGTCGGCCCTTCAAATCCGCCTGAAGTGGACATCCCTGTGGTGATCGACCTGGTCCAAGAGATCCTTGTTATGACTCCCGAGTGGACCAAACCTTATCTGGCTTACTTGCTCTGACAGGATCTCCCTAGAAGATGAAGCTGAGGCCCGTCAGACCGTCCGCCAATCCAAAGCCTTCACTGTCATGGGAGATCGGCATTATAAGAAAAGCACTACTGGTGTCACTCAGCGCTGCATATCACCAGAAGAAGGACAACAGATTCTGCAGGAGATTCACTCGGGAACCTGTGGACACCATGCGTCCTCTCAGACACGGGTTGCCAAGGCATTCAGAGCCGGGTTCTATTGGCCCCGCGCCAATGAAGCTGCCCGGGACATAGTGGATCAATGCGTCGGGTGCCAATTCTACCCAAATCAGTCGCACAAACCGGCGTCCGCTCTGAAGACGATCCCCCTCGCTTGGCCATTCGCCGTGTGGGGGCTCGATATGGTCGGCACTCTCCAAACTGGGGCGAGTGGTTTCACGCACCTGTTAGTGGCAGTCGACAAGTTCACCAAGTGGATTGAAGCAAAGCCCATAAAGAAGCTGGACTCAACAACTGACATTCAGTTCATCAGAGAAATAATCTTCAGATTTGGAGTCCCCCCACAGCATCATCACCGACAATGGGTCTAACTTCGACTCGGATGAGTTCCTCGAGTTCTGCTATTCCCAAGGCACTCAGGTTGATTATGCCTCTGTAGTGCACCCGCAGTCGAACGGACAGGCGGAACAGGCGAATGGACTGATACTCCAAGGATTGAAGCCTCGCCTCATGCGTGATCTAAAGCACGCAGTGGGGGCTTGGGCCACCGAGCTGCCATCAGTCCTCTGGGGCTTGCGGACAACCCTGAACCAGTCCACCAATCGAACCCCATTCTTCATGGTGTTTGGGCCTGAAGCAGTCCTGCCGAGTGATCTTCTTCTCAACTCACCCCGAGTGGATATATACTCAGAAGCCGAAGCTGAAGAAGCAAGGCAAGATGGCCTCAACCTTCTGGAAGAGGAGCGTGAGTTGGCGCTCATAAGGTTGGCGTTGTACCAGCAGGATCTGTGCCGCTACCACGACAGACACGTCAGAGGGCGTGCTTTTCAGGAAGGGGATCTGGTTCTCCGAGTGGATCAGCAGAGACCTCACAAACTGGCGCCCCCATGGGAAGGGCCATTCACCATATTGAAGGTCCTGCACAACGGAGCCTACAAACTCTACAACTTCAGCAAAGATATGGAAGAGCCCAGAGCTTGGAACGCGAACCTGCTCCTCAAGTTCTACACTTAGAATAAAAATTCTCCGTTGTAATAGTTTTCAAATGAATTTAGATGAATAAAAGTCTTACTTTTCCTGTATATCATCTAGTTTGTCCTACAGCCACTTTTCCACTCAGGTGACTAACTGCATTCGGAAACTAACACACCCTCAGTGGGTGAACCAGCTTAGCCGTGAACCAGCTTTCACTACAAAAAAAATACACTTCCGTGATGATACGCGTTTGTCACAGTAGGTCATGTTTTCTGTCATGCATGCACATCCATGACGATTTTATGACAGAATCAAGATAGTCATACCTGTGCTGTCGTAGAAGTGTTCCATGACAATACCAAAATTATCATCATGGAAGTGTCCACTTCCATGACGATAAATGGCGTGTCATGGAAGTGTTCTCATCAAGGGTAACCGACATGTGGCATCCACCGTAACGGGTCGCCGTTAAGCTATTGGGTTTCGGTTTGGATCCGATAACCCGTTAACAGCCCCGACCGACGAGGATTTTCCACGTGTAAAATTCTCATTCGCCAGAGGATCCACGTGTCGGCTCAGCGTTGGGACAGATGTCATCCACTCATTGTACGAGAGGCGCCTATGATACGTTGGCACGTGGCAAGGCCCAACAGTGGCCCATTTAGGTGAAGAAGGCCGGCCCAGTCAAAATTAGCAGGCCGGCCCATATAGGGCCTACTTGTGTCCGGTCCATCTAAGCCCACGGCCCATACGAGATGTGCCATTTCGGGCCATCAACGGTCCGTTAACTATTTAACACCATTGCAGCCCATCGTTAGTTCGGGCCCATTAACAGCCCGCTATATATTTGGGCTCAATATGGGCCCGATGTGGTTTAGGCCTGTTAACAACCCATTCAAGGGATGGACCAATTTTCAGGATGTGTGTTTTTCGGTCTTTTAGCGACCCATTTAAGTGTTGGGCCAATTTCCAGCCCGGTGTGTCTTTCAGCCTGTTAACGGCTGTCGGTGTCAAAACCGGCAGATCTCGGGTAGGGGGTCCCAAGCTGTGTGTCTAAGGATCGGTGGTAACAATGGACAATGAGGACACGATGTTTACCCAGGTTTGGGCCCTCTTAATGGAGGTAAAACCCTACGTCCTGCTTGATTGTATTCGATGAGTATAGGGGTTACAAGAGTTGATTTACCTCGAGATCGTAATGGCTAAACCCTAGCTGTCTAGCCTATGTTTTTTCTCATCGCCTCTACGGACTAAACCCTCCGGTTTATATACACACCGGAGGGGTCTAGGGTTGTACAGAGTTGGTTTACAGAAGAAGGAAATAATACATCCGGACACCAAACTTGCCGCCCACGCATATAGGAGTCCTACGCGGACACGGGGGATGGTCTTCTGCTTTATCTTCACGGCCCATCAGTCCGGCCCATATCGAATAGACCGGACACCCGAGGACCCCCTAATCCAGGACTCCCTCAGTAGCCCCTGAACCAGTCTTCGATGACGATGAGTTCGGCACGCGGATTATCTTCGGCATTGCAAGGCGGCTTCCTTCCCCCAAAAAATTTAAGTTAGCTCCATGCATAAAGAAACTGTACCCGGCTCTGCATAATCAATACAACCCTTAGCTACGAAGGCAAGATGTCAAAATAGGAACATTGTCTTTTACTGACGACTTTTTTGGCGAAGCGTCACACTTGACTCTTTATCATTTTCACGCCTCCCGTTTTGCGTTTCGAGGTCTAGCCTTCATTGGCACGTCTTGTCAAAACAGAAATCATGCCCGTCCATTACGGGATTCCCATCAATGTGGTTTGGGTAATCCAACCGCACCTTACGCATGATTTCGTTGGGAACAGGTGAGGTTTTTGGCTTGAGAAGGGGACGTTTGGTATTTTTACCGTCTATAAGAGGATAAAGATCCCTCCTTTTTCCCCACACCTTCCTCTAGCTTCTGTCTCCCAATCTCCAAGCTCCAGCGACCATAGCTCCAATCTCCTCCACTGCTGCCACCCACCCCAGCAATGGCCGGGTCCAGCTCTAAGGGCAAGTGGGAGGCCTCCACTGTCACTGAAAAGGACATCAAGGAGATCCGGAGCGCGGGCTATTTGTCCGTGGATATCGCGCATAGGATCCCCGACAAAGATCAGGTCATTCCTACTCCGGAGCCCGGTGAGAGGGTCGTCTTCATCCCCCATTTCCTCCGGGGGCTAGGGTTTCCCCTCCACCCCTTCATCCGGGGTCTTATGTTCTACTACGGGCTAGATTTCCATGATCTAGCCCCAAATTCCTTCCTTCACATATCGGCGTTTATCGTCGTGTGTGAGGCTCTTCTTCGCATCCCCCCACACTTCGGCCTATGGCTCAAGGTCTTCAATCTGAAGCCGAAGGTGGTCGACGGATAGCATGCGGACTGCGGCAGGGCTATGGTGAGCAAGCTCCCCAACGCCGTTTGGTCCAAAGGGGCATTCGTGGAGATGGTCAAGGTGTGGCAGCAGGAGTGGTTCTACATCACCGAACCCCGCGACGCCAACTGGGCGGCCACGCCTGACTTCAGATCCGGACCCCCCACGAGACTCACCTCATGGACCGCCAAGGGTCTTGATTGGGGGTCCAAACCGGAGGTGAAGGTGCTCCAAAAACGCATCTCCGACATGTTGGGTGAGAACACTAGTCTCACAAACGTGATTCAAGTGATGCTTTTCCGCCGCATCCTTCCTTGCCAGCTCCGGGCCTCCCCCATGTGGGAGTTCGATCCGGAGAAGCCACAGACCCTGAAGCGCTTCTTCGGCACCACGCACAAAGATATATGGAAGCAGCTCTTCAAGGCTCAGAAAAAGTGGCCGAAGAAGAATGAAGACATCGGGCTCGACATCAAGAACCCAGCCACGGCGGTAAGCATAGTCTTTTCGAAGACCTATCCGATCAATATTTCGGATATGATAGAAATAATATTGCCTGCTTTCTATACAGGCCTGGACGGCAAAGGCGGAGCGGATCAATTGTCCGGCACCGCTGCCTGAGGATCCGGCCATACCCCAGCTAACGGAGATGCTGGTTCCGGCGCCCTATCAGGCGCCGGAGAGGAAGACCAAGAAGAAGAAAGGCAAAGAGGCCATGGGCGGCCCCTGCCATAAAGGTCCTTCAGAAATAGTGTCCGGAGAGATCGAAGCCCTCTCTTCCCATGAAGGAGATGAGGAGGAAGAGGAGGAGGAGGTGGAGAGCGACTCCCCCCGTAAGGGGAGGAAGAAGAAAAGGGCGGCCTCCGAAGACCCGTTGGAGGAGGCGCCCAAGAGAGGGAAGCTGGCCCTTCTGGACAGTTTGGACTCAGAGACCGAACTAGTCCCCAAGAAGCCACCCAGGGTGAAGCCCCTGGCCGAATCAAAAGTATTCGAAAACTTACTGTTTATCTTTGGTCTACCTACTTCCATTATATAAGTTATTTTGCTATTTGCCTTTCAGCCCTCCCCGCGAGCTCCCGCAAACCCCATCATCGGAGGGGAACTCTCTGCCACCCAAAATGGCAGAGAGTGACACACCGACGCGTGCCACCTCGCCTATCGTCATGGAGGATACCGAGGTGTCATCCCAAAGGACCTCTCTTGGCAGAGGGGGGCAAACGAAGCCGCCGAGAAAGCGCCCGAGGTTAATACCTCGGTCGCCGAAAACCTAGGGGAGGCGACCCCTATGACAACCGATGGTGGGGACCCCCAACAATCCGGGCCCCAGCCGGACACCATTCCGGGGACCAACACGGCTTCGGGATGGGATAAGCCGCCCTCTTCAAAGGAGGGGGGAGGAGCATCAGCTCCATCGGCGACCTCCACTAATCCGGAGGAGCCCAACACTCTGGAGGAGGCACTGCAGTATGCTTCCATCATGGCGGAGCACCGCACCCTGATGGGTGCGGTGGTGGAGAAGGTTCGGTCTGCTAAGAGTGGACTGAACGAAGCCTTCACCAGCCTACTGGCAGGCTTTGAGGTATGTGACGTAATGTTCTAAAAACTTTTCATATAGAGGAATATACCTGTGTACAGACAGTAGCCCCTGAGGCTCTATTCGGTTAAAAGAAACCGGACAGGGGATCCATATAGTATTCGGGAGAGTTAACCTGCTGTGCTGTTTATTGTAACAGGCTTCCCTGTTGGCGGCAACTGCCCAGGCCGCAGAAGTTTCCTAACTCAATCGGAAGCTTCAGGTAGCCAATGAGGAAATCGACCACATTAATAAGTGGTTCGATGAGACTCAAGGTATGCGTATAATGTTAAAAGTTTATTTCGATATCAGAAGTGATATGTATATTTAGAGATTAACTTATGTAATGCTTTGATTATAATCACAGCTAGCGCAGCCGAGGTCGAGAGCCTCAAAGGCGCCCTTGCCCAGGCCAAAAAGGAGGCGGAGGCGAATAAGGCAGCCGCTGACAAGGCGGCTGCCGAACTGAAGACCGAGCAAGATGCCTGCCGCCAACACGAAGCTCGGGTGGCCGAAGTAGAGCAGGAGCTGAAGGATGCCATCAGCAAATGTGAAACCTTAGAGCAGAAGACTTCGGACCAGTCGACCGAGCTCGCCAAAGCTCTCCATGATGCCAAAGAGGCGCGGATCGAGTCCCGGAGTGCTCGTGAAGAGATCCATCAGGCGAGGCAGATAGCGGCTGGTAAGGCCTTTCTTTTGCAGAGTATCTTTGGAGGTCAGAGGTTTGCTTTGCTTACCCGAGTATGGAGTTCTCCAGGCGCGTTTGCGGATCTTCCGAGGAGTGCCGCTGATGCCGCACAGTTCTTCCGAGCCCAGGAGGGGAACTCGACCGAGAAGCTATTCTGGTCGCAATTTCTCGCGTCGGAACACCCGACGCCTCTGAACGACCAGCTGAAGCAGTTGACGAAGCTGCTTAAGGTGGCAGGTTTGGCCATGAAGGACCTGATGGTCTAGCTCTGGCCGGCCGAGCCAATCCCTAGTAGCTACTTCGGTTTGGTGAAGCGGCTTGTCAACGCGCGGCCTCGGATTGATGCATTGAAGCGCTCGTCCTGCATAGAGGGTCCCCGGATGGCCTTCGCCCGCGTCAAGATGTAATGGGCAAAGATGAAGGCCATCGATGTGGCAACCGCAGACCCGCCCGAAGGCAAAGATCACCGGAAGCCGGAGAGGTACTTCGATGATGTCCTAGAAGGAGCCCGAGTGATATAGGGTCAATGCTCTAAGGATGTAATATTTGATTGAGTGTGTTCGGGTTGTACAAACAATGCGATGAACCCATGCTGTTTATATAGCTATGTTTGCGCCTTTTCTTTCAAGCGATTTTTCCTCCTGTGCGGCCGTTTATTGTTTTATTTCTGAAAGTTGCCAGTCGTCGGCTTCAGCCCCCATGTAAATGCTACAGGGGTGTTCGGCGTAACACGTGACCACACTTTATCCAACGTCTTGGTCCGTAAAGGAGGTGTCAACGTGGTGAACTAGGCAATCAGACTATGCGGCTTTATTACTTTCACTTAGCCATAGGAGTTTGACTGTGGGGCTAAGTACTAGCCCCTGGTTTGTGTGTGGCTATCCGGACTACGGTGCATTTCCATGCGGCTGGACGAAGACCAGCCCCTCGTATAACATGGAGTAAATCGCTAACGATTTGTAGTATAATACTAAGTCGCCGAATCGCCGACCAGCTCGCGCCTATCATGACAGTCAGTTTTCGGCTTTCTCTACTGAGGTACTTGACCGGACGAACCAGAAATACAATCGCAGTAGTTCTCCCTTTACTACCTTAGCCGAACAAGCGGAACGTAAGGTGGTAAGCACAGGAGCCGAGCAACCCAACTATAGACCAAAGACATGATTTGGAGCCGATGCATATAATGCAATATCCGGGACGCCGAAGAGTACCCTATAGGTGTTCAGACTTTGAAACGTGCAGGACCGAATACAGCCCCCGGTGTTTAAGGCCAGAGTAAAGCACGTCTGGCAGTCTGAAGTAGGGAGGGCATATAGATGACAAAAATAAATGAGTGCCCAACAAAAGTGGTGATCAACTGCTCCCTTTATACCCTGATGAGTACATCAAGCCGTATTATTACAGATAATGCCATAAATATAGAGGCTATTTACATGCCAAAAGTGTTACACAAGGAAAAGGTTTACACAGGGCCTAAAAGTAGTGGTTTGAAGATCCCAATGGTGCCCTGCCGCACATCTGCGCCGTTTCTCCTTGGTGGGAAATCCTTTAAGAGGAGGAGGTGATGGTCGTCTGTAAGAAAGAGGGACCTGGAAAAGAGCCTCCGTAGATGAGGTAGGTTTTTTAACGAACCTATGGTGGAGAAAAAAGTTGAGGTCCGAATAGGGTCAAACCATACTATGGACCTTTTCCGCAGTGTGCCTCCGGCGCTGCCCAAGGTATTTTAAGTGCGTAGTTATGTACGCGTGGTACGTATGCTGCAACCTTATGGGGCAGTCGGCGAAGGCTAAACTGCTATTTAAGCTCCGGCTCCACCGGGCTATCGCGTTGTACTGCGGATCGGACTCGCTTAGCAGAGTCGTGGGTCTTGATGACCGATGGGTTATCCGGCTTGATGAGGCCGCCCTGTACTTCGGCTGCTAGAGCCGCAGTATGCTCCTCAGTACGGAGGGAGCGCTCCATATTCCCATTTACTGTGATGACGCCGTGAGGTCCAGGCATTTTGAGCTTCAGATGAGCATAGTTTGGGACCGCATTAAAGCAGGCGAAGGCCGTTCGTCCGAGCAGTGCATGATAACCACTGCGAAAAGGGACGTTGTCGAAGATCAAGTCTTTGCTTCGGAAGTTATCTGGAGAGCCGAATATGACTTCCAGTGTTAAGGAGCCCGTGCAGCGGGCCTCCACGCCAGGTATCACTCCTTTAAAGGTAGTGTTGCTAGGTTTGATTCTTGACGGGTCGACGGACAATATCCTGGTAGAGCAAGTTGAGGCTGCCGCCGCCGTCCATAAGGACTCTAGTAAGATGGTATCCGTCAATGATAGGATCGAGTACCAAGGCCGCCGAACCTCCGTGACGGATACTGATTGGGTGGTCCCTGCGATCAAAGGTGATCGGACAAGCCGACCATGGGTTGAATTTTGGGGCGACAGGCTCTATGGCATAGACGTCCCGTAACGTGTGTTTGCACTCCTTCTTGGGGATGTGGGTGACGTAGATCATGTTCACCATTTTTACCTCGGGGGGAAATTGTTTCTGTCCCCCGGTGCGCGGTGGGCGAGGCTCATCATCGTCCTCGCTTGGAGGCTCTGTCCCCTTATGTTCGGTGTTTAATTTACCGGCCTATTTGAAAACCCAGCAGTTTCTGTTGGTATGGTTGGCAGGCTTGTCAGGGGTGCCATGAATCTGGCAGGGTCGACCCCGTATCTTGTCCAAGTTGGACGGACCGTCCCTAGTACCTTTGAAAGGCTTCTTCCGCTGACCGGGTTTAGAGCCACTGAATCCGGCGTTTACCGCCGTATCCTTTGTTTCTTCGTTGTTGTTTCGGCGCTTGTTTTTGTTGCGTCGTGGCCTTCCATTGCCATCCCTGGCCTCAGAGGTGCCGGGGTCGCTGGTACTGTTGCTTCTACAAGCCAGCCAGCTGTCTTCACCCGCGTAGAAGCGGGTCAGGAGTGCAGTAAGAGCTGCCATAGTCTTCGGCTTTTCCTGACCGAGGTGTCAGGTAAGCCATTCGTCACGGACGCTGTGCTTAAATGCCGCTAGGGCTTCGGCGTCTGGCCAGTCCATGATTTGGTTCTTTTTAATTAAGAACGAATTCCAAAGTTTGCGAGCTGACTCTCCCGGTTGCTGGACTATGTGACTCAAGTCATCAGCATCCGGTGGCCGGACATAAGTGCCCTGAAAGTTGTCCCGAAAAGCGTCCTCTAAATCTTCCCAACTTCCAATGGAGTTCTCTGGAAGGCTATTCAGCCAGTGCCATGCTGGTCCTTTCAGCTTTAGAGGGAGGTATTTAATGGCGTGGAGATCATCTCTGCGAGCCATGTGAACGTGGAGAAGAAAATCTTCAATCCATACGGCGGGATCCGTCGTTCCATCGTATTGCTCGATGTTCATGGGTTTAAACCCTTCTGAAAATTGGTGCTGCATTACCTCATCGGTAAAGCACATGGTGTGTGCGGCACCTCTGTACTGGGCGACATCGTGACGGAGTTCGGATGACATCTGTGTCCGGTGTTGACCCCGGACTTGGTTAGGTTTGTCATGCCAGGCTTGATGGCCGTCATCTCGTGTGGGGGCACGTCCTCTTGATCCATAGATGGATCTGGTCTGGTCGGCTCTATTGGTCAGGTCCTGACGTAGGTCGTACGTGTAGCGCAGAGCCACTGCTTCCTTGCCTCTGTTATGAGGGGGCGCGGGCTGGTGTTCGGCATAATTGGCCGTTTTATCCCGTCCATGTGGTGGTCGGTCCGGCTGATCAGCATGATTGTATTTTGACGGTATTGGCTCAAAGGCCTCCTTGTCGAATTGTGGCAGGAGCCTGTGCTTAGGATAGCTCTTTGTTTGGTGCTCATAGCCGTATCCCTCTTCGGCGGCCAGGACCTTACTCCGTCTGTCGTTGAGCGTATCCTTTTCGGCTTGAATCTGCTGCTGTTTCCTTTTCAGGCTCCGTGCAGTGGCAATCAACTGTCGCTTGAAGCGTTCTTGTTCGAGGGGTTCCTCTGGGACGATGAAATATTCTTCACTGAGGCTAATGTCCTCTTCGGAGACAGGTAAGTAGTTACTATCTTCCGAATCCCCGTGATCGGCAAGTTCGTCAGGGTTGACTTGACCCTCTTCCCTCTCGTCCTGCTCGAACGCCAGCTCAGCGGGGTGGTCGGAGTCTTTGGCGTTGTCCGGAGTGTCATTATCTCCGGTGCCGGTATTGCTTTCCCTTGCCCGACGCGATCGTGGGCAGCGCCGCTGACGCCGGCGCTTTGGTGGTTCGTCGACGGGCTCCTTCTCATCTGGATCTTGAGTGCCATCGTCGTCCTTCTTTTCAGGCATGTCCACCATGTATACATCATAAGTAGAAGTGGCCGTCCAACGCCCAGTGATGGGCGGGTTTTGGCCTGGTTCAACTCCGAGATCGTCGTCCATACCATCGATGTCTTCGGAGGCGTAGTCTAGCATGTCGGTTAAATCCTCGATAGTGGCTATTAATTGGGTGGTGGGTGGGACGCAAAATTCCCTGCTCTCAGCCCCCAGTTCGAGCTGGGCGTAGTTCGGAGGTGATACTTCCGTGATGGCGAGAGATCGCATTAGGTCCAGTGTTTCATTTAAGAGTGAAAGCTGGACAGGCATCTGAGGATCTATGGAGCTATGTTCGGTAATAACCACTTGACCGAGCTCGATAGACGCAGACCTCGAGAGTTCGGAGTTGACGTCCAGAGGCGAATCCGGCTTCCCGATGATGGGGAGAACCCTGTTTGACTCTGGGTCCATCGATGGCATGGTTGCATCTGGGTCTCCGACTAGAAGCTATGCAATAGGAGAAAGTCCGGCGGGGACCACCCCCCGGTATTCAGACGAAGTGTCCCGCTCCGGATCTAGGGCCAGGGCGGGCATGATGGTCGATCCCTGGACGGGATCTAATAGCGGATCCGAAGGGCCTTCTTTGTATGGGTGGGGAGCGGCGGCCGAGGCCGTAAACCCCTCGAAGATTAGATCTCCTCGGATATCGGCGATGTAGTTCAAACTTCCAAACCTGATCTGGTGACCAGGGGCATAGCTGTCGACCTGCTCAAGGTGGCCGGTCGAGTTGGCACGCATTGTGAAGCCGCCAAACACAAAGAGTTAACCAGGGAGAAAAGTCTCCCCAAAAACGGCATCGTTATCGACAACGAGGCGAGCCATCGATTCTTCTGTCGACAACACAATGAAACTCTCAATGAAAGCACCAATGTCGGTGTCAAAACCGGCAGATCTTGGGTAGGGGGTCCCAAGCTGTGTGTCTAAGGATCGGTGGTAACAATGGACAATGGGGACACAATGTTTACCCAGGTTCGGGCGCTCTTAATGGAGGTAAAACCCTACGTCCTGCTTGATTGTATTCGATGAGTATAGGGGTTACAAGAGTTGATCTACCTCGAGATCGTAATGGCTAAACCCTAGCTGTCTAGCCTATGTTTTTTCTCATCACCTCTACGGACTAAACCCTCCGGTTTATATACACACCGGAGGGGTCTAGGGTTGTACAGAGTCGGTTTACAGAAGAAGGAAATAATACATCCGGACACCAAACTTGCCGCCCATGCATATAGGAGTCCTACCCGGACACGGGGGATGGTCTTCTGCTTTATCTTCACGGCCCATCAGTCCGGCCCATATCGAATAGACCGGACACCCGAGGACCCCCTAATCCAGGACTCCCTCAACGGCCCATAAATGAGTTGGGCCATTTGCAGTCGGACCTGAGTTTTGTCCTCTTAACGGCCCATGCTCTTCATAGTCCAATACCAGCCCGGTTTCTCTTTCGGCCTGCTAAAGGCCCACAACACAGTTGGGCTATATACAGTCCGACCTGACTTTCGGCCTCTTAGCGGCCCATGCTCTTCATGGTCCAGTACGAGCCCGCTGTCTCTTTCGGCCTGCTAAAGGCCCACAGTACAGTTGGGCCATATATAGCCCGACCTTTGTATCGGCCCGTGAAATCGAATGGGCCCACTTATTGCCTGCTTCGATGTTGGCCTGTTAACGACCCGTGAGGTAACAGGGCCAAGCATTAACTGTTGGCCCGTTTCAAATATAGCGGCCCAATAGAGCTTTCGGCCTGGTTATGGCCCATCAACTTAATGGGCCCGCTAAAGTTCGAACATGTCTGTAGGCCCAATTGGATAACGTTGATTCCAGCCCAGCTATAATTTGAGCCCATTATGACAAGCAATTATGGACAGGACCAAAACTGATCAATCAAAGGCCTATGAGAATTTTGGCCCCTGCGAGCCAATTAGGGAAGCCCATTAAGGGCAGTGGGACGCTACCCTTCATATAGTGCCCACGACTATTCGTGCTAACTAATAATTTCACTGCTTGTTTGGCTTCCTAGCGACCAGTTAGCTGGAATGCGAGGCGCGCTAAGCAAACGTACGGCATACAAGGAAAAACGTAGCACATCCAGCATATATTACAGGAAATTACATCCACTGGGCAATCAAAGATTGATGCCAGTGCAAATAAATGAACAGAACTTTACGATCTACAACCTCACAATCTGCAACCTCAGCGCGCATGACGCCCATAAGCATGAGAGCAAGTTCTTCCTTCTTTGCTACACTGTCTCTGAAAACATTGATCAGTTGTTGTTGCGCAAGAATGTGCACCTCTGATTCCTCCATGATTTCCATCATTGCTTCAGCCAGTAATTGGTTCACAAACATACATTTTTTCCGTTGGATTCGAGACAGAGGAAACTGAACAGATTCAGATGGCGATTTTGGTAGGCTTGTATTATTGATAGTAGAGAGTGTCTCGACCACTGCATCATAACATAAATTAGGAGGGGAACCGAACAGATTAATCAAGAGTTATTTCCATATTACCTGGCCTAGATTTATTGGAAAGAAACAATGGGGTTGCCTTGCTGTTTTCAGAGTTTTTCTTCTTATCTTCAGCAGCCTGCACCAAATTAACACACTAGCATTGCTATCATTGGCCAGGTCAGATAAATAGGAAAGCAACATTGACACAACAAATGTTTGGGCAACCAGACCACACCAGCCTACGTCAAATTAACACAATATGGCACAACTATCACCAGCCAGGTAAGGTAATAGGAAAGCAACATTGACACAATGAATGATTGGGCAACCAGAACATCACTACAATTTAGTAATGTGCATGATATGAGATAGTACACTCATGCATCTCAGTATGCAAAACTACTAGGCAGTTTTCCTTACAAAAATCAACATTGTCGCCTTTAATTATACATTTTGCTACAAGTAAGTTTAGATCAGATAAAGGTTGGATTCACGCCGATTAACAAAATACATGCTGATGTAAAAATATAGTGATATACAACATGTACTTACATCAGCATTGGAGCACAGAGAATTCCCGCAAGATACTTTCCTCGAACACGATCCCAGTTTAGAAAGTCTTCTATCCTTTAAGCTTATTTTCTAAAAGAGAGATGGGTAAGAAACATGTAGAAAATATGATCTGAATGCTATGAAATTTCATGATGTGAGGATACGCACACGCTTTTTGGAATGGAGTTGACATATTTTTGCTGGACTGGAGCGGACTAGTTCGTTGGCCACTTGAATCTGCTTATTATTAGCAGGAGTTGGGTTTCTCTGTGCTGGAGCAGTATCTATGAACACTGGAGTTGGTTTACTATCTCCTGGCGTTTGGATCTTTTGCAAAGACCTTGTTTGTAATCCTTCAGATTCTAACATAGCCGTCTTCCCCTTGCATGCGTTATATAGAAGAATGGTGCTTCAGTTATAAAACATGCTACGGCAGAGAGATGGAATAGGTACTGAAGAATAGAAAGGCATGACATATTGACATGTATTCCCTCCATCCGGAAATAAATGGATGTGTCTAGGCGTATTTCAGTTCTAGATACATCTATTTTTATCCATTTCCGCGACATGTAATCCGGACAGAGGGAGTATGATGTAAGAGCTAGGGATACGACATGACAACAGAGTAAAAAAACACTAGTTGAATGTAAAACTATATGATAGTGGAATACATACAGAAAAACACTAAGGCAAAATATGCATGTATGATTGGGAAACTAAGATGGCATTGCAACAGACCACTAGAACAACACTTCAATGTAAAAAAAACATGGTATGGTAGAGAGATGGAGTACATACTGATGAATAACAATGCATAAGATATTCAGAAGCATGATGTCCAAACTAAGCAGATGGCATTGCGACAGAGTAGAATGACAATACTTGAATTTGAAAACATGTTATCATGAATGGAATAGGTACTGAAAAACAGGAAGGCATGACATATTTACATGCATGATCAGCAGGCTAAGCACATGGCATTGCAACAGAGTACATGCACTCCAGGACATTATATGCATGCTGTACCCATATCACGGGCCAAGTTAGAGCAAGGACCTTGTGGGGTGAATAGGATTCATCATCTTTCTGCAAGTCTTCTAAAGAACTGCGTTTACATGTTCCATCATATTGGGTATCACTGACGTCAAGTTTGTTGGCCGTTACATTGCTCCGTGAGGTTCTTGTGGATATATCAGTGTGTGCAATTATATCTGACATGCATGGAAGACAACTAGTAGTTAGATTTATGTAATGAGTGCCTGTAGGAGACGACATAAATAGTAGGACGGGCTTAACTAGCAGCAACAGGTCTAAAAAACTAAAGGGAGAACACAGATGAAAGCTACAAAATATGCATCATTTGTACTCTTGATTAACTAGATGGCACAAAAAAGTATTAAAGAACAACATAGGTAATACTAGAAGTGGTATAATCACCAGCCTGTGGGATAGCATTGGCTGACGGATGATAACTATGGAACAACGTTACCTAAAGAACATGTCTCTTATCTGAACTATCGAAGAACGTTAACTCCTGAACAAGACTCTTAAGAGATCAGCATGAATATACAGTGAAAGGTGATAATCTATTTTCCATGCTTAGATGAATAACAAAGCCATAAATGTTGCATACAAGTAAGATGAGGGTACAACCTATCTGGCTGCCATCCATAGGAGTGAGCATCATGTGCTGACTTGTTGATGGCCCTGCAGTTGTTGTGGCTGTCCATGTCGAGCACGCACATTCAATGCAGGAACTGTTGAGTGGGGACTATAGCTCCCTTCTGGTGTATGCTTCCCTTGTTGGAGCAGCTGCGGTGAGAAGGAAGACGGTATGGCTGAAGATGCAGAAAACGCATAATGTTAAGAACGACACATATCTCTGATCTGAAGAAATACCCTAAGAGATCAACAGTAAGGTATGAGAGTGGTCACACGTCTGTTGACTGAAAACTAAATTGGGGTCACACGATTTTATTTTATTTTGGTACTGTCCGATCTGCGGCAGATGGCTTGATGGCCGTCTTGTGCCTCCCGGATGACACTGTTCAGAATCTTCCCCGAAGAGCCAGCGACCACCGACAGAGCAGCCGGCCTCCGCCGTCCCTGGCCGCGAGAGCTCCGACCAAAACCCCGCTCCCCGCTCCACCGCACTGCCGTGGTTGCGCCACCCCCGGCCAATCCACAAAGACTCACCGTCATCCAGATCCGGCGGTGGCAACTCTAAGATACACTCCACGCAACCTAAGATAGCCACCTAAGCACTGCTTCCGTGGCAAACTTGCGCCCCCGCACCCTTACGATAGACACCAGCCAACCGGTAGCCTAGGAGCTCCGCCGCCTCGAGGGGTGCTTCTTCCCATTGGGAATTGACTAGCCTAGAATAAAAATTTAGACGACTGACGCCTAAATAAAGTGATTTAAGATGAGTGTACAACCTATCTTGCGGCCCGGTGAAGTAGGCAGCTCCAGCTGCCAAGTCGGTGAGGCTGGCGCGGTTGCGGTGGCTCTCGGCGGCAGGAAAGCAGATATGTCGCGACGGTTGATGGCTACGGGGAAGCAGCGCCGGGGCCTTGGACGCATCCAAATTGGAGCCGCTCCAGCACCGTGCACAACAGTGCGGGTGAATCGGCTCCAGTACGGTTCACGCGGTCGTCGTCGAGGCATCTCGGGCAGCACGGAGTAAGAGGCACATGGCCCAGTGCACGACGGCAAACGTGCAGTGGCTCCGGCATTGGGGAGGAGGGCGGCAGGGAATTTGGTGTGGTGGGGGCACCATGGAGGAGGGGCTGAGGTTTCGCGGGCGGGGAGAAGGTGATTTGGCGCCCATGATGTATGAATGGGGAATTGGGAGGGGGAACCATGTCTTACGGACGCATTTGTCTGAAATGTGTGTGTGTGTGTGGGGGGGGTGTAACATCCCCATTATCACACTACATTGATCTCTCTCTAATAGTGGCCATGTTATCATGATCACTCAGTCAATCTGCCACTTGTCCAAAATCAAACCCAAATTCAAATTTGAAATGCAAGTCAAATAATTATTTCTTCAATCAGCAAATAAAAAAATGTTCATAATGTTGCAAATAATCCCAAGGCAATAATAAAAATAAAATCCAACATTATTTGAATACCCAAGTTGACCCTAGCAACCAAAACAGTGGACCAGCAACAAACCTTTGTTCTTTTGAAAAATAAACCAATGCTAACGCAATCCCAAAAATTCCCAAAATTAGTGTGTGGCACTGTTGAGTTGCATTGCATTTATTAGCTAAATTTCACATAAAGCAAAATTCATCTAATATTCTAAATAATTATGAAACCGAAGCTATTCTATTTAACAAAAATAAAATAAAAGAAAATGGCACTATGCACTTACCTGTGCATTTACCTGTGCACTTGGCCCAGTTGGCCACTGCGGCCCAGCCCACACCCCTCGTCGTCCTTCTCCCCCTCGTGTCACCTCCAGGCGCCATCGCCGTCGCCAGAGCCGCGCGATGGGCGACATCGAGGCCACAGGAGCTCGACAGGAGGGGATAAGACTGCCCTCGCCTCCTTCTTGAACCCTAGATCGAGCACTTCCCCTCTCCCCGCCCCTCTTCCTCTCTGCCACTTCCTCCCGATGCCGCCATGGCCTCGCCACCATGAAGCTCGTGGCCACCGAGCTCTGTTCGCCTCCCCGACGTGCTCACCGGCTTCCTCGTCGTTGTCTACATCGCCTACGCCATCGGGATCGAGCCGAGCGCCTCTCCTTCGACCGGAACGAGTTCGTCTTCAACCTTCGGATCGCCAGCGTTCGTCGCCGATTCCGACTACCTCGCGCCCTCCCCGAGCTCACTGCCACTCCCTACGGCTCCGCTGTGAGCTCCCGCTTCTCCTCCCCCTCTCCGTTAGCTCGCCCGTGTTTCATAGCCGCCGATGCCACCGACGACCGAGCACTCCGCCGCTCGCGCTCGTCGCCGGCGTAGCCACGATGACCTTTGGGTCCCGTGCGTGCCACCGTCACGCTCGTCGCGTCACGTAGAGGCCGTTTGGCCATTTAGTTGTTCGCTAGCGCACCCGCATCGCCATTCGTCATCGCTCCCGAGCACCGCCGTTCGCCGATGAGCTCGCCGTCGTCGCTACGGTGCTCCTCCGGCCACACCACCGCCGCAGATCGCCTCACCGTCGCACGCTCTTTCCAACGCACCCACGCGCGACCCTCCCCGTGCTCTGTGTGCGATTTTCGGCGATGTCCGCCACGCGAAATGTTCGCTGGCGTTGCTCCGGCGCCGGCGCCGACGTGTCACCTCTGGGGCCCAACCCCAGAGTCACTGCTGACCGTGGTCAACTGTGCTGACTGGGCACACAGTGCCACTGACATGTGGGGCCCCCACGATTAATTAGGCTAATTAGAAATTAAATTAAATGGTTATTTAGTATAGCCACTAACAAGTGGGTCCCGTTAGATAATCAAGTTAGTTTAAGTTAATTAACCACTGTTAATTAAGATCAGTCACTGACCAGTGGGGCCCACTGGTCAGGTTTGACCTGGTCAGCCGTCCTTTGACTGATGATGTCATTATTGCGTCATGCTGACGTCACTACTACTGTTCTGGATAATGTTGATTTTAGTAGATAAAATAATTCCAGAAAATGTTTAAAACTTTAGAAAATCATAGGAATTAATCCGTAGCTCGGATGGAAAAACTTTGTACATGAAAGTTGATCAGAAAAACGAGACGAATCCAACCGTGCCATCTAATTCCATGTCGGGACCCTCTACGGAGGTGAGCCCGCAACTTTTAGCCTGTTTCTGATAGATGAATAGTGCGTATACACCGGTTATTAATTCCAACTTTAATCCTAAAATAACTAAAATGATTTAGACATGTTTTTAGGCAACCCTGCATTGCACGTTAGCATAGCATGCTCTGTATTGCATATGATTGCTGTGTATTTATTTGTTTCCTCCCCCTCTTCTCTCTCGGTAGATCCCGGTACCGACGTAATCGTCGAGACCGATGCAGCTCCGGAGACCGATGACACCACTGATGGCCCTGCCTTTGCCGCAGAGCAACCAGGCAAGCACCCCCCCTTTGAACATGCCTATATCGCCTATTCTTTCTCCCTCCTGCTTGCATTAGAATTTGCTACTGCTTTGAGTTATCCTATTCTGATGCATAGCTTGTTTATTGTAACCTGCTGTTGATACCTACCTGCTTATCCTAAACTGCTTAGTATAGGATGGATAGAGACCCACTAGAGACCCCACTTTGTCCTAGTTGCCCCGCTGGATTATCAGATGACTCGATCAACATGATCGACAACCAGGCCCCGGCACCGCACATCACCCCCTTAGTTGTACGACACTCCAGCGTTACTATCGAGTGCCGAGGGTGATACCTCGTTTAGCACTTCTGATGTTAACTCTGTAGAGTAGCTATTCGGTCGGGGTCATCGAGGGTGATTCCTCCTTCACCACTCCCAATAACAACGCCGTCATGCAACACCTCAAGTGTGAACCTCGAGGGTGATTCCTCCTAAGTTCACCTTGACGACTACATCAGGTGGAATCCATCGACGGTGATTCCTCAGGTTTCCCCCTGGTGTTTGGACACACAGTTACTATGACTTTAACCATGAACCATGATAAAGTCGGGTCGACCCTGAGGGGTACCCGCGTGAGCATGTGATGCGAGTGATGTGGAGACGGGTTGACCTGGAGGGTCCCCGTGAGATAATTACGAGGCATGGCCGGGCATTCTTAGCCCTTGCCGCAAGTCCTCGAGATGGGGCGACGGGGTCACATCGATCATGAGTCTCTGCTCGTTACCGCACTACCAAAACACTAACGATTTGGATATTTGATCTAAGTGGGCCTTTGGCCCGATAGCACTAACCATCACGCAGGAAAGTTATGGGCACTCTGCATCGTATGCATCAGCCGAAAGCTATGTCAGACGTCCAGTTCAGCATGCGGCACGGTCGGATCGTGTCGGCCATCCGAGGTGATGCTGGTATCCAGCCTGCATGCAACGACCCGGAGTGCACAGGGCGATGGCCCAAGACCCCTGAGCGCTTAGGATGTAGACCGGCGGGGACCTCTCTGCTGAGCTTTAGGTAGGGCTGCGGTGTGTCATTTGGCCGAGGCCGGGCATGACCCACAAAAGTGTGTCCGACCGGAGTTAAATGAGCGTGGTGGGTAAGTTGGTGCACCCCTGCAGGGATGAACTAATCTATGCATAGCCGGATCCTCAGTAACGGACGCTCGGAGTTGTATCCCGATCGATACAACTAGAACTGGATACTTGTGATGAGAAATGGATATTAGGGTTCTTGGATCGCTTTCTCGCAGGGAGTCGAGGAAGGATCTCTGGCCGAGATTGATACTTTGATAGTATGGCTCTGGGATTGCTCTCTCACAGGGAGTCGAGGAAGGATCTCTGGGCGAGGTTGATAACACTACTACTACTACTACGACTACTACTATATATGGTGCTAATCTACACTCTTCTAATGCTGCAAGACTGCTGAAGATGCTAGTCTTCGATAGGACTAGGCCTTCCCTCTATTCTGGCATTTCTGCAGCCCAGTCCACATATACAGCCTTTCTTTGATAATGTTGCATATGTAGTGTAGATCCTTGTTTGCTGAGTACTTCGGATGAGTACTCACGGTTGCTTTGCTTCCTCTTTTTCCCCATATCCATTTGATGCAACCAGATGGCGGAGCCCCTGAGACAGCTGCCTCCGCCGACGGCTACTACTACTACCCCGAGGATGGCTACTACTACGAGCTTGCCGACGACCAGAAGTAGGATCGGAGGGTCCCAGGCGGAAGGCATGCGCCTTTTCGATCATAGCGTTTTCTTTTGCCCCACCTTCTCAAAGGCTTATCTATCTTTCTTTTATATCTGTATTCAGATATCCGATGCTTCCGCTGATGCTTGTATGCGAGCTTATGTATTCGAGCCCTCGAGGCCCCTGGCTTGTAACATAAAGCTTGTATTAATTTTAATTTTTGACTTGAGTTGTGTTGTGATATCTTCAAGTGAGTCCTTAGGCTGGATCGTGTGCATATGCGTGTATGATTAGTGCACGATTAAGCCGGGGGTGTCACAGGGGGTTACAGTTCTACCCCTGCCTTTAGGCTTCTGGGCTTGGGTCTATGTCTTGAGGGTCGGGGATACTAGAGTAACTTTGCTTCTCCCAAATAGTGGGCGCGAGCGATTTCGGGCAAGGAAGGCGTGTTTTGAAATAGTGGGCGCGAGCGATTTCGGGCGAGGAGGGCATGTTTTGAAATAGTGGGCGCGAGCGATTTCGGCCGAGGAGAGGGTGTTTTGCCGCCCATGGTTTATGAATTATTCGGCGCCTGCCATTTCGGCCGAGAAGAGGGTGTTTTGCTGCCCATGGTTTATGAATTATTCGGCACCTGTCATTTCGGCCGAGGAGAAGGCGCACTTGGATGAAGTTATGAACCTACCCTCGATGTACAATGGGCCAATTGATGCGTGTACCACATAGGCCCGTAATTTCGCGTCTCCCATTTATTTGCTGGGGCGAATTCCACCGAGCAGAGGGTGTTTAGCGGTTCATTCAAATTTTGGGAGAACGAGCATCCACGTCTACCTTACCAAGTTGATTCGAATCAAATTTTCAAAATATTAGCTTGCCACTTCTTTTTTAGATGGTGAGATGATGCTCGGGACTAATGTGTTTTTACATGCTCGTTGCTAATGATTTACTATATGACAAATAGTTGACCCACTCAAAAAACGAGAATCAAACTCAAAATGAAATATCTTGATTCAATGAAATAGCTCATTCACCAGGTCAAAATAGGGAACTAAATCCAAAATTGAACACCTCAATTGAGTAGCATGTTGTATTATATGACTCCATGAACATGTTGAAAGTCAAATTAATGAACTTGTTTGATACACATATCTCCGTTCATGTGTGGATTGCAGACAACATGTTCTCCAATTGAAATATTTGAGTGCAAATTTATATCGAAACATGGTTTATATTAGTCTTTGATGCATAAACGCGACCTCCCCCTCTCCCGGACTCCTGTTCTCTCTCTCGTTGACAATCTTCGTTTCTATCGCACGCATCCAAACACAAACCTTGTCGGTCCCTCTCCCTCTGTGTGTGTGTGTGTGGGTGGGTCTTTCTAGTTCGCATGCACACTCCATGTATAGGTCTCTCTAGCACACAATGTATGATTCTCTAGTCCAAGCTAAAATATCTAGGGTGCACTCATCGTATGCACACAAATTCCCTAGCTTGTTGTCCGTAACTCTCTCATTCACCACTCTGCTGTCTCGGAGCTCTTCCCTCTCTCTCTCTCTCTCTCTCTCTCTCCATCTCCCTGGGTCACACATACACATGCATATCTCACTCGCACTCGATAGACCCATCTAAAAATATCTCTCTCTCTCCCTCATTCTCTCTCCATCTCACACGGACACACACACACTCTCACGCCTAGATAAGTATGACTGTCTCTCACTCAATTGTAGGCACACGCAGTCCCCCCTATGTATATGACTCTTTCTCAGTCTCCATCACAAACATATGCATTTTCTCTTTCCCTCACTTGGTCTATCTCGATTTTTCTCGGGGCATCTTTCTATCACACACACACCTCGTCCCTTGATCTCCCACCCATATAGTCCCCTCACGATCTCGAGGGGATCTCTCTATCACAAACACACACTCTCTCCCTCCCCATGTGTCCATCTTCTCCATGCGTCCCTCTCGACCTCTGTCCCTTGTTGGCCAGACCTTTATTGGACATGTGTTATAGGGGTGTCTCACTCCGTTGCAAACAATCACGCACTAGCTATCTTCGTGTATCTCCTCACCTCGATTTTCTATCTCGGAGATGCATGCGTGATATGTTTGCATAAGTAACGAACACACACTCTCTCTATTTTATCATTTGTTGTCCTTTTCTCTTTCACATACACACTCTTTTGCACACTCACTCTTTCTCTTTCACACGCACTTGATCTCTTTCGACTTAGGTACTCTCTTCGGTCCATAGCATATAGATTTATTGAAAATTCAAACTTCACAAAGTTTGACCAGGTACGTGGAGAAAAACATTTACATCTAGAACGACAAACATATATCATTAGATTCATCATGAGATGTAGTTTCGTATGATGTATCTTTGGTATTGTAGATATAAATAATATTTGCATAAACCTGGTCAAAGTTTCCAAAGTTTGACTTCTAAAAAATTTATATGCACTGCATTATCGAACGGATGGAGTATCTCTTTCCCTCTCTCAGCTATTTGACGCACCACTCAGCCGTATCGTGGCTCCTCTATCTCTCTCAAACTTTATATCTCCCTGGTTCACACATGCACATATCTCGCTCATGCTACGTAGACCCATCTAACACTCTTCGCCCTACGTAGACCCATCTAACACTCTTCGCCCTTGTTCTCTCTCTATGTGACACGCACCCCCTAAGTACCATAATCTCTCACTCCATCATAGGCACATGCACTTCCCCCCTAAGTATGACTATCTCTCACTATCCATCAGGAACACACATATTGTCTCCTTCCATCCATACGTCTATCTCGATATCTCTCGGGGTATCTTCTATCGCGCACACACCTTGTCACTCGATCTCCCACCCATGTAGTCCCATCACGATCTCCAGGGGATCTCTCTGTCACAAACACACACTCTCTCCTCCCCATGCCTGCATTTTCTCCATACGTCTCTCTCGACCTCTCTCCCTTGTTTGTCAGACCTCTCTTGGCCACGTGCTAGGGGTCTTTCTCTCTCGGTTGCAAACAACCACACACTATCTCCTCACCTCGCTTCCACAGTCTAAGATGCATGTGTGATATGTTTGCATAAGACACACACATTTTTTCTCTACTTTATCGTGTGTTGTCCATGTCTCTTTCACACACGCACACACACTTTTTTCACTCACTCTTTCTATTTCACACACACTCTCTCTCTAGTTAGGTACTCTCTCATGTCCATAAACATATGGATGTTTTGAAAAGTCAAACCTCATAAAAGTTTGACCAGGTATATGTGGAGAAAAACATTTACATCTGGAACGATCATTAGATTCATCACAACATGTACTTACTTCATACTATCATATATGTTTGGTATTGTAGATATAAGTAATTTCTTTATAAACTTGGTCAAAGTTTCAAAAGTTTGACTTTAAAAAAAATATAGGCACTACATTATCGAACGGAGGGAGTAGCTCTTTCTCTCTCTACTATCTCTCACGGGCCTCCCCTCTCACTCGATCTCTCGTTACCGAGGGATTATACGGTCACTATGTCAACGTATAGCTCTGTATATTATTTAGTTGACCAGTCAACCGGTCCACATGCTACCTTGTCAGCTCGTGTTCTCTATCTTCGTGTGCTAGCCCATGTGGCAGTGGGTGAAAATAAGTAAACTAGAGGCCCATCTGACACGCGATGAAGTAAACAAAGTTGAAACCACTCGTGGTAGCACCCCGCACGCTAGTAAATCATTGCTGCTATACACACGACGCATGCACGGCTGATGCATGCACGATTTAGACGTGGCAGCACCAACACCTAGCGTGCATGCAGGAGCACTGTTGGGGAAGGAGAATCGTGCAGGCGTCATGCGTTTACTGTCGTGCGTGAAGCAATTCCGCTAGTAAATTGAGGGCACACTTCTTCCGCGTGAAGGACCCACTCGCGCACACTTCAACACTGGGAGGCGGCATGCACACAAGGAAGCACTCGCGCACACCCAGCACAAAATAGACACCAGCACATGTGTACACTGGCGTCGCCGCCGGCTGTGATGGACGGCGAGGCAAACCGAGCCAAAACCGCATCCGGCGAGCCTGGACTTCATCAGCAGCCTCCCCGATGACATGCTGCTCGTCATCATCGCCCTCCTCCCCACCAAATCTGCTGTACGGGCCACCCTGCTCTCCCGGCGGTGGCACCCCCTCTGGCGCCGCGTCCCCCTCAACCTCACCGTCGACAGTTGCCTCTGCAATGGGGATTGCAAATGCATGGCCGCAGCCTCCAAGATCCTTGCATCGCACCCTGGGCCAGCCAGACACCTTGACATCCGCATGTTCAGTACCAACTGCAAGGTCAAAGCCAAGTTTGACGAGTGGTTCTTATCCCCTGCCCTAGATCAGCTCGAGGAGCTCAGGTTTCAAGCTGGACGATGTCGCTCTCTGCGGCCGTCCGCGCTCCGCCTCACGCCAACGCTGCGCCGCGCTAGCTTCAGCTCCTGCTATTTTCCACAGATTAATGCTACACCCGCCCTTCTTCTCCCTCAACTCAAGCAGGTTGACCTCTTCGATGTTGGCATCTCAAAGAAGGCTATGGAGCAACTGCTCCGCAGCTGCACTGCGGTCGAGAACCTTCGTCTTCGGCAGATCCACGTGTTCATTAGCCTCCACTTCACCTCGACAAATCTCTGATGGATTTATTGATGGAAATATGCCCTAGAGGAAATAATAAAATGGTTATTATTATATTTCTTTAATGATGATAAAGGTTTATTATTCATGCTAGAATTGTATTGACCAAAAACTTAAATACATGTGTGAATACATAAACAAATACCGTGTCCCTAGTGAGCCTGTACTAGACTAGCTCGTTGATCAAAAGATGGTTAAGGTTTCCTAACCATAGACTTGAGTTGTCATTTGATAACGGGATCACATCATTAGGATAATGATGTGATCGACAAGACCCATCCGTTAGCTTAGCATATGATCGTTCAAGTTTATTGCTACTGCTTTCTTAAATGTCAAATACATGTTCCTTCGACCATGAGATCATGCAACTCCCGGATACCGGATGAATGCCTTGTGTGCTATCAAACGTCACAACGTAACTGGGTGATTATAAAGATGCTCTATAGGTATCTCCGAGGGTGTCTGTTGAGTTGGCATGGATCGAGATTGGGATTTGTCACTCTATGTATCGGAGAGGTATCTCTGGGCCCTCTGGATAATACACATCATAAGAAGCCTTGCAAGCAAAGTGACTAAGGAGTTAGTTGCAAGATGATGTATTACGGAACGAGTAAAGAGACTTGCCGGTAACGAGATTGAACTAGGTATGAACATATCGACGATCGAATCAAGGGCAAGTAACATACCGATGGACAAAGGGAATTACATATGTTGTCATAAGGTTCGATCGATAAAGATCTTCGTAGAATATGTAGGAGCCAATATGGGCATCCAGGTTCCACTATTGGTTATTGACCGGAGAGGTGTCTCGGTCATGTCTACATAGTTCTTGAACCCGTAGGGTCCGCACACTTAACGTTCGTTCACGATATAGTGTTATATGAGTTATATGATTTGGTGACCGAATGTTGTTCGGAGTCCCGGCTGAGATCACGGACATGACGAGGAGCTCCGGAATGATCCGGAGGTAAAGATTGATATATAGGACAATAATATTCAGACACCAGAAGAGTTTTGGAGTGCACCGGGTAGTCATCGGATCACCGAAAGGAGTTCCAGGAAGCCCCGGGAGGTATATGGGCCTTCTGGGCCAAGAGGGGGGAACACACCAGCCCACAAGGGGCTGGTGCGCCTCTTCCCTTGGCCGCCGGCCCTAGGGATGGAAAGGGGGGGCTAGCCCCTCTTTCCTTCCCTCCACCTTGGAGGAAGGAAAGGGGGGAGGGCTAGCCCCTCTTTCCTTCCCTCCACCTAGGAGGAAGGAAAGGGGGGAGCACCACCTCCTCCTGCCTTCCCCCGGCAGGCAAATAAGGAAGGGGTGGGCGTGGCTAGGGCAGGAGCCCAAGGAGGATTCGGCCTCCTTGGGGGCGCCTCCTGGCTGCCTCCTCTCTCCCCCACCAATATATATGTGGGAGGGGGCACCGCACAACACCACGACAATCTCTTAGCCATGTGCGGCGCCCCTCTCCATAGTTTCGTACCTCGGTCATATTTTCGTAGTGCTTAGGCGAAGACCTGCGGAGATAGCATCACCACCACAGTCACCACGCCGTCGTGCTGCCGGAACTCATCCACTATTTCATCGTCTTGCTGGATCAAGAAGGCGAGGACGTCACCGAGCTGAACATGTGCTGAACGCGGAGGTGCCGTACGTTCGGTACTCGATCGGTTGGATCGCGAAGAAGTTCGACTACATCAACCGCGTTACTAAACGCTTCCGCTTACGGTCTACGAGGGTACATAGACACACTCTCCCCTCTCGTTGCTATGCATCTCCATGGATAGATCTTGCGTGTGCATAGATTTTTTTTGTTTTCCATGCAACGTTTCCCAACATTTATGTGTCTTGCTGGCCCCACAACAAGACATCAATTGGGAAGAGATCACTCAAGCTGTTCCACGTTATGGTCATTGAGAATGCGCCTTTCCTTGAGAGATTACTTGTATCTGATCTAGAAGGTCCAACAAAAATCAGGGTCATTGACGCGCCGAAATTGACAGCGTTGGTGTACTCGTCTGCCAAATTCTCCAAAATCTTTATTGGATCCGTAATCGTTCAGGTACAACACTCATCTTCTTCTCCGTCTTCTTGAAATTCACATTTTTAAATTTCTTCTTGATGTATTTACGACTATCATCCAGAAAATGATTCCCACAAACTTGACCCAGTCTGTGCGCACAGTGAAGATCTTGGCAATAAAATATATCGGCCCCAATCTGGATCAAGTTGTTCGATTCCTTACATGCTTTCCGTGCACGGAGAAGCTACTCATCGAGGAGAAACTTCTTTCCGATTAGTAAACGGTAATCACAATGTAGCTCAATTTTTTCGTAATTTTCCCTAATTATGATGATAAGTGTAGTGTTCAAAACTGCATCTACGCGCTGCACCGAAAGAAATATTTTTAGTATTTTTTCTCACGTGATCACCTGCATCATTTTTTTGTTGTACTAGTAGCCTAGGCTAGTCATAGTGGCAAGTAACTTAGACTAGTAACTCTATGGTTAGCCTAAGAGCAAGTACTACCTCCGTCCTGGTTTACTCTTCGTATGTATTTTGTAGTATCAAAATTTGACCATAGATTTAACTGACAAAATGTTAATGCATGTCACTAAAAATTATATCATTGGATTCTTATTTGAACATAATTTCAAATGGTATAATTTTTGGTCACATGAATTGGCATTTTCTTAGGTAAATGTATGGTCAAAATTTTACACTAAATACGAGGTAGTACAAAAGTGGGCTATAACGGCCCTCCACTATGTAGGCCAAAACACGTGCCAAATTCACTTCTGATGCATTTGGCATCGATGCCCTCCATTGCTCACCTGGTGCCCCAATCTAGATCACCTACTTTGCTCCGGTGCCGAATTAACTCACGCAATGAAAAAACACTTGCGTGGGAGAGGGAGAGGACTGAGGTAATAAAAAACACTTGTTTGGGAGAGGGAGAGGCTGGTGTAGTTGGTTTGATTGATTTGTTTGTACATGTGGGTCTGTGTGCACAGCGGTGCCAACTCTCTCACATTGCTAGAGCGGTGCCAAAATCTTTTGATTTGACATCTATGCGTATTGTATGTGGCATACTTTTGAGAAATATGGCATCAGCCACATAGTGGAAGGCAACAAATGCCCAAGCTCTTCACGTGCTCCTAGGTAAATGAGAGGAAAGAGAAAGAGAGTGAAAAAATATCACTAGACTTAGAGCCAACCCTATCGTATGAGCGAATGATATTGGTACCTCTTGATGACACGACAATCTTATACAGCCAGCTGCTCTAATATGTTCTCTTATTTTGCAGATAAAAAAGACCCAAAAGTGAAAAATGTGCTGCACTATAACAATCTCATCGAATGCCTTGATCTCCATCTTACATAAATTGATTTGATCGACTACCGAGGTAGCACATCTGAGACTAAATTGGCCAGGTTCTTTGTTCTGAAGGCAAGTGTGCTCAAGGTAATGAGGTTTGGCGTTCTCTGGCGCAACAATGAATGGCGTGCTGATCACCACAAGCGTCTAAGCCTAAACGACAAAGGCTCCGCAAAAGCTGAATTTGTTATTGAAACATCAAGTCGCCAGAGACTCAAAAATTTATTTGCCCATTAGTGACTTGTCAGGGCGGTGGATTTTAGTTTGTACGATAATGTTGTATCCACCTAAAGTAACAAAAGTTCTTACGTAAACTTCCTAATAATTCCCTCTTCGTAGGTGCAGCATTACTCCTAGCATTTGTAATATCAGTTTGAAACTTGTAATATTACGACTATCCAGCACGAGGTACTATGTTACGATAAATGTTCGCGTGCATAGGTGCGGCAATGATATACCCATTACTCGAGTACAATATTTATTATTACTCGTGGCAACGCACGGGAAATTATGTCGAACACGGCTAGTTAAGCAGGCTAGCTCTACAGCCATGATGATAGTGACTGCACACGGTGAGGCTGACTTTGGTATGCCGAACACGGCGCCTACACTCAGGTGTCATCTCCGGCGCAGGGTCTTGTCACTTCACTGTGAGGAGCAGCACGTAATAATTTGACCAACGGGTAATACAGTACTACTACATTGGTAGTACTACTAGTACTAGCACCACCATCCGGATTTAGTAGTACTACCACCTTCATCTGGATTTAGTATTTGACTAGCAATATCTAGTAATGCATGTCACAAAAAATATACTACTTCCTCTGTAAATAAATACATGGAGTATTCTTTTATTCAGTTTTGAATGTAGTTCCCAATGATATTATACACTCTCCCTTCCGGTAGATGGCTCAAATCTTAAATCTCATCAATCAGACTACTATTGTACTCCCTCCGTACTGGTGCATTAGTCACATTACGAAAACCAAGTAATCCCAAAACTTTTAGGTGCGGTGCATTGACTACCCACCTCGTTCCCTGTTTTTTGCCACGAAAAAAGAAATCAGCCAATAGGAGACGTGGGGTTCGTATGCATTCAATGACTTGAGACTACTTAGCACAACATGCAGTGCTCAATTTTCTGCATGCAAATGACATTAATTACAAAATACTAAACATCAAAGTTCTCTCGTTTTGCCCCAACTTGGTCTCGATGAGATGACTACTACACTGCCGTACTGCTAGACGTGAATGCTAGTATTGGCCATGCCACCCCACTATATCAAGGTGCTGGTTACGTAGAGCGAACACATTATCTCTCCAGTAGTACGGTACACCACTAGTACTACTCACATTGTCACAAAATTTCCTGGAGTCCGTGCTCAACCCTCCTCTCTCTCTTCTCAGCCAGCCAGTAGACGCGCAGAGGTTGCCCATCATCTGTTTGCTCACATGCGGTCCCACATGTCAGTGAAAACGCAAGACGACCCACTGAACCTGCACATCTTTCACCTCGACGTGCTGGTGATGAAAAACAAATCCAATAAAGATCTTCGGTGGCCGCTTTTGGAGTTACTCAAGAGTAAGATTCTATTTACAGTTTAACCCAAGATGCACATCACGTGGCTTCAACTCACTCCATTTTCTTGCATGATATGACCTGGATGCTGGATGTCCCATGTGTCGGCAAAAGGAGGAAGAACTCGACCAAATCTTCTCCACATTTAGACCGGAGGAGTAGGAAACATGGCAAGCCCTGTTCCTACATCATACGTACAAGCCCACCTCACGCTATCACCATATTTCTTGGCCTCCGTGCGACACCTAGCTCTAGTTGATGGTATACTACTACTAGGACTAACTATTGTACTAGCATACTATTAGGTTGGCTCTATGTGATGTGGCAACTTCATATAACCGGATGTTGGCTATACTACTACGGTACTCACACTCCAAGAAGTGACTCGAAAACCATTGATAAATTGAGTTTATCACATGCATATGCAAATGTACCATTCATTACATACAACAAGTCATCAACACACAACGACAACGAGGATACATGTTGGATTATAGATTATTTCCAACAAAACATTCTAGTAAATACTAAAGTTTTTATCACACAACAAATAACAAGCAATGAAATGAACTTCAGCTCAACCAATCGTCAGTGTTGGAAACACTTGCTTTGAACCATAAGTAAGCCTCTGGGACGGGCCAGCTATTGTCAATATCGAGACCAACGTAGGACTCATCATCCAGGCTGAAGCGGCCTGTATCAGGACGCATGTTGTCATAGCCAAGGTAGGGAACGATAGCAATGTCCGAGGTATAGATACAGTCGCTTCTCATAAATGGTAGTAACATTGTGCCAACAGCAGCTGGATCGCCCTTCACCATCATTTGATAGTTTTGTCCAAGGAAGAGCGAGTTTTCTCCAAGACTATCGATACGGAACCAGGCAGAACGTGCTGGCACTAGCACACTAGTATCCATCCCGAATACCCTGCAACGGATGTTGGACTAGGTCCGGAGAGTGCATCCATGGGAGACAACACCTGCTTCCTTAGTAACATCAGCAGTGCCCTGTATACATACAAGAAGAGGTGATCCATCGAAATAAGTTGCCAGGCGCCACTGAGTATGTAGGACCTGCTCTTCCTCATGCTCGTGATCATCACCATTGTCATCTCCCCCTTGGTTATAAATTTTTTCAAGTATAGGTGGTGGAATGTTCACAGGACCTTGGAAACACTAGAAGGTTAATTAGTACGGGGATACTAACTCGCATGCACATGGATGAAACAATTCTAATTACGGTGGAAGACAAACGTACCGAAACAATAAGGATTCCATGCAAAAACAGTGCCACGAGTGGTGGCAGCAAACACAAGACGCTCATATTGAATTGCATCACAGTACACATCCGTGTACAGAAATTGATTTTTGAGCAATATCCATCGAGGCATGGAAGTAAGGATGGCAACAAGCTTGTCGAAGATAGCAACAACATGATAGTTCATGTAATCCCAAGAGCGGTTGGGAACTCGACAAATTGCTATCTTCTGTAGACGACAATCACCATGATCGTATTTGAACGTACATAGATTATCTGTGTGCTCAACCTCAGCCACTCTGAGATTTTTGGAAGTGGAACCCGGTGACGAGTGTACACATTCGCAAGTTCCCACTCGCAGTTGTACCCAATATAAACAACCCAATCTCCATTTGTGCCTGCCCAGGCCTTACCCTTAAGCGATGGCATCTTAACATCACACATATCATTATCAAGCGGCATCAACTTGCACAAGGCAAGGCTTCCATCATCCCCGCGCCAGCGAGCAGGGTCATGGCGAAGAAGATAGGGGAGATCAAACCGCTCCTGAACCCTTGGGTTCTTTGTAATGTTGTTATTTGTTGAGTCGAGAATGGTCTTGAACGAATCTGCCATGCTAGCCGAGGTGATGACGTCGCACCGATCAATGAGTTCCTCCACCACGTCATCTTTCAGATCAGGGCAAGAATAACGGGGTCGTTTCCGGCCTATTCCCTCCATGGAGAAGATGATCGAACAATGGTAGAAGGAAGGGTGAAGGCAAATGGAGGGAGGAAGAGCGTGTGACAGCAGTTCCAAATCGAGAGGGAAAGGCGAAGAGGCGATGGATGGTTGCCACGGTACAGGAAGAGGAGCCCCGGCCTACATAGACGTCCGTTCGGAAATTGTACAAAAGGACTCGCCGTCGTCTCACTGACATGTTGGAACGGGATCACATGTCAACGAAACATGGTGTTTTATTTCTCGTGCAAAATGTGATCTGGCCGCGTTGGCCCGAGGTGCCGCATTATTTGTTGACTTTATTTTTTTAATGGTGTGCTGTTTAGTTTTGAAGCACAACTAATTGGTACTGTATGCAGAGAAAATATAAACTACTCTACCGTTACTCCACCTCTAGTACCAGCGTCAAAAGAGATACTATATAGGCTGGAGCTTCAGTGCTTGCTTGCTAAGGGCTGCCCACTTGCTTCTCACACTATCACCCTCTCTCCAGATCTAAAAAAGACGGCAGTGGCCCCTCTCTCTCCCTCCTCACCAGTGGTCACAGATCTGCCAGGATCCCGTCCGCCGGGGAAGAAAAGGACGTGCAGCGTTGATGCACTCGTCATCGGTGAGCGAGGTCACACACTGACGACAAGGCCGTCCTCTCAGACCTAGCGCCCGCGTGGGATGGCTCCGTCCCCAAGCTCGCTACCGTAGTGTGTGCGGAGGATGACGACCTTGAGCGAAGCCACTTCCTGCCGATCACGAGCGAAGCCACTTCCCGCCGACCCTCAGGTATGCTACCTCTTTTCGAACCATACCCTTGTTCTATTGCCCCATCTGCCACGTCGCTGCATGTGGATCTTTTTCCACTCCACCATCTCCCGAATTTGCTATCCTCTGCTCTGTTGGTCACGCAGATGAAAACCTTAATTTGCACTATTAAAGGAAACCCTACTTCATGCAGACTAATCCATGTCTGGGTTGAATAAGGAAAGGAAGGGATAAAGTACTGTCGAAGAGACTAGGTATCGAACCCGCATCTAGGTTGAAAAGGGGGAAATCAGTAGCTAAGGAACGAGTCTCATGTCTCTTGGTTGAAAAAGGGTAGAAAGGCATGACAACGCAATAGAGAATGACCAGGTCGATCAGTTTGTTGTCCTCACATAGGAAAAAGGTGGCTAAAGAGAACAAAAATGGGACGTAATCCACATATGCTGCCTGGATATTTGTTGCTCTGGGCAACCATACCTCGCTCACCACTCTATGCGTCCGTGGAGGTACATCGTACTGGTGCACCCACTGTTCGAATGGGCCTCCCATGCTCTTATTGCCACTTTTTTGTTGTTAGTATAACGCCACCGGTAAAGTCAAGCAATGCTACTGCTAAAGTGATGCCACATTTAACTAATGCCGCACTCAGTCTAATGCCACCGATAAATTTAAGCAATGCCATTTAATGTCACTGGATTATTTCAGGGTTAGCTGTTGATTGTGGATGTATTAAAGATTTTTCAGCTAAGGCATTCTAATGCTGTTGCACAGCCAGTATACCAACGATGAAACTTGTTACTACCTTCAGATTTTTGCACTGTTAATGCTTATAGATTACATACCTCACTTTCATGAGATAAGTCAATTTTTCTTGTATAGTGTCACCAAAATGCCAAGGCGCTGATGTCATTTTATTTTGGTTAAACTGCACAAAAATTTATGAAGAGAAGAGGAAAGGTCAAGAGTGGGCACCTCCTCCTCCGGCTTTTTTCTTGATTCGTTTGATCAAGTTTTTATGTTTGATCGATTATCAAGATTGGGATAGCAAATGTTAGGTCCCCTTGAGTTCGAAATGATATTTACCTTGAAGGTACATGGTTTGCAATTTTTTTATACTGTCATTAGTTAATAATGCTAGTTACCTTCAGACTTTTGTATTTGGTTTAATGTTGTTGCACAACTAGTATACCAATGCTGAAACTTGTTACCTTTACATTTTGTATAGTTAATGCTTATAGAAATCTTCCAGTGCTAGCTTATGGAAATCTATTCACTAAAACCATTGTACTGTACCTGTAATAAAAAAAACTACTCTACTATTGCACTAGCCACTGGATTAGTGTATATTTGTACTATTCGAATGGTGTTGCATTAGCGTATGGACATATATAATGTGGGGCAAGCGTTCCCAGATATGTGCTCAAGAAAACTACTGCCTGTTTTTCTAAATACTAGACGTTTGGGTACTTTAAATTGAACTGCAAAAACGTCTTATATTAAGGAACGGAGGGTGTAGAGTTCACTCAAATTATTCTGGTAAAGCTAGTCACACCTTTGTTAAAATTAATGTTCATTATGTTATTGGAGGAGGCCTGCATGTTTGTCTCTAATGCCTGTCGATTACATACCTGACATCATGATGTAATGGTAAGTCATTTCTTTTTGTACAGTGTCACTGAATTGTCAAGGTGGTGATGGCATTTTATTTTAGTTGAACTGCACAAAATATACTTAAAAGAAGATGAAAGGTCAGGAATGGTTCAATCTTTTAGAAAATACTGTGTATGCCTTCCTGACATCAGCCACTATTGCCTTATTTATTCCTTCCAACAGGTGGTTAGAAATAGTCTTGCTACCTTTTCCCATTAAGAAATTGGATTGCTTATATTTGTGAGTCTATGCTTCAACTAGTGCCACTTTTATAGTTATCACACTTTCAATATCTGTGTAAACAGGGATGCTCAATTTTAGTGGAACTGCACAAAAAGTCCAAATGGTTCAACATTATGAGCATGTTTTCTTCCAAACCGTTATATCCAATTGGTGGCACTATGAGCTGTTCATTCCGAAGGTACATGGTTTGCTACTATCTTGCTACTCTTTTTGTACTGTCATTAGATAGTAATATTAGTGGTTTGCATGTGAATTTATTGGCAGGGTGGACCTACATTGGAGGTGCAAGACATGATTCAATGATTGGATGCTCAATTTCGGTTGTATCGATTTCACCTCTTCCATCATTGCGAACATGGATATCCTTGGTCTGATGAAGAATAGGTGCTATATTTCTGCTCTGTACCAGCAAATCAATTCAGTGCGAAATTGTCCAGGGCAAAACATGATAGTATCAAATTGTCCAGTGCAAAACATGACAGATGCTAAACGGAAACGACTAGCAGAGACGTGTTTAAACCGAAAATACAAGGTGGGGTATATGTTTACTAGCTGCTTGATATTTGTGCAAACAGATGTCTGCCCGTTGCTATTTGGCAAACAAACAAAGTGACCTCAATTTTGGTGGAACTGTACAAGAGAATAGTATTGTCACTGCATGCAGTGCCATTTGAAAATAGACACAGAAAGATTGGATAGTCACTTCATGGACTGGATAAAAGTAGTACTGTACTATTTATTGGCCAACACTAGGTGCTTCATTGCTTTGGTCTGATTATACAATGGGCATCATTTTGCCTAAGTTAAAGTTTGTATTCCGAAAATAGTCTCGCCGTGTGATCGAGAGAAGACCAAATCATATTGCAGTGGATGTTCCTCCATCATGTGTGGTTCATTATCATGGTTCCAGCTGTTGGTGAAACCACTTACGTTTGCAACAGGAAATGTAGACTTCACAAACAAATTTGTCTTTCACTCTGTACTGAATGTTGGCCCAGAGAAGCATCCATGTTAGTAGCAAGAACAGATGTTTTTTCTAGATCTTTGCTTTTGGTGCTACGTATTTGTATATGATTTGTGAATCATTGAGATGCATTAACATGTTGATCTTACGTATGGGAATCATACTAGTCGGTTGTGAATTTGGGCTACTAATGTGAACATATTACAATGCCAGGCCTGTGAGTCTCGTGTGAACATTTTGAACGGATCGGCTCTTACTACTGTGCATAGCATGATCCTTATTTCTGTGTGCTCAGTGTCTACAAGTTACTAGCAGTTCCTTATTTCTGTTCGCTTAGTGTTTACAAGTTACTGATCGATCACTAGCTAGCCTACTAATACGCTCCTGGCAGTTTTAGTTGCGAAGCAAGATCCGAAGGTGGCAGTTTTTTGAATAAAAATGCCTACCTCTGAAGAAATTGACATGTTGTTCTGAAGAAAATGCCATGGGAATCTGAAGAAACTGCCAGCAAAAATGTTGGCAAATGCCTTATCTCCCAGCGAATGTTCATCAGCTATTGCGATCCTACACCTACACTATCCGACTGACTTGATCCTACGCGAATAACCACCGGATCACACATGTACCTCATCAGGATGAATCGAGCGCACTCGTTTGACCGTCATGCCGTTGTGCGACCCAGCACGGACGGGAAGCACCACTGACGGGATGGGACGGCACCGTCATAATTTTAGTTTTTCTAGTTTTAATTTCCATGGCAAGCTGGCATGCTAAGCCATGCCTGCTTATGCATTGAATTCCGATGACCGTGATGACCGTCGCGTTTCCCGCGACACGCTGGTTCACCTACCTTCCGCCTATAATTACTGGTTCCTGGCGTTCTCCGGTGGCACTATCACCCAACTCGCCCTATCCTCATAAGCCCCCACCGGCCCGATGTCGCTCGCCACTTGCCCTAGCTCTCGCCACGTTCGTCATGCCTCCGCCCGTCCACAATAGGCGACCCCGGAGGCGGTCACCGCCGGAAGTAGTGTTCGGTTTTTCACTGGAAGGCAGACGGAGGGAGGAGGCATTCTATCGGTCTTTAGATGGCAATGCGGAGTATGAGGACTTGTTGGAGTGCGACCGCCTGGCGAAGGAGCAGCGTATCGCTGATTTGCACCGCCAGCGGGGCATGGAGCAGCAGCGCACCAACGCTCTGAGTCGCCAGCAGAGCGCCCGCAACTGGGCCGACTACGTGGAGGCCGGCGCCCGACAAATAGCCCTGGAGGCTGTCGGGCACACACACGTTCGCGACGCCAAATTTTACTACCAGCTCGTCAAGTGGGTTTCCCGCTTAGAAGCTAAAGCTCCAGTGGACCACGCCGGCATGGAAAGGGCAACGCGCGCGAGCAACGTGCCCTATCGCACCTCTGGCAACACTACAAAAAAATACACTTCCGTGATGATACGTGTTTGTCACAGTAGGTCACGTTTTCTGTCATGCATGTACATCCATGACGATTTTTTGACAGAATCAAGATAGTCATACCTGTGCTATCGTAGAAGTGTTCCATGACAATACCAAAATTATCATCACGGAAGTGTCCACTTCCATGACGATAAATGGTGCGTCATGGAAGTGTTTTCGTCAAGGGTAACCGACACGTGGCATCCATCGTAAGGGGTCGCCGTTAAGCTATCGGGTTCTGGTTTGGATCCGATAACCTGTTAATAGCCCGGACCAATGGGGATTTTCCATGTGTAAAATTCTCATTCGCCGGCGGATCCACGTGTCGGCCCAGCGTTGGGACAGTTGTCATCCAGCGAATGGACGGGATGCGCCTATGATACATCAACACGTGGCTCGGCCCAACAGTGGCCCATTCAAGTCAAAAGGCCGGCCCGTTTGACCTGGTCAAAAGGTAACAGCCGGCCCACTTAAAGCCTGCTAGCGGCCTGTTCGCATAGTCAAAAGGTAACAGCCGGCCCACTTAAAGCCCGCTAACTCACGGCCCATTATGGCCTATCCGAACTAGGCCCAGTAGCGTCATCTGGGCCGTCCAATATGATTCTAGCCCGTTGTAACTTCCGGCCCATGTATGGCCCATGACGTCTTTCGGCCCATATGAGGCCCTTTGTGACTCTTGGCCCATTAACGGCCCGTGGTGAAACTGGCCCGTAATGAACAGTGTAACGCTTTATACCCATTAACGGCCCATTATTCCATTGGGCCGTTTCTAGCCCGTGTTATCTTTCGGCCTTCTCAGGGCCCATTTATTGTTGGGCTGATTTGCAGCATTCGATTACTTACGGTTCGTTACTAGCCTGTTCCGGTTGTGGGCCAAATTCAGCCCGTGGTTAAAGTCGGCCCATTTGTGGCCCGTTAATCCGTTGGGCCGTTTTCATAGCGTCATCAAATATGGCCGATTAACGACGGCCCATTATGGTCGGCCCATGAACGGACGATTCCAACTCTAGCCCGTTTATGGCCCATAATGCGGTCCGTTATTGGCCCATGTTTGGCCAATCGATCATACGGCCCGTAGAAGGCCCATTGATTCTACGGCCCGTACAAGGCCCATTGTTTCTATGGCCCGTAGAAGGCCCATTGTTTCTATGGCCCGTAGAAGGCCCATTGTTTCTACGGCTCGTAGGAGGCCCATGGTCACTACAGTAAATATGTAGCCCATGGTTATTGTGGCCTAGTTTTAAAAAATAGGTTATTGTGGCCACTAGCAAACCGCGGAAAAAGAACTGCATTGACTACAAGCAAACAAATAAACAAGACAACAAGGAAATAAATAAGCAAGCAACTTACGCTAGGCTATCACGGCTATTACACATATTACATCCACTGGGCATCAAAGTTCTCCACCAGTGCAAATATGGGGAACGAAGCAGCATATTACATACACTGGTTGTCAAAGTTGGCGACCAGTGCAAATAAACGCCGCAGCAAAACAAGTCCAGCACTGAAACCACTTCACAAGAGCTCAAGAAAAAATATCATGGGTATCCACCATGCTGGCAAGACGCTTAGCAAGCTTAGTAGCTTTCTCTTGTTTGGCGCTTAAATCCTCTAGCACTTGCTGTTGCACCAGAAAGTATGCATCTGAATTCTGTAGGGACTTCCTCAGTCCTTTGGCTTCCTGTCGCAGCACATCTAATTGATATCTTTCAACTTGAAGTTGAGACTCAAGAAGCCGAATTGATTTAGCCAGCGAGTTCGAAGAGCTGGTGCCAATAGTAGTGGCCAGTAACTCGAACACTACATCAAGACAGGACTTTGGGGTTGTCTCAGTGTCTTCAATATAGTTTTTATCAGCTTTCTTGGAGAACAACAGGGATGTCTCACTATCTTGAACCTTATCTGCATTACTTCCTTTACCATTGCATAACGGGGTATTCTTCTCCAATATTTTGTCCGCATTCTAAAAGAGAAACAAGCAGACAGATCACAGGTTTACCATGTTGTATATGAAACTCATTTTGGTAAACCAGTTCAGTAGTAAGGTGGACATATATGATATCGAAAATAAACAGATGGCATTCACACAATGCATGTCTAAACTAAGCAGATGACATATTTTATGTATAAAGTAAGCAATGCAAGGCACCATATGCATGATATGACCAACATCAGCATGCCAAGTTAGAGCAAAAGACCTCAGGGGGTAAATAGGAGTGGTCTGCTCCCTTTGAATCCCCCTCTGAACAGTTATCTTCCTCTTGATTACAGTCTGGAATGGGGGGCGGGGGGTTGCTTTTGCGCCGACCATGGAGCGACATCTGCATGAAATTTTATTGCCATGCAAGGCTTGTCTCTTTTGCTCTACATGTTCAGTACCATTGTGTACAATAACTGACATGCATAGGAATAAAACATAGTGAGATTATGTAAGGAGTGCATGCACAAATCCAGAGTGATGGTAGCAAACTGTGGATAGACCCAAAACCAATGATAGCAGGCAGATAATAGCTTCAGTTAAAAAATACGGATAATGGCTCCTTTAATGTTTGTTTCCACCCAACATGAAACTCATAGTAGACACCCGAGATTAACCAGATAGTAGACAGATAGTATTGATTGCTGCCCCAATATGTACCCCACAACCATTTAAAAACTCAAGTTTGAGCATTAGTTTGGACCTGACTCGGAGTCTAATCGGTGAACAGGACGATAAAGTAGCATGTCATCATATTAAGCGATGCATAACGAAAGCAGACACGAAAGAGTGCGACCTCTCTTGCGGACCCGTGTAGTCCTCAAGGTCATCTGCTCAGTTGATGATGGTAATGCAGTTGTCGTGGCTGCCGGCGGCGAGGAAGAAGATCTGAGGTGGCGAAAGACAGTCTGGAGGGTGGATCCCTGCTGTGGTGAACCCGTCCGTCGTTGGAGCGGCTAAGCTGGGGTGGACCACAGCGCAGCAGGAGCGGGACAAACCACACAAGGTTTTCTTTGACACATATCTGTAACAGAAGTAATTCTATAAGGGCTTGTTTGAATTGGAGGAGTCTAACAATGCAGGGATAGGAAATACACAAGAATAGGATAGGAATGCACGTGCAAAACAGAGAATTTAAAAACACAGGATTTCTGCCAATCTGGGTGTTTGGTTCACAAGAATTGGAAGATCACAGGATGCAAAGAAGCATGGTGAGATTAAGTCAAACCACAAGAAAATGTACGGTTATAATGCTATTATGCTACTATCTCTTAGTCTTGTGCTTCATGAATAGAAATTTGAAAAGGACGACAAGTGGATATTAAAATTCCTACGGTTTTTCTTTCAAGGAGACACTAAAGGAACAAATCCTACAGTTTTCCTTTGCTCCATTCCTTTGTACCAAATGCATGAATAGTAGTACCATAGGAAACTTTCCAATTCCTATGTTTTTCCTTCACTTTTCCTTTCAAGCACTGGCGGTTCTAGTAGGTAGGCTTGAATAGGAAAAAGCCTACACTCAAAAAATGTTTTTGTGCTACTTCTACTACTTTGGACCCAGGCCACTGCCCAACTAGCTCAACTCCCAGGCCCATCTACAAATGCACAGCTCAAACGCGCAGAAATAAATAATGATGGCGTTCAAGAGAGTCCATCACGGATAGCTAAGTTGCCTGGTAGCTCACTTCTTGTCATATAGTAGGAGAAACTAATCGTATTTCACGTTACTACGTGTGCTTAGTGGACAATATATATAACATGTAGAGTAAAAAATTGATGCAACAAGTGTACAACCTCTTTGGCGAAGCCATGTCAATCTCAGCATGAATGGGTTGGTCGGTGAGGATGCTCCGGCTGATTTGGCTGTCGGAGGAGGGGAAGAAGATCTTAGGCGTCTGGAGATGGAGCCGGGGGTACTGCTCCGCTGTGATGGAGGGTTTCGTCGTTGGAGCAGCTCCGGTGAGTTGTACGACGGCGAGGTTGAAGCAGGACAAGAGAGACAACGTTAACCTGAGTGGAATTCTAATAGCATCTCCAATAGATGATGTAAAATACATAACCACAAAGTGCTAGATGTAAAATACATCAGCCGCTCATCTCTAAACTTAACTGTCGAAACTGAATTTTACTGTCGAAACTAAATTTTGCTGTCGAAACTGAATTTTACTGTCGAAACTGAACGCACTAGTAGCAGAAAAGCAAGAACAGCAGCAGCAGCGCCCGGAGCAGCAGCGCGTGCGAGAGCCGGGGCAGCTAGTCATGTAGCAGCATCTCGGGTAGCAGCTGCAGGGGCTCGGGCGAGAGCAGGATCTGCTACTCGTGCAGCAGCAGCGCGAGCAAGAGTAGAGCAGCAGCGCAAGCAAGAGCAATAGCAAGAGTAGACCAGGCAGGGGACTGAGAGCAAGAGCAGGGTAGCAGCGCGAGCGAGAGCCAAAGCAGCAGCAGCTCCTACTAATGTGGACGTCGCCGCCGAGGGAGCGATGCCGTGGAGGAAGTGGCAGGCGCCACCGCCGTAGATGGAGCCGCGCCATGTCGGCTCGGGATCGAGCACCGGCAGCACCGTGAGATTGAATCAAGAAGAAAATGCAGCGATTAGTGTAGAACCTCTTTGGTGGTGCTGATTAGGCCTCAGCTTCATCCGAGGAATCGGTGATGATGCTGCTCTTCAGGTGGTGCACTTGAAGACAGCGGTGTGGGAATGGAGGTGGCGTGAAAGACGAGGGGAACATCGGGGCAGCTCCTTGGAGGTGGAGGACGGGGTGGCTGAACCGGCGGGACGACGAGATCGAAGATGGATCCTCATCTGGTGTGGTGGATGAGGGACGTCGAGGTGTTGCTGTGGACGACATCGTCGGGGAAGAGGCTCCGGCTGGGTGGCGGACGGAGGAGGGTGTGGGGCTTCGCGGGTTTTCGCGGCCTCGGTGTACGAATGTGGGGCGGATGGGATGGGAGGGGGGAACCATGGCTTAGGGACGCGCTTGTCTGAAAGGTGGGGTAAGTTATGAAAGTACCCCCACCGATTTGAGCTAGGCGGTTCTTTCAGTTCAGGGGTATCACGGGCATTTCGCGTGTCGGGATTTCGCATGAGGTGGGAGTTTTCGCGCGCGTTGTAATTTTGGGATAGCAAGGCGCAGGTTGAGATGGAGGGAGTTTTCGGAGCACAACGAGGCAAAGAGATATCGTAAAATTTTGGGGTAACAAGGCGCGGGTTGAAGAGGCAGGAGTTTCGCAGCACGATAGACAGAGATGCTAGCTTGAAATTTCGGCATAACAAGGCGCGGCTTGAAATTTCGGGAGAACAAGCTTAACATGTACAAAAAAAAGACAATTCGCACCTCACTAGAGAGAGCCATGTCCCGTTTTACTATATTACTAGAAATGCATTCAAATACAACAACAAAAAACTAAAAAAATCAGGACAACAAACTGAATGTGTACAGTACCAAATCAATTTGCACTTCCCTCAACAATAAAAAAATAATTCGTGTTGTCTAGCATATGGACTAAATTTGAGTACATTTTCCCTGTTTGAATGGGATTGTACTCGGGTTAGTTATACAACCATCTAAATATTATCTTCACAACACATGACATGAATATAGGAGTAGTAAATTCCCATATAAATATGAACTACATGTACATACGATCTCGAATTCAAATATATGTATCCATTTTATGTTGAATTCAAATCATAGTACATGTATGCTCTAGCTAGATGTTCGGAATCTGAACCATGTATGATACTACGTACAATGTGTTTAACACGCACAACACACACATACACACCATTTAGATTAGTAAGGTACACGTGCATTGCACGCATGAGATTTGGTAACCAAATTATGAATAAACATCACATTATAGCATGTAAGCTTTGAGTCATATATGCATGATGTAGATGTTCGTTTAATTCTTATAGTTCATCTCATTCAAAATTAATTAGTTTTTATAAAAAAGCTAATCTATTTTAAGATTCATGGAATTGTGCGTTATAAAGCATAAAGTAAAAAGAAATAATGGCAATTCATCTAGAAAAAAAATTGGGCAATTATGATACGGAAGATTCTAGAACAAAGGAGAAGTGCTTGTATTTTGAGGTTTGTGCATTATGCTTAAGTTCAACCATAGAGTCTTCTAGATTGTACATGTGGCAAAATCTGGTGGAATGTAGATGATATCCAACGGCCAGTAGTGCTCGGATTTGCCATCTCTGCATCGTCGGATTGGCTTCATCCAACGACCATCTGTCAAAGTTATTCGCACACTATATAGGGGTATAGATATGTGATGCGAAAGCCACCCATCATCTCCAATTTGAATAGTGTGTCCATGCACGGATGCAATGTGGCCAAATGATGCCTGCCATCGGTATCTCAAATTCAAATCAGTCTGACCTTGTTCAATGTGTATACAGTATAGCATGCTCGTTTCCAAACCATACCATGCATATCTCAGTTATATTCATGCATGCATGGGTCTCAAACATCATGATCTCTTATTCAAATATTTGAATTCAACTTTACATTGATTATGACCTCACCTAGTATTTTACACCCACACAGTCGTCTTCTCTTTATAATTGTACCACTAACTTTCTCTCGTGCATGCATGCACACACACTACCACTCGGCATTATCCATCGCACACATGCAATCTTTTTCTTCAGGTCGGTCTCCCATGCATGCACACACGCACACCTCCCCCTCTTCATCACTTCGGGCATTCTTTATCTCTCACATGCATGCGCAACGATCGATGTTACTCTATGTGTGTATATATATAGCTAGGTCTTTCCCAGTTTTCCACTCAAACCGATCGATCTATATATCTAGTCAGGTCTCACCCTCTTTCCCACGTACACATCGATCAATCTATACCTCTCTATATAGGATTACATAGCTGATACACCAACATTATCTATCCATAGTCCCCCTCTCATCATCCATGCCTTCCGCTTCATCTCTCAGACGCGCGCACAGTGGCGAAGACAGGGGGAAGCAAGGGCCCTGGCCCCCCTAACATCACTATATACTGAGGCTAATATGAATGTGATTAGTAGATCAATTGCTTGTAAAATGGTTTAAGTTGATGAATTGGCCCTCCCCGTAAAGGATTAGCAATGCTTGGCCCCCTAGCTCATTTATTTTTCATGGCTCCGCCACTACGCGCGACCGCACACGTTCTCGCCCCCTCTCTTTAAATATCGATCTCGCACTTGTGCACTCCTTCATAGTCTCTCTCCACTTGGCCCGTCGCACCATCTTCCAGTACCCCACCCCCATATCCTAGTGCTTGTACGCTCGTAGAGCTCTTCCCTCTATCTATCTCTATCGATATCTCGCGCGGTCGACCCCTCCCCTCCCTTCTCTTATATCACCCCGGCCCCATGCACATACATGTATGTATATAGGTCTCTCCTTCACACAAATTGCATTGACACGTATTACCTCACCATATCTTAGTATCTCTCACACACACGGACTACGTGTGTGAAAGAGAAGAGGTGCACACACGCACTCGTTCCCACATACAAACGCGTGGGTGCACGGTGGAGCACACTTGTATGAGCGTGTAGAAAGGCTTTAGATGATGTGCCACTAGTCTATATCTATATCTATATCTATACCCCTATATTGAGTGCGAATACATTTGAAAGATGGTCGTTGGATGAAGCCAATCAGACGGTCCAGAGATGGCAAATCGTAGCACTACTGGCCATTGGATATCATCTACATTCCACCAGATTCTGCCACATGTACAATCTAGAAGACTCCATGGTTGAACTTAAGCATAATGCACAAACCTCAAAACACAAGTACTTCTCCTTTTTTCTAGAATCTTTCGTATCATAATTGCCCAAACTTTTTTCTAGTTGAATTGCCATTATTTGTTTTTACTTTATGCTTTACAACGCACAATTCCATGAATCATAAAATAGATTAACTTTTTTATAAAAACTAATTGATTTTGAATGAGATGAACTATAAGAATTAAACGAACGTCTACATAATGCATATATGACTCAAAGCTTACATGCTATAGTGTGGTATTTATTCATAATTTGGTTGCCAAATCTCATGCGTGCAATGCACGTGTACCTTACTAGTACTTCCAGTATGTGCAAAACACGTAAATTAGAATTCCAATGGCACGCTACACAGTGTCTCTCCCTTTTTCAGTTAATATATTATGATTAAAATGATGTGGGGGCATCCATGAAGCCATGTGGCACATGTGGAGGCGTTGTCGCGACCTCCTTGTGTGGATTGATCACAGTGACGTGCTGCTGGTTCCACAAGAATGTACTCGTCCTATCTCACGCACACTGGCAGTACATGCACGAAGCAAAGATGTGCACGCATGCACTCATTCCCTCGCACGCACACGCGGGTACACGGTGGGACGCATTTTTGTACGAAGATCCACCCCATGTGATAATTTGACGCATGTAAAGTCGTTCATTTCATTGATGGTCAATTAATACAGTGCATGCAAGTTGAGTGGACGTGAGGGGGGAAGTAGTTGAGAAAAACATTACTACTCCACTGCGTGCATGCGAGTAGTTAAATCATGGGTTGCTACTTCCATTGGTCTCCTTTGTATTTTGTGCCAATTTTTGACCATAATTTTAAGTAACACAATATTTATGCATGTCATAAAAATTAATGTCATCGAAAACTATGTTCAAATGTGATTCCAATGATATAATTTTTGGTGACATGCATTAACATTTTCTTAGTTAAAATTTTGGTAAAAAATTGGCACAAAATATAAAGGGGGCCAATAAACCAGGACGCAAGCAGGATGATCAATTTTTGCCTGGGTTACTGTTGGTGGCCTTTGTATTTAAATATGGACGGAGTGGAGTAGCACTATCTTTATCTTAGCCTTGTAGGGCTCTCCTAGCGCCTACGCTCGCCTCCCCGCTTCCCACCAGATCCCGCCATGGAGGATCCCGCCATGGATAATCCCTTAGATCCCAGGATCCCGCGGGCTGCCCTCTCGCTGCGGCCCGCAGCACTGCCGACTTTGAGCGAAACCCACATGTGTTTCAGAGGGGATCCATTGCTCTGGAATCATAGATCGGTGGCGCCGGAGGACATGCCAGGGCTGCGTTTCAGGTGGTGGGCAGCAAGGGCAAATCGGATCGAGGACGCGTCGCATCGATTGGAACAAGTTCGAAGGAGCTGCGCCTGGCGAAGCACAAGGTGGAGGCGCAAGTCGATCTCAGGGGAGAGATGCTGAGGGATGTCAGCATCTGGCAGTGTCGCGTTGATTTTGAGCTGGGGCTAATGGAAGAGATCATATTCATGGAGTCAATTGCGGAGGAAAGAGCGCGCATGCCTGTAGAATGGCATGAGCAGCCAATGCAACTGTTCAAATGGGCGGTAGGAGCAGCCAAATCGCGGGACCAACTATAGCGGTGCCACTGGGCATGCATCATAGGCGAGGTGACCTGCCCTCCTTCCCCGCCAGCGATGTAGTGACCTACTTGGTTGCTGCTGCAGTGAACTTGCGGCGCCATGGCGGTTTGCAACTGTGACAATCACTCCATCTATATGTATTGTATTCCTATGAAAATACTTGGTCGTTTGGAAAAAGATGGTAATTGATTTATCACTAGTTTTTGAACGCTTGGTCGTGACAATCACCTGAAGCCACAACCAGAAGTCTCCATCGCGTAATACTTACGGTCGGTCGCACCAACAGATGGTCGGTCGGACCCGCGTCTCACCGAAGGGACACGCATCGGCTTGGTCTGACATGTACGACCAGTTACATCACTGACTTGTGCGACCGCATTTGAGCAGTAGTACTTGAAATTTGTGTTCCAGGAAACTCATCGGGAGCCGTTTCGGGCCTCGAAACCAAAACCATCAATTAATCTTTAGCTTGTTCCCATCACATTCCACAGTAGTACTACCATGCTATAATTAAGTGCAAACCTGCTCACACCTAGTATGTATCAAACCTGAACGTGTTCCCACTATGCAGGTTTTAGTACTAGTGCTAGTACTAGGTTATAAAAAGGGGAACTACCTAGCCGAAAATCACTCTACCTTCCTCCTCATAACTCTTTCTTCTTCGTCCATCCTTGCCATGGTCGGTGTGCAAAGCTCTAGGTCGAGAACTACTCGTAACAAGGGAGCGGCAACCAAGGCCGCGGAAAAAAGAGAGGGCTCGACGCCTCACAGAGACCTTGAAAGATCTCTCATGGGCAGGAGAGGGCTCCCAGGAGCACCCTAGCCGCGGAGGCGAACATGCCGAGCTGGCGGTGCTGGAGTCGTTATCCCTCGACGACATGCCCGATCAGCTCAATAAGAAGGAGGAGTTGACCGCTGGCTTGGTGACGCTGCTGAAGGAGAGCATTGCCTTGGGTAAGAAGGCGACCGGCGAAATCCTGCAACTTCAGGAGGACAAGGCGAAGCTCCGCCACGAGCTTGACCTGCTGAAGGAGGAGAAAGCTGGCTGGAAGAAGCTGGATGAGAAGAGTAGTTCCTCGGTGATGATGCTGCATGCCCTCATCATGGAACAAAAGGAGGAGTTGGCGAAGCTCCACCACGAGCTCGACCTGCTGAAGGAGGAGAACGCCGGCTGGAAGAAGCTGGATGAGAAGAGTAGTTCCTCGGTGATGATGCTGCATGCCCTCGTCATGGAACAGAAGGAGGAGTTGGCGAAGCTCCGCATCGAGCACCCGGCTGCTGTCAAGGTACGTAATGTGGCCGTGGAACAGATGATGAAGGCTCGCGTCGGGAAATCCCCCATCATGGACAGAATGAAGAAGATGCCAGAGGAGATGCGCGAGGAGATGGAGGTCGTGGAGGCGATGAAGAAGCAGTTACGACTCCGCGGCCAGCAACCCTTCATGTAGTAGAGAGCAGCGCCCCAGACTTGTGTCTGCATCTTCCTTCTTTTTTGGGGGGATAATCTTCCTTCTTCTTTTGCTCCTGTGTTTCTTCTTTTGCTCGTGTGTTTCTTCTTTTGCTTTGCGTGTTTTGCCGCACGTGTCATGTTCTCTGCGAGGCATGAATAGAACAATGCTAACGATGAGCAGTGCCATGGGATCGATGACTAGCAAATTAGATCATTTTTATCGCCATATCACACTAGGCTGCCGTGTTTCGTGCTCCTCCGTCGTACTAGTACTCAAGTGGAAAACTTTAGTATACCGCACGGTTCTTTGCTCCTCCTCAGGTCATCGGCAACATTTATATGAGCAGTCAAATCACAAGGCCCCGCCTTCCAGCAGTAATGAACCGTCAAATCACAAAGGCCCTCGCCTCTCGTGAAACTGACCAAGCGAGATTGCCCCGCCCTCTAGCCTTTTAAATGTATACTTTTGTACGGTAGTAGTATCAATGGATTGTGCCATGGAGCAAAACTAACATGATGAAATTAAATAAAAAAGGTGGTACATATAGAGAGCGCTCGTCGCCAAATTATGCATATAGTACTATTAAAAAAGCTAGTACGTGCTTAGATGGGGTGCTAAAGTCTATTAAAGAAATTAGCATACCTATTTAATTCTTTGACAACTAAACTCCTTCATGCTTTGGGTAAACTTCTCTCATTTAAGTTTTTTTTAGAATTACATATCTCATTTAAGTGTTTTGCGTATGTGGCATGCTTAGAGCGTGGTTAATAGTATAGCCAACTGCTGGCTATATGATGTAGGCCATATATATTATACGTATATAATGTGAAGAAACGAGTGGTAGTACTACCAATTACAAGATGAACTGTAAGAAATACTAGTATGTACGTACTGAAGAATTAAAGTAACGAGAAGGAACATAACATAGTTCTGCTGGGGGCTCAGCACAACACACCCCTCAAATAAAACTAAGCACCCTGAAATTAAACTAAGCAACTAATCCGATAGACACTGCATTAGAACCACCATGAGCAACGACACCGCCACCTTACTCGGACTCCTCATCCACGTGCTCGACTTCGTCCTTATCCCTCTTCCTCTTGGCCGATACTTCTTTGCTTGAACTGCACACTTGGCTCTCGCTCTTCATCCAACCCTTGTAGATATTGAAACAAAGGTAGGCATCTATTGCAGCGTACTGGATGTGGTCTCTATCTAGTACATTCCTCTGCCATGTAAGATGAAACTCGGGCGGAGGTTTCGTCAGTTTACCGTACGAAGGATCAACCATGGCTCCTGCCAGGGTCAACATTGAAGGCTGACGGGAGGGCACCAGCCCATTCTTCTAGAGGTCGAAGGGCTGGCCTACAACGAGGCCTATCCGACTCATGACTCTTCTGTCGTTCGTAAAGTCTACAGTAACGAATTTGACTTTGTCGCCCGCGAGGAAGTTCTTAAAATCCTCGCACTCAACGTCGGCATGGCATATGTGGTAGACCAAGCACAAGTTATGCACTTAAACCTGGATCACGGCAGGCTTCTTCCTCTCTTCCTCCTTTAGATTCTTCTCTTTTCCCAGGACTGTGGTGTACTCAACATCTAGCCCAGCGACCTGCTCATCACCATTTGACTTTTCAAACATGCGTCTGAAGTGAGCAAGGCATCCTTCCACCGTCGCGGAAGAACGGGTGTAGATGACGTCGAACTCAACGCCGGTCATGGTTCTAACCTTGTACTCACCGCCGATCATGGAGATTTGGGACGCCATGGATTTGGGAGGAGGGTTAGGATTAGTTGAACTGCTGTAATGTGAAAGGACGGGACGACTAGGAGCGAACTGCCGTAATGTTAAAGGACGGCCGGGGATGAGTAGGAGCGACATGCTAGCGGTTTTACGATTGTAAAAATGCTTGAGTGGGTCATGCGAACGGTATGGTAGTGGCTTGCCCGGTGGATAAATGGATTCATGCACAGTACTATGGGGGCCCAATTAGATGTCATGTCTACTAGACGCCCAATTAAATGTCTTCTTGCATCTGCGTGTTCGCACGTCAAGCATCAGGAAAATTACAGGTGATACGAAGCTTTCCATTCTCCCATGATACGGGCTTCCGAGAGCCCTTGAATCTGAGATCGAATGATTGCATGGCGTGATTCTATGCCTATGGGTGAATATCCTATCCTGGAGGGTTATTCTGCAAATTTTCAACAACTTAGCATGTGACCGATTGATCTCAGATCCAAGGGCTATCAGCAGCCTGTATCAAGGTCGCGCCTACCACGACCGTCGCCTCGCTCGCGCGGTCGCACCCTTGGAGATTTCAGACGGCTATAAATGAGCATTTTTTTGCCTACTTCTCATGCATGAAACTACTTCCTCTGTCCAGGTGCGTTAGAGCATGGTTAATAATACAGCCAACTACTAGCTATAAAATGTTGCCATATCATCTATAGCCAGCACATATAGTCACTCACACAATAAGGTTAGCTATAAGGTTGGCTTAAGATTAGTACTTTTTCTCATCTTCACTCTATCTCTTTCCTCATATTTATTGCATCTGCCTTGGAGCACGCATATAGCCAGGCTCTTGCATGAGAGCCCACCCCCTTACATTTTCATGTCTCTCTCCTCCACATAGACAAAATTGCCATGTAAGCAGGCTATAAGCCCACTATTGTACTTGCTCTTAGGCTATCTGATGTTGGCATGTCATACATAGTCATCACTTAGTCACTCATACAACAAGGTTAGCTATAAGGTTGGCTATAAGAGTATTTTTTTACTTCTCTCTATCTCTTTCTTCGTAGTATTTATTGCATTTGCCAAGGAGTAAGGAGTACAGTACTTGGCACCTGTATACCATGGAGGTGGTTAAGAATCAGGAGACTCACGCCGGTCGTAGCGCCGCAGTAATAATGATAATGGCAAGTCAAATCACAGGGCCCCACTTGTCTAGCAGTAACGAGCCGTCAAATCACACAGCCCTACGTTTGTAGCAGCCTAGTCCCTCATCTTCTCGCCTCTCTGTCGAACCGACTAGGCGGAACTGCCCCGCCTATCGTGCGGGAAAAGCCCCGCCCTCGACTTTTAAATATAATTTTGTATCCATGGATTGCGCCATGGAGCATAGCCTCAAGAAAACGGTGGTACACATGTATACATCATGCCCGTCGCGTTCGCATCGCACCCCAGATGGTCGGTCGGTCTAGCTCGCCGCTCTCCGAATGGAACGCGTGTCATATTGTGTTTGCACACACATGTGGGACCGCAATTGAGAACCGACCATAGGCACACTCCCCCGTCCCCGCAAGTCGGCTGAGTTAATAGAAGAGAGAGACAAGCGATAGTACTGGAGCAGTGCTCGGTGCCTGGACGATCCCTGCATGACACGGGAGATCAGTTCGTCCATGCATGTGACCAGACTCTAGCAGACGGCTGGATTGGCTATCGTCTACATATCATGCAGGATGTGTTGTACAGGGCTGTAGTTCTGATGAGAAATCTAAAAAAAAGGTTTCTTGTCATCTCGCAATATTAGGTGTCACGTGCTTTGGATCACTGCGAGGGTTAAACAGCGACAACTGCGTTCCTCCAAGTCGCTTGTCATTGGGGGCACATGCACGAAGACTACTCGGCTGCCATCTAGGTCAAGCTGGCTATGTTAATTAGGACATCTATCGATTGATCCCTTTTCTACGAATTTGTCTTTAATTTGAGCTTTGATCCTCGTCTAGTTTGTCCGTCGGGATTCATGTTGTCTCCTTGGGGCAGTGAGGTTATGGTTTCTTGTCATGTGACATTTTTTTCGTGTTATATGTTAATCCGGTGCTTCAGATCAAAATGACGACCACTGCGCCTCCGGGGCACGTGCATGAAGACTTCTCGACAGCCATTGACAAGGTCAAGCTGGCTCCGGTAGATAAAAGAAAACTACTCCACTATATAGGCAGGAGCCTCTGTGCTTGCTTGCTAGTGTTGCTCTCTTCACACTCTCTCGTCCTCTCCAGATCTAAACACGACAGTGGTGGCCACACTCTCTCTCTCTGCTCACCGCTGGTCACAGATCCGGCCGGATCCCCTCCACTGGGGAAGGTGAGAAGGTGCAATGTTCACGCGGTCGTCCTCGGCGATGGCTCTGTCGGTGCGTCCCGATCAGCATGCCTTGCCGTTCTCTCCCACGCAGCGCCGGCTAGGGAGGGCTTCCGACCCCTTGTTCCTCGCTGCCGTAGGGTGGGCAGATCCAGCCTCCCGCCGCCCACCTAGTGACATCCCGGCGACCCTCAGGTATAACTTCCTTCGAAACCGGCCTTGCTCTACTGCCCCAGCTCCTGACGTCGCTGCATTTGTATCTTTTACTATTTCTCAGGCCCCCTCGTTGATAGGATCGATCGGCTGTTTGAAAGCCACCTAAATTTTTACTGTTAGAGGTAAAACTACTTCATGCAGTCGAATCTAGTACTACTTGGTTCAAACAGGGAAGAAAGGGGGTGGGGGGTGGGGGAAGATTTGTAACCTGAATCTAGGACTTGGTCGAAAGAGGAAATAATGGGGGCGAAAAGTAGCAGAGACTGGCTATCCAACTGGCCTCTTGGTCTAATAGGGAAATAAAGGGAAACATAGTACAAACACAATATAAACCGATCTATTGGTTGAAAAAGGAAAGAAGGGACTGGGGGACAAGTCAACAGAGTATGTCCAGCACTAGATTTGCTAGCCTCACACAGTATAAGGTGGCTATACCGAACAAAATTGGGACCAACCCAGATATCCTGTTCTAATGTTTGTTGCCCCGAGCCCCTCTTATGTAATGCCACTGGTAAAATGTAGCAGTCCCACTGTTAAAAGTAAGGACACGTTAAACCAATGTTGTTTTCAATGTAATGCCTCCAATAATATGAATCAATAGCACTGTTTTCCATGTCGTGCTAAATTTCCCATTAAGATAAGTTGCTTCTTTTTGTTAGAAATGCAACTGTCCTGGTCCGCTTACTCTCCCGTGCCCAAATACCAGCTCTTTAGCAGCTGTTAATGTAATGTTGCTGGTAAAATGAAGCAAGGCACCATTAAAGTAATGTCATATTTAATGGTCGTCATAGTTAATCATAATGCCCACACTAATATCTAGCAATGCTACTGCTTTAGAAATTGTTACTGTCCTTGTAGGATGGCCATTTAGATAAGGAACATGCTTCTTTTCATTTGATGTATGTTTCATCACTTGTTAGTCACCCTCCTTTCCACCTTTTTGTGCAAACAGAGATATACATTTCACGCTTGATCTTAGTTGAACTGCACAAATGATATCCAAATTATAGTTGAACATTCCACGAGCCTCACGACCAACCTTGATGTTGCTCAATTTTATTGCAACTAATGAAGAAGCTGCTAGCTCATGGGACATTGCTTCATTTTAGGTGAACTGCACAAAAAGGTCCCATGAATTGAATCATCCATGTGGTGACTAGTGTCATCCCTTCTACGATGGCATTGACTGCAAATATGGTTCCCATCATGAGGTATGTTCCTTTTTGGTCTGACCGTTTGTGAAAGATCCTGCATGTTGACTTTGCTCTTGTGCTACTATTTTGGCACTGCCATGATAAAGCAGTAATGTTATTATTTTGCACCTTAATCTAGTGGCCCTATTAATTTGAGGCAATGTTTTGGCACCGCTAGTGCCACTAATTTTTTTATATATCAAAAGTGGGGGTTTCCTTCGATTTCATTAAATAAACCCTACCATAGAGAACCATTATCCGACAACATCTCAGTGTAAACGGGCAGTTATGCAACTACTACTAGAATGGACTGAGTACTAGCAGGAGACAAGTTCGCCACACAAGCTGGCTGGTAGGGGGACGCAGCACCTACTCGACCAAGTTTGGATTACAACCCAAATCCTACCACAGAAACATCAGGGGGGAAGATAGGGACTGAAAGAGCTAGCTTCAGCATCCCAGTCTAAGCACCCCCGGCCTCCATCCTTGCGACGCACGGTACACCTCGCTTGCCACTTGCTCGACCCTAGTGCCACTGATAAAATGAAGTAATAATACAGTTAAAATAGACCGAGTGTCCTCTCTATCATTTCATTTCCAATTTAGATAAAGAAAGTGCTTCTCTTTGTTACTATATGTTTCATCAACTTGTCCCATTGTTAATGTTTAAGTGTTTCTGCAAACTCGGGTGCTTAATTTTAGTTGATTTGCACAAAAATAGAGATTAGAATGTCTCAAGGCCCCTCCTTGTACTACCGTTGTACACTAATGTTCATCACTGGCAGAAGGTGTATCGGGGAGAATTGGGTCGATTTCCAGTATGAGGCCTACCGTATGAGGCGTCGCAGGGCCCATCTCGCCCTCGCAGCATGGCACACTGTGATACTATCGCAATATTTTCCCATTAAGAAAATGAAGTTTCTTCTATTTATTAGTGTAAGTTTCATCAACTAGTGCCACTATAATGCAATCACCCTTTTTCATTATCTGTGCAAACAGGGTTATTCAGCTGCATTTTGGTGGAACTGCATAAATGTACGGATGGAACCAGCATATATGCAGAGTGCGAGGTGCCAAGTAAAAATTACCGACACCAACCATGCTCCATCTAAGCATTAGCATCCACCACCAGTGGGATGGGTGGCGCTCTCTGTGGACGAATCTTTCTCGACAGCAAATCCTCTAATCAAATAGTAGTAGCTTATATTGGCACTTTTCTAGGGACTACTCTTTTCTAAAAGAAGCACCAATCTATTTTTCTTTATTTGTACACAGTGTCACAACTTTGTTTTTGGTCCAGAGCTATTTTAGGGTGAGTGGCATAGTACTCGAAGACTGATTGTAAGCATGTTTTTCATTAGCCGTCACACTGATTGTAAGCATGAGCAGATGGAAGATTAGGTTAGTGTGAAGCTTACCTTAAGCCCTACCGCCGTCGTTGAAATGAGGCGAGTGGCAAGGGAACCATGGAAAACGGCGGGGAAGTGACATCACGCCATCCGGCCTCCTCTTGCGGCGAGAGAATGAATACTCATGTGGCTCTGGCTGGCACTGCACCCTCACGAACGGCACACCGTACTTGATCAATTTGTTATCCTCTGGATGCTCGACCTTCGACTTGTATGCCCACCACCTCTGCCTCACTTTCGCGTCGAGCGAATCTGTCTGCTCCATCGCCTAGAGGAGATAGTCGATGAACTCGAAGGACTACGGGTGACTGCCGCCGGGGAGTACATCGCCGCCCTCATCACCGCCGTCTCGCTCCTTCGCATACATTGCCACATGGCCCTCATCGTCCTCGGAATCTCCCACTCGTTGTCAAACCAAGTAAGGATCTCCTTCAACCTGGCTAACTTCGCCTGGTCGCCGCTGGCGATCTGCCCGATTTGCTGCTGCATCCTCTCCATAGATGTCCTTCTGAGAGGTCTGGTGCTTGCTTTGGAAGATGGGAGGAGAGACGGTGGTCTTGCAATGGAGAAGAGGGAGAGGCGAGACGGTGGTTTTGCAATGGAGAAAATGGAGAGGAGAGGGGGTGGTTTTGCAATGGGGAAGAGGGAGAGGCGAAACGGTGGTTTTGGACTGGAGATGATGGAGAGGAGAGGGGGTGGTTTTGCAATGGAGAAGAGGGAGAGGAGCGTGCGGCAGCGATTTAGGATTGGACGAGAGGGCCGGCGCGCTGTGACTGGATCAAAATCAAAATCAATTTACCCTTAAATTAAGAAAGCGACCCACATTAACTATTCTCCCTTGTATTCTGGGTCATATTTGACCATGATTTTCACAAATAAAATATATGTTATACATTGTAAAAATAATATAATTTGAAAGTACATTCAGATACGAACCAAACGATACAATTTTTGATGACATGCATTCACATTTTGCTTGTCAAATACAGTACGTGGTGAAACTTTGACCCAAAATACGCAAAACAAAAAAACACCTCCAAGACCAGCGCCGCTCCTCTCCTCTTAAACCACCGCCGCTCCTCTCCTGTTCCAATCCAAATCCAGCGCCGCTCCTCTCCTCTTCCATTTCAAAACCACCGCCGCTCCTCTCTTGTTCCAATCCAAAACCAGCGGCGCTCCTCTCCTCTTCCATTTCAAAACCACCGCCACTCCTCTCCCGTTCTAATCCAAAACCAGCCCCACTCCTCTCCTCTTCCATTCAAAAACCACTGCCGGCGAGTGAAGGTGCTGCGGAGAAGTAGATCGATGGAGGAGTACAACCGATACGTGTGGCTCGCAGGCGGCGACCCTGTGAAGCTAGCTAGGATGTTGGAGATACAGTCTTGGTTTGACAACCTGGAGCAATTAGTGGTGATGGTGAAAGCAATGGCCAAATATCTGGAAAAGAGCGAAAAGGAGGCGATACACCGGAAGGGAGTCGCGCGGGAGTACATAGAGCTGCTCCTCTGGGCCATGGAGCAAACAGATTCACCGGATCCGATCGTGAGGCTGCGGTGGTGGGAGTATCGATCCAAGATGGAGCATCCACCCGAGATTGAAGGATCGAGCATCTACGTGGTGCCGTTTGTGAGGGTGCCGTGGCAGAGTGAGCCGGTGTAGTCTTCGTCGATCGAACCCAACTACAAGAGGAGAAAAATAGTTGGCGCGACGACGCTTCCCCGCCATCCTCTCCCTCGCCGTTCACCTTGGCCCACGGGGCGGCTGTCTGCCGCCGAGGAATAGGAGGGGACTCCCCCCCCCCCAAATAGTCTGAGGTGGAGCTTAGGGTTGTCAGTATTTGAAGGTTGTGTTTTGTGTTTCAGATTTGAGAGTACTTTCAGATATGAATGTATTTTGAATTTTAGATTTGCAGTATTGAGCATATGAAGTATTTTATGAATTCCAGAGATCTATTTTTAGCACTTTAAAAAATGTAGTTTCATATAAAAGTGCAGACAATGTGATTCTCAGAGAAGAAACTGCAAGTTTCAGTTTCAGATAAGAAACTGCAAGTTTCCGAGGCAGAGCATTTGTATTAACATGCCCTTTTCAAACAGGGATAACATCATGTTGGAAGTTTTATTCATGGTCGAAAATGGAACTACCAGCCAGTTAACATCATGCTGATCAACATTCATGCATAACACATCTTCATATGATGCACAGTCAAAAAGATAGGCTATTTTCAAAATGCCCACACAATGTTGAGTGTGTTGGAGGTGGTGTGCGTAGATGACAATGGGCACCCACATGTCAGAGGCAGAGGCAAAAATTTGTGGATATTTTTACTACATCAGGTGGAATCGAACCCTGGCGGAGCAGCAGTTGGGGAGTGGAACTTGGCCACTGGGCTACTCCAGTACTTTCGCTAGAAATTAGGCACAACATGTACCACTACTGTAGCACGTCTATGGCCCTACCAGGTCCATGGCCGTACGCAAGCAAGTGCCTCATTGAAAAAATACTTCCTCCTAATGCTATACTGATGTTGGGGGCCACGGGTTTGTCAACGTAGTTACTAAAGGAGATAAATTTACAACGAAGCTAGTCATCGGGGAGCTGGCATGTATCATTTATTATCAGTGGGCCAACAAGTATCAGCTGGGTTGTGGGCTGCCCAGTCTAGGCTTTCTTTTTTAACATGTGCAGCCCACGACATGCCGGTTTGTATTTGTTTGAGGGCCGTCATGTATCGACCGGCCTATGGCCCTCCCATCCTAGGTTTTATTTCTTCTTAAACATTCGCATCCCAACTTATGTATTTTTTTGAAGAAAACGCAGAGGTCTGTTCTATTTTTCTATATAAGAATAGGAACGCCAGGTCCAACATATGTTTCCCTTCTAACTATATTATATATATTTATATTATTTTATATGTTATTATATATAATTGTTATTATCATTATATATTTAACAGATAGTTACATATATAAGAAAAAAATATCCCATGTAGAACTTATAAAAATAAATGTTTAACAATAAAATCCTGGGTTTTTTTACTTAAGGTCAACGAAAATACAGGTGATTGTGTACAAAAGCTTGGTAAGATTTAAGGACCAATGTAAATAAAGCACTTATTATTTAAATATATTTATAACAAAATGCTTAGCCCCTGTTTATTTTTTGATAACATTGCTACGCCCAACCCAACATTATAATTAGAAGCAACCCAGCAAAATCGTGTATTTCGAGAAAGTGCAAATGGGCTGTAATTTTTTAGGAAAAAATAAATGAGCCGCATGGACGCTACATTATTTGTTCACCCAGGCCAGCCAATTCGTGTATTTCTAGAAAGTGCAAATGGGCTGTAGTTTTTTTTAGAAAAAAATAAATGGGCTGCATGGACGCTACATTATTTGTTCACCCAGCGCAGCGAATGGACTATAAATTCTAAAAAAATGGGTTGAATATGTGCGACATTTTTGGAGGCTGAAATGTGGGTCAATAGGTCGAAGCCAACGCAAGGCGTTGTCAACTTAGTCAACAAATGATTCTGACATCGATAGCCGTTGGATTTACATCCAATGGCCAGCATTCATCTTCAATCTCTCGTCTTCTTCCTCCAGCACCGTCGGGACCACCTGCTCCTGCCTCCGGCTGCTAGCAGCTCTGCTTAGCACGCTTCGCTGCGAAGCGCTACCCTACCGCCGGCCAAGCCATCCCTCCACACCTCTTGTTATTCTCCGCCGACTGCAGAACCACGCCGCACCAGAACCAGTTAACCCTCATACACCTCTCCGTCTGCGACTCCACTGCCGCGTCTTCCCATCACCGGCTCGTTGCCGTCAGGGGTCTCGCCGTCGTCCACCACCTTGGTGCGCTCGGCGATGCGTGGTCAACATGGTCAACAAAGGAGAGTCATCAAAAAAGGACTGTACGTGGAGAGGCTGACAGTGGGGACTCACCAGGAACATGGACGCACGCATGCAACCACCTCCTTATTACGCGAAAATAAAATTATTCCTCCCCCTGAAAGCCGGGACCCACCACGTATATCTTCGCAAGGAAGGAAGTGCCTCCTTATGCCTGCCCCTAACAGCTGGGACCCACCAACAACATCTTTGCACTCAAGGAAGTGCCTCCTTATTATGGACAAAAAATACATGATTCCGCCCCTGACCGCTGGGACCCGCCAGCTATATATTCGCACGCAAGGAAGTGCCTCCTTGCCCTCCCTGACAGCTGGGACCCACCCGGTCGAAGCGTACATAGCATTGTCTGTGTACATACCGGTCGATCGGTCTGTCTGCCATGATAAACCGTGGCCGAGTAAGGAGCGGTAGCAGTTCAGCCAGTCCAGTCAAAACTGTGTACACGTACGTACAACCAGATGCCAAAAAATATGGCCACGTACGTACATACGGGCGGGGTCTCGAACGCGTACTCGCGCATACATACGGCCAGGGCTCGTGTACATGGAGAGGCAACTGATGGCAGCAACGGCGTCCTATTCATCGGAAGCCAACCGGCTGGGTCATAACGGAGAAACTGTGTCGTGTTCATCGGGAGGCAACGGAATGCATCGTGTTCATCGGGAGGCAACGGAATACGTCGTGTTCATCGGGAGCCAACCGGCTTGGATGGAACAGTCGAAACGAGGTCTGGCGTACCGCAAAATAGAGGAAATGGGCCTTCTGTTCGACCGCGTACGATCGAAACATGGTCCTATTCATCAGGAAGGGTCTGGCGTACCGCAAAACAGAGGAAATGGACTTTGTGTTCGAGTGCCTACGGTCAAAACGGGGTCCTGTTGATCGGGAGGGGTGTGGCGTACCGCAAAACGGAGTTAACGGACTTGTGTTGGAGTGCCTACGGTCGAAATGGGGTCTTGTTCATCCACCGTCTACTACCTCGCTCCAGCCTCCATGGGCTACTGTTCATCCAGCCTCCACCGACTGCTGTACATAGAGCCTCCATGGGGTCCTGTTCATCCACCCCCAACCGGCTGGGGTGCGGCGGCCTCCTCGAGGTCCTGTTCATCCAGCGGCAACGGCCTACTACCACGGGGTCCTGTTCATCCAACCCCCACCGGGAACTGTTCATCCACATCCAACCAACCGGCTCGACTCACCACGTCTCGACTCGTTCTATGTACCGCGCGCACGGTAGCAACGGTCACTGTTCATCGAGAGGCAACCCAACACTGGTTGGCTATGTCTCACACGGGGGCTCGATCGGCTTCAGTAAGCAGCAGCAGTGATCGATCACTCGGGTTCAGTTAGCAGGAGCAGTGAAGGAATCGCTCCGGTTCAGTCAGCAAAGAATGAATCGCTCGGGTTTAGTTAACAGCCAGGGGATCGATCGCTCGGGTTCAGTAACGTGCGATTGCTCGGGTTCAGTTAGCCAACGCCTCACACACACGCGCGTACACGAGAGGACGCGCAAACCTCCGTGCATCGCTCGGCCCCGATGACCCACCGTAACCGGGAACTCCCTGATATTTTCCTCGCCCTCGCTTCTACCACCATTTTTTCCATCATGGACGGCCCAAAGAATGTCATGTAGCTGAGTCTCCAGCCCGCCCAGGACGAAAAACCCATTTTCTGTCATAATTTTTTGTCATAGAAGTAGGAGCCCACCACATCTATGATGATACGTTCTTTTGTCACAATTATCGTCATAGAAGTGTCATAAGCATGACAGAAAAAAATTTCGTTCTGCCAAAATGTCATGGATGTGTCTTTTTTTAGTGCAAGTCTAAATCGAGGAGGAGGACGTTGGTGCCGGCGTGTAGCGTGTACCGCAGATGGCGGCTGGCATCGTCTAGTTAGCTAAGAGTAAGTTAGTACTTGTACACTACTAGAGTATTAGTGGGAGTAGATAGTTAACTTGCCTATGATGGTTGTCAACGTGGAAGTTCAGTACTCTATATCTATATCAGACCTGTTACTTTGCTTTGAATGTTGAACTTTCCGTTTGAACGTATGGAATGGGCTGTTATTTTTTTAAATGGGTTGTATTTGTCCGCCACGGGTTTAGAGGCTGACTTGTGGGCCTACTAGGTTGACGCGTACACAATCAGGAGATGATTGTACGTGGAGAGGATGACAGCAGGGACCCACCAGGGTCATGGCAGTACGCAAGCAAGTGCCTCCTTATTTCAAGCCAAAAAAAAGGTTCCTCCTAATGGATTTCTGACATCTGGGTCCCATGCCATTGTCACCGTAGTCAATAAACAAGAGAATTGCACAACGAGCGGCTGATACCAGGGACCCAGCAGTTCGCCCAGTTCTTTTTGTTTTTGAGATGGAAGCAGGGTGTCAACTGGGCTGTGCGGGGCACTCTGGCCAGTCTAGCCAGCCTTTTATTTTATGTTTATCACAAGACCAGCCGAGTAGTTTTTATTCTTCCTGAAAATGGCTAGCCCAGTTTTTTTTCTTTTGCAGAATACCCAACCGAGGCCTACTTGCCTTTGTCAGCCCTGCTACGCTGCAAATCTTTCAAGACGAGGAGAGTTTCATTCGGCTTGCCCAGAAAATGGGCTATCCGTAATGAGAAATGGGATGTACATTTTTAAAACACATCAAACCGGCAATTAGTTTCAAATTTCTTTTTTTTCATTTTGAGATTTTAAATTCCATTATTTTTTATGCGTGGACAATTATTTGGATTTTATATTGATATAAATTTATTTTTCAAATTAGTTTGAATGTGACTCGAAATTTTGGGATTAAAAACAGTTCGGACCACACCGAAATATGCAAAATTTCGTAGAATTTTTTAACCGTGGCCACAATATGGGCTATAATGCTAACAAAAAATATGGGCTCCAAAAAAATCCTTAAGAATTAGCAAATGGGCTGTAAATTATTAGAAATAATGGCAGATGGGCTGTATGCTGTTTTTCAAAGATTTGATGCTGACTTGTGCGCCTACTATAGGTTGACGCGTACGCTTTCCTTAAAAAAAGGTTGACGTGTACGCTTTTCTAAAAAAAAGGTTCACGCGCACGCAAGGCCGTGTCAACTTAGTCAATACACGAGAGCAGTGACTGTTGGATGTCCATCCAACGGCCATCGTGCTTCTTCAATCTCTGCTCTTCCTGCTCCAGCCGCTCGAACCAGCGCCGGCGGGACTGCCTGCTCCCTCCTTCCGTGGCCGGCTTTGCTGCCATGCAGGCCTCACCGGCCCACCCTACTCCCACCGCTGGCCAGGCCATCCCTCTACCCACCAGCACCTCCTATTATTTTCCGGCGATGGCAGCCTCACCCTGCAACCGACCAGTCAGCCCTCGTACTCCCCTCAGCGTGGGCATCCACTGTTGTGGCTTCGCCGACTCCGGGTCATTCCCTTCCTGGGCCTCGCCATCGTCCACCGTATTGGTGTTCTCGGCGTGGCATGGTCAACATGGTCAACAAACGACAGCCATCGGAAGAGGGATGTAAGTGGAGAGGCTGACAGTAGGGACTCACACAAGCAAGTGCCTCCTTATTACGCTGACTTTTGGGCCTACTAAGCTGACGCGTATGCAGGGCTTTGTCAACTTAGTCAACAAATGATTTTAGCAGCTGGACCGTCAGATGTTAATCCAACAGCCGTGCTGCTTCTTCAACCTCTGATCTTCTTGGTCCAGCCGCCCAAACCAGCGCCGGATGGACCGCCTGCTCTTGCCTCCCGTGGGCGACAGTGCTGCCGCGCAGGCCTCACTGCCAAACCCTAATCCCACTGTCGGCAAGGCCTTCCCTCTACTCACCCACACCCCATGTTATTCTCCGGCGACGGCAGCCTCACACCGCAGCGGAACCAGTGAACCCTCGTACTGCCCTCCGCGTGGGCATCCACTGCCTTGTCTTCCTCGGCTCCGCATCGTTCCCTTACCAGGCCTTGCCGTCGTCCACCGCCTTGGTGCTCTCGGCGCAGCGTGGTCAACGTTGTCAACGAAAGACATCCATTGGAAGACGACTGTGCACGGTGAGGCTGACAGCTGGATCCACCAGCTACATCTTCGCATGCAAGGAAGTGCCTCCTTATCATGCAAAAAAAAAATGATTCCTCCCCCTGACAGCTGGGACCCACCACATATATCTTTGCACGCAAGGGAGTGCCTCTTTATCCTCCCTGACGGCTGGGACCTACCCGATCGAAGCGTACGTAGCGTTGTATGTCTGGTCGCGAACATGTACATACATACTGGTCGATCGGTCTCTCTTCAACGATGAACCGTGGCCGAGCAAGTAGCGGCACGTGTAGTTGTAGAGCCCCCGACGTAGCAGTTTAGGCAGTCCCTTCTAAACCATGTACACGTACGTACAACAACATGCTAAATAATATGGCCATGTACATACATACGGGCGGGGTCTCGAACGCCTACTCGCCCATACGTACGGCCAGGGCTCGTGTACATGGAGAGGCAACGGATGGCAGCAACGGTGTCCGGTTCATCGGTAGCCAACCGGCCGGGTCGGAAAGGAGAAACTACATCGTGTTCATCGGGAGGCAATGGAATGCGTCATGTTCATCGGGAGCCTACCGGCTAGGACGGAACTGCCGAAATGAGGTCTGGCGTACCGTAGAACGGAGGAAACGGCCTTCTGTTCTACCGCGTACGGTCGAAACAGGGTCCTGTTGATCGGGAGGGGTGTGTCATACCGCAAAATGGAGGAAACGGACTTGTGTTGGAGTGCCTACGGTCGAAACGGGGTCCTGTTCATTGGGAGGGGTGTGGCGTACCGCAAAACAGGACTCCACAGGCTACTGTTCATCCACCGTCTATTGCCTCACTCCAGCCTCCACGGGCTACTGTTCATCCACCGTCGACTTCCTCCAGCCTCCACCTGCTACTGTTCATCCACAGCGTCTTCCTCCTGCCTCCACCTGGGACTGTTCATACACAGGCTACTGTTCATCCGGCCTCCACCGACTACTGTTCAACCAGCCCTCCACGGGGTTCTGTTCATCCACCCCCTACCGGCTCGGGTGTGGCGGCCTCCTCGATCAGGGTCCTATTCATCCAACCCCCAATAACGGTCACTATTCATCAAGAGGGAGCAGCAGCTGGTTCGATCGGCTTCAGTTAGCAGCAGTAGCGAAGGAATCACTCGGGTTCAGTTAATAGCCAAGGGATCGATCGCTCGGGTTCAGTAACGTAGCTAGTGCAATCGCTCGGGTTCAGTAAGCGAACGCCTCGCTCGGGTTCAGTTAGAGCCCAACGCCTCACACACACGTGCATACGTGTACGAGAGAAACGATCGAACCTCCGTGCATCGCTCGGCCCCGACCACCTGATATCCCACAAGTATAGGGGATCGCAATAGTTTTCGAGGGTAGAGTATTCAACCCATATTTATTGATTCGAAACAAGGGGAGCCGAAGAATATTTGCAGGTATTAGCAGCTGAGTTGTCAATTACACCACACCTGGAGATTAATTATCTGCAGCAAAGTGATCGGTAGCAAAGTAGTATGATAGTTTTGATAGTAGTAGCAACAGCAATAGTAACAGTGATAGCAATGATTTTGTAACAAGTGCAACAGTGACAGTAGCAGAAGTAACTTAGCAAGAACAATATGAGAGAAATTCGTAGGCATTGGATCAGTGAATTCGTTGGATGATATTGATCATATAACAGTCATAACCTAGGGCGATACGGCACTAGCTCCAGTTCATAAATATAATGTAGGCATGTATTCCATAAATAGTCATACGTGCTTATGGAAAGAACTTGCATGGCATCTTTGGTCCTACCCTCCCGTGGCAGCAGGGTCCTGTTGGAAATTAAGGGATATTAAGGCCTCCTTTTAATAGAGAACTGGAACAAAGCATTAACACATAGTGAATACATGAACTCCTCAAACTACGGTCATCACCGGGAAGTGTCCCGACTTCTGTCACTCCGGGGTTGCCGGATCACAACACGTAGTAGGTGACTATAACTTGCAAGATCGGATCTAGAACATAGATATAATGGTGATAACATAAACGGTTCAGATCTGAAATCATGGCACCCAGGCCCAAAGTGACAAGCATTAAGCATGGCAAAGTCATAGCAACATCAATCTCAGAACATAGGATACTAGGGATCAAGCCTTAACAAAACTACCTCGATTACATGATGAATCTTATCCAACTCCTCACTGACCAGCGAGCCTACGAAGGAATTACTCACTCCCGGTGGGGAGCATCATGGAATTGGCGATGGAGAAGGGTTGGTGATGACAAAGATCGAAGATCCCCCTCTCCGGAGCCCCGAACGGACTCCAGATCTGGCCTCCCAATGAAGAACAAGAGGTGGCGGCGGCTCCGTCTCGTGAAACATGATAATTATTTTTTCCTATTTTTTTCTCCGAAAATGTGATTTTATAGTATCAGGGTTGAGGTCTGCGGGGCCATCAGGTGGGGATAACCCACCTGGGCGCGCCTGGAGGTGGGGGCGCGCCCTAGTGGGTTGTGCCCACCCAGGTGCCCCCCTCCGGTGGTTCTTGGCTCCAGAAATTATCTTTTATTGTATAAAAATTCCTCGCAAAGTTTCGTTCCAATCCGAGAACTTTTATTTCTGCAAAAAAACAACACCATGGTAGTTCTGGTGAAAACAGCGTCAGTCCGGGTTAGTTTCATTCAAATCATGCAAATTAGAGTCGAAAACAAGAGGAAAAGCATTAGGAAAAGTAGATACGGTGGAGATGTATCAACACCCCAAGCTTAAACCTTTGCTTGTCCTCAAGCAATTCAATTGATAAACTGAAAGTGAAAAAGAAAAACTTTTATTAACTCTTTTGCTCTTGTTTACATAAATAAGCTTAAGTAGCACCCAGGTTTTCAGCAAAGATTACAACTAACCATGTCGACAATAACTCTTAAAAATTATATTAACTCATATCAATGGCATAATCAACTAGCGAGCAATAATAAGATATCTCAAACAACAACACTTTGTCAAAACAACCATGATATAATATGACAATAGTGATATCTCGCTAGCCCTTTCTGAGACCGCAAAACATAAATGTAGAGCACCTCCAAAGTTCAAGCAGCGACTAAACATTGTAATTCATGGTAGAGAAGATCCAGTCATGATGCACCCAACATTAGCTACACACAATGCATGAGGATGACAATAGTGCTCTCAGGTTCTGGCGCTTAATTGAGAAGGTGATGACACAACATAAAAGTAAATAGATAATCCCTTCGCAGAGGGAAGCAGTGATTTGCAGAGGTGCCAGAGCTCAAGTTTTTTTAAAGCAGAGGTAAATGAAATTTTGAGAAATGCACCCTTTTTGTTTACTTCGCGACCATTAGTTATCGGTATCTTCCATGCTAAACACATTAGTGGCGGTTCCCAAGCGATAAAAGTAAAGGTTTACTCCCCCTCCACCAACAATCACACTCCACGGCTGGTCCGAAACAACGGGTACCGTCCATACCAACAACAGTCCTGGGGGAGTTTTATTTAATTATTTGCAATTTGAGTTCGGGACCGGGAATCCCTATTACCGCCCCTCTCGTGCAAGGACGAGTGAATAATCACTCATCATGAGAATAACCCGCTTAGCATGGAAGATACTGACTACCTCCTATCGCTCTATGAATGATCCAGGCACACAAAAAGGATATTTATTTGAAGTTTTTAGAGGTGGCACATGCAAATTTACTTAGGATGGCAGGGTAATACCGCATATAGGTAGGTATGGTGGACTCATCTGGGATAACTTGGGTTTCAGGATTTTTGATGCACAAGCAGAATTCCCGCTTAGTACAGGCGAAGGCTAGCAATTAGGTTGAGAAGCGGCCAGCTAGAGAGCGAAAACGGTCATGAACATGCATTATGCATAAGTAACATTGGATACTAGCATGAGTAGGATATGAACACCATGAACATAAATATCATAGAGGCTATGTTGGTTTTGATCCAACTACATGCATGAACATGTGCCAAGTCAAGCCACTCGAACATTCAGAGGAGGATACCATATCATCATACTACATCACAATCATTTTAACGTAATGTTGACATCTAAGATAGATCATTATCCACTCCTAGCTACTTAAGCATGGCATGAGAAACTATAATCTCTAATTGTCATTGCAAACATGTTTGATCATAATAGGCTGAATCATGGATATAGGTTAAACATATTTACAAAAACAGAACAAGTTGAGTTCATACCCGTTTCTCTCTGCCACAACCAGCTCATCAAATATCGTCATTATTGCCTTTCACTTGCACGACCGAACGATATGAAAATGATAATAGTGCAAGAGTGCCATGGACTAAGCTGGAATTTGCAAACATTTTATTCAAAGGGAGAAGACAAGGTAACATGGGCTCTCTGTTAGATCAACAATAATGCGTGTGAGAGCCACTCAACATTTTCATCGTGGTCTTCTCCTCGGTACAACTCAATGAAAAGAAAAGAAATTCAGAGAAACACACTGAAATATTTTTGGAGTTTTTGGGTTTTTTGGAAAATAGCAAATTAAAGAAAGAAAAACAAAAATGAGAAAAACTATTTACACGGGAGAGCTCCCAACAAGCAAAAAGAAGAACAAGGAAATCTTTTTGGGTTTTCTTTTTAATACTACAACTAATTAAACTAGGAAGAAAACCGAAAAGAAGCAGGAAATATTTTTTTGGGGGTTTTCTCAAAGTTTTTGAAACACACCAGAAGAAGGCGAGAAAATAAATCTAGCATGGATAATACAATGAAAAAGTATGAACACCGACAACTAGAATGAAATGTCTGAACATGAATGTAATGTTGGTGGGAATACGTACTCCCCCAAGCTTAGGCTTTTGGCCTAACTTGGTAATCACTATCAGTAGCCTGCATAGTGGTCGGAGTGATAGCTCACGGAGGCTCGGGGTGCAGACGCCTCAGCCTGCCGCGCAGCTACAACCGCTGCGTTATGTGCTCGGGCCTCGCTCTCAAGAACATAATATCTTCCCTTGCTGTGAACATCAAAGAGAGCAGGTGCAGGCAAAAAGGTGTCCACCACGGACCTTTTATTAAACAACAGGTTATAAGTAAAATTATGGGCTTCACCACTAAGGATCTTATGACGTTTCATAGCATCGAAGTCCAAGTACTTCGTGGGTAGCATGGGGTCATAAGGCCAAGGTGAAATCCCCAGCTCTCTTGCTAAGCGAGTGGCATAAATTCCACCACAAAAATATCCACTACCAGCGTTGTGTTGCAACCTGCGTGCAACAATCGCTCCAAGGTTATAACTTTTGTCACCAGTGAGAGCGGTGGGTATGAGGCTCAGGTCTGGAGCACAAAGTGTACTACAATCTTGTTTGCCTACAATGCATTTATAGCAAAGACTAGTCAAGTATATCTCAAACTCAGATCTTGGTGGTTCGTCTAACGAATCCCAAAATGGAATTTTGCAGTAGTTAGAAAATGTCTCTAAGGGTAGAGTGAAAGGATAGTCGTACAGTTTAAACGACACTCTAGACTCACGAGGATGGAATTTAAATTCTTTAGTAAATGATTCAATGAGGCTGAGGTGTTGGTTGCACTAATCTGCAATGTAGGGACCGAGCTTGGCATTGTGAACATATTACTCAAATTCTTCTTTAATGCCCACACGCACCATATAATCGTTGCATGGCCATAAACATGATTTGGTGGTGGCATCTCGTATGGAATTTTCACTTGGTTCAACATAAGATCGACGAATGGAGCTGCTTCTAGAAGATGCCTCTGAGGACCTTCTCCTCGAAGAACTCCTCCCAAAGAGCTTCATCATATTTGCATACAATTTTCTGAAAAATTTTGGGTCACAAATTTTTTATTAATAAAACTTCACAAGATTTATAGCAACTACTCATAGGGATGCATAGAGGCCATATCAAGCATTCAAACTACTTAGAACTCTAAGAATTCAACATGCAAGCTCATCTACAGCAGCACCAAGAGTAACTAATTATTCAAAGTATAAACCAATAAAGCAAAAACAAATTGGACCAATGGAGGAGTCACATACCAAGAAACAATCCCCCGAAACAGTTTCGGAAACGGAGCTTCGAGCAAAGAGATCAAAATCCGCGGGTTTGGGAGCAAGAACACGAGAGAGAGAGCAATGGTGATTTTTTCTGGAGGTAGGTGGTGACATGGGCTAAAGAGATAAGTCAGGGGGCCCACGTGGGGACCACAACCCACCAGGGCGCGCCTGGGGGTGCTGGCATGCCCAGGTGGGTTGCGCCCACCTGGGTGCACCCCCTCTGGTGTTATTTGCATCAAAAAATCAGAAAAAATCAGAAAAAATCGTATTAAATGTTCAGAGCATTCTAAGAACTTTTATTTTTGGGTCATTGTTTTATTGCACGGGAAATTCAGAAAACAGATAAAGCATGGCATTTTATTTTATTTAACTAATAAAAACAGAAAACAAAAGGTAGGGACAGAAGGTAGTGCTTACTAAATTCATCAACTTCGTACCTCTCAAAAATGATCCATTAATAAGGTTGATCAAGTCTTATTGACAGCCACTTTCGATTAGCATGAAACCGAAGAACTTTCGTAAAACACTAAGTTACCTCAACGGGGATATGAATGTTCCCAATAATAAGCATTTCATATTTCTTTTTGGTAGTTGGTAGAGGTAGTTGAAAACTTCTAGTAGTGATTGTCGGAGATTTTTCAATAACATTAATACCATTCACTTGGAATTGTTTCTTCGGAAAGTGCACTGTGTGCTCATTACCATTGATATGAAAAGTGACCTTGCTTTTATTGCAATCAATAACAGCCCCTGCAGTATTAAAAAAGGGTCTACCAAGGATAATCGATATGTTGTCGTCCTCGGGCATCTCAAGTATAACAAAGTCAGTTAAGATAGTAATGTTTGCAACAACAACGGGCACATCCTCACAAATACCGATAGGTATGGCAATTGATTTGTCAGCCATTTGCAAAGATATTTCAGTAGGTGTGATTTTATTCAAATCAAGTCTTTTATATAAAGAGAAAGGCATAACACTAACACCAGCTCCTAAATCACATAAAGCAGTTTTGACATAATTTCTTTTGATGGAGCAAGGTATAGTTGGTATTCTCGGATCTCCAAGTTTTTTAGGTACTCCGTCCTTAAAAGTATAATTAGCAAGCATGGTGGATATTTCAGCTTCCGGTATTTTTCTCTTATTTGTGATGATGTCTTTCATGTATTTTGCATAAGGAGGCATTTTTAATATATCAGTCAAGCGGGTACGCCAAAAGACTGGCCTAATCATTTCAGCAAAGCGTTCAAATTCTTCATCATCTTTCTTCTTAGTTGACTTAGGTGGAAAGGGCATAAGTTTTTGAACCCACGGTTCTCTTTCCTTACCATGTTTTCTAGCAACGAAGTCTCTTTTATCATATCTTTTATTCTTGGGTTGTGGGTTATCAAGATCAACAACTGGTTCTATTTCAACATCATTGTCTGGTTCTTTATTATTTGTTTGAGTGTCTTCATGAACCTCATCATTATCTTTTTCATTGTCAGAAGGTGAGTGTTCATTACCAGATTGAGTTTCAGCATCAAAGATAGAAACATCATTATTATTATCAGGAGGTTTTTCTATTTCAGGTTCACTAGAGGCATGCAAAGTCCTATAATTTTTCTTCTTCCTTTTCTTTTTAGAAGGACTAGGTGCATCAGTGTTAATTCTTTGAGAGTCTTGTTCAATTCTCTTTGGGTGTCCCTCAGGATAAAGTGGTTCCTGAGTCATTCTACCTCCTCTAGTCATTACTCTAACAGCATGATCATTGATATTATTATTCATTTCATCAAGCAATTCTCTTTGAGATTTAGCAACTTGTTCTAATTGAGTTTGAACCATAGAGGCATGCTTTCCTACACCTCTAACATCATTGGTAATTATAAATAACAAGTCACTCAAGCGAGCAATCATATCGGAATTGTATTTCAACTGTTTCATAACATTTGCATTGAAGTGATCTTGCTTCTTAATGTAATTATCAAACTCATAAAGGCATTGACTAGGATGCATATTTAAGGATTATCATTGTCATTGAATTTCATTAAGGAATTTACCTCTACCACCTTAGGTAGCGGTGGTGTTTCAAGCCCATGTATTTCTTCAATAGGAGGTAAAATTTTTACATCCTCAGCTTTAATACCTTTTTCCTTCATTGATTTCTTTGCCTCTTGCATATCCTCAGGACTGAGATATAAGATACCCCTCTTCTTCGGAGTAGGTTTAAGCGGTGGTTCAGGAAGAGTCCAATCATCATAATTTTTCAATATGTTATTCAATAGTTCTTCAGCTTGTTCAATAGTGCGTTCCCTGAAAACACAACCAGCACTACTATGTAGGAAATCCCTAGAAGCATCGGTTAGTCCATTATAGAAGATATCAAGTATTTCATTCTTCTTTAGAGGATGATCAGGCAAAGCATTAAGCAATTGGAGAAGCCTCCCCCAAGCTTGTGGGAGACTCTCTTCTTCAATTTGCGCAAAGTTAAATATTTTCTGTATGCAGCTTGTTTCTTATGAGAAGGAAAATATTTTTCAGAGAAGTAATAAATCATATCCTGGGGACTACGCACACAACCAGGAACAAGAGTATTATACCAAGTCTTAGCCTCACCCTTTAATGAGAACGGAAATAATTTGAGAATATAATAATAGCGAATCTTCTCATCATGAGCAAAAAGGGTGGCTATGTCATTCAACTTAGTAAGATGTGCCACAACAGTTTCAGTTTCATAACCATGGAAAGGATCAGATTCAACCAAAGTAATTAACTCTGGGTTGACAGATAATTCATAATCCTTATCCTCAACAAAGATAGGTGAAGTAGCAAACTTAGGATCAAGAATTCATCCTAGCATTCAGAGATTTTTCTTTCAGTTTGCATAATAATTTCTTAAGATCATCCCTTTCATTGCAAGCAAGAAAGTCTCTAGTTGTCTCCTCATCCATAACATAACCTTCCTGTATCTTAGGCAATTCATATCTAGGAGAACTAGATCCAATAGGTGTTTCAAGATTTTTAGTTTCAAGCTCTTCATCAGTCTCAACAATTTCATCAGTTTTAGTTTTCTCAAAAGCTTTAGTTCTAGCAAGTTGTTCATCAAGACATTCACCTAGTGGCACATTATCATCAAGCAAGGTACTAGCATCATCATGAGTATCATTCATAGCAGAAGTAGCATCATCAATAACTTGCGACATATCAGGATTAATAGCATGTGGTGGTGTTGCAAGTCTACTTATAACAGAAGGTGAATCAAGTGCAAAGCTAGAAGGCAGTTCCTTACCTCCCCTCGTTTTAGAGGGAAAAATCTTAGTCTTAGCATCCTTAAGATTCTTCATAATGATAATTTGATAATAATCCCAAGTGACTCAACAAATATAGCTATGCTCCCCGGCAACGGCACCAGAAAAAGGTCTTGATAACCCACAAGTATAGGGGATCGCAACAGTTTTCGAGGGTAGAGTATTCAACCCAAATTTATTGATTCGACACAAGGGGAGCCAAAGAATATTTGCAAGTATTAGCAGCTGAGTTGTCAATTCAACCACACCTAGAGATTAATTATCTGCAGCAAAGTGATCAGTAGCAAAGTAGTATGATAGTTTTGATAGTAGTAGCAACAGCAATAGTAATGGTAACAGTGATAGCAATGATTTTGTAGCAAGTGCAACAGTGACAGTAGCAGTAGTAACTTAGCAAGAACAATATGAGAGAAATTCGTAGGCATTGGATCGGTGAATTCGTTGGATGATATTCATCATATAACAGTCATAACCTAGGGCGATACGGCACTAGCTCCAGTTCATATATATAATGTAGGCATGTATTCCATAAATAGTCATACGTGCTTATGGAAAGAACTTGCATGACATCTTTTGTCCTACCCTCCCGTGGCAGCGGGGTCCTATTGGAAACTAAGGGATATTAAGGCCTCCTTTTAATAGAGAACCGGAACAAAGCATTAACACATAGTGAATACATGAACTCCTCAAACTACGGTCATCACCGGGAAGTGTCCCGACTTCTGTCACTCCGGGGTTGCCGGATCATAACACGTAGTAGGTGACCATAACTTGCAAGATCGGATCTAGAACATAGATATAATGGTGATAACATAAACGGTTCAGATATGAAATTATGGCACCCGGGCCCAAAGTGACAAGCATTAAGCATGGCAAAGTCATAGCAACATCAATCTCAGAACATAATGGATATACTAGGGATCAAGCCCTCACAAAACTAACTCGATTACATGATGAATCTCATCCAACTCCTCACCAACCAGCGAGCCTACGAAGGAATTACTCACTCCCGATGGGGAGCATCATGGAATTGGCGATGGAGAATTTTTGGTGATGACGAAGATCGAAGATCCCCCTCTCCGGAGCCCCAAACGGACTCCAGATATGGCCTCCGATGAAGAACAGGAGGTGGCGGCGGCTCCATCTCGTGAAACATGATAATTCTTTTTTCCTGATTTTTTCTCCGAAAATGTGATTTTATAGTATCAGGGTTGAGGTCTACGGGGCCACCAGGTGGGGACAACCCACCTGGGCGTGCCTGGAGGTGGGGGCATGCCCTGGTGGGTTGTGCCCACCCAGGTGCCCCCCTCCGGTGGTTCTTGGCTCCAGAAATTATCTTTTATTGTATAAAAATTCCTCACAAAGTTTCATTCCAATCCGAGAACTTTTATTTCTGCGCAAAAACAACACCATGGTAGTTCTGCTGAAAACAGCGTCAGTCCGGGTTAGTTTCATTCGAATCATGCAAATTAGAGTCCAAAACAAGAGGAAAAACTTTAGGAAAAGTAGATACGGCAGAGACATATCACCACCCACCATAACCAGGAACTCCCCGAAATTTTCCTCGCCCTGGCTTCTACCACTATTTTTTCTATCATGGACGGCCCAAAGAATGTCATGCAGGTGCGTGCCCAGCCCGCCCAGGGCGAAAAGCCCATTTTCTGTCATGATTTTTTGTCATAGAAGTAGGAGCCCACCACATCTATGACGATACGTGGTTTTGTCACAATTATCGTCATAGAAGTGTCATAAGCATGACAGAAATAAATTTCGTTCGGGCCAAAATGTCACGGATGTGTCTTTTTTTGTGGTGTTTCACCTAAGTTAAAATACAATCCGAGTGAGGATCAGCTCCATACTCTAGGCTTAGCTGCAAACCAGCTTTTGCCTAAGTTAAAATACAATTCGAGTGAGGACAAGCTCCACACTCGGGGGCTTAGCCGCGAACCAGCTTTTGCCTAAGTTAAAATACAATCCAAGTAAGGACAAGCTCCACACTCGGAGGCTTGGTTCCGAACCAGTTTTCTCCTAAGTTAAAATATGATCCGAGTGAGGACAAGCTCCACATTCGGAGACTTAGTTGCGAACCAGCTTTCGCCTAAGTTAAAAAACAATTCAAGTGAGGACCTGCTCCACACTCGGAAACTTAGCCGCGGACTAGCTTTTGCCTAAGTTAAACAAAACACAGAAGCAAATAAGAACTCAAAAGTTCCCAAATTGAAAGGTTTGATCCGTTTGAATGTTTCAAGCAAGAGTAAAACAAGCTCAAGGCTTGCCAAAGTATGCAGTTACATCAACCACCCGGAATTCCGGGGCAAATTTAATGAAGTTTCTCACGCATCTGCCTGGGGGCTGGCTGGCTCGACGAAGGTCTCCAGGTCGATTCTGTCTGCGATGCACGTGCGGCTTCAGCGAACGTCTCCATGAAGTCCTCGAACTTGAGCTTCTTGGTGTTGACCACTCGGAGGTTCTTCAGCTTCTCATTGACGTCCTTGTAGTGGAGTCGGACAAGCGACAAGGCCACATCAGCACCGCTCCGGCAGCCGATTTCTTCCAATCTTGCACTCGAGCGGGGAACTGGCTCAGCCACGTGATGACTGACTCCAGATCCGTCTGGGTCTTCTCACCGGGCTAAAGCTCCTTGCTGATCCGGCTTATGGTACCCCTCGTCTAAGTGATGTAGCCCAAGACGTTATGTAGATGGTCTTCCAGTTGCAGGATGGCGAGGGCCGCCTTGTCGGTGACGAGTGACCTTGAGGGGTTCACATCCCTCTCGATCCTCTCTGTCTCCAACTCCATGTTATAGGAATGCTCTGTTAAGAAGAAACCATTCCCGAATGAATGATTGAGGAAAATGTAGCAGCACGAGGATTCCATACGGATAATAAAGAACTTACCAACAAGCTTCTCGCTCATCTCCGTGCAAAATTCCTCAATGTATAGCTCCAAGGCATTCTTCTTCTCGGTGAGCCGCATGACCTTCTCCTCCAGAGTCTGCTTCTCCTGCTCAAAAGCATCGGCTTGGTCCTTGCACTTCTTCTCCCATTCGGAGGACGCGCCTTTAGCAGCAGTAGCAGCAGCTTTGAGGTTCTTGATCTCCTTCTCTAGCTTGCCGACTGACGCCAGCTTCTCGTCAGCAAGTTTGGTCTTGGTCCTGGCTTCCTTCCGGGCTAGCGCCAACTCTTTTTCCTTGTTCTCCAGTGCTTGCTTCATGGTTTCTAAAGAAATGGAAGTCCCGAGCCTCTTTACGAGTTTGACATTTTTGCTTCGAACATCTCTCGGAGCGGAGTGACTCAGATCAAAGGAGAAAACAATGTGCGACAACCAGTCGGAGGAAGTAACTTACCTCCCATAGTGCCCTTCTCCTTCTCCAGTCAGGTGCTCTTGTGTTTCTCCGCTTCCAGGTCCACTCGAAGTGACATCACTTCCTTCTCTAGAGCATCATAATGGGATCCCAGCTCGCAAGCTCTCTGCAACACACAATGGACATTCAATCAGCAAATTGGAGGTAAAAAAATGAAGTTCTAATCTATTGTCACTTGGCTGACCACCGAGTCGGACACGCGCCCTCGGGAGGAACTAGCTTGACCAGTACCAAATCCTCAAGTACCCTCTGACCACCGAGTCGGCAATGAAGAAGATAGAGGACAACAACACACTGATGTACCTCCATTCGGCTGACCACCGAGTCGGCAATGAAGAAGATAGCAGACAACAACACACTGATCTACCTCCATTCGGCTGACCACCAAGTCGGCAATGAAGAAGATAAAGGACAACAACACCCTGATCTACTATCATTCGGCTGACCTCTAAGTCAGCAATGAAGGAGATCCTACATACTGTCTCACCAGAATACGAGTGTTGCTGAGCACCCCGAGTGCCACGCGACAGTTCGAAAGACCGTCAGCGATTCCCGCAATTGATAGCAGTCTTGGACTACACCCAGTGGGTGCACTTAGCGTGCCCCAACTAGAAAGTGACTCGTGTTGAGCTAAAAAAAATGGTAATTAGCCCCAAGGCGAAAGTGCCAAAGTTCTAAGACTACCATTGACTGCATCCAGTCAGTGGTACCCTCAGGGACTACACCCAGTGGGTGCACTCGGCGTGCCCCCACTGGGCCGCTAGCACTCCGAAACACCCTGGCTAAACCCGAGTGAAAGCGACAACATCGAAAAATAAGTTCTAAGACTCCCGCCGACTGCTTCAAGTCGACAGGAGCCTCGGGGACTACACCCAGTGGGTGCACTCAGCTTGCCCCCACTGGACCAAAAACACCCACTGGGTGTGCCCTGCGCAAACCCACTTATAGAAACCCTACCATGAAGGAAGAAATGTAAATTCGGCAAATGAAGTTGAATATTTTACTCACAATGGTACTTACTCGGACGTTGGTCTGCAACGCCTCGCTGGCGTCGTAGGAGTCCTTCAGCCGACTGCACATCAACCCCACCTGAATCAGGGACTCCTTGCTCGCCCCCACTTGGTCCTCCGGGACACGGTGGAGGGAGATGGCAGTAGCAGGCGTCGATGGAGACGCTGATGCAAGCCCACTAATGCAGGTTGGTCCAAACGCAACAGTCCAATCAGAGACCCTTCGACGAAACTGTGTGCGATGCATTAATCACAAACGGTGATGTAATAAAACCATCAAAAAGATACAAAACGTTTGCGATGGCCGTGACATCAAACACGGTTCAGATTAGAGTTGCGTGTGTGATGCATGGCATACGATTAATCCAGCAGAACCGTTTGCGATGAGGCAGAACAACAGAAACGGGCAGCCAGATGAGGGTGTGTGTGCGATATACGGCATACAGTTCACTAGGATGAACTATGTGCGATTAGGCAACACAATAAAAATGGTCAACCAGATCAAGGTACTGTACAACGTACTTAAAATTAGCTAGTATATATAGTTGAACTAGCTATTTCAGTACGTGGTTGGCAACAATTGGGGAAAAGTTTGCTCGGTTCAGCTGTCGAGTTGAACTGTTTGTATAAAAGAATGACTGCTTAATCTATGAATGAAATCTATGGTTAATTACTGAATTTTAGTTGCAAAAATTAGATAGTGCTAGTGATTTTTAGCTGCATATTTTGACAAATGGCAGTGTTACAAGCTTGACAAATGGCAATGTTACTAGATCAACAAATGTCAATCTTTCCAGTTTGACAAATGGCAATATACCCAATATGACAGATGCAAATCTTACCAAATTGTCTGTACGTGCTTGCACACGGGTCATCCAAAACAACTATTTGCGTTGAAGGGATGTACAAATCCTGCTCGACACATTTTCTCTTGGCTTAGCACTGAAGTCTGGCTTTGCATACCGTATTCAATCTGAACCGTTTGCATTGAAGAGATGCACAAATCCTGCGCTGCGAATTTTCGCTTGGCTTACCGGAGAAGACCATAGCTCTCACATTGCATACGGGTGTTCTATCTAAAATGTTTGCGATCAAGAGCTGCACAAATCCTGCTCGGTACATTTTCCCTTGGCTTCCTGGGGAAGCTGTCGGTTTGCATACGGGTGTTCTATCTAAAACGTTTGCGATGAGTGTTTTATATTTAAAAACCATTTACATTGTTTTTAAAGAAAATCGTTTGATAAGTCTGACATTCAGAGAGAAAAATGCAAGTTCGTTCAAACCATATCTTTCATTCAGTCACACTGCGAATTTATATTCATATGATCGAGATACACTGATATAGTATTAAACCTCCAAAAAAAACTAATTCCAGCGGCGGTGGAGGCGGCGTGCCACGCCGGTGTTGTCGTTGTCATGCTCCGGGATGCCGTTGTTGAAGTCTTCAAGGCAGCACAGAATATTCTTCACTTGGAAATAAAACATCATGTCGTCGCGCGATGGACGGGCGGGGCGCGGGAGGACGGCAACTCGCGGCGCTGCGACATAGCGGTCGACGGCGACGTCCCATGCTGCTGAGGGGGGCGCGTGCACGGGCACGGGCGCGGCGGGTGCAGGCAAACGCACGGGGACCGGCGCCGCGGTGGGTGCATGGGCGCGCATGGGCACGGGCACGGGCGCTAGCGCTGGCATGTACACGAGCTCGCGCGGGTCCACGGAGACCTCGCTGACGCCAGTGGCTTCCAGCTCTGTGATAGTGCTCGGTGACCAGCCCATCAATACTACGGGGATGGTTGCTAGCGCGGGCGCGGGGATGGGAGCTGGGACGGGTGCGGGGGCATCAACCGTCGTGGCCAGCTTGTTCAGGGACCATGTCCATGAGGCCCCATTCCTCCTTATTTTCTATCTCCTCCGGCTCGGAGTCGACTTCACCAAACTGGAAGACTAGTGGCAGATGATCCTTGTGCGCCATGGCGTTGGTGGAGGTCTGCGGGAGGGAGGGGAATGGGAGGCGAACAGTGAGGCCGCCCATATTAAACAGTGGCTCGGGCACCATTAATGGAGAGGATGCGAGCAAGGCGGGCGGCCATGGAAGTCAAAGGGCTCACTTCCCAGTGAGCCAGCGCAGTGTACAACTTGCACGCTTCCCGGTGAGCCTGTGCATTGGAGGACAGCTTGCACGCCTCTCGGTCAGCCTATGCACCGGACTACGCTCGCACGCCTCCCGTTCAGTCAAGCAGTTGTCCGCACGGCACCTCTTATAGCCATTAAAAGAGAGACATGTGGCGTCACATAAATGGTTAACAGAACGCACACGATTTAAATTATACAAACATTTGAGATGTTAAAGTGGCAGCTATTTGTTTCAAAATGCCTTTGTTGGCTGTTATTCGAGTGCGCCTTCTCTCAAAATGGACACGAAAAATACCACGGCATGTCGGGTGCCATTCCATGATAGCATGCCAAGTTTCATGAATTTCAGACGAGTTTTGGATTTAATAGAATTTAAAAACAAAGTATCTCAACGTTTTGCCGGCAATCAACAGTGCCCTGGTGTTTGAAATTCATTCCCATTTCTTGCATGGGACCTAAGCATGCACCCAACGACACACATTTGATATGTCAACCCATTTTTCCGCACTGGAGCTTGTGCATGTAGTTCAAATTTGAATTATGCACGTAAAATGCCTAGAAAACCCAGTTAATGTATAAAAATGTCCAAGCGAACCCCGAAAAATGCCAAAAATTGACACAACACTCCTGTTGTTCTATGTTGACACTAGGAAAATTTTGAAAGCAAGAAGAGGCAACGGATCTCATTTCGTCCCCAAAGGTGGCACGTTCCCTACCGAAACCATCAGGCTTGTTGTGAGAAGCTCTGGTTTGCAAGAAGCTTATACCCAAACCTGCCCCAAATGGGAAAAAATTACCACAGCATGTTGATGCCGCTTAATGATAGCATGTCAAGTTTCATGAACTACAGACGAGTTTTGGATTTACTAGAATTTAAAAACCATGTATATCAATGTTTGCGGCCGAGCGACGGTGGCAAGGTGTTTGACATTCATTCTCATTTCTTGCATGGGACCTAAGCATGCAACCAAGGACACAGATTTGATTTTTCAACCAATTTACATGCACTGGAGCATGTGTCTGTAGTTCAAATTTGAATTATGCACATAAATGCATAGAAAACTCAATTAATGTATAAAAATGTCCAAACAAATCTCGAAAAATTCCTAAATTTAACACAACACTCCTGTTGTTCTATGTTGACACTAGAAAAAAATTGAAATCAAGAAGAGGCAATGGATATCGTTTCGTCCAGAAAGGTGAAACGTTCCCTACCATAACCATGAGGCTTGTTGTGGGAAGCTCTGGTTTGTGAGAAGCTTATACCCCAACCTGCCCCAAATGGGACAATATTTTTACCACGGCATGTTGATGCCGTTCCATGCTAGCATGTCAAGGTTCATAAATTTCAGACGCGTTTTCGATTTTCTAGAATTTAAAAACCATGTATCTCAATGTTAGCGGCCGAGCGACGGTGGCAAGGTGTTTGACATTCATTCTCATTTCTTGCATGGGACTTAAGCATGCAACCAAGGACACACATTTCAATTTTGAACCCATTTATATGCACTCGAGCATGTGCATATAGTTCAAAATTGAATTATGCACATAAATGCATAGAAAACTCAGTTAATGTATAAAAATGTCCAAGCGAACCCCGAAAAATCCCAAAAATTGACACAAAACTCCTGTTGTTCTATGTTGACACGAGAAAAAATTTGAAAGTAAGAAGAGGCAACGGATATTGTTTCGTCCCCCAAGGTGGCACGTTCCCTACGGAAACCATCAGGCTTGTTGTGAGAAGCTTGGTTTGCGAGAAGCTTATACCCAAACCTGCCCCAAATGGGACAATATTTTTACCACGACATGTCGATGCCGTTCCATGATATCATGTCAAGTTTCATGAATTTCAGACGAGTTTTCAATTTACTAGAATTTTAGAACCATGTATCTCAATGTTAGCGGCCGAGCGACAGTGTCAAGGTGTTTGACATTCATTCTCATTTCTTGCATGTGACCTAAGCTTGCAACCAAGGACACACATTTGATTTTTCAACCCGTTTTTATGCACTGGAGCAAGTGCATGTAGTTCAATTTTGAATTATGCACATAAATGCCTAGAAAACTCAGTTAACGTATAAAAATGTCCAAACGAACCCCGAAAAATTCCAAAATTTAACACGGCACTCTTATTGTTCTATGTTGACACCAGAAAAAAAATAAAAGCAAGAAGAGGCGACGAATATCGTTTTGTCCACAAAGGTGACACGTTTCCCTAACGGAACCATGAGGCTTCTTGTGAGAAGCTCTAGTTTGTGAGAAGCTTATACCATAACCTGCCCCAAATGGGACAATTTTTTTACCCCAGCATGTTGATGCCATTCCATGATAGCATGCCAAGGTTCATAAATTTCAGATGGGTTTTGGATTTACTAGAATTACAAAAGCAAGTACCTCAACGTTTGCCGAAGAGCCATGGTGCCGTGGTGTTCGAAATTCATCCCCATTTCTTGCATGGGACATAAGCATAAACCCATGGACATATATATGATTTTACAACCCATTTTGGTGCACCAGAGCATGTGCATGTATTTTAATTTTGAATTGTGCACCTGAAATGGCTAGAAAACCAAGTTGATGTATAAAAATGTCCAAGCTACCCCTGAATAATTCCAATTTTTTGACGACACACCTATAGTTGCATGTTCACTACAGATAAAAGTTCTAGCAATTCAAACACCCTCCTTTGTTGTTGTGACCCCATTATGTAATTCCAATCAAGAAGAAAAATCAAGTAGATCGCACACAGTTTATTATAACTAACCGTGTGAGATGCAGTACAAAATATCTTGGAGCACCGTCGGAGTATAGTACGCCTATGGCTTACGCGAGAACATGCGTCGGCTACAGTCGACAGCCGGCGTGTCAAGCACACTAGCTCGCTCCCCAAATATCATTTCGCTGTTCAATCGTCGCTAGTGAAAGATGGGGACGTGGACCCACGTCGTGAGGGCAACTTTGGTGGCCCACTCCGGCGAGAGCGTGGCCGCAACCGCAATGCGCGTGCTAACAAGCTGCATGAGCACGGCCGCAATTTGCGACCGGTCGGCCAAGGCAGCCCAAACGGCCGCTGTTGCTTCTCAGGTGGCGGCAGCAACATCTGCCTCGGGGATAGCAATTGGCGAGAGTGGCAAAATAGCTGTCCGTTACACAGAGGTGGCCTTAGCCCTGATGGAGGCCGCCCATGACCATGTCGAGGCCGCCCACGCCCAGCTCGTGGCGGTCACCGCACAAATCAAACGAAGCTTCTTCGACAACGGTCGGCAACCCACGGCCGAAGAGTTGGCAATCGCTGAGAGCATTCGAGCAGCCGTCCGTTCCTCCGCGGCATACCTTGCCACGATGGAGCCCGTCCAAGCCCAGATCACGGCCGCCCACGCCCAGCTCGTGGTGGCCTTTTCCAAAGAGATGGCTGACGCGGATGGCGAGATGCTTGCCGAGTATGGTGCAATGGATGCCATGGAGCCCCTGTTGGGGAACGTAGAAATTTCAAAAAAATTCCTACGCACACGCAAGATCATGGTGATGCATAGCAACGAGAAGGGAGAGTGTCATCTACGTACCCTCGTAGACCATAAGCGGAAGCGTTATGACAATGCGGTTGATGTAGTCGTACGTCTTCACAATCGACCGATCCTAGCACCGAAGTTACGGCACCTTCGCGGACTGCACACGTTCAGCTCGGTGACGTCCCACGAACTCACGATCCAGTAGAGCTTCGCGGGAGAGTTCTGTCAGCACGACGGCGTGGTGACGGTGTTGATGAAGTTACCGACGCAGGGTTTCGCCTAAGCACCGCTACGATATGACCGAGGTGGATTATGGTGGAAGGGGGCACCGCACACGGCTAAGAGATCAATGATCAATTGTTGTGTCTTGGGGTGCCCCCTTGCCCCTGTATATAAAGGAGCTAGGGGGGAGGCGGCCGGCCAGGAGGAGGGCGCGCCAAGGGGGGGAGTCCTACTCCCACTGGGAGTAGGACTCCTCCTTTCCTAGTAGGAGTAGGAGAAGGGGGAAGGAGGAGAGAGAGGGGAAGGAAAGGGGGGCGCCACCCCCCCTCCTTGTCCAATTCGGACTAGAGGGGAAGGGGGCGCGCGGCCTGCCCTGGCCACCCCTCCTCTTCTCCACTGAGGCCCAATAGGCCCATTACACTCCCCGGGGGGTTCCGGTAACCCCCCGGTACTCCGGTATATGTCCAAAACCTCCCGAAACACTTCCGGTGTCTGAACATAGTCGTCCAATATATCGATCTTTACGTCTCGACCATTTCGAGACTCCTCATCATGTCCGTGATCATATCCGGGACTCCGAACTATCTTCGGTACATCAAAACACGAAAACTCATAATACCGATCGTCACAGAACTTTAAGCGTGCGGACCCTACGGGTTCGAGAACTATGTAGACATGACCGAGACACGTCTCCGTTCAATAACCAATAGCGGAACCTGGATGCTCATATTGGCTCCCACATATTCTACGAAGATATTTATCGGTCAAACCGCATAACAACATACGTTGTCCCCTTTGTCATCGGTATGTTACTTGCCCGAGATTCGATCGTCGGTATCTCAATACCTAGCTCAATCTCGTTACCGGCAAGTCTCTTTACTCATTCCGTAATGTATCATCGTGCAACTAACTCATTAGTCACATTGCTTGCAAGGCTTATAGTGATGTGCATTACCGAGAGGGCCCAGAGATACCTCTCCGACAATCGGAGTGACAAATCCTAATCTCGATTTATGCCAACTCAACAAGTACCATCGGAGACACCTATAGAGCACCTTTATAATCACCCAGTTACGTTGTGACGTTTGGTAGCACACAAAGTGTTCATCCGGTATTTGGGAGTTGCATAATCTCATAGTAATAGGAACATGTATAAGTCATGAAGAAAGCAATAGCAATATACTAAACGATCGTATGCTAAGCTAACGGAATGGGTCAAGTCAATCACATCATTCTCTAATGACGTGATCCCGTTAATCAAATGACAACTCATGTCTATGGCTAGGAAACTCAACCATCTTTGATTAACGAGCTAGTCAAGTAGAGGCATACTAGTGACACTATGTTTGTCTATGTATTCACACATGTATTATGTTTTCGGTTAATACAATTCTAGCATGAATAATAAACATTTATCATGATATGAGGAAATAAATAATAACTTCATTATTGCCTCTAGGGCATATTTCCTTCAGTCTCCCACTTGCACTAGAGTCAATAATCTAGATTTACACAGTGATGATTCTAACACCCATGGAGTCTTGGTGCTGATCATGTTTTGCTCGTGGAAGAGGCTTAGTCAACGGGTCTGCAACATTCAGATCCGTATGTATCTTGCAAATCTCTATGTCTCCCACCTGGACTTGATCCCAGATGGAGTTGAAGCGTCTCTTGATGTGTTTGGTTCTCTTGTGAAATCTGGATTCCTTTGTCAAGGCAATTGCACCAGTATTGTCACAAAAGATTTTCATTGGACCCGATGCACTAGGTATGACACCTAGATCGGATATGAACTCCTTCATCCAGAATCCTTCATTTGCTGCTTCCGAAGCAGCTATGTACTCCGCTTCACACGTAGATCCCGCCACGACGCTTTGTTTAGAACTGCACCAATTGACAGCTCCACCGTTCAATATAAACACGTATCCGGTTTGTGATTTAGAATCGTCCGGATCAGTGTCAAAGCTTGCATCGACGTAACCATTTACGACGAGCTCTTTGTCACCTCCATAAACGAGAAACATATCCTTAGTCCTTTTCAGGTATTTCAGGATGTTCTTGACCGCTGTCCAGTGATCCACTCCTGGATTACTTTGGTATCTCCCTGCTAAGCTAATAGCAAGGCATACATCAGGTCTGGTACATAGCATTGCATACATGATAGAGCCTATGGCTGAAGCATAGGGAACACTTTTCATTTTCTCTCTATCTTCTGCAGTGGTCGGGCATTGAGTCTGACTCAACTTCACACCTTGTAACATAGGCAAGAACCCTTTGTTTGCTTGATCCATTTTGAACTTTTTCAAAACTTTGTCAAGGTATGTGCTTTGTGAAAGTCCAATTAAGCGTCTTGATCTATCTCTATAGATCTTGATGCCCAATATGTACGTAGCTTCACCGAGGTCTTTCATTGAAAAACTCTTATTCAAGTATCCTTTTATGCTATCCAGAAATTCTATATCATTTCCAATCAGCAGTATGTCATCCACATATAATATTAGAAATGCTACAGAGCTTCCACTCACTTTCTTGTAAATACAGGCTTCTCCAAAAGTTTGTATAAAACCATATGCTTTGATCACACTATCAAAACGTTTATTCCAACTCCGAGAGGCTTGCACCAGTCCATAAATGGATCGCTGGAGCTTGCACACTTTGTTAGTTCCCTTTGGATCGATAAAACCTTCTGGTTGCATCATATACAACTCTTCTTCCAGAAATCCATTCAGGAATACAGTTTTTACATCCATTTGCCAAATTTCATAATCATAAAATGCGGCAATTGCTAACATGATTCGGACAGACTTAAGCATCGCTACGGGTGAGAAAGTCTCATCGTAGTCAACCCCTTGAACTTGTCGAAAACCTTTCACAACAAGTCGAGCTTTGTAGACAGTAACATTACCGTCAGCGTCAGTCTTCTTCTTGAAGATCCATTTATTCTCTATTACTTGCCGATCATCGGGCAAGTCAACCAAAGTCCACACTTTGTTCTCATACATGGATCCCATCTCAGATTTCATGGTTTCAAGCCATTTTGCGGAATCTGGGCTCACCATCGCTTCTTCATAGTTTGCAGGTTCGCCTTGGTCAAGTAACATGACCTCCAGAATAGGATTACCGTACCACTCTGGTGCGGATCTCACTCTGGTTGACCTACGAGGTTCAGTAGCAACTTGATCTGAAGTTTCATGATCAACATCATTAGCTTCCTCACTAATTGGTGTAGGTATCACAGGAACCGGTTTCTGTGATGAACTACTTTCCAATAAGGGAGCAGGTGTAGTTACCTCATCAAGTTCTACTTTCCTCCCACTCACTTCTTTCGAGAGAAACTCCTTCTCTAGAAAGGATCCATTTTTAGCAACGAATGTTTTTGCCTTCGGATCTGTGATAGAAGGTGTACCCAACAGTCTCCTTTGGGTATCCTATGAAGACACACTTCTCCGATTTGGGTTCGAGCTTATCAGGTTGAAGCTTTTTCACATAAGCATCGCTGCCCCAAACTTTTAGAAACGACAACTTTGGTTTCTTGCCAAACCACAGTTCATAAGGTGTCGTCTCAACGGATTTTGATGGTGCTCTATTTAACGTGAATGCAGCCGTCTCTAAAGCATAACCCCAAAACGATAGCGGTAAATCAGTAAGAGACATCATAGATCGCACCATATCTAGTAAAGTATGATTACGACGTTCGGACACACCATTACGCTGTGGTGTTCCGGGTGGCGTGAGTTGCGAAACTATTCCGCATTGTTTCAAATGAAGACCAAACTCGTAACTCAAATATTCTCCTCCACAATCAGATCGTAGAAACTTTATTTTCTTGTTACGATGATTTTCCACTTCACTCTGAAATTCTTTGAACTTTTCAAATGTTTCAGACTTATGTTTCATTAAGTAGATATACCCATATCTGCTCAAATCATCTGTGAAGGTGAGAAAATAACGATACCCGCCGCGAGCCTCAATATTCATCGGACCACATACATCAGTATGTATGATCTCCAACAAATCTGTTGCTCGCTCCATTGTTCCGGAGAACGGCGTTTTAGTCATCTTGCCCATGAGGCATGGTTCGCAAGTACCAAGTGATTCATAATCAAGTGATTCCAAAAGTCCATCAGTATGGAGTTTCTTCATGCGCTTTACCCCAATATGACCTAAGCGGAAGTGCCACAAATAAGTTGCACTATCATTATCAACTCTGCATCTTTTGGCTTCAATATTATGAATATGTGTATCACTACTATCGAGATTTAATATAAATAGACCACTCTTCAAGGGTGCATGACCATAAAAGATATTACTCATATAAATAGAACAACCATTATTCTCTGATTTAAATGAATAACCGTTTCGCATCAAACAAGATCCAGATATAATGTTCATGCTCAACGCTGGCACCAAATAACAATTATTCAGGTCTAAAACTAATCCCAAAGGTAGATGTAGAGGTAGTGTGCCGACTGCGATCACATCGACTTTGGAACCATTTCCCACGCGCATCGTCACCTCGTCCTTAGCCAATCTTCGCTTAATCTGTAGTCCCTGTTTCGAGTTGCAAATATTAGCAACAGAACCAGTATCAAATACCCAGGTGCTACTGCAAGCATTAGTAAGTTACACATCAATAACATGTATATCACATATACCTTTGTTCACCTTGCCATCCTTGTTATCCGCCAAATACTTGGGGCAGTTCCGGTTCCCGTGACCAGTCCCTTTGCAGTAGAAGCACTCAGTCTCGGGCTTAGGTCCAGACTTGGGTTTCTTCTCCTGAGCAGCAACTTGTTTGCTGTTCTTCTTGAAGTTCCCCTTCTTCTTCCCTTTACCCTTTTTCTTGAAACTGGTGGTCTTGTTGACCATCAACACTTGATGCTCCTTCTTGATTTCTACCTCCGCAGCCTTTAGCATCGCGAAGAGCTCGGGAATTGTTTTATCCATCCCTTGCATATTATAGTTCATCACAAAGCTCTTGTAGCTTGGTGGCAGTGATTGAAGAATTCTATCAATGACACTATCATCCGGAAGATTAACTCCCAGTTGAATCAAGTGATTATTATACCCAGACATTTTGAGTATATGTTCAGTGACAGAACTATTCTCCTCCATCTTACAGCTGTAGAACTTATTGGAGACTTCATATCTCTCAATCCGGGCATTTTCTTGAAATATTAACTTCAACTCCTGGAACATCTCATATGCTCCATGACGTTCAAAACATCGTTGAAGTCCCGGTTCTAAGCCGTAAAGCATGGCACACTGAACTATCGAGTAGTCATCAGCTTTGCTCTGCCAGACGTTCTTAACGTCGTCAGTTGCATCTGCAGCAGGCCGGGCACCCAGCGGTGCTTCCAAGACGTAATTCTTCTGTGCAGCAATGAGGATAATCCTCAAGTTACAGACCCAGTCCGTGTAATTGCTACCATCATCTTTCAACTTTGCTTTCTCAAGGAACGCATTAAAATTCAACGGAACAACAGCACGGGCCATCTATCTACAACAACATAGACAAGCAAAATACTATCAGGTACTAAGTTCATGATAAATTAAGTTCAATTAATCATATTACTTAAGAACTCCCACTTAGATAGACATCCCTCTAATCGTCTAAGTGATCACGTGATCCATCTCAACTAAACCATGTCCGATCATCACATGAGATGGAGTAGTTTTCAATGGTGAACATCACTATGTTGATCATATCTACTATATGATTCACGCTCGACCTTTCGGTCTCAGTGTTCCGAGGCCATATCTGCATATGCTAGGCTCGTCAAGTTTAACCTGAGTATTCTGTGTGTGCAAAACTGGCTTACACCCGTTGTATTTGAACGTAGAGCTTATCACACCCGATCATCACGTGGTGTCTCGGTACGACGAACTTTCGCAATGGTGCATACTCAGGGAGAACACTTATACCTTGAAATTTAGTGAGAGATCATCTTATAATGCTACCATCAAACAAAGCAGAATAAGTTGCATAAAAGATAAACATCACATGCAATCAATATAAGTGATATGATATGGCCATCATCATCTTGTGCCTTTGATCTCCATCTCCAAAGCACCGTCATGATCACCATCGTCACCGGCGCGACACCTTGATCTCCATCGTAGCGTCGTTGTCGTCTCGCCAACTATTGTTTCTACGACTATCGCTGCCGCTTAGTGATAAAGTAAAAACGATTACATGGCGATTGCATTGCATACAATAAAGCGACAACCATATGGCTCCTGCCAGTTGCCGATAACTCTGTTACAAAACATGATCATCTCATACAATAAAATTTAGCATCATGTCTTGACCATATCACATCACAGTATGCCCTGCAAAAACAAGTTAGACGTCCTCTACTTTGTTGTTGCAAGTTTTACGTGGCTGCTATGGGCTGAGTAAGAATCGTTCTTACATATGCATCAAAACCACAACGATATTTCGTCAAGTTAGTGCTGTTTTAACCTTCACAAGGACCGGGCGTAGCCACACTCAGTTCAACTAAAGTTGGAGAAACAGACACCCGCCAGCCACCTGTGTGCAAAGCACGTCGGTAGAACAAGTCTCGTGTAAGCGTACGCGTAATGTCGGTCCGGGCCGCTTCATCCAACAATACCGCCGAACCAAAGTATGACATGCTGGTAAGCAGTATGACTTGTATCGCCCACAACTCACTTGTGTTCTACTCATGCATATAACATCTACGCATAAACCTGGCTCGGATGCCACTGTTGGGGAACGTAGAAATTTCAAAAAAATTCCTATGCACACGCAAGATCATGGTGATGCATAGCAACGAGAAGGGAGAGTGTCATCTACGTACCCTCGTAGACTATAAGCGGAAGCGTTATGAAAATGCGGTTGATGTAGTCGTACGTCTTCACGATCGACCGATCCTAGCACCGAAGTTATGGCACCTCCGCGGACTGCACACGTTCAGCTCGGTGACGTCCCACGAACTCACGATCCAGTAGAGCTTTGCGGGAGAGTTCTGTCAGCACGACGGCGTGGTGACAGTGTTGATGAAGTTACCGACGCAGGGTTTCGCCTAAGCACCGCTACGATATGACCGAGGTGGATTATGGTGGAAGGGGGCACCGCACACGGCTAAGAGATCAATGGTCAATTGTTGTGTCTTGGGGTGCCCCCTTGCCCCCGTATATAAAGGAGCTAGGGGGGAGGCGGCCGGCCAGGAGGAGGGCGCGCCAAGGGGGGGAGTCCTACTCCCACTGGGAGTAGGACTCCTCCTTTCCTAGTAGGAGTAGGAGAAGGGGGAAGGAGGAGAGAGAGGGGAAGGAAAGGGGGGGGCGCCACCCCCCTCCTTGTCCAATTCAGACTAGAGGGGAAGGGGGCACGCGGCCTGCCCTGGCCGCCCCTCCTCTTCTCCACTGAGGCCCAATAGGCCCATTACACTCCCCGGGGGGTTCCGGTAACCCCCCGGTACTCCGGTATATGTCCAAAACCTCCCGAAACACTTCCGGTGTCCGAACATAGTCGTCCAATATATCGATCTTTACGTCTCGACCATTTCAAGACTCCTCGTCATGTCCGTGATCATATCCGAGACTCCAAACTATCTTCGGTACATCAAAACACGAAAACTCATAATACCGATCGTCACAGAACTTTAAGCGTGCGGACCCTACGGGTTCGAGAACTATGTAGACATGACCGAGACACGTCTCCGATCAATAACCAATAGCGGAACCTGGATGCTCATATTGGCTCCCACATATTCTACGAAGATATTTATCGGTCAAACCGCATAACAACATACGTTGTTCCCTTTGTCATCGGTATGTTACTTGCCCGAGATTCGATCGTCGGTATCTCAATACCTAGCTCAATCTCGTTACCGGCAAGTCTCTTTACTCGTTCCGTAATGTATCATCCCGCAACTAACTCATTAGTCACATTGCTTGCAAGGCTTATAGTGATGTGCATTACCGAGAGGGCCCAGAGATACCTCTCCGACAATCGGAGTGACAAATCCTAATCTCGATTTATGCCAACTCAACAAGTACCATCGGAGACACCTGTAGAGCACCTTTATAATCACCCAGTTACGTTGTGACGTTTGGTAGCACACAAAGTGTTCATCCGGTATTCGGGAGTTGCATAATCTCATAGTAATAGGAACATGTATAAGTCATGAAGAAAGCAATAGCAATATACTAAACGATCGTATGCTAAGCTAACGGAATGGGTCAAGTCAATCACATCATTCTCTAATGATGTGATCCCATTAATCAAATGACAACTCATGTCTATGGCTAGGAAACTCAACCATCTTTGATTAACGAGCTAGTCAAGTAGAGGCATACTAGTGACACTATGTTTGCCTATGTATTCACACATGTATTATGTTTTCGGTTAATACAATTCTAGCATGAATAATAAACATTTATCATGATATGAGGAAATAAATAATAACTTTATTATTGCCTCTAGGGCATATTTTATATTGTCTTCCATGTGAGAAATAAATCGAATTTATCTTTACAAAATACATGAGAAACAAATATAATTGCTATATTTCCAAGTTGTCAAGCATGCTTGGTTTGGTTAACTGTCTAATATTCTAGTATGTTATACATTGTGCAATATGGTGCTCAGTTAACGTTTGGTTCATTTGTTGTGGTGTTTAGTTAACTATTTGGTTCAATTCTGCAATGCGATGTTCATTTGTTGTGGGTGCATTCAGTTATTGTATACCATGTGAGAAATAAATTGAATTTGGCTGTACTAAATACATGAGAAACAAATACAATTGCTATATTTTCAAGTTGTTAAGCATGCTTGGTTTGGTTAACTGTCTGATCTTCTATTAGGAGTATGTTATATTGTGCAATGTGGTGCTCAGTTAATGTTTGGTTCATTTGTTGTGGTGTTTAGTTAACTGCTTGCTGCAATTCTGCAATGTGATGTCCAATTGTCGTGGGTAGAATTTTGTATTGTTGTGCATGTGAGGAATAAATCAAATTTGGCTACACTTAATACATGAGAAACATATACAATTGCTATATTTCCTAGTTCTTAATCATGCTTGGTTTGGATAAATGGGTTTTCCATGTGGCTTGAATTAATCTGATGAATCTGCAATGTGCTTATTTTTCATCAACATATTTTACTGATAGCATGTGAACCCTCACTTAACCTGGTCACTAACTACCTTATATATGTTGCAGGGAAACAATGGGAAGCACTGAGGTTTACAATCGAGGTTTGCACATGCATGGTCCTTTGTCTAATAGCACATTATTGTGCAATTGTAGGAACCATTCTATTATTTAGTTTTTTAACAATTTGGTCTTGCACATGTAGGTCCTGCTATCAGAGGTTTTGACCCACTGTTCGACCCTTTTTGCATATGGGGAAATGAGTTGTCCATGAATATCAGTCAAGTCAAGAAACTCAGAAAGATTGTTAGGATAAAGAAATTAGCGAAAAAAAAACAAGATCTTTCTCTGCACAATGAAGAAGACATCAGTTCACTACAGGATGGTACTAACTATTATACCTTGCCTTTTTATAAATTTGCCCCATTTCCAATATAGATAAGATATTTATGCACATCCTTGTTTTCAGGCCTTTCCAAAGCAGTTCACTAATGATTACCTCTCAAACCACCTGTATGATCAGGAGGCGAGGAAGGTATTCATACAACACCCACGGTTCAATATTGAAGTGTTCCTGAAGAGGACGATGGATGGATGGTCAATCATCCACAGGCACTGGCCTAAAGTTGCAAAGATCTTCAATCAATGAAGGCTCAATATTCGCCTTCCACTTCAGCAGTTTTCTAGATGAGATTCATCTGTCTATGTACCATCTATGAAGCTAATTTCAAAAGGTTATAGATGTTGCATGTGAAACTTGGTGCTGGTGTAGTTGTGTAATGGGGTAGCTGAGTGCTGAACCTATATGATGTTGTACTCTGATGTATTTCAATTATGAAATCCCGCTTCCTTAATATGAAAATGAAATATATTGTGTGCTTAATATGAAATGCCAATTAGATTAATAAATGGATTATTAATAATAGGACAATTAGCCTAATAATTGGGTTTTTCTATTGCAAACGGTTATTGAGAAAACACCGTGGGCGATGACCTCAGGCAACGCACACAGTTTTTAGGAATAAACCGTGTTGGATCAATGAACAATCACACACGACATCCTCTTGAAAACTGTTTGCGTTAGGCCACCTTGCGCAAACGTTTACCACATAAATAGTGTGTGTGATGGACAGCCTTTGCCACACAGTTTCTTCTACGCACCGTGTGTGATGCATTCAATAACGCAAACGATAAAATTATTAATATCGTCTGCAATGGAAACGCTATCACAAACGATTTAAAGGGCAAAATTGTGTGTGATGTACCTGCGAACGGAAACGTTTTCCTTGGAGTGACTATGTGGGATGTATATACGAACGGAAACATACTTCTTGGATTAACTGTGTGGGATGTACATACTAACGGAAACGTATTCCTTGGATTGAATGTGTGGAATGTACATACGAACGGAAACGTTTAGCCGGGACGGACTGTGTGGGATGTACTTACGACCGGAAATGATTTGACCTGTAAAACTGTATTTTTTTAGCATAACTATAATTATAACTGTATTTGATCGCTCGTCCGTTGCACACGACCTCATTTTGCCGAGCGTGTGTGCCAGGAGGGCCTTTCCCCGACGGTTTCTGGGTTGTGTGGGAAGGACCCCCCTATCGCAGTCACTCACTAGGCGAAAGTTCAAAACACCATCGCGGAAAGGGGTTAAAAACCATTTGTATAGCACCTCACTGTACCAGTGGCCTCGGAGCAGGAACCACCACGAATGCGGGTGTCAGCCCACTCGGAGGAGCCGGCGTAGGCCTCGCAGCCGGGACCACTGCAGTTGTCGGTGTCAAAACCGGCGGATCTCGGGTAGGGGGTCCCAAACTGTGCGTCTGAGGATCAATGGTAACAAGGGACGATGGGGACATGATGTTTACCCAGGTTCGGGCCCTCTTAAAAGAGGTAAAACCCTATGTCCTACTTGATTATATTCGATGAGTATAGGGGTTACAAGAGTTGATCTACCTCGAGATCGTAATGGCTAAACCCTAGCTGCCTAGCCTATGAGAATTCTAATAGCCTCTACGGACTAAACCCTCCGGTTTATATACACACCGAAGGGATCTAGGGTTGTACAGAGTCAGTTTGCAAAGGAAGGAATAGTACACCCGGACACCAAACTTGCAGTCCACGCATACAGGAGTCCTACCCGGACACGGGGGATAGTCTTCTATTTTTATCTTCACGGCCCATTAGTCCGGCCCATATCAAATAGTCCGGACACCTGAGGACCCCCTAATCCAGGACTCCCTCAGTAGCGCCTGAACCAGTCTTTGATGACGATGTGTTCGGCTCGCGGATTATCTTCGGCATCGCAAGGCGGGTTCCTTCTCCTGAATACTTTAAGTTAGCTTCCTCCACAAAGGAACTATGTCCGGCTCTGCATAATCAATACAACCCTTAGCCGCGAAGATAAGATGTCAAAATAGGAACAGTGTCTTTTACTGACAACTTTTCCGCGAAGCATCATACTTGACCCTTCAACATTTTGAACCATTTTCACGCCTCCCGTTTCGTGTTTCGAGGCCCAGCTCTCATTGGCACGTCTTGTCAAAGTAGATATCGTGCCCACCCATTACGGGATTCACATCAATGTGGTTTGGGTAATCCAACAACGCCGTTCGCACGATCTCTTTAGGAACAGGCGAGTTTTAAGGCTTGAGAGGGGGGGGGCATTTGGTATTTCACTACCTATAAGAGGATAAAGATTCCTCCTTTTTCCCCACGCTTTCTTCTAGCTCCTGCCTTCCCACCTTCGAGCTCCAGCGCCCAAAACTTCAATCTTCCCCACCGCCACCACCTCCACCAGCCATGGCTGGATCCGGTTCCAAGGGCAAGTGGGAGGCCTCCTCCATCACTGAGAAGGACATCAAAGAGCTCCGGAGCGCAGGATATCTATCCGCGGATATCGCGCACAGGCTCCCTAGTAAGAATCAGGTCATCCCCACTCCGGAGCCCGGCGAGAGGGTTGTATTCATTCCCCATTTCCTCCGAGGTCTAGGGTTTCCCCTCCATCCCTTCGTCCAGGGCCTCATGTTCTATTACGGGCTAGATTTCCATGATCTAGCACCAAATTCTTTCCTCCACATCTTGGCGTTCATTGTCGTGTGCGAGGCTCTCCTCCGCATCCCACCACACTTCGGTCTATGGCTTAAGGTTTTCAATCTGAAGCCGAAGGTGGTCGATGGCCAGCATGTGGATTGCGGAGGGGCCGTGGTAAGCAAGCTCCCCAACGCCGTCTGGCCCAAAGGGTCATTTGTTGAGATGGTCAAGGTGTGGCAGCAGGAATGGTTTTACATTACCGAACCCCGCAACGCCAACTGGGCGGCCACACCTGACTTCAGATCCGGACCCCCCACGAGGCTCACCTCCTGGACCGCCAAGGGCCTTGATTGGGGGTCCATAGCGGAGGTGTAGATGCTGCAAACATGCATCACCAACATGATAGGCAAAAACACCGGTCTCACAAACGTGATTCTGGTGATGCTCTTCCGCCGCACTCTTCCTTGCCAACTCCGGGCCTCTCACATGTGGGAGTTCAATCCGGAGGAGCCACGGACCCTGAAATGCTTCTTCGGCACAACGCACGAAGATATTTGGAAGCAGCTCTTCAAGGCCCAAAAAACGTGGCCGAAGAAGACCGAGGACATCGGACTCGACATCGAGAACCCGGCCTCACCGGTAAGCATAACCTTTCCGAAGACTTATCCGGTCAGCAGTTTGAATATAATGTAAGTCATATTGCCTGCCTTCTGAACAGGGCTGGACGGCAAAGGCCGAGCGGATTAACTATCCAGCACCGCTGCCTGAGAACCCAGCAACACCCCAGCTAACAGATATGCTGGTCCCGGCGCCATATCAGGCGCTGGAGAGGAAGGCCAAGAAGATGAAGGGCAAGGAGGCCAAGAGCAGCCCCCGCCATAAGGGTCCTGCGGACACAGTATCCGGAGAGACCAAAGACCTCTCTTCCATTGACAGAGACGAGGAAGAAGAGGAGGAGGAAGTGGAAAGTGACTACCCTCGTAAGGGGAGGAAAAAGAAGAGGGCGGCCTCCGAAGACCCGAAGGGGAGGCGCCCAAAAGGGGGAAGATGACCCTCCCGGACAGTTCGGACTCAGATTCCGAACTAGTCTCCAAAAAACTTCCCAGGGCGAAGCCGCTGGCTGAATCGTAAGTATTCATAGACTTACCAGTTCATCTTTTCGGTTTTCCTATTTCCATTATATAAGCCATTCGTTGTGTGCCTTTCAGCCCTCCACGCGAGCTTCCGAACACTCCATTATCGGAGGGGAACTCTCTGCCACCCGAGATGGCAGAGAGCGAGACGCCGCCACGAGCCCCCTCGCCTATCACCATGGATGACACCAAGGTGTTATCCCGAAGGACCTCTCCTGGCCACGGAGGGGCGGGCGAGGCTGTCGAAAAAGCGCCCGAGGTTAATACCTCGGTCGCCGAAGACATAGGGAAGGCAACCCCTATGACAACCGACGGTGGGGACCCCCAACAATCCGGGCCCCAGCCGGACACCATTCCGGAGACCAATGCGACTCCGGGATCAGGTGAGCTGCCCCCTTCAAAAGAGGGGGAAGGAGCATCAGCTCCGCAGCGACCTCCGCTAATCCGGAGGCGCCGAACACTCTAGCGGAAGCACTGCAACGTGCTTCCATCGTGGAGAAGCACCGTAGCTTGATGGGTGCGGTGGTGGAAAGGGTTCAGTCTGCAAAAAGCGGACTGAATGAAGCCTTCACCAGCCTACTGACAGGCTTTGAGGTATGCGACATAATGTCCTAAACATTTTTGTTTCATTTAGAGGAATATACCTATATACAGACAGTAGCCCCTCAGGCTCTGTTCGGTTTGAAAAGAATCGGACAGAGGATCCACATAGTACTCGGGTGTGTTATCATACTACTCTGCTGTTGCAACAGGCTTCCCTGTTGGCGGCCACCGCCCTGGCCGCAGAAGTTTCCGAACTCAATCGGAAGCTTGAAGCGGCCAATGAAGAGCTCGACCGCATCAACAAGTGGTTCGATGAGACGCAAGGTATGTGCATGATGAAAAAATTCATTTTTCATGTCAGAAGTGATATGTAAGTTGAGAGGTTAACTCACAGGATGCTTTGATTATGAGCATAGTTGGCGCAGCCGAGGTCGAGACCCTCACAGGCGCCCTCGTCCAGGCCAAGAAGGAAGCCGAGGCGAGCAAGGCAGCCGCTGATAAAGCGGCTGCTGAACTAGAAGCCGAACAAGTTGCCCGCCGCCAACATGAAGCTCGGGTGGCCGAAGTCGAGCAGGAGCTGAGGGATGCCATCAGCAAATGCGAGACATTGGAGCAGAAGACTTCGGCCCAGTCGTCCGAGTTTGCGAAGGCTCTCCATGATGCCAAAGAGGCACGGAGCGAGTCCTGGAGTGCTCGCGAAGAGATTCGTCAAGTGAGGCAGATAGCGGCTGGTATGGCCTTTCCTTTGCAGAGTATTTTTGGAGGTCAAAGATATGCTTTGCTCACTCGAGTGTGGAGTTCTCCAGACGCGTTTGCGGGCCTCCCGAGGAGTGCCGGCGATGCCGCATAGTTCTTCCGAGCCCAGGAGGGGAACTCGACCGAGAAGCTGTTCTGGTCGCAGTTTCTTGCACCGGAGCACCCGGTGCTCCTCAATGACCAGATGAAGCAGCTGATGGAGCTGCATAGGGTGTCCGGATTGGCGATGAAGGATCTAATAGTCCAACTTTCGCCCGCCGAACCAATTCCCAGTAGCTACTTCGGTTTGGTGGAGCGGCTCGTCGGCGCGCTACCTCGGATTGATGCTGTGAAGCGTTCGGCCTGCATAGAAGGTGCTCGGATGGCCTTCGCCCGTGTTAAGATGCAATGGGCAAAGATGAAGGCCACCGATGTGGCGACCGTAGGCCCGCCCGAAGGCAAAGATCATCGGAGGCCGGATAGATATTTCGACGATGTCCTGGCAGGGGCCCGAATAGTAGAGGGCCAATGTTCTAAGGACGTCATATTTGAGTAGATGTATTCGGGTTGTAAAAACTATGTTATGAACCCATGCTTGTAATGTATATTGCGCCTTTTGTTTCAAGCAATGTTTTCCTCCTGTGCGGCCGTTTATTTCTGAAAGTTGCCAGTCGTCGGCTTTAGCCCCCACGTAGATGCTACGGGGGTGTTCGTAGTGACTCGTGACCACACTTTATCCAACGGCTTGGTCCGTAAAGGAGGTGTCCGCGAGGTGAACCAAGCAATCAGACTATGCGGCTTTATTACTTTCACTTAGCCATAGGAGTTTGACGGTGGGGCTAAGTACTAGCCCCTTGTGCGTGTGCGGCAATTCGGGCTGAATAGCCATTTCCACGCGGCTTGGACGAAGACCAACCCCTCGTATAACACGGAGTAAATCGCTAACGATTATAGTATAAGACTAAGTCACCAAATCGCCGACCAGCTCTCGCTTTATCATGATAGTCAATTTTTGGCTTTCTCTACTGAGGTATTTGATCGGACGAACAAGAAATACAATCGCAGTAGTTCTCCCTTTACTACCTTAGCCGAACGAGCGGAACGTAAGGTGGTAAGCACAGGAGCCGGGCAACCCAACTATAGACCAAAGACATGATTCGGAGCCGATGCATATAATGCAATATTCAGGACGCCAAAGACTACCCCATAGTAGTTCGGACTTTAAAATGTGCCGGGCCGGATATAGCCCCCGGTGTTTGAGACCGGACTAAGGCACGTGTGGTAGTCGGGCGTAGGGAGGGAAGACAGATGATAATATAAAATAGATGAGTACCAAACAAAAGTGGTGATCAACTGCTTCCTTTATGCCCTGATTAATACGTCGACACGAGTCATTACAGATAATGCTCGAAGGCCAAGGCCATTTTACATGCCAAAAGTTTACACAAGGGAAAGGTTTATACAGGGCTTTTTTGAGAAAATAGTGGCTTGAAGGTCCTAATCACGCCCTGCTGCACGTATGCGCCATTTCTCCTTGGTTGGAAATCCTTTAAAAGGAGGAGTCGATGGTCATCTATAAGAAAGGGGATCCTAGAAAGGAGTCCCTATACAACCGTAGAGTAGGTAGGTTTTTAATGAACCTATGGTAAAAGAGAAAGAAAAAGAAAAAAAGAAAGTTAAGGTCCGAATAGGGTCAAGCCGTACTATAGACCTGTTCCATAGTATGCCTCCGGTGCTGCCCAAGGTATTTTAAGTGCGTAATTATGCACGCGCGGTACGTATGCCGCAACCTTATGGGGCGATCGGCGGAGGCCGAACTGCTATTCAAGCTCCGGATTCGCCGAGCTGTCATGCTGTAATGCTAATCGGACTCGCTTAGCGGTGTTGTGGGTCTTGATGACCGATGAGCTGTTGAGGCCGTTCTATACCTCGGCTGCTAGGGCCGCGGTGTGCTCCTCAGTATGGAGGGAGCGTTCCATATTTCCATTGACTGTGATGACGCCGCGCGGTCTGGGCATTTTGAGCTTCAAATAAGCATAGTGCGGGACTGCATTAAAGTGGGCGAAAATAGTTCGCCCAAGCAATGCATGATAACCACTGCGGAAAGGGACGATATCGAAGATCAATTCTTCACTTCGAAAGTTATCTGGAGAGCCAAATACCACTTCCAGTGTTAAGGAACCCGTGCAGCGGGCCTCTACGCCAGGTATCACTCCTTTAAAGGTAGTGTTGCTGGGCTTGATTCTTGACGGGTCAATACCCATCTTACGAACAGTGTCTTGGTAAATCAAGTTGAGACTGCTGCCACCGTCCATAAGGACTCTAGTGAGATGGTATCCGTCGATGATAGGATCGAGTACCAGGGCTGCCGAACCTCCGTGACGGATACTGGTTGGGTGGTCCCTGCAATCGAAGGTGATCGAACAAGCTGACCAAGGGTTGAATTTCAGGGCGACAGGCTCTATGGCGTAGACGTCCCTCAGTGCGTGCTTGCACTCTCTCTTGGGGATATGCGTGACATATGTCATGTTCACTGTTTTCACCTCAGGGGGAAACTTCTTTTGTCCCCCGGTGTTCGGAGGGCGGGGTCCATCGTCGTCCTCGCTTTGAAGTCCTTTCCCCTTATGTTCGGTATTTAATTTACTGGCCTGTTTAAAAACCCAGCAGTTTCTATTGGTGTGGTTGGCAGGCTTGTCAGGGGTGCCATGGATTTGACAGGGCCTATCCAGTATTTTATCCAAGTTGGACGGGCCATCTCTATTTCCTTTGAACGGCTTCTTTCGCTGATCGGGTTTAGAGCCGCTGAATCTGGCGTTGACCGCCATATCCTCGGTTTCTTCATTGTTGTTCCGACGCTTATTTTTGTTGCTTCTATGAGCCAACCAGCTATCTTCGCCCGCACAGAAGCGGGTCATGAGTGCAGTGAGAGCTGCCATAGTCTTCGGCTTTTCCTGATCAAGGTGTCGGGCGAGCCATTCATCGCAGACGCTGTGTTTAAATGCTGTTAAGGCTTCGGCATCCGTACAGTCGACAAGTTGGTTCTTTTTAATTAAGAACCGAGTCCAGAATTTGCGGGCTGACTCTCCGGGTTGCTGGACTATGTGACTCAAGTCATTAGTGTCCGGTGGCCGGACATAAGTGCCCTGAAAGTTGTCCCGAAAAGCATCCTCTAAATCCTCCCAACTGCCAATGGAGCTCTCTGGGAGGCTATTCAACCAGTGCCGTGCTGGCCCTTTTAGCTTTAGAGGAAGGTATTTAATGGCGTGGAGATCATCGCCGCGAGCCATGTGAATGTGGAGAAGAAAATATTCAATCCACACAGCGGGATCTGTCGTTCCATCGTATGCCTCGATGTTTACGGGTTTAAAACCTTCCGGAAACTGGTGCTGCATTACCTCATCGGTAAAGCACATGCGGTGTGCGGCACCTCTATATCGGGCAACATCACGATGGAGTTCGGATGACATCCGTGTTTGGTTCTCAGCTCGAACTTGGTTATGCTTGTCGCGCCAGGCTTGATGGCCGTCGTCTCATGTCGGAGCACGTCCCCTTGATCCGTAGATTGATCTGGTCTGGCTAGCTCTATTGTCCAGGTCCTGACGTAAATCATATGTGTAGCCCGGAGCCTCTGCTTATTTGCCTCTGCGGAGAGGTGGCGCGGGCTGGTGTTTGGCATAATTAGCCGCTTTGTCACGTGCACGTGGTGGTCGGTCCGGTTGATCAGCATGATTGTGTCCTGACGGTATTGGCTCAAGGGCTTCGTTGTCAAATTGTGGTAGTAGCTTGTGTTTTGGGTAGCTCTTTGTCGGGCGCTCGAGGCCGTATTCTTCGGCAGCTAGGACCTTGGTCCATCTGTCATTGAGCGTATCCAGTTCGGCTTGAAGCTGTTGCTGTTTCTTTTTCAGGCTCCTCGCAGTGGCGATGAGCTGTCGCTTGAAGCATTCTTGTTTGAGGGGTTCCTCTGGCACGATGAAATCTTCGTTGCCGAGGCTAACATCCTCCTCGGAGGCTAGTAGATAGTTACTATCTTCTGAATCCTCATGATCGACAAGTTCGTCCGAGTTGACTTGTCCCTCTTCCCTATGATCCTGCTTGAACGCAGGGTCGACGGGGTCTTCGGCATTGTCCGGAGTGTCATCATCTCTGGTGCCGGTGTTGCTGTCCTTCGCCCGACGCGATCGTGAGCAGCGCCGCTGACGCCGGCGCTTTGGTGGATCATTGACGGGCTTGTCCTGATCTGGATCTTGAGTGCCATCGCCGTCCTGCTTCTCAGGTGTGTCCACCATGTATACATCATAGGTAGAAGTGGCCGTCCAACGCCAAGTGATAGGCGGGTTTTGACCTGGTTCGGCTCCGGCATCGTCGTCCATACCATCGACGTCTTCAGAGGCGTAGTCTAGCATGTCTGTTAGATCCGTCACAGTGGCTATTAAGTGGGTGGTGGGTGGGACGTAAAATTCCCTGCTCTTCGCCCCTAGTTTAGGCTGGTCGTAGTTTGGAGGTGATACTTCCGTGATGGCGAGAGATCGCATTAGGTCCAGTGTCTCGTTTAAGAGCGAAAGCCGGACAGGCGTATGATGATCTGCGAAGCTAGGTTCAGTAATAACCACTTGACTGAGCTCAGTGGACGCAGACCTCGAGAGTTCGGAGTTGATGTCTAGAGGTAAGTCTGGCTCCCCGACGTCAGGAAGAGTCACGTTTGACTGCGGGTCTGCTGACAGTATAGTCGCCTCTGGGTCTCCGGCAGGAAGCTCCGTAATGGGAGAGAGTCCGGTGTGGTTTATCCTCCCGTCTTCGGGCAGAGTGGTCCGCCCTGGATCTAAGGCCAGGGCAGGCACGAGAGTCGATCCTTGAGCGGAATCTGACATTGGATCCGACGGGTTTCCTTCATGTGGATGAAGAGTGGCGGCCGAGGCCGAGAACCCTTCGAAGACCAAGTCTCCTCGGATATCCGCGATGTAATTCAAGCTTCCAAACCTGATCTGATGACCAGGGGCGCAGCTGTCGATCTGCTCGAGGTGACCAATTGAATTGGCATGCAAAGCGAAGCCGCCAAACACAAAGAGTTGACCAGGGAGAAAGGTCTCCCCGGAAACAGCATCGTCACTGATGACAAGTTGAGCCATCGATCCTTCTGTCGACGACACAGTGGAACTCTCAATGAAAGCACCAATGTCTATGTCAAAACCGGCGGATCTCGGGTAGGGGGTCCCGAACTGTGCGTCTGAGGATCAATGGTAACAAGGGACGATGGGGACATGATGTTTACCCAGGTTCGGGCCCTCTTAAAAGAGGTAAAACCCTATGTCCTACTTGATTATATTCGATGAGTATAGGGGTTACAAGAGTTGATCTACCTCGAGATCGTAATGGCTAAACCCTAGCTGCCTAGCCTATGAGAATTCTAATAGCCTCTACGGACTAAACCCTCCGGTTTATATACACACCGAAGGGATCTAGGGTTGTACAGAGTCAGTTTGCAAAGGAAGGAATAGTACACCCGGACACCAAACTTGCAGTCCACGCATACAGGAGTCCTACCCGGACACGGGGGATAGTCTTCTATTTTTATCTTCACGGCCCATTAGTCCGGCCCATATCAAATAGTCCGGACACCTGAGGACCCCCTAATCCAGGACTCCCTCAGCAGTCACGGATGCCGAGCTGCCCTGAGCCAGAGGACTCGGCCCCATGGCTTTTGCGAAGGGCTTTGCCTGGGGAGCGCGATCCACTCAGCGACGTGAGGCTCCTTCATGGCCACGTCAGCACTTGATGCCTTTTCCTTGCCAGCCTCTGGGTTAGGCGGTTCAGGCCTTTCCTCGTCATCCAACTGGACGATCTCAGGCGGAGCTGCATGAATACATGAACCAGAAAAGCAACGAAGAACAAGCGGAAGGGATTCGGTCACCGTGACTAGTCGGCACGAAGATACCCTTGGAAGTGGCAGCGTCAGCCGCATCGGTGTCACCCTGGTCTTGCTTGTGAGCTTGCGGGTCTATTGGCGTCGTCGAGGTGTCGTTGCTACAAAGATCAAATAGCACTCGGTGGTCAGCCGAGTCGATGCAGCAACATACAAAAAACTAATTAGAATACTTACATGGAGGCCACGGGCACTGTCACCCAGATCCGAGGCACCGCAGCCTTCCGAGGCTTGGATGCGGTCTGCTTGGGCCGCTTCTCGGCGGAACTCTTCATTTCCGCACATGAGCGCTTCGAGCTACGAGTCATCCGCCCCGAGGCAGTCCGCTACTGAGCCCCACCCGCCTTACCACTCGGATCATGCAGCACCTTGGAGCGGGGTTCCTTAGGGGCCTCATAGGATGGAGAGGACTCTGCCTCCTCCCCCTCCTCAAAACTCTCATCCTCGTCGTCACTTTTTTCATCGTCAGAGTCTTCTGAGTACCGATGCTCGGTGTGACTCGTCACGTCCTCGGGCGACCGATCGACCACCGGGATGTCGGAGACCATCTTATGAATGTCCTAAAAGAAAAACACATCACAACGCCAGAATCAGTTACACATGGAACAACATATTAACAGGGCGATTGAGCGAAAGGTGACCTCAACAAGCGGCAAGTCCTTGTGGAAGGCTGGCACCAACCGAACTCCCCGTGGGTTGTCTCGGGCGCAGGTGATGGCCTTGATCTTGGCCCCCACGTCCTTCTCGGCGAGCTCCTCGGGGTGCACTTGGGTAGGGTCACTCGGCCCCTCATACAACCACATGGGGTGGGCCCTAGCCTACAGCGGCTGGATGCGCCGAGTGAAGAAGGTCTCCAACAGATCTATGCCGTTCACGCCGGCATTCACAACTCCGACCAAGGCACTGGACAAGATACCGACATCTGTTTTCTCCTCCTTCATCATAGAAAGAGACATAGGAGCCCTTACCCTCTCCAACGAGTACGGCCGAAGGCCCGACTGACTGCTGGCGCCGGGGACATCTCTGCAATAGAACCAAGTTCCCTGCCACCTTTTGACGGAGTCGAGAAAGCTCATATTCAGGAAGGATGTCCCTTCCCGGACTTGGATGCCCAGACCCCCGCACAGTTGGGTGACGTGGGTCTTATCGCCAGTCGGTGAATCCTTCCTGATGGTCATCGACCGACAAGTGAAGACATGCTTGAAGAGGCCCCAGTGGAGATGGCAGCCAAGGAAGTTTCCGCAAAGGAAGATGAAGGCCGAGAGGTAAATGATGGCGTTGGGAGGAAGATGGTGGAGTTGCACACCGAAGTAATAGAGGAACGCTCGGAAGAACAAATGGGGAGGCATGGAGAAGCCCCTCTCGACGTGGGTGACCAACAGGATGCGTTCGTCCACCTGCGGCACCAGCTCAACCTCCCCCACGTTCGGAAGGCGCCACCCGTCTTGTGGGATGAGCCCTTCTGCCGCGATCTCCTCCAACCACCGAGCCGAGACGCGTGACGGGATCTAATCCCCTGCTGTGCCTCCCGCCGCCGCGCCGGAGCTGGAGCCGGAGGAGGTGGCTTTCCCGGCCTTCTTCACCTTCTCCGCCTTGGCTGTGGAGACTCTCGCCATTGTTGTGGGGGCTCTGTGCGCTCGAGTGGAGAGGAAAAGCAGAGGAGCCGGAGCATAAGAAAGGGGATCTGAGGTCCCGGCCTCAATCTCCAAACCTTTTATATCACATAGAAAATCACGAGCCAGATCTCGCACCACAGATCTCCGGATCAACAACGCGCGCAACAGGGCATCGCGCAGAGCAGGCACGACACGTGGCGGATTTTGTGCACAAAAATCGAGGAGTCGCGCCCCCACTTTCCCCACTAACGCATGTCATTGCTGCTTCTACGCGCGCACACACAAATTCAAATCCCATGATTTCCGGAGCGAATCAGTCCGATTGATTACCCGCGATTCCTTTCCTAAAGGACGCATGTCAGTCCGACTAACCACCCTTCGCGGGGACCCGTGCACTCAGCCACGCTAAACACCCGACTGAAGTCCTCTTCAGGATTGCTATAAGACGAGCTTGACGCCCCTCCGCGGGTTCACTTGGCCCTTTCAGTAGGCTCCAAGGTGCATGACTCGTAAATCTGGACTCGTAGAAGGCCTGCGCTAGCGTTCCCCTGGGATAAGGAGTGGCACCTCTCCAGAGAATCAGACCACGCGCTGGCATCGCCACTCGAGTTATAATGGCATGCCCTCACTCGTGCCCCAATTCTATCTCCTCCGACAGACAAACGAATGCCACCGGGTTTTTCTCGGCAATCAACAGCACCCGGTCAACTGGGAAAACCTGTAGTCTAGAATCCGTTGTGTTTTTGTCTAAGGAGCAGCGAACCGCGACTCAAAAACATATTCCGAATGCCCCAGCAGCACTCGGACTTATCCGAAGGATCGGCTCGCTTGTCCTACGAAACCTCAACCGATTCGGGGGCTAATGATGAGGTCACCTATTATAGGTAGGGTCAAGGACACATCATATGGGACGCACATGGGGCCCACCACCACCATTGGTAGGTTCCTGGACCATGCCAGCATTCAGATGCACATATCAGGGAGTCCACTCAGACAGCTCGACTGCACGCGGACGACCACCCGTCACTCGGCTGGACAACCACCACTCGGACTGAAGAGGTGAAGGGACGGCGTGGGAGCTGCAACGGTCGAGGAATCCTAAGTCGCCCTTAAGGTAGAGTCAAGACTACCGTTACTTGTAACTGCTATAGTAGAAGCTCATAATACTTGTAATTGACGCATTCCAAACCGACTTTGAGGAGGCTTTTTCTCCAAGAAACAACCCCAGGGCTCAACATATAAATAGAGGGGCAGGGCTAGCACCCAGAACACATCAAGATTCACCAAGCCGTGTGCCTGCAACCCTGCGCCCTCTAGTTTATCCTCCGTCATAGTTTTCGTTGTGCTTGGCGAAGCCCTGCGGAGATTGTTCTTCACCACGCCGTCGTGCTGCCGGAACTCATCTACTACTTCGCCCCTCTTGCTGGATCAAGAAGGCGAGGACGTCATCAAACTGAATGTGTGCTGAACGCGAAGGTGCCGTACGTTCGGTACTTGATCGGGACGGATCGTGATGGTGTACGACTACAACAACCGCGTTGATAAATGCTTCCGCTTAGCGATCTTCAAGGGTATGAAGATGCTCTCCTCCTCTCGTAGCTATACATCTCCATGGATAGATCTTGCGTGTGCGTAGAATTTTTTTTTGTTTTCCATGCAACGTTCCCCAACAGTGGCATCATGAGCCAGGTCTATGCGTAGATGATATGCACGAGTAGAACACAAAGGAGTTCTGGGCGGTGATATTCATACTGCTTACCACCAATGTATTATTTTGATTCGGCGGTATTGTGGGATGAAGCGGCCCGGACCAACCTTACATGTCCACGTACATGAGACCGGTTCCACCGACTGATGCAACTTGTTTTGCATAAGGTGGCTGGTGGGTGTCTGTTTCTCTCACTTTAGTTGAATCGAATTTAACTACGGCCGGTCCTTGCAGATGGTTAAAACAACAAACTTCATAATCACCGTTGTGGTTTTGCGTAGGTAAGAACGGTTCTTGCTAGTTACCCATAGCAGCCACGTAAAACTTGCAACAACAAAGTAGAAGATGTCTAACTTGTTTTTGCAGGGTATGTTGTGATGTGATATGGTCCAGTCGTGATGTGATATACGTTGTTTTATGAGATGATCATGTTTTGTAATATCGACAACCGGCAGGAGCCTTAGGGTTGTCTTTTAATTATTGTATGACCTACGTATCAATCATTAAGCGCTATGTAATTGCTTTACTTTATCGCTATGCGTTAGCAATAGTTGTAGAAGCAATAGTTGGGAAGACGACCCCGACGCAACGATGAAGATCAAGGTGTCGCGCCGGTGATGATGGAGATCATGACGTTGCTTTGGAGATGGAGGTCAAAAACACAAGATGATGATGGCCATATCATGTCACATATTTTGATTGGATGTGATATTTATCCTTTATGCATCTTATTTTGCTTAGAACGACGGTAGCATTATAAGATGATCCCTTCACTTAATTTCAAGATAAAAGTGTTCTCCCCGAGTATGCACCATTGCTAAAGTTCGTCGTTTTGAAGCACCTCGTGATGATCGGGTGTGATAGACTCTATGTTCACATACAACGGGTGTAAGCCAGTTTTGCACAAGCAGAATACTTGGGTTAAACTTGACGGGCCTAGCATGTATAGACGTGGTCTTGGAACACTGGAGACCGAAAGGTCGAACATGAGTCATATAGTAGATATGATCAACATGAAGATGTTCACCATTGAAGACTACTCTATCTCACGTGATGATCGGACATGGTTTACTTGATATGGATCATGTATCACTTAGACAACTTGAAGGATGTTGATTTAAGTGGGAGTTCATTAGTAATCTGATTAATTGAACTTAATTTATCATGAACTTAGTCCTGATAGTTTCCGCAAATCTATGTTGTAGATAAATGGCCCGTGCTACTGTTCCGTTGAATTTTAATGAGTTCTTAGAGAAAGCTAAGTTGAAAGATGATGGTAGCAACTACAAGGACTGGGTCCGTAACTTGAGGATTATCCTCATTGCTGCACAGAGGAATTATGTCCTTGATGCACCGCTAGGTGACCCACCCGCTCCTGCTAATCTAGACGTTGTGAACGCCTGTCAAACGCTTAGAACCGGGGCTCCAAAAGCGTTTTGAGCACCACAGAGCATATGAGATGTTCCAAGAGCTGAAATTGATATCTCAAGCTAATGCCCGGGTTGAGAGATATGAAGTCTACAACAAGTTCTTCAGCTGTAAAATGGAGGAGAACAGTTCTATCAGTGAGCAGATACTCAGAATGTCTGGGTATCACAACCACTTGACTCAGCTAGGAATTGAGCTCCCAGATGAGTGTGTTATTGATAGAGTTCTTCAGTCACTTCCACCAAGTTACAAAGGCTTCGTGATGAACTATAATATGCAAGGGATGATGAAAACGATTCCCGAGCTCTTCGCGATGCTGAAATCGTCGGAGATAGAAATCAAGAAAGAGAATCAAGTGTTGACAGTTAACAAGACCACTAGTTTCAAGAAAAAGGGCAAGGGAAAGAAAGGGAACTTCAAGAAGAATGGAAAACAAGTTGCCGCTCCCGTGAAGAAGCCCAAAGCTGGACCCAAGCCTGAGACTGAGTGCTTCTACCGCAAGGGTAATGGTCACTGGAAGCGGAATTGACCCAAATATTTGGCGGATAAGAAGGATGGCAAAGTGAACAAAGGTATATTTGATATACATGTCATTGATGTGTTCCCTACTAGTGCTCATAGTAGCACCTGGGTATTTGATACTGGTTCGGTTGCTCATATTTGCAACTCGAAACAGGAGCTGCGGAATAAACGAAGACTGGCTAAGGACGAGGTGACGGTGCGCGTCGGGAATGGTTCCAAGGTTGATGTGATCGCCGTCGGCACCCTACCTCTGCATCTACCTTCGGTATTAGTTTTAGACCTCAATAATTCTTATTTGGTGCCAGTGTTGAGCATGAACATTATATCTGGATCTTGTTTATTGCGAGACAGTTATTCATTTAATTCATAGAATAATGGTTGTTCTATTTATATGAGTAACATCTTTTATGGTGATGCACCCTTAGTGAATGGTCTATTTTTATTGAATCTCGATTGTAGTGATACACATATTCATAATATTGATGCCAAAAGATGCAAAGTTGATAATGATAGTGCAACATACTTGTGGCACTGCCGTTTAGGTCATATTGGTGTAAAGCGCATGAAGAAACTTCATGCGGATGGAATTTTGGAATCACTTGATTATGAATCATTTGATACTTGCGAACCATGCCTCATGGGCAAGATGACTAAAACTTCGTTCTCCGGAACAAAGGAGCGAGCTATTGACTTATTGGAAATAATACATTCCAATGTATGCGGTCCGATGAGTGTTGAAGCACGCGGTGGGTATCGTTATTTTCTAACCTTCACAGATGATTTGAGTAGGTATGGGTATATCTACTTGATGAAACACAAGTCTGAAACATTTGAAAAGTTCAAAGAATTTTAGAATGAAGTGGAGAATCATCGTAACAAGAAAATAAAATTTCTATGATCTGATCGCGGAGGCGAATATTTGAGTTACGAGTTTGGCCTTCATTTAAGACAATGTGGAATTGTTTCACAACTCACGCCACCTGGAACACCACGGCGTAATGGTGTGACCGAACGTCGTAACCGTTCTTTATTAGATATGGTGCGTTCTATGATGTCTCTTACCGATTTGCCTTTATCATTTTGGGGTTATGCATTAGAGACAGCCGCATTCATGTTAAACAGGGCGCCGTCTAAATCCGTTGAGATGACACCGTATGAACTATGGTTTGACAAGAAACCTAAGCTATCGTTTCTTAAAGTTTGGGGATGCAATGCTTATGTCAAAAGGCTTCAGCCTGAGAAGCTTGAACCCAAAGCAGAGAAGTGCGTCTTCATAGGATACCCTAAAGAAACTATTGGGTATACTTTCTACCATAGATCCGAAGGCAAGATTTTTGTTGCTAAGAATGTGCCATTTCTAGAGAAGGAGTTTCTCTCGAAAGAAGTGAGTGGGAGGAAAGTAGAACTTGATGAGGTAGTTGTACCTGCTCTCGAATTGGAAAGTAGTACATCAGAGAAAACCATTCCCGTGATGCCTACACCAACCAGAGAGAAAGCAAATAATGATGATCATGAAACTTCAGATCAAGTTACTACTGGACCTCGTAGGTCGACCAGAACACGTTCTACACCAGAGTGGTACGGTAATCCTGTCCTGGAAGTTCTGTTGTTGGACAACGGCGAACCTATGAACTATGAAGAAGCTATGACAAGCCCGGATTCCGACAAATGGTTTGAGGCCATGAAATCTGAGATAAGATCCATGTATGAGAACAAAGTGTGGACTTTGGTGGATTTGCCCGATGATAGGCAAGCCATTGAGAATAAATGGATCTTCAAGAGGAAGACGGACGATGATGGTAATATCATTGTCTACAAAGCACGACTTGTTGCAAAAGGTTTTCGACAAGTTCAAGGGGTTGACTACGATGAGACTTTCTCACCCGTAGCGATGCTTAAGTCTGTCCGAATCATGTTAGCAATTGCCGCATTTTATGATTATGAAATCTGGCAAATGGACGTCAAGACTGCATTCCTTAATGGGTTTCTTACGGAAGAGTTGTATATGATGCAACCGAAAGCTCATAATACTTGTAACTGACGCATTCAATGCCACTTAATGCCCCGACGACGTGGAGGACATGGGGCTGCGGCGTACTCTATATAAGATGCCGCCCAACTCCTTAGCCAGGGTCGAGCAATCTTCGTAGCCATATCCATCAAATCAAAACCAAGCCTCAGGGCACGAGATGTAGGGTTGTTACCTCCGCCGAGAGGGGCCTGAACTCGTTAAACACCGAGTGTTACACCTGCGCCGTAGGTAGGTTCTGCCCCTTATTCGTACCCCTAGTACTCATTGTCAGGATCGTAACCCCGATAGGCACTACCCGCGACGCATCTCTGTTGTCCGCGACAGTTCAATGCCAGAGACGCGTTACTGGACGGGACGGGATGGATATCTACCACGCCCGTTGAATGCCCATTCGTTTGTATGCCGCCATTGAGCAGGCTTGCTAACCGAGAAACCCACTCCAGCGCCGCGCATTGACGCACCCGGACGCTTGGCCTCACCGGATTCCGCTATTTAAAGGCTGCCACACCCAGCTAACTCCACGCCACAACACAAGCCGCTACCCATCCTCCTCCCTTGCACCGCATCCGCCATGATTGCAGGCGGTGAAGATCTGTAGGAGATCCTTTCTACTGAGATGAAGCACGCGGTGGCCGCCCTTGCCGCCGCCTGGCAGAGCCCCCGTGCCAGGCGGATCGAGACCGGCTTGCCGGCCAGGTCACCCGAGGTGTCCAACAATGAGGACGACACCACGATGGAGACGGGCTCCGACGACATGGCGAACCCCAAATTCGTCGCGGAGTAGCGTGCCATCTATGATGCTGTCCATGCTCAATCCGCCGCTCACCAACAAGCAACCGCAATCAAGGCGCAGCTCCAGGCTATCGCGTAGGAGAACAACGCCAGCTGCGCCTCCTACGCGCCGCCGACGAACTATCCGGTGGCTCGGTGGGACGACAGCGCAGGCGACACCATTTCCATCGTGGACCTCACATCCACCACGACGAACAAGGCGCTGACTCCTCCGAGGATCTTCTTGGCTGGAAAGCGATAAGGAAAGAACTTGAAGCATCAGCGCAAAGACAAAAAGAACGCGAGGAATTGTAAGGAAGCAATCTTTTGTCCTGGATATATATTGCACGTACCTGTGTACTATGCTAAATGCAGTTTCTCTTAACCTGCAGGTACAAGAAACAGGATAGGGTGGTAGCGTACTCTTCCGCTGCTCTGTTCCTTGCCTTGTTATCTGGCAAGGTGTTCTTTGGTTGAGTGAGAAAGAGAAATGGTAGAGGCAATTACACCTCTAAATTAATGTATATCCATATTAACTTAATGTTGTGACGTTTGGCCAGTATTTGAAATTTCTACATAATACAATAATTTTTTATTATTATTACTAAAAGGAGGAGTGTTTGTCCTTTTTCTTTGTTTGGTTTATATTTTGCCCCTATTTCCTCTCTAAATTACGACACTTGCCACGCTAAGTTGAAAAAACGGTTTGCCTCTCCACCTCTGATTATTTTTTAGAGCAAACATGTTTGTGCGTTGCAACAGGTACAACAGTAAAATGCTTAAAAACCTGATGATAGATAATTCACAACTTAAACAGCTTTGCAAGTAACAAAACAATGTTAATGGTAATCAAAAGTAAGGACCATATTATTTAAACAAAGAGTCAAAATCTGGTGATATACTTACATAAATAAAGAAATTCCCTTCATTGATAAAGAAAGAAATTCCCTTCATTGACTGAGGTAAGAAGCAAAAATTCAGAGAAAATAATAGCTTAGTAATCGAAGGAGATGAGCAATGTCCAGCAAAAAGAAAATATAGTGGGACCATGAGTAATTGGGTACAAGTCACACCTTAATCTAAAGGTTTGCTAATCTGAATATTTCCATCTCTACACAATGATGATTCTCAAATATATACCTCTCATAAGGAGTCAACATCTAAACTGGTAGACAAAAAAATGGAGCCAAAGATGCATTTATGTACCGGAAAGAGTTACACCACCATTTTAGCCTGACAACAGTGTTTCTCTGAAGGTTCCTTCGAATGCTTTCCAATGGATGATTGTCCAGATTTGAAGTAGCCACTGATTTCAATAGTTGAATTTAATATTCTCTTTGAAAGATATAAAAGCAAAATACTTTGTTATTTAATTGAGTTGAAGTGTAATGTCAATGATTATGTGAATACTTTGATGGAAAACCCACTGAATCTACTCAATATACTCAGGGTAGCATAAAAGTTAATGAACTTGCTATTTTGTGAACACAAGATTGTCTATTTAAAATTGAAGTGTCCTGAAGTAGTTTTTATTGGCATGTGATCCTCCACCTTGTCCTTTGGTTCAAACGTACTGATCTTGATACAGGGGAGGTGAATCACTGGAAGAGAGTTCCACAGGAGGTTGGTCCTTGGGAGAAAAGATGAGTTCAGACCCCACGATTTTACCTAATCATTCTTGTCCTTTGTGAGGGAGATTGAGAGCAATATGGGGTTGATTAGTTTAAGTTGCTTATACAGGTTTCAAGAAGCTGTCGATAAGCTAATCATGCTCTCTAATAAAATAGGTCATTTTAGCTTCGTTTCGTCATTGCGGTCATACATCTTCCCTTATTAAATCAGTCTCACACATATCATCTTAGAGGAACCTCCACGACACGAGATGTACAACTTGAATGGACCCCTTATTCCAAACTATCTTGCTGCTTAATGTCACATTTTTTTCTTTCAAAATGCTAGAACTAGATAATGAAGTTTTCTATAACCTTAATAAAATGGTAGTTTTAGTTTATGACTCCAATCAAGAGTGGGAAATCCACTGTCTTATAAAGCGTTATGAACGAACTATGATATAATGTGCTCGATTCAATGTCAACCTTTAAAGTCCCATCACAACATGTTTGTACCAGCTTATAGTCGCTAATATTATTTACATTCGAATTACAAGCCATCTGAAGTTATAGCAATATCAATGTAGTAAACATATATCTATTTATTCCTGGTATGTTTCGGAACATGTAGCCTCTCATCGGCTATAATTTCTTGTCTTCTTACATGCCTCAAAATATTTTTGAATTTTCTCTTATTTTATTGAACAAAAAGACGGACGCGTCAACACCCGTCATCATGCAGCTTAAGTCATACTTTTTCAAACTCGATCGAGATTTAAGAAAATATCAGTCCATGGAGAATTAGCAAAACCGTTACCTCACTGTGCAAATTAGTATGATGATCATTGATTAGAGGTACACGCATACATGATTCTTCTTATAATGCTTCCTACGTTTGGATTTCAGATTTTGAAATCTGCGACCTGTCATAAAGTAGTGTACTATGAAAAAACATAGCTTTCGTTGTAGCTGTTTTGGCTAGGTTAATCCTCACAATCATGTTTCTCCACTGTAACTTATAATGCTTGCATTTCCTGGGAATTCATGTTTTATGTCACTGCCATTCATCCACTCAGTGAAGGCCAGCTGCTGCTCCTTGATGAAGGCTTAATTTTCAAATGAGTTTTGGAGTATGTTCGTAGTCCAGTGGCAACAGTGGCGGACCTAGAACCGCTGGCTTGGGGGTGTCATAGTTCAAAGTTTACACTAAACATCATCATAGTCTCAACAAAAAGTTTTAAAATAGCAACAACTCGATGGATATGTACTCTTAGGTCGAAAGAAAAAACTTGATGGATATTTACTCTTAGGTATATAGTAAAATTTATTTTGCAATTTTGAAAAGGGTGCCATGGCACCCAGGGCACCCCCACTAGATCCGCCCCTGAGTGGCAAGTATAGAATTATAAATCAAACCGACCAAGCGCTCAACATCTACAACTGTAGGAAACTAAATAGACCTACTAGCTTAGTAATGTTCTTTTGGGTTATTACTTCTCTACTGACTGGTGTACCTCTTGTTTAAAAAGGAAAACGAAAACTTCTGTGAAATAACTTATTTCACTATATTTTATATTTCTCTATAGTTTATCTTTTGGTTTCCTTTCCATGTATATAAAGACCTATTGTCTCTGTCACAAAAAAGGATGGGCATGGGCCGCACGGCAACACATACCGTCATGGTCGGAGCCTTGCCATTCACTCCATGATTAGAGGCTCCACTTCTGCAAATGGCCAACGACCTTCTTCTGCGAAAGGTGAAAGTGGAATTTCCTCCAATCATCACATATTTCCTGGTTTACACTCTTATGTATATGCAGAAATTAAAAGAGGTACACAAATCTGACACTGTAGTATACATGATACAATGTGTCCTTCCATTGCAACATTGAAGTATCCGGGCTTTATGACATTTTCCATACTGATGTTAAGTAAGTTTCCAATTTGAGGAACAGTATTTTCTATTTTTTTATTCTAGGTGGAAGCAGTTATGCCATGTTTGCAGTATTCCATTGGCATGTGTGTTCAACTATTGGGTGACAGCCAACAAAGTTAGCCCATAAGTGCTGATCAGATGATTGATGTGACTACCTATCAGTGAGATGGTTGCGAGCTCATGCAGATAAGAGTAACGTGGTTTATATTAGGATCTTGACTTACAGAGGCTTCTTTTGTAGTAATTCAGCATATGTATTCATTTTATTAAGAAAAATGATATTTCCTAATCAAAATAATCGCTAAGTATTGACATTGTATGGTTGTGGAGGAAAAGTGACGGTGCGCTATTTTGATCCTTTGGCAGATGGTTCTCTTTATAATGTGATAGTGTATATGCTTTCTTCCTCAGGACCTACTGCTTAACTACTGCACTCCTTCGTTACTACCGATCAAAATTTGCTCTTTTAACACGAGACCCATTCAATACATGGTTCAGTTTTTACAATTCTGGCTACATATTTTGTGTATATATTTACAAAATTCCTATCAATCCATTTTTAAAGTGGACGGGCGCGGCAACACGCGCCTTTGATGATCTAGTGGTCTATATCACTCTCCCCATTTGGCAACAAGTTAGCAAAAAGATCGAATGATCTAGAGCTAACGTCGCTTTGGGCCCGATCCACGGCTGCAGGAGATGATGAAGTCCTCTGTCTGGCAGCTCCGGTGTGGGTCGATGGAATGGAGAGACGAGCATCTATGAAGGCCTTTGAAGATGTCTGTTGAACTGGTGATGTGTGCTGAAAAAAATCATCAAAAAGTTTTGTCGTGTTTGAACTTTTGTAGATATTGATTTTCTGCAAAACAAAAAATATGCAGGGACTGGCACTGGGCAATAAATTATAGTAGGTTAGTCCAGAAAAATAATATGACATATAAATCATACAAAAGTGAATAACATAATAACATTTAACAATAAAACGTTATAGATATATTTAAGACGTATCACGGTCGTCGAGGAGGCCGAGCGTAGGGCCGTCGAGGAGTCCGAGCTCATGGAGCTCACCGGGTGGCCTCGCCTTTCGCATGCGCTGGCCGAATCAGCGGCCGAAAAGTGCAGGCCAATGCGCCCCCACCGCCCGCGCCCGATGCTAAACTATTCACTAACAATAGAGTGTATATGTTCTGTCTATGACATTTTCGAACTGCATAATCGTTTTCAGGGGCACCGAAAAACTGGTTTCGCGATGAGTTTTTTCGGGATGTGGTAGAGATGCTCTAATCCCAGCTAAAAAAATCATACCCGTAATCCACGACAGGAGCGCAGTGGTGCCATGTGGGGCAAAATTTGGTGTTTTGACCCTTTGCGCAATGTTTAGCCGGATCTGACCCCAGTTTGAAAATATTTCGAGATCTGACCCTTTTTCCTACCAACGGGAAGGTTGGCGATAGGGTTGTACAGGTTACCGCCAAAATCCTTGGCGGTAGCCCAGTCATCCATGTCAGCTCCAGTAAACGCCCGTCGTTTCTTGTCGTCCACCCTACCGCCGCGGACCCTGGCGGTAACCGTACAACCCTACAGCCAGAGACCCTGGTGGTAGGTGATGAGCAGTTATAAACATTGCGGGGGCTGGGTCATGGGCCCACCCATGAACTGATGGAAATATGCCCTAGAGGCAATAATAAAGTTGTTATTATTATATTTCCTTATTCATGATAAATGTTTATTATTCATGTTAGAATTGTATTGACCGAAAAATTAAATACATGTGTGGATACATAAACAAATAATGTGTCCCTAGTGAGCCTCTACTAGACTAGCTCGTTGATCAAAAGATGGTTAAGGTTTCCTAACCATAGACATGAGTTGTCATTTGATAACGGGATCACATCACTAGGAGAACGATGTGATGGACAAGACCCAACCGTTAGCACAGCATATGATCGTTCAGTTTATTATAACTGCTTTCTTAATGTCAAATACATGTTTCTTCGACCATGAGATCATGCAACTCCCGGAATCCGGAGGAATGCCTTGTGTGCCATCAAACGTCACAACATAACTAGGTGATCATAAAGGTGCTCTACAGGTATCTCCGTAGGTGTCTGTTGAGTTGGCATGGATCGAGACTGGGATTTGTCACTCCGTATGACGGAGAGGTATCTCTGGGCCCTCTCGGTAATACAACATCACAAGAAGCTTGCAAGCAAAGTGACTAAGGAGTTAGTTACGGGATGATGTATTATAGAACGAGTAAAGAGACTTGTCGATAACGAGATTGAACTAGGTATGGAGATACCGACGATCGAATCTCGGGTAAGTAACATACCAACAGACAAAGGGAACTACGTATGTTGTCATGAATGTTCGACCAATAAAGATCTTCATGGAATATGTAGGAACTAATATGGGCATCCAGGTCCCACTATTGTTTATTGACTGGAGAAGCGTCTCGGTCATGCCTACATCATTCTCGAACCCGTAGGGTCCGCACGCTTAACGTTCGTTGACGATATAGTATTGTATGAGTTATGTATGTTGGTGACCGAATGTTGTTCGGAGTCCCGGATGAGATCACAGATATGACGAGGAGCTCCAAAATGTTTCGGAGATAAAGATTGATATATAGGATGATATGGTAGGGCCAAGGGGTAAGGCCCACGGGACTTTAGGTTGGTGCAAAAGGAAGTTTTGCGGAGGTCAGGGACCAGACGGCAGGGACCCTGGCGTCTGGCCCTGGGCCACACGCCGAAGCCCATGGCATCTGGGCCAGACGCCGAGGACCGTGGCGTCTAGTACTGGAAACCGAGAAGGACTCTTTCTTGCGTTCCAAACCGACTTTGAGGAGGCTTTTTCTCCAAGAAACAACCCCAGGGCTCAACATATAAATAGAGGGGCAGGGCTAGCACCCGGAACACATCAAGATTCACCAAGCCGTGTGCCTGCAACCCCGCCCCCTCTAGTTTATCCTCCGTCATAGTTTCCATTGTGCTTGGTGAAGCCCTGCGGAGATTGTTCTTCACCACCACCGTCACCACGCCGTCGTGCTGCCGGCACTCATCTACTACTTCGCCCCTCTTGCTGGATCAAGAAGGCGAGGACGTCATCAAACTGAACGTGTGCTGAACGCGAAGGTGCCGTACGTTCGGTACTTGATTGGGACGGATCGTGATGGTGTACGACTACATCAACCGCGTTGATAAACGCTTCCGCTTAGTGATCTTCAAGGGTATGAAGATGCTCTCCCCCTCTCGTAGCTATACATCTCCATGGATAGATCTTGCGTGTGCGTAGAATTTTTTTTATTTTTCATGCAATGTTCCCCAACAGTGTCATCATGAGCCAAGTCTATGCGTAGATGATATGCACGAGTAGAACACAAAGGAGTTCTGGGTGGTGATGTTCATACTGCTTACCACCAATATCTTATTTTGATTCGGCGGTATTGTGGGATGAAGCGGCCCGGACCAACCTTACATGTCCACGTACATGAGACCGGTTCCACCGACTGATGCAACTTGTTTTGCATAAGGTGGCTGGTGGGTGTCTGTTTCTCTCACTTTAGTTGAATCGAATTTGACTACGGCCGGTCCTTGCAGATGGTTAAAACAGCAAACTTCATAATCACCATTGTGGTTTTGCGTAGGTAAGAACGGTTCTTGCTAGTTACCCATAGCAGCCACGTAAAACTTGCAACAACAAAGTAGAAGATGTCTAACTTGTTTTTGCAGGGTATGTTGTGATGTGATATGGTCCAGTCGTGATGTGCAGGGTACGTTGTTTTATGAGATGATCATGTTTTGTAATATCGACAACCGGCAGGAGCCTTAGGGTTGTCTTTTAATTATTGTATGACCTACGTATCAAACATTAAGCGCTATGTAATTGCTTTACTTTATTGCTATGCGTTAGCAATAGTTGTAGAAGCAATAGTTGGGAAGACGACCCTGATGCAACGATGAAGATCAAGGTGTCGCGCCAGTGACGATGGAGATCATGACGTTGCTTTGGAGATGGAGATCAAAAGCACAAGATGATGATGGCCATATCATGTCACATATTTTGATTGGATGTGATATTTATCCTTTATGCATCTTATTTTGCTTAGAACGACGGTAGCATTATAAGATGATCCCTTCACTTAATTTCAAGATAAAAGTGTTCTCCCCGAGTATGCACCATTGCTAAAGTTCGTCGTTTCGAAGCACCTCGTGATGATCGGGTGTGATAGACTCTACGTTCACATACAACGGGTGTAAGCCAGTTTTGCACAAGAAGAATACTTGGGTTAAACTTGACGATCCTAGCATGTATAGACATGGTCTTGGAACACTGGAGACCGAAAGGTCGAACATGAGTCATATAGTAGATATGATCAACATGAAGATGTTCACCATTGAAGACTACTCTATCTCACGTGATGATCGGACATGGTTTACTTGATATGGATCATGTATCACTTAGACAACTTGAGGGATGTTGATTTAAGTGGGAGTTCATTAGTAATCTGATTAATTGAACTTAATTTATCATGAACTTAGTCCTGATAGTTTCCGCAAATCTATGTTGTAGATAAATGGCCCGTGCTACTGTTCCGTTGAATTTTAATGCGTTCTTAGAGAAAGCTAAGTTGAAAGATGATGGTAGCAACTACAAGGACTGGGTCCGTAACTTGAGGATTATCCTCATTGCTGCACAGAGGAATTATGTCCTTGATGCACTGCTAGGTGACCCACCCGCTCCCGCTAATATAGACGTTGTGAACGCCTGGCAAACGCTTAGAACCGGGGCTCCAAAAGCGTTTTGAGCACCACAGAGCATATGAGATGTTCCAAGAGCTGAAATTGATATCTCAAGCTAATGCCTAGGTTGAGAGATATCAAGTCTCCAACAAGTTCTTCAGCTGTAAAATGGAGGAGAACAGTTCTATCAGTGAACACATACTCAGAATGTCTGGGTATCACAACCACTTGACTCAGCTAGGAATTGAGCTCCCAGATGAGTGTGTTATTGATAGAGTTCTTCAGTCACTTCCACCAAGCTACAAAGGCTTCGTGATGAACTATAATATGCAAGGGATGATGAAAACGATTCCCGAGGTCTTCGCGATGCTGAAATCGGCGGAGGTAGAAATCAAGAAAGAGAATCAAGTGTTGACGGTTAACAAGACCACTAGTTTCAATAAAAAGGGCAAGGGAAAGAAAGGGAACTTCAAGAAAAATGGAAAGCAAGTTGCCGCTCCCGTGAAGAAGCCCAAAGCTGGACCCAAGCCTGAGACTGAGTGCTTCTACCGCAAGGGTAATGGTCACTGGAAGCGGAACTGACCCTAATATTTGGCGGATAAGAAGGATGGCAAAGTGAACAAAGGTATATTTGATATACATGTTATTGATGTGTTCCCTACTAGTGCTCGGAGTAGCACCTGGGTATTTGATACTGGTTCGGTTGCTCATATTTGCAACTCGAAACAGGAGCTGCGGAATAAACGAAGACTGGCTAAGGACGAGGTGACAGTGCGCGTCGGGAATGGTTCCAAGGTTGATGTGATCGCCGTCGGCACCCTACCTCTGCATCTACCTTTGGGATTAGTTTTAGACCTCAAAAATTCTTATTTGGTGCCAGTGTTGAGCATGAACATTATATCTGGATCTTGTTTATTGCGAGACAGTTATTCATTTAAGTCATAGAATAATGGTTGTTCTATTTATATGAGTAACATCTTTTATGGTCATGCACCCTTAGTGAATGGTCTATTCTTGTTGAATCTCGATTGTAGTGATACACATATTCATAATATTGATGCCAAAAGATGCAAAGTTGATAATGATAGTGCAACATACTTGTGGCACTGCCGTTTAGGTCATATTGGTGTAAAGCGCATGAAGAAACTCCATGCGGATGGACTTTTGAAATCACTTGATTATGAATCATTTGATACTTGCGAACCATGCCTCATGGGCAAGATGACTAAAACTTCGTTCTCCGGAACAAAGGAGCGAGCTATTGACTTATTGGAAATAATACATTCCAATGTATGCGGTCCGATGAGTGTTGAAGCACGCGGTGGGTATCGTTATTTTCTAACCTTCACAGATGATTTGAGTAGGTATGGGTATATCTACTTGATGAAACACAAGTCTGAAACATTTGAAAAGTTCAAAGAATTTTAGAGTGAAGTGGAGAATCATAGTAACAAGAAAATAAAATTTCTATGATCTGATCGTGGAGGCGAATATTTGAGTTACGAGTTTGGCCTTCATTTAAGACAATGTGGAATTGTTTCACAACTCACGCCACCTAGAACACCACGGCGTAATGGTGTGACCGAACGTCGTCACCGTTCTTTATTAGATATGGTGCGTTCTATGATGTCTCTTACCAATTTGCCTTTATCATTTTGGGGTTATGCATTAGAGACAGCCGCATTCATGTTAAACAGGGCACCGTCTAAATCCGTTGAGATGACACCGTATGAACTATGGTTTGGCAAGAAACCTAAGCTGTCGTTTCTTAAAGTTTGGGGATGCAATGCTTATGTCAAAAGGCTTCAGCCTGAGAAGCTTGAACCCAAAGCAGAGAAGTGCGTCTTCATAGGATACCCTAAAGAAACTATTGGGTATACTTTCTACCATAGATCCGAAGGCAAGATCTTTGTTGCTAAGAATGGGCCATTTCTAGAGAAGGAGTTTCTCTCGAAAGAAGTGAGTGGGAGGAAAGTAGAACTTGATGAAGTAGTTGTACCTGCTCTCAAATTGGAAAGTAGTACATCAGAGAAAACCATTCCCGTGATGCCTACACCAACCAGAGAGGAAGCAAATAATGATGATCATGAAACTTCAGATCAATTTACTACTGGACCTCGTAGGTCGACTAGAACACGTTCTACACCAGAGTGGTACGGTAATCCTGTCCTGGAAGTTCTGTTGTTGGACAACGGCGAACCTACGAACTATGAAGAAGCTATGACAAGCCCAGATTCCGACAAATGGCTTGAGGCCATGAAATCTGAGATAAGATCCATGTATGAGAACAAAGTGTGGACTTTGGTGGATTTGCCCGATGATAGGCAAGCCATTGAGAATAAATGGATCTTCAAGAGGAAGACGGACGATGATGGTAATATCACTGTCTACAAAGCTCGACTTGTTGCAAAAGGTTTTCGACAAGTTCAAGGGGTTGACTATGATGAGACTTTCTCACCCGTAGCGATGCTTAAGTCTGTCCGAATCATGTTAGCGATTGCCGCATTTTATGATTATGAAATCTGGCAAATGGACGTCAAGACTGCATTCCTTAATGGGTTTCTTCAGGAAGAGTTGTATATGATGCAACCGGAAGGTTTTGTCGATCCTAAAGGTGCTAAGAAAGTGTGCAAGCACCAGCGATCCATCTATGGACTGGTGCAAGCATCTCCGAGTTGGAATAAACGCTTTGATGAGGTGATCAAAGCATTTGGTTTTATACAAACTTAAGGTGAAGCCTGTATTTACAAGAAAGTGAGTGGGAGATCTGTAGCATTTCTAATATTATATGTGGATGACAAACTGCTGATTGGAAATGATATAGAATTTCTGGATAACATAAAAGGATACTTGAATATGAATTTTTCAATTAAAGACCTCGGTGAAGCTGCTTATATATTGGGCATCAAGATCTATAGGGATAGATCGAGACGCTTAATAGGACTTTCACAAAGCACATACCTTGCCAAAGTTCTGAAGAAGCTCAAGATGGAGCAGTCAAAGAAAGGGTTCTTGCCTGTGTTGCAAGGTGTGAAATTGAGTAAGACTCAAAGCCTGACCACGGCAGAAGATAGATATAGAATGAAAGTCATTCCCTATGCCTCAGCCATAGGTTCTATAATGTATGCCATGTTGTGTACCAGACCTGATGTGTGCCTTGCCATAAGTTTGGCTGGGAGGTACCAAAGTAATCCAGGAGTGGATCACTGGACAACGGTCAAGAATATTCTGAAGTACCTGAAAAGGACCAAGGATATGTTTCTCATTTATGGAGGTGACGAAGAGCTCATCGTAAAGGGTTACGTCGATGCTAGCTTCGACACAGATCCGGATGACTAAGTCGCAAACCGGATACATGTTTATATTAAATGGTGGAGCTATCAGTAGGTGTAGTTCTAAGCAGAGCGTTGTGGCAGGATCTACGTGAGAAGCAGAGTACATAGCTGCTTTGGAAACAGTGCATGAAGGAGTCTGGATGAAGGAGTTCATATCCGATCTAGGGGTAATACCCAGTGCATTGGGTCCAATGACAATCTTTTGTTACAACACTGGAGCAATTGCCATAGCCAAGTTGCCCAGGTTTCACAAGAGAACCAAACACATCAAGTGACGCTTCAACTCCATTCGCGAATATGTCGAGGATGGAGACATAGAAATTTGTAAAGTGCATACGGATCTAAATGTAAAAGACCCGTTGGCTAAGTCTCTTCCACGAGCAAAACATGATCAGCACCAAGACTCCATGGGTGTAACATTCATTACAATGTAATCTAGATTATTGACTCTAGTGCAAGTGGGAGACTGATGGAAATATGCCCTAGAGGCAATAATAAAGTTGTTATTATTATATTTCCTTATTCATGATAAAGGTTTATTATTCATGCTAGAATTGTATTGACCGGAAACTTAAATACATGTGTGGATACATAAACAAATACTGTGTCCCTAGTGAGCCTCTACTAGACTAGCTCGTTGATCAAAAGATGGTTAAGGTTTCCTAACCATAGACATGAGTTGTCATTTGATAACGGGATCACATCATTAGGAGAATGATGTGATGGACAAGACCCAACCGTTAGCATAGCATATGATCATTCTGTTTATTGCTACTGCTTTCTTAATGTCAAATACATGTTTCTTCTACCATGAGATCATGCAACTCCCGGACTCCAGAGGAATGCCTTGTGTGCCATCAAACGTCACAACGTAACTGGGTGATCATAAAGGTGCTCTACTGGTATCTACGAAGGTGTCTGTTTAGTTGGCATGGATCGAGACTGGGATTTGTCACTCCGTATGACGGAGAGGTATCTCTGGGCCCTCTCGGTAATACAACATCACAAGAAGCTTGCAAGCAAAGTGACTAAGGAGTTAGTTACGGGATGATGTATTACGGAACGAGTAAAGAGACTTGCCGGTAACGAGATTGAACTAGGTATGAAGATACCGACGATCGAATCTCGGGAAAGTAACATACCGACAGACAAAGGGAACTACGTATGTTATCGTAAAGGTTCGACTGATAAAGATCTTCGTGGAATATGTAGGAACTAATATGGGCATCCAGGTCCCGCTATTGGTTATTGACCGGAGAAGCGTCTCGGTCATGTCTACATCATTCTCGAACCAGTAGGGTCCGCACACTTAACGTTCATTGACAATATAGTGCTATATGAGTTATGAATGTTGGTGACCAAATGTTGTTTGGAGTCCCGGTTGAGATCACAGACATGACGAGGAGCTCCGGAATGGTCTGGAGCTAAAGATTGATATATAGGATAATATGGTTGGGCCAAGGGGTAAGGCCCACGGGGCTTTACGTCGGTGCAAAAGGAAGTTTTGCGGAGGTCAGGGACCAGACGCCGAGGCCCATGGCGTCTGGGCCAGACGCCGAGGAACGTGGATTCTGGTATTGGAAACCGAGAAGGACTCTTTCTTGCATTCCAAACCGACTTTGAGGAGGCTCTTTCTCCAAGAAACGACCCCAGGGCTCAACATATAAATAGAAGGGCAATGCTTGCACCCGAAACACATCAAGATTCACCAAGCCGTGTGCCTGCAACCCCGCCCCCTCTAGTTTATCCTCCGTCATAGTTTCCATTGTGCTTGGCGAAGCCCTGCGGAGATTGTTCTTCACCACCACCGTCACCACGTCGTCGTGCTGCCGGAACTCATCTACTACTTCGCCCCTCTTGCTGGATCAAGAAGGCGAGGATGTCATCAAACTGAATGTGTGCTGAACGCGAAGGTGCCGTACGTTCGGTACTTGATCGGGATGGATCGTGATGGTGTACGACTACATCAACCGCGTTGATAAACGCTTCCGCTTAGCGATCTTCAAGGGTATGAAGATGTTGTCCCCCTCTCGTAGCTATACATCTCCATGGATAGATCTTGCGTGTGCGTAGATTTTTGTTTTGTTTTCCATGCAACGTTCCCCAATAGTGGCATCATGAGCCAGGTCTATGCGTAGATGATATGCACGAGTAGAACACAAAGGAGTTCTGGGCGGTGATGTTCATACTGCTTACCACCAATGTCTTATTTTGATTCGGCGGTATTGTGGGATGAAGCGGCCCGGACCAACCTTACATGTCCACGTACATGAGACCGGTTCCACCGACTGATGCAACTTGTTTTGCATAAGGTGGCTGGCGGGTGTCTGTTTCTCTCACTTTAGTTGAATCAAATTTGACTACGGCTCTCGGTGTCAAAACCGGCGGATCTCGGGTAGGGGGTCCCGAACTATGCGTCTGAGGATCAATGGTAACAAGGGACGATGGGGACACGATGTTTACCCAGTTTTGGGCCCTCTTAAAAGAGGTAAAAGCATACGTCTTGCTTGATTATATTCGATGAGTATAGGGGTTACAAGAATTGATCTACCTCGACATCGTAATGGCTAAACCCTAGTTGTCTAGCCTTTGAGAATTCTGATAGCCTCTACGGACTAAACCCTCCGGTTTATATACACACCGGAGGGATCTAGGGTTGTACAGAGTCGGTTTGTAGAGGAAGGAATAGTACACCCGGACACCAAACTTGCAGTCCACGCATACAGGAGTCCTACCCGGACACGGGGGATAGTCTTATGTTTTTATCTTCATGGCCCATTAGTCCGGCCCATATCAAATAGTCCGGACACCTGAGGACCCCCTAATCCAGGGCTCCCTCAGTAGCCCCTGAACCAGTCTTTGATGACGATGTGTTCGGCTCGCAGATTATCTTCGGCATCGCAAGGCGGGTTCCTTCTCCTGAATACTTTAAGTTAGCTTCCTGCACAAAGGAACTATGTACGGCTCTGCATAATCAATACAACCCTTAGCTGCGAAGATAAGATGTTAAAATAGGAACAGTGTCTTTTACTGACAACTTTTCTGTGAAGCGTCATACTTGACCCTTCAACATTTTGAACCATTTTCACGCCTCCCGTTTCGCATTTCGAGGCCTAGCTCTCATTGGCACGTCTTGTCAAAGCAGATATCTGTTGGGAAACGGAGCGTGTAATTCAAAAAAATTCCTACGCTCACGCAAGATCTATCCATGGTGATGCATCGCTATGAGGGGGAGAGTGTGTCTACATACCCTTGTAGACCGTTAGCGGAAGCGTCTCACAACGCGGTTGATGTAGTCGAACAATCCTTCGAGCTCCACCGATCAAGTGTCGAACGTACGGCACCTCCTAGTTCTAACACACGTTCAGCTCGGTGACGTCCCTCGCCTTCTAGATCTAGCTAGTAGTCGAGGTAGTAGATGAGTTCCGTCAGCACGACGGCGTGGCGACGGTGACGGTGAAGTGATTCCAGCAGGGCTTCGCCTAAGCACTCCGGAAATATGACGGTGGCTCTAAACGGTGGAGGGGGGCGCCGCACACGGCTAATTGATCAAGTCAATTGTGTACCTAGAGGGGGCGCCCCCCTCCCGTATATAAAGGAGGGATTGGCCGGCCCCCTAGGGGTGGCGCATCAAGAGAGGGGGGGGGAGTCCTACTAGGAGTGGGACTCCCACCCCTAGTAGGACTCCTCCTACTTGGGGGGAAAGAAGAGGGAGAGAGGGAGTAGGAGAGGGGGTGCGCCCCCCACCCCTAGTCCAATTCGGACCCAAGGGGGGGGGGGGCTGGCTCAGGCAGCCCATGGCTGCTCCCCTCTCTTTCCCGTAGGCCCACTAAGGCCCAAAACTTCCTCCTGGTAAATTCCCGTAACTCCCCGGTACTCCGAAAAATACCCGAGTCACTCGGAACCTTTCCGACGTCCGAATATAGCCTTCCAATATATCGATCTTTACCTCTTGGACATTCCGAGACTGATTGTTATGTCCATGATCTCATCCGGGACTCCGAAAAACTTCGGTCACCAATCACATAACTCATATGACACTATTACGTCATCGAACCTTAAGTGTGCCGACCCTACGGGTTCGGGAATGATGTAGACATGACCGAGACGGCTCTCCGGTCAATAACCAACAGCGGGACCTGGATGCCCATATTGGTTCCTACATATTCCACGAAGATCTTTATCGGTGAACCTCATATGACAACATACGTTTGTTCCCTTTGTCCGGCGGTATGTTACTTGTCCGAGATTCGATCGTCGATATCCAATACCTAGTTCAATCTCGTTACCGGCAAGTCTCTTTACTCGTTCTGTAATATGTCATCTTGCAACTAACTCTTTAGTCACGGTGCTTGCAAGGCTTCTGTGATGCTGTATTACCGAGAGGGCCCAGAGATACCTTCCCGATAGTCAGAATGACAAATCCCAATCTTGATCCATGCCAACTCAACAGATACTTTCGGAGATACCTGAAATGTACCTTTATGATCACCCAGTTACGTTGTGATGTTTGATACATTCAAAGTATTCCTACGGTATCCGGGAGTTGCATGATCTCATGGTCGGAGGAACATGTATTTGACATAGTGAAAGCAGTAGCAACAAACTGAACGATCATGTGCTATGCTAACGGTTGGGTCAAGTCCATCACATCATTCTCCTAATGACGTGATCCCATTATCAAACGGCAACTCATGTCCATGGTTAGGAAACTTAACCATCTTTGATCAATGAGCTAGTCTAGTAGAGGCATACTAGGGACATGATATTCGTTTATCAATTCACACATGTATCAAGTTTCCGGTTAATACAATTCTAGCATGAATAATAAACCATTATCATGAATGGGGAAATATGATAATAAACACTTTTATTAATTGCCTCTAGGGCATATTTCGAACAATATCGTGCCCGCCCATTACGGGATTCACATCAATGTGGTTTGGGTAATCCAACCGCGTCGTTCGCACGATCTCTTTGGGAACAGGCGAGTTTTAAGGCTTGAGAGGGGGGGGGTGTTTGGTATTTCACTGCCTATAAGAGGATAAAGATTCCTCCTTTTTCCCCACGCTTTCTTCTAGCTCCTGCCTTCCCACCTTCGAGCTCCAGCGCCCAAAACTTCAATCTTCCCCACCGCCACCACCTCCCCCAGCCATGGCTGGATCTGGTTCCAAGGGCAAGTGGGAGGCCTCCTCCATCACTGAGAAGGACATCAAAGAGCTCCGGAGCGCGGGATATCTATCCGCGGATATCGCGCACAGGCTCCCTAGTAAGAATCAGGTCATCCCCACTCCGGAGCCCGGCGAGAGGGTTGTATTCATTCCCCATTTCCTCCGAGGTTTAGGGTTTCCCCTCCATCCCTTCGTCTGGGGCCTCATGTTCTATTACGGGCTAGATTTCCATGATCTAGCCCCAAATTCTTTCCTCCACATCTCGGCGTTCATCGTCGTGTGCGAGGCTCTCCTCCGCATCCCACCACACTTTGGCCTATGGCTTAAGGTTTTCAATCTGAAGCCGAAGGTGGTCGATGGCCAGCATGCGGATTGCGGCGGGGCCATGGTAAGCAAGCTCCCCAACGCCGTCTGGCCCAAAGGGGCGTTTGTGGAGACGGTTAAGGTGTGGCAGCAGGAATGGTTTTACATTACCGAACCCCGCAATGCCAACTGGGCGGCCACACCTGACTTCAGATCTGGACCCCCCACGAGGCTCGCCTCCTGGACCGCCAAGGGCCTTGATTGGGGGTCCACAGCGGAGGTGCAGATGCTGCAAACACGCATCACCAACATGATAGGCAAAAACACCGGTCTCACAAACGTGATTCAGGTGATGCTCTTCCGCCGCACTCTTCCTTGCCAACTCTGGGCCTCTCACATGTGGGAGTTTAATCCGGAGGAGCCACGGACCCTGAAGCGCTTCTTCGGCACAACGCACGAAGATATTTGGAAGCAGCTCTTCAAGGCCCAAAAAACGTGGCTGAAGAAGACCGAGGACATCGGACTCGACATCGAGAACCCGGCCTCACCGGTAAGCATAACCTTTCCGAAGACTTATCCGGTCAGCAGTTTGAATATAATGTAAGTCATATTGCCTGCCTTCTGAACAGGACTGGATGGCAAAGGCGGAGCGGATCAACTATCCGGCATCGCTGCCTGAGAACCCAGCCACACCCCAGCTAACAGATATGCTGGTCCCGACGCCATATCAGGCGCCGGAGAGGAAGGCCAAGAAGATGAAGGGCAAGGAGGCCAAGAGCGGCCCCCGCCATAAGGGTCCTGCGGACACAGTATCCGGAGGGACCAAAGACCTCTCTTCCCATGACGGAGACGAGGAAGAAGAGGAGGAGGAAGTGGAAAGCGACTCCCCTTGTAAGGGGAGGAAAAAGAAGAGGGCGGCCTCCGAAGACCCGAAGGGGGAGGCGCCCAAAAGAGGGAAGATGACCCTCCCAGACAGTTCAGACTCGGATTTCGAACTAGTCTCCAAAAAACCTCCCAGGGCGAAGCCCCTGGCCGAATCATAAGTATTCATAGACTTACCAGTTCATCTTTTCGGTTTTCCTGTTTCCATTATTTAAGCCATTCGTTGTGTGCCTTTCAGCCCTCCACGAGAGCTTCCGAACACTCCGTTATCGGAGGGGAACTCTCTGCCACCCGAGATGGCAGAGAGCGAGACGCCGCCACGAGCCCCCTCGCCTATCACCATGGATGACACTGAGGTGTTATCCCGAAGGACCTCTCCTGGCCACGGAGGGGCAAGAGAGGCTGTCGAAAAAGTGCCCGAGGTTAATACCTCGGTCGCCGAAGACATAGGGAAGACAACCCCTATGACAACCGACGGTGGGGACCCCCAACAATCTTTGCCCCAGCCGGACACCATTCCGGAGACCAATGCGACTCTGGGATCAGATGAGCTGCCCCCTTCAAAAGAGGGGGAAGGAGCATCAGCTCCGTCGGCGACCTCCGCTAATCCAGAGGCGCCGAACGCTCTAGCGGAAGCACTGCAACGTGCTTCCATCGTGGAGGAGCACCGTACCTTGATGGGTGCGGTGGTGGAAAGGGTTCAGTCTGCAAAAAGCGGACTAAACAAAGCCTTCACCAGCCTACTGACAGGCTTTGAGGTATGCAACGTAATGTCCTAAACATTTTTGTTTCATTTAGAGGAATATACCTGTATACATACAGTAGCCCCTGAGGCTCTGTTCGGTTTGAAAAGAACCGGACAGAGGATCCACATAGTACTCGGGTGTGTTATCATACTACTCTGCTGTTGCAACAGGCTTCCCTGTTGGCGGCCACCGCCCAGGCCGCAGAATTTTCTGAACTCAATCGGAAGCTTGAAGCGGCTAATGAAGAGCTCGACCGCATCAACAAGTGGTTCGATGAGACGCAAGGTATGTGCATGATGAAAAAATTCATTTTTCATGTCAGAAGTGATATGTAAGTTGAGAGGTTAACTCACAGGATGCTTTGATTATGAGCATAGTTGGCGCAGCTGAGGTCGAGACCCTCACAGGCGCCCTCGCCCAGGCCAAGAAGGAAGCCAAGGCGAGCAAGGCAGCCGCTGATAAAGCGGCTGCTGAACTAGAAGCCGAACAAGTTGCCCGCCGCCAACACGAAGCTCAGGTGGCCGAAGTCGAGCAGGAGCTGAGGGAAGCCATCAGCAAATGCGAGACATTGGAGTAGAAGACTTCGGCCCAGTCGTCTGAGTTTGTGAAGGCTCTCCATGATGCCAAAGAGGCGCGGAGCGAGTCCCGGAGTGCTTGCGAAGAGATCCGTCAAGTGAGGCAGATAGCGGCTGGTAAGGCCTTTCCTTTGCAGAGTATTTTTGGAGGTCAAAGATATGCTTTGCTCACTCGAGTGTGGAGTTCTCCAGACGTGTTTGCGGACCTCCCGAGGAGTGCCGGCGATGCCGCATAGTTCTTCCGAGCCCAGGATGGGAACTCGACCGAGAAGCTGTTCTGGTCGCAGTTTCTTGCACCGGAGCACCCGGTGCTCCTCAATGACCAGATGAAGCAGCTGATGGAGCTGCATAGGGTGTCCGGATTGGCGATGAAGGATCTAATAGTCCAACTTTCGCCCGCCGAACCAATTCCCAGTAGCTACTTTGGTTTGGTGGAGCGGCTCATCGGCGCGCTGCCTTGGATTGATGCTGTGAAGCGTTCAGCCTGCATAGAAGGTGCTCGGATGGCCTTCGCCCGTGTTAAGATGCAATGGGCAAAGATGAAGGCCACCGATGTGGCGACCGCAGGCCCGCCCGAAGGCAAAGATCATCGGAGGCCGGAGAGATATTTCGACGATGTCCTGGCAGGGGCCCGAATAGTAGAGGGCCAATGTTCTAAGGACGTCATATTTGAGTAGATGTATTCGGGTTGTAAAAACTATCTTATGAACCCATGCTTGTAATGTATATTGCGCCTTTTGTTTCAAGCAATGTTTTCCTCCTGGGCGGCCGTTTATTTCTGAAAGTTGCCAGTCATCGGCTTCAGCCCCCACGTAGATGATACAGGGGTGTTCGTAGTGACGCGTGACCATACTTTATGCAACGTCCGTGTTCGTAAAGGAGGTGACCGCGAGGTGAACTAGGCAATCACACTATGCGGCTTTATTACTTTCACTTAGCCATAGGAGATTGACGGTGGGGCTAAGTACTAGCCCCTTGTGCGTGTGCGGCAATCCGGGCTGAATAGCCATTTCCACGCGGCTTGGACAAAGACCAGCCCCCCGTATAACACGGAGTAAATCGCTAACGATTGTAGTATAATACTAAGTCACCGAATCGCCGACCAGCTCTCGCTTTATCATGACAGTCAGTTTTCGGCTTTCTCTACTGAGGTATTTGACCGGACGAACCAAAAATACAATCGCAGTAGTTCTCCCTTTACTACCTTAGCCGAATGAGCGGAACGTAAGGTGGTAAGCACAGGAGCCGGGCAACCCAACTATAGTCCAAAGACATGATTCGGAGCCGATGCATATAATGCAATATTCGGGACGCTGAAGAGTACCCCATAGTAGTTCGGACTTTAAAATGTGCCGGGCCGGATATAGCCCCCGGTGTTTGAGACCGGACTAAGGCACGTGTGGCAGTCGGGCGTAGGGTGGGAAGACAGATGATAATATAAAATAGATGAGTACCAAACAAAAGTGGTGATCAACTGCTTCCTTTATGCCCTGATTAATACGTCGAGACGTGTCATTACAGATAATGCCCGAAGGCCAAGGCCATTTTACATGCCGAAAGTTTACACAAGGGAAAGGTTTATACAGGGCTTTTTTGAGAAAATAGTGGCTTGAAGGTCCTAATGATGCCCTGCTGCACGTCTGCGCCGTTTCTCCTTGATTGGAAATCCTTTAAGAGGAGGAGTCGATGGTCGTCTATAAGAAAGGGGATCCTAGAAAGGAGTCCCTGTACAACCGTAGAGTAGGTAGGTTTTTAATGAACCTATGGTAAAAGAGAAAGAAAAAGAAAAAAAGAAAGTTAAGGTCCGAATAGGGTCAAGCCGTACTATAGACCTGTTCCGCAGTATGCCTCCGGTGCTGCCCAAGGTATTTTAAGTGTGTAATTATGCACTCACGGTACGTATGCCGCAACCTTATGGGGCGATCGGCAGAGGCCGAACTGCTATTCAAGCTCCGGATTTGCCGAGCTATCATGCTGTAATGCTGATCGGACTCGCTTAGCGGTGTTGTGGGTCTTGATGACCGATGAGCTGTTGAGGCCGTTCTGTACCTCGGCTGCTAGGGTCGCGGTGTGCTCCTCAGTACGGAGGGAGCGTTCCATATTTCCATTGACTGTGATGACGCCGCGCGGTCCAGGCATTTTGAGCTTCAAATAAGCATAGTGCGGTCCAGTGCATTATAGCGGGCGAAAGCAGTTCGCCCAAGCAATACATGATAACCACTGCGGAAAGGGACGATATCGAAGATCAATTCTTCACTTCGAAAGTTATCTGGAGAGCCAAATACCACTTCCAGTGTTAAGGAACCCGTGCAACGGGCCTCTACACCAGGTATCACTCCTTTAAAGGTAGTGTTACTGGGCTTGATTCTTGACGGGTCAATACCCATCTTACGGACAGTGTCTTGGTAAATCAAGTTGAGACTGTTGCCGCCGTCCATAAGGACTCTAGTGCGATGGTATCCGTCGATGATGGGATCGAGTACCAAGGCCGCCGAACCTCCGTGACGGATACTGGTTGGGTGGTCCCTGCGATTGAAGGTGATCGGACAAGCCGACCAAGGGTTGAATTTCGGGGCGACAGACTCTATGCCGTAGACGTCCCTCAGTGCGCGCTTGTGCTCTCTCTTGGGGATATGCGTGACATATATCATGTTCACTGTTTTCACCTCGGGGGGAAACTTCTTTTGTCCCCTGGTGTTCGGAGGGCGGGGTTCATCGTCGTCCTCGCTTTGAGGTCCTTTCCCCTTTTGTTCGGTATTTAATTTACCGGCCTGTTTAAAAACCCAGCAGTTTCTATTGGTGTGGTTGGCAGGCTTGTCAGGGGTGCCATGGATTTGACAGGGCCTATCCAGTATTTTATCCAAGTTGGACGGACCGTCTCTATTTCCTTTGAACGGCTTCTTCCGCCGACCGGGTTTAGAGCCGCTGAATCCGGCGTTGACCGCCGTATCCTCGGTTTCTTCATTGTTGTTCCGACGCTTATTTTTGCTGCGTCGTGGCCTTCCATTGCCGTCCCTGGCCTCAGAGGTGCCAGGGTCACTAGTGTTGTTGCTTCTACGAGCCAACCATCTATCTTCGCCCGCACAAAAGAGGGTCATGAGTGCAGTGAGAGCTGCCATAGTCTTCGGCTTTTCCTGACCGAGGTGTCGGGCGAGCCATTCGTCGCAGACGCTGTGTTTAAATGCCGCTAAGGCTTCGGCGTCCGGATAGTCGACAATTTGGTTCTTTTTAATTAAGAACCGAGTCCAGAGTTTGCGGGCTGACTCTCCGGGTTGCTGGACTATGTGACTCAAGTCATCAGCGTCCGGTGGCCGGACATAAGTGCCCTGAAAGTTGTCTCGAAAAGCATCCTCTAAATCCTCCCAACTGCCAATGGAGCTCTCTGGGAGGCTATTCAACCAGTGTCGTGCTGGCCCTTTTAGCTTTAGAGGAAGGTATTTAATGGCGTGGAGATCAGTGCTGCGAGCCATGTGAATGTGGAGAAGAAAATCTTCAATCCACACAGCAGGATCTGTCGTTCCATCGTATGCCTCGATGTTTACGGGTTTAAACCCTTCCGGAAACTGGTGCTGCATTACCTCGTCGATAAAGCACATGGGGTGTGCGGTGCCTCTATATCGGGCAACATCACGACGGAGTTCGGATGACATCCGTGTTCGGTTCTCGGCTCGAACTTGGTTATGCTTGTCACGCCAGGCTTGATGGCCGTCATCTCGGGTTGGAGCACGTCCCCTTGATCCGTAGATTGATCTGGTCTGGCCGGCTCTATTATCCAGCTCCTGACGTAAGTCATATGTGTAGCCCGGAGCCGCTGCTTCTTTGCCTCTGCGGGGAGGTGGCGCGGGCTGGTGTTTGGCATAATTAGCCGCTTTGTCACGTCCACGTGGTGGTCGGTCTGGTTGATCAGCATGATTGTGTCCTGACGGTATTGGCTCAAGGGCTTCGTCATCAAATTATGGTAGTAGCTTGCGTTTTGGGTAGCCCTTTGTCGGGCGCTCGAGGCCGTATTTTTCGGTAGCTAGGACCTTGGTCCATCTGTCGTTGAGCGTATCTTGTTCGGCTTGAAGCTGTTGTTGTTTCTTTTTTAGGCTCCTCGTAGTGGTGATGAGCTGACGCTTGAAGCGTTATTGTTCGAGGGGTTCCTCTGGCACGATGAAATCTTCGTTGCCGAGGCTAACATCCTCCTCGGAGGCCGGTAGATAGTTACTATCTTTCGAATCCTCATGATCGACAAGTTCGTCGGAGTTGACTTGTCCCTCTTCCCTATCATCCTGCTCGAACGCAGGGTCGACGGGGTCTTCGGCATTGTCTAGAGTGTCATCATCTCTGGTGCCGGTGTTGCTGTCCTTCGCCCGACGCGATCATGAGCAGTGCCGCTGACGCCGACGCTTTGGTGGATCATCGACGGGCTTGTCCTAATCTAGATCTTGAGTGCCATCGTCGTCCTGTTTCTCAGGTGTGTCCACCATGTATACATCATAGGTAGAAGCGGCCGTCCAACGCCTAGTGATAGGCGGGTTTTGACCTGGTTCGGCTCCGGCATCGTCGTCCATACCATCGATGTCTTCAGAGGCGTAATCTAGCATGTCAGTTAGATCCTCGACAGTGGCTATTAAGTGGGTGGTGGGTGGGACGTAAAATTCCCTGCTCTCAGCCCCCAGTTTAGGCTGGTCGTAGTTCGGAGGTGATAGTTCCGTGATGGCGAGAGATCGCATTAGGTCTAGTGTCTCGTTTAAGAGCGAAAGCCGGACGGGCGTATGATGATCTGCGAAGCTAGGTTCAGTAATAACCACTTGACTGAGCTTAGTGGACGCAGACTTCGAGAGTTTCGAGTTGACGTCCAGAGGCGAGTCTGGCTCCCCGACGTCAGGAAGAGTCATGTTTGACTGCGGGTCTGCCGACAGTATAGTCGCCTCTGGGTCTCGGGCAGGAAGCTCCGTAATGGAAGCGAGTCCGGCAGGGTTTATCCTCCTGTCTTCGGGCAGAGTGGTCCGCCGTGGATCTAAGGACAGGGCAGGCATGAGAGTCGATCCTTGAGCGGAATCTGACGACGGATCCGACGGGTTTCCTTCATGTGGATGAAGAGTGGCGGCCGAGGCCGAGAACCCTTCGAAGACCAAGTCTCCTTGGATATCCGCGATGTAATTCAAGCTTCCAAACCTGATCTGATGACCAGGGGCGTAGCTATCGATCTGCTCGAGGTGACCAGTTGAATTGGCACACATAGCGAAGCCGCCAAACACAAAGAGTTGACCAGGGAGAAAAGTCTCCCCGGAAACAGCATCGTCGCTGACGACAAGTTGAGCCATCGATCCTTCTGTCGACGACACAGTGGAACTCTCAATGAAAGCACCAATGTCGGTGTCAAAACTGGCGGATCTTGGGTAGGGGGTCCCGAATTGTGCGTCTGAGGATCAATGGTAACAAGGGACGATGGGTACATGATGTTTACCCAGGTTCGGGCCTTCTTAAAAGAGGTAAAACCCTACGTCCTGCTTGATTATATTCGTTGAGTATAGGGGTTACAAGAGTTGATCTACCTCGAGATCATAATGGCTAAACCCTAGCTGTCTAGCCTATGAGAATTCTGATAGCCTCTACGGACTAAACCCTCCGGTTTATATACACACCAGAGGGATCTAGGGTTGTACAGAGTCGGTTTGCAGAGGAAGGAATAGTACACCCGGACACCAAACTTGCAGTCCACGCAAACAGGAGTCCTACCCGGACACGGGGGATAGTCTTCTATTTTTATCTTCATGGCCCATTAGTCTGGCCCATATCAAATAGTCCGGACACCTGAGGACCCCCTAATCCAGGACTCCCTCAACGGCCGGTCCTTGCAGAAGGTTAAAACAACAAACTTGATAATCACCGTTGTGGTTTTGCATAGGTAAGAACGGTTCTTGCTAGTTACCCATAGCAGCCACGTAAAACTTGAAACAACAAAGTAGAAGACGTCTAACTTGTTTTTGCAGGGTATGTTGTGATGTGATATGGTCAAGACGTGATGTGATATACTAATGATCCTTTCTTGTATTGTATCTACGTCAGTATTTTCCCCAAGGGGGAAGGGATGATGTAGTACAACGAAGGTAGGTATTTCCCTCAGTTATGAAACCAAGGTTATCGAACCAGTAGGAGAACCAAGCAACACTATGTAAACGATACCTGCACAGAAAGAACAAATACTTGCAACCCGACGCAAAAGAGGGGTTTTCAATCCCTCTCGGGTAAAAGATTGGTAAAGTGATAGATTGGTAGATGTAAATAAAATAAAAGCAAATAAAATTCAGCGAGGTATTTTTGGGTTTTTGATAATATAGATCTAAAAATAAAAGTTGCAAATAAATAAAAATCCAAATAGCAATATAGATCTGAAGATATATGATGAGAAAATAGACCCGGGGGCGTAGATTTCACTAGTAGCTTCTTTCGAGAAAATAGCATACGGTGGGTAAACAAATTACTATTGGGCAATTGATAGAACCTCAAATAATTATGACGATATCCAGGCTACTGTTCCGTTGAATTTTAATGCGTTCTTAGAGAAAGCTAAGTTGAAAGATGATGGTAGCAACTACAAGGACTGGGTCCGTAACTTGAGGATTAACCTCATTGCTGCACAGAGGAATTATGTCCTTGATGCACCGCTAGGTGACCCACCCACTCCCGCTAATCTAGACGTTGTGAACGCCTGGCAAACGCGGACTGATAACTACTCTATAGTTCAGTGTGCCATGCTTTACGGCTTAGAACCGGGGCTCCAAAATCGTTTTGAGCACCATGGAGCATATGAGATGTTCCAAGAGCTGAAATTGATATTTCAAGCTAATACCCGGGTTGAGAGATATGAAATCTCCAACAAGTTCTTCAGCTGTAAAATGGAGGAGAACAGTTCTGTCAGTGAACACATACTCAGAATGTCTGGGTATCACAACCAGTTGACTCAGATGGGAATTGAGCTCCTAGATGAGTGTGTTATTGATAGAGTTCTTCAGTCACTTCCACCAAGCTACAAAGGTTTCGTGATGAACTATAATATGCAAGGGATGACAAAAATGATTCCTGAGCTCTTCGCAATGCTGAAATCGGCGGAGGTAGAAATCAAGAAAGAGCATCGAGTGTTGATGGTTAACAGGACCACTAGTTTCAAGAAAAAGGGTAAGGGAAAGAAAGGGAACTTCAAGAAGAATGGCAAGCAAGTTGCCGCTCCCGTGAAGAAGCCCAAAGCTGGACCCAAGCCTGAGACTGAGTGCTTCTACTGCAAGGGTAATGGTCACTGAATGCGGAACTGCCCCAAATATTTGGCGGATAAGAAGGATGGCAAAGTGAACAAAGTTATATTTGATATACATGTTATTGATGTGTTCCTTACTAGTGCTCGTAGTAGCGCCTGGGTATTTGATACTGGTTCGGTTGCTCATATTTGCAACTCAAAACAGGAGCTGCGGAATAAATGAAGACTGGCTAAGGATGAGGTGACGATGCGCGTCGGGAATGGTTCCAAGGTTGATGTGATCGCCGTAGGCACGCTACCACTGCATCTACCTTCGGGATTAGTTTTAGACCTTAATAATTGTTATTTGGTGCCAGCGTTGAGCATGAACATTATATCTGGATCTTGTTTATTGCGAGACGGTTATTCATTTAAGTCATAGAATAATGGTTGTTCTATTTATAAGAGTAATATCTTTTATAGTCATGCACCCTTAGTGAATGGTCTATTCTTGTTGAATCTCGATTGTAGTGATACACATATTCATAATATTGATGCCAAAAGATGCAAAGTTGATAATGATAGTGCAACATACTTGTGGCACTGCCGTTTAGGTCATATTGGTGTAAAGCACGTGAAGAAACTCCATGCGGATGGACTTTTGGAATCACTTGATTATGAATCATTTGATACCTTTGAACCATGCCTCATGGGCAAGATGACTAAAACTTCGTTCTCCGGAATAAAGGAGCGAGCTAATGACTTATTGGAAATAATACATACCGATGTATGCAGTCCGATGAGTGTTGAAGCATGCGGCGGGTATCGCTATTTTCTAACCTTCACAGATGATTTGAGTAGGTATGGGTATATCTACTTGATGAAACACAAGTTTCAAACATTTGAAAAGTTCAAAGAATTTCAGAGTGAAGTGGAGAATGATCATAACAAGAAAATAAAATTTCTATGATCTGATCGCGGAGGCGAATATTTGAGTTACGAGTTTGGCCTTCATTTAAGACAATGTGGAATTGTTTCACAACTCACGCCACCTGGAACACCACAGCGTAATGGTGTGTACGAACGTCGTAACCGTTCTTTATTAGATATGGTGTGTTCTATGATGTCTCTTACCGATTTGCCTTTATCATTTTGGGTTTATCCATTAGAGACAGCCGCATTCACGTTAAATAGGGCACCGTCTAAATCCATTGAGACGACACTGTATGAACTATGGTTTGGCAAGAAACCTAAGCTGTCGTTTCTTAAAGTTTGGGGATGCGATGCTTATGTCAAAAGGCTTCAGCCTAATAAGCTCGAACCCAAAGCGAAGAAGTGCATCTTCATAGGATACCCTAAAGAAACTATTGGGTATACCTTCTACCACAGATCTGAAGGCAAGATCTTTGTTGCTAAGAATGGGTCATTTCTAGAGAAGGAGTTTCTCTCGAAATAAGTGAGTGGGAGGAAAGTAGAACTTGATGAGGTAGTTGTACCTCCTCTCGAATTGGAAAGTAGTACATCAGAGAAAACCGTTCCCGTGATGCCTACACCAACCAGAGAGGAAGCAAATGATTTTGATCATGAAACTTCAGATCAAGTTACTACTAGACCTCATAGGTCGACCAGAACACGTTCCGCACCAGAGTGGTATGGTAATCCTGTCCTGGAAGTTCTGTTGTTGGGTAACAGCGAACCTACGAACTATGAAGAAGCTATGACAAGCCCAGATTCCGACAAATGGCTTGAGGCCATGAAATCTGAGATAGGATCCATGTATGAGAACAAAGGGTGGACTTTGGTGGATTTGCCCGTTGATCGGTAAGCCATTGAGAATAAATGGATCTTCAAGAGGAAGACAGACGCTGATGGTAATATCATTGTCTACAAAGCTTGACTTGTTGCAAAAGGTTTTTGACAAGTTCAAGGGGTTGACTACGATGAGACTTTCTCAGCCGTAGCGATGCTTAAGTCTGTCCGAATCATGTTAGCAATTGCCGCATTTTATGATTATGAAATCTAGCAAATGGACGTCAAAACTGCATTCCTTAACAGGTTTCTTAAGGAAGAGTTGTATATGATGCAACCGGAAGGTTTTGTCGATCCTAAAGGTGCTAAGAAAGTGTGCAAGCTCCAGCGATCCATCTATGGACTGGTGCAAGCATCTCCGAGTTGGAATAAACGCTTTGATGAGGTGATCAAATTATTTGGTTCTATAAAAACTTATGGTGAAGCCTGTATTTACAAGAAAATGAGTGGGAGCTCTGTAGCATTTCTAATATTATATGTGGATGACATATTGCTGATTGGAAATGATATAGAATTTCTAGATAGCATAAAAGGATACTTGAATAAGAATTTTTCAATGAAAGACCTCGGTGAAGCTGCTTATATATTGGGCATCAAGATCTAGAGTGCTAGATCGAGACGCTTAATAGGACTTTCACAAAGCACATACCTTGACAATGTTCTGAAGAAGCTCCAGATGGAGCTGTCAAAGAAAGGGTTCTTGCTTGTGTTGCAAGGTGTGAAATTGAGTAAGACTCAAAGCCCGACCACGGCAGAAGATAGAGATAGAATGAAAGTCATTCCCTATGCCTCAGCCATAGGTTCTATAATGTATGCCATGCTGTGTACCAGACCTGATGTGTGGCTTGCCATAAGTTTGGCAGGGAGGTGCCAAAGTAATCCAGGAGTGGATCACTGGACAACGGTCAAGAATATTCTGAAGTACCTGAAAAGGACCAAGGATTTGTTTCTCATTTATGGAGGTGACGAAGAGCTCATCGTAAAGGGTTACGTCTATGCTAGCTTCGACACAGATCCGGATGACTAAGTCGCAAACCAGATACATGTTTATATTAAATGGTGGAGCTGTCAGTAGGTGTAGTTCTAAGCAGAGCGTTGTGGCAGGATCTACGTGTGAAGCAGAGTACATAGCTGCTTCGGAAACAGTGCATGAAGGAGTCTGGATGAAGGAGTTCATATCCGATCTAGGGATAATACCCAGTGCATTGGGTCCAATGACAATCTTTTGTGACAACATTGGAGCAATTGCCATAGCCAAGGAGCCCAGGTTTCACAAAAGAACCAAACACATCAAGCGACGCTTCAACTCCATTCGCGAATATGTCGAAGATGGAGACATAGAAATTTGTAAAGTGCAAACGAATCTAAATGTAGAAGACCCATTGGCTAAGCCTCTTCCACGAGCAAACATGATCAGCACCAAGACTCCATGGGTGTAAGATTCGTTACAATGTAATCTAGATTATTGACTCTAGTGCAAGTGGGAGACTGATGGAAATATGCCCTAGAGGCAATAATAAAGTTGTTTTTATTATATTTCCTTATTCATGATAAAGGTTTATTATTCATGCTAGAATTGTATTGACCGAAAACTTAAATACATGTGTGGATACATAAACAAATACTGTGTCCCTAGTGAGCCTCTACTAGACTAGATCGTTGATCAAAAGATGGTTAAGGTTTCCTAACCATAGACATGAGTTGTCATTTGATAACGGGATCACATCATTAGGAGAACGATGTGATGGACAAGACCCAACCGTTAGCATAGCATACGATCGTTCAGTTTATTGCTATTGCTTTCTTAATGTCAAATACATGTTTCTTCTACCATGAGATCATGCAACTCCCGGACCCCGGAGGAATGCCTTGTGTGCCATCAAACGTCACAACGTAACTGGGTGATCATAAAGGTGCTCTACAGGTATCTCCGAAGGTGTTTGTTGAGTTGGCATGGATCGAGACTGGGATTTGTCACTCCGTATGACGGAGAGGTATCTCTGGGCCCTCTCAGTAATACAACATCACAAGAAGCTTGCAAGCAAAGTGACTAAGGAGTTAGTTACGGGATGATGTATTATGGAACGAGTAAAGAGACTTGCCGGTAACGAGATTGAACTAGGTATGGAGATACCGACGATCGAATCTCGGGCAAGTAACATACCGACAGACAAAGGGAACTACGTATGTTGTCATAAAGGTTCGACCGATAAAGATCTTCGTGGAATATGTAGGAACTAATATGGGCATCCAGGTCCCACTATTGGTTATTGACCGGAGAGGTGTCTCAGTCATGTCTACATCATTCTCGAACCCGTACGGTCCGAACACTTAACGTTCGTTGATGATATAGTATTATATGAGTTATGTATATTGGTGACCGAATGTTGTTCGGACTCCCGGATGAGATCACAGACATGACGAGGATCTCCGGAATGGTCCAGAGGTAAAGATTGATATATAGGATGATATGGTTGGGCCAAGGGGTAAGGCCCACGGGGCTTTAGGTCGGTGCAAAAGGAAGTTTTGTGGAGGTCAGGGACCGGACGCCAGGGACCCTGGCGTCTGGCCCTGGGCCAGACGCCGAGGCCCATGGCGTCTGGGCCAGACGTCAAGGACCGTGGCGTCTGGTACTGGAAACCGAGAAGGACAGTTTCTTGCGTTCTAATACATCTCCAACGTATCTATAATTTATGAAGTATTCATGCCATGTTTACAACAATTTTATATGGTTTTGGTATGATTTGATTAGAACTAACCCAGACTGACGCTGCTTTCAGCAGAACTACCGTGGTGTCGTTTTTTGTGCAGAAATAAAAGTTCTCGGAATGGGCTGAAAATTTACGGTGATTTTTTATGGACCAAAAGAGACCCCCGAAGCACAAGAGCTAGGCCAGGAAGTGGACCAGGAGTCCACAAGCCCTCTAGGCGCGCCCACCCCACTAGGGTGCGCCCCCTGGCTTGTGGACACCTCGGGCACCCCCCTGACTTGTTTCCAACGCCAAAAATTCTTATAAATACGGAAACCCCCAAAAAGAACCCTAGATGAGAAGTTCCGCCGTCGCAAGCCTCTGCGGCCACCAAAAACCAATCGGGATCCCGTTCCGGCTTCCTGCCGGAGGGAGAAACCATCACCGGAGGCCATCTTCATCATCCCGGTGGTGTCCATGACGAGGAGGGAGTGGTTCACCCTCGGGGCTGAGGGTATGTACTAGTAGCTATATGTTTGATCTCTCTCTCGTGTTCTTGATTTGGCACGATCTTGATGTACCGCGAGCTTTGTTATTATATTTGGATCATATGGTGTTTCTTCCCTCTCTATCTCTTGTTATGATGAATTGAGTCTTGCTCTTTGAGGTTTCGTTATGTCAGATTGAGTATTGGATTTGAGAACACTTGATGTATGTCTTGCGATGGGATATCTGTGGTGACAATGGGATGTTCTATTGATTCACTTGATGTATGTTTTGGCACTCAACTCGCGGATTCCTGAGGTGACATTGGGGTAATCTATGCATAGGGGTTGATGCACGTTTTTGTCCTACACTCTCCGATAGAAACTTTGGAGTGATTCTTTGTTGCACGTTGAGGGATTGTTATATGATCTAATTATGTTATCATTGTTGAGAGAATTTGCACTAGTGAAAGTATGAACCCTAGGCCTTGTTTTCAAGCATTGCAATACCGTTTTTGCTCACTTTTGTTACTAGTTACCTTGCTGTTTTTATATTTTCAGATTACAAAAACCTATATCTACTATCCATATTACACTTATATCACCATCTCTTCGCCGAACTAGTGCACCTATACAATTTAACATTGTATTGGGTGTGTTGGGGACACAAGAGACTCTTTGTTATTTGGTTGTAGGGTTGTTTGAGAGAGACCATCTTCATCCTACGCCTCCCACGGATTGATAAACCTTAGGTCATCCACTTGAGGAAAATTTTCTACTGTCCTACAAAACTCTGCGCTTGGAGGCCCAACACGAGTCTACAAGAAGAAGGTTGCGTAGTAGACATCAAGCTCTTTTCTGGCGCCGTTGCCGGGGAGGTGAGTGCTTGAAGGTATATCTTTAGATCTTGCAATTGAATCTTTTAGTTTCTTGTTTTATCACTAGTTTTGTTTATAAAAGAAAACTACAAAAAAATGGAATTGAGGTTGCCACATATAATTCATCTTTATAATGTCTTTCTTGAAAACGATGGATCAGAAAATTGTGCCAAATTGTTAGAAGAAGAAGTCAATAAAATGTTTGGCACTAAATCTTTGAATGATGAGCATGATTGCAATGTTGTTATTGTGAATTCTTTGAATACCCATGATGCTAATGATATGCAAAGCCATAAGCTTGGGGATGCTATGTTTGATGAAGATGATATTTTTAGTCCCCCAAGTTTTGATGAGAATATTTATTATGATGATAGCATGCCTCCTATTTATGATGATTATATTGATGAAAGTGGGTTTGGAAGAGTGTCAACTCTAGGTAGTATTGATCCCACTATTTTGGAGGGTGTTGAATCTTTTCACAATATTGATAAAAGTGGATTTGGAGAGGTCATGACTTTATTTAGTGATGAATCCACTCTTTTGGAAGAGGTTTCAATTGATTATTATGAGAACAAAGTTGCTATCTATGATGATTATTGTGATGACATGTATGATATAAAGAATAACGAGAACCATGAAACTTGTCATCATGATTTTAATTTTCAATTGGATTATGCCTCACATGATAGTTATGTTGTTGAATTTGCTCCCACTACTATTCATGATAATAAATTTGCTTATGTGGAGAGTAATAAAATTTCTATGCTTGTGGATCATGAAAAGAATGTTGTATGTGATAGTTATATTGTTGAATTCATTTATGATGCTACTGAAAATTATTATGAGAGGGGAACATATGCTTTTACATATTGCAATAATATCAAGTTTCCTCTCTATGTGTTGAAAGTTTTGAAGTCATGCTTATTTTGCCTTCCTATGCTAGTTGATTCTTGTTCCCATAAATTGTTTGCTCACAAAATCCCTATGCATAGGAAGTGGGTTATACTTAAATGTTCTAGTCATATGCTTCATGATGCTCCCGTTATGTTTCAATTCTTATCTTTTATGTGAGCATCATTGAAATCATCGTGCCTAGCTAAAAATGCATTAAAGAAAAGCGCTTGTTGGGAGACAACCCAACATTTACCCCTACTATTTTTGTGTGTTAACATGATTAAGATACTTTATAAATCATGTTGTATAGCTTTTGTTTCAATAAAGTGCCAAGTAAAGCCTTTGGGATAGTGTGGTTGATAGTTGATTTGATTCTGTGCAAAAACAGAAACTTTTGTGTCCATTAGCAGAATTTTGATAATTGACATATGCGACGCAAAATTCTGAATTTTTTCCACATGATGTATATACAAAATTTCTACGTTGTCCTAATTTTTAAGAATATTCGGAGTTAGAGAAGTATGACCTTAATTCATATCTTTATGTATTGTTCTGTTTTTGACAGATTCTGTTTGCAATACATAGTTTGCTTGTTTTCTGGTTTCTATGGCTTAATTGCTTAATATAAATTGTGGAAATGATAAGTTACAGTAGGAATTGTGTGAGAACAATTATGAATCTTGTCTTTGACAGTACCCAAGTGAATGATTTGTTTTATTATACTAACGGATCTCACGAAGGTTTTGTTAAGTTTTGTGTGATTGAAGTTTTTAAGTTTTGGGTGAGATATCGATATGAGGAGACTAAGGAGTAACAAGAGCCTAAGCTTGGGGATGCCCAAGGCACCCCAAGGTAATATTCAAGGAAGATCCAAGCAACTAAGCTTGGGGATGCTCCGGAAGGCATCCCCTCTTTCATCTTCAACATTATCGGTAAACTTACTTGGAGCTATATTTTTATTCGTCACATGATATGTGTTTTGCTTGGAGCATCATTTTATTTTATTAGTATTTGCTTGCTGTTATTTAGAGTAATGTTTTGCATCTTTTATTTCAATAAAAATGTCAAGTATAGCCTTTACCATGCTTATTTTGCAAGTCTATATTTTGCTGTTTGAAAACAGAAAGTTTGTTGTTATGTTTTGAAGATTTGTGAATAGTCAGGACATGATAAAATCTTTAAATTTTTACACATTGAGCTACAACAAATTTTCTACAGTGTAGTAATTTTTCAGAATTTTTTGGAGTTTGGGAAGTATGACTAATATTGCACTCTTTACAGACTATCCTGTTTAGACAGATTGCTGTTATGTTTGCATATGTTTGCTTGTTTAATGATTCTATTAGAGGATGGGAGTATTAAATATGCAGAGGCATTTAGTATACAATGTCAAATTATAATTTTAGTGATTTTCTACAGTAGAGAATGATAAGGTTTTACATGGATTTATACTAACTTATGTCACGAGTTCTTGTTAAGTTTTGTGTGCATGGAGTTTTTAAGATTCCGGGAAACTATGATATGAGAGGAATTAAGGAGACACAAGAGCTCAAGCTTGGGGATGCCCAAGGCATCCCTAGTTAATATTTCAAGAAGTCTCAAGCATCTAAGCTTGGGGATGCCCCGGTTGGCATCCCACCTTTCTTCATCAACAATCATCGGTTAGCCTCGGTTGAGCATATGTTTTTGCTTCTTCACATGATATGTGCTATCCTTGGAATGTCATTTTATTTTGTTTTGCTTGCTGTTTTAATAATATCCCAAGATCTTAAATTTTTAAATGGGAGAGAGTCTTCACATAGCTACCTAATTATTTAACTACTCACTGATCTCCACTTTTATCTTTTTGGAGTAGTTTGTCATTTACTCTCGTGCTTCAGTTATATCCTATGAGTAAATGGTTGAATGAATTGAATATAATAAATCTGAAATTATATATGTTTCATATGCTTATCCCATGGGAAGTAATGACTTCACATATAAGAAGTATATGTGGTAAATTTATTGAAAGTTAGCGAACATAGTATTGGTCACTTGAACAATTCACGAAAGAATATTGAAGGAAGAGAGATTTCACATATAAATATACTATCTTGGACATCTTCTATGATTGTGAGCCTCATTAATTATTTTCAAAGTTGAGCAAATTAGTTGAAGATGGACAAGGAAGACAACATAATGAGTTATGCTTGGGTATATTTGTATAGAAGTTATATTGTTATGGATCCTCCAACATGTGGTGCTTGCTATTTAGAATCTTTTGCTAGACAAAATTTCTATACTAAGCGGGAATACTGCTTGTGCATCCAAAATCCTTGAACCAAGTTTCTTCCATGAGTGTCCACCATATCTACCTATATGGGGTATTTACCTGTCGTTCGAAGGAAATTTGCATGTGCCACCTCTAATCATTCAAATTAGCATCTGTTTTGTGTGCCCGTACCGCTCATGAAGTAGCAGGGGGTGGTCAGTGTCTTCCATGCTAAGTGGGTTACTCTCACGATGGGTGTTTATTCACTTGTCATTGCACGAGAGAGGCTGGTAATAGGGATGCCCAGTCCTATGATCAAAACAAAAAATAACGAAACAAACTCCCCTGGAAAGTTGATTGTATGGAGGGCACCCGAGGATTCGGCTAGCCATGGCTTGTGTTTGAATGGTTGAGGGGGAGTAAACTTTACCTTTCTGCTTGGGAACCGCCTATAATGTGTTTAGCATGGAAGATATTGAGAACTCTCAGTCGTTACGTTGACAGGAAAGGCATGCCACTCAAAATGTATTCATCTATGTTTTAAGATTCAAGCTCTGGCACCTCTACAAATCCCTGCTTCCCTCTGCGAAGGGCCTATCTTTTGCTTTTATTTTTGTTGAGTCAATTTCTTATTCCAACCTATTCTTTAGTTGACAAGCATCATGTGATGGGGAAAGATCTAAACATATATGAGCATTCAAATATATTTGATCATGAATTATTATTGTTGACAATTATCTATATGATAAATAAGTTAGGAGGCGAAACATTAAGCCCCTATCTTTCTCTCTGTTCGATGGATGCTATTTGTTCTAAAAATATGATTTGAGTGGTAGCAATCATGGAAGACTATATGATAGTTGAGTATGTGGAATTTGCTAAATCAAAGTTCTTACATAGACCCTTCCTGAAAATAAGATGAATTGCAATTGTTTGATGACTGAGAGCATAGTTTGTTAGTTTTCAAGAAAGTTTATGGTCTATGCTTTCACATGTGAATAGCTTGCTACTTGATCATGAGAAGTTTTATGAGATGAGCTACTGTTTATGATATATAATGATGCTAGAAAAAGTGATTGAAATTATCATTGATCAAACTTGTGCACTTGCTAGCATTCACACTTCATAAATTATTTCTTTTATCATTTACCTACTCGAAGACGAGCAGGAATTAAGCTTGGGGATGCTGATACGTCTCCAACATATCTATAATTTATGAAGTATTCATGCCATGTTTACAACAATTTTATATGGTTTTGTGGGGGATATACCCCGCAGTATGACCCGGCCTAATGTATGACCCGGCCGGAACGTGGAGACTCACTGGTGACCCGGATGAAGCTTGGCGACTTACTGGTCTGGCGACTCACCGGTGACCCCGATGGCGGGTCAGACGAAGAATAAGGCCCAAGGCCCAAAAGGCGACTTAGGAGAAGGCTGGCTCAAGGTACGGTATCCGGTGGGCCGGCTTGAGAGGAAAGAGATAAGGAATATTTCCCTTACAAGGGAAGCAAGACTAGGATTCCACTTGTAATAGAGTAGTCCTAATCCTACTAGGACTATTCATGTAAGCCGTCCCTTCAACTTATATAAGGAGGGGCAGGGCACCCCAAGGGGGACAGGTTAAGACAGACAAGTCAATAGCTCTCGAGGTAGAGGTAGCGAAAGAGCACCCTTGTAATCGTGAGCATCATCATCATCAATATCAATGAAGCAGGATGTAGGCTTTTACCTCCACCGTGAGGGGCTGAACCTGGGTAAAACCTCGCGTCTCTCGATTCCGACCAACCCCTTCAAGCTACTACCTAGTTGCGATGGCCTCACCACTAAGTCTTTTCACGGGGACATCTTGTCGTGACAAAACCACGACAGTTGGCGCTCACCGTGAGGCCAGCGCACGATGGTTTCATGTTCTTGGAGGGAGCTTTTCAGGGATCATGAAGCTCGCGATTGATCAGATGGAAAAGCGCCAGCACGGAAAGCGCGCAGGATAACCCGACATGGGAAAGCCTTGGACAAAGCTGGTAAATTCATCGTTTTGTGATCAGTGTTATGGTTAACCTCGGAGCTGTTAGTACGAGATCAGGGATGAGAGATTTAGGGTTGCGCGCGTGGCTGCACGCGACCAGGTGATCCGTCTGGATCGATTTTCGCTGCTCTACGAAGTCGCCGAGACCGACAGGAAGTTTCCCTTTGCACCGCTGCAGAAATCCAGCAAAGGCGTCTCATTTTCCGGATCAGAGGCAAACCTCGCTGCAGCCGCGTATGGCCAGTCAAGAAAACACGGCCACATCTTACCGTCTACGGATAAGTACACAAGACCCGAATTGCTGCTACATACTACTGATACACATCAAATCAGAAGGCTCCAAGTCCTGAGGGAATCATCCATGCTTTGTGACATAGGGTCAAATCCAAGGAACCATCATGTACTACTTCAACTAGTACATAGTAGTTACTACTAGCATGGATTACGTGAAGCTACTGTGTTGGTCTTCAATTTTTACGGCCACTCCAAAAGCTACCAGATCAGGCGCACAAACCGACTACGATGGTACATTCGATAATTTTGGATGAGTAGAGTCCAGGATTGGACTGGGAAAAAGAAAAAAAAGAAAAAAGGCCATGACCCGGACACGGATGGTCCACGGGCTCGGTCTCCTCCTGGCTCCTGCGACCCGCCTTCGTTGAAGCCGCACCAACAGCCGCCCTCTTGTCGCTCCGCCTCCGCATTGCTCCACGCTAAGCTGCCACCTCCGCCGGCCGTTTTCAAGACGCCACCATCGAGCCTCCACAGTTTTCGCCTACCTCCGTGGCTTCGGGCCGGCCAATCTGCCTTCACGGCCTCGCCTACAAGCCGCCAGCTTGCCGCAGTTGGAGCCAACAGAATGCGCCTTGACCCGGACTCCTCCACTATTGCTGCATGGTTGTAGCCACGGATCGAGCTGCCGACCACCACGAGCCGCCCGTGCTCCGCCGGATTCCACCTCTGCCTCCGTGGCCTCGAGCGGTCCTTTGTTCGGCCTTGTTGAGCCGCCGGCCGCTGTCGTCGCCGTAGCTCCGCCGCCTTGGTCAGCCGCCCCGTCGGCCCGCCGCAGTCCTCCGTCGCTTCAAGCCGCCATCTGCGAGCTGCCGTCGCCGCGCCTAGTTTTGGCCTTGAGCCGCTCGCGTCCACTGCGAGCCGCCGTTGCCGCGTCTTGCTCCGGCCTTGAGCCGCCCGCGTCCACAGCTGAGCCGCCATCGCCGCACCGCGTTCCGGCCTTGGGCCGCCTAAGATGGCCCTTGCCACTGCTTCAAATCGGCCGCCTCTCCGCCCGGTCTTCAATCACGCCGCCTCAGCCGCGGACGCGCCAAACCGTCGTCGCCTCTCGCGGCCCCGCCTCGGTCACAGCGAGTCGCCTCTCGCGGCCCCGCCTCGGTCACAGCGAGTCGCCTCCGTGGCCGGCCTCCACCTCCAAGCTGCTGACCACCCGCCTCTGTTGAGCCGCCCTGTGCGTCGCGACCAGCCTTGTCGGGTGCCTACTCAGCCGCAGTTGTCGCCTCGAGCCAGCCTTGCCGTCTCCTCCGCCATGCCTCTGATCCGCCGGAGTCGTCCCTGCCATTTCCACGGCTGTGCGGCAAGTCGCCATGGCCTTCAACGCCTCGAGTCGCCGCCACCAGAGAGCCGCCCCGCGCCGTGAGCCGCCCGGCCTCCCTCGCGACTCGCCTCACTCTGCCTCGCCGCAGACTTCCTCAGCCATAGCCGCACCCGAGCCGCTGCAGCTGCGCCTGCCCCGCTCCGGCCAACGCCGGCTCATTGCTACCATTCCCGCTGGTTTCCACCTCCGAGCCAACGCTGCCATTTTCGCCTTGAGACGCCACCTTTGCCTCGCTCCGCCTTCAAGCTCTTTCAATGCGAGTCAGCGTCAAGCAGCCGCCAAGGTCAGAAGCTGCACGTTCGTGTTTGTATTATATCTGACAGAGGAGAATGTACATGAGCATGGGTGCTTGAAAGCAAAAAGTGGACTTCAGAGGAAAAGGCTGCTCTTAGAGTTGGTTTAGCCATGTTTTATGGATAAGGGAAGGACCGCCAATAAGAACTGAGCTACTCCTAAGAGGAATGATCACCCAATGGCAATGAGCTCAAATTCTCCCAATTGCTTCGGGTGTTGATGACGAATTTGTTGATGAGCAGCCTAAAACATCAGCGTTAAGGGAACTGCGGAATGTTTTCAATTCCAAAGGAATCTCGGTCAAGGATTACACCTACACCTGGTTGACTGTATTCTAAGGGACGAAGCCCTGACACATTGCTGCTAGAAGACATGCAAAAGGAGTTCTAGAAAATGGAGAGTGATGATATTAAAATCTTTACAAAATCTCAAGATGCTGAATTGGCACATATGATTTGGTCCAATTGCCGTGAAGTTGCTTCATCCAAAAGATATATCAGGTGATACCCATCTTATCTATTTCATCTATATACAGTAATCTGTCTGCGAATGGTTACTTTGGCTTGCAATATTTTTATGCAGGGCAATTATTTATGACAAAAGTGTTGTTATACCACGGATACGGAGCGCACCAGCATCATTCTGCACTGGCGTTCATCCGTGTCGCGCTGATTAACGAATGTGCGTAAGCCGCCACCCGTGCAACTCGGTTTACATCAACTCGCCGGGGCTATGTCCGCGGTCGTCCGTCCACGCCCGTGGCCGACTCGCCCCCGTGGTTCGCTTTACATCAACACGCGGCCAACTCATCCGTCCGCGCCCGCAGCAGACTATCCAGTCCGCACTAGCTTACGACGCTGTGGCTGACACGCCCATCCGCGCGGCCTCTAATGCCACGACTGACTCCTCCGTCCGCACCGGCTTACAAGCCACAGCCGATTTGCCCGTCCGCACAAGCTGCTTATTGAGCGCGCGCGAGTCGCCGCTCCTGTGGCCCGGTCTATTCCAACAACTCTGAAGCAAGTCATGATATATTATCAGCCTCCGCCTGCACCGGATGGCTTAATGGACATGCGCACAAGTCCCCTCCACCGTGATTTGGTTATACTTCAACAACCAGCTGGGATGAACCACTGGCCAGATTACTGACACAAATCATACGGGATCATTTATAACCCATCATGGTCGACCTCAACCTTCCGTGGATTCGCATCGCATTATCAACGCCAAAGATATACAATGAGTGTCGCAAAGATCATCAACTCGCCTCCTCGCCTCCAGTTTCAACACATTCCAGCGTTCCGCTGTTCAAACTCTATGCCCGTTTATATCACGATCAAGTATGGAGAATCTCAAGTGAACTCCTCGAGTCGTCTTAAGACTCGGGGGCTACACAGACACGACTCAGCAAAATTTTGCCAGTTTCAGCAAATTCAAGAAACCCGGGTCATTGGAGGGAACATAACCCGGTCCCGGAGGCTACTGCCACATTGATGAACATTTAAGGGCCGTCAGAAAATTTCCAGTTTAAAAAGTGCCTGGCAATCAAAAAGTTCCGGCTCAATAGAAGAGTTCCGGGTTATCAAAAAAGATTCCGGTTCAAAATTCGGCTCAAGGGAAATCTGTCTCCCATAAAGTTTTGAGCTCTCAATATCCGGCTCAACATCCGGTTTAGGAGGAGGCCATCTCTTGCAAGTTCGAGTTCTCAGAAAAATTAAAGGTTGCCAAAGAGAACTTGCTGCCATGATGCGGAGGTTCAAACATGAGCGTCCTGCCTTATTGACTTATCATATTATGATCAACTTAACAAAGCCGGCATCCCTGAAACTCGGGGCCTCTGTCATTTCATTTCTGTGCATCTAAGTCTTTGTTAATTGATCATAAGGTGACTTGGGGGCTTCCAACCCACTGGGTTTAGCTTTCATACCCTCTTGACCAGCATGAAACGCCACATTATGGGTTAAACCTGCCTGTTTACAACTTGCTACTCTGCCAGGTGACCTGCCGAACTCTTGACAAGTCAATCTTTTTTAAGACCCTGAACTCGTCAAGGTTAAAACGGTGGTTTTGTGTCACGTGAGAGCCGGCTTACAGTGAGCTAGGATAAACTCACCTGTCTGTTTAGTGCTACTCCGCTATATGGCCCGTCGTACTCTTAACAGTTAATCTTTTTTAAGACCCTGAACTTGTTAAGGTTAAAACGACGGATTTATGTCATAGGAGGCCGGCTTACAGGGTAAAAACGGCTATGCGGCCTTGAAAGTAAACATGAGGCCCGTGAGCCAACTTTTTTCGGTCGTGCCTTAAAAGCCGGCTTAACAAATATTTGAGATTTGCATGTTCTCTGTTTTGGTCTTTTCAGACTTGTTATGCTTTCAATTTTTTGCTTTTAAGCAAATTTTGAATCCCCGGGTCATACTGGCTCCGGGTTATCTTGCTCATATTTGAGTCTTTGGGTTATCACCCGTCCTGGCTTTTGACTTTAAGTCGCCAGTATAATTTTGGCTATAAGCCACCATTATAATCTTTTCAATGATTGTTCATAACCATGAGTCTCTGGGTTATAACCCGCATTGGATTCAAGCCTTAAAAGCTGGTCTTTTCTGTCGAGCCTTAACATCAGACTTATGAATTATATAATTGTGCCTATTTGCAATTTTTATAACATCTCTGTTTGCAGGGATTATCAGTTCTTGATTTTTACAAAGGCTATAAGCCGCCGGGTTACAAAAATCCCAGATTACAATGAATGAGCATTAAGTCGCTATCGGCCAAGAGCCATCGGGTATTTAACTATGGATTTACTTGTCAACAAACAAGATCTTGTGATTATAAGTCGCCCACGAGCAAATTGCTGAGTCTTTTCCCAACTATGGCGGATTGATGAAAAGTACAATTGTTCAAAGGACAAATATTCATTACAGGTTTTCATACCGGATTATATTATTCAAATTTTTAAATAGCCAAACATGGCTGGATTTTTATTATGGTTGTCATAACCAGTATTGAATGATTGAGGTTTTCATATCGGATTATATTATTCAAATCTTTAATAGCCAAACATGGCTGGATTTTATTATGGTTATCATAATCAGTATTGGATGATTGAGATTTTCGAAGGCCCTTTCAGAGCAACGGCTATTATTCCTTCATCCGAAAATACCAGCTCACAACAGAGAGCATGGTGCAATATTGATATGCAAAGCATTTAGCAATATCGTCCAGACAGTGGATATGATTTATTCTACAATGGAAAGAATAGTCCCAAGTCGCTGCAGGCATACGACCCGGCACTTGGGGGCTACATTATTCAGATCAAGATTATATCAAGTATGTAAGTCCCATGTCACTGCAAGCATGTCCCATGGCACTTGGGGGCTAATGCAAGGTCATTTTTAACTCACCTCATTGAAGACCCGACGCATCACATAGTGATGAGCCGGCCCTTGGGGGCTGTTAATTGCTCCTATCAAAAATTCAAAGTAAAGTCCTAGCTCGGTATTATCTTACTGAGCCGGCCCTTGGGGGCTACACGTTGCTGCTCAAGTCTACATAATCAGATCTACAAAGTCCTTGCTCATTATTGCATAACTAGGTGATACCCCGCGCGTTGCTACGGTAAAGTATGCTATGAATTTTCTTTGAAAAATAAAACACATGAATACATAGTATCAAAACATATAGCTCAATATTGTATGTGGCAGTAGGAACAATAAATAAGCAACCCTATAGAGCCCCTTATTGTGTAAAATAAATGGCAGCGATAACATATCACTGTTGTTTGGTTCTCACGTCAGTGTGCAACCGCAAGCACCAATATTCCACGGTGAAAACCATTGGAAGGTTAATATGTTGCAATGGATATATGTGCTGATGTTAATCCGGTCCTTTAAGATTATACGTGTGTGAGAGACAAAAAGAAGGGCAAAAATGGTGAGCAATATTTAGCAAATCACTACGTAGACCTACAAAAATCTGGAAAACCACATAATAATAATTAATGTTAAATATTGACTGTATTAAATTTCCATTTAAATCCTACATATTTGGTTAATTGAAAGATCTATACTACCCACCTAGTTATTTGCCAGCTGTACATAACCAATGATGTATGAGAACCATGTTAAACTGCATGTAGTATGTCGGTGCCATGTTAAACTGCAAAAAGATTTAAACGATCAAGGTTAAACTGGTAAGTGGTGGTGGCTAAGTATAAGTATAGGTATTATTTTTCAGTTCTCTCCATTGTTCCATGATCCACGTTCCTATACACAAAAGTTAATCAGAGGATGTTGGATAGTATGAACTGTCGTATACGGCTGGTGAAGTGTAATCATAAAAGAAAATAGAACTATAAGTTGAATGAGAAAAACAGCGAGAATACATGTCCAAACTGGAATTCTTAAGTCATAGGTGATCAGTGAGATAGAAAGCTGATGCTGCTCCATTGGTGATATCTTGAGACGACCACCAACACACTTGCGGTCGGCGACAATTCTTCAAAATTAAGAAACATGTACATCAAACATTTTTTTTTCAGCAGTCTAGGAGAGGCTTCACAATTTTCATTTATAAAGAAGAACGTTAACTTGTCAGTACATAAGTTGAATATGCTGACAGAGATAGCCCTGTATGGAGAACAAAAAAAGGTTAATTAAGGTGAGTTACTGAAATTTCAAAGACATAAGGCAAAAGTGAAAATGGGGCCACAACTACTGGATGCTAGACAGCAGTATACTCTTGTCAATCAAATACAATGGTCCTTATTCAAGGGGAAAGTAAATTGTTCTTAGAATGAGACTGCTAAATCATTGGTTGAAATCATAACTTTGGAAAGTGTAGTAGTGCACATGCGAGCCTTTCATTCAGCTATGCCCATTCGTGATGCCTACCTACAAACAACACAATTTCATCGTAAGCATTTGTATCATAAGAAAATCAATGCCCCATATGACATAAAATGTGGAGAACATACATGGTAATATTCTGGCTGCATCTGTAGCAATGGCCTGTCGGCAAACAACACTTGAGAAACAGTAAATTTCCATCAAACCTGGCTGAGAAAAAAGATATGGTAGATCATGATGAGTGAGGTAACTGTCCAAGCATCATTCACCGTCTAGTTTCAAGGAAGATTAACAGTGCATCGGCCAACTTATAGTTCTTCCTTGTTGTAGCGAATTAATTGCAGAAGGAAAAACACCGACCCTTACTCCAATCAAACCAAAACACACCTTGTATTTGGCACATGAACAAATTTAATTGGTATGAAGCAAGAGTCCATAAATTGGGGATTAATAAATACTACATCATAGTCTCGAAGAGTGAGCAGTTGATAAGGGAGGAGGATGTCCCCGCAGATGGATATCGGTGGCCGTGGCGAGGCTCCCGATTTGTACTGCACAACAAAAAGTGACAAACAGGGGGCGGATACCCTATATGAGCGCTAGATCAGATCGAATTGGACCTGGCCTATGCATGGCCGGAAGGAGGCGGGGATGGATGCGACTTACGTGTAACTTGCCCGCAAGGATGCTTGATGCTCGTTTGCTTGAATTTCCACCCATCCTCCAGATCGATCATCTGGGGATCCTGCTCTTGCCCTGCCATCGCCGCTGTAGCCATCCGTTTGACCCTCAACGGCGGCTGCAAACACTCGAGGAGGCTGAGTTCTGTTGCATCCGTCAGCACGTGGGGTTTGTGTTGATCGGGAGAGGGATGGGGAACAGGAGACATGGCGGCCAGCTTATGAGACGGAGGGATTCGGTCGTACGAAGGACGTTTCAATTGGAGGAGGTTCGCTTCCGCTTCCGCTTCCTTTTCTTTTTTATTTGAGGATCGTTCGCTTCCGCTTCAGCTTCCCTGGTTGAGGAAGGATGAGGGGTGTGCATGGGGGATAAAATCTTTGGGCTGCAGATCCTAGCCATCTGTGGTCAATCGAATGGCTGAAAAGAATTGGGGTGACGTGGAGGCATGAGAATGCAGGAAAATCAAGTAGTGGGGGGCTCCTATTTAGATATAGTAGATGACCCGGCACTTGGGGGCTACACATGGGAAGTACAAAGTGTTCAGTTTATGATTGGCGACTTACATGAACAACCTGGATTTCTCCGAAGTTGCAGCATTTATATTAAAACAAGTCTTAAGCTATCACTACGTTCTCCTCTTAAGACTTGGGGGCTACAGGTGATATGCATATAAGGGAGGAACATCTTCAAATTCTCAGTTTTGAGTAAACCAGGTATCATATTCTTATTGGAGGAATTTGCAAAGTTTATTTCTTCCAAGCTATTCATAGAAAGGCTTGGAGAGTCGACTCAACGATTGGAAGCTATATTTACAAAAGCAAGCACCAAGTCGCCATAAGATTGACCCGGCGTCAGCAACAATTATGACCCGATATCATCCGTTTTTATAACCCCGGCAATTTTGGCAATTATAACTCGGCAAGCTTGACATCCTCAAGCCGGTTGAAAATCAGATGAATATGTCAAGACCAATATTTTTGTCAAGTCAGAGCATTGGAAGCCGAATCAAATGGATTATTTTTTACAATATTTTTCTGCAAGAAACCAATATCAGCAAATTGATTTTGAAGCTGGCCTATTGACCCGGACTTTTCAGAAGAAGGGCCTGGATTTTTTGTATTGAAGCAAATGACAAGGGCTTAAGGATGATCAGGTGCTGGCTCAGAAGAACTCTTAATCCGGAGCACAACCTGTCAAATTTGTTCTTGTGTTTATTTTGCAGATCAGTTTAACATGGATAAATCCAAATTAAACTAGGGGCTAATGTCGGGGATATACCCCGCAGTATGACTCGGCCGGAACGTGGCGACTCACTGGTGACCCGGATGAAGCTTGGCGACTTACTGGTCTGGCGACTCACCGGTGACCCCGATGGCGGGTCAGACGAAGAATAAGGCCCAAGGCCCAGAAGGTGACTTAGGAGAAGGCTGGCTCAAGGTACGGTATCTGGTGGGCCGGCTTGAGAGGAAAGAGATAAGGAATATTTCCCTTACAAGGGAAGCAAGACTAGGATTCCACTTGTAATAGAGTAGTCCTAATCCTACTAGGACTAGTCATGTAAGCCGCCCCTCCAACTTATATAAGGAGGGGCAAGGCACCCCAAGGGGGACAGGTTAAGAGCACCCTTGTAATCGTGAGCATCATCATCATCAATATCAATGTAGCAGGATGTAGGCTTTTACCTCCACCGTGAGGGGCCAAACCTGGGTAAAACCTCGCGTCTCTCGATTCCGACCAACCCCTTCAAGCTACTACCTAGTTGCGATGGACTCACCACTAAGTCCTTTCACGGGGACATCTTGCGGTGACAAAACCACGACAGTTTGGGTATGATTTGATTAGAACTCACCCATACTAACGCTGTTTTCAGCAGAACTACCGTGGTGTCGTTTTTTGTGCAGAAATAAAAGTTCTCGGAATGGGCTGAAAATTTATGGTGATTTTTTATGGACCAGAAGAGACCCCCGAAGCACAAGAGCTAGGCCAGGAAGTGGACCAGGAGTCCACAAGCCCTCTAGGCGCGCCCACCCCCCTAGGGCGCGCCCCCTGGCTTGTGGACACCTCGAGCACCCCCCTAACTTGTTTCCAATGCCAAAAATTCTTATAAATACGGAAACCCCCGAAAAGAACCATAGATGAGAAGTTCCGCCGTCGCAAGCCTCTGTAGCCATGAAAAAACAATTTGGAGCCCGTTCCGGCACCCTGCCGGAGGGGGAAACCATCACCGGAGGCCATCTTCATCATCCCGGTGGTCTCCATGACGAGGGGGAGTAGTTCATCCTCGGGGCTGAGGGTATGTACTAGTAGCTATGTGTTTGATCTCTCTCTTGTGTTCTTGATTTGGCACGATCTTGATGTACCGCGAGCTTTGTTATTATAGTTGGATCATATGGTGTTTCTTTCCTCTCTGTCTCTTGTTGTGATGAATTGACACTACAAAAAAATACACTTTCGTGATGATACGTGTTTGTCACAATAGGTCACGTTTTCTGTCATGCATGTACATCCATGATGATTTTATGACAGAATCAAGATTGTCATACCTGTGCTGTCGTAGAAGTGTTCCATGACAATACCAAAATTATCATCACGGAAGTGTCCACTTCCATGACGATAAATGGCGCGTCATGGAAGTGCTTTCGTCAAGGGTAACCGACACGTGGCATCCACCGTAACGGGTCGCCGTTAAGCTATCGGGTTCCGATTTGAATCCGATAACCCGTTAACAGCCCGGACCAATGGGGATTTTCCACGTGTAAAATTCTCAATGGCCAGAGGAACCATGTGTCGGCTCACCGTTGGGACAGATGTCATCCACTCATTGGACCGGAGGCGCCTATGATACGTCGACATGTGGCACGGCCCAACAGAGGCCCATTCTAGTGAAAAGGCCGGCCCGTTTGACTTGGTTAAAAGGTAGCGGGCCAGCCCACGGAAAGCCTGTTAATGGCCTGCTCGCATATAGCCCATTGACAGCCCGCTAACTCACGGCCCGTTACGGCCTATCCGAATTAGGCCCAGTAGCATCATCTGGGCTATCCAATATGATTCTAGCCCGTTGTAACTTCCGGCCCATGTATGGCCCATGACGTCTTTCGGCCCATACGAGGCCCTTTGTAACTCTGGGCCCATTAAATGCTCGAGGTGAAACTGGCCCATAATGAACAATGTATCGCTTTATACCCATTAACGGCCCATTATTCCGTAGGTCGTTTCCAGACCATGTTAACTTTCGGTCTTCTAAGGGCCCATTTATTCTTGGGCTCATTTCCAGAATTCAATTACTTACGGTCCGTTACTGGCCTATTCCGCTTTTGGGCCAAATTCAGCCCGTGGTTACAGTCGGCCCGATTGTGGCCCGTTAACACGTTGGGCTGTTTTCATAGCATCAACAAATACGGCCTATTAACGGCCCGTTATGGTCGGGCCATAAACAGACGATTTCCACTCTAGCCCGTTTATGGCCCATTTTGCGGACCGTTATTGGTCCACGAATAGTACGGCCCATGTTTGGTGAAACGATTAGACGGCCCGTAGAAGACCCATTGATTAGATGGCCCGTAGTAGGCCCATGGATCCTATGGCCCGTAGAAAGCCCATGGATCCTACGGCCCGTAGGAGGCCCATGGTCACTACAGCAGGTAGTAGGACCATGGTTACAACAGTCCGTGTGTTGCCATGGTTATTGTGGCCTAGTTATAAAAATAGGTTATTGTGGCCACTAGAAAAACGCGGAAAAAGAACTGCAGTGACTACAAGCAAACAACTAAACAAGACAATAAGGAAATAAATAAGCAAGCAACTAACGCTAGGCTATTACGGCTATTACACATATTACATCCACTGGGCATCAAAGTTCGCCACCAGTGCAAATATAGGGAACAAAGCAGCATATTACATACACTGGCCGTTTAAATTGGCCACCAGTGCAAATAAACGCGGCAGCAAAGCAAGTCCATAACTGAAACAACTTCAGAAGAGCTCAAGAAACGTTCTCCTGGGTATCCACCATGCTGGCAATAAGCTTAGCAAGCTTATTAGCTTTCTCCTGTTTGGCGCTAAAATCCTCCAAAGCTTGCTGTTGCACCAGAAAGTATGCATCTGAATTCTCCATGGACTTCCGCAGTCCTTCTGCTTCTTGTCGCAGCACAGCTGATCGATGTCTTTCAGCTTGTAGTTGAGACTCAAGAAAGCGAACTAATTCAAACAGTGATTTTGAATAGCTTGTGCAAGCGGTAGTGGCCAGTAACTCGAACACTACACCAAGACAGGACTTTGGGGTTGTCTCACTGTCTTCAATATAGTTTTCCTTAGCTATTTTATCAGCTTTGTTGGAGACCAACAAGGATGTCTCACTATCCTGAACCTTATCTGCATTACTTCCTTTACCATTGCTTAATAAGGCACTCTTCCCCAATATTCTATCAGCATTCTAAAAGAAGAAACAAGCAGACACATAACATGTTTAGCATGTACTAGTATATGAAACTCATTTCGGTGAACCAATTCATTAGTAAGGTGGACAGGATTAAACTACCAAGTCTTCTATTGCCAAGTAGTACATAATAAAAGCATCAAACAAACATATATCTATGTCCTATGGTCACTGCATTGTCTTGCCAAATCAAAATAGAGACACGGTTCAAATCATATCAGTTCAAGACAAAGCAGCACTGAAAGAATATAAAGCGTGGGAAACTACAAGGCACAACAAGATTTCAGATGGGTACCACGGTTCTACATGTACAACAACACTATTGGCTCTTTTGTGATGCTAGTAATGTGCATGATATGAGAAGTCAACTGTATACACAATTGAAATTGAAATCAACAGAGCTATTTATAAGAGTGTAACACCCTGGATTTTGCCCATTTTCTTTTTCTTTCGTTTTTGGTCCGGATTTGCTTTTCTGTGGCTTAGTGGTCTTGAAACCCGGAGGGATCACCCTTCATTTTTCTTCCTGAGAGGCTTGCCAACCTTAAAATCATTCCAAGACCATGTCATTTCCATTTTGGACCAATCCCAATATTGTTTTCTTGGGAATATTCCTTTTTCTATTAAAGGAATAACCCTGTCAGCTCTGAGTTGTGAAGCAACTCACATTTCCATCATTCCCAAAATTCCCAAATAATTCTCATAAATTGTTTGGGACATATCTTCTTCATATATGCCAAAATATTCCTTGCCATGTTCAAAAATATTTCCTAAATATTCCTTTTCTGATTCTGCCCCAGCTGGCAGTTTGAGAAGCAAGTACCCTTTATATTTGCTTGCTTGCTCTCAAAATTTTTGTGCACTCTTTCCTATCCATATCATTGCCACATGCCAAAATTCAAATTTATTTGGATATTAAATCTCTCTTGGCTAATTTCCAAAGTTTCTGGGCAACTGGAATCTTTGTGAAGCAAGTACTAGCTAGGAGTATCCAAATGAGTTGAAATTTTGCAAGCATCTTCATATGCTCAAATAATGACTCTCCACCAAATTTTAGCATCATTCAATCATCTATGTCATCACAGCATCAAATCTTTGTTTCTGGTAATTATTATGGGTTGTGAAGCAACTATAATTTTTATTGCTCCATAATTCATGAATAATTTCCAGAACATGCTTCTACCCATATCTCACTTCTCCACCAAATTTGGGCTCAATATATTTAGCCAATTTCTCCCAAGAATTCCATCTAGTTTCTGTCCAGATTCAAGCACTGTGAAGGAAGTACCACTTTGGTTTATCCAATTGGTATGAAATTTATACAGTGTCTTCATATGCTTAAATAACTAGCCTACTCCAAATTTCAGCTCAATCCAAGCCAGTATATGAGTGTCACTTCAAGATTTGCAATTCTGGACACTATGGTCATTTGAACAGCAAGTGCTATCTACACTCCTCCATTTGGACTGAAACTTGGCCATCATGATCATCTTAGTATATGATCACACCATGACAAAGATCAGAGTCTAGTTCCTTCTCTATCTTCCTCACCACGGCACAAACACCTTCTTGTTCCAGACAAAACCTGCAAGCTGTGGTCAACTCATGTGCCACTATGCTCGTTTCTTTCCTCATTGACCTCATCTGTTGAATGACGGATCGAGTTGACACGGTGGAGTTGACCAGGACACGTGGAAACGCCGCGTCCACGCGGTGACCGCCGCCCTGGCATGCCATGGACGCGAGCTGCGTACTGGCCAGCTCGGGCCCCTCTTCTCCTCGTTGGTTCCGCGCGAGTAGTCATGTCTAACAGCTCCCCCTCGCTGTCCTCTTCTCCCCAGACCTCTCTCCCCCTCTCCCGTCCCCTCCGACGCGGTGTAGCGATCGCACCCGTGACCTGCAGCCGCGGTCGCCGACGCGACCGATCGCCCGCGAGCTCCCGAGTCTTCCTGACCTTGCCTAAGCCTTCTCCGATCTTCCGTGAAGCTCGTGGACGCCTCTCCCCGCTTCTCTGTAGGTTCCCGAAGACTCCGGCGCGTGGTGGACGTGTCACCACGGCCACGCTCGGCCACCCTCGCCGCCCGCATATATATAGGCCATCTGAGCCCCTCCCGAGCTCACCACCGCCCTCACCGTCCTCGACTACCCCTCCCTAGCCATCTGCTCGAGCTCCAGGAGCTCTCCTCGCTCATCTTTGCCACCACGGCCATCGCCGGCCTCCTCTGGTTTCGGCCACCACAAGCCTCCTCTCGCCCCCCTTCCACCACCACCAGAACCTCCTCCCTCCGGCGACCCTCCCCAGCCCTCCACCTTCTCCTCCCGTCGCCGGAGACCCACGCCCGGAGCTGACCAGAGCCGCCCCCGCCTCTGTTCCCTTTTTCCCCGTGGTCGTCCCACTCCTCCCCGGCGCCCCCTCTGCTCGGGGATGGAGGCGGTGAGCCACGCCGAGCCCGTCGGTGGCCTCGCCTCGACCGGAGATGGCCTGAGCCGGCCAGGCTCGCCGGCGCCTCCTTCCCCCTGCTCCTGCTCTGTTCCATGGGGGGAACAAGCAGGAGGAAGACGACGACGAAGCGCCAGCCCCCCCTGCCGCGTGGGCCATGCCTGTAAGTGGCTGAAAGCCGGGCCCGGTGCAGTAAGTGGAGGCGTATTTCCCTGAGTACGTTTCCCCGATTGGAAAGCGTATTTTCTATCTACTGCGGCTAAAAATATGTTTTCTTTTACAGAAAACGTAATCTGCCCAGTGCGCCTTCGGTTTTAGCCGCCAGGGGCTTGTCTGTGAATAAACTTTTTGCAGATTGGTCCCTGGACTTCAAACGGCTATAACTTTTTATCCACAACTCCGATCGAGGTGAATCCAACGCCCACGTCTTCGTCTCGTCGAGCTCGTCATGTTGATATCATTTTCACTATGTGGTCCCACAGTGGAAATGACTCTTTTGCCCTTGTCCGTAAACAGCCCCTCCGAGAGAGAACTGTTTTCGGCAACCCCTTTCGTGGACTCTCTGCACTTCTTCCCGATGGTCCCTTCACCCTCAGGCAAGCCACAACTCTCATCTGCATCATCGCATTGCAATGTCATAGTTTAACTATTTATTTTAACAACAAGTATGAGTTACCTGTGAAACGAATTGGACTATGCAATGTTGGAGTTAATTCTCGGATAGGTGACTACCATGTTGAGTTCTGAATTATTAGTGACTAGTAGCTTACTCACTTGTTGATACTATGATGCTGAGATCACTGTCTATGATTATTGTGGATTTCATCCGGTCGTTCGTGGAAATGAGTTAGTAGCAGTGGCTTCAGTATACTGGTTGTCGGAGTGTCAGCCATGACAGAAATATTACTCGGGGATTAGATATTTCATGGTTGACCTTGAGTCACCTGTCCGGACTTATTCGCGCAACCACATTTGCCGGTATGGGACGGCCTTGACTTGGTCTGACCGCGTGCTCTTTCACCGGTACCTCCAAAGAGGGAGGGTTATGCGTGCGTGCTGCCCTGATCAGGTAGACGGCGATAACCCTGTGAGCCCAGTTGAGTTGTTTGGGTACCCGTCCCCGTTTGGGACAGTTTTGTTTGGCCACGACGGTGGCAGGTGTCAGGAGTGACACAGGGGCCACCTAGGGCTTGACTCCAGGGGAGGATGATTGCCGGTGGTACGATGGGAGAGTCACGGGTCAGGCAGGTTTCGTTGGAGCAACACTGGTCCACCCGAATGGGATCACGAGGTCAGTGCTCCATAGTGTGGGTAAAGTGCGCAACCTCTGCAGAGTGTAAAATCTATTCAAATAGCCGTGTCCACGGTATTGGACAGTCCGTCCAGACCTCACTAGGTGGTCAACCATGGTAGTGATGATAATGATGGAAGAACTCGTCGTAAGATCAGAAGTACTCGGTGGTTCATGAGTATTCTGAGGGTTGTGAAACAACCCGGAAGAGAGTAAGTTTGTCAGACTTGCCGTGCAGATAGAATCAGGTATATGATATGGTAGCCATGGGATGGCTATAAGTTGAATGGTCGGATGACCACATGCTTGGGAATTGGGATTTGGCACAGGTTTGGATTGGAGCCTGAGATTATTCGGAGAACAAATTAAATATGCTTTACCTTACTGCATTTACTTCAGAAGTTATCTTGCTAGATAACCAGGCTTGTTAATCTTGACTGCTATGATGTTGTCTTGCCTTAATGCCGATGTTTGCTGTGAGCTTGCGAGTACATTCAAAGTACTCATATGGCGTGTCATGCCAGTCTGCAGGTCATGCCGTGATTGCTTGCTTGTTGAGGATCCCAAGTTTGCGATCTAGGACACGTGTTCTAGCCAGAGTCGCTGCGGAGTGGAGTCCATCACCATCGTCGTTGTTCTGCTGCCGAGAGAGTTACTCCGCTGTTAGCATAGAGCTACCCCGGGCAGGCGTAGTGTCGCCGTGCCGATGTAATCCTTGTACCCTTTGTAAACCTATCCATTGTAATAAAGAGCTGATTTGTTCTATGCCAACAGTGCCGTATTCCAGAGGACTTGTTCCTGGGCTGGAATACGGGGCGTTCAGGTTTACTCTGAGCCGAGGTGCCACAAAGAGCAAACCTGTTAAAGAAACATGCGTAAACATACCTGTTGTGCCATTGGAGTTTTGATTGGATCCTTCAATTTAAAAATAAGTTTGTATGTGTAAATACAGTGATACAAGAGCAAAGCAGTATGCACGATAGAAATGGAATCATAAATGAGAACAGTTGTTCTTTAGGTTTAAGCACTTGTTCTACACGAACATAGTACAGTAAGACGCATGCATATAGTACTTAAAAATAAAAAATGAGCTCATAGACCTTACCACATTCTTGGTTTGGGACCAGTACAGAACAAGGCGTTCCCAATCATCGTCCAGTAAATGTGTCTCAGGAGAACGTAAGGGAATTTGATGAGTTTCTTTGCTAGTGAAGTATGTTTTCTTCAGGTAATTCCGATACTGCCACCAAGCATTCTTGAAGATAGCAGAGGTATTAGCACAGGTTACCTCATCTTGAGTTTCCAAATCGGTCCTTCTCTATAGAGAAAAATGGGAAAATTTGCTGTATTATAAGCATCATGGAGGTAGAATGTATGGGATAAAGCAAAGTAATTGCCATGAATAACATTACTTACACATAACTCCTGGACGAACACCTGCAACTGGCATTTTCCTTCATCTTCAGTATAATATTTCCATGATGGGAAGATACGCACATAGGATTTAACAACATCAAATGCGATAGATGCTAAACTACGAATGGCTGGTTGTGCTTCCTCCACAGGAATAGGTGTACTAGCTGGTGGAGTTGGGGTTCGCCGTGGTAGTACTGGCGCTTTGGGCACTGGAGCTGCCTTACTAACTACTCTTGTTTGGGAGCTCTGTGGTGGAGATGGTGCTGTGTCAATAGGAATTGGGTTACTATCTGCTGGGGTTGGGGTTGGATTGGGTGAAGATGGTTCTCTGTCCATCGCAGTAGGGGTACAATCTGCGAGAGTCTGGGTTATGTGTGGTAGGGCTGGTTCTCGTGCATGTACAACCGGGGTGCTATCTCCACCAAGAGGTAGCACTGTTTTATTTGAAGACCATGTTTTTACTCCGCTAGATACTGCCATCACCCGCTCCAATTCAAATGGCTGATAAACAGGAAACATAGTTGAATGTATAGACCTTGTATGAGAGCAGATGCAATAGATAGTGTGCAAAAAAGAGGGCATGAAATAGTTGACATGTATATTGTTTAACTAAAAATGATAGCCTGACATAATTTCACATATATGATGTCTATCTAAACTGGATAGCATAGCATGACATAATTCAAAGATATGATGACTGTCGGTGTCAAAACCGGCAGACCTCGGGGTAGGGGGGTCCCAAGCTGTGGATTCTTGGATCTATGGTAACAGGAACGATGAACACGGTGTTTTACCCAGGTTCGGGCCCTCTTGATGGAGGTAAAACCCTACGTCCTGCTCTTGTTTATATTGATGAAGTATCAAGGTACAGAGTTGATCTACCTCGAGATCATATGTTGTGGTCTAAACCCAAGGGGTATGATGAGTAATGTCATAATCTATCTATCAACGAGCCTGGCCTCGGCTTATATAATGTACCGGAGGCCTAGGATAACAAGAGTCCTAGTCGGCTACGTCGGTGGAAAGGAGTCCTTGTCTTGATCACCAAGTCTTGTGGAATCTTCCTCGTATATGTCTTCGGCTGTCCGAACTGGCCCATTAGTGAACCGCCATGGGGGTCCTCGGCCCAACCCACTGGTCGGGAGACAACATGGTGAGTACCCCCTAGTCCAGGACACCGTCAGTAGCCCCCTGAACCGGCCTTCAAGCTGGGGACGCTTCTTGATTCTTCCGAACTGTTCTTCATCTTTGGTCGTCAGTCTTGAAAACTAGTTCAACAAATCTTCCCATCTCTGATCTTGAGGATCGCCGAGATATATCCGAAGAGTTCATACGTCGGGTATCCGAGGAGTCTTTTAAGTTATCGGCCTCTGTCAATGCCTTGTAAGTTTTTTACGCCACACCTGGGGTTTGAAGTGTTTCCCGTGCGACGGCGCCCTCCTGCGTCCGAGCTCTAACGCCGAACTAAATCCGAGGCGTCTTTTCACAGCCGAGCTCCAACACTATTCGGCATTCAAGGTATCCTCTTGCGTCCGAGCTCCAACGCCGAACTGAATCCGAGGCGTCTTAGATTATCTTGGCCTCTAAAAATTTGAATGAGTTCATCCGAGCTTAAATGCCGGAGTAGTCTTCTATGGAACGAGCCATTCGAATCCGAGCTTTATGCCGGACTGCTTCCGAGCTCCAACGCCGGACTGCATCCGAGTTCTAACGATGGTCAGCATCCGAGGTGTCATAACTACCTCGGTCTTCAAAAGATTGAACGAATTCAGCCGAGCTTAATGCCAGAAATGCCCTCTATGGAGCCAGCCACTGGCGCCCGAGCTTTATGCCGGACTGCTTCCGAGGTGGTGCACCACCCTGACTGCGGGCTGATTTTTTGTGAATATTTTCAATTGGTGCAATTTTTTCTCTGCCGAGATATATAGCCAGTAGCCCTCAAGGTGTGTGTCGGTCTAAAACCCGAGATGCACCTGAAGAATGGCATAAAACCGGTGATCCCAGTAGCCCCTGAGACTCAGGTCGATTCACAAAATCGGCCCGAGGATCAACTCCTAGCTCTGTAGCATACTTAGGAATAGAAATGTGGTGTGCATATTCCTCGAGACTCAGGTTGGGTGCGGCCGACCAACCTGAGAATCATAATCTCCTCGGGAACTATTTCGCACTTTGTAAACTATCTGCATTGAATCATCGATGCACTAGCCCCCGAGCCAATGGTCGGGTGGCAACACCAGATCAGGGGATCAATGTGCCCCTTTAATATTTGTAACTGAGAAGCGCGAAGCCCAGTAGCCCCCGAGCCTTAATGTGGGCACGGGTGGCCGAATTAAGGATCAATGTCCGGAGTATATCACAATTTATGTGTAATGATTCTATGTATCCAAGTACTTTACATCACTAATGCTCGGATCTGCATTGTACAAAACTTTGTTAACCGACCATCGGCTTCAACCTCTTCGGCCAGCAGCCGAAGAGTGTTCGTCCTACTTAATAAAGCCTTTATAAGGGCAAAGATTTACGACAAACAAGGCAATCCGGCCATACGGTTTTATAAACAAAGGTACGCAGAGAGATATGTTATAAAACATCTTCTGAGAAAAATAGGTCCGTTACAGGTTCCTTTTCCCAGGCTGTCATGTTGATCATGATCATGAAACCTCAACTCCGATCAATGTGGGAGGAAAATATTGAGGATTTAGTTGGGAGAAAGTTCCCGAACTCTGTGGTCCATAATGAACTAAAATTTTCACTTCCATCGTTGCCGACCAATTATATTCTTTAAGATGGCTAGCTTTCGGCTTCACCCAGTCTGAGGTACTAACCCGGACGACCCGGTAGTAACAATCACAGAGGTGCTCCCTTTACCACCTAGCTGAACAATCAAGAACGTAGGGGTAAGCACAGGAGCCAGGCAACCCAGCTTGGCCAACATCTTAAGTCAAATTGATGCATATTTATAGCTTTATAACGGTAATTATGGAAGGCAGCGCTTGTATACTGAATACAAACACTGATGATATATGTTTATTTTGACTCCGTTGCGACCGTTTATCCGTTGAAAGTGGCCCATCGTCGGCTTCTACCCCTTTGTAGATACTACGCAGGGTGTTTCCGCAGTAACCAGACAACCCTTAGCCGACGTCTCGGTGCCCGGAGGCGGTTGTGTTAGCGGAAACAAGGCAATCAGATATGCGGGCTTTATAACTTTCACTTAGTCATAGGAGCTTTAAACTGGGGAAGCTAGCTACGAGCCCTCGGTTTGTGTTCGGCACCGACCAAAGTCTAGCCATTAACACTTCGGCTAATATTATGAAAGGCCCATCGTTTAACACGGGGTAATCGGTATCGATCTATAGTGTGACACAGTCATCGGATCGCTGACCAGTTTACGCCCATTGTGACAGTCAGTTTTCGGCTTTCTCCACTGAGGTGCTTAACCATTCGAGCTGGAAGCACAATCACAGTGGTTCTCCCTTTGCACACCTAGCCGAATAAAGCGGAACATAGGAGGCAAGCACAGGAGCCGGGCAACCCAACTATTGACCGAAGACACAATTCGAAACTAATGCATATATAGCAATATCCAAGAATGTTTTTGCCGAATCTCGAAAGGTGTCCGGCATTGCACTGCGAGACTTATGCTGGAAACACACAAATAGGTTAAGAATGCCATAGGCTTGGAAAACCAAAAAACTTCAGTAAAAACTTTACGTCTGAGCTAAATCAAGTTTTTGGTGCCAATCCGAACATTGGTCTTAAAATTAGTTTGTGCTTCTGTCGTGTTTTAACTTGACACATCCGATCTCAAGACTTCAAGCGGGTTAGCCGTCGGCTTCAACCTCCTATCCAGAAGGCGGAGTGCTTCTCAGGCCAGTTTAGCGAACTAAACTCGAGTGGCTTTTAGAGAGAAGCCAGGCTATCCTGCTATTGACCACACACTCGAGTCGAGAAAGGAGTAGTAGAAAAAGACTTTGCAACGACTGAGAAGAAAACACATTTATTATAAAACGGCTCATATTAATTTAAGAGCCCCCAAGTGACTTGGGTAAAAGAATTTTATGTATAATGATTGTATGTACCGAAGTACTTATATAATATATGCGTTCGCCCGAACTTTGAACGCGTCTTAACCGACCGTCGGCTTCTCCCTCTTCGGCCAAGGGCCACAAAGTGTTATCTACTCTGCCTACCGAGAATATCGGCGGTGTTTCGGATAACCAGGCAATCAGGCCATGAGGCTGTAACAGACAAATTGCGCCCAGGGAACTTATGCTATATTACTTATGTAACGTAAGAAGCATCTTCAAAAAAAAATAGTGCCCCCAACGGTGCCTTTTCTTTGGTCGCTCAGGATTACTATGAGACTTGTGTAATAGATTTGTGTACGCATGAGTTCCGTCGTGTGCCGACCATAGTTGAAAACAGTAAGAGCGCTAGCTTTCAGCTTCACCCAGTCTGAGGTACGAGTTCGGATGACCCGACCGTACAATCGCAGAGGTGCTCCCTTTACTCCCTAGCCGAACAATCGGGAACGTAGGGGTAAGCACAGGAGCCAGGCAACCCAGCTTTGCGGAACACTTAAGTCAACATGATGCATATTTTGGCATAATACACGAACAAGGAATGGTGCGATACATTAATAATCATATGCAAGAAGAATGGCTTCATAAAGGAAGCCCCCCAAGTAAACGGGGTATTTGAATTTGTTTGTAACAAACAAGGTTTTGACAAAGAAAGTTTTTCGCAAATGACTTTTTGTCAAAAAAGTATAATGCTTGGTCGAACCGAACAAAATTTAACACTGAAAGTTTTTGAGCATGAAAGCGACTTAGCTGGTTAATGTGCTTGGTGTGACGTGGGCCGAGCTTGTAGCGGCTCAAGGTCCCAACCCCCAAGCCGGTCTTGACGTACCCGAGCGAAGAGCTCGGCTTGATGAAGTGGCGACGCCGTACGGTCGATGCGGTGAGGCGAAGCCCCTGGTCCAGCTAACGTGATGAAGCTGGTCGGCTGGTGACGCCGAAGTCACCGGAGTAGGTTGATGAAGAGATGGCGAAGCCCCCGGTCTAGCCGAGGTGCCGGGGCAGGTCGGTAGTATGACGTTTGCAGCCCCATGCCGGCCGAGGTGTCGAAGCAGGTTGGCGTGGTGGACATCGGCTTGGTCAGCCGGATTAGTATTTGGGATTTCTTCGGAATCGTCCTCCGGTACTATGGTGCGAGGAGCGAGTCCGGCAGGGTTAACTCCTGATGTTCGGATGCCGAAGTCGCATCCAGGATTGAAGCTGGATACGGGATAAGAGAGGCGAGTCCGGCCGGAATTGACTCCCGGTCTTCGGACGCAGAGGTCACATCCAGGCTTGAAGAAGCAATAGTGCGGCGATGCCGTCGCGGGCCGGATCTTGTGACGCGGTCGATGCCCGCTTGATGAAGTGACCATGCAGCGATGCCGGTGTGCCCGCTCCGTATAATTTGTGGGGCGACAATGTTGGTGATGATTTACCCTTCACGATGCCAAACTGTTGTTCGGCTTGCCGAGATAATGATCCGAAGAGGTTGAGTTCGGCTCGATGAAGCGACGACCCGTCTGGCGCAGGTCGGTAGCCGTGCAGCAACGTTGTCAGGCTGGTTTGACACCGGCGCAACGGTGAAAGTTACCTCCGAAAAGGAGCAAAATTTGCGAGCATGTGTTCGGAAACAAAACACAATACCCTAGAAAGAGATTCCTCCAAAAAGGTTGTCCAATATCCCGTTCATGAAGAAAGACGAACTCGGGTCGGATTCGTATTCGCGCAGCAAACAGATCAGAAAATCGATGCGCACATCGGAGGTTTCCCGGAGTTGGAACGGTCGGATCGAGCTTAAATTTTGAGGGGTGGTAGATACAGGAGTTCCGCAGCCGATCAATGGTTGGATCTTCTAAAGGACGTCCGAGCTAGACGCTGGACTCTACGCCCTAAACTCGTCCAGATTCCTGTCCGGACTTGACAGGGGTCCGGTATATCATAGATCGCCGGAGATTCCTCCATCGGAATATGACGAAATTTTACAGGGTTGTTATATACACAATTCCGCATTATGCCACCAAAGCAATCGTCAAAGCGGCACTCGAGGAAGCGGCGACAGCGAATACGATTCCGCTGTATAGAAAAACAGCATGGTCGCCCGGGGACAATGTTGAAGTTGAGCCCCCGAGCTATATGGATGATTCCTCCACAATCTTGATAGAGATCGGAGTTGATGTTGATGAAGGCCCTCATCCGAGCATGACGATCTGAGGCGGAGCGTAGTCCTTGGTCGAGCCAAGGTGACCAATCGAGCCGGCGACGAATATGCCGACGTCGCAGTTGATCTGCAAGCGAGCCATTGATCCATTGCCGATCACACAGTGGAACTCTCAATGAAAGCACCATTGTCGGTGTCAAAACCGGCAGACCTCAGGGTAGGGGGGTCCCAAGCTGTGGATTCTTGGATCAATGGTAACAGGAACGATGAACACGGTGTTTTACCCAGGTTCGGGCCCTCTTGATGGAGGTAAAAGCCTACGTCCTGCTCTTGTTTATATTGATGAAGTATCAAGGTACAGAGTTGATCTACCTCGAGATCATATGTTGTGGTCCAAACCCAAGGGGTATGATGAGTAATGTCATAATCTATCTATCAACGAGCTTGGCCTCGGCTTATATAATGTACCGGAGGCCTAGGATAACAAGAGTCCTAGTCGGCTACGTCGGTGGAGAGGAGTCCTTGTCTTGATCACCAAGTCTTGTGGAATCTTCCTCGTATATGTCTTTGGCTGTCTGAACTGGCCCATTAGTGAACCGCCACGGGGGTCCTCGGCCCAACCCACTGGTCGGGAGATGACATGGTGAGTACCCCCTAGTCCAGGACACCGTCAATGACTAACTAAACAGGATGGCATGAGATAATTATATGATGTCTTTAGTAAACAGGTTCGCATGACATAATTCACATACATGTTATCTAAGTAATCAGGATCGCATGATTTAAATCACATATGTGATTTATATGCTAAGCAGAGGGCATTCGCATATATGATGTCTGAACTAAGAACATGGTGTTGAATATTGTGTATATGATGTCTAAACTATGTAATGCAAGACACCATATGCATGATATGAGCAGTATAACCGTGCCAAGTTAGAGCATACACCTCAGTGGGGGAATAGGACTGGTCATCTGTCTCTGAATCCATCTCTGAGGAGCTATCAGGACCCAGCAAGAGATCTGCTTCGACAGGTAGCACTGTCTTCTCTGAAGACCTTGTTTTCACTCCAGATTTTTCCATCACCCACTCAAATGGCTGATTCACAGGAAGAGTAGTTTAATGTACAAACATTGTCGACAAATGGAAATGTAATGAAGAAAAGGATGGGCAAGATATCATTCAAATATATGATGCCTGGTTAAACAAGATGGCATTGCATATTTCACATATATTATGGCTGGCTAAAAGAGATGAGAATGCATAATTCCCATATATGATATAGAAACTAAACAGGTGGCATTACATAACATGTCTAAACTAAGCAGATGACATATATGACATCGAAAGTAGGCACTGCAAGGCAACATATGCATGATATGACCAACATCATCATGCCAAGTTAGAGCAAACACCTTGGGGGGTAAATAGGAGTGGTCAGCTGCGTCTGAATCCGCCTCAGAACAGATATCTTCCTCTGGATTACAATCTGGAGAGGGGGGAGGGTTTGCCATTGAACCCACCATGGAGCGATGTCTGCATGACATTGTATTGCCGCGCAAAACTCTTCTCTTTTTCTCTACATGTTCAGCATGACTGTGTACAATATCTGACATGCATACAAAAAAAATATAGTGAGATTATGTAAGGAGAGCATGCAGAAATCTAGAGTGATGGTAACAACCAGTGGATGGATCCAAAAATAATGATAGCAGGCTGATGATAGCTTTAATTTAATAAAAAGACAGATGATGATTGCTTTACTATTTGTTTCCCACCCAAGATGAACAACATAGGCATACCCTAGGTGAACCAGATAATAGACAGAGATACTATTCATTGATGCCTCGATATGAGCCCCACAAGTAATTTTAAAACTCAAGTTTGAACATTAATTTGGACCTGACTTGGAGTCTAAGAGGTGAACAGGACGATAAAGTAGCAAGTAATATTAAGCAATGCATAACATAAGCAGAAACAAAAGAGTGCAACCTCTCTTGTGGACCATGTACTCCTCAGGTTCATCTGCTGAGTCGATGATGGTGATGCAGTTGCGGTGGGTGCCGGCGGCAGGGAAGGAGATCTGAGGCGGCGAAAGACGGTCAGGAGTCATGATGTCTGGTTTGGTGGATGCTTCTGTCGATGGAGCAGATTAGGTGAGGTGGACGACGTCGCGACAGGAGCAGGACAAACCACACAAAGTTTTCTTCCACACCTACTTGTAACTGAAGTAATTCTGTAAGGGCTCCTTTGGCTTGCAGGATTCTAAAAACGAAGGGATAGGAAAAACACCGTAATAGGATAGGAATGCACATGGGAAATAGAGCATTTGTAAACACAGGATTTCTATCAACTTGGGTGTTTGGTTCACAGGAATTGGAAGAGCAGAGGAATGCAAAGAAATATGGCCAAATTAAAGTGAAACCATATGAAAGCGTGTACAGTTAGAATGTTATTCTGCCACTAATGCACTTGGTCTTGTTTTCATGCATAGGATTTTGAAAAGTAGGTCTAGGTGGATGTTTTGCTCCATTCCTTTCAACAAAATGCATGAATAATTGAATAGTAGAGTGCCATAGGAAAATTTCCTATTGCTATGTTTTTCCTTCACTTTTTCCTTTGAACCAAAATATCCCTAATGGATCGACATGAATGTAGAGTAATAAGTGATGCGACAAGTGTACAAGCCGTGTTGACCTCAGCATCATTGGGTTGCTCGCTGAAGAAGTTGCGGCAGAGGTGGCTAACGGAGGTGTGGAGGAAGATCTGAGGAATCTGTAGACGGCGTCTAGGGCACTGCTCTGTTGTGATGGATGGTTCTGTCGTTGGAGCAGCTCCGGCGAGCCGTAAGATGTCGAGGCTGAAGCAGTACAAGACAGACATCGTTAATCTCAAGTGGGATTCTAATAGCATCTCCAGTAGATGATGTAAAATACATTACCAAAAAGTGATAGATGTAAAATTTACATCACCAAAAAACACCTGACTACAACAGATGAGGTAAAAACTGTTGACTCTGAACTTAACTGTCGAAACTGAAATTTACTGTGGAATCTGAATGTTACTGTCGAAACTGAACGCACTGGTAGCAGAGAGGCACTTCACATGTAGTTTAGGCCACTCGAGCACTAGTAGTAGAGAAACAGTTATCTAAATCAGCAGGCGATCGACGGGAAACACAGTAGCAGATAGCAGCCGAAGCAGCAGCGCCTGGAGGAGTAGCGCGAACTAGAGCCAGAGCAGCAACTCGTGTAGCTGCAGCAGCCCATGTACCAGCATCAGTAGCGTGAGCGAGAGCAAGAGCAGAGCAGTAGCACGAGCGAGGGGGGAGCAGAGCAGCAGCGCAACTGAGCGAGAGATGGTGCAGCAGCAATGCGAGCGAGCAAGAGCCGGAGCAGCAGCAGCAGCACGAGCGAGTGAGCGAGAGCCGGAGCAGCAGCAGCAGATCCGGCTGGTATGGACGCCGCCGCCGAAGGGGCCTCGCACTGGGGGAGAGCCACCATGGAGATGTCACCCGCGGCGCCGGCTTCGAGGTAGCCGCGCCATGGGGGTGCGGGATGGAGCACCGTCGGCGCCGGGAGGTCGAGTTAAGGAGAAGGTGCGATGTGATGAGTGTACAACCTCTTTGGTGGCGCCGAGTAGGCCTCGGCTTCGTTCGAGGAGTCGGTGAGGATGCTGTGGTTCCGGTGGAGCAGGTTAAGGCGGCGCTGTGGGGATGGATTTGCCGCGATAGACGAGGCGATCATCGAAGCAGCTCCTTGGAGGTGGAGGACGGGGCGGCTGAACCGGCGGGACGACGAGATCGACGACGGATCCTCATCCGGGGAGGTGGATGAGGTGATGATGACATGTACCTAGGGTAGGGTCCTAGGCCCGGCCTACATACCCTACCCAATGACACTGCACAAGAGGCCAAGACCTACAAAGATAGAAAGAAGATACCGACTCGAATTATCACAGAGTGCAACCCACTCGACAGAAGATCCACTCGGATACCCCAATTCCACTCGACCGTCGTTATTCACTCGGAGCACAAGAATTCACTCGAAGGACAGAAGGCCTAGAGCCACCTCTGGATGGCAACGGTCGGACATTCACTCCATAGCCTTAAAGATCATTAAACGCGGGCGTTACCAGTAACGTTCGTAACTTTATTCTCTCATTGAACCCTTGCGTAACTGAGGACTGTGAGGGGTCGGCGTACTCTATATAAGCCACCCCTCCCCTCTTGCACAAGGGTTCGCAGCCCCTGTAACTCAACACTCCAATCAACAAAGCCTCCGCGGCACCGAGACGTAGGGCTATTACCTCCTCCGAGAGGGGCCTGAACTCATAAATCCGAGTGTACAACCTCGCCGTAGCAAGGCTCTGCCCTCTCCTACGTACCCCCCATCTCTACTGTCAGATCCGTTCCCACGACAGTTGGCGCCCACCTTGCGGCAAGTGTCTAAGCGACTTCCGGCAAGGTTGCGATCTTCGATCTCCACCGACATGGTTTTCGGTGGTGGATTGTCTTTGGGCCACGAGATCCATCTCGGCGCACTTACCTTCATTGCCGACGATTCGGCCTGGCTCCAGGAAGCCCCCCTCGATGTCGAGGCACTCCCCATTCGTGGGGCGACGCAATTCCGCGTGAGTGTCTGTGGCGTCCTTTTGCGGCAGCCGTCGACTCGGTATCGGCCGGCTCCGGTGGTGTCTTCCCTCCTCGCTGCTCACCGTTGCAAGTGATCCGGTCGCTTGCAGCTCCAGTGGTGAGTGAAGCACGCAGTGGCTCATCAGTCGCCCACTCCTCAGATCGCGGCGATCGAGCCTGATGAATCCCTTTATGGCCTGTTCGATCTGTCGACTGGTCACTCGGACACTCTTTCCGAGTGCGAAAGCAATGATCCCGCAGCGGAAGTCCTCATGGTTGGCCCCCAGCGTAGCCTGCCAGGATTTCCCCGTGGCGGAGGCGAAAGCGGTTTTCCGTCACATGGCAACGACGAGTACTATCTGCAAGCCCTCATAGTGGAACAAAGAGAGGAACTGCAGCGCGGGAACGAGCAAACTCTCTAGACCCCCATCGTTGGGGAGACTATCGAGGCTCAGGCTTTGGAAGCCGCATGCGTAGCCACCCTGGCTGAACGTGCGCGTCTGGAGGATCTCCAGAAGTCACTCGACGACCGCACTCGCAGGCCACCTCCAATTCCCAGTCGACGGCAATGGCAATTGTTCCCGACTGGATCTCAAGATGAGTGTCAGGTATACTGCACTCCAATCCAGAGTGTTGCAGCAGCCGCACCTATTGCAGATTCAATCCCACCATCCCATTCCGAGGCTGGAAGAGGCCTAGAGCAGATTCGGACACTGCTCAGGGCAGCTGGGGAGCAGAATTCAGCTGTTTCTTAGTCGCGCAATAGGATTCACAACAGGTCCGTTAGGGCGAACACGGTTCAGTCTGCGCACAGCCCAAGATCGCCTCCGCGGTGTGAAGATCGTGGTTATCACCAGGACCAGTACCTGGATCGAGGCCACGGGCAGTTTGATCCTCGATATCACCATGACGACCGCCGTTGAGTGCCTACGCCCCCTCCGAGGGGTGGTTCGTACATGCCCTGGCAGTATGATGACAGGCGCCCATACGGTGACGAGCGGAGGATTCCAGTTGACCCCCAAGAGCTCGGGTTTGATGCAAGGTCAGTCCTCGTGCAAGGCCTGGTTGACAGAGGCAGGGCTAATCAAGAAGGTTTGGACAGAGATCTCCCGAGTGGAAGCAAAGCGTTCATCTCCGGGCCCGAGTGTTTCAGTAGAGCCATTCGAGCTGCTAAGATTCCTCCCAACTTCAGGTTGGCCGCGGGAGTGAGCAAGTTTACTAGCGAGTCGAAGCCAGACACATGGTTAGAAGATTATCGAGTGGCTATGCAGATTGGTGGAGGCAATGACGAAGTGGCCAGGAAGCACCTGCCCTTGATGCTTGAAGGCTCAGCCAGGGCGTGGTTGAACCAGTTGGCTCCAGCTAGCATATACTGTTGGGAAGACTTGGCCTGAGTGTTTATCAAAATGTTTGAAGGCACTTGCAAGCGACCTACTGGGCTGACAGAGTTGCAACATTGTGTCCAGAAACCGAGTGAAACTTTGAGGGATTACATCCAACGTTGGACCACACTTCACCATGTGGTGGAGAATGTTTCGAAGCACCAAGCGGTTTGTGCTTTCAAGGAGGGCGTCTGTTACAGATAGCTCATATTGAAATTTGGTCGATCCGGGGCCATGACTCTGAACCGAATGATGGAGATAACCACTCGGTATGCAAACGGCGAAGAAGAAGACCGACTCTATAGTGGCAAAGGAAAAGCTACAGATCCTGACACTGGAGGTGGGAATTCCAGTCGGAAGCAGAAACGCAAAGATGAAGCCACTGGTCAGGCCAAAGCCCCAGTGGTTGCTCCTCAAGGCAAATTCAAAGGGAAAGCCAAAGAGCAGTGGGTTCCTAAGAAGAAAAGAGATCAGTTTGGTCAAGATGTCTTGGATCTACCGTGTGCCATCCACACGAAGAAGGATGAGGAGGGTAACCTGATTTTACCCAAGAACACCACTCGACAGTGTAGACTCCTCATTCAATAGTTCCATGAAGGTCAGCCGAGTGAAAAGGGCTCCGACAAGGATGAGGATGAAGAAAAGGCAGAAGAATACCCGAAGGTCAATGCTACTTTGGTGATCTTTGCTGATGTTGAGAGCAAAAGTCGACTGAAAGTCATCAACCGAGAGGTGAACATGGTTGCTCCGGCAACTACAACGTACCTCAAGTGGTCAAAGACTCCCATCACCTTCGACCAGTCGGATCACCCAGCTCACGTTGCTACCCCGGGCGGCAGGCTTTGGAGGTCAACCCAGTCGTCGGAGGCACTCGGTTGCGAAAAGTTCTTATGGATGGCGGTAGTGGTTTGAACATTCTGTATGCTGAGACCCTCCAGGGGATGGGCATTCCGATGTCCCGACTCAGTGAAAGCAACATGCAGTTTCACGGGGTCATCCCAGGGAAGAAGGCGAAATCACTTGGGCAGATTGCTTTAGATGTGGTTTTCGGTGACTCAAAGAATTTTCGCAAGGAAAAGTTGACGTTGAAGTTGTAGATTTTCACAGTGCCTATCATGCTATTCTGGGCCGACCGGCGTATGCTCATTTCATGGCTCGCCCATGTTACGTGTACCTTAAGCTGAAGATGCCCGGACCCAAGGGCATGATTACCATCACTGGAAATAGGCAGAGAGCCGAGGAATGCCTCCAGAAGGGATCCAAGATTGCTGATGAGCAGATGGCAGTGGTGGAGCTGGAAGAGTACAAGAAGAATGCTGATCCGAGTGATTTGCTCCATTCTAAGAAGCCTACTTCTTAGTCTGCATTTCAGTCGGCTGGCGAGACGAAACTAGTTCACATCCACCCAGAAGATCCCACAGCTGCTCTGACCAACATCTCAACGACACTCAACAACAAATAGGAAGCCGGGCTCATCCAGTTCCTCCGTGAGAACTGGGACATCTTTGCATGGAAACCATCAGACATGCAGGTGTACCCAGGGGACTGTCTGAGCACCGTTTGCATGTCGACTCGAAGGCCAAACCTGTCAAAGAGCATCTCCATTGTTCTACTGCGGAGAAGAGGAAGGCGATTGGCGAGGAAGTGGCTCGGCTCCTGGCGGCTGAGTTCATACGCGAGATATACCACTCCGAATGGCTCGCCAACGTCGTCATGGTCCCCAAGAAGGATAATTCACTTCGCATGTGAATTGACTTCAAACATATCAATCGGGCCTACCCAAAAGATCATTTTCCACTCCCCCGTATCAATCAGATAGTTGATTCAACTGCGGGATGCGAGCATTTGTCTTTTCTTTATGCGTATTTCTGATACCATCAGATCCGACTATATGGGCCAGATGAAATAAAAACGGCCTTCATCACCCCTTTCAGGTGTTTTTGCTATGTCACCATGCCATTCGGTCTCAAAAACATTGGCGCCACATTAATGCGCATGATTCAGAAGTGTCTGCTCACTCAGATCAGTCGGAATGTGGAGGCCTATATGGATGATATTGTGGTCAAGTCACGCGAAGGTTCCGACCTGCTGACTGATCTCGCTGAAACCTTTGCTAATCTGAGAAGGTATGATATTAAGCTGAACCCGTCCAAGTGCACATTCGGAGTACCTGGAGGCAAGTTACTCGGTTTCCTCATTTTCGAACGAGGGATAGATGCCAATCCCGAGAAGATCGGTGCAATTGTCCGAATGAAACGCCCTGTGCGTGTGCATGACGTCCAGAAGCTCACAGGCTATCTTGCAGCGCTGAGTCGGTTCATTTCTCATCTCGGTGAAAAGGCACTGCCTCTTTACCAACTGATGAAGAAGTCCGATAAGTTCAAGTGGACTCCCAAAGCTGAAGCAGCGTTTGTTGAGCTCAAAGCCATGCTCTCCACCCAGCCGGTGCTTGCTACTCTGAACAGCAAAGAGCCTCTGCTTTTGTACATTGCGGCCACTGGTCAAGTTGTCAGCACAGTGCTCACAGTGGAACGGGAAGAAGAAGGCAAGGCCTACAAAGTTCAAAGACCAGTGTACTATATCTCTGAGGTTTTGACTCTGTCCAAGCAGAGGTATCCCCATTATTAGAAGCTCGTCTATGGAATTTACTTAACAGCCCAGAAAGCCACGCATTATTTTCAAGATCACTCGGTTTCAGTCGTCAGTGACGCCCCGTTATCTGAGATCATGAACAATCGGGATGCAACTGGCCGAGTGGCTAAATGGGCAATTGAACTTCTCCCTTTGGATATTAAGTTTGAAGCGAAGAAGGCAATCAAATCCCAAGCACTCACAGACTTCTTGGCCGAGTGGATAGAACAGCAACAACCAACTCAAGTTGACTCAGAACACTGGACCATGTTCTTTGATGGATCTAAAATGCTGAATGGTTCCAGTGCCGGCGTGGTCCTGGTGTCTCCAAGAGGTGATCGGCTCAGTTATGTCCTCCAGATTCACTTTGATTCTTCCAATAATGAAGCTGAGTACAAAGCACTGCTTTACGGGTTGCGTATGGCCATCTCACTCGGCGTCCGTCTCCTGATGGTCTATGGCGACTCGGATTTGGTGGTCAATCAGGTGATGAAGGAGTGGGATGTCAGAAACCCAGCCATGACAGGATATTGCAATGTTGTGAGGAAGCTAGAGAAAAAGTTCGAGGGTTTGGAGCTTCACCACATTCCCCGAATCAAAAATCAAGCAGCCGACGATCTGGCAAAAATAGGTTCCACTCGGAAGCCTATCCCCAGCAACGTGTTTCTTGAGCATCACCATTCCCCGTCAGTACAAGAGGATCCTTTCACTGAAGAGCCTCCCCAAGCGATAAGTCCTACTGATTCGACTGAAATCGAGATCCCTGCTATTATCGACTTGGTTATGGAGATTCTGGTGATTACCCCTGACTGGACAGTGCCTTACATTGCATATTTGCTCAGGCAAGAACTACCAGAGGATGAAGTTGAGGCACGTCAGATTGTCCGCAGGTCCAAGGCTTTCACAGTGATAGATGGACAGTTTTACAGGGAGAGTGTCACCGGTGTAGCTCAATGATGTATTTCTCCAGAAGAAGGTCGACTGATTTTGGAAGAGATCCACTTGGGGACCTGTGGTCACCATGCGTCCTCTCGGACAATTGTGGCCAAAGCATACCGAGATGGGTTTTACTGGCCACGGGCCAATGAAGCTGCAAAGGAAATCATACAGCGGTGTGAAGGATATCAGTTCTACGCAAACATGTCCCATAAGCCCGCATCTGCTCTGAAGACCATTCCACTCGTCTGGCCGTTCGCTGTATGGGGATTGGACATGGTTGGGCCTCTCAGGACCGGCAGGAGTGGCTTCACTCATCTGCTTGTAACAGTCGACAAATTCACCAAGTGGATTGAAGACAAGCCTATAAAGAAGTTGGATTCAAGGACAGCCATTAGGTTCTTGAAAGAATTGATATTCAGATACGGAGTGCCACATAGTATCATAACAGATAATGGCTCAAACTTCAATTCGGAAGAGTTCAGAAACTTCTGCGCCACCCAAGGCACTCGGGTAGACTACGCATCCGTTGCGCACTCATAGTCGAATGGTCAAGCTGAGAGGGCGAACGGCCTTATCCTTCAAGGATTGAAGCCTTGACTCATGCGCGACCTTGAGCATGCAGCTGGATCCTGGGTGACTGAACTGCCATTTGTCTTATGGGGTTTAAGGAAGACTCCAAACCATTCCACCGACCGCACTCCTTTCTTCATCGTGTATGGAGCTGAAGCCGTGCTGCCTAGTGATCTCTTCCACAATGCACCTCGAGGTGAACTCTACTCGGAAGCTAAGGTAGAACAAGCACGATAGGACGCCGTTGATCTTTTGGAAGAAGAACGTGAGATGGTCCTGATACGGTCGACTGTTTATCAGAAGGATCTTCGTCAATTCCACGCCAGGAATGTCAAAGGTTGAGCATTTCAAGAAGGAGATCTCGTGCTCCGAGTGGATCAGCAGTGACCTCAATAGCTTTCCCCCGCATGGGAAGGCCCCTTCATCGTCACCAAGGTGTTACACAACGGGGCCTACCACCTCTACAACCTTGCGAAGAAGACTGCCGAGCCACGCGCCTGGAATGTAGATCTTCTCTATCGATTTTATACCTAGCACTCGGATTGTCGAGATGTAATAAGAGTACTTTTAGATTATTTATCAAGACATGACTCCTGCAGTCCCATGATGATTTCTCTCGCATAAGCGTGTGTTCAAAACCCCCAGTGGGTGACTTAGCTGTGAAACCTGTTTTCGCCTAAGTTAAAAAACTACTCCGAGTGAGAGCATCCCTCCCACTCGGGGGCTTAGCCGCGAGCCCGTCCTCGCCTAAGTTATAAAACTACTCCGAGTGAGAGCATCCCTCCCACTCAGGGGCTTAGCCGAGAGCCTGTCCTCGCCTAAGTTAAAAACCTACTCCGAGTGAGAGCATCCCTCCCACTCAGGGGCTTAGCCGCGAGCCCGTCCTCGCCTAAGTTATAAAACTACTCCGAGTGAGAGCATCCCTCCCACTCGGGGGCTTAGCCGCGAGCCTACCCTCACCTAAATTTAAAAACTACTCCGAGTGAGAGCATCCCTCCCACTCGGGGGCTTAGCCGCGAGCCCGTCCTCGCCTAAGTTATAAAACTACTCCGAGTGAGAGCATCCCTCCCACTCGGAGGCTTAGCCGCGAGCCTGACCTTGCCTAAGTTAAAAAACTACTCCGAGTGAGAGGATCCCTCCCACTCGGGGGCTTAGCCGCGAGCCTGCCCTCGCCTAAGTGAAAAAACTACTCCAAGTGAGAGCATCCCTTCCACTCGGGGGCTTAGCCGCGAGCCCGTCCTCGCCTAAGTTATAAAACTACTCTGAGTGAGAGCATCCCTCCCACTCGGGGGCTTAGCCGTGAGCATGTCCTCGCCTAAGTTATAAAACTACTCCAAGTGAGAGCATCCCTCCCACTCGGGGGCTTAGCCGCGAGCCTGTCCTCGCCTAAGTTATAAAACTACTCTGAGTGAGAGCATCCCTCCCACTCGGGGGCTTAGCCTCGAGCCTGTCCTCGCCTAAGTTAAACTACTCTGAGTGAGAGCATCCCTCCCACTCGGGGGCTTAGCCGCGAGCCTGTCCTCGCCTAAGTTAAAAAACTACTCCGAGTGAGAGCATCCCTCCCACTTGGGGGCTTAGCCAGGAGCCTGCCCTCGCCTAAGTTAAAAAACTACTCCGAGTGAGAGCATCCCTCCCACTCGGGGGCTTAGCCGCGAGCCTGCCCTCGCCTATGTTAAAAAACTACTCCGAGTGAGAGCATCCCTCCCATTCGGGGGCTTAGCCGAGAGCCTGGCCTCGCCTAAGTTAAAAAACTACTTCGAGTGAGAGCATCCCTCCCACTCGGGGGCTTAGCCGTGAGCCTGGCCTTGCCTAAGTTAAAAAACTACTCCGAGTGAGAGCATCCCTCCCACTCGGGGGGCTTAGCCGCGAGCCTGCCCTCGCCTAAGTTAAAAAACAACTCCGAGTGAGAGCATCCCTCCCACTCGGGGGCTTAGCCGCGAGCCTGCCCTTGCCTACATTAAAAAACAACTCCGAGTGAGAGCATCCCTCCCACTCGGGGGCTTAGCCGCGAGCCCATCCTCGCCTAAGTTAAAAAAACTACCCCGAGTGAGAGCATCCCTCCCACTCGGGGGCTTAGCCGCGAGCCCGTCCTCGCCTAAATTAAAAATCTACTCTAAGTGAGAGCATCCCTCCCACTCGGAGGTTTAGCTGCGAGCCAGCCCTCGCCTAAGTTCAAAAACCCGTTCACTCGGAACATGCAATAAAGTGGAAAGCAATATTCAGATAAATCAATCAAGTTCAGAAACAAAAGCAAAAGTACTCAGGCGACAGGCCCGAATGAGTTTAACGCTTACAGGATCACTCGGCATTCCGAGGCAAATAAGTTTGGATCATAAAGTTTTTTTCACTCGGCAGGAGGACTTGCGGGCTCGACAAAGGTGTCCAGATCAATGCCATCTGCCATCCGAGTGGCTGCATCAATGAAGGTCTCCATAAAACTTTCAAATTGAAGTTTCTTCGTGTTTTGCCACCTGAAGAGCCTTCAGTTTGTCTTCCCTAGCTTCCTTGCAATGGACATGAACAAGTGAGAGAGCCACATCAGCTTCGCAGCGGGCAGCTGATTTCTTCCATGCTTGCACTCGACCAGGGATTTCATGGAGCCGAGTCATCAGTGACTCGAGGTCGTTCTGAAGTGCATCTTCTGGCCACAGCTCTTTGTCTATTCTTGTCAGTGCAACCTTCAGTCGAGCGACATACCCCAAGACGCTGTCAAGGCGAGCTTCAAGTCGAAGCACATTCATAGCAGCATCATCTTTGACGAGTGACTTGGTGGGGTCCAGTCCTATTTCAATTCGTTCTGTTTCTTGCTCAAAGTTCTGGCAGAACTCTGCGCAAAGAGGGAAAATATGTGTCAGCAGCAGTGTTGTTTTCATGGTTTTTGGGAATTCACTCGGGTGAAGAAGGATACCTTTAAGCATGATGTACATCTTCTTCGCTAGGCCCCCCAAGTATTCCTCTAGCTCATCCCTCTTTTGAGTGAGCTGGTCCATCTTGTCGGTCAGGACGATTTTTTCCTCTTTAAGTTGAGCAGCTTCCTTCTTCGCCTCTTCAACGGCAGTCTTCAGGGTCGCATTCTCCTCTTCGAGCTTGCCGACTGAAGCTAGTTTCTCCTCAGCTGCTTCAGTCTTCTCTCGAGCCACCTTCTGCACTCCTGCGAGTTCGTTGTCTTTCCTCTCCAGCGCCTGCTTCATAGTGTCTAAAGAAATAACATTCTTCAGTAGCGCTTCGAGTTGACGGTTCTCACTACGCACATCTGTTCGAGTGGAATCACTCGGTTAAAAGGACGAAAGGAAAAAATGACGAAGCACGCAGTCAGCGAAGTGTTACCTCCCATGGTCTTCACCTCCTCCTGAGCTTGCTTCAAGTTCTTCTTGGCAAGTTCTAGGTCCAGTTGGAGTTGGATATTCTCCTTCTCTAGAGCAACCTACTGAGTCCCAAGTTCACAAGATTTCTAAGATCAACAAAAAGGATTCAGTCGACGATGAGAAAGATTTTCAAAAGATTTCCTCTACTTTCGAGTGGAGAAGAGCAAATCCAGATTGCTACTACCAAACAAGTTCTAAGACCCCCGCCGAATCAAACAATCGACGACGGTCTCAGGGACTACACCTAGTGGGTGCACTCAGCGTGCCCCCACTGGATCCATTTCCACTCGGCAAGGCCCGACCGACCCAAGTGTAAAAAAAGAGAGAGAGAGAAAGCAACTTGTTCTCAGACCCCCGCCGAATCAAACATTCGACGGCGGTCTCGAGGACTACACCTAGTGGGTGCACTCAGCGTGCCCCCACTGGATCCATTTCCACTAGGCAAGGCCCGACCGACCCGAGTGAAGAGCTTCGAGCTAAGATATTCTAAGACCCCCGCCGAATCAAACATTCAATGGCGGTCTCGGGGACTACACCCAGTGGGTGCACTCAGCGTGCCCCCACTGGATCAGTTTCCCACTCGGCACGGCCTGACCGGTTCGAGTGGAAGAACTTCAGAGTAAAAAGAAAACACCCAGTGGGTGTACAAATCCAAGACGGACAAAATCCAATCGGAAATCAACTTACAATCGTACTTACTCGGACATTGGCTTGAAGGGCCAAACTGGCGTCATAGGCAGACTTGCTAGCTTCATACACTTCCTTCAGATGCTGCATCATCAGGCCAGCCTGAATCATAGCCTCCTTGATGGCTCCAGAGTGACGCGCTCGACGCAGGAGTCAGTGACGCAGCTGGAGGGATCAGCACTTGCGGTTGTCCAGTCGAACCCGAAGCGGGAGCAGTCGACACCAGAGGCTGAGCAGTCGACGGAGGAGCGGCAAAGGAAGCACCAGCTCGAGACGAACCGCCTGGCTCTTCAAGAACAATTCAGGCGGCGTAGGAGATGCTTGGCCTGAAGGCACTCTCTTAGTGAGGCTTCGTAAGGCCGTCGAAGTCCTGCCTTTTCCTCATGTGCTTTTTGGAGGCTCCTCCTCGTCATCGTCTGCAAGGTGGATGACGTCTGTTGGTGCTGCAGCCACTCGACAGTAAGATTTCAGTCGACCATCTGGACAATTAGCGAGACAGAACAGGAGGTGAGTTGATCATACCAGCCCGAGAAGTGGCCGCGTCCGCAGTGTCCGCTTCTGCGTGCTCGTCGTCAATTTCCATGTGGGACGTCGTAGAAGTAGCAGCCCTGGGATTCAGAATTCCACTCGGTCAACAAAAACATGAAGGTCCACAACAGCAATGAAGAAAGAAAAGAAGAAACACTCATGTTGAAGCAATAGGCACAACCACCTTTATCCTGGGCAGGGCCTTCCAAGGCTTGGGAGGAACAATCTTGGCTTGCTTGGCAGTTTTTCAGTCGGGTCAGGTGTTGGCGTCCGAGTGCGCTTCGGGTTCCTGGCACTCGACATTCCAGCCTTGCACTAGCCAGCCGCTGGATCTTGAGTTTGCTTGGTGCGACGCCCAGTGCGTGGTGGCGACTCGACTTCTTCGCTATCGTCAGAGTCGTCGCTGTCGCCTTCACTATCGTCAGCATAATCAATATCGGTGCTCCCGCCCTCGCTCTCCACTCCTCTAGTGAGTTGCTCCCTGTTCGGCACGGGTGAGTACATATTCATGAATGCCTGCAAGACACAGATGTCATAGTCAGTCAAGTTTCAATACAGCAGCCTGACGAAAATAGAAATAATTCACTAGGCAGGATATGTCTCACATCTCCTGGAGGATGCTCGACGTCGAAAGGATGAATTCGTTTGGCTCCGCGTGGACTGTCTTGGGCACCAGTGATGCGCCTGAGCCACTGGGACACGGTGTCCTCACTGACTTCTTCTGGATGAGTCCGTGCAGTGTCGTTCACACCCGAGTACAACAACATGGGATGGTCGCGCGCTTGTAAAGGCTGGATGCGTCGACTGAGAAACACCTCCAGCAGATCCAGGCCTGTAACTCCATTTCGGATAAGCTCCACGACTGCTTCAACCAAAATCCCCACCTCGCCCTTCTCCTCCTCTTCTACAGTCAACGAACGGGGGGCGTGGAGTATCTCTAGAGAGAAAGGGGGAAGACCAGTCGATGCACCAGGTGTCAGAATGTCTCTGCAGTAGAACCAGGTCGACTGCCATCCCCTAACCGACTCGGGAAAAGTCATGGAAGGGAAAGCGCTTCTACCCCTCATTTGAATACCTAAACCCCCGCACATCTGGATCACATGGGTTTTCGTGTCACTCGGGTTGGCTTTCTTGACCGACTAGGATCGATAACTGAAAATGTGTTTGAATAGCCCCCAGTGAGGATGGCATCCCATGAAGTTTTCGCACATTGAAACAAAGGCAGCAAGATATGATGTGGTGTTCGGAGGAAAGTAATGGATTTGCACACCAAAGAAATTCAAGAAACCACAAAAGAATGGGTGCGGAGGCAAAGAGAAACCTCTTTCCACATGTGTCGTGAGAAGAACCCGCTCGCCGTCGCGCGGCGCGGGCTCGGACTCCCCTTCAGGTTGCCTCCAGGATCCAGGGGCCAGCAAGCCGTCGGCGACGAGCCCCAGGAAATCCTCCTCCTTGACCGACGAGGGGATCCAATCGCCCTGGATCTAGCCCGGCGGCAGAGCGGACCGCGAGCCCGACCCCTTCTTGCCCTTGGCCACCTTCTTGGCGCGCTCCAGTGCTTTCGTCTTGTCCTTCACCATCTCTGTGATGGTCGCGGGAACGAGCAGAGCGGCGCTGCGCTGAGGTGGACGAGGCAGAGAGACGGGGAAGAAAGGGGAAAAGTGGAGGACACTGTTGCACGCCTCAGCCGCATCAACTTTTATACCCGCCCGTCCGAGTGATTGACCGGTGGGCCAGTGCAATCTCAGCGCATCCTGCAACCGGCGCCAGCCCGATACATGGCAAAAAAGGTGGAGCAAAGATCGAGGAGTCCATCCCCACTTGCCCCGCTTACTGCGTTGCGGCCAGCCCAAGCGTTTCTCCAAATTTTGAATCCCGCTGAATCCGGGTCCAGTGAATCAATCGATTGCGTCAGAGATATCCGAATCCAGTCTGCTCAATGTTATGCTATTTGTTTCACTCGGACACTCAAGAAGCCAGAATCGATCAAGGCGACTGACGGAGGATTAAACAGCTCGCGTACTTTCAGACCCCTAAAAAAGTGTCTCCGAGACATTGAGTTGGGTCGAAATCAACTTTCAATCCTTCTTCACTCGGCCCTCGATCCATTCGGGGGCTAATGACGATGACATGTTCCTAGGGTAGGGTCCTAGGCCCGACCTACTGTAGGGTAACGCAGTAGAAAACAAAATTTTTCCGACCTACGCACCAGCCCAGGACCACTATGGAGACTGCATACAGGGTTTGATCATTTTCGTTACCGACTCGTAGCGCAGCGGAAGTAGAGTCGATGACGATCGTCGGTGCAGATCCCCGCAGCTAGGATTTACAACCTCCCAACCGCGAGGATGTATACCCTCGTCTTCCCTTCGGACAGCCCTCCGGGAGGCGGTCGAACAGTCCCCCGGACAATGTCGCGGACAGCCCTTCGGGAGGACCTTCGAAACTCGAACGGTCACTCGGACAGCCCTTCGGGAGGACTCACAGAACTCGGACCGTCACTTGGACAGCCCTTCGGGAGGCACTCTCAAACAGCCCCTCGGGCACTAAGATCGAAACTACGACCTCTCTACAGAGTTGCACACATACGGTGTCAGCTATCCGGCAGGGCTTCGCCGTCCAGAACTAGTTCCTGCCGGAACCCAGACAGCCTTTCGGCTCTACGAAACTCTTTTCGTGGGAGGGAGAGAGAAGCCAGATAACATCTTGGCATGTGTATGAGAGCAAGGGATGAGCTTTGTGGGCAGCCCACTCTCCTCTATTTATAGGAAAGCCAAGGGGTAAAGATGTCATACAAAAAACCCCAAAGTACCCCCACTTTATGCCTTTTCATAAAAGAATAAAGATAAAAGGGGTGCCATGTGGAGCTCCAAGGAGCTCCACCATGCTTGGCCGGCCACCCCTTGGGGGCCCCCCCCAAGGGGGCTTCCTTAGTGCCTAAGGCATTCTAGAAGCCTTTTGGGAAATTCCCAAAAGGTGCTTTCCATAAAATTCCCAAAAAGCACTTTCACTATTCACGACGACATTTTTCAGCGTCCGTTCGAACTGAAAATATTTATGTGGGCTTAGAACATTTCCAGTACCCACTAAAACAATTTTCAATGCATTCTGGAACAATTCCAGTTTAGTGATTTCATCTGCGAAAAGCATCTGAAGCGGTTCCGGCAGCCCCGGAACATTTCCGGTTTTTCTTTCAGAAAATTCCCAGAAGTTTCCAGAATGATTCTGGTATCCTCCAAGAATTATCAGGCATGTGCCGAAACCATTTTGACTTAATGGTATCCCCTGAAACAACTTTTCAGTTTCACCGGAACTCATCTGGTGACCTCTCTCTGCGGAACTTTTCCGCTGTCCGAAACTTTTCGGTGTCCGAAACTTTTTCGGTGATTTTCTCTCAGACTCCCTGTCTAGTATTCAGCAGATAGATGACCCTTAAGCGTGTGACCCTATAGGTTCGGTGAAGTATAGACATGACACGGAACCCCTTCCGATCAATGATCAACATCGGAGCCGTGGACACCCATATTGACCCCTATACCCACACGAATGAATATTCGAGTGAACCTCCAGTTGCCGTGTGCTATTCCTGTTGCTTCGTGATATGTTACAAATACCTGAGGTGAGACATGTTGGCATTCCCGTGGATCAACAACTTGTCCACTATGCTAGTTACCTCGTTACCGGTATTGTTCTCTTTTCTCGTTACCGTGTTCCGGCATCCCCGTGATCAAATCACAAAGTGTCTGGCCAGACGATGATGGATACCGTAACACCGAGAGGGCCCAGAGATATCTCTCCATCGTCGGAGGAGCAAATCCCAATCTTGAGCTATCAAGTTACTTGACATACTTCCCCATGAACCCGTAAGCCGCCGTAATAGCCATCCATTTACGGATGACGTTTAACAAACCCCAAAGTTCATGAATCAAGCATGAAGAAACTCGATACTCTCATGGTCTGAGGAATCATGCAAACATTAACCATCTCTGTGTTATTAACCATTAACTCATGACGAATGTATCTCATAGCATAACATCAATTCGGGTCGATTCAACACAAATGTCCTTCCTGACATTGTGCCCTCAAAGTTGCTGGCATAGACATGCCCATGATTGGAAAAACATAATCATCATGCAACACTTGAGCTAGTCTTAGAGGCACGACTACGAATACATTTTACCGTTTATTATACCACACGTGCACATGGGTTTTCCCCAGAGCCTTTATGGATATACGGGCTCGGGAACCATAGCAGTTATAGCATGGAACATAAACCTAATTATGAACACGGAGATAAATAATAACATTTATTATTGCCTCTAGGGCATATCTCCTACAGATCGAAACAACGACCTCTCTACAGAGTTGCACACATACGGTGTCATCTATCCGGCAGGGCTTCGCCGTCCAGAACTAGTTCCTGCCGGAACCCAAACAGCCTTTCGGCTCTACGAAACTCTTTTCGTGGGAGGGAGAGAGAAGCCAGATAACATCTTGGCATGTGTATGAGAGCAAGGGATGGGGAAATGGCTGCCAAGATCACTCCTATATATAGGCTAGCCAAGGGGTAAAATTGTCACACAAAAACCCCAAAGTGCCCTTGGAATATCCCTTTCCAAAAGGGAATATGCCCTATGGGAGTGCCATGTGGAGCACCATGGTGCTCCACCTCCTTGGCCGGCCACCCTTGGGGGGGGACCCCCCCCCATGAGGTGCCATGCCCTCCTTCCCCTTCTAGAAGGCCCTTTTTGGAATTTCCAAAAAGGTGCTTTCCATAAAATTCCCAAAAAGCACTTTCACTATTCACGACGACATTTTTCAGCGTCCGTTCGAACTGAAAATATTTATGTGGGCTTAGAACATTTCCAGTACCCACTAAAATAATTTTCAATGCGTTCTGGAACAATTCCAGTTTAGTGATTTCATCTGCGAAAAGCATCTGAAGCGGTTCCGGCAGCCCCGGAACATTTCCGGTTTTTCTTCCAGAAAATTCCCAGAAGTTTCCAGAATGATTCTGGTATCCTCCAAGAATTATCAGGCATGTGCCGAAACCATTTTGACTTAATGGTATCCCCTGAAACAACTTTTCAGTTTCACCGAAACTCATCCGGTGACCTCTCTCTGCGGAACTTTTCCACTGTCCGAAACTTTTTCGGTGATTTTCTCTCAGACTCCTTGTCTAGTATTCAGCAGATAGATGACCCTTAAGCGTGTGACCCTATAGGTTCGGTGAAGTATAGACATGACACGGAACCCCTTCCGATCAATGATCAACATCGGAGCCGTGGACACCCATATTGACCCCTATACCCACACGAATGAATATTCGAGTGAACCTCCAGTTGCCGTGTGCTATTCCTGTTGCTTCGTGATATGTTACAAATACCCGAGGTGAGACATGTTGGCATTCCCGTGGATCAACACTTGTCCACTATGCTAGTTACCTCGTTACCGGTATTGTTCTCTTTTCTCGTTACCATGTTCCGGCATCCCCGTGATCAAATCACAAAGTGTCTGGCCAGACGATGATGGATACCGCAACACCGAGAGGGCCCAGAGATATCTCTCCATCGCCGGAGGAGCAAATCCCAATCTTGAGCTATCAAGTTACTTGACACACTTTTCCATGAACCCGTAAGCCGCCGTAATAGCCACCCATTTACGGATGACGTTTAACAAACCCCAAAGTTCATGAAGCAAGCATGAAGAAACTCGATACTCTCATGGTCTAAGGAATCATGCAAACATTAACCATCTCTGTGTTATTAACCATTAACTTGTGACGAAAGAACCTCATAGCATAACATCAATCGGGTCGATTCAACACAAATGTTGTGCTAACATTGTGCCCTCAAAATTGCTGGCATAGTCATGCCCATGATCAGGAAAACAGGATCATTATGCAATACTTGAGCCAGTCATAGAGGCTTGACTAGGAATACATTTTATCGTTTATTATTCCACACGTGCATATGAGTCTTCCTCCGAGCCTCGTTTTATTTGCAGACTCGAGAACCATAGCAGTTATAGCATGGAACATAAACCTAATTATGAACAGGGAGATAATCAATAACATTTATTATTGCCTCTAGGGCATATCTCCTACACCTACATGCCCTACCCAAGGACACTGCACAAGAGGCCAAGACCTACAGAGATAGAAAGAAGATACCGACTGGAATTATCACAGAGTGCAACCCACTCGACGGAAGATCCACTCGGATACCCCAATTCCACTCGACCATCGTTAGTCACTTGGAGCACAAGAATTCACTCGAAGGACAGAAGGCCTAGAGCCACCTCTAGATGGCAACGGTCGGACATTCACTCCATAGCCTTAAAGATCATTAAACACAGGCGTTACCAGTAACGTTCGTAACTTTATTCTCTCATTGAACCCTTGCATAACTGAGGACTGCGAGGGGTCGGCGTACTCTATATAAGCCACCCCTCCCCTCTTGCACAAGGGTTTTCACCCCCTCTAACTCAACACTCCAATCAACAAAGCCTCCGCGGCACTGAGACGTAGGGCTATTACCTCCTCCGAGAGGGGCCTGAACTCGTAAATCCGAGTGTACAACCTCGTCGTAGCTAGGCTCTGCCCTCTCCTACGTACCCCCCATCTCTACTATCAGATCCGTTCCCATGACATGAGGGACGTCGGGCTGTTGCGGTGGACGACGTCGTCGGGGAAGAGGCTCCAGCTGGGCAGTGGTGGGGTGGCGGACGGAGGGGGTGGGGTTTCGCGGCTGGAGCAGAGAGGTTATGGCGGCCTGGGATTTCGAATGGCGAAAAGGAGGTGATGGGAGGGGGGAACCATGACTTAGGGACGCGCTTGTCCAAAATGTAGGGTGTGTTACAAAAGTACCCCCACCGATTTGAACTAGCGGCCCTTTCGGCTCATGGTTAGAAGGGGGATTTTGCGTGTCGGGATTTGGCAGCTGGAGGGAGTTTTCGCGCGCGTTGTAATTTCACGATAGCAAGGCGCGGGTTGTGAAGGCGCGAGTTTTCAGAGCACGATATCTGAATTTTCGGGATATAACAAGGCGCGGGTTGAATTTTAGGGACAAGCCTAACGTGTAATATTGTACGTACCAAATCAATTCGCACTTCCCTCAACGAAAAAGATGAAAAAAATAAAACTATTCGCACCACACAAAGAGAGAGCCTTGTCCCGTTTTACTATACAAATGCTATTCAAAGCTATGAATCCATGTTATGTCCAATTAAATTTTTTCGCTGGCTGTATAATGCATGTAACCTACTCATACCAACATTTTAGTGCATTCCAAATGTCTATACTACCACTGCAATTCAAACTAAATTTGAATTCATTTCTCTATTTGAATAAGAATTTACAATCATGATTGTTGCCAACTTAAACCATCATTCGTGTATTATCTTAACAACACACCACATGATTACCATAGAGATAGATATGAACTATGTGTACTATATGAACTCGAATTCAAAATTTTGAATACACTTGATGTTGATTCCAAATAACGGTACATTTGATGTACTAACTAGATCTTCATAATCTAAACCATGTTCCATATGTACACCATGTTTATCACACAAAGTATAGTGCCCCGCCCCCTACATTATGACAAGTATTTAGCCCTAAGTTGCAAAAGCCACACATTATCACAAATTATAATCAATGTTCTATATATTATATGTAGTACAACATGTTCATAACCACACCATGAGTATCACCATTATATATATATTCATTCATGCATGCGTCGGTTTAAGACACTATGATATCTTCTTCAAATATCCGAATCCACTTTTTTATAATGAATTATGATCTCTGTTCATCTTTTACACCCACACAATCCTCTTCTCTTTGTAGCTAGCGGTAACTTTCTATCGTAAATGCACACGCCCGCCCCCTCTCACCCTCCCTCAGCGTCCCCTCCATCGCGCACATTCGTTATTTCTCTTTAGGTCGTTCACCCACGGTGTGTGTAGGCCCCCCGGTTCCTTCTTTCCGGCACACACCGGTCGATATACCTCTCTAGCCAAGTGTGCCTACCACAAACACACACTCCCCCTCTTCTCTTCTCACCGTCCATGCCCCCTATGTCCAATACGGTTCCACACAGGTGCACACTCCCGCCCCTCTTTTCATCGATCTCATACTCGCACACTCCTCCCCCCTCGACATAGTAGGCCTGTTGCACCACCTCCTAGCCGCACCCCTCTACCCCTGTCTGTCTCTGCAGACCTTATTTGCTTCTAACACATGCATGCATGTATACCTACCGATCTCCCTACATATAGCTAGGTTGACTATAATTCTTTTCCCCCATGCACCGATCGACGTACCTCACTAGTTATGTCTCTCCCTTTCTCCGACACACGACGATTGATCTTCCTATGTAGTTACGTCTGCTTACCACAACCATATCGTCCCCCCTCATCATCCTTGCGTACCTCCCGACCCGTCTCTCACACACACGTGCATAGACAGGCAGACATCCCCTCTCTTATTGATATTGCACTTGTACCCTCCATTTGTTTAGCGGCCTCTTCCACCATTTGTGAGAAGCAACTCCACCACCAACCCTCTGACACTCTACATTTGTCTCTCTCCCAACCTTATTCCTCTGCTACACATATGCATGGATGCCGATCGATCTCCCTCAATACATAGCTAGGTCTCTCTCCTTCTCCACACATATACCAGTCAATCTACCTCTCTATAGTTAGGTCTCTGCCCCTCCCCCCCCCCCCCGACACACCGATAGTCGAATGTTGTAGGTAGGTATTCCATGCCACAGAGACAAACTGCACCTCTGCCCTCTCACATTCCAGTAGGACAGCCGCCCTGTATCTTTGACGTGGGCAAACACAAATTCGATGGCACACTTTATCGATCGCGCACCCACACACTTCATCCCTGTTTTCAATTCTATCGATATCTCACGCCAATGATCCCTCCACTCTCTTCACGTGGATCGCTCCCTCTATATATGATATATCCATGACTCTGTTTCACACACAATGCATATGTTACATTTTTTTTGTTTGAGATATCATCGACACATTGCCTCCATTTCGCAGAAAACATCTCTCTCACACCCACCCACATACGTACCTGCACGTAAAGAAGAGGTGCACGCATGATGCACGTACTCACGTCTCGTTCCCGGCCACACTCGCGCGGGTACACGGTGGAGTTCATTTCTGTACGAAAAGGCAGCCCACGTGATAATTTGATGCGTGTAGCGGTTGTTTACTCGAAGGAGGGTCATGTACCACGCGTAGACGGAACAAAGTTCGACTTAACATAGTATTAAATAAAGTTATATTCCTCAATGGCATGTACAAAATATAAAATGATTGTCGTCGGGAAAAAAGAAATCCGCTTCACTATATACAATGGAGCCTGCCTGCCGGGGTTTGTCTCTCGTCACACTATCTCACACAAGGCGGCGGTGGCCTCTCTCTCTCTCACCATGGTCATTGATCCGGCCGCATCCAGTCCGCTGGCGGAAAGGGAGGATGTGCATCGTTTCTCCGTTCGACGGCGTTGAGGCAGCACATCCCGATCTGCGATACCCGCCGTTCTCTCTGACCAAGCTCCAGCGTGGTAGGGCCTTCGCCACTTGCTCACTGCCGCAGTATGGGCAGATCCCGGCCGCCGGCGCCCTCCTAGTTACATCCTGACGACCCTGAGGTACAGCTTCCTCCGGCCTTGCTCCACTGCCCATCTTCCCACGTTGCTGCATGTGGAAAATCCTGCATGTGGATCTTCTTTAGTTCTTTGCTTAAAACGTATCTTGGCCGGCGTACTTTCCATCATGCAATCTCATCCTCAAACCATTTTTGATAAACCACCATGCTGCTATCTTTCCCTTATGACATGGAATATGCTTCTTTTTTGTCGGCGTATGTTTCTTCAACTCCTGTTATTGGGCAGTAATTGTTTCCTTTCTACCTCTTTTTGCAAACAGGGCTATCCATTTCACCTCGTTGCTATTGCGACCTTTTGGTGAACTTCACAAATCACTTTTTTCTTAAGAGTGTTTTGTGCAGTTCCACCAAAATGTCACACGAGCAATGTTTTTACATTTCTGTGGGACTGCAGAAAGGGAGATTGGTTTTGCTATCCTCCTCATCCAACTCCGTGCCTAATCTTCTCCAACAAGTAGTTAGTCCTAAAGAGAGATCGTAGAGGTGATCGGCTTCTATTTGTGTGTGTTATGTTTCATCATCTAGTTCCACTATTATTGTAATCACACTGACTGAATATCTTTGCAAACAGGGATGATCAGCTCGATTTTAGTGGAACTGCACAAAATGATCGGATTGTAATGTCCTCCATACACCTCTTTCTTGGCTATAGAGCTGCGTGAAACTAGCTGCCAACCAATGAACACCGTGCCCAGGAAATGGAGCCATGCCTACGAACAGCATCGATCAATTATATATTTTTCTTTATTTGTACACCTTCTCACAACTTTGTCTTCAGTTGTGATGTGAATATTGGTGCTGATCTGCGAACCATTGAGATGCATTAGTAGCCATGGTAGTTTCATTTGTATTTGATGGAATGTTGTAACGAGACAATCTCGAGGCAAGAGGACACATGAATCCTAAGTTGAAACCTTTTTTTTTTCTGCGGGAACCAAAGTTGAAACCTTCATAGCATGACAGTACAATTTCATTATGCTGGAAAATTATGCGTACATATAAACAAATCCTGAAAGATTGATAGCAATGCCAGAAACAATTCAACTTTGTTTCGCCGACATGTGGGACATCCTTCATCCGGCTCCACCTGCCATGCAGCAATATTGAGTGCACAACTGCAGGGGAGATTCACCCCGGTCGTTGCGCCGCAGTAATAATGACTAGTGAGCAGTCAAATCACAGAGCCCCACCTTCGCCACAGTAAGTTGCTCGGACAAAGCAACCATCATTTCTCTCTTCGTTGAATCCGCTGGTACTCCAATATTCCCAGAGTAATAAGTTGCTCGGGCGACGCAACCATCACTTCACCTTTCCCACAGTAAGTACTACCTCCTTTTTTTATTCTAGAAACAACCACACATGAATATTGGACGATAGCAGCACAACAACTGAATCAAAAATCGAAACCAACCAATGAACTACTACTAGTGGTGAGCGTTTGCTAGTATCATGTACTCCGCCTGTCCATGTATATAGGGCTTAATGCGTTTTTTGAGACTAACTTTGGCCCTATTTGGATCCATGGGTTAGAGTTAGTTTGAGCTAGTTAGGGCTCAAATAGCCCTAAAGTATTCAAACATGAGGGTTAAATTGGAGCAAGTTGCACCTAACCCACCAAAAAAAACTATCCCACCCAAGAGGTGCTAATTAGAGCTAGTTCTCATTGGGCCCACTAAAAAATCACTTTTTCTCTCTCTATCCCGCCAGCCAAGTGGTGCTAATTGGAGCTAGTTCTCATGGGGCCCACTGAAAAATCACTTTTCTCTCTCCATCAAGTGCATTTATTGTCAATCTAACCCTGTCATCCAAACACCTCTTTGGCTAGAGTTAGTTCAGGGTTAGTCATGAGTTAGTCTAACCTCTAGCTAAGTTAGAGTATCCAAACAAGAGCAGTATAGGACATGCAAGTTGCTCAAAGCATACTGTCAAATTCGTACATGAAAGGATCTTCGAATGATTTAATTTTCAAATTATATAAAATCTTATCAATAGTCAAAGGCAACCTCGAAGAATACATTAGGCCCTATATATAAGTATGGATGAAGGGAGTAGTACTAATCGCAACGCATGCATGCGTGTGGAGTACTACAGTACTAAACAAGAATGTTTTACATGCATTGGTTAATTATATCTTAGTTATGGCACTTAACAATTTAATGCACAAAACAAGAACGGTTGGCGGGATTAGCAGAAAGCAAAGCGCCTTTTTAGCGGGGTTTTTCATCATTCTTTGAAGGTGCAAAACCAAGTGTTACTACTACACCAAACAAGTTCAAAATGAGAAACTGGACCCACTCACGGCACAGCACGCCTGTCTCATTTGGTCCGTCGGTCAAAGCGCTTCCTCTTCTTGGCATAACAATAGAGTACAGTAAATTTTTTAGATTGCTCTTGGCATGTTGCTAACATGTGGGAGCGAGTGATGAGTTAACCGACCTCAATAGACGGCAAAATTGCCAGCCCGCCGCACTTTGAGAGAGACGAGGAGCGAGAAACGATACGAGCTGGTGGAATATACTAGAGCTAGGTGTCGCACGAAGGCCAAGAAATATGGTGATAGCGTGGGTTGGCCATGTATGATGTAACTACACTGGGCTGTTGTGTTTCGGACTCTTCCGGTCTACTGTGGAGAAGATTGGGTAGATTTTATATCGTTGAATAAAAATATTAAAGAGTCCAGACGCTCCACCGCGAGGTTTCTTGCTCCTTCTCGGTCGTCGAAAAGCGTTCTTCTAAGTTTTGCCGACACGTGGGACATCCAGCATCCAGGTCCACGTGTCATGCAAGAAAATGGAGTTAAGTATAGTAGGAGAGACTCACCAACGGTCACGAATGTAGGTGGAGTACGTGCACGAGTCACCCGAAAAAAAGGAATACGAGCACGAAGAGAAGAGGTGCAGGCACCGACGCAGGTACTCTTTGCCTCTTTCCCTAATACTCACGCGTGGGTACACGGTGAGCTCATTTCTATACGAAGAGGCAGCTCACCTGATAATTTGGCGAGTGTAGTAGTTGTTCATGGGAACCACGCGTGGACGAATCAAAGTTCGATCATGATGTGATGGCACATTTTTTATAAATTAAGTTATTCTATTCGATGGCACGTATGCAACATTATTTTCTCAATGGAACGTGAATCGTGCCACGCACTGAATGACGGAGCACGGGATGGTAGCCATGGACATGCTCAGCCCTTTTTGGAGACTAATACACTACTTTTGATGTGTCCCGTCAACTCGCAAACGAGGAGAAGCTTTGCTTACTACTAGTACGACCTATCCCTCGCTCACGCGCGCGCGGTGGCTCGCACGACGAGGAGAAGCTTTTTCTTTACGATGGTGCGCTTAATACATGCGGTGGACGTGCAGCAGTTCATTCGGTGTTAGATTGCCAGAAGTATCTATACTGTAGTACCATCATCATTGTTCAACTTCCAGAAGAGGCGAAGAGCCAAGCGCACGGTCACCTACTCACAGTATAACCGGCCGTGTTTGCACAAATTTTTTAACGTAGTACAATCTGAGTGGATTACTCCAGTGGTCATCACACGTGAGCCAATCGATTTGCACCCTTCCATGCTCCATTTTATCTTGCGTTCCTTCCTCCGTCCAGCACGCTGACAAGTGGGCCCCATGCTCATGTATGCCAATGTGTTAGTCAATTATTTTGCCAAAGTCAGCTATCACACCCTTTCGATGCCACGTCAATGTACCCACTAGAAACAAGTTAGATTTGTTCGGTTCAACCGCCTCCCTAGGTGTTTGGAGAGGAATTGGCCGGTGCGAGGCGGTTCTATAGGTGCGTAGGCAGCAAAAAATAGGGGAAAACGCGCGAACTAGCTAGACGAGGGAGGGAAGCTTCTACATTCGCGGGGGACGTGGCATTGGCCATTGGGCAACAACACGCGGTCATCCGGGTACGCGATAAAGGATGCGAAGAGGCTTCCTATATCGGCAAGGACCAGCTTCCCTACCGATTGCTCATCCAATAGAACTCCCAAGTTAACTGTGCTGAGGCTAGAGTAGTCATCAGATGGGTGACCGAATGGGAAGTGGACTCGATGTTAAAACTAATGGGATGGGTTACTATAAACATTTAATTGGCTTAAATGTATATAGTGCTCCGACCTATTAGTTGAACCTCGAGGTCTTTGTTTTGTAATTTTTGACATTTTTTGTTTTCTGAACACATGTTAATCGAAGGTCTATCGCGTTACTTTTTGATAATTTTTGTTTTTTGAACACATGTTAATTGGCTTGAAAGAAGGTCTATCGTGTTACTTCACGACATCTTTCCAAAAAAAGTGATATGACTTTTGTTAACCTATAAGGCATGTCTGTCAAATTAACCTCGAGGTACTTGTTCTCAAATTAACCTCTGGGTCTTGCAGGAGTACTTGTTTTTTGAACACATGTTAATCGAAGGTCTATCGCGAGGTCTTTGTTTTGTAATTTTTGACATTTTTTGTTTTTTGAACACATGTTAATCGAAGGTCTATCACATTACTTTTTGATAATTTTTGTTTTTTGAACACATGTTAATTGGCTTGAAAGAAGGTCTATCGTGTTACTTCACGACATCTTTCCAAAAAAAGTGATATGACTTTTGTCAACCTATAAGGCATGTCTGTCAAATTAACCTCGAGGTACTTGTTCTCAAAATAACCTCTGGGTCTTGCAGGAGTACTTGTTTTTTGAACACATGCCAATCTAAGGTCTATCGCGAGGTCTTTGTTTTGTAATTTTTGACATTTTTTGTTTTTTGAACACATGTTAATCGAAGGTCTATCGCGTTACTTTTTGATATTTTTTGTTTTTTGATCACATGTTAATTGGCTTGAAAGAAGGTCCATCGTGTTACTTCATGACATCTTTCCAAAAAAAGTGATATGACTTTTGTCAACCTATAAGGCATGTCTGTCAAATTAACCATGAGGTACTTGTTCTCAAATTAACCTCTGGGTCTTGCAGGAGTACTTGTTTTTTGAACACATGTTAATCGAAGGTCTATCGCATTACTTTTTGATAATTTTTGTTTTTTGAACACATGTTAATTGGCTTGAAAGAAGGTCTATCGTGTTACTTCACGACATCTTTCCAAAAAAAGTGATATGACTTCTGTCAACCTATAAGGCATGTCTGTCAAATTAACCTCGAGGTACTTGTTCTCAAATTAACCTCTCGGCCTTGTAGGAGTGCTGCAATGTGTCAGCGTCAATTGCAAGATGAGCCAGCAAGCTAGCAGTGGAGTTGCCAACATGCTCAAAGTGCACGCAACATTGAGTAGAAAGAAGCATGCCCAGGAAATTAATGCGTGCTTAGGGAGGCCTTTGCTCAAAGAGCAAGTGTATATAAGGTACAGTCGGCAGGCTATAAGGACGAGGAGCGAGAAGCAATATGGGCTGCTGGATATACTATAACTAGGTGTCCCACAGAGGTAACATTCAAAGTTATTCTCACACTATAGAATGGTATAGGAATGTGGAGAGATTTGGTTGATTTTATATCGCTGAATAATATAACATATTATGAGTGCAGACGCTCCACCGTGAGGTTCCTTGCTCCTTCTCGGTCGTCAGGAATCTATGTTCGTCCACTCTTTTTTTTACGTGAGCTTTGTTCATCCTTTTGCCAACATGCGGGACATCTAGCATCAAGGTGCACGTGTCATGCAAGAAAATGGAGATAAGCAGTGCGTAAGTGAGTCGTGCACTTCGATGGCACGTACTACGCAATATTTTTTCTCCTCGATGGCACATGAATAGTGCACGTACTCAATGACGGAGCACGGGATGGTAGCCATGGACATGGTTGGCCCTTTTTGGAGAGAGTACTAAATAACTTTGATGTGTCCCGTCAACTCGCAGAACGACGAGAAGCTTGCTTACTACGCCTTCTCCCTCGCCCACGCGTGCGCGGTGGCTCGCGGCACGAGGAGAAACTTTTGCTTACGAATGGTGGACGTGCAGCAGTTCATTTGGTGTCAGATTGCCAGAAGTGCTACTGTAGTACCATCATTATTGTTCGACTTCTAGAAGAGGCGAAGAGCCAAGCGCAAGGTCACCTACTAACCTAGTACAGTATACATAGCCAAAGCTGGTCCACCTTTTTAGAGCATGGTTAATTAATATAGGCGGCTCTTGCAGTGGCACATCATTTAGAGCAAGTACTCTCTTCGTAGGAACTTAAAATGCAGGAATAGGAAAAATAAAGGATTGGAGTGGCATGTCCACTTGAATCCCATAGCATTAACACAGTGTTCCCCTAAAAAAACCAGAGTGTTTGACACAGGAAAAACAAAGGAAGTGAAAAAAAAGTTGGAGTGGATGCTAGATTGCCAATTAACACATGATTTCATAGGAAAAAAATCCTATAGCATTCTATCCTATGAATCAAACGACCAATGTAGAAAAATTATGAGGGGGGTCTCTCCAGCAGTGTTCCTCGGCTCACACCTAGCATCACGGTGGTCGAACTTGGAGTCATTCATCTGGTACACGTAGCATCTCAGATCTGGACACAAGGTGACGTACACCGTCAAGGTCCATTAGGCCTTGTTTGGTACTAGGGTTTTTGAGGGGATTGGTGGGGATAATCCCCATAGGGATTGGGTGAAACCCCAACCTTCACCCAATCCTTTCAAATCCCCATTTATCCCCAAAACACTAGGTAGGAGTAGTGTATTGGGTATTGAGAAAAATGCACTAGAGTTTGGGGATTTGTGGGGAAATGTGGGGATGAAACATGTCAAATACACTAGAACCAAATGGTGTTCTGGGATATGTGGGGATTTAGGGGTTTGACCGGGAAAATCCCCGCCAATTCCCTAAAATACACTAGTACCAAACAAGGCCTAAGGATAATGTTGTCCTCAAAGCCGGACGTACACGGTCAAGGTCCACGGTCAAGGGGATCAGGGCGGACGCCACCTCTCACTGCGTCTGCCATTTGAAGCGGCGCGCCGGCCGAGGGCGCCGCCCACTGCACTCCCAGCTGTACCCGTCTCCTCACCGTATTCAAAAACCTACTCCCTCCGTCCCAAAATTCTTGTCTTAGATTTGTCTAAATACGGATGTATCAAGTCACATTTTAGTATTAGATACATCCGTATCTAGACAAATCTAAGACAAGAATTTTGGGACGGAGGGAGTACATTTAAACCCGCGTGGAATGCGAGAAACCCACTCCGGCCACACACGTCCATTCAGGAGCAGGACGCCGGCCAAGCTCATCCTTCCACCATTTTCTCCACTCTTTTGGCGGCATCTGACGAGCAGGAAGAGCAGTTCTCTGGCATAAAAGCCGTCTGGGTGGCCCGCCGAGCCTAGCAGTTACGAGCGAGGCAGCTCGCTGCTCCACCTACCTCGCCTAGCCCGTCGGAGGCAGTTGCCGCACTAAGCCAGCGCGTGGTTCTGCAACTGGCCGCTCCAATACAGCTCGAGGAAGAGTGCTGACTTGCTCCACGCCGGCTTGTTGGGGAGCACGGCGGCACGGGCATCATTGCTGCCCTCGATGCCGCCGCCTCCAGTGCCTGCGACTACGCCATCCGCCGTCGACGCGCGCGTAGCCACGCCATGCAGGCAGAGAAAGAAGCTGACGCGGATGTCGACGAGGTGACACGGCTAAGCGGATGTCGACGAGGTGACGGCTAGCACGTCCCCGCCCGCCGCCATCATCGAGGAGAAGTAGAACACGGGAGGCTGCCGCGATTGTATCCCATGAAGGCCATCGCCGAAGCGACACCGACGAATACAGCCGGTGTCTTGCACGATTCTTCTTCAGCCGGATGCTGGAGGAGGACAAAGAGATCGGGCGGCGACCATTTAGATTAGGTATATTAATTCTACCAGGCTGGTTGTAATGGGAGTATCATAAGTAGTATCATGCATGCCAACTATGCAAATTTGATGAGGTGGCGTAGAATTAAATGAAGAAAGAGAGGGTTGAGTATCATATTATGATACCGTATGGAATTAAGTTACTCCCACTGTGGTTAGTCTTAGGCCTTGTTCGGTTCAACCTCCTCCCAAGGGGTTTGGAGAGGAATGGAGGGGAATTTGGCTTGTACATGATTTAATCCCCCACAATCCCTGTTAATCCCTGTTAAAACCCCTTGAACCCAACATGCCCTTACGGTTAAAAATGACCGGGATTACAGAGGACAGGGTACAAACTTCAAGGATTTAAAGGTGAGGGTATGTTTCCGACTAGCTCTACAACCTCAAGGTTTATAAATCGGACTTCACTCTCCCCTCACGCACACGCCCGGGTACACTCACGGTGGAGCGCATTTGCACACGAAAAGGCAGGTAACGTGACAATTTGAGACATCTAGTCGTCCACTTATGGTGCGTTTGGTTGCAAGGGTGGCCACAGATGGGTTGGGATCGTCCAAAAAATATACGTGTTTGGTTATAAATCACTTGAATGGTTCGAGTCAAAAAAAGAGAATATGCCTCAAAGATGCTGAACCGTTTCACCCAACCAAAGTGGTCGAATCAAATGGCCACCCTTTGCATGCATGACCATGTGAGCATGACTGGTGGTCCCGTCCTAAATAATTAGCCCATCTCTTATATGGAGCCAAACAATGATTAATGTGGGGTCTGGGACCAAATGTCAGCCATACCAAGTGCGACCTGAACGCGGTAGCGCGGTTATTGATCGAGTTTCTTTTTACTGGTACGTTAAATGAAAAAAATATGGTTGCGCGCATATTCAATTTAAAATGATCGCTACGGAGGGAAAAACAATTACTACTCCACTAGTCCACTTCGGGACTTGCTTGCTAGGGTTGTTCTCTTATTCTCACTCTCTCTAGATCTAAACAAGACTGTGGTGTCCAGTCTCTTTATCTCTCTCTCTCTTCTCTCCGGTTGACACAGATCCGGCCGGATACCTTCCGCTGGTGGTCGCCGGTGGCGAGGGAGGAAGTTGTAACACCCCCTTGTAATGACCGCAGTGATCAACTGCTAATAATGCCATGTCATCATCAAATGCAGTGCCTTATCACCTTGGGTTAATTATTCAACTCAAATTCAAATCTGAAAATCAACTTAAATTCAAAAGTGCAATTTGAAGTTGATCAAACCCTGCGGGAAAAATGTCCATTAATTGGCAAATAATCCAGTAGCAATGGCAAAATCATAATCAATATTTTGGAAGTTGATTAATGAGTCAAACAACCTGGAACAGTGCTTAAACAGCAATAATAAATCCATTTAAAACTCTTTCAAATTTAAAAAAACATTTCAAATATGTCCAAACCACTTTTTGGTCAGTGACAATATTGCATGTTAATATTTGGGTTAACTCCCATATTTTATAAACATGCTAAAGTGACCTAACTATTTCAGAAAAGAAAAGTGAAAAAGGGAAAAGGCCACTATGCACTGCCACTAGTGCACAGTGCCTGGAAGCCCAGCCCACCTGGCCCGTTACCCTTTCTCTCTCCGTGCGTGTTGGCGCGCCCATGGCCGCACGCGCGCGCGCCAGTCGGCCGGCGACACCGCGGCGCCACCGACGCTACAGGGAGGAGGAGGAGATAAGGCCGGAGCCATCCAACCCCCCTGGCTCCCCCTGTCACTCCCCATCTCTCTCCCTCGCTCGCTTCGCCTTGTCTCCCCTCCAGATCCGGCCACCGAGCACCATCGCCGCCGCAACTCCGGTGCCACCGCGGCCACCGTCACCGCCTCGCCTCGCCTCGGTGTCCAGCACCTCCGCCGTGGTCGACTGCGTCGCTTGGTGCCTGCGGTTGGAGCCGGGGAGCGCCGCAGACCGCGCACAACGCCGCCCCCTTCCGCTTCAGTTCCGGCGAAACTCCGGCGACCCCGACCCCTGCTGCTACTAATCCACCCACAGGCCACCGTGTGCCGCTGCGGTGAGCCTCTTCCCCTCTTCTCCCCTGCCCTCTCCTCTTCCCATTGCACCTAGCGCCGCCACAGCGAACGGCCGAGCCCAGCTCCGCCGTACTGATCGCCGTCGCCGTTACTGTCGATGCCAAGGCCGTCCGAGCTCGTCGTCGGGCTCGGGGCACTCCAGTGGTGCGGCCTAGCACACTAGTTCCCACACGCGCGCGTTAGTTGTTCGTTTTCACCAAGTCACCGTAGATCACCGCCGTCGGCGACATCGCAGCCCTCTGTTCCGGCCATCTTTGGTCGGGCCAGTGGCACCACTCGACGCGCGACGACCCCAGCGTTCGACCGCGAGCAAAAACGCGCGAAACGATGCACCACCGCGCGATTCCGAGCACTTCCGGCGAGAACGCCCCCGCGGGAGCTCGCCGGAGCCTCACCGACGGCCGTCCGACGTGTCGCCAACAGGGCAGGTGGCCCCCACCACTTGTGCCACTGACTGCTAGGCCCCGCGGGCCCAGTTGACTAAGTCAACCCGTTGACGTGGCTCCCACAGCCACTGACAGGCGGGACCCCACGTGTTTAATACATTTTTAATAAATAAATAATCTGTTAAAATTAATCTGTTAATTAGTTAGAGTTAAGTAGTCAATGACATGTGGGGTCCACCCCACTGTTTAGCTCTGTTAGTTTAGTTAAGTAGTTGTTAACGTCAGAGAGGCTGACAGGTGGGCCCCCACCTGTCAGTTTGACCAGTCAGCCGACTGCTGATGCAGTGCTGATGTCAGGCTGACGCAATAATCTTTTCTGTTAATAAAAATAATTCCAGAAAAAATTTGAAACTTCGAAAATCGTATCTTTTAAACCGTAGCTCGGATCGAAAAAGTTTATACATGAAAGTTGCTCAGAACGACGAGCCGAGTCTGATCGTGCCGTCTGTTTCTTCATTGGAACCACCTACGTAGAAGAACTCGTAACTCCGGACCCGTATCTGGTAGATGAATAGTGCACCCGCACCGGTAATTAAATCCCAGAAAAATCCTAAAATAACTAAAATGACATAGATGCATATTCAGGCAACCCTGCACTGCATCTTAGCATAGCACGCATTGTGTGGCATATGTTTGCATATTGTTTACCTGTTTCCTCCCCCTCTTCTCTCTCGATAGACCCCGACGCAGACGTAGCTCCAGAGGCAGACGCAGCTCCGGAGTACGACTACGTCCCCGACGACACCCCTGAAGACCTTGCCCTTGCCCCAAAGCAAACAGGCAAGCACCCCCATTTTGAGCATTCCGATATCGCCTACTCTCTCCCCTCTTATGCTTGCACTAGATGTTACTGCTGCTATTACTATCCTACTCTGCTGCATAGCCTGTTTACTTGTAACCTACTTTTGATACATACCTGTTATCCTAAACTGTTTAGTATAGGATGGGTAGAGCCATATCAGAGACCCACTTGTCCCGACTGCCCCGCTGGATATCAGAAGACCCGATCATCGGGATCGAAGATCAGACCCCGACACCGCACGACACTTCCTCCTTATATGCTGGGTTACCATCAAGTGCCGAGGGTGATACCTCGTCAGCACTTCCGATGATGACCTTGTAGGTTAGTTGTCCGGTCGTGGTAAGCGAGGGTGATTCCTCCTACACCACCCCCGATACCGACGCCGTCGTGCAACACCTCAAGTGTGGACCTCGAGGATGATTCCTCCTTCATTCACCTTGACGACAACATCGAGCAGGAATTCCATCGAGGGTGATTCCTCAGGATTCCCCTTGATATGGTAGCCCCACGGATGCCTTACATAACGGATGTTACTGATACTTGAGAAGGCGGGTCGACCCTGAGGGGTACCCGCGAGTGATGGATAGATACCCGTGAGATATTCCACGAGGCGCGGCCGGGCATTCTTAGCCCTTGCAGCAAGTCCTCGAGACGGGGCGACGGGGTCACATCTTTCGTGAGTCTCTGCTTGTTACCGCAAGCCACTAGGACACTACGGTTTGGATATTTGATCCGAGGGGCCTCTGGCCCGATAGCACTAACCATCACGTGGGCATAGTATGGGCGTTCTGCGTCGTATACTTCAACCGGAGCTTAATAGATGTCAGCAACTGAGCGGCGCGCGCTGAATTGGACTGGGAACGCAACCGCGCTTGTATAAGGGGTTGCTAGGTCTGCTTTTAGCCGCGTATGCAACGTGCAGGAGCGTCCGGGGCGATGGCCCGAGACCCCTAGGGGCATAGGTTAGTCCAGCGTGCTGACCTCTCTGTTAAGTATTCGGTCGGGTTGCGGCGTGTTGCTTAGCCGAGGCCGGGCATGACCCAGAAAAGTGTGTCCGGCCGGAGTTAAGCGAGCGTGGTGGGTAAGTTGGTGCACCCCTGCAGGGAAGAAACTTCTATCGATAGCCTGTCCTACGGTAACGGACACTCGGAGTTGTATCCCGATCGGTACAACTAGAACATGTGATGAGAACTGGATAGTACGGCTCTGGGATTGCTTTCTCGCGGGGAGTCGAGAAAGGATCTCAGGTCGAGGTTAATGATGTTACTGCTACTACTTTACATTATGTTCATCTGTTCTCTTCTGATGCTGCAAGACTGTTGAAGATTGTTGAAGATGCTAGTCTTCGATAGGACTAGGCTTTCCCCCTTTATTCTGGCATTTCTGCAGCCCAGTCCACTTATATAGCCATTCCCTTGAAAATGTTGCATATGTAGTGTAGGTCCTTGCTTGCTGAGTACTTCGGATGAGTACTCACGTTTGCTTTATTTTCTTTTTCCCCCATATTCCACTTGATGCCACCAGACGACGGAGCCCCTGAGCTAGATGCCCCAGTCGACGACCACTACTACTACCCGCCTGGCGAGTACTACTACTACGAGGTGCCACCTGACGACCAGGAGTAGGATCGGAGGGTCCAGGGCAGGAGGCCTACGCCTTTCGATCGTAGCTTTTATTTTTACCCCGCCTCTGTGAAGGCCTATCTTTCTCTTTGTAATATATCTGTACTCAGATATCTAATGCTTCCGCTGACGCTTGTATGCCATCGAGCTATGTATTCGAGCCCTCGAGGCCCTGGCTTGTAATATTAAGCTTGTATGACTTAATTTATGTTTTAGAGTTGTGTTGTGGTATCTTCAAGTGAGTCCTTAGGCTTGATCGTGCGCATTTGCGTGTATGGTTAGTGCACGATTAAGCCGGGGGCGTCACAGAAGTCGACACGCGTCGTCTTCTCTGACCTGCGCCGGCGTGGGAAGTCCTCCTCACCCTTGCTCCCCGCCGTCGAGTTGGCAGATCCCGCCGCCTGCCTCGCCACATCCCGCCGACCGGAGGTATAACTTTTTTTAGGACCGGCCTTGTTCTAATGGCCCAGCTCCCCACGTCACTGCATCCCTTTTTTTCATCAAGTTAGGATTGCTCCCCACGTCGCTGCATCCTGCATGTGGATATTCTTCTAGTATTACAAAGCTCTCCATGTAGCTAGCTCCGTCGGCTTGTCGACACTCGAACATCACCTAAATTTTTACTATTAGAGGAAAAAAGGTAGTGCAGATACTGGCTAACGAACCGATCTCTTGGTTAGAAAGGGAAATAAAGATGCTGGCCTGACTGGTCTCTTGGTTGAAAAAGGACAGAAAGTGGGGGTGTTGGGTTGACAATGCAACCGAGAATGAGCACGTCTAGATTTCTTGTGGTCACATAGGAAAGGTCATTGACGAGAACAAAAAATGCACAAATCCAGACATGCTTTGCATGTTTGCCGCACTCGGCAACACCTCTGCCTCACCACTTTATGCCTCGGTGGATGTAAAACGTGCTTGTGCCTCCCCTGTCCCTATGCCCTTACTGCTGCTATTAATCTAACATCACAGGTAAAATGAAACAATGCCACTGTTAATGTGATGTCCCTGTTAAGTCATGCTGCTGTCAATCTATTGAAATTGATAAAATGAATCAATTCCACCACCAGTTTATGAAATGCTTCTGTCTTGCTTTATTTCTCATAAAGAGTGTTTTGGGCTGTTACACTAAACTCTGACACCGGTAACATAGTTGCATCTCCGTTGAACTGCACAAAATTTAATTGCACAATGGTTGACACGACGATGTGTTTCTCCTTTCCGTATCACCCTTTGTTAGAACGATCGTTCCTGTTAACCGTGCACGTACATACTGATCAAGTGCTACTCCCAATCTGTCATCACAGTCATAATGCAATTGTTATGCATGTTAATGTAAGCCCCCGTTAATCTAGTGCCAGTGTTGATTTGATGTGATGGCACTTCTTAGTTAATGGCACTTTTTCATATTGTCACTGTAATGCCATTGATAACATATGAGATGCTGCTATTAATCATATGCCACTGCAAAAAAATGACACTGCTTAAATAACCCTATTACATATTTGTGCAAACAGGGTTGTCTATCTCCATATGGTGTCTATTTGTGCAAACGGAAGCACAAACCTCAATTTTAGTGGAACCTGCTGTCAGCTGACCTCATGGTGCTCCATGTATTCCTACATTCTTAACTAGGTAGAATGACCAACGCAAGATGAAATAAGCTTATTCGTACATTGACTTGCTGTTTGCAGTGTGGAACGATCCTGTCATGTGTGGAAGAGCAAACAAGCACTGCAGCCGCTCCGTCAACGCAAGATAAAAGAGACCGAGTCATTGATGGCCTGGCCGGCGAGTAGGGGTCATGCAAACAGTAGTGCATTATTCTAGTGGAACTACACAAAAAAGATATTGGGGTTAATCGGACAAATTTTCTACAGCCAAACAGAAGGAATTGCGCTCATCGATTGCATAGAATTTCCTCCATGCCATCATAGGAGATCCCAAGGTGGAAATCAACTAACCACCTATAAAATTATGCATAATCTTCCTCACACAGGTCAGTATCCCCTTCGTCCAGATGATCGTGTTTTGTCATGCCGAGCTATTGATATCTGCTACTGTTTTGCGACACCGTTTAAGTACAGCGCTTTCCTATCTTTTCACATTCAGGACAATGAAGATGATTTTAGTGGAACTACACAAAATGGTCTAATGTTGAGTGATCTCTATTGCCTCCTCTGTTTGCTACAATGTGTCAGCGTAAATTGCAAGATGAGCCATCAAGCTAGCTGTGGAGTTGCCAACATGCTCAAAGTGCACGCAACATTGAGTAGAAAGAAGCATGCCCAGGAAATTAATGCGTGCGTAGGGAGGCCCTTTGCTCAGAGAAGCATTTATCAGTTTTTCTTTATTCTCGTAGCTTTGTCTTGGTTATAGTCTTGTGAATCATTTAGATGTGTAAACATGCTGAACTTAAGTGCTTGTGAATGTTAGCTAGTATGCATGCCGTATCTTGTGAAGCTTAGTTTAGTGTGAATGTTAGCGTGTCAACCTTTACAATCTATGTATATTGTGGGCATGTTATTTGACCCCTCATTTTGCCGCGCTACGACCAGTGTGAGTGTCTGCATGCAGTACACCACCCTCTAATTTGGTGGATGCCAAGCAGGCCTGAAAAGGAGCTATAACTTTTTTTTCAAGTTGAAAAATGTTACCGATGAGGAGCCATAATTAAGCTGGAGGCGTCTCTTTTTTTTCGAATGGGCAATAAGCTGAAGAGTGTCTCTAATGGGCTGCCTCTAGTGTTAAGGCCCTCCAGTACGAAACACGGGCAGCCGACTGGGCCGATACGAAAGCCTATCCATCTTAAAGCCCATTTGTTTTTATTTTTTGCGAGGAAAGCCCATATTTCTTGAAGAGGGGGCGATCCCGAAAAAACCCTCCTTCCTCCTCGCTTCCACTTATACTGCAGCTCGCTGGACTCTCCCGCTTTTGTCGCCCCCCCAATCCCCCCCGCTCCCCATCTTCCTCACTCGTACAGAAAACCCCTGCTCAGCTTCTTCCTCACTCGTACAGAAAATGCCTACTCCTCTTCTTCCACTCCTACAGAAAACCCTAGCCCTCCTTCTTCCCCACTCGCACTGCCACTAGGCTCGTCTCTGGTACTCTGCTCAAACCCGTGAGCTCGGCGCAATGCCCGCAAGGAAAATGGAGTCGGCTGGCCCCAGCGCCAAGAAGATGAGGCTCCCGCCAGCGGTGACGCCGGTTGTAGATCCCGCACCCGGCAGTGCGGGGAGAAGCGGCAGGCCCCCCACCGGATCTGAGGAACCCGTAGAATCTCAGGTGGATCACATCAGCGATCTCCCGAACTCCATCCTTGGGGAGATCATCTCGCTTCTCCCCACCAAGGATTGCTGCTACACCCAAGTCCTCTCAACTTGGTGGCGCCCTCTATGGCGCACCACGCCCCTCAATCTCGACTGTCGTCAGCTATCTCTCATTCATGATTTTGAACTCCTTAGAGCCATCATCTCCTCCCACCAGGGCTCCGTTCAATGCCTCTGCATCCCGACACGCTACCTGCTGTCCATACCCTGCACGGTGGATGCTTGGCTGACATCCCTTGAATTTGAAAAACTCCAGCAGTTTGAGTTCTACCATTACCACAAAAGTTTCATACCACGAACCGAACACCAAGAATTTGTGCCCACACCACCGTTGTCCATCTCGTGGTTTTCCTCCTCTCTCCACACCGCCACCTTCGCCCGGTGCCATCTACCAGATGATCTGGTACAAATGCTTTGACTCCCACTGCTAAAAAAACTTTCGCTTGTGGTGGTTTATCTGTCGGAGGCCTCACTGCACAGCATCATCCACTCCAGTTGCCTTGCCCTGGAGCGCTTGCTGATTGTTTTGGGAATAGAAATCTGTATCATTTGTCTTCAAATAAAGTTGCCTCACCTTAAAAGCATTGAAATTTGTTTTGAAGGACAACAGCTCATCATCGAAGATGCCCCTTCACTTCAAAGGTTGCTCCTTCATTATTGTTATATACCTTCGCAAATAACTGTCGTCTCTGCGCCCAAACTGGAGACCTTGGGTGTAATTCGTGATCCGTTTAATGATCACAAGTTGGTGTTTGGCTCCACACTTATTCAGGTACCGTATGTTGTCATCTACACATTTGTAATCATAAGCTGCATTTTTCATTTGTGCGCATAAGTTTTATATCATCTTGGAGTACACTTTGGGTACTAATATTATGTTATATGCTCAATGAAGAGTTCGTCCATGGATAGCCTATCAATGCTGCTGGATTCTGTCAAGATCTTATATATCGGAATGTTTAGTTATGATATGAACATAATTATTGGCTTGCTGCGATGCTTTCGATGTCTGGAGAATTTATATATAAAGGTGATGATTTCATGCACATTGAAAAGCCCGTATATATTGTACTAGAATTAACCGTTCAGCTGTCGCTCTTTCGACATACTCTTTTTTCAGACCTTAACTATTTTCAATCTTCATGTCTACTTAGGCACTAACACATGGAGAAAAACATATAACCAATCGGTGGCATAATAAGCACTGGGATTTTCTCAGTTCTCATGACATTCGTTTGAGGACAATAACGATGGAATGATATGCATCCAACCAGGCAAGCAGAAGCTTTGTCACATTCTTCCTGTTGAATGCGAGGTTACTATTGTCCATGAGGCTTAAGTTTTTCAACAAGAAATTTCTCACAGACGGACATGTTGAACAGCAAAAAAAAGAAGTTTCAGGTGGACAAATGGGCCTCTGAACGTGCTCGGCTTCTATTTACAACAACTTGTGGTCATGCTCCAATAAATTTTTTGGCACAAGATGTTGATTTTATGGATCAGACCGATCCATTTGTTTGTGACTGCCAAAAACAGTGGTTGGGTTAGATATTATTGCCATGTTCAATCTGGGTTTTGTCTAAATTTGATGAACAATTAATCCTTGGGCTTTTGTACCGTTTGTAAGCTTGAGTTACATGTTGTTGCCCTCGTACTCCCCTCCGCCTGCCACTACACTGCCGCATCTTCCACGGCTCCTGTTCGTTCCCGTCCGAGGCCTCGCCGTTGTTCTCCGCCTTGGTTCGCTCATTGTGCCCGCTGCCGTCTGGCGTTGTCAACATGGTCAACAACCGAGAGGAATCAGGAGATGACTGTACATGGAGAGGCTGACAATAGGGACCCACCAGGGTCATGGCATTACGCAAGCAGGTGCCTCGTTATTACAAGCCAAAAAAAACTTCCTCCTAATTGTTTGACAACTAGGTCAGACGCCATTGTCAATGTAGTCAATAAATGAGAAAATTACACAACGAGCGGCTAACACCAGGGACCCAGCAGCTCGCCCAGTTTTTTTTTAGAAGAAGTAGCTCGCCCAGTTGTTTTTTAGTTTTAGAGACGGAGCTCAACTGCGCGCTGTGCGGGGGCTGTGGCCCGTCTAGCCCACGCTTACGCTTTTATTTAAGCACATGACGAGCCCAGTTGATATCTTTTTTCTTTCTGAAAATGGCTAGCCCAGTTCTTTTTTTTTGGAGAATACCCAACCGAGGCCTACTTGCTTTTCTCAGCCCTGCTGGGCTGCAAATCTTTAAAGACGAGGAGGGATGTATTCGGCTTCCCCAGAAAATGGGCTATAAGTAGTAAGAAATGGGCTGTAAATTTTTAAACCAAAGCCAACCGGCAATTACATTCAAATGTCGTTTTTTCTAGATTTCAAGATTTTAAATTTCATTCATTTTTTTGTGAAGAAATTTTTTTTGAATTTTTTTTTGATATAATTTTTTAAAATTATTTTTAACGTGACTCAAAATTTCGTGATTAAAAGAGTTTGGACCCCACCGAAATATGCAAAATTTCGTTGAATTTTTTAGCAGTGCCCAGAATATGGTCTGTAATGCTAATAAAAAGAATATGGGCTTCAAAATATCCTTAAGAATTAGCAAATGGGCTGTAAATTATTGAAAATAATGGCAAATGGGTTGTATGCTATTTTCCACAGATTTGGAGGCTGACTTCTAGGCCTACTAGGTTGATGATGACGCTGTCCTAAAAAAAATTGATGCGCACGCAAGGCTTTGTCAACTTAGTCAACACAGAGCAGTGACTGTTGGATGTCCATCCAACGGTCGTCGTGCTTCTTCAATCTCTGATCTTCCTGCTCCAGCCACCCAAACCAGCACCGGCGGGACTGCCTGCTCCCTCCTCCCGTGGCCGGCTGTGCTGCCGCCAGGCCATCCCTCTACCCACCCGCACATCCTGTTATTTTTCGGTGATGTCAGCCTCACCCCGCAGCCGACCAGTCAGCCCTCGTACTCCCCTCAGCGTGGGCATCCGCTGTTGTGGCTTCGCCGGCTTCGAGTCATTCCCTTCCTGGGCCTCGCCCTCGTCCACCGCATTTGTGCTCTCGGCGCGGCGTGGTCAACATGGTCAACAAACAACAGCCATCGGAAGAGGGATGTAAGTGGAGAGGCTGACAGTAGGGACCCACACAAGCAAGTGTGTAAGGGCATATTCTTCCCTATGTGGTTTTGGTGATTGATGACAATGCATTTGCGGACTAATCATGTGCACTGAGCATTTCAGATATCTCATGTCTAGGCACAAGACGATTCGGTTCCCCTCGGAGCCTAGTGAAGACGGCGTTTCTCTACGTTTCTTTTCATTGAATTTGAGTCGTAGGAAAGCCGTACTATTAAGAGGGGGTCCGTGTCGGAAAGGTTAGGGTGGAATCAACACGTACACGTCTGTTCCTTTGCACCACCTTTCCTTTGCTTCTTTGGAGCACCGTCTGTTTATCCGTGTCTTTACAAAATGAAGGCTCCCAAGTGCTATAGTTCTGTGGCGTGCGGTAGTACTGCTCAACGGAGCAGTAGTACCGCAGTGGCCCATGGTAGTACCGGCCATGGAAGCGGTAGTACCGTGGCCTCTAGCCCAAAACACTAGCATGCGCGGAAGTAGGAGCGGAAGTAATTTTTTACATCCGCGTCCTACGCGGTAGTACCGCTCTCAGCATGCGGTAGTATCGTGCCGGATTTTTGCATAGACCGAGATTCAGCGGAAGTAGCCACGGATGTAATTTTATTAGTCCGCGCCTTCCCAGCCTAGTCGAACCCTGCCTTGCGGTAGTACCGCAAGGGCACGTGGTAGTACCACTCCAGCGGTTCTACCGCTCATTGTTTTAACACAACAGGGCCTCGTCTGGTCTCTGCCGCGGGAGCGGTAGCACCGCATCATAGAGCGGTAGTACCGCGATGCCTTGCAGTAGTACCACGGCTTTGTGTGGTAGTACCGCATGTCACGGGCTGAATAAGTGGGTAACGGTTGGATCTTTCCTCCCACTATAAAAGGGGGGGTCTTCTTCCCCAAGTTGACTACCTCTTTCCTCCCCAAGCTCCATTGTTGCTCAAAGCTCCATTTTTGCCTGATCTCTCTCCCTAGCCAATCAAACTTGTTGATTTTCTAGGGATTGGTTGAGAAGGCCCCGATCTACACTTCCACCAAGAGAAATTTGATTCCCCCCACTAATCCCTTGCGGATCTTGTTACTCTTGGGTGTTTGAGCACCCTAGACGGTTGAGGTCACCGTGGAGCCATATTCCATTGTGGTGAAGCTTCGTGGTGTCGTTGGGAGCCTCCAATTAAGTTGTGGAGATTGCCCCAACCTTGTTTGTAAAGGTTCGGTCGCCGCCTCCAAGGGCACCAATAGTGGATTCACGGCATCTCGCATCGTGTGAGGGCGTGAGGAGAATACGGTGGCCCTAGTGGCTTCTTGGGGAGCATTGTGCCTCCACACCACTCCAACGGAGACGTACTTCCTCTCAAAGGGAAGGAACTTCGGTAACACATCCTCGTCTCCACCGGCACCACTTTTGGTTATCTCTTACCTTTACTTGTGCAATCTTAATTTGTGTTGTATTCCTTGCTTGCGTGTGTGCTTGTTGTTGTTGCATCATATAGGTTGCTCACCTAGTTGCATATCTAGACAACCTACTTTGATGCAAAGTTTAAATTGGTAAAGAAAAGCTAAAAATTGTTAGTTGCCTATTCACCCCCCCCCCTCTAGTCAACCATATTGATCCTTTCAATTCGTATCAGAGCCTCGTCTCTTTATTAAGGACTTTGCCGTCCGAAGAGTATGGTTGACACCGTAGACGGTGGGGAGGAGCACTCCGGTGCTAGTCCCATCTTGTCCGCGGCCGATGGGGGTTCCTCGGTCTCTCGTGAGGAGTTCAATGTGGCCTTGGACACATTGAAAACCTCCATGACGGCCGAGGTCAAAGGCATGCTTGAGAAGTTTCTTGATGGTCTTAAACTATCCACCGCACCGTTGGAAGTGGTCGATCCCACTAACAAGGTGACGGATGCTAACTCCAAAAAGGGGGAAGCTACTAGTGATCAAGTTCCTTTGCCTAGTGGTAGAAGTGGAAGCGGCATCTTTGCCCATGTTGAACCTCCACTCGTTTATGGAGGACCGGTTCCCTCCATGCATATAAATCATGTTGGTCCTCCTCCTAAGCTTGCGAAAAATGAGGATTTTGCCTCTTGGGTTTATCGCTTTATGCGTCATTTAAATCATAGTTCTACTAATCTTTGGAGAATTATTGAGCAAGGTTTCTACCCGCACGACCCAAGCAACTTCACTCCTAGAGAAGCCGTGGATCATCAATTCAACGAGTCCGCTCTCTTCATTCTCCAAGAAGCAATTCCACCCGAAGATATTGCGCACCTCTGACCATTCACCATGGCCAAGGAAGCATGGCAACATGTTGTTTCCATTTACAAGGGAAGCGCAAGTATTCAACGCTCAAACTTTGAAGTGGTGCAAGATGAAGCCGATGAGTTTGCAATGATTGAAGATGAAGAACCTCGAGAGCTTTACCGGAGACTCAGCACTCTCACGGTCTCACTCCGAGATCATGGGAGTAAGGATACGGATGACAATTGGATCAAGCGCAAGTTTCTAAAAGCCATGATTCCTTCCATAAGGCCATGTCCTCCGTCATCCGTCAAAGGCCGAACTTTCACTCCTTGTCCTCAAGTGAAGTGTTGGATGAGTTTGTTGCAATGAGGATCTTGGACAAGACCGCCGACAATGCGGTGTTGCGTTCTCAACGAGCAAAGAAGCCCAACCTTGCTTTGAAGGCCAAGGCTAGCATGGAAGAAGAGGGTGAAGAGGAAGAAGAGGAGTGTTGCCCCGAAGATACCAAGTACGCATATCATGAGCACATGGCTCTCGCTTCACAACAATTTTGGAGCAAGAAGAATTCAAGGCCCAACTTCAACAAGAACAACTCAAGTGGTGTCAAGGGCAAGCAACGTGTGAGGACATGCTATAATTGTGGTAATGTGAGCCACTTTGTTGCAGAGTGCCCATACGAGAAGAGGGAAGACAATGGTGGCAAGCTTATCCGAAAAGACAAGGCCAAGTCCTTCCCCAACAAGAACAACTTCGCCAAGAAGACTCCTCCCAAGGGGTTGGTGGCACAAGAAGAGTACAATGAGGATGATGATGATGATGATGAAGACGGTTGCCATGGCCTCCGTTGCCATTGCAACAACTCCACGGGTGTCCCTCTTCGATTCACCCAACGAGAACATCACCGCCAAGTGTCTCATGGCTAAAGCCACCAACAAGGTAACCCCCAACATCAAAACTACCATCACTACTAATCCTTCCTTGACGGATTGCATTGATGAAAGTGAGGGGTCGAAGGAGGAGGAAAATGAATTTGAGTCTTTTATGAGTAAGCTCAAGAGTAAATCCAAGAAGCACTTTGTTGCTCTCTTGGAACAACTTGGTGAAGCCAATGACATGATCGAGGCTCACGAAGAAACCATCTCTAAGATGGAAGGGCATAGTCGTGACTATGCCGATGAGATATCGGATCTCTCTAATGCGCTTGAGGAAGAGCGTGGTCATTGTTTGGCTCTTGAGGAGTCACACAATGATGATCATGCTAAATTAAAGAAAGATCTTGATCATGCTCTTGCTGTATCTCGTGTGCTCAATTCCGAGAAGGCTAAACTTGGGGTTGACCATGCTAGACTCAAGGAGGAGTTTGATATACTTGACAAGGCTCACAAGGCCTTGAAGGGTACTCATGCTAGCCTCAAAGAGTCTCATGATCAACTCCAAGTGAAGCTAACCAAGGAGAAAGCCACATTTCCTCATATGGTTTTAATTGATAATGCAAATGCTACTAACCCGTGTTGTGAGCATGTGCATCTTGTGGAGGGGAATGCAAAGTTGAAGGAGCATCTTGGGAAAGGCCTTGTGTCTTGCATACAAGGTGAGAAGAACCTCAACGAACTTTTGAGCAATCAAAAGGAAGTTGTGGGCAAGGAGGGAATTGGGTTTGCACCCAAGTCCAAGAACAAGAAGAAGAATGACAAAGCCAAACGACCTCCTCCTCTCAAGCAAACTTTTGTGAAGAAGGGAGAGGGTGCTCCTAAGGAGAAGAAGAACAATGTGAAGGGTGGTGGTGTCAAGAAGGGCAATGCCACCCCTTCCAACAAAGCCGGTGACTTTAACCCTTCCTATGTGTTATGCCGTGCTAGTGATGGGCATGTTTATGCTAAATTTGTTGGTTCTCCTTATGAGTACATTGAATGGTCTATTTGGGTTCCTAAGACCCTTGTTGCTAACATCAAAGGACCCATTACAAAATGGGTACCTAAAACCAAGCATTGATCTCTTGTAGGTGTTTGCTTCCGGTGGGGGATCATCGTTGCTCGATAGTGGAGCCACAAATCATATGACCGGAAGCAAGGACTTGGTGGTGGACGTGCACAAGATTTCATCTATGCCCACCAATGTCGAGTGGGGTGATGCCTCGTCCTCTAAGGTATTGGGTCTTGGCAAGGTTGTCATTTCTCATGATCTCACGATCGAGAAAGTCATGCTTGTTGAGTCCCTTACATACAATTTACTTGCGTTCGTCAACTTGCACTCATGGGCTTTGCCACTTTCTTTGATATTGATACCGTGGCCCTCTTGTGGAGCAAGACTCTTAAAGTAGCCTTTGTTGGGCATGTCGAGAACGGTCTTTATGTGATTAACTTTTCGGAGCGACCCACTAAGACCGCGACATGCCTAATGGCTAAAGTTGACGTGGGATGGCTTTGGCATCGCCGTTTAGCCCACGTCAATATGAGATCTTTGCAAAGTCTTCTCAAGGGGGACCATGTCCGTGGACTAACAAATGTTAGTTTTGCCAAAGATCGTGCTTGCAGTGCTTGTATCGAAGGAAAGCTACATGAGAAGGCTCACCCTCCCACGACTGTCATCTACTCGAAAAGGCCCTTGGAGCTCCTTCACATGGATCTTTTTGGGCCTCCATCCTTTGATAGTCTTGGGGGTAGAAAGTATTGCTTGGTGATTGTGGATGATTATTCAAGATACACTTGGGTATATTTCTTCAAGAGGAAGAGTGAGACTCAACAAACCGTCATCGACTTTGCAAATGAAGCTCAACGACAACACAATGCAAAGATCTTGACAATAAGAAGCGACATCGGCATCAAGTTCAAGAACTACACCTTGGATGAGTTTCTTAGTGATGAGGGGATCAAGTATCAATATTCCGCACCTTACACCCCTCAACAAAATGGTGTAGCGGAGAGGAAGAACCGGACCTTGATGGACGCGGCAAGGACCATGATGGCGGAGTTCAAGTCACCTTACAACTTCTGGGCCGAAGCCATCAACACCGCTTTTCATGCGTCCAATCGTCTCTATCTCCGCAAAGGCTTGAACAAGACTCCATATGAGATACTCACCGGCAACAAGCCCAACCTCAAGTACTTCCGGGTGTTCGGCTGTAAGTGTTTCATTCTCAAGAAAGGTGCTCGTTTGTCTAAATTTGAGGCTAGAGCTCATGAGGGCATATTTGTTGGTTATGCTACAAACTCTCATGCTTACCGTGTCATCAACAAGTCTAACGGACTCATTGAGGAGACGTGTAACGTGGAGTTTGACGAGAATAACGGCTCCCAAGTGGAGCAAAGTGGTACTTGTGATGTAGGTGATGAAATTCCTCCCCAAGCCATAAGAAGAATGGGTGTTGGTCATATCCTACCCATTGAGGAACCCCTTGTGGCCGAAGGAGAAGGACAATGTTCCACTCAAGTGGAACCATCACCAACCCAAGACCCACACGCTTCCGAAGAACAAAGTGAAGGCCCTCAACCAAATGAACAAGATCAAGGGCAAGATCAACCTCAAGATGGTGGTGAACCACCAAGTGATGCCCACGGTCAAGTTCTCACCACCGAGCAAGTTCAAGATCAAGAGCAAGCTCAAGATCAAGAACAAGCTCAAGACGACGCTCAAGATGATCAAGTTACCGTTCCTCAACTCTCTCTTGAGGAGGAATTGGAGCGTCTTGCCGCCAAGATTGCCTCCAAGGTCACTACCAAAGATCATCTCATGAAGAATGTGCTTGGAAGCTTAAGAAAGGGGGTAAGCACTCGTAGACAATTAGCAAACTATTGTGAACATCACGCGTTTGTCTCTTGTGTTGAGCCCCAAAAGGTCTATGAGGCGCTCGAGGATCTGGATTGGCTCAATGCCATGCATGAAGAACTCAACAACTTCGAGCATAACAAGGTGTAGAGATTGGTGCCAAGGCCAACGGGGAACCATAATGTCATTGGAACCAAGTGGATATTCAAGAACAAGCAAGATGCTCATGGAATTATCGTTCGCAACAAGGCTCATTTGGTAGCACAAGGCTACTCCCAAGTCGAGGGTATCGACTACGGTGAAACCTTTGCTCCCGTTGCTCGCCTTGAATCTATTCATTTGTTGATTGCTTATGCTTCTCATCATAACTTCAAGTTGCAACAAATGGATGTGAAGAGTGCTTTTCTTAATGGTCCTATTAATGAGTTGGTGTATGTCAAACAACCCCCGGGGTTCGAGGATCCCTATTTCCCCGATCATGTGTACCAACTCGATAAGGCACTCTATGGCCTTAAACAAGCCCCACGTGCATGGTATGACCACCTTACCAAGTTGTTGCAAGATCATGGGTTTGAAATTGGGAAAATCGACCCCACTCTTTTTACTAAGAAGGTCAAAGGGGAGTTGTTTGTGTGCCAACTATATGTTGATGATATTATCTTTGGTTCCCCTAACAAAGCTTTCAATGAGGAGTTTGCCGCTCTCATGACCTCGAAGTTCAAGATGTCCATGATGGGAGAGTTGAAGTTCTTTCTCGGGTTCGAAATCAAGCAAAGAAGAGAAGGAACCTTCATCAACCAAGCCAAATACACTCAAGACATGCTCAAGAGATTCAAGCTAAGTGATGTCAAGCCAGCCTCCACTCCAATGCCCGTCAAATGCCAACTTAACATAGATCCCAATGGTAAAGCGGTGGATCAAAAGGTATATCGCTCCATGATTGGCTCCTTGCTTTACCTTTGTGCATCTAGACCGGATATCATGTTGAGTGTGGGAATTTGTGCACGGTTTCAAGCCGCACCTAAGGAAAGCCACTATGTGGCGGTCAAGCGAATCTTTCGATATTTGGCTCATACCCCAAACTTTGGCTTATGGTACCCAAGAGGAGCAAACTTCAACCTTGTGGGCTTTTCGGACTCGGATTGGGCGGGAGACAAAGTGGATAGGAAGTCAACTTCCGGAGGGTGCCAATTTCTTGGTTGCTCTTTGGTGAGTTGGTCTTCTAAGAAGCAAAGTTGTGTGTTTCTCTCGTCCACCAAAGCGGAGTATGTGGCTGCCGGTAGTTGTTGTGCTCAACTTCTTTGGATGAGCCAAACTTTAAAGGATTACGGTGTCTTTTGTGACAAAGTGACTCTTTGGTGTGACAATGAAAGTGCCATCAAGATCTCTCTGAACCCGGTGCAACACTTCAAGATGAAGCATATTGAGATTCGGTATCACTTTATCCGGGATCATATTAGGCGAGGGGAGATCAAGCTCAACTATGTCAACATTCATGATAACCTTGCAGATATCTTCACGAAACCCTTGGATGAAGCAAGATTTCGCGAGTTAAGGCATGAGCTAAATATCATTGATTCGAGCAATGTGGCTTGAACCCTTGCACACCCCACCATACTCATCTTGATGTCTTGTTTAGGTGTAGGCATGGACATAGGGGGAGTGTTGTTCTCTCAATGAACTCTCCCTCCCCCCCATTATGCATAAATTGATCAACTCTTTCACATTAGCCATTTTTTTATGGTACTTGTGCTTCAAAGATGAGTTTTGGTCATGGGCCCAAGGATAATTCTTCGCGGTGCCATACCAATTGACTCAAACATAGGTGGCTTCGGCCACCGCCCTCTCTTTGAAGAGGTTGTGTTTCATGTTTGGTTGGTCTTTGTTGTCTCTTGCTTTCCCTTGAGCGTCGTGTGTGTGTGCTCTTCTGCGTGTCCGGTTGCTTGAAGGTTGCATTGCAAAGGCCGTGTTTTTCTGGTTTTGTCAAATCTTGCACTTTCTTGGGTTTACGGTACTACCGTGGTGAGCCACGGTACTACCGCAGGAGATGGGCTGCCATGTGCGTGCACAGCTGCATTCCAGGCACGGTACTACCGCTTCCATCGCGGCAGTAATTTTTTACTGCCGCTGGAAGAGCGGCACTACCGCCCTGCATGCGGTACTTCCGCCCGGGCGGTACTACCGCGAGGACCCGCGGTACTACCACGCTGTCGCGAGCGCGTGGGGCTTAAGAGCGGTCAGGGGGAGTTCCAACTCCCCCATACCCATTCATCTCTTTTCCCCACTTCGTCTCTCTCTCCTGCCCAAGAACGGCGCCGGGGGACCTCGCCGGATCTCCGTCTCCGGCCGCTCTCCTCGCATTCCGACCGGTGGGATCGTTCCCCACCTCGCCCTCTTGCCATGGACCCCGGTATCTCCCCTAATCCCTCTCCTTTTTGCCCCGTTTTATGCTTCTAGGTCTTGGGGAGATGCATGTGTTGTTCATGTGATTTTCGGCTAAATCTTTGCAAGAGGAGTTTGTAGGAGAGTGTTAGTGCAGTAGATATGATATTTGGTGTGATACAACAGTGTAGTTTTGATCAATGGTAGTACCGATCTACTTTTATGGATGTTTTTAGATCCGTAAGAGGTTGTTCATCTGTGATTTGTTTTCATGCGGTACTACCGCTCCTCCTGGAGCGGTACTACCGCTCCTCCTGGAGAGGTACTACCGCTCGCTCGCTCGTGAACCGCCCCACGCGGTACTACCGCTCTGCTGGAGTGGTACTACCGCCCGGGCGTGGAAGTAAAATTTTACTTCCGCTCCAGGCGCGGTACTACCGTGCCGCCCCGGCATAGTACTACCGCAGATGGAGCGGCTGTAAAATTTTACATCCGTAATCTGGCCCGGTACTACCGTTGAGTTAACAATTGCCTTGTTTTGTCCACTCAATCTCATTTCTACGTGTTTCGTTTGGCTTTGGCCGTGGACTTTGCAATGACCCTTCTCATCCTTCTTGTGTGTTTGTGTTTTGTGTCATAGGTGGTGGCTCCAATGTCCGTTGCTCGAATCCCAGCCGCGACACAAGCTCCAAGCGGCTTCGCAACCAAGAAGCTCCCGAGGGCTCCACCCCCCAATGCAACGTCAAGTCCACAGCTAGCAAGTTTAAGGAGCCAAATATGGGCATGGATGAGATGCCTCTAGCCGAGTTCATCACTCGAAGGAGGCTCAACCCCTATGTGAAGCCTCGTGAGAATGTCAGAGGAAATGATTTGTTCTGGACCAAGCAGCAGAATCTCATATACCTCGATGTGATCAAGTCCAAGCACAACACCTATGTTCCAGTTCAGTGGATTGATATGGGTCATCTGAAGAAGGACCGGGCATACTTTGGCGAGGCGTTGGATTTGGTGGAGCAGTTTGGCATTGAAGATTTTATCACGTTCCACATGGACTTTGACGCGGAGATCGTGGCTCAGTTCTTTGCTTCCGTCCACTTCCACACAGATGAGGAGCGGACTATGACTTGGATGACCAATGGGAAGTGGCTGACTGCTAAGTGGAAGGAATTCATGGAGATGCTGCACGTTCGCGATGAGGGGCTCAATGTGCCCGTTGGTGTCCGCCCTCATGGCAACCAAGAGTCCGCCAACAAGAACAAGCTTCAACCGTTCCTTGTGGAGAAGACGCTAGCCAATGGCAAGAAGACTTGGGTGCTCAACCCTTTTCTTGACGTCATGCATCGGATCTTCCGCAACACTCTCTTTTCGCGCATTGGTGACAAGGACAAGGTGCATGCCTATCTCGTGGACATGATGCTTCTTTGTGAGGAGGCGCGTCATCAAATTCCTAGACCACTTGATGTCTCTCACATCATGTGGTGTGAGCTTCGGTTTGCGGTCTTCAATCGCAAAGTTCCCATCTATGGACCATATTTACACCTTTTGATCTCAAAGACTTGGGAGAAGCTCTTTCCGGATGAAGAATTTCTTGCTCCAAACTGGGTTCGTCATGAGCCTATCAAGCTGCGTCAGAAGAACAAGTGGGCTAATACGACAACCCGGGCTGAGGCTGAGGCTGCACTGATGGATGTTGATGAGGACGAGTTTGAGGAGGAGGAGGCTGAGGACAGTTCTGCGGGGTACGCTCCTCCCTCTACTGAGCCCTCTTGGGCTAAGAGGCTGAAGGCAAAGATGAAGGCTCTGTTCTGCATGCAGGCCAAGGGGTAGTACAAGACCCATGTTGCTCAGAAGGAGGGTCGCCAGCGCGACAAGAGGATCTTGAGGACGTTCGGCGAGCACGTGTCGAGCGGGTCAGAGAAGAACATCACTCCTGAGGCTGACTGGATGGCGAAGCAAGGCTATCAGTGGACTGAGTCAGAGGAGGAGTCCCCTCCCGCTGCCAAGACCGATGAGGAGATTGTTGGGTGATCTCTGCTGAGGGAGCTACCATCTGTGTCGTAGGTGTCCTCTCTGCCTTTTTGGTGTCTTGATGCCAAAGGGGGAGAGAGTGTAGGATTTGCGAGCTTTCGTCTTGTGTCATTTTGCTTTCATTGATCTCTCGTGGCTTTGGTTTGTGGTTGTGTTTGTGTGAGTCCAGGAGTCTTTCATATGGTGTGAGACATATGCACTCAAGCTTATCTTATCTTATTGTCTAGTATGTTTAGCAGCTTGTGCTATCATGTGCCCTTTACCTCTTGCTCTCGCACTGTACCTTGCATCCATGCTTAGTGTAGTTTATATTGTTGTAAGGATTGCCATGTCTATAAAATATAGGGGGAGTGTTGATCCTAGTATGTGTGCCGTGCAGTCCAAAGCATATCTATAGAGTGCACACATCTAGGGGGAGCCTGTCTATATTTTATAGATGTTGAGTTTGCTTATGTTCATTTTATATCCTTATGTGCAAATCCTGTATTATCATCAATCCACCAAAAATGGGGAGATTGTAAGGGCATATTCCTCCCTATGTGGTTTTGGTGATTGATGACAATGCATTTGCGGACTAATCGTGTGCATTGAGCATTTCAGATATCTCATGTCTAGGCACAAGAAGATTCGGTGCCCCTCGGAGCCTAGTGAAGACGGCGTTTCTCTACGTTTCTTTTCGGTGGATTTGAGTCGTAGGAAAGCCATACTATTAAGAGGGGGTCCGCGTCGGAAAGGTTAGGGTGGAATCAACACGTACACGTCTGTTCCTTTGCACCACCTTTCCTTTGCTTCTTTGGAGCACCGTCTGTTTATCTGTGTCTTTACAAAATGAAGGCTCCCAAGTGCTATAGTTCTGTGGCTTGCGGTAGTACTACTCAACGGAGCAGTAGTACCGTAGTGGCCCACGGTAGTACCAGCCATGGAAGTGGTAGTACCGCTCCTCAGGTGCGGTAGTACCGTGGCCTCTAGCCCAGAACACTAGCATGCGCGGAAGTAGGAGCGGAAGTAATTTTTTACATCCGCGTCCTACACGGTAGTACCGCTCTCAGCATGCGGTAGTACCGTGCCGGATTTTTGCACAGACCGAGATTCAGCGGAAGTAGCCACGGATGTAATTTTATTAGTCCGTGCCTTCCCAGCCTAGTCGAACCCTGCCTTGCGGTAGTACCGCTCCGGCGGTTCTACCGCTCGTTGTTTTAACACAATAGGGCCTCGTCTGGTCTCTGCCGCGGGAGCGGTAGCACCGCATCATAGAGCGGTAGTACCGCGATGCCTTGTGGTAGTACCGCGGCTTTTTGCGGTAGTACCGCATGTCGCGGGCTGAATAAGTGGGTAACGGTTGGATCTTTCCTCCCACTATAAAAGGGGGGTCTTCTTCCCCAAGTTGACTACCTCTTTCCTCCCCAAGCTCCATTGTTGCTCAAAGCTCCATTTTCGCCTGATCTCTCTCCCTAGCCAATCAAACTTGTTGATTTTCTAGGGATTGGTTGAGAAGGCCCCGATCTACACTTCCACCAAGAGAAATTTGATTCCCCCCACTAATCCCTTGCGGATCTTGTTACTCTTGGGTGTTTGAGCACCCTAGACGGTTGAGGTCACCGCGGAGCCATATTCCATTGTGGTGAAGCTTTGTGGTGTCGTTGGGAGCCTCCAATTAAGTTGTGGAGATTGCCCCAACCTTGTTTGTAAAGGTTCGGTCGCCGCCTCCAAGGGCACCAATAGTGGATTCATGGCATCTCGCGTCGTGTGAGGGCGTGAGGAGAATACGGTGGCCCTAGTGGCTTCTTGGGGAGCATTGTGCCTCCACACCGCTCCAACGGAGACGTACTTCCTCTCAAAGGGAAGGAACTTCGGTAACACATCCTCGTCTCCACCGGCACCACTTTTGGTTATCTCTTACCTTTACTTGTGCAATCTTAATTTGTGTTGTATTCCTTGCTTGCGTGTGTGCTTGTTGTTGTTGCATCATATAGGTTGCTCACCTAGTTGCATATCTAGACAACCTACTTTGATGCAAAGTTTAAATTGGTAAAGAAAAGCTAAAAATTGTTTAGTTGCCTATTCACCCCCCCCCCCCCTCCTCTAGTCAACCATATCGATCCTCTCAAAGTGCCTCCTTATTACGCGAAAAAAATGATTGCTCCTGCTGATAGCTGGGACCCACCGGCTGTATCTTTGCATAGAAGTTAGTGCCTCCTTGTTATGCGAAAAAACTATTCCTCCCGATAACAGCTGGGATCCGGCAGATTTGGTGGCTTACTTGTGGGCCTACCAAGCTGACGCGTATGCAGGGCTTTGTCAACTTAATCAACAAATGATTCTAGCAGCTGGACCGTTGGATGTTAATCCAACAGCCGTGCTGCTTCTTCAACCTCTGTTCTTGCTCCTGTCTCCCGTGGGCGGCAGTGCTGCCACGCACCCGAACCAGTCCAATTTCCCACTCCTCTCCATCTGCAACTCCACTGCCGCGTCTTCCCCATCTCCGGGTCGTTCCAGTCTGGGGCCTCGCCGTCGTCCACCGGCCTTGGTGCGCTCGGCACGGTGTGGTCAACGTGGTCAACAAACGAGAGTCATCGGAAGATGACTGTACGTGAGAGGCTGACAGTGGGGACGCACCACGCCCATGGACGCATGCATGCAACTGCATCCTTTTTACCCTGAAAAATAATGTTTTCTCCCCCTGACAGCTGGGACCCACCAGCTACATCTTCGCACGCAACAAAGTGCGTCCTTATTACGGGCAAAAAAATTGAATTCCTCCACCTGACAGCTGGGACCCATCAGCTATATCTTCGCACGCAAGGAAGTGCCTCCTTATCCTCCCTGACAGCTGGGACCCACCGGGTCGAACTGTACGTAGGGTTGTCTCTCTGGTAGCAAACGTGTACGTACATGCTGGTCGATCAGTCTCTCTGCAAGGATGAACCGTGGCCGAGCAAGGAGCGGCACGTGTGATGTAGCAGTTGAGGCAGTCTTGTATAAATCATGTACACATACGTATAGCCACGCTACAAGAAAGTAAATACGGCTACGTACGTACATACGGGCGGGTCTCGAACGTGTACGCGCGCATACTTACGGCCAGCGCTTGTGTACATGGAGAGGCAACGGACGGCAGCGACGTCGTCCTGTTCATTGGCAGCTAACAGGCTGGGTCAGAACAGAGGAAACAGCGTCGTGTTCACCGGGAGCCAAGTGACTGGGTCGGAACGCGTCCTGTTCATCGCGAGCGAAGCCACTGGGTCGGAACACTTCCTGTTCATCGGGAGCCAACCGACTTGGACAGAACAGCCGGAACGGGGTCTAGTGTACCGCAAAACGGAGAAAAACGGCCTTCTGTTCGACCGCGTACTGTCGAAACGGGGTCCTGTTCATCGGGAAGGGTCTGGCGTACCCCAGAACGGAGGAAACGGCCTTCTGTTCGAGTGCCTACGGTCGAAACAGGGTGCTGTTGATCGGGAGGGGTGTGGCGTACCGCAAAACGGAGGAAACAGACTTGTGTCGGAGCGCCTACGATCAAAACGGGGTCCTGTTCATCGGGAGGAGTGTGGCGTACTGCAAAACGGGACTCCACGGGCTACTATTCATCCACCGTCTACTGCCTCGCTCCAGCCTCCACGGGCTACTGTTCATCCACCATCGACTTCCTCCAGCCTCCACCAGCTACTATTCATCCACGGGGGTCCTGTTCATCCAGCCTCCACCGGCTACTGTTCAACCAGTCCTCCACGGGGGTCCTGTTCATCAACCCTCCACCGGCTACTGTTCATGGAGCCTCCACGGGGTCCTGTTCATACACCCTCCACCGGCCTCCTCGGTCGGGGGTCCTGTTCATCCAGCAGCAACGGCCTACTACTACTACCACGGGGTCCTGTTCATCCAACCCTCATCGGGAACTGTTCATCCAACCCCCAACAACGGTCACTGTTCATCAAGAGGCAGCATGTTCAATCGGCTTCAGTTAGCAGCAGTAGCGAAGGAATCGCTCGATCGGGTTCAGTTAACAGCCAGGGATCGATCGATCGCTCGGGTTCAGTAACGCGTAGCCAGTGCAATCGCTCGGGTTCAGTTAGAGCCCAACACCTCGCACACACGCGCATACGTGTACAAGAGAAATGCGCAATCCCTCCGTGCATCGCTCGGCCCCAACCACCCACCGTAACCGAGAACTCCCCGATATTTTCCTCGCCCTCGCTTCTACCATGATTTTTTCCATCATGGACGGCCCAAAGAATGTCATGCAGCTGCGTCTCCGGCCCGCCCAGGACGAAAAGCCCATTTTCTGTCATGATTTTTTGTCATAGAAGTAGGAGCCCACCACATCTATGATGATACCAGGTTTTGTCACAATTATCATCATAGAAGTGTCATAAGCATGACAGAAAAAAAATTCGTTCGGCCCAAAATGTCACGGATGTGTCTTTTTTTTGTAGTGTGAGTCTTGCTCTTTGAGGTTTCGTTATGTTGGATTGAGTATTCGATTTGAGAACACTTGATGTATGTCTTGCGATGGGATATCTGTGGTGACAATGGGATGTTCTATTGATTCACTTGATGTATGTTTTGGCACTCAACTCGCAGATTCCCGAGGTGACATTGGGGTAATCTATGCATAGGGGTTGATGCATGATGTCTACTACACAACTTGTTCTTGTAGACTCGTGTTGGGCCTCCAAGCGCAGAGTTTTGTAGGACAGTAGCAAATTTCCCTCAAGTGGATGACCTAAGGTTTATCAATCCGTGAGAGGTGTAGGATGAAGATGGTCTCTCTCAAGCAACCCTGCAACCAAATAATAAAAAAGTCTTTTGTGTCACCAACACACCAAATACAATGGTAATTTGTATAGGTGCACTAGTTCGGCGAAGAGATGGTGATACAAGTGTAATATGGATAATAGATATTGATTTTTGTAATAGGAACAATAAAAAACAGCAAGGTAGCAATTGATAAAACGGAGCACAAACGGTATTGCAATTCTTGAAATGAGGCCTAGGGTCCGTACTTTCCCTAGTTCAATCTCTCAACAATGCTAATATAATTGGATCATATAACCATCCCTCAACGTGCGATGAAGAATCACTCCAAAGTTCTTATCTAGCGGAGAACATAAGAAGAAATTGTTTGTAGCTATTCTTTTCGATCGATCTATCCAAGAGTTCGTACTAAAATAACACCAAGTTATTCTTTCCGATCAATCTATCAAGAGTTCGTACTAAAATAACACTAAGTTATTCTTTCCGATTGATCTATCAAGAGTTCGTACTAAAATAACACCAAAGCAAATTCAGATTCATAATACTGAATCCAACACAAAGAACCTCAAAGAGTTCCCCAAGATTTCTATCGGAGAAACAAAAGACGAGAACGTGCATCAACCCCTATGCATAGATTACCCCAATGTCACCTCGGGAATCCGCGAGTTGAGTGCCAAAACATATCTCAAGTGAATCAATATAATACCCTATTGTCACCACGGGTATTCATATGCAAGACATACATCAAGTGCTCTCAAATCCATAAAAGTATTCAATCTGATAAGAAAGAAATCTCAAAGGGAAAACTCAATTCATCACAACAAGATAGAGAGGGGAAAACACCATATGATCCAACTATATTAACAAAGCCCGTGATACATCAAGATCGTGCCATCTCAAGAACACGAGAGAGAGAGAGAGATTAAACACATAGCTATTGGTACAAACCCTCAGCCCCGAGGGTGGACTACTCTCTCCTCATCATGGTGGTCGCCGGGATCATGAAGATGGCCACCGGTGAAGATTTCCCCCTTCGGCAGGGTGCCGGAACGGGGTCTAGATTGGTTTTTCATGGCTACAGAGGCTTGCGGCTGCGGAACTTATAATCTAGGGTTACCCCGAGGGTTTTTGGAATATTTGGTAATTTATAGGGCGAAGAGGCGGTGCGGGAGGCCACCGAGGTGGGCACACCCCACATGGGCGTGCCTGGGCCCCCAGGCGCTCCCTGGTGGGTTGCGCTCTCCTTGGAGGTCCCCTCTGGTACTTCTTTGGCCCACCGGGTGTCTTCTGGTCCAGAAAAAATCTCCAAAAAGTTTCACCGCGTTTGGACTCCGTTTGGTATTGATTTTCTGCGATGTAAAAACAAGCAAAAAACAACAACTGACACTGGGCACTATGTCAATAGTTTAGTCCCAAAAAATGATATAAAGTTGCTATAAAATGATTGTAAAACATCTAAGAATGATAATATAACAGCATGAATACTTCATAAATTATAGATACGTTGGAGATGTATCAGCATCCCCAAGCTTAATTCCTACTCGTCCTCGAGTAGGTAAATGATAAAAGAAATAATTTATGAAGTGTGAATGCTAGCAAAGTGCATAAGTTTGATCAATGATAATTTCAATCACTTTTCCTAGCATCATAACAACAACTCTTTCTCATAAAACTTATCATGATAAAGTAGCAATTGAAAATGGAGTTTTTGTTGTGGAAAGCTACCTATCATATTCATCATATACTCTTTCTTTTATAGCATGGACATTTGGACTTGAATCATTCAAAGCAATAGTCTATAATTTGACATGAAAACATCAATACTCAAGCATACTAACAAGCAACCATGTCTTTCAAAATATCAACGCTAAAGAAAGCTATCCCTAGCCCATTATGCTCAATCATTGATCTATTCATGAAACACACTCGAATATTAGCTACATCCAATGCACAGGTATGATCATAGTGCTCCCTAGTTGGTGCTTTATAAGAGAAGATGGAGACTCAAATAAAAAAATTTGCATAAAGTAAATAGATAGGCCCTTTGTAGAGGGAAGCAGGGATTTGTAGAGGTGCCAGAGCTCAAAGCTTAAATTGAGAGATAAAATTTTTGAGAGGCATACTTTTCCCGTCAACGAAAACGACCGAGTAATTCCCAACACTTTCCATGCTAGATATATCATAGGCGGTTCCCAAACAGAAAATAAAGTTTATTCCTTTTTCCACCATTTCTTTCACTTTCCATGGCTAGCCGTATCCACGGGTGCCCTCCATACCAACACTTTCCAAGGAATTTATTATTTGACAACATAAAGTAAATTTCTTTTTCATTTCGGGACTGGGCATTCCTATTACCGCCGCACTCTCGTGCAATGACAAGTGAATAAACACTCATCTTGAGAATAACACATCTAGCATGGAAAATATTGGCCACCCCCTACCGCTTCATGAGTGGTACGAGCACACAAAAAGGAAATTTATTTTTAAAATTAGAGATGGCACATACAAATTTGCTTAGAACGGCATGGAAATACCGCATATAGGTAAGTATGGTGGACTCATTTGGCACAACTTTGGGTTTAAGAATTTGGATCCACAAGTAGTATTCCCACTTAGTACAAATGTATGCTAGCAAATAGATTGAGAAGCAACCAACCAAGAAACAAAAATTCACATAAACGAGCACTGAGCATAACTAACACCGAATAATGCACCACAAGTAGGATGTAATTTCATTGCATAATTATTGACTTTCGTGCTTGCATAGGGAATCACAAACCTTAACACCAATATTCTTACTAAAGCATAATTACTCACCAACATGACTCACATATTATTATCTCCATATCGCAAAACTATTGCAAGAAATCAAACTTATCATATCCAGTGATCTCCATGAAAGTTTTTATTATATCCTTCTTTAATATCCATTACTTTGGGACTAAATTTATGTATTACCATTGCTACTAACAAGCTCTCAAATAAATTTAAGTGAAGAATGAGAGCATAAGTATTTCTTCAAAAATTTCAACTCTCAAAATAATCTAAGTGAAGCATGAGAGTAAATGGCAAACTACTCCAAAAAGATACAAGTGAAGATCAAATGAGTAGTTAAGTAAATGGGTAGCTAATTGAGGACTCTCTCTTATTTAAAACTTTCAGATCTAAGTATTTTATTAAAACAGCAAGCAAATAAAATAAAATGACATTCTAAGAATATTACACATCATGTGAAGAAGCAAAAACTTAGGCTCAACCGAGGCTAACCGATAATTGTTGATGAAGAAAGGTGGGATGCCTACCGGGGCATCCCCAAGCTTAGATGCTTGAGACTTCTTGGAATATTAACTTGGGATGCCTTGGGCATCCCCAAGCTTGAGCTCTTGTGTCTTCTTCATTCCGCTCAAATCACGGTTTCCCTAATTCTTAAAAACTTCATCCACACAAAACTCAACAAGAACTCGTGAGATAAGTTAGTATAAATCAATGCAAAACCTTATCATTCTCTACTGTAGCAAATCACTAGAATTATTATTCAACATTGCATACTAAATGCCTCTGCATATTTAATACTCCTATCCTCAAATAGAATCATTAAACAAGCAAACATATGCAAACAATGCGAACATAACAGCAATTTGTCTAAACAGGACAGTTTGTAAAGAGTGCAATTGTACTCATACTTCCCTAACTCCAAAAATTCTGAAATTTTACCAAACTGTATAATATTTATCATAGCTTATTTTGCAAAAAAATTCAAGATTTTATCACATTCTTAATTTTCTCGGGAATTTTTGCAACAGCGACAAACTTTCTGTTTTGAAACAGCAACTCATAGACTTGCAAAATAAGCATAACAAAGGCTATACTTGCCAATTTTATTGAAGTAAGAGATGCAAAAAATTATTCTAAATAACATAAAGCAAATCCTAATAAAATAATATGACGCTCCAAGCAAAACACATATCATGTGATGAATGAAAATGTAGCTCCAAGTGAGGTTACCGATAATGTTGGAGACGAAAGAGGGGATGCCTTCCGGGGCATCCCTAAGCTTAGTTGCTTGGATATTCCTTAAATATTACCTTGGGGTGCCTTGGGAATCCCCAAACTTAGGGTCTTGTCACTCCTTATTCTCCTCATATCGATATCTCACCCAAAACTTGAAAACTTCAATCACACAAAACTTAGCGGAACTTCGTGAGATGGGTTAATATGATAAAGACAAATCATTCACTTTGGTACTGTCAAATACAAGATTCATAATTGTTATCACACAATTCCTACTATACTCTACAATTTCCACAATTTATATTAAGCAATATAAGCCATAGAAACCATAAAACAAGCAAACTATGCATTGAAAACAGAATCTGTCAAAAACAGAACAGAACGTAAAGTTCTGAATTAAGGTCATACTTATGTAACTCCATAAATTCTTAAAAATTAGGAAAACGTAGAAAATTTGTATACCCATCAACTGTAAAAAAATCATAATTTTTCGACGTCCCAGTAAAATACAGGAATTTCTGTACTGGACGCAAAATTTTCTGTTTTTGCACAGAATCAAGTCAACTATCATCCACACTATCCCAAAGGCTTTACTTGGCACTTTATTGAAACAAAAGCTATAAAACATGATTAATACAGTATCTTAATCATGTGAACACACAAAAAAGTTGGTAAAAGTGTTGGGTTGTCTCCCAACAAACGTTTTTCTTTAATGCCTTTTTAGCTAGGCATGATGATTTCAATGATGCTCGCATAAAAGATAAGAATTGAAACATAAAGAGAGAATCATGAATTACATGACAAGCACATTTAAGCCTAACCCACTTCCTATGCATAGGGATTTTGTGAGCAAGCGATTTATGGGAACAAGAATCAACTAGCATAGGAAGGCAAAACAAGTGCAACTTCAAAACTTTCAACATAAAGAGAGGAAACTTGATATTATTGAAATATGTAGAAGCATATATCCCTCTCTCATAATAATTTTCAGTAGCATCATGAATGAATTCAACAATATAGCTATCACATAAAGCATTCTTTTCATGGTCCATAAGCATAGAAATTTTATTACTCTCCACATAAGCAAATTTATTCTCATCAATAGTAGTGGGAGCAAACTCAACAAAATAACTATCATGTGATTGAAAATTAAAATCATGATGACAAGTTTCATGGTTATCATTATTCAATATAGCATACATGTCATCACCATAATAATCATAGATAGCAACTTTGTTATCATAGTCAATGGAAACCTCTTCCAAAATAGTGGATTCATCACTAAATAAAGTCATGACCTCTCCAAATCCACTTTTATCATTATAATAAGATTCAACACCCTCTAAAATAGTGGGACAATTATTATCTAAAGTTGACACTCTTCCAAACCCACTTTCATCAATATAATCATCATAAATAGGAGGCATGCTTTCATCATAGTAAATATTCTCATCAAAACTTGGGGGACTAAAAATATCATCTTCATCAAACATAGCATCCCCAAGCTTATGGCTTTGCATATCATTAGCATCATGGATATTCAAAGAGTTCATACCAACAACATTGCAATCATGCTCATCATTCAAAGATTTTTTGTCAAACATTTTATAGAATTCTTCTTCTATCAATTGAGCACAATTTTCTTTTCCATCATTTTCACGAAAGACATTATAAAGATGAATAATATGATGTAACCTCAATTCCATTTTTTAGTTTTCTTTTATAAACCAAACTAGTGATAAAACAAGAAACTAAAAGATTCGATTGCAAGATCTAAAGATATACCTTCAAGCACTCACCTCCCCGGCAACGGCGCCAGAAAAGAGCTTGATGTCTACTACACAACTTGTTCTTGTAGACTCGTGTTGGGCCTCCAAGCGCAAAGTTTTGTAGGACAGTAGCAAATTTCCCTCAAGTGGATGACCTAAGGTTTATCAATCCGTGGGAGGTGTAGGATGAAGATGGTCTGTCTCAAGCAACCCTGCAACCAAATAATAAAAAGTCTCTTGTGTCCCCAACACACCAAATACAATGGTAATTTGTATAGGTGCACTAGTTCAGCGAAGAGATGGTGATACAAGTGTAATATGGATAGTAGATATTGATTTTTGTAATAGGAACAATAAAAAACAGCAAGGTAGCAATTGATAAAACAGAGCACAAACGGTATTGCAATGCTTGAAAATGAGGCCTAGGGTCCGTACTTTCGCTAGTGTAATCTCTCAACAATGCTAATATAATTGGATCATATAACCATCCCTCAACGTGCGATGAAGAATCACTCCAAAGTTCTTATCTAGCGGAGAACATAAGAAGAAATTGTTTGTAGCTATTCTTTCCGATCGATCTATCCAAGAGTCCGTACTAAAATAACACCAAGTTATTCTTTCCGATCAATCTATCAAGAGTTCATACTAAAATAACATTAAGTTATTCTTTCCGACCGATCTATCAAGAGTTTGTACTAAAATAACACCAAAGAAAATTCAGATTCATAATACTCAATCCAACACAAAGAACCTCAAAGAGTGCCCCAAGATTTTTACCGGAGAAACAAAAGACGAGAACGTGCATCAACCCCTATGCATAGATTACCCCAATGTCACCTCGGGAATCCGTGGGTTGAGTGCCAAAACATATCTCAAGTGAATCAATATAATACCCCATTGTCACCATGGGTATTCATATGCAAGACATACATCAAGTGCTCTCAAATCCATAAAAGTATTAAATCCGATAAGAACAAAATCTCAAAGGGAAAACTCAATTCATCACAACAAGATAGAGAGGGGAAAACACCATATGATCCAACTATATTAACAAAGCCCGTGATACATCAAGATCGTGCCATCTCAAGAACACGAGAGAGAGAGAGAGATTAAACACATAGCTACTGGTACAAACCCTCATCCCCGAGGGTGGACTACTCCCTCCTCATCATGGTGGCCTCCGGGATGATGAAGATGGCCACCGGTGATGATTTCCCCCTCCGGCAGGGTGCCGGAACGGGGTCTAGATTGGTTTTTCGTGGCTACAGAGGCTTGTGGCGGTGGAACTTCTGACCTAGGGTTACCCCGAGAGTTTTTGGAATATTTGGGAATTTATAGGGCGAAGAGGCGGTGCGGGAGGCCACCGAGGTGGGCACAACCCACCTGGGCGCGCCCTGGTGGGTTGTGCTCTCCTCGGAGCTCCCCTTTGGTACTTCTTTGGCCCACCAGGTGTCTTTTGGTCCAGAAAAAATCTCCAAAAAGTTTCGCCGTGTTTGGACTCCGTTTGGTATTGATTTTCTGCGATGTAAAAAACAAGCAAAAAACAACAACTGGCACTGGGCACTATGTCAATAGTTTAGTCCGAAAAAATGATATAAAGTTGCTATAAAATAATTGTAAAACATCTAAGAATGATAATATAACAGCATGAATACTTCATAAATTATAGATACGTTGGAGACGTATCAATGCACGTTTTCGTCCTACGTTCTCCGATAGAAACTTTGGAGTGATTCTTTGTTGCACGTTGAGGGATTGTTATATGATCTAATTATGTTATCATTGTTGAGAGAATTTGCACTAGTGAAAGTATGATCCCTAGGCCTTGTTTTCAAGCATTGCAATACCGTTTTTGCTCACTTTTGTTACTAGTTATCTTGCTGTTTTTTTATTTTCAGATTACAAAAACCTATATCTACTATCCATATTACACTTGTATCACCATCTCTTCGCCGAACTAGTGCACCTATACAATTTAACATTGTATTGGGTGTGTTGGGGACACAAGAGACTCTTTGTTATTTGGTTGCAGGGTTGTTTGAGAGAGACCATCTTCATCCTACGCCTCCCACGGATTGATAAATCTTAGGTCATCCACTTGAGGGAAATTTGCTACTGTCCTACAAAACTCTGCGCTTGGAGTCCCAACACGAGTCTACAAGAAGAAGGTTGCGTAGTAGACATCACATTCCAAATCGACTTTGAGGAGGCTCTTTCTCCAAGAAACGACCCCAGGGCTCAACATATAAATAGAGGGGCAGGGCTAGCACCCGGAACACATCAAGATTCACCAAGTCGTGTGCCGGCAACCCTGCCCCCTCTAGTTTATCCTCCGTCATAGTTTCCATTGTGCTTGGCGAAGCCCTGTGGAGATTGTTCTTCACCACCACCGTCATCACGCCATTGTACTGCCGAAACTCATCTACTACTTCGCCCCTCTTGCTGGATCAAGAAGGCGAGGACGTCATCAAACTGAACGTGTGTTGAACGCGGAGGTGTCGTACGTTCGGTACTTGATCGGGACGGATCGTGAAGGTGTACGACTACATCAACCGCGTTGATAAACGCTTTCGCTTAGCGATCTTCAAGGGTATGAAGTTGCTCTCCCCCTCTCGTAGCTATACATCTCCATGGATAGATCTTGCGTGTGCGTAGATTTTGTTTGTTTTCTATGCAACGTTCCCCAACATGAACCCATCCCCCATCTTCTCCCCTGCGTTGCGCCGTGCCGCAACAACAAAGAGGAACTCCTCTCTCATCCCCTCCACTCCCCCCTTCGATCTCCTTCTTTTCTCCACCATTTTTGCAGACCGAGATGGCTCCGAAATGAGAGAAGTAAGAGCATCTCCAATAGGCGCCCAAAAAGAGCTCCGCGCGCTAAAAAATCATTTTTTGGGCGCCGAACAGCTCCAACAGATGCTGTAAAATATTGCGCGCGCTAAAAAGTTTTGGGCACGCGCTGAAAAACGCTATCGCGCGCAGCATATTTTGGGCTTCGGATTGCGTGCGCTTCACAATTTGCACTGCGTGCTTTTTTGGGCGTCTGCTAAAGCAATGTTGGTCCCGGCTCATTAAAAGTGCTACAGTGGCGCGCTATAATTTTTATTGGGCGCGAAATTTTTGTGCGGCTGTTGGAGATGCTCTAAGCTCTCTCAATCCCTCCAATTAGTTTTAGTCGAAAAGCTTTCAATTTGATGCATTATTTGGCATAAGATGAACCCTATTTCATCTAGTAGATTTTAATTTTTGTTGATTCTAGGTTTGTTTTGTTTGGAGCAATATGATTTGTGTGGTTGAAGATGAACCCTAGTTTATTTGGTATTCACTAGTTTATTGATTCCATAAAAAAAATAGTTTGAAGATGAACTGTAGTTCATGTTCATAATTTTTTTTTGAATTGTTCATTCATGTTTGATAATTTCATTGATGTGGTTGGATATGATTGAGGTTGAATATTTATGGATATATATGATTGACTCATGATATGATGGATAAATATGATTGGGGGAAGGGGTGTGTCCCCCTCGCAAATTCCTCACACTTCTCCCCTCAGCTTCATCCCTCCACCCCTCCTTTACATTTACTTGGGTTTTTAAATCCCTCACCACCTTACATCTGTTTTTGGTTTTTTTTAAGTCAATATGATTCATTTGCGCACGGTTCATTGACTAGGTTTTAGTTTGATTCAATATGATTCGTTTGCATATTACTTTGTTGATTGTATCTTTTATTATATATTTATTGGTTGATGTTGGTTGAATATGACATATTTGATCCATTTGGATTGAATGAATGTTGATGTTTGTTGAATATGATTGATTATATGTTTCTTATAGATTTATGAATATTGAATGTTGATGGTGAATGAATGTTGTTCACATTTGATGCATGTTAGTACTATATATTAGTGGATTTTATGATAATAACTGAAATTGTAATTGTTTTAGGAGGCCTTCGTTGCGCCAAACATCGACACCAAGTCCACCATGCTTGACCATGCGTTCGACAACGGTCATCGCGCCCGTTTTATGGAGATTGGAGTTGTCATAACTATGATCAAGTTGTTGCACCGAAAATTTAGGTTTGCAAAATAAAGTTACTAACTATTCTTGTTTACATTTTGACATATGCTACCGCCATTTGCAGATGAGGGGTCACATGAAGGTCGTTCAGATGCAGTACGGTGAGCGCTACACGTCGTACTTCAGGCGAGCAAGGCTGTTGAGTTTCATGCTTCAGTTCAAGCGTGTGTCGCCGACGCTCGTCCACTCAGCTCACACAGCTTTGATCGACCGGCGGCGCCTCGAGAGGCACAGTTTCCATCTCCCATGTGGTGAGATGACTGTGACCCTCGAGGACTTCTCCATGATCACGGCCCTACCGATCCAGGGGCAGGCTCTCACTGGGCGAGTAGAGAGGAACAACTAGCAGGAGAGGGTTATCGCCCTCATCGACGACTGCCCTCCCATGAAGGATAACCGAACATCCGGTGTACCACTCATATGGATCCAGAACAACCGGTGCATATGCCCGGTAGATGCTGATGCATGGACCGCGGAGCAGTACACAGGGCCTACTTGTGGTACCTTCTGACAGATGTCGTGTTTCCAGACTGCTCGGGGGATACTGCCCTATGGATGTATCTCGACTTCCTAACCGACTGGGATGCAGGGTATAGACGGGGGTCCACCGGCCTCGCGTACCTATACCGGTCGGTAAGAGAAATATCTCAATATTCATTTATGGGCGTTGTATGCTTCTTTAAATTGTGTTATCTGATGGTCAGTTGGTGTTTGTAGCTGGACGACGCAACGCAGAGGACAGAAGAGAGTCCGACATGTGTGGATTTGTTTGGGCCCTCTCTTTTTGGATGTGGGAGCGGTTGCCGGTGGGCCGTCCTGAGAAAGATGTCCGGCGTACATGGACGGAGTATGGCGAAGAAGGCGACAGTGCTCGATACGCGACTTCGCGTACGCTTGGGACAAGGTGAAGGTCTAAACGGGCAAGGCCAATGCATTGTACAAGGTCTTCACCAATGAGCTCGACAACTTGGCAGCTTACCAGGTATACCAACGAGTTTACCAATCGTTTTATAGCCACTTTCACGGTTGCTTACCCATCGTTTTGTAGCCACTTTCACGGTTGTTTACCAATCTTTTTGTAGGTTAACTGGTGGCCGTACCATGATCGATAATGGGGGTTCGAGCTCAACGCGATGTGCTACGAGGACATGCTTGCATGGCGGTGCATTGTGCCAATGATATGTGTGTACGCCGTCGAGTGGCACTTTACCACAATGCGTGCCCACGTAATTTCGTATATTCCAATAGACCCCACCGGTACGCCCCACCGACACTGGTGGCTTCAACCTTCGCTGATGAGGGCATTGTTCTCTATTACCATGTTTTTGTTCTGTTCAACGTTCTTATGATGTTTTATGTTTTATTGTTTCTTATGCCTTGCAGGAAGAGTAGGCAGCATTGTCAGTCGATCACAGACTGGGGGCACGAGCACGTGAAAGCATGGGACGAGAGGAGGTATCGCAAAGACGGCAAGAGGAGAGTGGTTGACTGGGATGCTTACGGGGAACACATGAATTGGTATGACGATGGCGTGAAGTACCGTGTGCACCTGAGGCCACCGTGGACGTCGGCCGATATCGCATCACTGCAGGAGGATGACTCCTAGGATGAAGCCTACCATGACAGCCTCAGAGAGCTCAAAGGTGAATTTAGAGAGTATGCACGCCTGATGAACAAAGTGGTAAGTTGTGTTCAATTGTTTTGAGCCGGCGGTTGGATGAAAACTGCTTTAGTTAGTGTCACTGACTTACAAATGATGCTTACATTTGCTGTCTTCAGAGCTGAACATAAGCATTATTTTATTGTTTGGATGCTCTTAGTTATGACCCTGGGACCGCGCAGGACCCTATCGCCAAGCAGTGCGGCGATAGCTTATTACACCCTACCGCCGGCCTCTCTGATGATACGGCCGTCAGCAGCAAAAAAAAAAGACGATGACTGATGTTAACCCCGGCGGTAGGTTATGCAATCCTACCGCCAATCTCCTTGGCGGTAGCAAAATGGTCAGATCGCGATTTTTTTTGAAACCGGGGTCAGATCCAGTTAAACTTTGCAAAAAAAGTCAAAACACCAAATTTGGCCGCCGTGAGGTTGTAGGGGCAGTGAAAACGCGTGGACAGGTGGGTGAGCTTCTTCAAGAGGCTGCATCCGGGACCAAATAATCTCTGGTCCCAGCGGTCAGCTACCCTGTGCTATAAATCGTCGGTAAAAAGGCGAGTAAATCTGATGGTCAGAGAGATAGCCGCGTGTCTGCTGTGGCAATGAAATGTTTCCCGATCCCGTCTCCGGTTCTCCCACGAACCCACATCTCGAACGCGGGATTGGCGTCGTGTACGACTCTGCCTTCCAAATCCGAGGAGGGGAGCCCGTCCTGCCGTCAACCTCCAGCCCCCGCCCCTGTTATAGCTGCCAAGACCCCCAATCCCCGCGGCGAAATCCCAGGAGGAAGGTAGAAACAAACTCGCACCAGCGCCGTCTAGAGAGAGGTATATAGATGGCGTCGGCGATCCGCTCCGCTGCAGCGCTCCGTCAGCGGCTTCCACGCCTTCTGTCCTCCGCCACCAGATCTGTGCGGCGAGCGCTCGAGGAGGAGCGGCGCTTCCTCGTCCGGCGCGCCGGCGGGCCGGCCATGGGGGATCCTCGACTTTTCAGCTCCAGTTCCGCCGGGAAGTCCTACACGGTAATCCCCCACTCCCCCTCTCTCCTTTTGATGCTCCGTAGTGTAGGTTGAAATCGGGCGACTCATCTATTCGGACCTGTTATTACCCCTTGGAGTCCTGTGCGTCAGATTAAACGATGTGAAAGTCGACTGGTACCTTCAGTTTTAGTCATGTCTTGCGGAAATGAGAGGTTTCATCTCGATAAAGGTTGGACTTTTACATTATAGGTCTGAAATTTACCCCCTTTTCTTTGTCTGGGTGATTCCAATTCCATCGCCACAGCAGATGAAATTCGCAGTGTTCGGTTTTGCAAACTCAAGGCAACGATGCTGTAAAACACTATGTTGGTGCGACAGAATGTGATGCCTTCCTGTCGATGTATGATTAATTATTAAGGTCCCATTATTGCTAGAGGTGTTAGTGCACATGCTCAACAATTAACAACAGATGACAAAGTGTGCACATTTTAGGAACATAGAAGACTACTACTAAACTAAAGGATCGAATTTGTTTTTCCTGGTGAACTGGCCATATTATGGGAGCTCACTTAGTACTCCTTAACTTTGCACTAAAGCTGTACTAAGTGAGCGACAAGTAATATGGATCGGAGGGAGTACTTAATTCTTCACTTCCAGTAAGCTAATACACATTTTTTTCCAAATCAGTAAGCTCCCATAAGTAATATGGATCGGAGGGAGTAAGTACTACAAAGGAATAAAGGACTACAGCATTACTAATGCTCCCAGAGTGTTTCTCACAACTTGTAATTTGACGAAATAAAAGAACAGGACACAAACTACAATTGGAACAAGCTATACTATGGCACTTGGGCCCATACCCGTCACAATTCTTAGGGTTCGTCCCATGCCAAGATGTAGGAAAAATTGCAAACAATATCGCTGTCCAAAATCTGCTTTGCTAAAAAACCACTAAAACAATCAACTTTTATTTCATCTGCCACTCCATTCAATAAAATATGCCTATTCTCAACTGTTAGCTTGTTAGTTCATCTGCCACTTTATCAAGTAATGCTTATTTTGCTCATGTTTTGATTACAATTGACCAAATTCCAAGGATTTATAGGACACGCTGTAGATAAGCAAACTATTGATTGCATACAATTACAATCCTATTTGTATTTTAGCAATTTTCTCTTGATATAATTCCACGAGCACAGGTTACATATATGGTATGTTTGGGACATAATAAATTTTATTTCTCCTCAGCATCCTTGTAAACTCAACATGGGGCACAAAAAGCACATGGAGAAGAATAAGCTTCCTCGATCCCTGGAGGACCACCTTGCTGACTTTAACATGAAAGTGGAGAAGGATGCTCTTGCCTGGAGAGCGATAAGGGAACGACTTGAAGCATTTCAACGAAGAGAGATAAAATTAGAAGAAGAGTAAGGAAGCAATTCATTGTTGTGCATTTATGTATGCACATATGTATTCTGCTAAATACGGTTTCTTTTAACCTGCAGGTGCAGGCGAGAAGATCGGGTGGTAGCGTGGGCCTCCGCTGCTCTGTTCCTTGCCTTGTTAGGTGGCAACGTGGTCTTTGGTTGAGTCAAGAAGAGGAAATGGAAGCCTTAATTAGGCCCCTAACTTGATATATATACATCTAAGAAGAGGAAATGTTGTGACTTTTGGCCAGTATTTGAAATGTTCTTTTTGCTGTGTGTGTGTGTGCCAGAACTAATTTCGTAGGCTTGAGTTGTGAACCTGTTCCGTGTTCTTAAAGTTGTGGACCTGTTTTCTTAATGTGAACTTGTTGAAACAACTATCCTTGTTTGACCACTGTTTACTTTACATGGCAAGTTATGTTTGGCGCTGTGAATGTTTTGAACTTGGCAGGATAAGACCAGCACAGTTTGTTTATTTGGTGGGAGCAGCTCCCTATCTGCTTAATGAAGTGGATCCATCAAGTTTACGAAGCACAGTTTGTTTTGATGGGACTGATTTGCATGACCTTATGCTTTGCTTTTTTCTTGTTGCAAAATACCAGCCCTTGCTCCATCTGAGTTTGTATGTTGGATCATCTACAACGGGCCCCCTCTAATCCTTCCCAAACATCCGTGCGGACAATCTGGTCATTGCTCGGACAGGAGAGAGAAAAACAAAGTCGCCAATTCATCCTCATATATATGTGTAGTCCACAAACTGGCACACAGCATATCACCTTTTCCCTTTTGTTCTTTCTTTTCTTTCAGTCTCTTTGTCTTCGCCTTTTCTTTTTTCTTTATTCTTTCTTTTTCTTCGTCTCCATCAATTACATGCATGTCAATGGGCAGGGTGAAAGTGAGGGTATGCGTGCATGGACAAATAGAGGCTAAAAACGGACAAGCCTGGACACTGACCGAACGCGTCCGCAGATATTTGAGGAACCAAATTTTCTCTGTCCGGCCGTAGATGTCCTTAGAATTATTTCTGTGTTTCCCCTCAGCAGTGTCTACTCCATTTCTGATGGAATTTAACGTTCTCCCACCGATACAAGTGTAAAGTTTTGTCTTGTCTCCTTGTATATAGCAAAGGCTTTTTGGACAGATGTTTTTGCGTTGCGGAGAACTTGCGATATTTCTGTATTTCTTCATCTCCTTATATTCAAGCTACAAGGTAAACATGCTAGCCCATGATCCATGTTGTTCGCTCCATTCCACGAACGGATCATCGCTTGGCACAAGACTCGCTCGGAGTTTGTTAGAAACACACGAGCTAAATGCTAACGGAAAATGCGCTGCCATGGCAACAAATTATAGCTGTTTTAGGATGCCATGGTAGAAGAAACGGAGACACTCAAAATAGGCCATCTAAACTGAGCTATGGCTAGATTATTCAACAAACCCTAGATTGCACAGTTTTTGCTTGGCTGCCCCGGCGAGATGTGCCGCAACGGCGGAGTGTGGATTGGTAGTTTTTTTTCTTGGTTAATCATAAGTGGGAGACTTGTTCAAGTAAGAACAACACCCAAGCACCGGTCCACCCACATATCAAATTATCAAAGTAGCGAACGCGAACCAAACAAACATGATGAAAATGACTAGATGAAATTCCCGTATGTCCCCAAGAACGCTTTGCTTATTATAAGAGACCGTTCCAGTCTGTCCTTTGCTACAAAAAAGGATTGGGCTGCCTTGCTGCACTTTTGTTAGTGTTACTATTACTTGCTCGTTACAAATTATCTTACTATCAAACTATCTGTTACCGACAATTTCAGTGCCTGCAGAAATTACCTTGCTGAAAACCACTTGTCATTTCCTTCTGCTCCTCGTTGGGTTCGATACTCTTACTTATCGAAAGGACTACGATTGATCCCCTATACTCGCGGGTCATCAGTACCTCATCCATGTCCATCTCGGCGGGATTAGGCCTGTTGATGTGGGGCTCCCCCAGCTCTGTGGGGGCTTCCTGGACGTCCCCGGCAACCTGTTCGACATCCTCTGCGGCGGAAATCTTGGTGGCTTCCTCGGCTGCAGCTTTCGCAATATCCGCCACCTCCTCAAGGACCTCGCCTTCTTCAGGGGAAGCCGGGGCTGGGACCAGAGCTGAAAGTAAGAATGGAAATGAGATTCGGTCTGCAAGTCTAAGGCAAGGGAATAAAGGTTCCGGGAAAATATACAAAAGCTAAAGGATTACCCGTCGGTACTTGTTGTGGGAGGACACCTTCTCCCCCAGCAACTTGCGTTGTTAGCGCACTGTCTTCGACGACTCCCACTGTCGAAGTGGCACCAGTGCGAACGGGTTCGTCGAAGGAAGCCTTTGCCGGAGGAGCATTTCCCGGGACGATGGTCGGTGGGGACCCCAGGACGGGGTCCGCCTCCTGGCGCTCCTCTTCTTCGTGGGTCTCTCCCATCTCCTTGTCGGATTTGGGAGGAGGAACTTCAGTGCCAACGCTGGATGGCTGAGCCGGTGGCGCGCTCTCATGCGCGGAGCTAGGCTGGGGGCTGGCGATCGTAGCAGCAGCTGCAGAGGCGGGGGAGTCTCCCTGGTCCTCTTGATGGCTGGCGGTGATGAGCTTGGCGGATGGGAAGCCTCACCCTCCCCGGCAAGCTCTTGCTGGGAGGACGGGGGCTTGAGCTTGGCTTGCCGTGCAGATTGCCGGTGTATCACCTCCTGACGCCCGGTCTTGGTGGTTGATTTTCTCAACACGGGAACAAATCGGGGTGGGGAGGGGGTGGGGTGGCCGCGAACTCTTGGTTAGCCCTGCTTCGAAGGCGACGCTGTGGCTCAGAGACTTGAGGGCCTTCTTCCTCTGGCTCCTCCCCTTCGGGCTTCCCGGCAGTCTCAGCCCTGGCGACTTCACCTCCACCAAGCTCCTCCTACTTCTCCTCGGCGAGCCCCTCCTCCTCCTCATCATCTTCCTCCTCTTCTTTGTCGTCATCATCTTCGGTGCCCTCGACGGCGCCTGCAGCTCCTGCAACTTCCATCACCCGGGCCTCTGCAACCCTGCTGGCGATGTACGCCTATTCATCCTCTGTGGTGGCCCGAACGAGGTCTGTTTCCACTCGCTCAGCCACCTCCGTCAAATCAGAGGCCCATTTTATCTCATCCTCCAGCTTGGGCAGTTTCCAGCTTCCCTTGACCCCCTTTGCGGAGCACTCAGGCATCCACGCCAAGATGGCGCTCCTCTCTGAGTTGATATGCAGCGGCACAACTGTGGCCGGCAAGTGGAACGTGCCGACCTTCCGGAACAACTGCTGGCAGAGCCAGACATGTCCCATCACCGTCAAGTTGTTGCCGCGCCCAGGGTACAACCGCATTCTGTCGACGGCATTCTGATACTCCCGGGCGGGCCTGTTCCTCTACTGCAATGGGGCGATGTGGTACCGTAGGAAGTTGGCTCCAACCATTTCTATGGTCAAACTGGCATCCTTCAGGCGGGCGATTCTGTTCAACGCCGGGCGAAGTTTCTTCTCGGTGGCACCAAATTTCTTCCAATCATCGCTGCGTTCAATCCTTTCTGTCCGCGGCGAACAGAACGCATGGAAATCCTTTTCCTGAATCCAGCACCAGTTGCTCCTCCACTCATCCCATTTGCTGCGAAATTTCCTGGGGATATAATCTCGTTGGTTCTTCCCCCCTTGGGATCCATGTCACGCTGTCTGATAATGATTTGCCTTCAACCCGGGGGACATAGAAGTGGCAGAACAGATCTACATTGGGGGCGACCCCGACAAAGTTCTCGCAGAAATGTGCGAAAACCGCCATGCAGGTCACTGCATTGGGGGCGAAATCGAGCAGCCTAAACCCAAAGGTAGACATAATCTCGCAGAAGAAATCTGAGAACGGGGGGCACATGCCGCAATAGGAGTAAGCGCTGAAGAACGGATAAAAATCTGCGGGAACTTTGGGGCCGTAGGGGAGAACCTTGGGGGCTCCATGATCCGCGGTCTCTTTCCCCCACATGTAAGTATACACTACAAAAAATACACTTCCGTGATGGTACGTGTTTGTCATAGTAGGTCACGTTTTCTGTCATGCATGTACATCCATGACGATTTTATGACAGAATCAAGATAGTCATACCTGTGCTGTCGTAGAATTGTTCCATGACAATACCAAAATTATCATCATGAAAGTGTCCACTTCCATGACGATAAATGGCGCGTCATGGAAGTGTTTTCGTCAAGGGTAACCGACACGTGGCATCCACCGTAACGGGTCGCCGTTAAGCTATCGGGTTCCGGTTTGGATCCGATAACCCGTTAACAGCCCTGACCAATGGGGATTTTCCACGTGTAAAATTCTGATTCGCCGGAGGATCCACGTGTCAGCTCAGCCTTTGGACAGATGTCATCCAGCCAATGGACGGGACATGCCTATGATAAGTCGACACGTGGCTTGGCCCAACAGTGGCCCATTCAGGTTAAAAGGCCGGACCTGTCAAAATAAGCGGGCTGGCCCATTAGCAGCCTACTTGCGTCAGGCCCATTCACAACCATGGCCCATACGAGTTACATAGAATCGGCCCATCAAAGGCCCATTTTAGATTTGACAACTTCCGACCCATCGTCACTTCCAGCCCGTTAACGGCCCGCTACGTCTTTGGGCTCAATTACGGCCCGACCTTCTTTCAACCTGTTAGCAGCCCATTATAGATATGGACCAATATGCTGCCGGTACATCTTTCGGCCTTTTCTCGGCCCATTCTGTAGTTGGGCCAACTTCTAGGCCGTTGTGACTTTCGGCCTTTCCTCAGCCCATTCTGTACATGGGCCAACTTCTAGCCCATTTTGTATTTCGGCTTGTCAACGGCCTGCACAACAATTGGGCCTTTGTCGGTGCCACCTGATTTTGGATTCATTAGCGGCCCACGTTAAGCAGGGCACAATTTCAGCCCGACGAGACTTTCGGCCTGTTAAAAGCCTAGTTCGTAAATTGGCCTCTTTTGGCCCAAAACACTTTCGTCCTCTTACTGGCCCGTCAAGTAAAAGGGCCGAGACAAAATTGACATTTATTTCGACCTGCTAGAGGCCCGCGGGCCGTTTCCATTTATACGGCCCTATCGAGCTTTCGGCCTGTTAACGGCCTGCTAAGAGCCGTTGTTAAGTTGGGCCACATCGATTGGGATCCACTAAATATTAGTTGACCAGCCCAATTAAGGCCCGCTTTGACTACACATGTTTGTTCGTTCGGATGGCGTCCAGGTGATGTTTGGGCATGTTGGCCCCGTTTCAACGACATAGCATATACAAAGAATTATCCTACTCTCTACTATCGCCTCTAAAAAACCTACACTATACAATAAAGAGATTAGGGTATAGAAACGAAGAATAATCCTACACTATACAATAAAGAATTTACAGCAAATTATATCCACTGGGCATTATAGTTCAGCACCAATGATAAAAAAAGCGTACAGAAACAGCAAATTACATACACTTGGCAAATAAAGCTCATACATCATGGACGCGCATCAACAGAACTTACCATTTGAACTATAATCTCTTCAGAAAATAGGATTGACCAGATTCAGATAGCACAAGTTTCAGTCTGCAAAATCTCCAATTCCTCTGTGGTTACCTCAGTGTCTTGTTTCATTTTTTGACTCCTGCATCTAATACCTGCAACTCCAGCCTCAATATTTTGATTACATGTTGAGAATCATATACACGTTGTCTTGTCACTTCTAGTTGATGCTCGAGAACATCAGCACATTCTAATTCCAATCCATAATCATTTGGTAAAGGCCATGCCGCACTGCTCTGAGATCTTTGTGTTGATGTCACTTCATCCTGAAATGTTTCTGTAAGTACACATGACTAGGGCAAATATATAGTTACAACAGTGAAGCGAGCAAGACAGACTATCTTGTACATGGCAAAACAGGACTAACAATAATGTTACACGTCATGAAGCATAAGCAGGTGATATTTTAAAAATTATAAAAATGGTAGTTTATGCAGCCCGCATCACGAGAGGAGCATGATGTTGGGGCCAAATCCAAAACACAAACATGCTACAAATTTAGACCACACGCAGCTACTGAACATTATATATATATATATATATATATATATATATATATATATATCATGCGTATAAGTAAGCAAGCAGTTGGCCATTCTGTAGCTCAATTAACTAGCTGGAACATTGTGTGCCATGTTCCAGAATGGTCTTAGTGAGCATAATGAACAGCAGAGGGATTGATACAAACCTACTACAGCAATCAAAACTATGCAATCATTAGCCTCGTATAAACTAGATTGTGAGCCTCATGCAGTAATAGTTGGTCAATAGACTTCAAAGCTTCAGGCACACTTCGCCAGAGTAATTAAATTGTAAGGCCTTTAATTATGTCAACTAATAGTTATACAAGTACCCTACATCAGGCATCATTGTTTGGGCATCTCATTAATCGAGGACAAATAAAGCAATTGAAAAGAGCAATTTAACTATGCCTGAAACAAACAAGCAATTGAACTATTGAGTTGACAGCATGCATACATGCACGCCTCAATAACATCCATGGCCTAGCTACATTTACTATATAAAGGAACAAGTAATGTAATATTGTTTGCCCCTATGAAGTATCTCGACTAGTATGTAATCAAGATCCTAGTAATGATAGGGAGACTAATGATGTGAATATGCGTTTGGTTATGACATTTATGACATCAACAACTCTACCATAGCAGGAAGCAGTTTCACACTGTTCACTACTATAAGATGTTTTAGATATTTAGAAGTAGACTACATCCGTAATGAGTGAACAGACACATTAAAATGTGTTTACATACATCTGATTTACAAAAAAGTTAGAACATCATATAATAGTGAGCGGAGGGAGTTTTAATCAATGGTCCAATGACTGGGTTACAGGTGAATAACCCTACACAAGTACAATGTCAGACAAATAGGATGTCCTGGTAATTATAATACAGTGACTTACCATAACTGGTTGAACAGGCTCAGCGCTGCTATTCCTTCTCTTACAAGGCTCCTTCCTAACATCTTGTACTTAGAAATCCTCAATCTTATCTTCATTGCACCCCCTCTGCAAGGTGACACAAACTAGTTACTGGTCTCCTTGGAAGATAAATATGCATACTTTCTAGTCTGTGAACAACACCAAAGGATGAGTTTATAACAAAACAACACCACATAATGAAACATGCCACATCTCTTGCCCACAATGAAATGATCATTTACTATGTGCGCGCTGTGTAAAAACTAGGCATACCTTCGAACTGGACCTCCAGGTACTCTTGGAGAGCCTACTTTAGTGTACAGCCAAACCTTTATGTCACCTATGAGTTATACAAGCCCCCACTACAGTAGCCCTTAGTGTTTAAATCGTTGACAAGCTCTGTTAGGTCAAGAATAGTAAGTAATCAAAGCAAACAGTTCTAGTATGGCTGGCTGATACAAACAAGCAATTGAACAGATGTGTGAGCAAATCTTGCACAACACTAAATTACATATCAAGAAAAGAAGCATAGAAGGAGGCTTAAAGACCATCACTTGACTGACCAGATTTAAGGGGCATTTAAACATCATGTGCAACGTATGAACTAACATAAACATTGCATATTTCAGATTCTATAATGAAATGCACATGTATTAGGTTATGCCATATATGATGCCTAAATGTACACTATAGCAGGCAGGAGTGATTCATCATTGCACGCACAATTGAATTGCAGGTTAAGGGCCAGTTCTATTCCGCCTTTTCAGAGCTTATTGTCAAAATAAGCCATAAAATATGTAAAGAACTCGTTTTTGAGTTATGGGCTTGGGCTTAAACTTATTTCACTATTGGGGGGGGGGGGGGGGTGCTTCGGGTAGAAGCTCACTAAAATTTGAAGGGAAGGGGAATAGCGAAATGACTCTGTTGTCTGCCTATATTACACTCAAAATGCCACTGCTCACGCCCGCATCACACCTGACCCTCAAGTAAAAACAAACACACAAGCGTTCATTGCCCTGCCCGCTTGCATCTCCTCTCCCCTTTCTCTCTACCTTGATCCCCTGCCTGTAGCGCTAGGGTTCCTCCAGCGAGCCACCGCCACTGGTCCCATCTGGCCTGCTCCTCGACGATGCTCTGTCCAGCTAGGCTACATGGCCGGCGGGTAGGGCCAAATCTCCCCGGCTGCTCCTTCCTCTGGCGCCGCCCCTCATTCTCATGGTCTCCAGCAGCTGCTCCGCTATGGTCCGTCCAACGCACTACTCCGACGGTCGCCGCACAACTACGGCCAATGCCCCACTCCGACAGAAGGCACCTCGTTCCCCCTCCCCTCCTCCCAGGCCGTGGCCTTGAGGTGCCGTTGAAGGATGAGCTCATCCAACAAGGTGAGGATCTCCTCTAATTTTTTTGCCAAATTTTCATTTTGATCCGCTATACGATGAATTGCTATGAGCTGCTGCTGCTGTTATATGATGCATTGCTATGAGCTGCTCCTGCTGCTGCTATATGATGAATTGCTATGAGCTGCTGCTGCTATATGATGAATTGCTATGAGCTGCTGCTGCTATATGATGAATTGCTATGAGCTGCTGCTGCTGCTGCTATATGATGAGTTGCTATAAGCTGCTCCTGCTGCTGCTATATGATGAATTGCTATGAGCTGCTCCTGCTGCTGCTATATGATGAATTGCTATGAGCTGCTGCTGGTATATGATGAATTGCTAGCTGCTGCTGCTGTATGATGAGTTGCTATGAGCTGCTGCTGCTATATGATGCTTTCAGGTGGTGCTGCTATATGATAACAACCAGCCACTTGGACCATCGAATTTCGATAAATAATGGTTCTTCATTTAAATTCAGGCAATGCGTTCTTCATTTAAATTAGGCAATGGGCTCTCTATGGAAGACATTGACCAAAGTAGATTGTGCCAAGTAGATGGTATCTTTGTATTTGCATTTTGAACAAATATTGATGGTCTGTTTTCCTATCATATTAATTACTGCACTGGGTTTAATTTGTGATGTTTGCAAGTCAAATTAATTTTCATATGGGCAGCAAAATGACAAAATATAATGCAATCTAGACTTTTCACTGATCATACCACAGATAAGCTGAAAAGGCAGGCAATGAAAAGAACTGGTTGGCTTATTATCTGGAGCTTATATTCAAAGGTGCTTATTTTCTTAGGATAACTCGAAATAACTGTCCCTAAGAACCCTGGCCAACAACATTGACATACAAATAACATGTCACGATGATTGCAATGGAGTGACCTACCATAGCACACTGTATAGGCTCACCGTTGCCTCTCCTTTTTTGCGATGTTCCATGAAATTGCCACATACATCTTGTACTAAGAAATCTTGTACTTTTTCATTGCAGCATCCCATCTGCAAGTTGACACGGCTAATTTGAGATATCTCTACATGATAATACATTGCATGTCCCTTGCGGATATTTAAACCACCAATTAATGATTGTGTGCATAGCATAAAATAGCCATGACTCTGTGTACCGGACTAGCAGGCACTCTAAGGGAGCCTAATGTAGTGCACTGGAATTCCTACATGCCACCTACGATTTTGCGTAATGTACTACCTCTGTTCCTAAATATATGTCTTTGTAGAGATTCCGCTATGGACCACATACAGATGTATATAGATGCATTTTCGAGTGTAGATTCACTCATTTTGCTCTGTATGTAGTCTATAGTGGAATCTCTAGAAAGACTTATATTTAGGAATGGAGGGAGTATCATGTATGACATCTACATCTCTAATTTAGCAGCCAGTAGTGGAAATCATTGTCTGCACAAAGGGATTACTGGTCGAAAATCCTAGCAAAGCACGCTGGCAGGCACACAACAATACAAGAGAGAGACGCACCTACAAGATTATAGCAATGCCTCAGTCTAGGATCTTGGTTGGCCAAGCTGTTAGCTCCAGAAGAAACATCGTCCTCTTGTAGTTCTTGCCAGCTGCATAACATGTAACAGCGACCTGTTAGTATATTTGAAGTACATCGGGTGCTGGACGGGTTTAAAGGTGACAAGTACCTAGGCCGCGGTGGGTGCTTGACATCTTGCCAGACGGTGGGAATCAGGTTAGAAACTTCAAGGGTGATGACGCTGCGCTGGGAGTCGGGGTCCGGTAAGGAGATCTAGAACCGTGGAGTAGGGTGTTTGTGGAGCGGCTCCGGTAGGGTGGACTACGGTGTGGGCGAAGCGGATCTGAGCCCATGGATGAGGGCGTCAGTGAAGCTACTCCGGTGGTTGGGTTCAGGATGGTGTCGACGATGTGGATCTGCGGCCGTGGACGGGGCGTCAGAAGATGCTCCAGTAGGTTGGACGAGGGTGCGACGAAGTGGATCTAAGGCCGTGGAGTTGGGCATTGGGAAAGCGGCCCCGGTAGGGTTGAGAATGGTATAGGCGAAGGTACTCTGGTAGGGTTGAGGATGGTGTCAGCGAAGCAGCCCCGGTAGGGTTGAGGAAGGTGTCGGCGAAGAGGATCAGAGGCCGTCGACGGGGGCATCGGTGGGGCGGCTCCGGGGGTGCGGACGAAGCGTCTCCGATGGGGAGTACGAAGGAGCCGCTGCAGATGCACTGCGGTTGATGAGAGTACCGGCGAAGCAGATCTGGCGCTGTGGACAAGGCCGACACTGAATGGGCTGTGGTACGGTGGTGGATGAGCAGTCTACTTGTTTCTAGGGGAGGTGGGAGGGGTAGATGCGGCCGCAGAAGCAGATCCGGCGAGGTGGACGGCGCTGGCAGTGAATGGGCTCTGGTACGCCAGTGGATGAGCAGTCTAGGGTTTCAAGAGGGAAGGGTTAGAAAGGCCGATGAAGTACGGACGACATGATTTAAGATGCTCTGGTGCTGTGGAGTAGTCGTTTTTGCGAGAGGGGGAGAGGAAATGGGGGTGCCGTGTGGTGGGGGGAACCGGAAGTTACCAAAGCAACCCCGACCTATTATGTAAATGACGACCGTATTGTAACTATTGTTCTCCGTGCACCTAGGATAAAAGGGGAATTTCGCATGCTAAAGACTAGGTGGCGGAAATTTTAGAAGGAAGCGGGAGATTTTGCCGCCCGCGGGATCGTTCGTATCCAGTTTCAACTAATTTTGGACAGTGCTAGTGGGAAGGTCATGCGAGACTGTGTACATGGGGCACACGTCAGCAGTTAATAACTGGTATGAAGTCCACCCCAGAAAAAAGACAATAACTCGGGATAATGCACCGATAACTTGGACGTTCACACGGGCGCGGCCAATCGTACGGGTGTAGAGGCGCGTTCACAAAAAAATGGATCAAATGCTAAGCCTATGTATTTCTCGTGTAAATATATAATTTAGTGCCATTGGTTATTTATTTTAAACATAATGCATTGACGTGTTAATTTTAATATAGATGCACAAAAATAAATGGATATTGTAGTCCGCTACTTAAAAGTTTTACCTCATATGATTACATGGCCTCCATTTCATAAATTGCGTACCCGTTGAATTCATATATGAATATTACATATATTACTTCATAATAGAACATTAAATCATCCAAGACTAATGAATTTGAATGCAAAACTAACAATGGTGCATGTACATGATAACTAGAGTGGTTGTTTGAAGAAACATCACTATAACTTTGGCATGCATAATTGAAAAAGACTATTAAAAAAAATGTGATATGTGAGTGTCCAATCTTTATAGCGTTGAATCGATGTTGTATCTTTAGCCACGATACGAAGTAGATATTGATTATGTTCAAGCGATGCACGTCCACGATCGCTAGATAATGATACGTGAATGAATTGTGCAATCTCTCTCACACGCATGCATATATATCTCGTTTCTTCGTGGGCATCGGAATCACACACGCGCACTTCGTGTATTTCTCTCCCTCTGTACACATATGCGTAAGGTTAACTCGAGTCCTGGAACCATATGAATACATACAATGGGAGTCCAGGAGAGCACCTTTTGTTTTGAGATTTCGCTCACACACACACACACACGCGCGCGCGCGCGCGCAGACATTGTTTCTCTCTTCATTTTTTTCCGGCACATGTATGCACACCGCTTGTTTATCTCCGTGATGCTTTAAGTATGCCTCACACACATGCTATCTACCTATCCCTTAATATAGATATGTATCACACAAACTCCTTCTCCCTATATCTAAGTGTCACTGCCCCCCCCCCCCACACACACTTCCCGACACCGAAGGAGTAGGGTGACACCTCGATCTTGATACTAATCTATCTACTGGCTTCTCTCTCAAACACACACACACACACATACACACACACACACACTTCCCGACACTGAAGGAGTAGGGTGACACCTCGATTTTGCTACTAATCTATCTACTGGCTTCTCTCTCAAACACACACACACACTCGCTAGTTGTGCCTCTGTGCCTACCGCGCGCACACTCTCGATACGTCTTTCTCTCCCTCCCCCTCCCCACCCCCCAACAATGACACAGAAGAGTGACACCTCGATCTTGATCTAATCTATCAATTGCTTCTCTCTCTCTCTCTCTCTCTCTCTCTCTCTCCTCACCCACACACACACACACACACCCACACACCACCACCCACACACACACCACACACACACACACACACAACACACACCACACACACACAAACACACCACCACACACACAACCACACACACACACCCCACACACACACACACACTCGCTAGTTGTGTCTTCGTGCCTCGCTCACACACACTCGATACGTCTTTCTCTCCGTAGCCCCCCTCGATATGTAGATTTCTCGCGCGCGCACAGCTGTAGTGACGATGACGCTGAACCGAGTGTGCCTTGTTTTTACCAGCCTCATGTGATAGTTTTCACCTTGTTTTCTGTTAATTAACAAGGCAACCTTTTCTTTGTTACTACTAGTGAATTTGAGATCATTCAGGGCAGGCATAAAATATATCACTTCAACCTAATTATCGCAGTAACTATTTAAAAAGAAACTAGCAAGATGCCCATGCGTTGCACGGAACATCAAGATGCATTTGTATGAGTAGTTTATCTCGTGGGAGAAAAGGATGAATGAGGGAAGGCCTTATTTGCAAATGTGGAGAGGGGTGTGGGTATCTTTTTGCAAAATTGCCATAGTTTCCTTCCTATCCGTCAGATATAAATCGGACGACCTATATTGCAGGATGGCAGGCACACCATCATCACCAACTCTGTTTTTTTATAAGAGTGGATATATATCTCTTGCATCGTCCACAACGAACATCTGGTGGACTGGTCAGCGCCCCATGCTCGCAACGCGATGACCTGAGTTCGAATTCTATCTTAAACTTTACATTTTTACATTTTTTTAATATATACTTCTTTCGCTACTGTACTGACAGTGGAACCCACAGAGTACTTAGAATACAAGATTAAGGATGGATTTGTTTCTTTTTAACTTTCTGTACGAATCTGTAGCCACCCTGCAAGTCATGTACACTGTACATGCAATTAACTTTTTATAGAGGGAGAATCATACACGCAATTAACTCAAATGGATTGGATGTGACTCTATTATTTCCAGCATAAGAGCATCTCCAACGGCAACTGACAAATTTCCTCCAGCTTCCTTCCGTGGAGGACGACATCCAACGCCAGTGGCATACATTTTCACAACTCTAATCAACCAGAGGAAATTCGTGCAAACACAGACTGATTTCATATAAGCACGAAGGATTTCGTATAAAAAAGCCGGATCTTCATATAAACATGACTGATTTCATTACATTTACATGAACTAAGCGGTGCTAATCCGGCTCTCGTGGTATAATTAATACCTAATCTAAATGGCCGCCCGTGGATCCCTTTGTCTTCCTCATGTCCGGCAGACACTTGCGGGGTCGATGAAGGTCCTCGCAAGAGACAAAGCAGCAAAGAAACCACCTGTATACGCAGTCGTCGCCTCGGCGGTGGCCTTCATGGGACCCAATTAAGCGGTGGTGGCCTCCCGTGTTCTACTTCTCCTCGATGATGGCGGTGGACAGGGAGAAGTTGGCCACCGACTCGTCGCTCTCCACGCACCCGGCTTCTGTCTCTGCCTGCATGGCGCTGCCGCAGGCACGGGAGGCACGGCCACAGACACGGGAGGCATGGCCGCAGACACTGGTGGCGCGGTACGACGCGGCAGCGATGACGCCCGTGCCGCCGTGCCGGCGTGGTGCAACTCGCCACTCCTCATTGAGCTGAACTGGAGCGACGAGTTGCTGAACCACGCGCCAGCTTGGGGCGGCAGTTGGCTTCGTCGGACCAGGCGAGGTAGGTGAAGCACCAAGCGGCCTCGCTCGTATCCGGAGGGCTCGGTGGGCCACCCAGCCGGATAGTATGCCGGAGAACGGCTCCTCGGAAGCCATCGGAAGAGTGGAGAAAATGGTGAAGAAGGAGATGGGGGAGCGGCGGAGGGGTGCGATTCTTGCCCGCTGTCTGGCCTCATTTAAATAGAGGGCGGACGGTAAAAGCTTGGCCGGCGTCTGACCTTGTTTAAACTGAGGGCGGACGGGAGGAGCTCGGCCAGTGTTGCGTTTAATTCTGGCCTGCTCATGAACGGACGTGTGGCTGGAGTAGGTTTCTCGGTTTGCATGCGGGTTTAACGAAGGCGTTTGATGGAGGCGAGGAGTCGTGTTCAGCCGGGCGTGCAGCGGGCGGCGCAGTACTATTCGATTTGGCAGCTACTAGTAAACCAGGACGGTTCCTGATATGGCTTTAATGCAGACGAGGGAGAGGGTAGCGGTTCCCGAAATGTTGAACGACCAATGACGCATCCTCCTTTAATTAGCATGCTGAGGGAAGTAATAATGGGAGGAGGACGGGGAAAAGAGGCAGCACGATGTGAATGCAACGCAGTTTGCACTCATATAAAGGCGCCCCTCCACCAATGCATCTACCACATCGTACGCACCTAAGCACCTACACTAAGCGCAAAAGTGCTCACTCCAGACCCATGGCGGCGATGCGCGCGAGCGGCCAGCGGCTGTGCCAGATGGTCCATGACGCCGGCCTGTGGCATGGCACCGAGGATCATCTCTAGAGGGTGTTGGCGACTGGTTGGTTCATGGCCATCGTAGACGCCAGCTACGACTCTCAGTTGGACAAGATGATCGTTGCCACCATCAACAAGTTCACCATCGTCAAGAAGCTCACGGACGACATCGCCGTACTACTCCAGCACGCGCGCCCGGGCTCCTCATTGCCTGCCACCCTAATCGGCCTTGATGGCAAGAACCTCTTTCAAGCATTCGTGGCCCCGCGACTACCCGCCGACGCAACGAAGAATGTCCACTTGGAGGTCGCGCTCGCCGCGAGGCGCCTTGCCCTGCAAGAATTCATCGACCTACACATCCACGTGTACGAGGAAGTCGTGTACATAGATATCTACAAAGCCGGTGAGGACGCTACGACGTTGGCCGTCATCAATCGGCTCGAAGCCTTGGACGCCTTTATTGAGAAGTACCTTGACCTCGCCACAAAAGCCGCCGCTCCTAAGCCGCCAGTCGGTGGCCCGGCGCACTGAGTCGAGGAGGAGGAGGTCGTACGTCGATGGATGCATCTTTCTTCTTGCCTCCTGTAACCACCACTGCGATCGCATCATCGTGGCCTTAATTCTTATTGTGCTATTGCATTCTCGTTCCAGTCAATAAAGACATGTGCGATCCCTTTGCTCACATTTGGAGGCAATTATATGCATCACTCTAACTAGTACTCCATCCGTTAATTTATAAGTTGTTCTTACCTTGTCCATCAACTTCGTAATTTACGTTCGATGCTTGACCCGACCTACGAACTACTCCTAAATTCAAAAACTGAGACCGAACTTATAAATTCAAAACTACTCATGCAGCACGCCTGTCATGTTTGCAAGTTCAAAACGAGAAATTGGAACACGTACATGAAGAATGTCCCTTCCCTGTCGCATACCACACTGTAGTTCCGGCCCCCGGTCAACGCGCATTGGCTAGGCTTTATATCACTACAACATGTGGGACCGCATGTGACCAAACCGACGTTGCGCCAACCTAGCTACTACCCTGCTTATTATCTGGTGTGAAAAGCGCCGCCCTAGCCTTTCCAATCGTTATTTCTATCTATCGATCGTGCCAAGGAGCAGAACCAAATGTTACAATTTATACATGTTTCTCTACTCCTATCTACTCCTATAAAAGACTCAGTTGGTGATGATGGTGTGTCTGCCATCCGTCATTTCTGACCATTAGATCTGCATCTAACGGATGCGAGGTAAGTTGTGGCATTTTTGCAACAATAGCCCACTTCTCAGCTCCAATTTGCAGAAAACCCCTTATTATCTTGAAAGCAACCACATCCCTCCCTCGCCTCATCAAAACAGCCTGAGAAATATATTTTGAGTGAAACATAATATATTTTTAGTGGTATATGTATATCAAAACAAGAGTGTTTTCTTTCAAGTTTGTGAACAAGTACTATTCTACTTTGGATCCGTTGCAACGCACGGGCACATTGCTAGTAAAAGGAAAATGCCTGCCGCGTTCGCATCGCACCCCCACACGCCTGGGAATCGGGAGTACTCCACGGCCCATCCGGCACGCCACATAGCTAGGGAAGGCGTGTTGCCTAGCATTTTCACTTTCATGTGGGACCGCAGTTGAGCAAACTGACTACCGGCAAACCGCACCCCGCCCGCGGCGTTGGAAAACAGAAACAAGGAGGGGAAGATCTAGCTGTAGCACGGAAGCAAAGAAATTTGGTGCCAGATGGGACTCGTTGATAGAGTAGGAGCACTCCGTACTACTCCTACTACGAAGTTTGTACTACTACTACTACCACTATACAACTAGGTACGTGCACGACACATCATCGTAGGAACAAAAAAGGGGAAGAACTAGGTACGTACTACTATCACTATACATAATACCGCATATTGGGTTTCTCTAAAGTCAAACTTTGTATACTTTCAACAATTTGTAGGAAAAAGTATTAACATATATACCACCAAATATATATCATTTGATTCATCATTGCTTTTATTTCCACATCGTGTAAATGGTCATATTGCTTTCACCAAATTTGGTCAAGCTTTATAAAATTTGGCTGCAATCAAAGCTATATATGTGCGGAGTAAATTACAAACGGAGGGAGTGGAATAGATATAGATATAACTGTACAAATAAAAAAAATACTAATATAGTCTATAGATATAAATAAGGCTACTACCCTTTTTCTAGGTTAGAACTCGTGTTGTTGTGTACACATTGTTTTGCTTCGCTATAATTTGCATTTGGGGGGTGTGTGTAGGGCTACCGCCTTTTGTTCAGTACCAGCAACCCCACCGTTATCCTTAATTAATTCATATTGGCAATTACGATTGCATTATCTTAGTTCTAGCTGGTTCTTCGGTTGCTTGGAGGAACTCCATCTCGTTATTCAGGTTGATTTCATGCATACGATAAGATCATCGTCCATCGAAGATTTGTTTAGGAACGGTTGTCGATCTGTATCACCAGGTACGATATAGCTGGATCGTCAACGTCAAAATCCACCAAATTGATACTTATCCCCACTCTCATTGAAAGATTGGGTCACCATCATAAGACTACCACCTAGACAATTCCTTCCCTATAGCATACACATGAGCACCCATCTCATTATTCAGGTCCACGCCTCCCTTTCTCTCTCGAAACACACACACCTCTCCACACGATGTGTGTCTCTTGGTCTCTCTTCCTTCCCATGACAAAAAGGCACACCGCCATTCTCTTCTTCTTGCTACCCCCATCTATGTAGTTAGGTCTCCTTGCAACAAACAGGCATTCATCTGTCTCTCTACTATCTCTTTCTACAACACATAACCTTCCACCCCTAGCCAGCCGTGCTGTCGAGGTCTATCCAGCTCTCTCACACGGAAACAAACCCTGTCTGTGTGTCCCTTCATCGCACACACACTATCGCTCTCCCATATCCGCAACCTCATAACCTTGTCGATCCTGACTTTACACGCACCTCTCTCTCTCTCTCTCTAACACACACACGCACATGCACACACCCTCTCTCCCCCTTTCGGACACTCCTCTCTATGACACACGCAGTCTTTCGAACACGCATATGCCCCTCTCTCATTAGGTATCGCTGCCCCCGCCCCCCTCTTTGTCACACAAATATTCTCTCTATATCTATCTCTCGAAATAATAAATGCATAGTCTAAATTGAAACCCACTACAAAAATGAGCTCCGATTACAAAAATCAAATCCACTCCCAAACAGAATATGAAAAATAGGGTGAAATCGTGCACACAAATGTTTGTTGCGTTCATGAATGTCAATGATATGTATGTACTACTCGTACATCCACACATACCCATTTCACAGAAATTACATTAAACCCTTCTCAAAATATGGTGTGCATGTGATGTTTATTGTACTGCTCCTGCCAGCCTTCCTCCGACATGTTCCAACATATTGTGCTACTTTCGATTCTATTTTTCTCCGCAGACCATGTGAAACCACGAAAAGGTCACCCCCCCGCCCCACTGGTACTGTAGCTCGAAGCTCCCATACGGACACAACACCCACCGGAGCACGCAACCGTTGCCGAAGTGGACGGCGCCGCGGCCTGGGAAGAGGACGGAGTCTCCAACATCACCGAGGTGGAGCACGCCCTCTGCGGCCGCGAGTAGTGCGTGCTGACTGTCCACGCGGAGGACAGTCTGATCTAGTGGCTCGCCCTTGTCGGCCACGAGGGGTAGCTGTGCTCCAGCAGCACGCCCTGGTCGGTCACGAGGAGGTGCATCGCGTCCTCGCCACTCACAATGTGGACGAGCGCGTTCTCCAGCAGCATGCCCGCGAGCATCGCATCGTCGAGGGCATGCCCGCGAACATCGCATCGTTGCCGCTCTCGACGTGGACGAGTGCGTGCTCCGACAGCACGCCCATGAACATCGCATCCTCGCCGCTCACAATGTGGACGAGCGCGTTCTCCAGCAGCATGCCTGCGAGCATTGCATCATCGCCGCCCGCAAAGATCGCATCGTCGCCGCTCTCGACGTGGACGAGCACGTGCTTCAGCAGCACGCCCGCGAACATCGCATCCTCGCCACTCAGGCTCACGAGCGTGTGCTCCAACAGCACGGCCGCGAGCATGGCATCCTCGCGGCTCACGAGGTGGTTGAGCGCGTGCTCCAGACAGTACCCCAGGAGTCGGCATGCGAGTACCGCGCCCCGGCTACGAGGAGTACTGCATGGTGCCCATCGGGGTTTAGGAAAATCCCGTGACTCCGCCGCTCCCTGGAGGAGCGCGAACTCCAGTGGGGGCTCGAGGAGTCCCGCGCCGATATGCAGGTGGCGGCGGACGTGCAAGATTATCCTTCGAGCTCTCCTCCTCTTACGAAGACGCTGACGATGACATGTACCTAGGGTAGGGTCATAGGCCTGATCTAGGCACCCTACCCAAGGACGCTGCCCTAGAGTCAAAGGCATACGAAGTTCTACAGAAGATATCGACTGAAATCACCCTGAAGTGTAATCCACTCGACGGAAGATTCCACTCGGATATCCCAATTCCACTCGACTTGATAATTACACTCAACCATACAGAGAACCACTCGGAATGCAGAAGGCCTACAGTCACCCCAGGATGGCAACGGTCAGGCATTCACTCCGTAGTCATAAATATCATTAATACCAGGCGTTACCAGTAACGCCCCTATCTTAACTCGCATTAAACCCTGTGTAACCGAGGGCTGGAGGGGCCTGGCGCACTCTATATAAGCCACCCCCTCCTCTGGCACAAGGGTTCGCACCCCCTTTAACTTTCACACATAATCCAGTCGACAAGCCTCCGAGGCACCGAGACGTAGGGCTGTTACTTCCTCCGAGAGGGGCCTGAACTCGTAAACTGGTGTGCACAACCTCGCCGTAGCTAGGGCCTTGCCTCCTCCTACGCACCCTATACTATTACTGTCAGACTCATACCCACGACAGTTGGCGCCCACCTTGGGGCCGGCGTCTGAGCGACTTCCGGCGAGGTTGCAAATTTCGTTCTCCATCAACATGGTTTCCGGCGGTGGCTTGGCTTTGGGTCGCGAGATCCGTCTCAGCGCGCTTGACTTCATCGCCGATGACTCCGCCTGGCTTCAAGAAGCTCCCCTTGACGTCGAGGCCCTCCCCATCCACGGGGCGGCGCACTTCCGTGCGAGTGCCTGCGGCGTCCTGCTGCGGCAGCCGTCGACTCAGTATCGGTCGGCTCCCATGGCGTCTTCGCTCCCCGTCATCCGCTGTCGCAAGCGATCCGGTCGTTCGCGGCTCCAGCAGTGGGTGAAACACGCGGTGGCTCGTCAGTCGACCACCCCACAAGTCGCGGTGATCGAACCCGATGAATCCCTTTACAGTTTGTTTGATCTGCCAGCTGGTCACTCGGATTCGCTTTTCGAGTGCGAGAGTAAGGATCCAGCGGCAGAAGTCCTCATGGTCAACTCCCATCGTAGTCCGCCTGGATTTCATCGCGGCGGCCGCGGCAGAGGCAGCCCGTCACTCGATCATGATGAATATATTCCCGAGGCCCTCACTGCGGGGCAGAGGGAAGAGCTGCATCGCCGCAACGTCCAGGCGCTCCAGACCCCCATCGTTGGGGAGTCCTCCGAGGCTCGGGCTTTGGAGGCTGCGCGCTTAGCCACCTTGGCTGAGCGGGCACGTCTGGAGAATCTCCAGCAGGCAACGAATGCTCCCGAAGGATGATCCCTAGTTCCAGTCGACGTCAATGACAATTGTTTCCGACTGGACCTCGGGAAGAAGTTCAGGTATACCATACTCCGATTCAAAATGTTGCAGCAGCTGCTCGTATCGCAGATTCAATTCAGCCATCCCGGTCAGAAGCTGGTAGAGGGCTGCAGCAGATCCGAGCGCTGCTCCGAGCAGCAGGAGAACATAGTTCAGTCGTTTCTCAGTCGCGCAACAGAATTCATAGCAGGTCTGTATTTGCGGACATAGTTCAGTCGGCACATAGTCCGAGATCGCCTCCGCGACGTGAAGATCGAGGTCACCGTCAGGATCAGTTCCTGGGTCGAGGCCACAGACAATATGATCATCGATATCCCCGTGATGACCACCGTCGAGTGCCTACGCCCCCTCCGAGGGGCGGGTCATACGCGCCCCGGCGGTATGACGACAGGCGCCCGTATGGTGACGAGTGGAGAGCCCCAGTCAACCCGAGAGAGCCTGGGTTTGATGCGAGGTCACTCCTCGTACAAGGTTTGGTCGACAGAGGCAGGGCAAATAGAGAAGGACAAGACAGAGACCGTCCGATTGGAAGCAAAGCATTTGTTTCTGGGCCCGGGTGTTTCAGTAGAGACTTCCGAGCCGCTGAGATCCCTCCCAACTTCAGATTGGCTACGGGCGTGAGCAAGTTCACCGGTGAGTCGAAGCCAGACTGGCTGGAAGATTACCGTGTGGCGGTGTAGATTGGTGGAGGCAATGATGATGTAGCCATGAAGCACCTCCCCTTGATGCTTGAAGGTTCAGCCAGAGCTTGGCTGAATCAGTTGGCCCCTGGAAGTATTTTCTATTGGGAAGAGTTAGCCCGAGTTTTCACCAAAACATTCAAGGGCACCTGCAAGCGACCTGCTGGGCTGACTGAATTGCAACACTGCGTCCAGAAGCCGGATGAAACTTTGAGAGACTTCATCCAGAGATGGACTACGCTTCACCATACGATGCAAAATGTGTCAGAGCACCAGGCAGTTTGCGCCTTCAAAGATGGTGTCCGATACAGAGAGCTCAACCTGAAGTTTGGTCATTCTGGAGATATGTCTCTTGGCCGAATGATGGAAATTGCCACTCGGTATGCTAATGGCGAAGAGGAAGATCGGCTCCGCAGTGGCAAGGGAAAACCAGTCGGCCAGGACACTGGAGGTGGAAACACCAGTCGGAAGCAAAAACATAAGGCCGAACCTGCAGGTCCTGCCGAGGCCGTAGTTCTGAATCAAGAAAAGTTCAAGGGAAAACCTAAGGGGCCGTGGGTTCCCAAAAAGGTGAAAGATCAGTCAGGCCAAGACGTCTTGGATTTGCCATGTCACATTCACACGAAGAAAGATGAGGAGGGTAACTTGATTTTGCCCAAGCATACCACTCGACAATGTCGACTCCTGATTCAGTAGTTCCGAGATGGCCAGCCCAATGAGAAGGATTCTGATAAGGATGAAGAAAAGGAAGAAGATGATGGTTACCCTAAAGTCAATGCTACCTTGGTGATTTTTGCTGATGTCGAGAGCAAAAGTCGACTGAAAGTTATCAACAGAGAAGTGAATATGGTTGCTCCGACAACTACGGCGTACTTGAAGTGGTCGAAAACTCCCATCACGTTCGACCAGTCGGATCACCCAGCACACGTAGCTACTCCTGGGCGGCAAGCACTGGTGGTCGACCCAGTCGTTGGGGGCACCCGACTGACTAAGGTCCTTATGGATGGAGGCAGTGGTTTGAACATTTTGTACGCTGAGACCCTCCAGGGGATGGGCATTCCGATGTCCAAACTCAGTGAGTGCAACATGCAGTTCCATGACGTCATTCCTGGGAAGAAGGCAAAGTCACTCGGACAGATCGCTCTTGATGTGGTTTTTGGTGATTCCAAGAATTACCGCAAAGATAAGTTGACATTTGAGGTGGTGGATTTCCACAATGCCTATCACGCTATTCTGGGCAGGCCCGCATATGCTCGTTTCATGGCCCGACCATGTTACGTGTATCTCAAGTTGAAGATGCCCGGACCCATAGGTGTGATCACAGTCACGGGGAATAGGCAGAGAGCAGAGGAGTGCCTTAAAAAAGGCTCAAAAATTGCTGATGAACAAATGGCAGCAGTCGAGATGGAAGAATACAAGAAGAATGGAGATTCGAGTGATTTGTTGCGAGCTAAGAAGCCTGCCTCGGAGTCCGCATTTCAGTCGGCTGGAGAGACAAAACCTGTCCATATTCACCTCGAAGACCCCGCTGCTGCTCCGACTCACATCTCAACAACACTCGATAGCAAATAGGAAGACGCGCTCATCCAGTTCCTCCGTGAGAACTGGGACATCTTCGCATGGAAACCATCAGACATGCCAGGTGTACCCAGGGGGCTGGCTGAGCACTATTTGCGTGTCGACCAGAAAGCAAAACCCGTCAAAGAACATCTCCGTCGGTCTGCCACGGAAAAAAGGAAGGCGATTGGTGAAGAGGTGGCTCGGCTCCTGGCAGTTGAGTTCATCCGTGAGATATACCACTCTGAGTGGCTCGCCAATGTCGTCATGGTCCCCAAGAAAGATAAATCACTTCGTATGTGCATTGACTTCAAGCATATCAATCGGGCCTGCATGAAAGATCATTTTCCTCTCCCCCGCATCGATCAGATTGTCGACTCGACTGTGGGATGTGAGCGTTTGTCATTTCTGGATGCATATTCCGGGTACCATCAGATCCGACTATATGGACCCGATGAAATAAAAACAGCCTTTATCACCCCTTTCGGGTGTTTTTGCTATGTCACCATGCCTTTTGGTCTCAAGAATGCTGGCGTCACATTCATGCGCATGATACAGAAGTGCCTGCTCACTCAGATCAGTTGGAATGTGGAAGCATATATGGATGACATCATGGTCAAGTCACGCAAGAGTTCCGACCTGTTGGCTGACCTCGCTGAAACATTTGCCAATCTGAGAAGATATGATATCAAGCTGAATCCATCCAAGTGCACGTTCGGAGTTCCTGGTGGAAAGTTACTCGGTTTTCTCGTTTTCGTACGAGGAATCGACGCAAATCCCAAAAAGGTTGGTGCAATTCTCCCAATGAAGCGCCCTGTGCGTGTGCATGACGTACATAAGCTTACAGGTTGCCTTGCTACTCTAAGTCGATTCATTTCTCGTCTCGATGAAAAGGCACTGCCTCTTTACCGACTGATGAAGAAACTGATACATTCGAGTGGACTCCTGAAGCCGGAGCAGCGTTTGAAGAACTCAAAGCCCTGCTTTCCACCCAGGCGGTGCTCGCTGCCCCGATCAGCAAGGAGCCTCTACTGCTATATATTGCAGCTACTGGGCAAGTGGTCAGCACAGTGCTCACGGTCGAGCGAGAGGAAGAAGGAAAAGCCTACAAAGTTCAACGCCCAGTGTATTACATTTCCGAAGTCTTGACTCCGTCCAAGCAAAGGTATCTGCATTACCAGACGCTTGTCTACGGAATTTATCTGACGACAAAGAAAGTTGCACATTACTTCGCAGACCACTCGGTTTCAGTCGTCAGCGAAGCTCCATTATCAGAGATTTTGAATAATCGAGATGCAACTGGTCGAGTGGCTAAGTGGGCGATTGAACTTCTCCCTCTGGATATCAAGTTTGATGCGAAAAAGGCAATTAAGTCCTAGGCAATTGCAGATTTCCTGGCCGAGTGGAGTGAGCAATAGCAGCCGACTCAAGTTCACTCGGAGCACTGGACCATGTTTTTTGACGGATCTAAAATGCTGAATGGCTCTGGCGCTGGAGTGGTTCTGGTGTCCCCAAGAGGTGACAAGCTCAGTTATGTCCTCCAGATTCACTTTGATTCCTCCAACAATGAAGCTGAGTACGAAGCACTTCTGTATGGGTTGCGTATGGCCATCTAACTCGGCGTACGTCGCCTGATGGTTTACGGCGACTTAGATTTGGTGGTTAATCAGGTGATGAAGGAGTGGGATATCCGGAGCCCTGCTATGACTGGATACTGCAATGCAGTGAGGAAATTAGAAAAGAAGTTTGAAGGGTTAGAGCTCCACCACATACCCCGACTCAAGAATCAAGCAGCTGATGATCTGGCGAAAATAGGTTCCACTCGGAAGCCTATTCCCAGTAATGTGTTCTTGGAGCATCTCCACACCCCGTCAGTACAAGAAGATCCCTTTACAGAGGAGCCCCCACAACCAATAAGTGCTACCAATCCGACTAAGGTCGAAGTGCCAGCGGTAGTCGACTTAATCATGGAGATTGTGGTAATCACCCCCGACTGGACTTTGCCATATATTGCATACTTGCTTAGGCAAGAGCTTCCAGAAGATGAAGTTGAAGTGCGTCAGATCATCCACAGGTCAAAAGCCTTTACAGTTATAGGTGGACAACTTTTCAGAGAAAGTGTAACTGGCGTAGCTCAGCGATGTATCTCTCCAGAAGAAGGTCGACTGATCTTGAACGAGATTCACTCGGGGACCTGTGGTCACCATGCGTCCTCTCGGACCATCATGACTAAAGCATACCGAGCAGGATTCTACTGGCCACGGGCAAATGAGATGGCGAAAGATATCATCGACAAATGTGAAGGCTACCAGTTTTACTCGAACATGTCCCACAAGCCCGCATCGGCCTTGAAGACTATTCCACTCGTCTGGCCATTTGCCGTTTGGGGACTGGACATGGTTGGGCCCCTGAGGACTGGTAGAAGCGGCTTAACCCATCTGCTCGTGGCAGTCGACAAGTTCACTAAGTGGATTGAAGCCAAACCCATCAAGAACCTCGATTCAAGCACATCCATCAGTTTTATCAGAGAGTTAATATTCAGATATGGAGTTCCGCACAGCATTATAACGGACAACGGCTCAAACTTTGATTCTGATGAGTTCAGAGCTTTCTACGCTTCCCAAGGCACCCGAGTCGACTACGCATCCGTTGCGCACCCGCAGTCAAATGGGCAAGCCAAAAGAGCAAATGGTTTGATCCTCCAAGGGCTGAAACCCCGATTGATGCGCGACCTCAAGCATGCAACATGCGCTTGGGTGACCGAGTTACCGTCCGTTCTGTGGGGATTGAGGACAACTTCCAACCGGTTGACTGGTCGAACTCCTTTCTTCATGGTATATGGGGCTGAAGCTGTGCTTCCGAGTGACTTGCTCCACAATGCGCCCCAAGTAGAACTTTCCTTAGAAACCGAAGCAGAGCAAGCACGTCAAGACGCTGTCGATCTTCTAGAGGAAGAGAGAGAGATGGTCTTGATCCGATCGACCATCTATCAGCAAGACCTTTGTCGATTCCACGCCCTAAGCGTCAGAGGTTGAGCATTTCAAGAAGGAGACCTTGTGCTCCAAGTGGATCAGCAACGCCCTCATAAGCTCGCCCCTGCCTGGGAAGGCCCCTTCATCGTCACCAAGGTACTCCACAACGGGGCATATCACCTTTACAACGTGGCCAAGAAGAAAGACGAGCCGCGCTCCTGGAACGCGGATCTGCTCTGCCATTTTTACACCTAAACACTCGGATCGTCGGGATGTAATAAGAATAGTTTCAGATTGTTTATCAAAGACGTGATTTCTGTAGTCTCCTAAATGATTGTTATCGCATAAACGTGTGTTCAAATCCCCTAGTGGGTGGCTTAGCTGCGAACCTGTTTCACCTAAGTTACAAAACAAAACTCCGAGTGGAGAGCAGTCCTTCCACTCGAGGGCTTAGCTGCGATCCCGTACTCGCCTAAGTTTCAAACCAAACTCCGAGTGGAGAGCAATCCTTCCACTCGGGGGCTTAGCTGCGACCCCGTACTCGCCTAAGTTTCAAAAACAAACTCCGAGTGGAGAGCAATCCTCCCACTCGGGGGCTTAGCTGCGACCCCGTACTCGCCTAAGTTTCAAACCAAACCCCGAGTGGAGAGCAATCCTCCCACTCGGGGGCTTAGCTGTGATCCCGTACTCGCCTAAGTTTCAAAAACAAACTCCGAGTGGAGAGCAATCCTCCCACTCAGGGGCTTAGCTGCGACCCCATGGTCACCTAAGTTTTGAAAACAAACTCCGAGTGGAGAGCAATCCTCCCACTCGGAGGCTTAGCTGCGATCCCGTACTCGCCTAAGTTTCACAAACACTCCGTGTGAAGAGCAATCCTCCCACTCGGGGGCTTAGCTGCGACCCCGTACTCGCCTAAGTTTCAAAACAAACTCCGAGTGGAGAGCAATCCTCCCACTCGGGGGCTTAGCTGCGATCCCGTACTCGCCTAAGTTTCAAAAACAAACTCCGAGTGGAGAGCAATCCTCCCACTCGGGGGCTTAGCTGCGACCCCGCGCTCGCCTAAGTTTCAAAAGCAAACTCCGAGTGGAGAGCAATCCTCCCACTCGGGGGCTTAGCTGCGACCCCGTACTCGCCTAAGTTTCAAACCAAACTCCGAGTGGAGAGCAATCCTTCCACTCGGGGGCTTAGCTGCGACCCCGTACTCGCCTAAGTTTCAAAAACAAACTCCGAGTGGAGAGCAATCCTCCCACTCGGGGGCTTAGCTGCGATCCCGTACTCGCCTAAGTTTCAAAACAAACTCTGAGTGGAGAGAAATCCTCCCACTCGGGGGCTTAGTTGCAATCCCGTACTTGCCTAAGTTTCAAAAACAAACTCCGAGTGGAGAGCAATCCTCTCACTCGGGGGCTTAGCTGCGACCCCGTGCTCGCCTAAGTGTTGAAAACAAACTCCGAGTGGAGAGCAATCCTCCCACTCGGAGGCTTAGCTGCGATCCCGTACTCGCCTAAGTTTTACAAACACTCCGCATGAAGAGCAATCCTCCCACTCGGGGGCTTAGCTGTGACCCCGTACTCACCTAAGTTTCAAAACAAACTCCGAGTGGAGAGCAATCCTCCCACTCGGGGGCTTAGCTGCAATCCCGTACTCGCCTAAGTTTCAAAAACAAACTCCGAGTGGAGAGCAATCCTCCCACTCGGGGGCTTAGCTGCGACCCCGCGCTCGCCTAAGTTTCAAAAATAAACTCCGAGTGGAGAGCAATCCTCCCACTCGGGGGCTTAGCTGCGACCCCGCGCTCGCCTAAGTTTAAAAAACAAGCTCCGAGTGGAATGCAGTCCTTCCACTCGGAGGCTTAGCTGCGAACCTGTTTCACCAAAGTTTCACAAACACTCCGAGTGAAGAACAACCCTCTCACTCGGGGGCTTAGCTGCGACCCCGTGCTCGCCTAAGTTTCAAAAACACGCTGAGCGGAGAGCAATCCTCTCACTTGGGAGGAACGAGGTACACCCTGAGCCGCGCCACAAGTACAACGTCTGGATGCACCCTGAGCTGCCCCACAAGTACAACATCTACTCCGAGTGAGGAGCAATCCTCTCACTCTGAGACTTAGCTGCGATCCAAGATTCGCCTAAGTCAAAAGATCCAAGAGCATTGGAGATAAAGCAACTACGTTCAAATAAAGCAACCAAATTTGGATAAATCCAGCAAGGTTCAGAACCACAAACAGGAATACCCGGGCGTCAGGCCCGAAAGAGTTTAACGATTACAAAATCACTCGGCATTCCGAGGCAAGTAAAGTTAAGTTATCAAGTTTTTCACTCGGCAGGAGGAGGACTAGCTGGCTCGACGAAAGCATCCAAGTCGATGCCGTCTGCGATGTGAGTGGCTGCATCGATGAAAGTCTCCATAAAAGATTGAAACTGAAGCTTTTTGGTGTTTGCCACCTGAAGAGCTTTCAGCTTCTCTTCCTTGACATCCTAGCAATGAACACGGACGAGTGATAGAGCCACGTCAGCGCCGCAGCGAGCAGCTGACTTCTTCCATGCTTGCACTCGGTCAGGGATGTCATTGAGTCGAGTCATCAGTGACTCGAGGTCATTCAGAAGCGCATCCTCAGGCCACAGCTCCTTGTCAATTCGCGACAATGCAACTTTCAGTCGAGCCACATAGTCCAAGACGCTGTCAAGGCGAGATTCCAGTCGCAGCACGTTCATGGCAGCTTCATCCTTAATGGGAGAGTTGATGGGGTCCAATCCTGTCTTGATCCGCCCAGTTTCCTCCTCGAAGTTCTGACAGAACTCTACACGGAGAGAAAAATGGTAAGATGGCAGCAACATTGTGAGAGAATTCTTTGAATCCAGTCGGACGAGGGAAAATACCTTCGAGCATTAGGAACATCTTCTTGGCAAGACCACCCAGATAAGCTTCCAGTTCATCCCTCTTCCAAGTGAGAACATCCACTTTGTCAGCCAAAGCCACCTTCTCCTCCTTCAGCTGCACTGCTTCTTTCTTTGCCTCGTCAGCGGCAGTCTTCAGCTTGGCATTCTCCTCCTCCAACTTGCCGGCTGAAGCTAGCTTCCTGTCCGCCAGTTCAGTCTTCTCGCGCGCCGTCTTCTGCGCCCCCGCAAGGTCAAGATCCTTCTGCTCCAAGGCCTGCTTCATTTTGTCTAAAGAAACAACATTCTTCAGTCGGGCTTGGAGTCGACGGTTTTCACTACACACATCTATTCGAGTGGAATCACTCACTCGCCTCAAAGGGGAGTGGGAAAGGAAAAACGACAAGGCATGCAGTCGAAGGGTCGTTACCTCCCATGATTGCCACTTCATCTCGAGCTTTCTTTAGGTTCTCCTTGGCCAGATCCAGGTCAAGCTTGAGTTGGTTTTTCTCCTGTTCCAAAGCAGCATACTGAGTACCGAGCTCACAAGATTTCTGCAATCAACAACAAGACAGGTCAATCGACAGGAAAAAAGATCAGCTACTTTCGAGTGAAAAAGTGCAAGATCAAATCGCTATGGCGAAAGAGTTCTAAGACTGCTGCCGAATCAAACATTCAACAACAGTCTCGGGGACTACACCCAGTGGGTGCACTCAGCGTGCCCCCACTGGTTCGATTTCCCACTTGGCATGGTCAGCCAGCCAGAGTGGAAGGAGTAAAAAAAACCACATTTGTTCTAAGACCACAGTCGACTGCCCGCAGTCGACATTGGTCTTGGGGAATACACCCAGTGGGTGCACTCAGCGTGCTCCCATTGGACCAAGAACTCACTCGACATGACCTGCCTAAATTTGAGTGAAAGAGCTACACAGCTACAAAAAACACCCAGTGGGTGTACAGATGCAAGGTTTAGACTGACATCTTACGAATAATAAAGCAGCAGTTTCCTGATAGCATATCCTAACAGAGCAAGAATCAAGCTGGAAAACCAATCAGAAATCAACTTACAATCCCACTTACTTGGACATTGGCTTGGAGGGCGGAGCTGGCGTCATAGGCGGCCTTGCTGGTGTCATACACCAACTTCAGTCGGTCCATCATCAGACCCGCCTGGATCATGGCCTCCTTGGCAGCTCCTACTTGGTCCTCCGGGACATGATGCATAACCAATGGAAGAACCGGTGGAGTTGAAGCTTGAGGTTGTGCAATCAGATCAGAAGCCTGAGCAGTCAACGCTGAGGGTCGGTCAGTCGACAGAGGATCAGCAAAAGAGACTATAGCCCGTACTGGATCATGAAGTTGTTGAACTACAGGCTCAGGTGCTGAGCGAGGTGTTCTGTTGGCAGGCGCCCTCTTGCTCAAAGCTCTGCCTCCCCTCCCGGTATTCCTCGGAGGCACATCCTCATCGTCATCATCGGGAAGCTGGATAACATTTGTCGACACTGCAAACACTCGACAGTGAGATTTTAGTCGACCAGAAAGTTAATTGACAGAACATGAACGTGGCTATGGTATCATACCTGCCCGAAAGGTGGCAGCATCCGCGGTCTCCGCATCACCACGCTCCTCGTCGATATCCATAGATGTTGCAGAAGTAGCAGCACTGAAATTTCCAAAATTCACTCGGTCGAGCGAGCGAACGAGTCCACAACAACACAGAAGAACAAAGGAAAGAAACTCTTACGTTGAAGCCACATGCACCGCCATCTTGATCCTGGGCAGAGCCTTCCGAGGTTTCGGTGGAACAACTTTGGCCTGCTTCACGGCCTTCTTCGATAGCTCTGGAGTTGAAGTCCGAGAACGCTTCAGAATTTTTGCACTCGGCGGGACTGCTTTGCCACGTCCTCCCACAGGGTCCTGCGACTGCTTGGAATGCCGTTCAGAGCGGGGCGGCGAGTCAACTTCCTTGCTGCTGCCAGAATCGTCACTGTCATCTTCACTATCGTTTGCATACTCATAATCAGCACTCTCTCCATCACTCTCTACTCCTTCTTGGAGCTGCTCCTCGTTTGGCATCGAGTACATCCTGGTGAAAACCTACAAGACACAGGTTACAAGTATCAGTCGGGTTTCAAGATAGTTACATATCAAAGAAATCATAAACACTCGACTGAAAATGCCTGACCTCTCCGGGTGCTTTTCTAGGCGTCGAATGGCAAAATCCTCCTGGACCCCCAGGGGTTGTCCTTGTTGCCAGTAATGCTCCGGAGCCACTGGGCCACTATCTCATCGTCAACCTCCTTTGGGTGGGCTCGAGCAGTGTCTTCTGGACCCGAGTACATCCACATAGGATGGTCACGGGCTTGCAAGGGCTGGATCCGCTGTCTGAGGAATACCTCCACCAGATCCATACCCGTCAGTGCTCCTTGAACCAAGGCGACGACCACGTCGACTAACATGGATACCTCACCCTTCTCAGCCGTGGTTACTTTCAGTGAAGAAGGCTGCCGGAGTCTGTCTAGAGTGAAAGGAGGGAGGCCAGTCGACTGACCAGGAGTCGGGACATCTTTGCAGTAAAACCAAGTTGACTACCATCCTCTAACTGACTCGGGAAAAGTCATGGGCGGAAAAGTGCACCTACCTCTCATTTGGACCCCTAACCCCCCACACATTTGGATCACGTGTGTCTTTCCGTCATCTGGGTTGGCTTTCTTTACCGATTGAGAGCGGCAGGTGAAAATGTGTTTGAACAGACCCCAATGCGGCTGACACCCAAGGAAGTTCTCACACATGGAAACAAATGCGGCAAGGTACGAGATTGTGTTGGGAGGAAAATGATGGATCTGAGCACCGAAAAAGTTCAAAAAACCCCGAAAGAATGGATGCGGAGGCAGGGAGAAACCTCGCTCGACGTGGGTGGTGAGGAGGACGCGCTCATCATCACGCGGCCGGGGCTCAGATTCCCCCTCCGACAGCCTCCAGGACCCATGAGCAATCAGGCTGTCATGGGCGAGATTCTCCAAGTCTTCCTTCATGACGGTCGAGCGGATCCAGTCCCCCTGGATCCAACCAGGCGGCAGACGGACCGCGATGATGACCCCTGAGCCGTCTTCTTGCCCTTCGCCGTCGCCTTCTTCGCGCGCTCCAGAGCCACGGTCTTCTCCTTCACCATGGCGGCGGAGCTCGAGGGGAACAGGAAGTGGTGAGGCGGAGAAGTGGAGAGGAGGGGAACGAATGGAATGCACAGTGCTTCGCATCGGCCTCGGCGCTTTTTATGGGCCCGCTTCTGAGTGGCTGACCCGTGGGCCCGAGCAATCCTATCACATCCCGTAACAGGCGCTGGCTCGATACGTGGCAAAAAAGGTGGCGTGAAGATCGAGGAGCCCCTATCTACTCGATCCATTTATTGCGCCACGCCCCGTCCCACGCACTTCCCCAAAATTTCAAATCCTGTGAGATCCGGAGACCGCAGAGAAGTCAATCGCCTCAAAGATATCACATTCCAATTCACTCGAAGATTTGCAGCATAATTCACTCGGCAATCTCAGAGGCCAGAATCGATCGAGACAACTGATGCAGGGTTAAAGTGCCCGAGAACTTTCAAGACCTCGATGAAATGCCTCCGAAGCATTGATCGAGTCAGAACCAACTTCAACCCTTCCTCACTCAGACCTCAATCCATTCGGGGGCTAATGATGATGACATGTACCTAGGGTAGGGTCATAGGCCTGATCTGGGTACCCTACCCAAGGACGCTTCCCTAGAGTCAAAGGCATACAAAGTTCTACAGAAGATACCGACTGAAATCACCCTGAAGTGTAATCCACTCGACGGAAGATTCCACTCGGATATCCCAATTCCACTCGACTTGATAATTACACTCGACCATACAGAGAACCACTCTGAATGCAGAAGGCCTACAGTCACCCCAGGATGGCAACGGTCAGGCATTCACTCCGTAGTCATAAAGATCATTAATAGCAGGCGTTACCAGTAACACCCCTGTCTTAACTCGCATTAAACCCTGTGTAACCGAGGGCTAGAGGGGCCTAGCGCACTCTATATAAGCCACCCCCTCCTCTGGCACAAGGGTTCGCACCCCCTGTAACTTTCACACATAATCCAGTCGACAAGCCTCTGAGGCACCGAGACGTAGGGCTGTTACCTCCTCCGAGAGGGGCCTGAACTCATAAACTGGTGTGCACAACCTCACCGTTGCTAGGGCCTTGCCTCCTCCTACGTACCCTATACTATTACTGTCAGACTCATACCCACGACAGACGCCTCCACTGCCCCCGTCGTACGTCCTCTGCCTCGGCTCCGGCGGACATTTGGAGTTTAGTTTTGTGGAACATTAATATTTAGATTAATCATATCTGTACCAAACTGTGAAGGATCAAGACTAATGCAAAAAACAACCTATGACTAACAGACATAAATAGATGATGTGGCGGCATTGCATGCTGGAGTGTATTGCAATTTATGGATTGCATGCATGACTAGCTTATGTGGCTTGGTTGCATGGCTAGGAAAGGCTAGAGGAAAATAAATAGATAATGTGTTTAGAGTGCACTCCACTAAATGGGAGCATGTAAATATCTTTAGAGTGCACTCCACTTTTTTTCAGACGCTTAGGTGCACCGGTTGCCATGCCACGCTACAAAATGTTAGAAAAAAAATCTGCTCCAATGTTTTAAAAATCTACTATGATCTTGAAACCAGCCACACCCGCCCCTCACCTCATCAAAACAGCCCGAGGAATATGACTTCAGTGAAGCATAATTTATTTTTACTGATATATGTATATCAAAACTAGAGTGTTTATATTTCAAGTTTGTGAACAAGTATTATTCTACTACTTTGGATCCATTGCAACGCACGGGCTGGCACATTGCTAGTAGTAAGAAACAAATTCCGAGTTTGGCACGAGTTCGTACTGTGGGAGCACCACAAGGCCTGGCGCAGGAGTTACATTTCCCTCTCGGGGCCCAGGGGACCGAGCTTCAGCGGCTTAGTGCACCTGCCTTTGAATCAATGACATGTGGATCCCAAATGCGGCTGGCCCACATGTCATTCTTATAAAAGTAGAGGGGCGGTGGGACCAAGAGGGGTGAGGCGTAGGTCGGGGGATGTGTGGTGTCATGGGTTCGAGCGGCATCGTGGGAATCGCATGTGGCTGTGGTAGAAACTTGATGGTCGTCGCAGTTTAGCTGGCCCACATGTCATGCACACAAAGGCAGAGGAGTGGTGGTGCCAAGAGGGGTGAGGCGCACGTCGGGGGACATGGCGCCGTCGGTTGGAGCGGCGTCGTGGGAATCATGTGTGGCAGTGATAGAAACGTGATGGTCGCCGTAGTTCAATTTCCATGGACAAGCTATCATGTCTACTGACACATGCATTGCATACCGCTCACTGCAAGGAGTAGTAGTAGAGAAAACTAGGCGGATAAATAGTTCATTATAGTCAAGCTGACCTCTATCAATGTACGGAGAGTACACTTGTTCCAAAGACATGCACACCAGCGAAATAGTTCATCTATATCAATGTACACAGAGAGGAAATATAATTTTTACAAGAGAGGAAATAGTTCATCCATCTATAATGCCCTGCTGCTGGTGCAACTTCTTCTTCTTCTTCTTCTTCTTCTTCTTCTGTGGGAGATGGCTTCGCAACAAGCTCTTTCGACCTTGCAGCTATCTCGAAACTCACACGGGCATCGAGGGCAGCATATTTTATCTGCTCGTAGGTCAAGGGATAATTCTCCCATCCAGACGACCTTAATCCCAGTGTCTCGTCACACTTCTCAAGATTTGTTCCGAGCACAGAATTTGCTACGTCGAACAAGGATGGTGTTTCTTTATCACAATCATCTACAGGAATTCTGGTTTGTAGGTCAGCGATGTTTTTCAAGTCAAGGTTGTACAGCGCTAGCTTCTCTTTGGCCCCTTCGATGGCTGCCCCACAGAAGTATATGTCCTCCTGAGACATGAAATCGTGGAGCTCACCTAGTATGGAGGGTGCGTGTATGATGTGATACACCAAAACTTCATCTTCGAGGCACAGCTGAAGGATGGTGGCGCGTTGGATCTTCCCAGTGGCACGCTCCGTGTACTCTGCGTCGAGACCGACGACCTTCATCTCCACCTTTTGGAGGGAGTTGAATACATTGTTGATCCACTCCCGGACAACCCTTGGGTTGTCGGTGACGGGGGCAACTATGCTCAATGAGCCTTCAATGAGGATATGTTTGACGCTAAAAACCCGCATAGGGATCTCTTTCGCCATTTGGAACTGCTGGACCGGAGGGCTATGGTTTGGAGAATTAGGATTAAGATGGCTAGTCTAACTGAAGAAGATGATTATTTAGAGGGGCTTCGGAATTACTCCAGGAGGATCTGAAGAGGTTAAAACAATGTGAATCCAGTGGGGTTTGAATGCAAATGAAGGAGAGGTGAAGAAGCCGAGGAAAATCGGTTCCCGATGGAGAAGTAAATGGGAGAAGTGGCATGCAGGCAGTTGATTAGACAGCTAGGTACACCAACCTACAAAACGAAAAGGCTATGTGGGTAGCGTACCGAGGAGTGGTCCGTGTCCATGTACGTGTCCATCCTTCTCTATCGCTACATGTGCCACTGGGTAGTTAAGGTCGCTCTTTCGAATCACCGTGGCGAAACATTTTATGATTCCTTTTTATTTCTGCACCCCCCCTGACAGGTGGAACCTACGCAAAACCCACTTGGGTGGACGAACAGATATACAAACATACCCATCTCTTTGCACACAAAAATGTGTCGTAGCTGGTTCGGATAGATATTGGCGCGTGCCTGAGAGACACAACCTTTTCTGGTTAAGGAATATGCGGTTATCCTAAAAAAAGAAAAAACCCTTCTTTGCGCTTCCACATGCACGAGGATTTGGTTCTGCTCGCAATATGGATGCTACCTGGAGGATGAAGTGAACCCAGAGGCATGCTAGCATGGGATACCTATTTCTGCTATACAGTACTACTCCGTATGTTACTACTAGTAGTAGTACAACTGTGGTACACTTGATGGTCAAAATATTATTCATCTGGTCCTCAAAGTGAAGTGACAAGACCCTGCGCCCGAGGTGACACTAGTCCAGGTGGCGTGTTCGGGTTACCAAAGTCAGCCTCACCTTGTGCACTGTGCAGTCACTGTCACCGCCGCTGTATAGCATGCCTCGCCTCATCTCCCTCTCCCCTAGCACCAATCCATCTCCATCTCCATCTCGCCAGAGATCTTGAGGTCACTCTTCATCATCTCACTATGCCCCTGCGTACCCTCACCTCGCTCGCCTCCCCCAGTACCACTATTCCCTCGCTAGCTGCTCCAGCACCGAGAGCCTTCTCCCCCGTAAATCAAGCCCCCAAAAACCCCACCTTCCAAACTCCACCATGGCTGAACGCGAACCGCGCAGCATCCATATGAGCCGTGATTGGAGAAATCTCCCCAGTGACATCCTCGACCTCTGTTGTTCATGTATGGATATGTTGAGCGCCGTGCGGCTGGCTGCATGCTCGAGGGACATGCATGCGGCTATCGTCGAAGCGAGGCCTAAGATTTTCAAGACACCCTGCTTGCTGCTATCTGGTCTTGCAAGATTTGCTCACCATGATACGGAGGCGTACATGATGCCCCTCATCTTCAATCCGACCTCCATTAGCCGAAACTTCTTTGCAGGTATGTAGTGGGTCACCGTACATCACGCCCCTCGACTTCGATCCGATCACCATCGCCCGAAACTTCTTGGCAGGTATGTACTGGGTCGGCATGAACTCCCACTGGATGGCTACCATCAGAGAAGACCGGAAAAAGTTGGTGCTCGTGAACTTCCACACCTCCCATGAGATTATCCTTCCTACGTTGGATTATATAGGGTTTCACCGTCGCGGTCCAAGTCATCTAGATTACGTCGTTAGTTGGACGCACCTTGTTTTGCAGAAAATTGTAATATGCCAAGTGCCCACACGATATGTGGATTACGCAGACTTCAAGCTAATTGGCTTGTTCGACCACGGACTCGCCTATCTTTCCGCTGGTGCCTTCTTTAGCTGGAGACAACTCACCTCGCAGTGGATCGTCAAAGCTGATACACACTTCTGCGATGCTATTGAACACAATGGCATCATCTACGCGATCGACAAAGTAGATGGCACCACGTATTGCTGGGATGGCGCGTGTAAGTTGTTTTCGTCTGATGTTAATGATAACGCTATGACACTGTTTGAACTTTTTGTGATGATTGGCATATCCCTGTTTGAGTAGAATTTAAGTAGAACTATGGTAGTGTATTAGAGACGCCGTAAATCAGCTATATTTGGAATGAGTTAATTCATGCGATTGTGACCATGTCATTACAGCGAATTTGTACCCTTGAATAATCAAACGGTTAGGAAGATATGGATATTCTCCTAACTTTATAGTAATCTATATACTACTAAATATGAGTGTGTATCAATAGCCATGTTAGTTTCCTCATTTTCATGATGTAGAAACATGCATCACACTGTTGGTTTCATCTAGCCATACATTAGGGTAGTAAATGTGCATATGGAGAACTCTATATTTGGAAGTAGTGAAATCCTGTAATGCTTACCATGTGTACATACCTATATTCACCCTTCAGCAATCAATGGCTAGAATAATATCCTCACCAGAATTTTGCCCACAGAACATGAGTATATAAAAATGCATGGTCTGTTAGTTTCCTTGAAGAATTTTTTTGTGAGGACAGAACATGATTACATAACATGCATGACATGGTAGTTTCCTGTGAAGAATCGATTGTGAGATAACATGAGTATAACCATGCATGGCACTTCTATATTTTCGAACCCAGTATACATTTCCCTGTATTTTCCTCTCAGTTCCAACAGGGACAGATCAATGCTGCTTCTTGCATTATCCTACTCATACTCTGAACACTGCTGATCTTACATTAACAATGCCTGTCCTTTTTGATATGATGCAGTGTCCCTACAGTTACTGCCCTTTGTAATCACACCACCTTTGCCAAAAACAGGGAAGCACAACTGGTTCCTCGCTCGATCAGACGACGGCAAAATACTGATGATCATTCGCACACATGAGCCGGAAAAGTTATATTGCAAAAACCCCACTGTGTACAAGCACCGTGAAATACGCGAGTATCCGGACAGTGGCTGTTACGTCTATGAGTAGGATACCAGCTTGTTGGGGCCTTCAGGATTTTTGAGTTTGAGGCGGGTAAACAGCCTTGGTTCACACTCTCTGTTTCTCGGACTCAATTATCCGATTAACCAGGAGATCACCGTTGGCAAGGACCTTGATGGCAGAGAGGCTCTGTTTGCTAGGAAAAACTGTGTCTACACGGCGAGCCCTAGGACTTCGGGAGCAGGCTCCCCTGATTGTCAATGATACAGCCTGCAGCCAAAAGAAGGTGAGAATGACAAATCCATCTGGATTAACTTTGATCCTTGGATGTCTCAAGTCCGATAGGCAGTGATGTGGTTCAAGCCTTCATGTTGATAGGTAATTGGGCTGTTGCGTCGAAAGGGTGGAGTTCTGGTGTCTCCGAATCACTGGTGGCTGAAGCGGGGCTGCAAATTATGATGGTGTTGGATCATCCCTCTTCGAATGACTTGTTGTCTTTGCTGCTTGTTCTGGATGGGTAGTTCTCTCTTTTGTTATGCATACTCCTTGTCATTTGGTCATCCTTGTCTATGTCACTCTTACTATGTAATAGTTGCCTCTATTTAGAATGTCATTCTCGTCTGGATCACGAGAGTCTAAGCGCTGCAGATGGGTGCATTTTGGTGGTGTAGCAAGACTTCTTATGAACTATCATGTCTTGCTGTTTATGTCAGTAGTAGTCACTAGTCAGTGTTTGAATGTTGTATATATCATTGTTTCGAACTATTTATTGTCTCGAACTGCTGGTGGGCTAAATGAGGGCATCACCATTCTCCAGTGTTCAGAGTATATCTCCTTTCTTCAAGTTATAATTTGAGCTCGGTGTCTTTTCGATGATGTACACTTGTTTGGGTCAGTGAAGTGTCGTTGAATATGGGCCGAGTAGTAACGCAATGCCAGATAGGTCAATTATGACTCTCAGGTCGGGCGCTCAAAAAAAGAAAGAAAAAGGACTCTTAGGCCGACATGTGGGCGCCACCGGTGTTTTCGTGCGCTTGTGCACCGAGAGCATATTGGCGCGTGTTCGAAATTCATGCTACCTTTTCATCCCCAATCTCCCACCCCTCCCCCACCTCTGGAATCTCGATTCCTATCTCCAGTTCCCCCAAATCCCCTCCTGTACTCCCTGTACTCAAGTGCACTATCATGTCGCTGGTCAGCGCGGATCTCTGAGCCGGAGATCCTGAGGTCCGTCCTGCCTTCGGGCGCTGCATGCTGTCGCTCAACAGTGGCATGGCGGCACTTGACGACCAGTTTGCCGGCAAAGTGCTGATGGTAACCATCAATGAGGACCGGCCTCCCGTTTCACCGGCGACCTTGTAAGCTCTTGGCATTGCGCACGGCATCCAAATAAGTGACTTGCTTGTCGAAGTCTGTCCACCACCGGCTGATTTCTTCGTTAGGTTCCGGACAACTTTCAACTGCAGCCGTGTGTTCGAATCTTCCCGACGTTTGTTCTGCGGTGGCGCGCTGCTAAGCTTTGATCGGTGGCACCCAGGATGGGGCTCGGTGCCCTCTAAGCTTGAGTTTTTAACAAAGCTTACCTTCCATGGCATGCCTCAACTTGCTTGGAATAATGAGTCCATGAATGCATGAGCTTATCAACGACCTAGGAGGTGAGCTCGTAAGTATGTTTGTTCCTCCAGACAGCTGGGCTCTGACGGTTATGGCATGGATGAAGAAGCTGTTCACCATACCGAAGGTGATTGGTGTTGAGATACCGGTGCAGGAACTGGGGTTGTACTATTCGTCGCCACCAAGGCCGGCGCGGACCACGTTAGGGATGTACCTGTATCGAGTGTTCGTGCATGTCGAAGAAGTGGTCAATCCATCAATCGATGTCCTGCCGCCGCCACTGGTGCCAGGGTCCATCGACGACGTCCATTACAGGAGTCAACGTCAGACTTTCCCCGTGTTGCTCAGAACGATGGATGGCACAGGGCCTACTCCATCGCACGGCGGAGGCCACTGCTTCTTTGGGAGAAGAGGCAGGGCTGGCTGCCTGGATGTGCTCTAATTTGAGGTAACAACTGAATCTTCTCAGATACTAGTTCAATCCAAGCTATCGGTGTGAAGCACTGATGTGCCAGTACATTTGATCGTGACCTGTTCTATTTTTGTACCTGAACTTTTTTTTAGAAAGGGGTGTACGTCAACTTAATGTGCTAGCATAACTTATTGTGTTGTCTGTCTGTTTTCTTTGCACATCATGTAAGATATTTCCCCGTCATTGATAAAGACGATGAACGGTTATGTATGAGTTCGTTGGTTTCAACATAGCCCTACCCGTCGCAATCCACTGCTTCCACCCTGATTGTGCCGCCTGCGTGAAATTTTTGTATGCAAGTTCAGTGTGCTATGATGTTCTATATGATTGTGTCAACTATATAAGTTTTTACTGAGCATCAGCAATGCATATGGCTTAAAGATGTATTTACGAGCATCGACCAATGGGTCTCTCTCTCTCTCTCTCTCTCTCTCTCACACACACACACACACACACACACAAGTGGCACCGTTGAATTATTTCTTCGCTCGTGACAGCTTTTAATTAGGTTCCACTGTACTCTAACTTTTTTCTTAAGTTATTAATTGAGCTCAGTGACTTCAAAAAGTTATACAGAAGCCTTGTTTGGGCCTTTTCAGGCGTCATTGAATGTGGGCTGAGTACTACACATGCCTTTTTCATTGAACATCAGCAATGCAAGTGGGTCGACAGTTGTACACAATATCCTAAAATAAGCGCAGCCTAGCCTATGTTTTTTTTGATAAAATGCACAGCTCAGTTCATTTTATATATAATAAGATTACCATGCCCAACTTAATTTTTTAATAATATTCCTATCTCAATATTATTTTTTATACAAAATGCTCAGTCCAGACCATCATTGTTTTTTCACCCATCCCAGAAAATGGGTCCATTTCTACTAAAATCAAAAGACTTGTAAATTATCAGAAATGATAAATGGGCTGCATGTATGCAATATTATTTTTCACCCAGACCAGTAAATAGGTGTATTCAAATAAATAATCAAATGCATTGTAAATTATCATAAATAGTTAATCGACGATTATTATTTATACCCAGCCCAGGAAATAGATTATTTTTTGAGTCAAAGCCCAGGAAATAGATGTATTGGCAAACAAAATGAAATGGGCTATAAAACCTAAATAAATGGGCTGCATTCCGCCACAACTTTCGAAGCTGACTTTGTTGGCCCACTAGACGAAGCCTGCGCAAGGTTTTGTCCATTTAGTGACCAAAACGATTTAATGGTCTAAAACAAAAAATCAACAAATTATTTTGACATCTGTAGTGATCCTTCTTCTTCAATCTTTGATCTAGTTGCTCTTGCTCCAGCCGCCAAAACCATAGCCGGCTGGAGCGCCTGCATCTGCCTCCCGTGGCCGGCTGTGCTGCCGCGTAGGCCTCGCCGCCCCACCCTACTCCCAATGGTGGTCAGGTCATACCTGTACTCACCCACACCTTCTGTTATTCTCCGGCGAAGGCAGACTCACCCGACAGCCAAACCAGTCCCTTGTACTCCCCTCCGCCAGGGACTCTAGTGCCCCTTGTTCCACGACTCTAGATCGTTCCCATCTTAGGCCTCGCCGTCGTCCACCACTGTGGTCCGCTCGACGATGCATGGTCAACAACGAGAGCCAACATGGAGTACGTTGAGAGTCTGACAGCTGGGACCCACGAGCTACATCTTCGCACGGAAGGAAGTGCCTCCTTATTACGCGCAAGAAAAATGATTCCCCCTGCTAGCTCGGACCCACCTGATTTGGAGGCTGACTTGTGGGCCTACTAAGTTGACACGTACGCAGGGCTTTGTTAACCTAGTCAACAAATGATTCTAGTAGCAGTGACCATTGGAAATGGCCACGCTGCTTCTTCAATCTCTGATCTTCTTGCTCCAGCCGCCGAAACCAGCGCCGGCTGGACCGCCTGTTACTGCCTCCCGTGGCCGGCTGTGCTGCCACCACTGGCCATGCCATCCCTCTACTCACCCACACCTCCTATTATTCTCCGGTGACAGCAGCCTCACACCGCAGCCGAAGCAGTCAACCCTCGTACTCCCCTTCGCGTGGGCATCCACTACCGTGTCTTCCCCGGCTCCGTGTCGTTCCCTTCCTAGGCCTCGCCGTCATCCACCGCCTTGGTGCTCTCGGCGCGGCGTGGTCAACGTTGTCAAAGAACAACAGCCATCGGAAGACGACTGTACACGATGAGGCTGACAACTGGACCCACCACCTACATCTTCGCACGCAAGGAAGTGCCTCCTTATTACGCGCAAAAGAAATGATTCCTCCCCCTGACAGCTGGGACCCACCACATATATCTTCGCACGCAAGGGAGTGCCTCCTTATCCTTCCTGACGGCTGGGACCCACCCGGTCGAACCGTACGTAGAGGGTTGTCTGTCTGGTCGCGAACATGTACGTACATACTAGTCGATCGGTCTTTCTGCAACGATGAACCGTGGCCGAGCAAGCAGCGGCATGTGTAGTAGTAGAGCCCCCGACATAGTAGTTCAGGCAGTCCCTTCTAAACTGTGTACATGTACGTACATCCAGATGCCAAATAATATGGCCACGTACGTACATACGGGCGGGGTCTCGAACGCCTACTCGCGCATACGTACGACCAGGGCTCGTGTACATGGAGAGGCAGCGGACGGCAGCAACGGCGTCGTGTTCATTGGGAGCCAACCAACTTGGACGGAATTGCCGAAACGAGTTCTGGCGTACCACAAAACGGAGGAAATGGCCTTCTGTTCAATCGCATACAGTCGAAACGGGGTCCTGTTCATCAGGAAGGGTCTGGCGTATCGCAAAACGGAGGAAATAGACTTCTGTTCGAGTGCCTACGGTCGAAACGGGGTCCTGTTGACCGGGAGGGGTGTGGCATACTACAAAACGGAGGAAATGGACTTCTGTTGGAGCGCCTACGGTCGAAACAGGGTCCTGTTCATCGGGAGGGGTGTAGCGTACCGCAAAACGGGACTCCACGGGCTACTGTTCATCCACCGTCTACTGCCTCGCTCCAGCCTCCACGGGCTATTGTTCATCCACCGTCGACTTCCTCCTATCTTCACCAGCTACTGTTCATCCATGGGGTCGCCTCCACCGGCTACTGTTCAACCAGCCCTCCACGGGGTCCTGTTCATCCACCCCCACCTCCTCGATCGGGGTCCTGTTCATCCAGCGACAACGGCCTCTACTACCACGGGGTCCTGTTCATCCAACCCCCACCGGGAACTGTTCATCCAACCCCCAACAACGGTCACTGTTCATCAAGAGGCAGCTTCGATCGGCTTCAGTTAGCAATAGTAGAGAAGGAATCACTCGGGTTCAGTTAACAGCCAAGGAATCGATCGCTCGGGTTCAGTAACGTAACTAGTGCAATCGCTCGGGTTTAGTAAGCGAACGCCTCGCTCGGGTTTAGTTAGAGCCCAATGCCTCGCACACACGCACGTACGTGTACGAGAGAAACGCGCAAACCTCGCGTGCATCGCTCGGCCCCGACCACCCACCGTAACCGGGAACTCCCCGATATTTTCCTCGCCCTCGCTTCTATCATGATTTTTTCCGTCATGGACGGCCCAAAGAATGTCATGCAGGTGCGTCCCCGGCCCGCCCAGGACGAAAAGCCCATTTTCTATCATGATTTTTTGTCATAGAAGTAGGAGCCCACCACATCTATGATGATATGTGCTTTTGTCACAATTATAGTCATAGAAGTGTCATAAGCATGACAGAAAAAATTTTGTTCGGCCCAAAATGTCACGGATGTGTCCTTTTTTGTAGTGATACCTGTAGATCAAGACGTCGGGAGACAACACCGACCGTGAGAAGACCACATTCTCTCTCCACCGTTTCTCCATCTCCTCAAGTTCTTTCTTCTTCTTTTTCGCCCGAGAGTCGAGCGGCTTGGCCGCCTTCTTCCGCTTGGTGTCGGCCTTCTTCCGCTTGGTGTCTCAAGAAGAGGGAAGGAAGGTTAGGCTGGTGTGAAGGCGATGGTGGTGGCGGCGGCAGGAGCGGTTCCGCTGGGGAGAGGAAGAAGATGAAGCAAAGGAAGGCGAGGGCGAATGAGCAGCACCCCTTCGCGGTTACCTTTTTATGGGGAATGCGTGAGGGGCTGGCTCTTCGTTGTTCTCCCTAGCCGCGCCTCTCACAGACGCGCCACGACGAGTAACTGCAGCTGCAGCCCATGTTCCCACACCCCACGTTTAATGCACAGATTGGACATGCGTCAGCGGGAACCGTCATGATTATAGACTATAGCAGAAGATTATGGCAGTTGTTTTCTGCCACAAGTGTCCGTGCATGTTTTTGGGCCTAGCCCAATGACGCCTTGGATGCGCGTGTGGCCCAGGCTCGGGGGCTCCTGTCGGTGCACCAAGGACGGGGTCCTTAGTTCCCTGAATTTATGCATGGACTGTGGCAGCTTCCCCGGCAAGGGGTCTTGACGGAGACCAGCCCAAGATCAAGAAGCACATCAAGAAGACCAAGACGAAGCATTAGTAGCAGCTCTTGGTGGCAAGGCTGAGCCGGCAAGATGAAGGCCCGGCAAGCGCCAGCCCTGGCAAGGCTTCACCAAACACCAGCGCTCCACCTCATCGAGCATGTAGTCACCCATCGATGAGGTGTCGAGTTCGCAGGTGGTTTGGTGGGGTTTATCGGGCACGTGGCAGCTCGCCGGAGAGAGGATTACCTTTATCGACACTCGTCCTAATGGCATGTCAAGATAACAGAGATGCGGTTGAGCAAGCGATGCGGCAGGCTTGCCGGGGCTCTTCCTCCTCACGACACCTAGCGGGGCATTTAATGCATTTTGTCCTAATTAGCAGAGTTAGGTATGATAGCACTGTTACAATCTAATCATCATGTAATGACCTTTTTTCCACGGTGGTAACCCCTTGAACTATAAAAGGAGGGACAGGGCAACCTTTACAAGGATTCGAACCCATAGCAACCCCACGCATACGTACCTGTGTAGCAGCCTCTCCTTGCTCCTTGCCGGGGGAGAGTGCTCCATGTACTTGTGCAGACCTTCATTCAATACACCAAAGCAGGAGTAGGGTTTTATGCTTCTCAGCGGCCCGAACCTGGGTAAAAACCGCCGCGTCTCCTGTTGTTCTTGCTCTTTGCGTCAAGTGCACCCCCCTTGCCGAACCAGAAGGAGAAGCATTGTCCCATAGATCGTCTGCTCCACACCGACAGCGAGTGTAAGCCTTTATCTGGTATTCTCATCTATTCAGTACATGGTATGTTGTAATGATACCCACCTTGCTATCCACTCAAAATGTGATTCTGCCCCAATCATGAATTCATCACGTGATCGGGATAGAATTGCATCTTGGGAGCTACAGATGCCCCCCTTCGAGGAGATGGCCCCCAGAGGGATGGGATCCCCCGGTGAGCACAAGGTAAAAAAATGGCCTACCATAATTGTGGTTTTTGATTATTTGCAATGTGCTTGCTAATATGTTAGGGTTGTGCAGGTGCCGGTAGATATCCTTGATGATTCCCATGATGCGGTTCGTCCTGTGGACATTGCCCCAGAGATCGATGACAAGAAATAGTTGGTCGCGCTAATCTTTCAACGTAGTTTACATTGTGTTTAATTACCAGAACGATGCGTCTTATCAAACCATCTTAGGGCTAGTGCCCTGTCTTGCGTGGGCGGTACTTGCTACTTTTGTTTGATAGTGAATCATGCGAACCCTCTCCGAGTTATGGAAATAGATGTATCCTCACCAGCTTTTGATGTAATGTATGGCATGCTTAAGACGTAAGTTTGAACTGTTTATCATATAAGCAGGGCTTGTTTGATGAAGTAATTGTTTGATGATTCTTGGTGTCAAACGTCGTCTGATTCCGCATTGTGTTAGTAGGCTAGCTACTGTGCGGACAATAGTACTTGCATGTGTTGTAATCCAACAACATGTACATCTATAGAAGAGAAACGTTGGGGCGGATAAGCTCGTTGAACGCTAATAGGTTTGGCCGTCGATCGGCCAATATCCCACACTCCTAAAATTGTTGGCTTAGTGATTGATCAGACAATAGTCCATAATTATACATTAATGTACAAACTCAATGCATTCCAAGTTCAACATTCACATCAAACTCAAAGGGCTGGTTCACGGATACATTCACATTAATAGCTGGCGTTCGGAACAAAATTGGTACATACTTGTAACATGCGTGATGTGCATATTTTTTGCTGGAAGCGTGAATGTGTAGTTGACGTCGTACTTTTGGAGTGGCTACAGAGAGTGTGTGTGCGTGTGATAGAGAGGGGTTGTGGGATGGAGAGAGAAAGGCCCTCCATTTCTTTTTAGTCGTTAACAAAATCATACAGAAACATACAAATCCTAGAACATTGGCGTACAAAAACTTTCAAACGGTGCATTACATTTCCATCAAATCAACTCTGCAAGCAGTATAACAACGAATTTATTAAAACATGGCCCACCTCACATTATCACCATATTTCTTGGAGTCCATGCGTGGTGTGTGTGGCCAATCTCTTCTCCCTCCCTGTCTATCCCTTCTCAGCCGACGCTCGACGGGCGATTAGATTTTGGCTATCGTCGGTTTATTCAACTACAGTCCCACATATCAGTGAAAATGCAAGACAACGTGTGTTCCCTTTGGTGAGCGGCGTGCCAGACCGACTGTGGGGGTTGCAACGCGAACGCGACAGGCGTGCTTTAAGTGTGCTGGTTTTTTCCTTTTGAACTTGCAAAGTGTAACGTTTTTTGTCGCTTGTTCGTGCGGTCGGTCGATAGAAATCCAGAACAAAAATACGTGGGCGGGGCTTTCCTGCGCATTAGGCGGGCTAGTTTGGCCTAGTCGGTTTGCTCACATACGTTCCCACATGTCAGTGATATGTCGTGCGGAAGCGCATCGAGTGATATGACGTGCTAAAATGTCGTCTAGTCTTCGCGTGTGGTAGCAGTATTGCTGGTACAATAGTTTTCTTGAAGAATCGGATTCAACGAAGTCATGATGGTTCCTTCGTCCATGCAACTCACGGTGGGAAAGGTTGGGCCTGTGATTTGATGGCTCATTAGTCATTATTACTGCAGCGCTACGACCGGGGTGAGTCTCTCCTGCAGTTCTGCGTGATGCACTCTAATTTTGGTGGATGGCAAGTGGACAGGATGGTCGACGTCCCACATGTCAGTGAGTGAAAGTATTCTTTCCGATATATAGGAGCAAGGAAACCGAACGGTATAGTGTCACTGCTGATTTATATTTATTTTTTATTTTTGATGAAAGCTAGCGTTTCCACTCTTACGACGGAGGAGTGCGAAACACGGCAGCCCAGTGGGCATGTGCAGTGGTTCATACTGACTTGAGGGTTTGAAGATTGCTCAGCACGCCTGTTGCTTGGTGTGCAGTGGTTCATATGGCAGACTTGTCTTAAGTCCGGCACGTAGCCTAGAGATTGAGATACGCGGATAAATTGCTGCTTGGCACGTGTTGGATGTCCCACACGTCAGTGACAGGAGGGGGAGATGAACTGCGTGGTAGGGTGTCTCCACTTCTTCCACTTTTATGAAAGCAAGCGTCTGCATTCTATGAGGGAGGAGCGCGAAACACGGCAGCACAGGTGATATGACTGTCCGTTTTTTCTTTGAGGGTAATTTGACTGTGTAGTTGGAGGGTCAAAGGCCACACGTAGTATGATTGCATATATCAATTTCAAGGTACTCTGTATGAGATTGCTAACCGGATCTGCCACCAGGTCGAAGACCACATGTAGTATATAACAATACAAAGTGCGACCCGGAGAGACAGACGTGTCTAGTTGGAAGGTCTTGGACCATACACGTAAACAAATATCCAACCTAATATGTGCCTGCAATTAATATAGTAGAGTACTTAGGCACGTACATCATAATATCTCCATGTATTGCACGTAACATTTTAGTGGTAGTAAGTTCTAAAAGGCAGATGCCAACATGCCACGCTGGTTCATACTATTTGTGCCTGGCTACTTCACTTACTGCACTACATTACTCAGGTTCATACATCCCTGGGTACATGTCCTTCTCGTAGTTCTAGTCCCACGTGTTCTTCATAGATGGCACAATCCATAACAGTGGGCAACAGGAATCCATATCATCGCATCTTTTTAGTGTGGCTCCCCACGATGGAGACTCATCCAAACTAAAGCGGCATAGATCAAGGATAGGGGCGTTCAAGATATGAATCCGTCGGTGCGCAATGAAAATGCACCCGTTCTTCATGAACGGCAGGCCGTCATTGTCGTGCACGGAAGGTGGCATCATTTTCACTATGGGGTAGCTGTCTCCAATGAAAACCGAGTACTCTTCAAGTGTGTTCTTCCGCAGCCAGGTAGCATCAAGGGGGTCTAACACGCCGCCGTCCACCTGGTACACCTGGCATCTCAAACCTGGATACATGGTGACGTGCATGGTTAAGGTCCATGCAGGATAGAACTTGTGCAACAAGTATAATAAGGTGATGTAAGCAGAGGATACAGATTAAAATAAATTACTTTATATTGCTTATTTCTATGAGAGTGAAGGGAAGCAGTCCATAGATTAGAGCCAGCTGCGGCACGGGCTACAACAAACAATTTGAGAGTGTTACGTGGGCCATGTATATTAATTAAAGTAGGAGTAGTTTAGTTTGATGAGATTCTGGCTCACTAGCTAGTACTACACGGAATTGAAATTGTTAAGTCCTATATAGTTTATTACAACTGGCATTATAAAGTTGCGTAGTAGATGACTATCCCAATCAATCAAAAAAAAGGAAAGAACTACTTGTGCTCCTGGAGTATAAAGAGACATGTACTGAAATGTTATAAGATGACATGGCAATACGATATACTATAGCTCCTGGCTCTACTACTCTTAGATTGGAGAAAATGGATTACCTGGGTACATGATCAGGGTCCAATCGTGATAGATCATGGCACCTCGTTGCCCTTCAATGGTACCATGCATGGGTAACGACTCCTAAGATAGTACGTCTAAACTGAGTGTCGTTAGCTACAAGGTTCGAAGTTAGACCAAACGCCCCATGCACATCCACGATCGGTGATTTGATTTTGATCGAGGGATGACTTTGCCGTGCAAAATAGTGGAGCACTGTTAGGATTACACCATGATGGTTAGGGCATCTCCAACGCTAGCCCCTCCCCCCCCCCCCCCCCCCCCCCCAAATTCACTCCCGCATCCATGTGTGGACACTGATGCTGGAGGCTGCCATCCAACACTGCAAGCATACCTTTCCACAACTATATGAATAACCAAACGAAATTCTTGCAAACAAGGCGGAATTCATAGAAACCGGATGAAAATCATTACATTTCGAAAACTTTTCATAAAATCGGGCGAAATTGATTACAATTTTCATACAAACCGGACTAAAACCTACTCTAAACATATTCTAAATGATCGTTGGTGCCCGTCCCCCATGTCCGGCCATGAGCCCTGAGAACTAAAGCAACGGTTATTGCCTTCGCCTTCTCCTGTTCTGACTCGATTCTCTCCAGCTCCGCCTTCGTAGCCTTCTAATCCGGAATTCTAGGAAGTGAAGATTTGCACCTCCATGTCGCCGCCAATCGGATAATCGGCCCTCGATATTGTGCCCAACGAGCTTAGCTTTGATGGGAGGGGAGAAGCTCTGGCCTTCTTGGGACCTGAGCGGCGGTGACCTGCCATGCACTACTCTTCCTCGCTGTCGGTAGCGCCCGTGCAGACGTGCCGGCTTTTGTGATCGTGGAGGGTACATGCGGTCGGGGCAGAACCGGCAATGCCCTTCTTCTTCTCTGGCGACAGTCCGTCCCAGAGAGCTTTGGAGCATGAGGAGGCCATGGTGGCAGTGGTGCCGAGTGGAGAAAGGGACCAGAGGAGGATGGCTGCGGCTATGGCCGAGGCTGAAGTTTATATAGTTGGTGAATGGCGATGTGTGGTGGCAGGTGGACGGACAGGTGACGCCGGAGTAGGTTCCTCGGCAACCGCATGTCATTAATGTGGGTGGCGCACGGATGAACGACTGTCTGTAGTGTCGTTTCAACGTGGAGCAGTCGCATGCACTGGGAAGCGGCGCTCTCTTGGCCGTCGTGCTGCTTCAAAGCCGACATCAGTGAGAGTTCACCACTGCTCTGGCCGGGCATGAATGCGGCACTGACGCTTTGGGGCGGCGCTTACCGTTTTAGGCGGAAAGCGCGGGCCGATGAGGGAGGGGTTTTGGGTGGGCCAGGGCGGTCAGACGCGGACGTTGTGGTGGTATTGATTTTGTACCATTTCAGGCATAGTAGTTTGCAAAAGTACTCAATTAATGCACTCAGTTTCCTAAAAAATGTGGTTAAAAACATTAATTGCAATGCATGCATGCGTGACCAATATAAATGACCAAAACAACTACTACATTCATTTGTGAGTTTTCTCTTAATCCTTGCATGCAACAATTTAATGCACATTGAAATCTGAACATGAGATGGGGAGCTCTAAATTTGAAACTTATAAAACGAAAAAACAAAACATATAAACTGGACGAGAGGGAGTATATCGTAGGATGTGTCCTATACAAAACAAGTCCCCTGGTTTGTCACCGCGAAGATGCGGTTAAAAAGGAGCACTACGTCTTTATACTCATACGACAACAAATCGGCAGCAGACAGCATGGTCCACCTTTGACCGCCAAGTGCAGGATGGTTCGTGAAAGCAATCGCGATGTCGAACACCGCGATGAGACTATTATTTTTGTTGGCGCATGACCTTATCGGGGCTTTTGGGATTGCTATCTTCTTCAATCTCACCGTGGTTCCATTGTACCAATTCAGGCGATGGCCCATTGCATGGCCGATCCCAATGGTGGACAAAGGTTCGACGGAAATGGTGTCACCATTGTGGATGTTGTGCAAAGTGATCTTGGTACCCTCCCGTACATATGCAAGCCAATCTCCATTGGCACCAAGCCTAACCTATGAAACAGTGTGCAGCAGGGGAATTATGAAATGGAACATGGAAGTAGTCTTTAGAATACATTTATGTGATCAAACTCATCACTTACCTGCTCATCGGACAAAATTCGAGTGCCCCTCAATGTCGGCATCTCAAGGGGCGTCAACTTGCAACTACGGGCACACCACGCTGGAGAGACCTCCCAGGAAACATCCTCGTCCTCGAGGACGCATGGCAGACCAACTCGCATGGCCTTCTCCCACGCATATTTACGCACCGTCTTAAAATATTTGGTGCAAGTACCGCTGAGTCTTGTAGATGTGAGGAAGTCGGAGTGACTTACGATTTCTCTCAAAGGATCATCGTCCAAGGTCTCCCAACCTCGACGAGGATGACAAGCACCACCGCCTTGTGAATCCTTGGCAATGGCGATGAACTGCCTTGTCCCTTGGGAAACTGGTTTAGACAAGAGGAGATGGTAACTGCAGGGCTTCGTCCCTTCGGAAAGGGTGTTCTGCGGGCGCACACACAATTTATATTTGAGATTAGGGAGCCGGCGGGAGGTGCGTTGTACGGCACATTCGCGTCCATCCACTACCCCGGAATTAAAGCACGCACGACATTTATAGCGACTAGGATTAGTTTGTTTTCCGAGCACACGGACCAACGCGGACTAGCGGACCTCGTCGCCCTTTTTTGAGCACGACTTTGACAACTATGTGTATGACATGCCTGCATGGAAATCTTGCGTGGCCAAACCGTGCGAGGAGGAGCGGTAGGCTATTGAACTACAACCTTCATGTCGTAGACATGTCATCCACACGCAACCTAAGGCCAATTCATACTACGCTGATGTATGTACAAGTTGGAGAAGAAGATGGAATAGAAGGCGAAGAGATAGGAGGAGGACGCGTGCATGCTGGTGTACTGTACGAGGAAGAAAAAGGAGGCGACCTAGCTAGCTTAATCAATACGAGAGAAGGAGGCGAAGCGAAAGTGGAGGGGTATTCCTGGAAAGAATAGGCTAAAGATCAGAACACGCAAAGCATTCTGGATTTTTTGGCAAAAAGTTATACACAAACTAAATTGGATCGAAGGGAGTACTACCTAGTAGCTAGTACTAAAAATTGTACTATGCATTTTTTGGCATGAAAGATCCTTGGAGCTCGTGTTGCAGATGGTGTACTCCACAACTTGCTTCTCTTCTCCTTCCTCTTCCACCACTCGGGCACGTCCGTGGGAAGCGATCGGTCTACTAGTACTACAAAAAGATGCATGCATGACCACTAATTTCCTTTCTCTTATCTCTATGAAATGAATGTGGCGGGAGACTCAAAGCTCTTTAACTTGGACCAACGTGAGCCTAATATAATGGAAATTTATTTTTTAGCTGAGCCCTTTAAACCAGAAAGGAGGGAGTACCACGTACTACCCCCGTCCTGGTTTACAAGTCCCCTTCGTATTTTGTGCCAAATTTTGACTAAAGATTTAACTAACAAAATATTAATGGATGACACCAAAAGTTATATCGTTGGACACGTATTTGAACATAGTTTCCAATTATATTATTTTTTATAACATGCATTAACATTTTGTTAGTTAAATTTAAGGTCAAAATTTGACACACAATACAAAGGGGACTAATAAACCAGGACGGAGGTAGTACCACGTATATTAGATATCCTTTTTTTACAAACAAAAGGCGCTCAGAGGCGCCAAGATTTCATTCATTCATCTTAAAAGCAGTTAAATTGAGGAGTATTAGATATTTCAAATCCATACAAACCATGCAATAGGAGTAGTAACTGGTATACTAGTACTACGCACATAACCTAAGCTAGACCACACTACTCATCATTGGAGATGGGTAGGCGACCGCATGTTTCAACTCCAACTCCTCCTGCTCCTCCTCCAGTTCGGCGAACATCTTGTTGATCCCCACTCCCGCTGGCGGAGAAAGCGGCAGTTGGCCTCCACCTCAGCCTCTGACTGGATGGACTCGAGGATGCCCTGCTGTTGCGCCGCCCACTCCTCTTGGATCAACTCCGCCATGGCGTCGGCCATGGCGAAGCATGCAGCCGGTGGCGCCGGCTCCGCCTCACCGGTGTCGTCGTCCTCCTGTTTCGACTCCGTGTTGTCGTTCTCCTTCTTCGGCTCCGCGTCCTCCGTGGCCATGTGCTGCTCCATCTCCACCGCCTCCTCCTTCGGCTCCGACTAGTCCGGAGGCAGGCAGGTTGTGATCTGGGCTTTGCGCCTCCTCCAGATCTCTGGAAGCACCTCAGGCGGGAGCATGGCGTATGTCATTACCTTCAGTCGGGCCATGGAGCAGAGAAGAGGTAGCGTGAGGGGAATGAATGCGGCTATAGTTTGGTTCACCGTCCGGCTTAAATAAATGCGCTCCATCACGTGTACCCGCGCGTGCACAAATTGTACACATACGGGTCTGTTTAGGGTGCGTCACGTAACTCGCGTGCGCGTGCACAAAGGGTGTGTTTGGTAGGGAGTGTGTGTGCGCGCCTCTACTCTTCGGACATGTACTCCACCTTTTGCATCTGGATATAAGTATAATGGTACTTTAGCTTGTAATTTACCTGGCCGTATTAATGTGATTGTGTAAAAAATGCCACTTCCTGCTCGTGATTTGCGTTATATAATTATGAGAGGTTTGCTAACTAGTAAAATAGAGTGGAATTTGTCCATGTTATAAGTAAATTAATGTGATTGATTATCATACAGGTAAGGTTAGACGAAGGGTGGTAGGAACAAATACTCCACCTAGAGCATGTGCGTGTTTGTGTGGTCGTATAGGGAGACCGTGTGTCGGTGCAACAAACATGGGCGTTTGCCACCCTGACTTATGCACAGGTGCACTACAAATTCTTGCGTCAAGTGCCAAGTCTCATATACATTTAAGCCAGAGAAGCCGCTCTTCGTGAGATCAAGGAGAGCATTAAGAAGACCAAGCATTGGAACAGGACACAAATTTCATGACTGGAGCAACCAACTCCGGTGGGAATGAGCCGGCAAGCCAAGACCCGGCAAGCCCCTCGGGCATGGACTCCCCGCCAACACCAGCGCTCCACCTCTCTGACCAGCTGATCGCTGATTAGTTAGGTGTTGAGCCCGCAAGTGTTTAGGTGGACGTAACCCATGCGTGTCAGCTTGCTGAGAGGGTAAATCACCTTTATTGACACCCATCCTAATGGCGTGTCACGCTAATAGGAGGTAGCTGAATGAGCGACGTGGCAACTTTGCCGAGATTCGACCTCCACATGACACCTAGCAGCGCATTCAATGTGTTTTGTCCTAACTATCAGAGTTAGGTATGATAGCTCCGTATCAGTCTAATCACCCCTGTAATGACCTTTTTGCCACTGTGGTGACCCCTTGAGCTATAAAAGGAAGGCCAGGGCAAAATTAGAAGGGGTTCGAATCTTTGCAACCCTCATGCATAGGCATTCGTGTAGCTGCTCTCTTCCCACCACTTGCCGGGGGAGAGCGCTCCATGTACTTGTGCTCAAACACCACCAATACACCCAAATGCAGGAGTAGGGTTTTACGCCTCCGGGCGGCACGAACCTGGGTAAAATCGTGTACTCCTCGTTGGGTTTTCTCTTTATGTCGATCGCCACCCCTTGCCGAACCAGCAAAGGGGCTGCACTGCCCCATAGATCGCCGGCTCCACACCGACATCTTTGGTGCGCCAGGCAGAGGGCTCTGCATTGGCATAAATCAAAGCAGCGAGTGGCACATCGGCTACGTGAAGTTCCGCATCTTCTTCATCATCCATGGCACCCAAAAAGAAGGGCTCCATGATGATGAAACCATCCTCGTCCAGACTCCCACCACATTCGCCTGCGGATGGCGCAGGCGGCACCATTCCGGCGGGCGGTGCGGAAGCCACTAGGGGAGCGGCTAGCACAGGAGGTGCCGTCGCTGTGCCCACCATGGCAAGAGCGGATGATAGGGATGCCGGAGCCGGTCAACTCCTACGACCCTCTGGCGACAACAACAACAACAATGGCGCGGACGGTGCGGATGTACAGCTCCCACTTCCCCCACGCCACGGCGAGCGCAGCCACCGAAGCAACACCGCCCGGTCCGGCGCAAGCCGAGATCCTCCCACGGCACCAACCCCAGCAGCCACGGGGGAGACGACATCGAGACACGTACCGCGCCCATCGCAAGATGGACGTGACAAGACGCCGAGCGGTGCTGTTGTGCCTCCACAACAATGCCTGCATGGCAAGTCGCCAGTTGATCAAGTTCAAGATCTCCAGGTGCCACTCCCACCGTGCCAGCCCACTGCCGCCCTCATGATTCGGCAACAAGACTGCAATTCTGCTCCTGCTAGCTCCGCCAGGAGTCAAGCGACGTCGCGTTCCTCACGCTCTAACATGCCCCAAACAGCAACGGAGGCGATGGCGCGGGCGCAGATGCTATTGGATTTCCCTCCAGTGGCTGACAAGATGGACGAGTGGAGGGCTACCATTCAGAGTTTGATCGAGTTTGCCGATGTGAACGGGTTCTAGTTGGCGGAGCCCTCACGGCGTCCGCCAACTGCGCCTGCGGCACAAGCTAAGGGCCATGGGGGCGGGTGGTGTGCCCACGGTGCAGTCCCCTCCCCGGCATCAATCTCAGCAGCAACCTCGACCATCGCAGCAAAACTAGCAGGACGTGCAGCCTGACGACGCATCCATGGCTTCCTCAAATCCGCAGACGCAGCAAGATCAGAGGCAAGTGTTGTTGGAAAGGTGGGCGAAGGACGCTCGCACCACTATTTAGCGGCGTCGGGAGGCACACCGTCAATCTGACGAGCGCAATGGCCCAGTCGTTGATGAGCCAGCGCCCGTTGTTGGCGGGTACCTACCTTATGAGCTTGGGTGCCCCGCTTTCACACGTGAGCTGCGGCAAGTCCATTGGCCGTCCATCCGCGCGTTCAAGCCCGAAGTACCAGAAAAGTACGATGGCAGTCAAAACCCGGCAGAGTTCTTAGGTGTTTACACCATTGTTGTACATGTGGAGTCTTCTAGATTGTACATGTGGCAAAATCTGATGGAATGTAGATGATATCCAATGGCTAGTAGTGCTCAGATTTGCCATCTCTGCACCATCGGATTGGCTTAATCCAACGACCATCTTTCAAAGTTATTCGCACACTATATAGGGGTATAGATATAGATTTAGATATAGAGGTATAGATATAGACAAGTGGCACATCATCTAAAGCATTTCTACACGCACATTTTTTTGTACAAATGTGCTCCACCGTGCACCCGCGCGTTTGTATGTGAGAACGAGTGCATGTGTACACCTCTTCTCTTTCATACATGTAGTCCGTGTGTTAGAGATACTGAGATACGGTGAGGGAATACGTGTCAATGCAATTTGTGTGAAATAGAGGCCTATATAGATCCATATATGTGCTTGGGACCGTGGTGATATACGAGAAGGGAGGGGAGGGGTCGACTGCGCGAGATATCGATAGTGACAGATAGAGGGAAGAGCTCTACTAGCATACAAGAACTGGGATATGGGGGGTGCTAGAAAATGGTGCGAGGGGCCAAGTGGAGGGAGACTGGGAAGGGGTGTACAAGTGAGAGATCAATATTTAAAGAGAGGGGGCGAGAACGTGAGTGGTTACGCGCAGTGAAAGAGCCATGAAAATTAAATGAGCTAGGGGGCTAGGCATTGCTAATCCTTGATGGGGAGTGCCAATTCATCAGCTTAAACCATTTTACCAGCAATTGATCTACTGATCACATTCATATTAGCCTCAATATAGTGATGTTAGGGGGGCTAGGGCCCTTGCTGCCCTTGTCTTCGCCACTGTGCGCGCGTCTGAGAGATGAAGCAGAAGGCATGGATGATTAGAGGGAGACGATGGATAGATAATGTGTGTGTATTAGCTATGTAGTCCTATATAGAGAGGTAGATTGATCGATGTGTACGTGGGAAAGAGGGTGAGACCTGACTAGAGATATAGATCGATCGGTTTGTGTGGAAAACTGGGAAATACCTAGCTATATATACACACATAGAGGAACATCGATCGTTGTGCATGCATGTGAGAGATAAAGAATGCCCCAAGTGATGAAGAGGGGGAGGTGTGTGTGTGTGTGCATGCATGGGAGACCGACTTGAAGAAAAAGATCGCGTGTGTGCGATGGATAATGCCGAGTGGTAGTGTGTGCATGAATGCACGAGAGAAAGTTAGTGGTACAACTATAAAGAGAAGACGACTGTGTGGGTGTAAAAGACTTGGTGAGGTCATAATCAATGTAAAGTTGAATTCAAATATTTGAATAAGAGATCATTATGTTTGAAACCCATGCATGCATGAATATAATTGAGATATGCGTGGTGTGGTTTTGAAACGAGCATGCTATACTGTATACACATTGAACAAGGTCAAACTGATTTGAATTTGAGATACCGATGGCAGGCATCGTTTGGCCACATTGCATCCATGCATGGACACACTATTCAAATTGGAGATGATGGGTGGCTTTCACAACTCATATCTAAATGGTGTGTGTGTGTTGTGCGTGTTAAACACATTGCACATAGTATCATACATGGTTTAGATTCCGAACATCTAGCTAGAGCATACATGTACTATGATTTGAATTCAACATAAAATGGATACATATATTTGAATTCGAGATCGTATGTACTTGTAGTTCATATTTATATGGGAATTTACTACTCCTATATTCCTATCATGTGTTGTGAAGATAATATTTAGATGGTTGTATAACTAACCCGAGTACAATCCCATTCAAACAGGGAAAATATACTCAAATTTAGCCCATATGCAAGCCAGTACAAATTGTTTTTTTATTGTTGAGGGAAGTGCAAATTGATTTGGTACTATACATGTTAAGCTTGTTCTCCTGATTTTTTAAGTTTTTTGTTGTTGTTTTTGAATGGCATTTGTATACTGTAGTAATATAGTAAAATGGGACATGGCTCTGTTGTGGGGTGCGAATTGTCTTTTTTTTTTGTTTTTTGTACACGTTAAGCTTCTTCTCCCGTAATTTCAAGTCGCGCCTTGTTATGCCGAAATATCAAGCTAGCATCTCTATCTATTGTGCTGCGAAACTCCCGCCTCTTCAACCCACGCCTTGTTATCCTGAAATTCGAAGATATCTCTTTGTCTCATTGTGCTCCGAAAACTCCCTCCATCTCAAGCTGCGCCTTGCTATCCCAAAATTACAACGCGCGTGAAAACTCCCATCTCCTGCGAAATCCTGACACGCGAAATTCCTGTGATACCCCTGAACTGAAAGAACCACTGAGGGAGTCCTGGAATAGGGGGTCCTCGGGTGGCTGGCCTCTCTCTCATGGGCCGGACTGTTGGGCCGCATTGTATCCAGACTGAAGACCTTTTGTGCTTTGGTGTGTCCTCCAAGTCAAGATGGAGGATCCGGCGTTCCTTTGATGTAACCGACTATATGTAAACCCTAGTACCCCTGGTGTCTATATAAATCAGAGGGTTTAGTCCGTAGAGGCTAGAAGAATAATTCCCATCCTACTAGTTAGGGTTAGTTCATCTGATCTCGTGGTAGATCTACTCTGTAACCCCCTTATACACAAGCAATATAATCAAGCAGGACGTAGGGTTTTACCTCTTAGAGAGGGCCCGAACCTGGGTAAATATCGTGTCCCACGTCTACTGTTCCCCATCGATCCAAGATCCACAGTTCGGGACCCCCTACATGAGATACACCATTTTTGACACCGACATTGGTGCTTTCAGTGAGAGTTCCATTGTCGGATCGCCGAAGGGTCGATGGCTCGCCTGATGATCGGAGACGACATCAGCACGGGGGACATCTTCGTCCCCCGTCAACTTTTCGTGTTCGGTAGCATTGTCCTGCACACTGACTCGACTGGTCATCTCAACTAGGTCGACAACTTCGCCCTTGAGCATCAGATCAGGTTTGGTAACTTCGAGTACGTCACCGACGCTCGGGCGATCTGATCTTCACTGGCTTCTCAGCTGTATCTACGATAGCCACGACCACCGAAGCATTGGCTTCGGGGTCTCTCCCTGATCCGATCTCCGGGCCAACCCCTACCACACTACCAACTTCAAGCTCCGAGGCGCCTCCTACATCCGAAGACCAGGAATCAATCCTGTTCGGACACTTCCTCCCTATCGTGGATCCGGCCTCGAGCCTTCACGGGAGTCTGGTGTCCGAAGACGGGGAGTCAACCCCAGCTGGACTCGCCCTCCTCACCACGGATTTGGCTTCGAGCCCCGACACTGGCACTATGTCTGAAGACCAGGGTTCATCCTTGGCCGGACTCACGCCTCTCCCCACCGTAGCGATAGAGGTCAGCCCCGAAGGAGACACATATGCCGATCCGGCCAGCCTCGCCTTGTTGAACGGGGCACTTGACCGGATCCAGATGATGACTATCATTGATCGCCCGTCCTCGGCTCATGCTCAACGGAGCCTTGAGGCAGGCAACAGGGAATTTTATGACCCACCCACCACTCACTTAATAGCCACTGTCGAAGACTTAACCGATGTGCTGGACTATGCCTCCGAGGAGGCTGACGACATGGACGACGATGGCGAGGCCACGGCCCCTCCCATCACTGGCCGATGGATGGCCACATCCACCTATAACATCTACATGCTGGACACCCCCAAGGACGATGGCGATGACGCCACTGGGGACGCCACCCCAGAAGGGATAATAAGCCTGGGGAGGAGCCCCCCAAACGCCGCAGACAATGCCGACGCTCCAAAGGGCGACGAAGTAGGGAAAGCAACACGGGCACCGGAGATGGCGACACCCCAACAATGCGGAAGACCTCGGTGACCCCGCCCCCGAACACCAGTCTGATGGCTTAGAGGGGTAGGAGGGATAGAATAACCCCGAGGACCCCAACGATTCTGAAGATAGCAACTACATGCCTCTCTCCGAAGAGGAGGTCAGCCTTGGAGCCGAAGACTTTATTGTCCCAGAAGATCCACTGGAGCAGGAGCCGTTCAAGCGACAGCTAATAGCTACTGCGCGAATCTTGAAGAAAAAGCAGCAACAGATAAAAGCCGAACAAGATACCCTCAACGACAGATGGACGAAAGTCCTAGAAGCCGAAGAGGGGTACGGCTATGAACGACAAACAAAGAGCTACCCCAAGCGCAAACTGTTGCTGCAGTTCGACGATGAAGCTTTCGAGCCTGTACCGCCCAGACAAACTCAGGGCGACTAGCCCGACCGCCCCCCTCGAGGAAGGGACAGGCTGGTCGGAGAGCCCGAATACCCACCTGCCCCTCCTCACCGTAAAGGCAAGGAGGCGGCACAGCTAGCATATCAATACGATCTGCGACACGACCTGACGGCTAGAGCGGTGTGGCACCCCGGCTCAGAGAAGACCGGAACGCCCCGTATTCCAGCCCAGGGACAAGTCCTCTGGAATACGGCACTGTTGGCATAGAACAAATCAGCTCTTTATTACAATGGATATGGTTACAAAGGGTACGTGGATTACATCGGCACGACGACACTATGCCTGCCCAGGGTAGCTCTATGCTAACAGCGGAGTAACTCTCTCGGCAGCGGAACAACGACGGCGACGATGGACTCCACTCTGCAGGGACTCTGGCTAGAACGTGTATCCTAGCTCGCAAACTCAGGATCCTTGACAAGCAAGCAATCAGGGCATGACCTGCAAACTGGCATGACACGCCAGCTGAGTACTTGGAATGTACTCGCAAGCTCACAGCAAACATCAGCATTAAGGCAAGACAACATCATAGCAGTCAAAATTAACAAGCTTGGTTATCTAGCAAGATAACTACTGAAGTAAATGCAGTAAGGTAGAGCATATTAAGTAGTTTAATCCATACTCCGAATAATCTCAGGATCCAATCCGAACCTGTTCCAAGTCCAATCCCAATCAGGTGGTCATCCGGCCACTCATCTCATAGCCATCCCATGGCTAACATATCACATTTCTGCTACCACCTGCACCACAAGTCTGACAAAATTACTCTCTTCCGGGTTGCCTCACAACCCTCAGAATACTCACGATCCATTGAGTACTTCTGATCTTACGACGAGTTCTTCCATCATTATCACTACTATGGTTGACCACCTAAAGAGGTCTGGACGGACTGTCCAATACAGTGGACACGGCTATTCGAATAGATTTTACACTCTGTAGAGGTTGCGCACTTTACCCACACCATGGAGCACCTGACCTCGTGATCCCATTCAGGTGGACCAGCGTTGCTCCAACGAAACCCGCCTGACCCGTGACTCTCTCATCGTACCACCAGCAATCATCCTCCTCTGGAGTCAAGCCCTGGGTGGCCCCTGTGTCACCGCGTGACACCTGCCACCGTCGTGGCCAAACCAAACTATCCCAAACGGGGACCTGGTACCATATAACTCAACTAGGCTCACAAGGTTATCGCCGCCTACCGGGCCAGGGTAGCGCGCGCGCATAACCTTCCCTGTCGGGCGGTACCGGTGAAAGAGCACTCGATTAGACCAAGTCAAGGCCGTCCCATACCGGCAAATGTGGCTGCACGGATAAGTCCAGACAGGTGACTCAGGATCAACCATGAAGTATCTAATCTTCGAACAATTTCTGTCATGGCTGACAGTCCGATATCATAGCAATCCAAGTCAAAATGATATCCGGCTAGAGATTTGGTAACCAGTATGCTGAAGCCACTGCCACTAACTTATCTCCACGAACTGCCGGATGAAATCCAAAATAATCATAGACAGTGATCTCAACACCATAGTATCAACAAGTGGGTAAACTACTAGTCACTAATAATCCGGTACTCAACGTGGTAGTCACCTATCCAAGAATTTACTCAAGCATTGTATAATCCAATCCATTTCACAAATAACTCATACTTGTTGTTAAAGTAAATAGTTAAACTATAATATTGCAATGCAATTATGCAGATGAGAGTTGTGGCTTGCCTGGGGATGAAGGAACCATCGGGAAGGAGTGCGGAGAGGCCGCGAAGTTGATTACCGAAAACAGTTCTCTCTCGGAGGGGGCTGTTTACGGGCAAGGGCAAAATGGTCATTTTCATAGTGGGACCACATAGTGAAAATGATACCAACAGATAGAGCTCGACGAGATGAAGAAGTGGGTTTTTGAATCACCTCGATCAGAGTCTTGGTTGAAAAGATATAGCCGAATGAATGACAGGGACTAAATTTGTAAAATAAATATTCACACACAGGTCCCTGGGCGGTTAGACCGAAAACGCCTTCTTAGAAAATACGTGTTTCTAGAGCAGAAAACGTATTCTTGCCCCAAACAGAACCAGAGTATGCTTCCTTAAGTGGAAAGCATATTTTGGAGAATACGCTTTCACTTAAATAGAAGCTGGGCCCGGGTTGACTTTTCCTTCTGGCTGACGGGCGGGGCCCGCCTCATCTCTTCTTCCTCTCTCCCCTGGGCCTTTTCTTCCCCGACGGAGTAGAGGCAGGGGCGGGGCGCTCGGCCGCCGTCGCTGCCATCGCCTCGCCGCCCGAGGGGACCGGTCGGAGAGCGCAGCGGCTCCACCAGCCCACGCCGCGCCCGGGGGTGGCCTCAGATGGGCTCGGGGCGGCTTGCAGCGCCGGAGCGGTTGAGGTCCGCGGTGGCTGAGGAGCTCAATGAAGAGGCCCGCGCCGGTGGGGCTCCCTCGCCGGGGTTGAAGGTGGCGGCGGTGCGCGAACACACAGGGGAGGCCGGGGAGTCAAGGAGAGGGAGAGGGAAAGGGCCAAGGCGCTGGCTTGGCCGAGGGGAACAGCGGCGGGGCTTCGGCCATGGGGAGAGGAGGGAGCTCGGGGAGCTTGAGGGGAGAGGGGCTGGGGCTTGCTGGTGTGGGGGAGGGCTCGGGCACGCCTTAAATAGGCTCGAGGAGGAGCTACGAGACGACGGACGGAGCTTCGAGAGGCACGGCGAGGTGGCGGCGTTCCGACGGTGAACCGAGGTTGGCAGAGGCGGCCAAGATCTTGGGGACGAAGGGAGGAGGTTCTGGACGAGCCACGCGTGCGGTGGAGGGCTGGCCGGCGCTCGCGGACAAGCCGAAGCCAGCCGGAGAGGGCTCTCGAAGGGTCCAGAGCACCAGAGCACGCATTTGGCGCGCTCTGCCCATGGTCACCACATGGCCACGGCGTTGCCACGCCCTGCTAGATGCCAAATGGTGTCTGGGTTCTTCTCCTTCCTTCCCTATCCAGCTGGATGGCTCGAGAGAATACTAAAGTGACTGAACCAAGGTCAACAAGTTTCTAGCAGCAAACTTGACCACGTTTCTGTGATCAACAGAGAAGTGATAAGAGCCAAGGGTGATGTCTGGGAGGTTTAGGTTAGGAAGAACTACAATCCTGTGAAGTTTGGAGAGAAATGGACCAAGATTTAATATAGTTGCTTTGCAACTGACCAATCTGGTCCAGAAGCTCAATCTTGATGTGCCACTCATATGGAGTAGCCAATTGGGCTGAAATTTGGTATAGCATGATGATTTGGTCATATGAAGATTCTGTAAAATTTTCATACCATTTGGACATGCCAAAATAGTACTTCCTTCACAGATATCCTCTCTGACCAGAATCTTAGAAAAATTCTAGGGAATTATTGGGAAGAGGAAATGAGCCCAAATTTTGTGGAGATAGGTTATATGGTTAGTAGAATGCTCTGGTAAAATTTCAGCAATTATGGAGCAATATAAAATATAGTTGCTTCACAATGTAAAAATCTGACCAGAAACCAAGATTTGAGGCTATGCTCATATAGATGATTGGATAGGGTTGAAACTTGGTGGAGAGTCATGATTTGAGCATATGAAGATGCTTGAAAATTTTCAACTCATTTGGATACTTCTAGCTAGCACTTGCTTCACAAAGCTTCCAGTTGACCGGAAACTTTGGAAATTAGCCAAGGGAGATTTAGTATCCAAATGAAGTTGAATTTTGGCATGTGGCAATGATATGGATAGGAAAGAATGCCCAAAAATTTTGAGACCAAGCAAGCAAATATAAAGAGTACTTGCTTCTCAACTTGATAGCTAGGGCAGAATCAGAAAAGGAATATTTGTGAAATATTTCTGAACATGGCAAGGAAGGATTTTGACATATTTGTGGAAGATCTGACCCAAACAATTTATGAGAATTATTTGGGAATCTTTGGAATGATGGAGATGTGGGTTGCTTCACAACCCAAGACAGACAGGGTTATTCCTTTAATATAAAAAGGAATATTCCCAAGAAAAAGAATATTGGGATTGGTCCAAGATGGAAATGACAAGGTCTTGGGATGGTTTTGAAGTTGGCAAGCCACTTAGGAAGAGAAATCAAGGATGATCCCTCCAGGTTGCAAGACTACTAAGCCACAGAAAGGCAAATCCAAACCAAAATCAAAAGAAAAAGAAAATGGGCAAAATCCAGGGTGTTATAAGCGGGTCAGTCAAGGTCCATTTATGGATCAAGAGGTTACCCTCCCAAAAGAAGAGACGGATACCAAGCATGGCTCGACCGAAATGATAGAGTTCGAGAACAACACCAGCCCAGGATGGAATCCGAGGTTTGACGCGATGTGTCCCGAATAAGGGGCGCTGCTCACCCAATGTGCTTCATCGATGAGGTGATGCAGCACCAATTCCCAGAAGGATTTGAACCCGTAAACATCGAGCCATACGACAGAGCCATAGATCCAGCCATTGCTACTTCTTGAGCTTGCATTGATTTTTCCCTTGAAGAGGAAAGGGTGATGCAGCAAGGTAGAGATAAGTATTTCCCTCATTTAAGAACCAAGGTATCAATCCAGTAGGAGGCACAAGCAAGTCTCCAATCTATGCACCTGCACAAACTAACAAACACTTGCACTCAACGCAAAAAAGGGGTTGTCAATCCCTTCACGGTCTCGAACAAGAGTGAGATATAATAGAGATGGGTATAAAAGATTACTAAAACATAAAACAAAGTAAAAACAAATAAATTGTAGCAAGGTATTTTTGGGTTTTTTGGTTTATAGATGTGAAAATATATGATGGAAAATAGACCCGGGGGCCATAGGTTTCACTAGAGGCTTCTCTCTTGAAGATAGCATACGGTGGGTGAACAAATTACTGTTGAGCAATTGATAGAAAAGCGCAAAGTTATGACGATATCTAAGACAATGATCATGAATATAGGCATCACATCCGTGATAAGTAGACCGACTCCTGCCTGCATCTACTACTATTACTCCACACATCAACTGCTATCCAGCATGCATCTAGAGTATTAAGTTCATAAGAACGGAGTAACGCCTTAAGCAAGATGACATGATGTAGAAGGATGAACTCAAGCAATATGATATAAACCCCATGTTTTTATCCTTGATGGCCACAATACAATACATGCCTCGCTACTCCTTTTGTCACTGGGTGAGGACACCACAAGATTGAACCCAAAAATAAGCACCTCTCCCATTGCAAGAAAAACCAATATAGTTGGCCAAACCAAATCGATAGTTCGAAGAGAAATACAAAGATATCTTAATCATTCATAAAAGAGTTCAGAGAAGACTCAAATAATATTCATAGATAATCTGATCATAAATCCACAATTCATCGGATCTCAACAAACACACCGCAAAAAAGTATTACATCGAATAGATCTCCAAGAACATCGAGGAGAACATTGTATTGAAGATCAAAGAGAGAGAAGAAGCCACCTAGCTACTAGCTATGGATCCATAGGTCTGTGGTAAACTACTCACGCATCATCGGAAGGGTAATAGGGTTGATGTAGAGGCCCTTCGTGATCGAATCCCCCTCTGAAAGATCGCCGGGAAAGGCCCCAAGATGGGATCTCACGGGAACAGAGGCTTGCGGCGGTGGAAAAGTATTTTGGTGGACGCTTCTGGTGGTTTGGGAATATTTGGGAATTTATAGTGCAAGAATTAGGGTTGGACGACTCCCATGGGTCCACAAGCCCTCAGGGCACGCCCCTAGGCTTGTGGCCTCATGGGGCATCCTCTGACCCCCTCTCCAAGCTTCGTGGATGTCTTCTGGTCCAAGAAAAATCATCGTAAAGTTTTATTCCGTTTGGACTCCGTTTGATATTCCTTTTCTATAAAACTCAAAAACAAGTTAAAACAAAAACTGTCACTGAGCTCTGGGTTAATAGGTTAGTCCCAAAAATAATATAAAATAGCATATTAATGCATATAAAACATCCAAAATAGATAATATAATAGCATGGAACAATAAATAATTATAGATACGTTGGAGACGTATCAGCCATGTGGATTGAAGATTTTCTTCTCCACATCCATATGGCACGAGGAGGTAACCTCCATGCCATCAAATATTTGCCACTAAAGCTTAAAGGACCGGCCCGACATTGGCTGAACAGCCTCCTCGAAGACTCCATAGGGAGCTGGGAAGAGCTCGAGGATGCTTTCCGAGCTAACTTCCAAGGCACCTATGTTCGGCCTCCAGATGCCGATGACCTGAGTCATGTGGTCCAACAGCCTGGTGAGTCGGCTCAGCAATTTTGGAATATGTTTTTAACCAAAAAGAATCAAATAGTCGACTGCCCGGACGCCGAAGTCATAGCCGCGTCCAAACAATGTATCCGAGATGAATGGCTCACACGCCAGCTCGACCAAGACAAACCAAGGTCAATGGCGGCTCTTACCTCCCATATGACCCGCTTTTGCGCGGGCGAAGATAGCTGGTTGGCTTGTAGAAGCACCAACCCAGAAGACCCTGGCACTTTGGAAGTCCGGGTCGGCAACGAAAAGCCAAGGCGCAATAAAAATAAACGGCGACACAATGGCACCAAGGCCGACGACACGACAGTAAATGCCGGATTCCGCAATTCCAAGTTCGGACCGCGGAAAAAGCCCTCTAAAGGAAACCAGGATGGACCTACTAAGTTAGATGTCATCCTCGATAGGCCGTGCCAGATCCACGGCACCTCAGACAAGCCCGCTAACCACACCAGCCGTAATTGTTGGGTAATCAAGCAGGCTGGCAAACTCACAGCCGAGGACACGGGCAAAAGCCCCCGCAGCAAGGACGATGAGGAACCTCGCAAGCCGAATAATGGAGGCCAGAAGCAATTCCCTCCTGAGGTTAAAACAGTGAACATGATCTATGCCACTCATATAGCCAAGAAGGAGAGGAAGCGCGCACTTCGGGACGTATACGCCATAGAGCCTGTAGCCCTGAAATTCAACCCATGGTCGGCATGCCCGATCACTTTCGACCGCAAGGGCACCCGACCAGTATCCGTCATGGAGGATTGGCAGCTCTAGTCCTCGATCCCATTATTGATGGATACCACCTGACCAGAGCCCTTATGGATGGTGGCAGTAGCCTCAACCTGATCTATGAAGACACAGTAAGGAAAATGGGAATTGACCCATCAAGGATCAAGCCCAGCAGCACCACCTTCAAGAGGGTCATCCCCGGTGCTGAAGCCCGCTGTTTGGGCACCCTCACCTTGGAAGTAGTATTCGGCTCTCTGGATAACTTCCGGAGCGAAGATTTAATCTTCGACATCGCCCCCTTCCGCAGCGGCTATCACGCCCTCCTAGGCAGAATGGCGTTCGCCCGTTTTAACTCCGTCCGACACTACGCCTACCTCAAATTGAAGATGCTCGGACCTAGGGGCATCATCATAGTTAATGGCAACACAGAGCATTCTTTCTGGACTGAGGAACACACTGCGGCCTAGGCGGCCGAATATAAAAGGTCGAACAGTCACCCCGCCGTCAAGGCACAAGAGGCAAATAAGCGAGCGCGGGATCTATCCCCAGCCAAGGGGCCTCCCTGCGTTCGACGTGCATAGGGATACGCCCCAACCAAGAGTTTGGTTCGATCGCACTATGGAACAACGCGTCTTCAGACGACGTACATGTACCATCTACGACCTATCCGGCATCAAGCCCCTCCAACGCAGCAACCTCTCGAGGATTCCCTGTCAAGGACCCGTCATCGGACAACCATCCAACAATGTTGTTCCTCCGAGCAGAAGCAAAGGCGCAGACATGCAGTAGGCCATAGTTCAGGTGTTAACCCACACATCATGGCCCTACGTAAACCTTTCATCCGTAAATTTATCTTTTTCCATTTTTACAACGTATCCCTATCCGAGGTCTTGTTCGGCAGTTCAAATTGTACGGCTAGACGTCATGAGCTTATTGGAAATAAAGCAAACCTTTTTATGGTTCCTCTACAGTTGTCTATGTTGTACATTTGCCTGTTTGTTCCTTTTCGCTCTTCGAATCTGCCTCAATCAAGTCTTATACACTTTGAATTTTATATATATACCGGTTATTCGACCGGGGGCTTGACCTAGACACTCGCCCTATACATCAAAGACCGACACCTTTCTTCTCATTGTGTTCGGCGTCTCGGATATTGCATTATATGCACCGGTTCCGAACTATGTCTTGGGTCAATAGTTGGGTTGCCACGCTCCTGTGTTTACCTCCTTACGTTCCGCACGTTCGGCTAAGAAGGTAAAGGGAGAACCACTGCGATTGTACTTTCGCCTCGCTCGGTCAATTACCTCAATGGAGAAAGCCGAAAACTGACTGTCATAATATGCGAGAACTGGTTGGTGATCCGATGACTGCTCTTCAAACCAAAAATCGTTAGCGATTGCCCCGTGTACTATGAAGGATTTGTCTTTGAACAAATCAAGTGATTGATGCTCGGCCCTAGGGTTCGCCTAACATCTCACCACACTAGGGGCTGGTGACCAGCCCCCACAGTCAAGCTCCTATGGCTAAGTGAAGGTAATAAAGCCGCATAGTCTGATTGCCTTGTTCCCCTCCTACACTACCGCCTTCGGGCACCAAGAGGTCGGCTAAGGGTTACAGTGCGGAGGATGGAACACCCCTCATAGCATCTACGTGGGGGCTGAAGCCGACGACTGGTAACTTTCAGGATAGAACGGCCGCACAGGAGTCAAAATTAAACATAAAAACACACAAGTATGATAAACCATACAAAATACCACTGCAATTACTCAAAGAGTACATCCTTGGAACACTGCCCCTCCACTGCCCGAGCCCCATCCATCACGGCGGCGAAGTACTGCTCTGGGCGCCTATGCTCCTTCCCAGCTGGCGGAGGACCGGTGGCCATCTCGACGGGCTTGATCTTCGACAAGTGCACCATCATCTTTGAGAATGCCATCCGAGCCCCCTCGATGCATACGAAGCGCTTAATGGCCCCAATACGGGAAGAAGCATCACACAGCTTTGCCACGAGACCAAAGTAGCTCGTCGGTATGGGCTCGTAAGGCCATAGCCAGACACAAAGATCCTTCATGGCCAGCTCCGCCATGCGGTGCAACTCCATCATTTGCTTCATTTGATTAACGAGGAGGGGAGGGTGCTCGGGCGCTTGGAACTGTGCCCAGAATAGCCTCAGGTCAGTGGCACCTCTCGAGCTGCATAATGCCTCGCTGTGTTAGATGCACTCCTCGGGAGCTCCGCAAAGGTGCCTGCGAAACGCCAAACCCGGGTTAGCAGCTCCCCTCCTTCGTTGCTTCTGGCTAAGAATGTCAAGCTGGAGGAAAGGAGGCGACTAGTCGCTTCTGGTGAAGCAGCGAGTTCATGAGCAAGTGAATGAACGAGCAGCAAGTGAAGTGCAACAGTCGTACTTAAATCTTTGGCTGCCAAATACGCTCTGCAGTAAGTACTGCTTACCATTGGCAATTTGCTTTACTTGCCGGAGCGCCTCCCGGGCGCTCCGTGTCTTCGACCGCGCCTCTTGGATCTCTGTCTTCATATTCGCCAACGCGGTGGCGTGCTCCTTATTCTTTTGCTCAAGGTCCTCACATTTCATGACGACATCCTTGAGCTCTTGTTGCACTTCAGCCACACTGGCCTCATGCTTATCGTGTTCAGTTTTCACCAATGCGAGATCGGCAGCCACCTGTTCGGCTGTTGCCTTCTATTCGGCCACTTCCTTCTTGGCCTGCAGCAGTTCGGCCTTGAGGCTTTCGACCTCCGTGGCGGCAGCTGCAAAATCGTCTCTCGCTTAGGGATAATTCTGGATACTTTGCTCGACAAAGAAACTCAAGGAACCACATTTCAAGCATACTAACCTTGTGCCTCGTCGAACCGCTTGTTGACGAGGTCGAGCTTCTCAACCGAACTCTTAAGCTTCCGATTCATCTCAGCTAGTTCGGCGGCATTAGCTGCCGCCGCTAACGCTGAAGCCTGCAATTACATGACAAGCACCTCGGTTAACCTATTATTCTGACGATATGGATCCTCAGCCAAGTTTTTTCAAAGCCTGCCAGAGTCTCGGGGGCTGCAATGTATAAGGATTACTAATGTCCTGACTATAAAATATACTTTTATGAAGAGAAAACATTACTTGGTTTACCTCAAAGCCTGTCAGAGGCCACCAAAAGCTTCTTTAAGTCCGTTGTTAACGGACCGAATGCTTTGCAAAACCGTGCCCATCAGGGCACGGTGTTCCGCCACTATGGAGGAGCTGTTCACAGCCTCCTCCATCTTGTCCGTCCACTCTACCACGGCCCGGCCCCGGTGTTCGGCACCGGTGGTGGGTCCCCCATTCCCCCTTCGATGGGGGGCTGCTGGGACGCTTCGAAGGCCGTGAAGGCTCCGGAATTGTCCTCTGAGAGGGCTCGGCTTGCCCGAGCTCTCTTTCCCGATCTTCGGCGACGAAAGTGTTAGCTTCAGCCATGTTGATGTCGCCATCGCCCCCCTGTGTTTGGCACGGGTGGATTCCTTTGGGACAGCACCTCCCCGGTCTCCCCGATGACCGGGGGAGGCGCAGAATGTGATGCGCCCCCGCTCGCTACCAGATCGGTTGGCAGAGAAGTGCCCTCCAAGATCTGATCGATGGGGAGGTCTTGTGGTGGGCTACAGCACGAGGAAGTATACACTTTTTAGCAAACAGGTTGGTTAGACCGGCACCCGGATAGTCATCAGAATCTCACCTCTCAATGCGGGGCTTGACCCTGGAAACCTTCTCCGGGGTCTTCTCGGATACTATGGACTCCTCGTTGGAGTCCAAGCTATCATCAAGCAGGGCCAGTTTACCCCTGCTCCTCTTCTTCGGGGCTGGGGAGGGATTCTCCCCTTCGGCTTCAGCTGACACCGCTCTCTTCCTGGTGCGGGAGTAGTTACTTTATTCCTCCTCATCTTCTTCCTGCTCCCCCTCATGTGCGGAGGAGACGTGGGGGTCCCCGGACTTGGTGTCCAGAAGGACTCATGGGCGGAGACCCTCGCTGGCCTCCCTTGCGGGGTTCACATTCTTCTTCTCCTTCTTCTCTGGCACCCGGTAAGGCGCCATGGTCAGAACCTCCTCTAGCTAAGCCGACTTTAGGTGTTCGGGCAGTAGGGCCAGACTGCTTATCTTCACGGGCCTCTTGAGCTAGCCCTGTAGAAGCAAGGTAAAGGGGTCAGGGACCATAGCAGGAACACAAGCATCCGAATATGAAGCGGAAAATTCTACATTACCTCCTTGGGGGGATTCTTGTCGTCGATGCCGATGTCCTCCTTCTTGGCCGGCCACGTCTTCTGTGGCTTGAGCAACACTTTCCACAGCTTCTCGCGGGTGGTGCCATAGAGGTGCTGCACGGTGCTGGGGTCTTCGGGCTTCCACGTCCACATGGGGGTGGCCCGATGTTGGCAAGGCAGGAGATTGTGGTGGAGCATGATCTGGACCACGTTGGTCAAAGTAGCCCCCGCCTTTATCAAGTTTGAGACGCATTTTTGCAGCGCCTCCACCTCAGTAGTAGACCCCCAGTCGAGGCCTTTCTTGGTCCACGAGGTTAACCTCGCGGGGGGTCCGGATCTGAATTCCGGAGCAGCTACCCAGGTCGCATCACGGGGTTCTGTAATATAGAACCACTCCTTTTGCCAGATCTTGACTGTGTCTATAAACATGCCCTCCGGCCACCCGAGACGGGTGAGTCTGCTCCCCATGGCGCTCCCGCAGTCTGCATGCTGGCCGTTAACGATCTTTGGCTTGACGTTGAACATCTTCAGCCAGAGGCCGAAGTGTGGCTGAACCCGAAGAAAGGTTTCGCAAATGATGATGCAGGTTGATATGTGGAGGAAGGAGTTGGGAGCCAGGTCGTGGAAGTCGAGCCCGTAGTAGAACATGAGTCCCCGAATAAACGGTTGGAGGGGGGAGCCCAGTCCCCGGAAAAAATGGGGAATGAACACCACCTACTCACCGGCGCGTGGCGTCGGCACGACTTGACCCTCCTCGGGGGCTCGGTGAGCAATGTTGGATGAGAGGTAGCCCGCTCGCTTCAGGTCCTCGATGTCCCTGTTGGTGATGCACGAGGCCTCCCATTTGCCCTTCGCTCCAGATCCGGCCATCGCTGAGCTTGAGGGGGGGGGGGTCCTTGAGGAGAGTTGGAGCGGGGCGCTTGAGCTCTATGGATTGGGAAAGGTTGTGGCGAGAGGAAGAAGAAGGCGTATGGGGATAACTGTGGCTGTTTCCTTTTTATAAGTAGTCAGGATACCAGCAGTCCTTTAAACGCGCCGTTGGCCTCGCCACTTCCCGATATACCCGAAGCGTCATGCGTGGGTGGATTTAGAGTATCATTGATTAAATCCCTTAAAGAACGGAACATGATCTCCACTTTGATGGAACATGGCGATAGAGGGGATACCTCGAGCCGCGCATCGAGTCCTCATAACGGTTCGATATTAGTGACCGGCTGTGACCCTTCACCGAAAGTTGTCAGACAAAAACACTGTTCACGTTGGAGCAGTTGGCCTTCAAGGCTAAGTAAAATTGATAGTGTGGAATCCAGATATGACCTGGCACATGGCCGAGCTGGGTCAAACATTGTTTAAAGATTTGACTAGAGGAAATCATTTTGAATACTCAGAAGAAAAAGGAACTCGACTGCAAGCCGGGGTTTGCAGTCATAGGAGTTATAGGAAGCCGGCGTTGAAGGCTAGTTCGGGGGCTACTGAGGGAGTCCTGGAATAGGGGGTCCTCGGGTGGCTGGCCTCTCTCTCATGGGCCGAACTGTTGGGTTGCATTGTGTCCGGACTAAAGACCTTTTGTGCCTTGGTGTGTGCTCCAAGTCAAGATGGAGGATCCAGCGTTCCTTTGATGTAACCGACTATATGTAAACCCTAGTACCCCTGGTGTCTATATAAATCTGAGGGTTTAGTTCGTAGAGGCTAGAAGAACAATTCCCATCCGACTAGTTAGGGTTAGTTTGTGTGATCTCGTGCAAGATCTACTCTGTAACCCCCTTATACACAAGCAATATGATCAAGTAGGACGTAGGGTTTTACCTCTTAGAGAGGGCCCGAACCTGGGTAAATATCATGTCCCATGTCTACTGTTCCACATCGATCCCAGATCCACAGTTCGGGACCCCCTGCCCGAGATCCGCCGGTTTTGACACAAACAACCGCCTAGTTCAAATTAGTGAGGGTACTTTCGTAACTTACCCCACATTTCGGACAAGCGCGTCCCTAATCCATGGTTCCCCCCTCCCACCCCCCCATTCGTACACCGAGGCCACAAAAACCCGTGAAGCCCCACACCCTCCTCCGTCCGCCACCCACTCGGAGGATCTTCCTCGATGACATCGTCCACCGCAACAGCTCGACGTCCCTCATTGACCGCACTGGATGAGGATCCGTCGTTGAGCTCATTGTCCTGCCGGTTCAGCCACCCTGTCCTCCACCTCCAAGGAGCTGCCTCGATGTTCGCCTCATCTGTAACGCCACCTCCATTCCCACAGCGCCGTCTTCACCTGCACCACCGGAAGAGCAACAGTGTCGGAATTGGGGTTCCGCGGGCTCAAACAAGGTTCAAACTCTGGGGCGTGTACAAAGGATTTCGCTTCACGATGACGCTCTACTCGCCACCCACACGGCCTTAGCTCACCGAGTACGCGCAAGTGGGGAGAAGGAATGGACACGGAGGTTTACCCACGTTCTGGCCACCTTGCGGTGTAAAACTCTCACTGGTGCAGAGACATGCTATACAAACGATTTTTACCCTCTTTCCGCGACGGAGTTTTAAACCGTCGCCAAGTGAGTGTGTGCGATAGGGGGGTCCTTCCCACATGACCCAGAAACCATCGGGGATAGGCGCTCCGGCCACACCGGCGGGGGCAAAATGAAATCGTGTGCGATCGGGTGAGGCATCGAAGTCCAATCGTTTCTCTTTGTATGTACATCCCACACAGTGAATCCCAGAAAAGGGTTTCCGTTCGTATGTATATCACACATAGTTTTTTGTGTGGAAACGTTTGTGCAAGGTGGCCTAACGCAAACAGTTCTCTGCTGGAAGCCGTGTGTGATTGTTAGTTGATCCAACACGCCTACTTTCTACAAACCGTGTGGGTTCTTTGAGTTCATCGCCCACGGTGTTGTCTGAGTAACTGTCTGCAATAGAAAACCCCAATAAGCAGGGTAATTAGCCTATTATTTGATAATCCATCTAGTAATCAAATTGACATTTCTTATAAAACACACCATATATTTCATATCCGTATAACGGCAACCAGGATTTCATAATCGAATTACACCAGATAGCTTCAACACTCAGTTACACCAAAGAGGGATATAGCTAGCTACGCCATTACACAACAGCACCAAGTTTCACATGCAACATCGAAAACCTTTGGAAAAGTAGCATCATACACGGTAAATAGACAGATGAATATCATGTGGGAAACTACAGAAGCGGAAGGCGAATATTGAGCCTTCAGTGATGTTGAATGTCCTTGCAACTTTAGGCTAGTGGCTATGGATAATTGCCTGCCCAACCTTCGTCCTCTTCAGGAAGACTTCAATATTGTACCGTGGGTGTTGAATGAATACATTCCTCGCCTCTTGACCATGCAGGTAGTTTGAGAGGTAATCATCGGTGAACTGCTTTGAAAAGTACTAAAAACAAAGATATGCATAAATAGCTGTTATAAATTTTGAAATGGCGCAAGGGGTAAAAACAAGGTAAAAGAGTTAGTACCATCCTATAGTTGACTGATGTCTTCTTCATTGTGCAAACAAAGATCTTGCTATTATTCGTCGCAAGTTTCTTTATCCTAACAATCTTTCTGAGTTTCTTGACTTGACTAATATTCATGGACATCTCATTTCCCCATATGCAAAATGGGTCGAACAGTGGGTCTAAGCCTTTGATAGCAGGACCTACATGTGCAAGACCAAATTGTAAGAAACCTAAATATTAGAATGATTCCTGCAACTGCAGGATAATGTGCTATTAGCGAAAGGATCATGCATGAGCAAACCTTGATGGTAAACTGCAGTGTCTCCCATTGTTTCCCTGCAACACATATAAGGAAGATCTTGATCAGGTTAACTGAGAGTTGCCGTACTATCAGTAGAATATGTATTGAGTACAGCCAAATTCAATTTATTTTTCACATGCATAACAATACAAAATTGTACCCACAACAAATGATAATCAAATTGCAGAATTGAACCAAATAGTTAACTGGACAGCAGACCAAATGAACCAAAATAGTTAACTGAGCACAACATTGCAGAATAGAACATATACTAGAAGATAAGATAGTTAACAAAACCAAGAATGCTTGAGAACAGTACTACAAAATGTAGCAATTGTTGGACCAGACTGTTAACTGAACATTACATTTCAGAATATCAGATTGCATATTAACATTACAGAGGACAAATAACTAGAAGGCACTGGCGGTGGCCTCCAGAAAACAGCACGAACTGTATTTTAAAGTAGACAACCGCGTGGCGGTGTCGACGGTGACCTCGAAGACGAGGTGCTCCTCCAAGATCTGGCGGTCGGCACGCATGGAAGCTATAGCAACCTCGTCCGCACGTGCGGCTGTGATTTGCTTCTCCGCTGCCAGATGCTACTGAGCTCCACGTTATACTGGGTGCAAAATGGCTGTGGGCGGCGCTTAATTGGACGACGGGGCCAGTGATTTTGGCGGATGGTGTCGCGCCGTCGGTCGGGGCATGTGGGACGGGGAAGGAGGAGGATGGTGTGGGTGGGGTGTAGATTACCTGACCATATCGACGAGGCCGCGCAGCAATAAGAAGGGTCGCCGGCGAGGAGGCATCGCTGCAAGAAGAAGGGTCGCCGGCGAGGAGGCGGCACTGCAAGAAGAAGGGTTGCCAGTGAGGAGGCGGTGCTGCCAGTAAGCAGCAGTGAAGGTTTGAACTTCGAAAGCAAGGAGGAACAGTGGAAATGTGGCTTTTGGTGGGGTGGGGGCGGGGAGATAGATAATTCCGCGGTGGCAGAAAAATTTCGCTCGGTGCCGTGAGAAACTGGCATGCAAGTGTGGTTCAAGCGTGGGCAGTGGACTGTAGACGATGAAGCTTCCTGCGTAAGCCAGACAAGACAGTGCGCCAAGATATTTTATATCGCATCCCACACGATTCTTGCTAGTAAACTGTTTGTGGTATACCTGATTTTTTTCATTCTGATTTGAAAGACAAAATGGTGTTACGGAGGGAAAGGATGGTGTTTGAATTGCTAGAACATTTATCTACAGTGAACATGCAACTATATGAGTGTCGTGTTAAAATTTGGAATTATTCCCAGTTCGTTTGGCATTTTTATGCATTAATTGAGTTTCTAGGCATTTAATGTGCATAATTCAAATTTGAACTACAAGCACATGCTACAGTGCACCAAGGTTGGTTGAAAAATCACATGTGTGTCCTTGGGTGAATTTCTAGGTCCCATGCAAGAAATGGGAATGAAATTCAAACATCTGGGCATCGTGGCTCGGCTGGTAATATTGAGAAACTTGGTTTTTAAAATTCCTGTAAGTTCAAACTCGCCTGAAAATCATGAAACCTTGCATGGTGTCATTTCATGGCACCAACATGTTGTGGTAAAAAAATTGGCCGAATTGGGACAAGTTTTGGTATAAGCTTCTTGCAAACCGGAGCTTCTCTGAAGAAGACTCGTGGTTCCGAGAGGGAACGTGCCACCTTTGTGTGCGAAACGATATACACTGCCTCCCCCCTTGATTTTTTACAGAGGCAACATGGAACTATATGAGTGTCGTGTTAAAATTTGGAATTTTTCCAGGTTTGTTTGGCCTTTTTTATACATTAATTGAGTTTCTGGGCATTTAATGTGCATAATTCAAATTTGAACTACAAGCGCATGCTCTAGTGCACCAAAGTTGGTTAAAAAATCACATGTGTGTCCTTGGGTGAATTTCTAGGTCCCATGCAAGAAATGGGAATGAAATTCAAACATCTGGGCGTCGTGGCTCGGCCGGAAATATTGAGAAACTTGGTTTTTTAACTCCTGTAAATCCAAAACACGCCTGAAAATCATGAAACTTGGCATGGTGTCATGACATGGCACCAACATGCTGTGGTAAAAAAATTGGCGGAATTGGGACAAGTTTTGGTATAAGCTTCTTGCAAACTGGAGCTTCTCTCAAGAAGACTCGTGGTGCCGAGAGGGAACGTGCCACCTTTGTGTGCGAAACGATATACGCTGCCTCCCCCCCCTTGATTTTTTACAGAGGCAACATGGAACTATATGAGTGTCGTGTTAAAATTTGGAATTATTTCGGGTTCGTTTGGCCTTTTTTATACATTAATTGAGTTTCTGGGCATTTAATGTGCATAATTCAAATTTGAACTACAAGCACATGCTCTAGTGCACCAAAGTTGGTTGAAAAATCACATGTGTGTCCTTGGGTGAATTTCTAGGTCCCATGCAAGAAATAGGAATGAAATTCAAACATCTGGGCGTCGTGGCTCGGCCGGAAATATTGAGAAACTTGGTTTTTTAACTCCTGTAAATCCAAAACACGTCTGAAAATCATGAAACTTGGCATGGTGTCATGACATGGCACCAACATGCTGTGGTAATTTTTTTGGCTAAATTGGGACAAGCTTTGGTATAAGCTTCTTGCAAACCAGAGCTTCTCTCAAGAATGCTCGTGGTTCCGAGAGGGAATGTGTCACCTCCGTGTGCGAAACGACATACACTGCCTTCTCCTGCCTTGATTTTTTTACACGGGAAGCTTAGACCAAATAGGAGTTTCGTGCTAAATTTTGGAATTATTCCGGGTTTGTTTGGCCTTTTTATACATTAATTGAATTTCCAAGCATTTAATGCACATAATTCAAATTTGAACTACAAGCACATGCTCCAGTGCGCCAAAATTAGTTGAAAAATCATTTATGTGTACTTGGGCGAATTTCTATGTCCCATGCAAGAAATGGGAATGGAATTCAAACATCTCGGCGTCTTGGCTCGGCCAAAAACATCGAGAAACTTGGTTTTAAAATTCCCGTAAATCCAAAACTCGCCTGAAAATCATGAAACTTGGCATGGTGTCATGGCATGGCACCAACATGATGTGGTAAATTTTTTGTCTGATTTGCGAAGGCGCACACATTAACAATCAACAAAGTCATTTTGGAACAAGTGTTGTCACGTTACAATCGGAAACACAAGTATTATTGAAACCATGGGTGTTCTACTTACCATTTACGTGCCGCCACGGGTCCCTTTTTTTATTGGCTAGGAGGTGCCGTGCGGGGTAGCTATTTGAGTATGGAAGGTGTGCGATCAGACCCCTGCGCGTGCTCATCGGGAGAAGAGCCCTTTGACCTCTATCCGCTACCCACCTCTCTCCCAACGTCTCCATTAATGGTGCCCGAGCCCCTGTTTAATGGCGTGGCTATGTCTCACTCGACTGAGATTTAAGAGAGAAAAAAGAAAATCTGAAAAGAAAGTTTTGCACGGATCTTGATGTAAGATCCGACGGACCTATATAGCATCAACTGCGACTTATAGCAAGATTGATGAATATAAGGACGATGACAGTGGATAATAATTGTCTTACATATTTAGGAAGATAATTAAAAAAGCCACATGCGGCAACGCCCGAAATACACAAGGGCAAAAGAAGAAGGAAGACGCAGACAACGATCTGGCTCGCTGATCTCTTGATGTGTTGCTACAGGCCGCGGAGACTAGTTCTCGCGGTGAGCGGCGATGAGCTCTTTCATGTCCTCAAGACACTACTTGAGAGCTTCCACGGATTCCTCCACCAGCCTTTGGCGCTCGATGCGGAGAATGGCATTCTCGTCCATAAGTTTCTTGACGATGATGCCGGTCCTCTTCAACAAGGCAGTGGTAACCTCATGCTGCTTCGTCGTTCCAGCGATCTTCGCCCTCAGCAGGTCACACTCGGTGCGGAGCTTAACCTTGTCCTCCCCTAGTCCCCGGATGATGCTGGTAGCATTTTCAAACGAGGCATTCATTTCATCCTGCAGCTTCATCCAGTCGAAGATCCGACCCATCAGGTCATCGAGCATAGCGCGCATGCGCCTGTGAGAGTCCTTGCCTGCCCACGAGACATTTTCCCAGGCCGCCGCGGCGCGGGAGGACATCTCTGCTGCATTCACGGTGCAGCGGGACATCTCTGGTGCTTCCGCGGTGCGGCCGGACCAGTCCGCTGCATCGGCGGCGCGGCGGGACCTCTGTGCTGCTTCGGCGGCGCGGCGGGACCTCTGTGCTGCTATGGCCGTGCGGCGGGACATGTCGGCTGCTTTTGCAGCGAGGCAGGACATCTCTCGTGCTTCCGCTTCCATGCTCGCCTCTTCCTGGTAGTAATCTCTCGACCCAGAACTCATGCGGGCCATGGCAGATGCAAGGGAACGACGATGAATGATTTGTTTGTTTTTGTGGATGCGGAGTTGAGGAGGAATGTGCAGTCATCTTGGAGTCGGTAGTATTTATAACCGAGTACTAATACACTTCTAAGTGGGAAACCGTTTAGGTTTTGATCGGTGTGAACAGGTTTGCAATTAAATATAGTGTGGCAGTAATTTGGAATGTGACAGGACACAAGCTCCAAATTTATTGATGGTTCTATAATTTCTAAGTATGGCACTATTCCCGGACGGCATGACGTGGGCACGCGTTCTCGACCTCGTACGTGGTATTTGCAGGGTGCACCGCAATAGGCGATGTCAGCACATATCTTGTTCCATCAACCGTGCGCGCTCGTTATTACCATCGCGCACGATTCTTTTAATTAGAATGTGTGCCCGTCTAGCGCACACACGTTGATCTTTCTAACTATTTGTGTTTGTTGTGGCTAATCGAAAACAGTTCATCGGAGTGAACTGTATGCCGTATATCACACACACCTTAATCTGGCTAACCGTTTCTTTTGTGTTGCCTAATCACAAACAGTTCATCCGAGTGAACTGTATGCCGTATATCGCACACACGTTGATCTGGCTGCCTGTTTCTATTGTTCCGCCTCATCACAAACAGTTTATCCGAGTGAACTATATGCCGTATATCGCACACGCCTCCATCTGGCTGCCTGTTTCTTTTGTTCTGCCTCATCACAAACAGTTCATTGAACTGAACCGTATGCCCCGCAACGCACACGCAAATAAAATCTGAACCGTGTTTGATGTATCTGCCATCGAAAATGTTTTGCATCTTTTTTGATTGTTTTTTTACATCACCATTTGTGATTAATGCATCGCACACAGTTTCATCGAAGGGTCTCTAATTGTAGTGTCGCATTAGCAGCATCCCGCAGTAGTGCCTACTCCTGCTTTGTGGTGGATTGGCCTCACAAGGAGGTTGGGGATGCACTAGTACAGTGGATGAGCTGCCTCACGAGGGCTCCGAGGGTGAGAATGAGTCGATCCCCCTTTATGGTGAGGGCTAGCCTATATTTATAGTGGCCTTAGTCCTCTTCCCTCATAGCTTAGGCGGGAAGGGATTCCACATCGGCCAATTTTGAAAGGGGACAAGAGGTACATCTTATCTTGATGAAAGGTGGTCTTCGCCTGCAAAGCTTCTGGCCATGACGCAGTGGTGGGCTAGATGATGACATCCATCTTGCCGAGCTCGTGGTCTTGGTCTTGTTGCATCGAAACAAAAACCTTTGGGGGCTCCCTCGGGAACCCGCACCTGTCCTTGTTCCTTAGCACCGAAGAGGAAACTGTCCCCCTCTGCGCCCGCTGGCGCCCACCTGGCCTTGGTCGTCACGGCTCACGTCATCGCGAGCCTCGTGAGGCAGGGTACCTGCATAGAGATCTCCGCTCGTCGGGAGGCAGGCTCGGAGAGCTGCTCCTCGGGAGGTCTTGGCATCGTTCGCCTCGCGAGGGCCTTGCTCGCATGGTCTTGTAGCTGGGCCATACCGAGCCATCGATGGGGCCACGTGTTGGGCCGCAGGCAGGTCTAGGTACCCCCGATCCCAAAACACCGATAGTAGCCCCCGAGCCCAAGGCGTGCCCAGCCTGGCTTCGAAGTGAAGGCAAGGAGCAAAGGGCGAAACGCCACAGGCCCCAATCGCTTGCGGGCCACGCATGACGCGTGGCGCGGACGCCTCCGCTTCCCCACATCTCCTCGGCAACTGCCCAGGCTGACAAAAAGCCTGGCGCACGCTGCGGAGCCATCATTGCTCTCCTTCCTTGCGCCTTTCCTCCCTTGCTGAGATCCCCTTTCCCTCATGAGAGGTTCCTCCAGATCCAGGAGAAGCGCCGTCCTTCCTCCCATTCTCCCATTGCCAAGGATTCCTCAGATGGCGCCCGCTAGGAAATCGAAGCCTGAGGCCCAGGTCGCAGCCACCTCATCTCTTCCACCGGCGCTTGCAACCTCCTCCATTGCTAAGGAAGGGGACCTCACCCCCATGCTCCCGCTGATGGCGGGCGACACGAACGAGTGGAGCGAGACCCTGACCTGGTTCGCTCCACGGAGCAGAGCACCTTGGCAAAGACGGCCTACCCCTTCTTCCTCCATAGCGTCTACTCAGGGCTTGTCCTGCCCTTCTCGGAGTTTTTCTACGCCATCCTCAGGCACTACAAGATCCAGGTCCTCCATCTCCAGCCTAACTCCATCCTGCTCCTGTCCATCTTCGCATTCTACTGCGAGGCCTTCGTGGGCGTGAGGCCCTCAGTGGCCCTCTTCTGCCACTATTTCAGCTTGTGATTCCACGACCGGGAGCAGCGATCCGCATGCGTCTCCTTCATTGCAGTCCAGAGCGGAAATTTGCTCCTGAAGGCCGGGAAGAAGGTGGAAGGCTTTCGGCACCGCTGGGTCTTCCTGGACGTCCAAGGTTCTGATCCGCTCCTAGAGCTTTCGGTGGAGCTGCCCGAGCGGATCCCGCAGTAGGGCTCCGCGAAGCTCACCGACCCATGGGCGACGCCCGTCCTGGAGCGGATAGCCTCCGTTACGGAGGCCAAGTTGCTGACCGAGGCGATGATCGCGAAGGAATTCTTGATGCAACGCTTGGCGCCACTTCAAGCGCGCTCGAAGCCCCTGTGGGAGTACCAGGGCACGAGGGACATGGTAAGGCTACGCCCCACCGGCCTGACATGTGGAGAGCTTGAGGCGGCCTTGGTCGCTTTGCTAGGCTGCATCCTGGCAGACATCCCCGAGGCCTATGCCCCGTTATATCGCCGCGACGACAGGGAGGCTCTGGTTGCCACCATGCCCGTCTTCAACGACCTGGGGCTTGACCCAGCCGACAACCCTAATTCCCTCGTGGTGCTGTCCTCTGGCAACAGCGGTGGCGAGGAGGACACAGAAGAGACCGAGGATGATGACCTGGAGGGGGTGCCCCCTCCGTCATAGCGCGAGCTCCTCCGCAACCTTGAGGAAGACGACGATGCCGAGGATCCTCCGGCCGTGGACTCCCTGCGCTCTGTTAGGGTCCTCAGGCGGTCAGGGCCCACTCCCCGGACCACGCGAGGATCTGGCCGGGCGGCCCCAGGGAAGGGCGCGGCTACGCCCCATCCGGAGGGCTCCTCGCGCTCTAGTAGGGCGGTTGAGGAGTTGGTCCCATCTCCATCCGACTCATAGTCGAAGGACGGGGCGGCCCCCGCTGGGGCGGACATGGCTTCACCAGCCATGACCCCTCGGAGCGACCTCCTCACCTCTCCAGGTGACAACACGGCGACGGGGCCTGTCGAGGAGCACACTGCCTGCCCCCAGGACGCGGCCAAGGCCATACCGAAGGAGGGCGGGGCGCATCAGCCTCCGCCGAGAAGGAGAAGAAGAGGAAGTGGGTCGCGCCCGAGGAGTAAGTGACCTACCTTGCTTCCTGACCAAGCATAGATTGCACATGTGCTCACATCACCTCCCCTCTTGACAACCAGAAGTGGTGGTGCGGCGAAGAAGAAGAAGAAGAAGAAGATGAAGAAGGTGAGCGTTGTGCTGAAGGAGCCCTCAGTCCTGAGGACGCCCTTAGTTCTTGGTTGCAGCATGGGCGGGCGAGGGGGCGCCCAGCGTCGCCCTGGCACCGCGCTTGGGCGTTCGGGCGTTGCCTCACCCGGGCGCTCGGGCACGCTGGCCCCACCAAGCACCTCGCCCGACCGCTCGAGGGGGCAGGCCACAGAGACCGTGGTGATTTGGCCTGCGGCGCCGCTCGTCACAGCCGCGGCGCCCCCGGCCTGAGGAGAGGGGGCGGCGACCTTGACTCCTCCTGCTGCTCCGGTCCCAGCCTCGGGACAGAATGACGCGCACCCCGCGTTGCAGCCTTAGATGACCCCGTCACCTACGGCCATGGTGCTTGAATCGGCAACCTCCAGCAGCGTGGCACAGGAGCTGGCCACGAAGAGTGGCCAGGAGCTCCTGATGTGGCTTGAACTACGTCGGTATTTCCCCAAAGAGGAAGGGATGATGCAGCACATCAACGGTAGGTATTTCCCTCAGTGATGAGACCAAGGTTATCGAACCAGTAGGAGAACCACGCAACACTACGTAAACAGTACCTGCACACAAAGAACAAATACTTGCAACCCGACGTGTTAAAGGGGTTGTCAATCCCTTTCGGGTAACGGCGCCAGAATTTGGCACGTAGACGGGAGATTAATTTAGTAGATTGGATAGATAGATCTCGAATAAACGCAAAATAAAATAAAGTGCAACAAGGTATTTTTGTGTTTTTGGATTAATAGATCTGAAAATAAAAGCGAATAAAAATAGATCTCGAAGGCAAATATGATAAAGAAGAGACCCGGGGGCCATAGATTTCACTAGTGGCTTCTCTCGAGAAAAATAGCATACGGTGGGTAAACAAATTACTGTTGGGCAATTGATAGAACTTCAAATAATCATGATGATATCTAGGCAATGATCATTATATAGGCATCACGTCCAAGATTAGTAGACCAACTCCTGCCTGCATCTACTACTATTACTCCACACGTCGACCGCTATCCAGCATGCATCTAGTGTATTAAGTTCATGGAAAACGGAGTAATGCAATAAGAACGATGACATGATGTAGACAAGATCTATTCATGTAGGAATTAGACCCCATCTTGTTATCCTTAATGGCAACGATACATACGTGTCGTTTCCCCTTTTGTCACTTGGATCGAACACCGTAAGACCGAACCCATCACAAAGCACCTCTTCCCATGGCAAGAAAAATTGATCTAGTTAGCCTAACTAAACCAAAGATTCGAAGAAGAAATATGAGGCTATAAGTAATCATGCATATAAGAGATCAAAAGACTCAAATAACTTTCATGGATAAAAAGATAGATCTGATCATAAACTCAAAGTTCATCGGATCCCAACAAACACACCACAAAAAGAGTTACATCAAATAGATCTTCAAGAGACCATTGTATTGAGAATCAAAAGAGAGAGAGGAAGCCATCTAGCTACTAACTACGGACCCGTAGGTCTACAATGAACTACTCACGCATCATCGGAGAGGCACCAGTGAGGATGATGAACCCCTCCGTGATGGTGTCTAGATTGGATCTGTGGTTTCTGGAACTTGCGGTGGCTGGAATGGTTTTTCGTCGACTCCCCTAGGGTTTTTGGACGTCCAGGGTATTTATAGAGCAAAGAGGCGGTGCGGGAGGCGGCCGAGGTGGGCAGAACCCACCTGGGCGCACCTTGGCCCCCAGGCCCGCCCTGTTTGGTTGTGCTCCCCTCAGAGCCCCCCTCAGGTACTTTGTTGGCCCATCGTATGTCTTCTGGTCCAGAAAAAATCACCAAAAAGTTTTGCTGCGTTTGGACTCCGTTTGGTATTGATTTTCTGCGAAGTAAAAAACAAGCAAAAAACAGCAACTGGCACTGGGCACTATGTCAATAGGTTAGTCCCAAAAAATGATATAAAGTTGCTATAAAATGATTGTAAAACATCCAAGAATGATAATATAACAGCATGGAACAATAAAAAATTATAGATACATTGGAGACGTATCAGCTCCCTACGCCTCCAGCGGCGGTTGCCCTGCGTCCCCCAATCGTGACGGTGCCAGCCCAGGATGTTGCGGCAGTTCCTCCACTGCTGGCCCTCGATCTCATGGCCTACAATCCTATGATCAGGCGCGGGGCCTTGGCCGATGCCCGTGCTACGCTCGACCAGCTCACGGCGGACCTGCAGGACTCTGACGAGCATCTCAAGCAGGAGCGCCTAAAGCTCGCTGTGGGGTGGCGCGACTTGTCCGCGGCCAGCAATGCGACCCAGGATCGGGCTGAGGCCCTCACCGCCGAGAGTAGGAAGGAAGCCGACAAGGCGAGGGTGGAGCGGAGGTCAGCCTGAAGGCCCTCCAAGGAGAACAGGCCGTGCGTGCGCAACAGCTCCAGCAAAGGGAGGACGACCTCAAGGCTCACGAAGCGAAGCTTGTGGATCGCGACTTAATACATCTCCAACGTATCTATAATTTTTTATTGTTCCATGCTATTATATTATCTTTTTTGGATGTTTTATATGCATTGATATGCTATTTTATATTATTTTTTGGACTAACCTATTAACCTAGAGCCCAGTGCGAGTTTCTGTTTTTTCCTTGTTTTTGAGTGTTATAGAAAAGGAATATCAAACAGTGTCCAAACGGAATAAAACTTTACGATGATTTTTCTTGGACCAGAAGACATCCACGGAGCTTGGAGAGGGGGTCAAAAGTGTCCGGAGGGGCCCACAAGCCCTCAGGGCGCGCCCTAGGGGGCGCCCTTTGGCTTGTGGACACCTCGGGAGTCCCCCAACCCTAATTCTTGCTCTATAAATTTCTAAATATTCCCAAACCAATAAAAGCGTCCACCAAAATACTTTTCCACCGCCGCAAGCCTCTGTTCCCGTGAGATCCCATCTTGGGGCCTTTTCCGGCACCCTGCCGGAGGGGGATTCGATCACGGAGGGCTTCTACATCAACCTTATTGCCCTTTTGATGAAACGTGAGTAGTTTACCACAGACCTACGGGTCCATAGCTAGTAGCTAGATGGCTTCTTCTCTCTCTTTGATCTTCAATACAATGTTCTCCTCGATGTTCTTGGAGTTCTATCCGATGTAATACTCTTTTGCGGTGTGTTTGTCGAGATCCGATGAATTGTGGATTTATGACCAGATTATCTATGACTATTATTTGAGGCTTTTCTGAACTCTTTTATGCATGATTAAATATCTTTGTATTTCTCTTCGAATTATCTGTTTGGTTTGGCCAACTAGATTGGTTCTTCTTGCAATGGGAGAGGTGCTTAGTTTTGGGTTCAATCTTGCGGTGTCCTCACCCAGTGACAAAGTAGGCGTAGCTAGGCATGTATTGTATTGTTGCCATCAAGGGTGAAAAGATGGGGTTTTCATCATATTGCTTGAGTTGATCCCTCTACATCATGTCATCTTACTTAAGGCGTTACTCCGTTCTAATGAACTTAGTACTCTAGATGCATGCTGGATAGCGGGCGATGTGTGGAGTAATAGTAGTAGATGCAGGCAGGAGTCGGTCTACTTGACACGAACGTGATGCCTATATTCATAATCATTGCCTTGGATATCATCATAACTTTGTGCTTTTCTATCAATTGCTCGACAGTAATTTGTTAACCCACCGTATGTTTTCTTTCAAGAGAGAAGCCTCTAGTGAAACCTATGGCCCCCGGGTCTATTTTCCATCATATATTTTCAGATCTATAAATCAAAAAACCCAAAAATACCTTGCTGCAATTTATTTGTTTTTACTTTGTTTTACGTTTTAGTAATCTTTTATATCTTTCTCTATCAGATCTCATCCTTGCAAGTAACCGTGAAGGGATTGACAACCCCTTTATCGCATTGGCTGCAAGTGTTTGATTGTTTGTGTAGGTGCATAGATTGGAGACTTGCTTGTACCTCCTACTGGATTGATACCTTGGTTCTCAAACTGAGGGAAATACTTATCTCTACTTTGCTGCATCACCCTTTCCTCTTCAGGGAAAAAACCAACGCAAGCTCAAGAAGTAGCAGGAACAATTTCTGGCACCGTTACCGATGAGGTTCTACATCAAGCCTACCAAGTACCCACCATAAACTCTCATCTCTTGCATTACATTATTTTCCATTTGCCTCTCGTTTTCCTCTCCCCCACTTCTAAAACATTTTCAGAAAATCACAAAAATATTTGCCTTTTTATTCGCCCTTCTTCCGTTCGTCTTTTCGTTTGCTTTTTGGTTGCTCGTGTGCTAGATTGCTTGTTTGCCCGTATGGCTCAACCCAAAAGCTTTGATCCTTATTATAGGAAGTTGGAAGAGGTTAAAAATAATGTTAAAAGCTTCATGTCTTTGCAATGTGAGCATAACAGTTTCTTATGAAATGAGCTTAAAGAACAAAAAACTATGATGGAGTATATTAATAAAGAGCTTGATGATGCTACTAAGGAATTTTATGGTCTTAAATCTTAGTTTGCTCATCTTGAAAATTTAGTAGGCCAAATTTTCGATAAACAAACTACTTTGGTAAATAAGATGGCCACTAAACTAGAATCTTTAAATAATGATGAAGATCTTAAAGTGCTTGATGTGACTCCTATTGAATCCTTGTTTGGTAATATAAATCTGGATAAAGATGGGACTGGAGATGAGTAGACTTTAGCTAGAAGGCATCCCAACTCCCAATGATTCGGAGTTTAAAGATCTTAATGAAAAAATTGATAAAAGTGGGATTGGAGAGGTTAAAACTTTAAGTAGCAATGAACCCACTCTTTTGGATTTCAAGGACTTTAATTATGATAATTGTTCTTTGATAGATTGTATTTCCTTGTTTTAATCCATGTTGAATTCTCCTCACGCATATAATCATAATAAAGCTTTTACTAAACATATCGTTGATGCTATGATGAAATCTTTTGAAGAAAAAGTTGAGTTGGAAGTTTTGATCCCTAGAAAGCTTTATGATGAGTGGGAACCTACTATTAAGATTAAAATTAAAGATTATGAGTGCCATGCTTTGTGTGATTTGGGTGCTAGCATTTCCACGATTCCAAAAACTCTATGTGATGTGCTAGGTTTCCGTGAATTTGATGATTGTCCTTTGAATTTGCATCTAGCGGATTCCACTATTAAGAAACCTATGGGAAGGATTAATGATATTATTATTATTGTAAATATTAATTATGTGCCCGTAGATTTTATTGTGCTTGATATAGATTGCAATCCTACATGTCCTATTATTCTTGGTAGACCTTTCCTTAGAACGATTAGTGCAATTATTGATATGAATGAAGCAAACATTAGATTATAATTTCCATTAAGGAAGGGCATGGAAAACGTCCCAAGGAAGAAAATTAAGTTTCCATATGAATCTATTATGAGGGCTACTTATGGATTTAGTACCAAAGATGACAATACCTAGATCTGTTGCAATATGCCTAGCTAGGGGCGTTAAACAATAGCGCTTGTAGGGAGGCAGCCCAATTTTATTTTTATGTTTTTGTTTTTGGTTCTGTTTTTCAATAAACACACATTATTACCTCTGTATTAATTGTGTTTTCGTGTTTCATTTCATGTTTGAGCCAAGTGAAACCTTTGGGACACTTTGGTATATCGTTTGATTTGATCTTGCTGAAAAACAGAAACTTTTGCACTTGCCAGAATTTAGAAAAATCACAGAAACGTGCTTTTGACCTGAAGTTTTTACAGAAGATTGATATATGAATTGTCTCTGTTGTACTAAGTTTTCAGAATTTTTTGAGTTAGATAAATATACGAAATTTCCAGATTACTACAGACTATTCTGTTTTTGACAGATTCTGTTTTCTATGTGTTGTTTGTTTATTTTGATGAATCTATGGGTAGTATCGGGGGGTATGAACCATGGAGAAGTTGGAATATAGTAGATATTACACCAATATAAATAAAGAATGAGTTCACAACAGTACCTAAGGTGGTGATTTTTTTTATACTAATGGATCTCATGATTTTTCTGTTGAGTTTTCTGTTGTGAAGTTTTCAAGTTTTGGGTAAAGATTTGATGGACGATGGAATAAGGAGTGGCAAGAGCCTAAGCATGGGGATGCCCAAGGAACCCCAAGGTAATATTCAGGGACAACCAAGCATCTAAGCTTGGGGATGCCCCGGATGGCATCCCCTCTTTCGTCTTCGATCCATCAGTAAATTTACTTGAGGCTATATTTTTTCACCACATGATATGCGTTTTGCTTGGAGCGTCTTGTATGATATGAGTCTTTGCTTTTTAGTTTGCCACAATCATCCTTTTTGTACACATATTTTGAGAGGGACATGCATGAATCGTGAATTTATTAGAATACTCTATGTGCTTCACTTATATCTTTTGAGCTAGGCAATTTGCTCTAGTGCTTCACTTATATCTTTTTAGAGCACGGCGGTGGCTTTATTTTATAGAAATTGTTGAACTCTCATGCTTCACTTATATTATTTTGAGAGTCTTAAACAACATGGTAATTTGCGTAGGTTATGAATTTAGTCCTAATATTATGGGCATCCAAGAGGGATATAATAAAAAAAATCATATAAAGAGCATTGAATAGATGAGAAGTTTGATTCCTTGCATTTGTTTTGAGATATAAAGATGGTGATATTAGAGTCATGCTAGTGAGTAATTGTGGATTGGTAGAAAAACTTGTGTTAAAGTTTGTGATTCCCGTAGCGTGCACGTATGGTGAACCGTTATGTGATGAAGTCAGAGCATGATTTATTTTTTGATTGTCTTCCTTATGAGTTGCGGTCGGGGACGAGCGATGGTCTTTTCCTACCAATCTATCCCCCTAGGAGCATGCGTGTAGTACTTTGTTTCGATAGCTAATAAATTTTTGCAATAAGTATGTAAGTTCTTTATGACTAATGTTGAGTCCATGGATTATACGCATTCTCACCCTTCCACCTTTCCTAGCCTCTCTAGTACCGCGCAATTCTCGCCGGTGCATTAAACCCACGATATACCTTCCTCAAAACAGCCACCATACCTACCTATTATGGCATTTCCATAGCCATTCCGAGATATATTGCCATGCAACTTTCACCGTTCCGTTTATTATGACACGCACCATCATTGTCATATTGCTTTGCATGATCATGTAGTTGGCATAGTATTTGTGGCAAAGCCACCGTTCATATTTTTTATACATGTCACTCTTGATCATTGCACATCCCGGTACACCGCTGGAGGCATTCATATAGAGTCATATTTTGTTCTAGTATCGAGTTGTAATTCTTGAGCTATAAGTAAATAAAAGTGTGATGATTATCATTATTAGATCATTGTCCCATGTGAGGAAAGGATGATGGAGGCTATGATTCTCCCACAAGTCGGGATGAGACTCCAGACAAAAAAAAAGAGAGAGAAAAAAAATATAAAAAGAGGCCAAAGAGCCCAAAATAAAATAAATGAGAGAAAAGAGAGAAGAGACAATGTTACTTTCCTTTTTCCACACTTGTGCTCCAAAGTAGCACCATGATCTTCATGATAGAGAGTCTCCAATTTTGTCACTTTCATATACTAGTGGGAATTTTTCATTATAGAACTTGGCTTGTATATTCCAATAATGGGCTTCCTCAAATTGCCCTAGGTCTTCGTGAACAAGCAAGTTGGAATGTTGGATGCACACCCACTTAGTTTCTTTTTGAGCTTTCATACACTTATAGCTCTAGTGCACCCGTTGCATGGCAATCCCTACTCACTCACATTGATATCTATTGATGGGCATCTCCATAGCCCGTTAATACGCCTAGTTGATGTGAGACTTTCTCCTTCTTTTTGTCTTCTCCACAACCACCATATTCTATTCCACCTGTAGTGCTATATCCATGGCTCACGCTCATGTATTGCGTGAAAGTTGAAAAAGTTTGAGAACACCAAAAGTATGAAACAATTGCTTGGCTTGTCATCGGGGTTGTGCATGATAAAATACTTTGTGTGATGAAGATGGAGCATAGCCAGACTATATGATTTTGTAGGGATAACTTTCTTTTGCCATGTTATTTTGAGAATACACGAGTGCTTTATTAGTATGCTTGAAGTATTATTGTTTTTATGTCAATATTAAACTTTTGTTTTGAATTTATGGATCTGAATATTCATGCCACAATAAAGAAGACTACATGGATAAATATGTTAGGTAGCATTCCACATCAAAAAATTGTTTTTATCATTTACCAACTCGAGGACGAGTAGGAATTAAGCATGGGGATGCTTGATACGTCTCCAACGTATCTATAATTTTTGATTGTTCCATGCTATTATATTATTTGTTTTGGATGTTTTATATGCATTAATGTGCTATTTTATATTATTTTTGGGACTAACCTATTAACCTAGAGCCTAGTGCCAGTTTCTCGTTTTTTCCTTGTTTTTGAGTTTTACAGAAAAGGAATATCAAACGGAGTCCAAACGGAATAAAACTTTACGATGATTTTTCTTGGACCAGAAGACATCCATGGAGCTTGGAGAGGGGGTCAGAAGAGTCCCGAGGGGCTCACAAGCCCTTAGGGAGTGCCCTAGGGGGGGCGCCCCTGGCTTGTGGACACCTCGGGAGTCCCCCAACCCTAATTCTTGCTCTATAAATTTCCAAATATTCCCAAACCAACAGAAGCGTCCACCAAAATATTTTTCCACCGCCGCAAGCCTCTGTTCCATTGAGATCCCATCTTGGGGCCTTTTTCGGCACCCTGCCGGAGGGGGATTCGATCACGGAGGGCTTCTACATCAACCTTATTGCCCTTCCGATGAAGGATGAGTAGTTTACCACAGACCTACGGGTCCATAGCTAGTAGTTAGATGGCTTCTTCTCTCTCTTTGATCTTCAATACAATGTTCTCCTCGATGTTCTTGGAGTTCCATCCGATGTAATACTCTTTTGTGGTGTGTTTGTCGAGATATGATGAATTGTGGATTTATGATCAGATTATCTATGAATACTATTTGAGTCTTTTCTGAACTCTTTTATGCATGATTAAATATCTTTGTATTTCTCTTTGAATTATCGGTTTGGTTTGGCCAACTAGATTTGTTCTTCTTGCAATGGGAGAGGTGCTTAGTTTTGGGTTCAATCTTGCGGTGTCCTCACCAAGTGACAAAGTAGGGGTAGCGAGGCACGTACTGTATTGTTGCCATAAAGGGTAAAAAGATGGGGTTTTCATCATATTGCTTGAGTTTATCCCTCTACATCATGTCATCTTACTTAAGGCGTTACTCCGTTCTTATGAACTTAATACTCTAGATGCATGCTGGATAGCGGTCGATGTGTGGAGTAATAGTAGTAGCTGCAGGCAGGAGTCGGTCTACTTGACATGGACGAGATGCCTATATTCATAATCATTGCCTTGGATATCGTCATAACTTTGCGCTTTTCTATCAATTGCTCGACAGTAATTTGTTCACCCACCGTATGTTTTCTTTCAAGAGAGAAGCCTCTAGTGAAACCTATGGCCCCCGGGTCTATTTTCCATCATATATTTTGAGATCTATAAACCAAAAAACCCAAAAATACCTTGCTGCAATTTATTTGTTTTTACTTTGTTTTACGTTATTGTAATCTTTTATATCTATCTCTATCAGATCTCATCCTTGCAAGTAACCGTGAAGGGATTGACAACCCCTTTATCGCATTGGGTGCAAGTGTTTGATTGTTTGTGCAGGTGCATAGATTGGAGACTTGCTTGTACCTCCTACTGGATTGATACCTTGGTTCTCAAACTAAGGGAAATACTTATCTCTACTTTGCTGCATCACCCTTTTCTCTTCAAGGAAAAACCAATGCAAGCTCAAGATGTAGCACTACTCCACGCTGTCGAAGGTGACCGTTGATCAAGCCGCGGAGCGCGATCTCCTAGCCAAGCTGAAGGAGGAGGTGGTTGAAGCCCAGACGTCCCATGCCAAGAACGTCTCCGAGGCGACGGCCCGTCTAGACGCCAGGGAGAAGACCCTTGCCACCGCCGAAGGAAAGGCGGCCGCAGAGCACGACGCCTTCCCCTCCCTCGAGCTCAGGGCTTGCCAGGTGCTGCAGTCCATCTGCAGGGGAGGATTCAAGGAACCGCTCACAACCCTTGAGGGTGGCTATGCGGGGCTCTTCTCCAAGCTTGCCGAGGAGCTCGAAGGCGCCGCCGCCAAGGTGGACTCCATCCTGGAGGATGAGTGCCACTCCCTCTTCTCCGTGGCAGCAACACGCGTCTTCGGCCACCTTTACCTCCACAATCCCGGCTTCAATTTCGATGCGGTGATTGGCCCGGTTGCTCTTGAGTCCCGCGCCACTGCGGCGGCAGCCGTGAAGGGCCATGTGGACACACTGCTGAAGAAGTTCACCTGCACCCCTGACGCCGAGCCCTCGGCAGCTGAGGCAAGCGGCGACGACGGAGACGACGACGGCGATAGCGATGTTGAGGATGAGCCCGCCGCGGCCGAGGCAAGTGGCAGTGACAGCCATGGCAACGATGATCCCTCCTCCTAGAATTTATCCTGGGACACTTATCATGCCTCGTGGAGGCGTAAGACTCTGTTTGAAATTGCAACATATTTGGTTCCTGTAATAACTGTTTGAACTCCGTGATTTCCTTTTCGTGTTTGGTTTCCTTCTTGTTTGCCTTTGTGCCCTGCGTCGGCAGGGCCCAGCCCCACGCATACCTCGACCGCTCTTGGGATGTCTGGTCGTGATGCCAGGACGAAATCAAGGGCGAGGGACTACGTGACTAGTGAGGCCCCTGAGTCACGAAGCTCAGGGGTCCCCCTTGACGTGCGAGCGGCCCTCATGAAGGAAACATGGGAGGCGGTGAGGTTAAGCCGGAGCCCTTCATACCTTTCCTTGTCAGTCTTCTCCTGGGAGGGACGCGAGAAGACCAGGTACCAGGGACCTGGTGAGGTGGCGTGCGCCAGGCCTGGCCTGAGCGTAGGCACCATGTCTAGCCCCCTCGCGCGTGCATCCCTGGGGAATGCTGCGTGACAGGGCCGTGTGAAGACCCAAGAGGCCATCCTGAGGTTGGTGCAACCCCTAGGGCACCCTCAGTTGTTTATCCACCAGTGCGGAGCATGGGGCTTCCACTTGGGCGTGGGCATAGTCGGTGTTCGACCATTTCGTCCGCCAGCGCGGAGCATGGGGCTTCCACTGGGCGTGGGTAGGGAGCTCTGTGCTAGAGTCTCTGGGCATGTACAACCCTATTTCATTCGTACATGTGACTGGCACAGCAAGACTTCGAGGAGGTGTATGTGGGCACTCGTGAGCCAGCATGGGACTCAGGAGGCCCTACCTCAAGGTGGGTTGCGCCTGCATCTTCTGGCACAGAGCGCACTTACAAAACCTGTGTGATGGGGGTGACCTACGCTGAGTGAACCTCCGGAGGTCATTGCATGAGAAGGCTGAACACCAAGGACCCATAGGAGGTGACGTGAATGGGACCGACCCGCCAAAGAGAGCTCGGTCGCTTGGGTTTATTGACGCTGCATGGACGGACCCGAGCACAGACGCCATGTCTAGTCTTCTCATGCAACAATCCCGAGGAAGGACATCCGACGCGCGGCTCCCGCGACGACGAAGTGCCAGACTGCGGTTGTACGAGCTGGGTTGCACGCCCTGACTCACCCACTCGTGATTAGCTCATACGAGGACAAGGCACCAAGGACCTCGGGAGGTGACGTGCATGCGAGCTGGCCCGCGAGACAGAGCTCGATCGCTTGGATTTATCAGTGCTACAGGGACGAACCCGAGCACAAATGCCATGTCAGCCCTTAATCATGAGGCGGTCGAGGGTGGGGTTGTGAGGGTGCAGCGACATTCATGGTGATGAAGCACCGGGCACGCATGTTGGGATACTAAGGAAATTTCATCGAAGGCAGAGCCAGTTCTGATACATGCGCAAAACGATACAGCTGCAGGGGCGGGCCCTGACAGCTTGAGGATAATGCTGCCCATGGGGCGCCCTCAATTGAACAAACCAAAAAGGTCACCTGGCACCGGTGTTGTAGAAGCGTCGAGGTCGATTAAGCTTGTCGGGGAGGCTCGCTCTTCACGGGCCGGATGGCTTCGGAGGCCCGGGAGGCTCGTGAGACCCGGAGTGCTCGCGAGGGTCTGGGGCCTCCTGAGACATCACCGCCAGGCATCGAGTCTCGTGAGACGCGTGTATGGCTCGCACGAGGCACTGGTACATAGCACCCACATTCACCAGGCCAAAGGGCATGCGAACGTAGTTGCAGGGGTAGCCCCCACTTCGGCCGACGCGCGACGGCCAGAAGAGGCCTTGAGATGCGGCCCTGTTGAGATCCAGGATGTTCACACAGACACGCAGCCCGTCGCCCACGTTGGGGGCATCGGCTGCACTGGTGCTGGTGTGGGGCGGCGCTCGCCATGCATAGCTTGCACCTCCTGAAGCTCCTTTATCGCCTTGGTGATGAATTCTCGTGCCCTTGGCCCCTCGTGTCGTGCTCCCTGCTCGCGGGGGCAGCATCGAAGCACGCCTCCAAGTGGTGCCCGAGCACCTCCGTCATCGCACCGGTCAGGTCAGAGGCTCTCCAGACGGAAGCCCCCGAGCCCATCCTGAGGGAGGCGCCGGGCACGCCTTCCTATGCGGGAGGAAGGGGCGCCCCAACAGCAGGCGCGGAGCCTGAGGTGTCATCAGTGGGCTTCTTGGTCTCCAGACGACTCTTGGGGAGGAGCTGCTTCTTCTTCGTGGGGGTAGCCTCGGGAGGCAGGACGCCACCTTCGTTGTGAGAGTTCTCGGCTGCCGCGGCACGGTAGGCATGCTCAAGAGAATAGACCGCGTCCTTCACGTCGTAGGCGACTGTGATGACGCCGCTGCACACTGGCATTTTGAGGACGTTGTAGCCATGGTGGGTTGCCGCCATGAACTTGGCGAGGGCAGGGTATCCGAGGATGACATTGTATGGAAGGCCGATGTGGGCGACGTCGAAGTCGATGAGCTCGGTGTGGTAGTTGTCACGCTTGCCGAAGGTGACGGGGAGGCGCACCTGCCCCACACTACAGGAATCAGCTTCTTTGCCGTCTGCCATGGCAGACGGCAAAGGCATGAATGGCGGTCGGCAAAGCTCTTTGCCGACTGCTAGCTGTCGGCAAACAGTCCGGCTCAATTCCTGCCGGTAAAGGCCTTCTTTGCCGTCTGCTTCAGAGAAGCGGACGACAAAGGTTTATGCCGTCAGCCGTTTGCGGCCAGCAGACGGCAAAGAGCGTAGACGGCAGTGAGGTGAGGTGGGAGCCGTTAGGGGTTAACGGCGTGCTTTGCCGTCAGCCGGCAGACGGCAAAGAGGCTAAGGTCTTTGCCGTCTGCTGGCGGACGGCAAAGAGCCCAAATAGGAGTCACTGGGAAGCTGCCACGTGGCCTTATTTGCCGTCCGCCAGCAGACGGCAAAGACCTTAGCCTCTTTGTGAGATGGCATCCAGCTGACAAAGCTCAGTGTGCTCGTGGAGAGGACGTTTTGAGGACTCCAACATTTCAGTGAAGGCCTTTGCAGATTCCTCCATCTCCTCGTCCGAGTCCCGAGCATCGTCAAAGTCTTGCACCATGTCTTCCATCCCGGTACCATGCTCGTCGGTGCGACGACGAACCACCTCAGGTCTGGCACGTTGGGCAGACTCACCATGAAATGTCCAGACCGTGTAACCAGGCGTAAAACCAAACTTCTGCAGGTGTTTACTCATTTCAAGCTCGTCCCTCTTATTAAAGTTGTCGCACCGGACACAGGGGCACCAGCTTAATCTCTGGCCATTAGCAAATGCGGCTCTAACAAACTCTTTGGTTTTTGTTAACCATTCACCGGTCCAAACTTTCTGACTAGTGTAACCGGTGTACATCCACGCACGATCACTCATATTGACTTCCTACTAGACAGACAATAAATATATACATCATTAAGCAAACCATATCCATTAGTTAATGGAGTTTGTTAGTTCTCTTACGTCCATGCAACCTACATGCTAATAGGTAAAGATAGGTCCTAATCCCACCCAAGTATGTGTAGATTGAGTTCGTTTTCCCATGCTCTGCTCCGGATCCGACGCAAAATTTCGGCAGCACCTCCCCGCTGTTCTCCTGATACACGTCTCGGCAATAAGCAGAGAGGATGTGTACCCGGAGAACAACAGGGAGGCACTGACGAAATTCTGCATCGGATCCGGAGCAGAGCATATAGGAAAACGAACCCAATCTACACATACTCGGGCTGTCCATGGATAACGTTGGACAATTCGAAAGAATCACGATTATAAATATGCAAATGCATGCATATTTATAGATGTAACCCTTTCGAACGGGAGACACATAGTGGTTACGCATACTGATGACGGACACCTATAGCTAGCTAGTTTCATTGGCACGAAGACCGGAATAGAGCAAATGTAGGGGGGAGGAGGAGATGTCATTTGTGCTCACCAAGGAAAGCAGGGGCGGAGCTTGTCGAACGCACGGGGAGGTCGTCAAACACCACACCCTTGCAGCGATGAAACAACTGCACATTTTAAATCCACCTGATTAACACAAATATATATGATGTTTTGCATAACAAAATCAAAAAATATACGACCTAACTCATAATTCACAAATATATGACCCCGTCGGGGTCGAGGTCGGGGCAGGGTCGGGGTGTGGTGTCAGGGTGTAGGTGTCGATCGGGATGTCAGGATGTCGTATGTCGGGGTCGATCAGGGTGTCGATCAGGGTGTCGGGGTCAGGGTCAGGGTGAAATTTCATGAGAGAAGACATAAACATCAAGTGAAACAATTAACATTGTACAAAGTTGAAAACTTGCTACTACGACGAGGTAAAGTTCCTTTGCGAAATCTATAGTCTTGAAAGCGATATATAATAGCATCATCATCAACCTTTGCAAATATTTCTCGCTCAGTAATTATTTGGTCAGTAGCAACAACGATAAGCAGTACTGCAGTAGCAAATACTAACATTATAGCAAGCAGATCAAAAAATGTTCATCTACAAATTTTAACAACAACAGCAAGGCAGTAGCATTCAGTGTAGCACAATGCACATGCACATATTATCCTGTCTGTTGAGTGAGTGAGTCTGTCCTTACCAATCCGGCTCTCAGTGCGGCTGCGCTGCGGCAGACGGCGTGGCGGACAGGCAGAGTCGCGGAGACCGGCAAGGGAGGGGCCGGGCCCGAGCAGAGCCGGCGTGCAGAGCAGTAGAGCCGCAGCCGCAGAGGAGAGCCGGAGAGGGAGAGCGGCGGAGCGGGGCGCGTCAGTGGCGGAGGCGCGGACCGGCGAGCACCGAGGGGGCGCGGCGATTGGAGGAGGGGAGGGGGCGCCGGTGGTGGAAGGGGAGGGGGCCACGGTGGTGGAGGGGGGGGGGCGGATGGAGGGAGGGAGGAGGGGCGGCGGTGGAGGATTCCCCTTTTTTTTTTTTTTTCCTCTTGTTTATTTTGGTTTTCATTTCGTTTTTCTTTTGTCTTTTCTTTTCTTTCCTTTTTTTTCCTTTCCTTCGTTTTTATCCTTTTCTTGTTTTTCCTTTTTTCGTTCTTTTTCTTTTTTATTTTCTTTTTTTTTTGCCTTCTTTTTTTTTTGTCTTTCGGTTCTTTTTCTTTTCTTCTTTGTTTTTCTATTTTTCTTTTTTTCTTTTTATTTCCTTTTTTTTCTTTCTCCTTCTTTTTTTTTTTATCTTTTTTTTATTTTCTTTTTGCCTTTGGTTTCTTCTCTCTGTTTCTTTTTTTGTTTTTTTTTTTTCTTTTTTTTTTTTTTTTTTCTTTTTTTCTTGTTTTTTTCGTTTTTGTGCTGTGTGTATTTCGTGTCGGGAGCTGGTCTCGTTGTTTCGGTGGGAGGATGCCGGCTTTTGTAGGTTATGTTTTTTAGTGGGTTACTCGTTCTGGGGTGGAGGAGGTGGGGGGCGGCGGCGTTGGCGGTGGATGGAGGGGGGGGCGGTCGGCGGCCTGTGCGGGAGGGGCGGCGGCGGCGGCTCCTGCGCGGGAGGGCGGCGGCGGGGCAGCCTAGTTCGGGAGGGGGCGGCGGCGGCGGCGGCGGCGTCGCCTGCGCGCGTGCGGGAGCAAGGGAGTGGTGGAGAGGGCGGAGAAAGAGATGGAGGGCGCGCGCGGGGGGCCAAAATTAACCACCCACCCTATTGCCGCTGTTTTTTTTTCCTCTTTGCCTCTGCTGGCGGACGGCAAAGAATTCTTTGCTGCGTCTGCCAGCAGACGGCAAAGAATTCTTTGCCCGTCCGCCTGCAGACGGCAAAGATGATGCCGTTAGACGGCCCCCGCCGTGAAACTGTGGGCCCCTCTTACCCTCTTTGCCGTCTGCTGGCAGACGGCAAAGAAGTGGCCCGTGTGACCTACCCAGTGCAGTACCCCCGTGGGGTCCACTTTGGACTTTGCCGTCTGCTGGCGGATGGCAAAGAACTCTTTGCCGTCTGCTGGCGGACGGCAAAGAGCTCGCAGATGGCAAAGACCCTGTTTGCCATCAGCTGGTTCTTTGCCGTCTGCTTTGAGAAGACAGACGGCAAAGAGCCTCTTTGCCATCAGCTGGCAGACGGCAAAGAGCTGGCAGATGGCAAAGACCCAGATTCCAGTAGTGCCAGGGGTGTGGTGGAGCCATCAGTCACCCCTGAGAAGGGCTTGGTGGGCATGAGTTGGTCATAAGGCACTTGGAGCGTGTCCAACGTCTCCACAGAGAGGATGTTGAGGCCGGCGCCAACATTGATGAGGGTCTTGGTGACTGCGACGTTGCTGATGGTGGGCGTGCAGAGCATGCATGGGGAGCACACCGACAGTGGCCCCGCACCTGAGGTGATCCTTGGAGTCGAAAGTGATGGCGTATTGCAACCACCTGAGGGGGCGCGCGGCCTCAAGCTTCGGGAGGGCCACGTTCACCTCACGAGAGAACTACTTGAAGACGGGGTTCGAGGCGGGTGCCTGGGCACCGCCGAGGATGCAGGCAATCGTGCTAGGTTCCTGGAAGCCCCCAGCCCAATCGTCCTGATGGTTGTCGTCGTTCCTTCTTGGCGGCAGTGGCAGCGGAGGGAGGCCGACATTGCCCTGAGGACGGGCCTCATGAGGCTGATCACGCCAGGGGCCCTCGTGAGGCTGATCACGCCAGTGATCCTCGCGAGGCTGGTCGGGCCAGTCCTGACAAGGGTTGCGGCCGTCCCAGCGGCCTCTGCCTCGGCCTCCCCCACGGTCAAAGCCACGGTCGCCATGCTCGAGGTGGCGGCCCAGGTGCTCGTCCCAAAGCGCCCTGAGCTCCTGGCAATCGTTGGTGTTGTGGGTGTGAACATTGTGGAAGACACAGAATGGGCGGTTATCCTTGGCTGGTTCGTCGCGCTCGCGGCCGCGCTTGAACTCAGGCTCTGCTGCCAGCACGGCAGGGCCCTTGCGCTTCACCTCCTTGGCCTTGGCCTTCTTGTCTTCAGGGTCGACGTCTGCGTGCTTGAGGAGAGAAAGGCGGCCTTCTTCCGCTCTGGCGCATTTGTCCGCCAGGTTGATCAGTTCCAGCGCCAAACACAGGTCGTCGTGGATGGCGAGCTCCTCGCTCATCCTGATGTCAGTCACGCCTTGAGTGAAAGCAGAGATGATGGCCTCGTCTGACGCCTTTGGGACCTTGAGGCGGACTTGGGTGAAGCGCCGCATGAACTTCCGGAGGGTCTCGCCAGGCTGCTGCTTCACGCGCCGCAGGTCATTGACGGTCATGTCGCGGTTGCGGGTCCCCCGAAAGTTGGCAATGAAACGCTCGCGGAGCTCCTCCCACATGGAGATGGATCCCTCGGGGAGGTGCATGATCCAGGAGCGCGCACTAAAAAAAGACACATCCGTGACATTTTGGGACGAACGATTTTTTTTTTGTCATGCTTATGACACTTCTATGACGATAATTGTGACAAAACCCGGTATCATCATAGATGTGGTGGGCTCCTACTTCTATGACAAAAAAATCATGATAGAAAATGGGCTTTTTGTCCTGGGCGGGCCGGAGACACACCTGCATACATTCTTTGGGCCGTCCATGACGAAAAAAATCGTGGTAGAAGTGAGGGCGAGGAAAATTTCGGGGAGTTCCCGGTTATGGTGGGTGGTCGGGGCCGAGCGATGCATGGATGGATTGCGCGTTTCTCTCGTACATGTACGCGCGTGGTTGCGAGGTGTTGGGCTCTAACCGAACCCGAGCGAGGCGTTCGCTTACTGAACCCGAGCGATTGCACTAGCTATGTTACTGAACCCGAGCGATTCCTTCGCTACTGCTGCTAACTGAACCCGAGCGATCGATCACTGCTGCTGCTGCTTGCTGAAGCCAATCGAACCTGCTGCCTCTTGATGAACAGTGAATGTGGGGGTTCGTTGAATGAGTCAAGACGTACGTGGTTTGGGGTTGGATGAATAGTTCTCGGTGGGGGTTGGATGAACAGGTCCCCGTGGTAGTAGAGGCCGTTGCCGCTGGATGAACAGGACCCCAATCGAGAGGAGGCCGCCACACACCCGAGCCGGTTGGGGGTGGATGAACAGGACCCCGTGGAGGGCTGGTTGAATAGGACCCCGTGGAGAGGGCTGGTTGAACAGTAGGCGGTGGAGGCTGGAAGAACAGGACCCCGTGGTGAACAGTAGCTGGTGGAGGCTGGAGGAAGTCGACGGTGGATGAACAGTAGCAGGTGGAGGCTGGAGGAAGTCGACGGTGGATGAACAGTACCCCGTGGAGGCTGGAGCGAGGCAGTAGGCGATGGATGAACAGTAGCCCGTGGAGTCCCGTTTTGCGGTACGCCACACCCCTCCCGATGAACAGGACCCCGTTTCGACCGTAGGCGCTCCAACACAAGTCCGTTTCCTGCGTTTTGCGACACGCCACACCCCTCCCGGTTAACAGGACCCCGTTTCGACCGTAGGCACTCGAACACAAGTTCGTTTCCTCCGTTTTGTGGTACGCCAGACCCTTCCAGATGAACAGGACCCCATTTCGACCGTACGTGGTCGAACAGAAGGCCGTTTTCCTCCGTTTTGCGGTACACCAGACCCCGTTCTGGCTGTTCCGTCCAAGCCAGTTGGCTCCCGTTGAACACAACCCATTCCTACCCAGTCTGTTGCCTCCCAATGAACAGGACGCTGTTTCTCCATTTTGACCCAGCTAGTTTGCTGCCAATGAACAGGACGCCGTTGCTGCTGTCCGTTGCCTCTCCATGTACACGAGCCCTGCTTGTACAAATGCGCGAGTAGGCGTTTGAGACCCCGCCCGTATGTACGTACGTGGCCGTATTTTTTGTCATCTCGCTGTACGTACGTGTACACGGTTTTGACAGGACTGCCTGAACTGCTACGTCGGGGGCTCTACTACTACACGTGCCGCTGCTTGCTCGGCCACGGTTCATCGTTGTAGAGAGACCGATCGACCAGTATGTACGTACATGTTCGCGACCAGAATGACAATGCTACGTACGCTTCGACCAGGTGGGTCCCGACTGTCAGGGAGGATAAGGAGGCACTTCCTTGCGTGCGAAGTTATTGATGGTGGGTCCCAGCGGTCAGGGGGGAGAATCATTTTTTTGCCCGTAATATGGACGCACTTCCTTGCGTGCGAAGATGTAGCTGGTAGGTCCCAGCTGTCAGGGGGGAAACGTTTTTTTTGCAAAATACAAAGTCCCTTCCGTGGGTCCCCGCTGTCAGGTGGAGGAATAATTAATTTGCGCATAATAAGGAGGCACTGCCTTGCTGCGGCCGTGGACCAGGTGTCAGCCGCTCCACGTACAGTCCTCTTCCGATGGAAGTCGATCCTTGACCATGTTGACCACGCCGCGCCGAGAGCACCAAGGCGGTGGACGACGGCGAGGCCTACGAAGGGGACGACGCGGAGCCGGGGAAGACGCCGCAGTGGATGCCCATGCAGAGAGGAGTACGAGGGTTGACTGGTTCGGCTGCGGTGTGAGGCTGCCATCGCCACAGAATAACATGGGTTGTGGGTGAGTAGAGGGATGGCCTGGCCAACGGTGGGAGTAGGGTGGGGCGGTGAGGCCTGCGCCGCAGCATAACCGGCCACTGGAGGCAGGAGCAGGCGGTCTCGCCGGCGCTGGTTTGGGCGGCTGGTGCAAGAAGATAAGCGATTGAAGAAGGAGCAGGATCGTTTGATTAAAATCCAACGGTCACTTCTGCTAGAATCATTTGTTGACTAAGTTGACAAAGCCCTGCATACGCGTCAACTTAGTAGGCCCACGGGTCAGCCTCCGAACCGGTGCGCCCCAGATGTCAGTGGGAGTAATCATTTTTTTTGCGTAATAAGGAGGCAGTTGCTTGCGTGCGGCCATGGACCATGGGTGTTCCTACTATCAGCCTTTCCATGTACATCCCTATTCCGATGGCTGTCCTTTGCTGAATGTTGAGCACGCAGCGCCTAGAGCACCAACGGGGTGGACGACGGTGAGGCCTAGGAATGGAATGACCCGGAGCCGACGAAGACACAGCAGTGGATGCCCACGCTGAGGAGAGTATGACGGTTGACTAGTTCTGCTGTGGCGTGAGGCTGCCGTCACTGGAGAATAACAGGAGGTGCGGGTGGGTAGAGGGATGGCCAGGCCAGCGGAGGGAGTAGGGTGGGTCGGTGAAGCCTGCGCGGCATCACAGCCGGCCACAAGAGGAGGGAGCAGGCAGTCCCGCCGGCGCTGGTTTAGGCGGCTGGAGTAGGAAGATCAGAGATTGAAGAAGCACGTCGGCCGTTGGATGGACATCCAACAGTCACTGCTGCTAGAATCGTGTGTTGACTGACAAAGCCTTGCGTAAACAAGTCAGCCTCGAAATCTGTGGCGTGTACATCCCATTTGCTATTATTTTTATAATTTACAGCCCATTTGCTAATTCATATTCCTTTTATAGAATTTATTGCAGCCCATATTCCATTTATAGAATTGCTGCCCATTTTCTGGTCAGTGCCAGGGTTAAAATTTTGAACTAAAAAATATGCAAAATTTTAAAAATTCGCATATTTTTCTGGGGAACAAAATATTATTATTCCAAAAATTAGTAGCCATACTAAAACAAATTTAAAAATAAAGTAGTACTATGTTATGTTAAAATCCAATGAAATATAAAATATCAGTGAAGAAGAAAAACAAAAAACAAAACTAATTGCCCATTTGCTATATTTTTTTGGGAATTTGCAACCCCTTTGATATTAATTTTAAGATTTACTTCCCATACTCTTTGGCCAGGCCGGAATGCATCCCTCCTCGTCTTGAAAGATTTGCAGCCCAGTAAGTCGGAGAAAACAAATAGGCCTAGCTTGGGTATTCTTCAAAAAGAAATAGTGGGCTACCTATTTTCCCAAAGAAAAAACTGTTGGGCTGGTCATGTTGTTAGACGGGCCACAGAGACCGCACAACCCAGTTTATAGCCTGCTCCTCTGAACAAATCCTCAAAAAAAATGTTATGCAATTCTGTCGTTAATTGACTATACGTTGACAATGATGTGGGTCCCAGATATCAGCAGGGTGGATTAGAGTAAAAAACGAGGGGTGCATCTGAGTAGTAAAGAGGCGCTTGCTTGTGTTCAGGAGTGGACCTGGTGGCACTACAACACAGATATTAATCGGAGGCATTTTTATAAAGGCATCTATTGAAAGGCCTCAAAACCATGTTTAGGAAGGCACTATTCTAAAACACCTTGGTTGGATGTACCTTTGAATGCACTTTTACAAAACGCCTCCGAATGGAGGCAGCATTGAAGGCGTTTCTTCAGAACGCCTCGGATTGGGGGTAGCTTTGGAGGCACTTTTCAGAAAAGCCTTAGATTGATGAGGATTTGAGGCGTTTCTTCATATTGCCTCCAAACTAATAGCTGTTGCAGCAGCAGCTCTGGCACACGGAAGAAAGCAGACAGCGCGCAGGGCATGCATCGTCCGTTGGGAGAAGGGAGAGCGGCTGCAATCTTTGCCGTGTGTACTGCGGTCTGCGACTAGCTGCCAGAGTGTATAAAAAACATACTTTCTGACAGAGAACAGGTAGGACGTTGGAATAGGTGGTTGTTTAGTCCCATACTGCTTACGAAGAGGAAAATTTGCCTGTTTAAAAGGAAAGCCGTCTTATGTGTGATAAGCATTCTTGTAGTACAGATGTAGGCATAGGTTGTACAGTGAGATTTAGAGCGCCCTGCATGCGAACTTAGTTACATGACATGCGCGTACGGGGCCAAAAGGATTTGAACTGTGGGCCCAGCAGAGTGCTCGAAGGGTGGCTGGTGGTTGATTGGCCCAGCAGTCAGCCGCTCGAGATGCGTTGGGGCCTGTCCTGTGTCCTGAACTTTCTGGTTGCGCTTACTGTCGAGTGCAGGCGATTTTAAAAATGCCTCAAACTGGAGTGACCATAGCTTTCTCGAAAAGTGCCGAAGTAAGTCTATGCCGTCGCGACAGTCCTTAGCGCTTTTTACAAATGCCTTCATAGACTTTTGGAGGCATTTTTAGAGCTTTCAAATGCATTTTTTAATGCCTCCTAATTGCCACCGTGTTGTAGTGTGGGTCCTCTCCCGATTCACTATGTTGACAGGGCCGGACGGCGGTGCCGCTGCAAGCGCACTAAGGCGGAGGACGATGGCAAGGCCTCGGACGGGAATGAACAGGAGCCGAGGAACATGCGGCAGTATGGCCGTAGGCGGAGGGGAGTACGAGGGTTCATTGGTTCTGGTGCGGGGTAGGCTGCCATCGCCGGAGAAGAATAGGATGTCGGGGGGAGTAAAGGGATGGCCTGGCCAGCATTTCAGGGTACGACAGGGCGGCGATGCGTGCACGGCAGCGCAACCAGCCGTAGAAAGCAGGAACAGGCGCTCCCGCCGGCGCAGGTTTGGTTTGGCGGCTGGACCGGTCAGACCCAAAAACTCATTATGCTGGATTATAAGAATTAATTTTATATGGCTAAAACTTATTGTAAAATGCTGCGGAGCACCTTTTTCTTCTTGAGGTTTTTTGTTTAGACAATTTTCTTCTTGAGGTGTGAAGCCGAGCACATTCAGAAGCCCTGGGATAGAGTGGTGTCGCCAATGTGTTGGGTTGGGTTGGGCATTCTTATCAAAAAAAATAATGGACCGGAACTATTTACGACGTTGACTACGATTTGCATGGGTCCGCTGGTTGCAGGAAGAAAATGGTGGGAGAAAAAAGACTGGTCGCTATCTTTGCCTAAGAATAATATCAACTGAATGTAATGACACTCTCATAGGAAATAATATCCTCCTATTAAAATTTGATTTTTCAAATCATAAATTTAAAGAAATGGTGCATGAGCATTTAGCTTTATTTAGTTATTTATTTATTTATTTATGTTTAGGGGACCATGAGCATGTACCTGGGCCGGATTCATGTGAGAGCCTCCCTTCCAATTAATTATGGGCTCCTCTATTGGGCCTTCATCACTGGGCTGCATGTTATCGACAAGTGGAAAACGTGTTCCGTACCAAAAATAGTATGCGCTACGTACGGGGCACTAAAGGATCGGACCATGCAACGACTTCCAAAACATTGTGTTTGTCGTTCTAACAACACATTTATTCAACCAACAGACGAAATATACTATTGATTGTACATTGAAAACAGCAGCAGCAACAACCAGGGCTGGGGGTGCAACAGAAGCAGTAAGCAGGCCAGAAGAGTAAAGACACATCTCTCTCTTCCAAACCAAACATTAGCCATCATTACAAAAGGGCTACCAAAAAAGAACAAGTGTATGCATAAAACTAAATAAAGATCCTACTACACCAAGTATACGCATCTAACTAGCTGGCTCAGTTAGACGTTACTATTTATTAAGCTGTGGAGATTGGCTGACGGCTTGAACCAGATGGGTGCCTGACGGGGGAAACTCCAGCCAGCAGGTCGAAGTCTCATACTTGCGACCCTTTCTCCTACTTTGGGCTGTAGAGCGTGGCGGCACATATCAGGGTATGGTGCATGGAGAGATGCATGGTACGCTGTGTACAAATAGTTTTGGATGATGAACGAAACCGTGCTGCCATCATGATCCTTGCCGTCAGTTATCTCCTGGTTAATCGGATAATTCAGTCTGAGAAACAGAGAGCGTGTACCAAGGCTACTTACCAGCCTCCAGTCAAAAATTCCTGAAGGCCCAGAGAAGCTGGGATCCTGCTCGAAGACGTTGCAGTGACTATGATTGTATTCCGCGAAACAACACGTCCGGTACGTGCGAACGATCATCAATCGTTAGTCGTCATCTGATCGAGCCAGGAACCACCTGCAACTACCATGCCACTTTTCTTTGAAAGGTTCTAGGATTAGGAAGGGTAGGGACACCAGGCGGCCTACAACATCATATCAAGTTGGAGTCAAATAAAAAAGGGCTCGTACTGTAGTCAATCTTAAGAACAGCATGTTATGAGCATGAATATTTTTTCAGTAAATGTTGACAGTAATATAAGCAAGCCATCATGATATCATAAGAAAGTAACATACTGCTATAACGGCCATTTGTAGCAATGACTGGAGTAGGCCAGCAATACGTCCAGCCATAGAAGAAGTCCACAGCGTAAATGAAGCCCTTGTGTTCAATGGCATCAGAGAACCATGGAGGATGTATGATCCTGCGATGGACGTGCAGATTTATCCACTTAATGCAGTGACCTGTCAGATAGGCAAGACCGTGGTTGAAGAACGCAATTAGCCTGAAGTCTTTATAATTCATAGATCTTGTGGGCACTTGGCAGATTACAACCTTGAGCAAATCAAACTTGGTATCTTGTTAGCTACTGTAAGATTCCGAGTATTAATGCTGGGCCGCGGTGCCAAAGCAGTGCAGTGTTAATCAAAGGAAGGGGGATCAATCGCCGGGTGTAGACCTCCACGAGCATCCATCTGCCACGACTGTCGATGAGCACCATCCAAGATGTGTTCATGCCGACCCAGTACATATCATTAATGTAGTTGAGGGTGACGGGGATCGGATCACAGTCGAGGGGGTTGATGCTCGCCACCCTACAATCGTTATGCTGCGTGACACACCATTTCTGAAGATCAGGCGGCATCAGCAAGCAGGGAGCTGGCTTAAAAAGCTCCGGCCTGAGGGCTTTGAGTAAACGGTACAGGCCCGACGAGCACGCGGCGAGCGGCATGGTACTGAGATTGTCCACACGCAAAACAATGAGCTTGATTACTTCTATGGGGAGCGAATTCCAGCCACTCTTTTGGCAGACGCTGCTCGGTTCTGCCATTGTTAGTGCTTTGGTTTCGGAAGAGGGGGGAGGCGCCTAGCGGGGATGGAAGATTGGACGATTATATATGGACGAGGATGGAGAAGCGAATATGTGCTGTGGGAAGTGGACAGGTAATGATGACAATGTAGCAGCAGCACGCCGCTTGACTTACGAGACACATCCCAGCAGCGTAGGGTCATATCGATGCCAGACAACTTGCTTGAGTGATCACAGTACAAGTACAGTAAACTACAGTACCTACTACTATGCCCTAGTTTTCATATAGTGGAGTAGGACTCTGCTCTACTACTAGCACCGGAGTAGTAGTATATTGTAAAATAGTTACAAACTTCAATGCCCGAGCGTGGAACGACTACGAACCGCCATCGGTGCTAACTCCAATCCCCAGCAAATGTTCACTGGGAGACATGGCAGTTGCAAACGCCCGCGACACAGTTACAGTACGTGTGTAAGGGTGGTGGTTTTGTCAAATACTATGGCTTAAAAACATGCCACCATCGGATGGAAATCTGACGGTTATGTGGGATTCGCCAGGATTGGGCTCGTGGCAAACAATCGCCAGATATCATTACTAAAAAAAGGTTAAAACACCCGGGGCTATAACTTGCACCGGCTGACCACTAACAATGATACTAACATAGTTGTAAAATGGTCAAAGAACGTGTCTACGTGGTGTTTGGAATTATATGCAAACTAGCAAGATGCCCGTGCATTGCACGGAACATCAAGATGCATTTTTTTACAAAACACCTGTTGTGATTGACCCATGCAGGAGTAATCCCATGTGTAAAAACTAATGATATCTCGAGAATTTCATCGAAAAAATGGTATCTCGAGAATTTCATCAAAAAAATGATATCTCGAGAAAGATGAGAGATAAGTTGAGGAGGAGTGGGGTGTGGTGGTGACTGGTGGTTGGACTGGGCGGAGGCATGGGGATGGACGGCGCCGGCAGCGGCCACCATGCCAGATTGTTCCAGAAACTTCCTTTTTTAATTGCTCAACAATGAGGTTGTGGGAGATAAGGATGAACGAGGGAAGGCCTTATCTGCAAATGTGGAGAGAGGTGCGGGTATCTTTTTGCAAAATTGCCATAGTTTGCTTTCTATCTGTCAGATATAGATCGGACGGTCTATATTGCAAGATGGCAGGCACACCATCATCACCAACTCGGTTTTTTTTATAAGAGAAAGTAGAGAAGTAGAGAAGTAGAGAAGTAGAGAAAGTAGAGAGTAGAGAAACAGAGGGAGTACTAGTAAGGACACCATCTATTGCTTCGTATGCTACTCCTGCGCTCCATTCGGCGGGCGCAACGTCCCCTACAGCCACTCCCGTTTCATGGACGGCTTGGTCGATGCCTGCAAGGTGCCCTGCATCTACAAGAGTTTTGGCTGCGAGAGGTACATCGACCAGCACTCGCTGGCGGAGCATAGTTCCAGATGCACGCATGTGCCCTGCTACTACTATGAGTGCACGCCGCCGTTTGAGGGCTCATCGGTGAGCCTCGTGCATCACCTCACGGCACCGTCCGTCAATCACTGCTGGCCCGCGGCGGTGAACATCAAGTATGAGACGTGCTACCCGTTCGCCGTGCTGGAGTCGCTGGAGGATCACCGCCGCCTGCTAGTCGTGGAGGAGGACGGCAGCGTCTTCCTCTTGGCCGTGGGCACCGGCAAGGCCCGGGCAGGCCGCCGCCCCATCTCTGTAGTGTGCGTCAGGGGCAACGCCGCTGACGCTGACACGAGGCCGCTGTACCAGTGCGTGCTCACTGTTACTGCCCCTCCAAAGTACGAGGGCGCCCATGCCGCCTGCATCACGCTGAATGGCACTGTGCCGAGCTGCTCCGTTCCCGGCAATGTGGACATGGAAGACGCCTGGTATGATTTTCACCCCAAGATGATGCACGGGGACTCCAACGAGGTTCACCTGGTCATCTGCATTACCAAGTCAACTGTTCATCATTAGTCTTCGCTCAATGTAAGTCGTTGTCTAAGCATGTGGAGACTTCTTATTTATATAGTATAGAATCTTCCATGCATGATCTTGCTCTATTAGAGTATCGCGCTTGAATAAAAGTGTATCCATTTATGGTTTAGTCTAGAATCTTCCATGTATGCTTTTGCTCCATTAGAGTTCTCGCTTGCCATTTATGAGATTAATTTTGAATTTTTACTATAGTAACGGTGAAAGACTTAAGATGAACCATTTCTTACATCTCCTCTGCCCCCTTCCAAGTCATCCTGATAAACAAAATCGATACTCAAAAAATAATTCTTAAAGATCATTTATTGCAAAGCACACTAAGTGTTATTTCTTCAAAAGTTTTGGATGCAGGTTGAACACTTGAACGCTTTTGTTTGCAAAAGATACTTTTTTTTATCTATTTAGACTACATTTACTATTCACCCAGATGCTTGTGAGCTCTAGAGAAGAAATAATATCCTTAGAAACCTATCGATACTCGTTACACATGAGATGACCCCCACATACTTTGTCAAAATAAACAACTCCCCGATCAATGCATTTCACTGTTCTGTGCAACGCATGGGCACCTTACTATATATAGTATGACCATAAATTTAACTAACATTATATATAGTAAGATAAATGCTCATGCATGTCACCAAAAATTATATCATTGGAAACTATGTTCAAATACGAATCCAACGATAGAGTTTTTGTTGACATGCACTAACATTTTGTCAGTTAAATCTTCAGCCAAATTACACGGGGGACTAATAAACCACGACGGAGGTAGTACTAGTGTAGAGGGCGGCGCTGCACGGTAGTCTCACCCCGCTCGTGGCACGGCAGTAAAGCCGTCATATCACAAAACCCTGCCACTCCCAGTAATAAGTGGCCTGGTAAAATAAACAGACAAGCAACCATCACATCCCTCTATCTTTTTTGCATTTCATCTCTCTGCATTTACTTTGTCTGGTTCATCTCGCACACTCGATCCCTAGCTACTACTCCTAGGGCCAGTTCTTTTGGCGGCTTAAAAAATAAGCCGTCTCTTCCCCAGCTTTTCCCATAAGGCGCCTCACTCATTCATTTGGGCTTCTAAACTACTACCTCCGTCCTGGTTTATTAGTCACCATTGTAATTTGTGCTAAATTTTGACCAAAGATTTAACTGATAAAATGTTAGTGCATGTCAACAAAAGTTATATTGTTGGATTCGTATTTGAACATAGTTTCCAATGATATAATTTTTGGTGACATGCATAAACATTTCATTAGTTAAATTTATGGTCAAAATTTGACACATAAAACAATGGGGACCAATAAACCAGGACGGAGGTAGTAGTTATGGGATTACTAATCTAGAAGCCTGGTACTCCTAGTAGTAGTACTCAAGTTGGAATTCCAATTGCACGACACAACTTGTTAGGCAAAAAATTCGATACAGAGTGTACGAAGCGGTTTGGGAATTTGCATGCCTTCCAGACCAGTGAGATACTCCGTACAAAGTACGATAGAGAAATAACCACAGAGAAGGAAGCTAAAAGTAAACAATCAAACGAGCATTTTTGCATTTCTTTTGCATTGAATCGTTTCACAAGCTTGAGTAGTGCTGTTTTTCTACTTTTACAAAAACCGCATCGTAATGTTAAAACGTGCATTTGCACGTACATAAGTAATAGTAGTAGCACAGTCTGCAAGCATATATAGAGAGAGAGACATGTAGTGCGCTATATAGTTAAGTTTGTGCTCTATGCAAGTACTTACAAAATGCGTACAGATACACAAGGTTTCCAAACTTTTCCTTTTACATACTTAATTAAGGACGCTAATAATTCCCGAACGTTCGGGATTTATCATTTCCGTCCCAAAACTAATGAGATCGCCTTACGAAACTAAATTATTCCAAATAAAAGCCACGACGCTCGCAGGAGCGCTTGCGGCGTGCCACGAGTGCCCTGGTGCGCGGCCGTTTCCCAGCGCGGCGACACAACACCTCTTCCTCAGCCTCGCAACTCGCGAGGTGCTGACTGGCGGCTTGCCGGTGGGCAAGCGCGATCTCACCGGTCTGTTGATCCGGTGCCAATAGGTACTCCTCCTCATTTGAAGCGTGCACCCGGTCCACGTACCGCCAAGCGTAGATGAGGCGCTTGGGCCTGACTGCACTCAGGGCTTTGGCACGGGCGTCCTTGATGTCTACTACGCAACTTTATTCTTGTAGACTCGTGTTGGGCCTCCAAGCACAGAGTTTTGTAAGACAGTAGCAATTTTCCCTCAAGTGGATGACCTAAGGTTTATCAATCCATGGGAGGCATAGGATGAAGGTGGTCTCTCTCAAACAACCCTGCAACCAAATACAAGAAATCTCTTGTGTCCCCAACACACCCAATACAATGGAAAATTGTATAGGTGCACTAGTTCGGCGAAGAGATGGTGATAAAAGTGTAATATGAATGGTAGAAATATATTTTTACAATCTGAATAAATAAAAACAGCAAGGTAGCAATCGATAAAAGTGAGCACAAACGGTATTGCAATGCTTGAAAACAAGGCCTAGGGTCCGTACTTTCGCTAGTGCAATCTCCCAACAATGCTAATATAATTGGATCATATAACCATCCCTCAACGTGCGATGAAGAATCACTCCAAAGTTCTTATCTAGCGGAGAACATAAGAATAAATTGTTTGTAGGGTACAAAACCACCTCAAAGCTATTCTTTCCGATCGATCTATCCAAGAGTTCGTACTAAAATAGCACCAAAGCAAATTCAGATTTGTAATACTCAATCCAACACAAAGAACCTCAAAGAGTGCCCCAAGATTTCTACCGGAGAAACAAAGACAAGAACGTGCATCAAACCCTATGCATAGATTACCCCAATGTCACCTCGGGAATCCGCGAGTTGAGTGCCAAAACATATATCAAGTGAATCAATATAATACCCCATTGTCACCACGGGTATCCATATGCAAGACATATATCAAGTGCTCTCAAATCCATAAAAGTATTCAATCCAATAAAACGAAATCTCAAAGGGAAAACTCAATTCATCACAACAAGATAGAGAGGGAGAAAAACCATATGATCCAACTACATTAACAAAGCTCCCGATACATCAAGATCGTGCCATCAAGAACACGAGAGAGAGAGAGAGAGATTAAACACATAGCTACTGGTACAAACCCTCAGCCCCGAGGGTGGACTACTCCCTCCTCATCGTGGTGGCCGCCGGGATGATGAAGATGGACACCGGTGATGATCTCCCCCTCCGGCAGGGTGCCGGAACGGGGTCTAGATTGGATCTCGTGGATACAGAGGCCTTGCGGCGGCAGAACTTCTGATCTAGGGCTACCCCCGAGGGTTTTGGAATATTTGACAATTTATAGGGTGAAGAGGGGGTACGGGAGGCTACCGAGGGTGGCACAACCCACCGGGGCGTGCCTGGGTGCCCAGGCGCGGCCTAGTGGGTTGTGCCCCCCTCGGGGCACCCCCCCAGGTGCTGCTCTGGCCCATTGGATGTCTTCTAGTCCATAAAAAATCCACAAAAAGTTTTGTGGTGTTTGGACTCCGTTTGATATTGATTTCCTGCGATGTAAAAAACAAGCAAAAAATAGCAACTGGCACTGGGCACTGGGTCAATAGGTTAGTCCCAAAAAATGATATAAAGTTGCTATAAAATGATTGTTAAACATCCAAGAATGATAATATAACAGCATGAATACTTCATAAATTATAGATACGTTGGAGACATATCAGCATCCCCAAGCTTAATTCCTACTCGTCCTCGAGTAGGTAAATGATAAAAGAAATAATTTATGAAGTGTGAATGCTAGCAAAGTGCACAAGTTTGATCAATGACAATTTCAATCACTTTTCCTAGCATCATAATAGCAATTCTTTCTTATAAAACTTCTCATATTAAAGTGGCAACCAATTCACATGTTAAGGTTCAAACAATGAATTCTCTTGAAACTCAACAACCTATGTTCTCAGTCACCAAGCAATTGCAATTCAACTTATTCAACAAAGTCTAAGTAAGAGCTCCACATACTCAACCATCATATAGTCTTCTATGATTGCTAACACTCACCGCATACACATGAGCAAAACGTTTCAACTGGACACATAGAAAGATAGGGGCTTATAATTTCGCCTCCCAACGTATTCACCTCAAGGGTGATGTCAACAATAATAACTCATGCTACCCATATCCAACTGGATATATGTGCCTAGATCTTTCCTCATCACATGATGCTTGCCAAAAGAGAAAAATAAAAAGGAATAGAGAGAAAAACTTTGACTCTTGCATGAAAGTAAATACATAAAAGTAAAAGGTAGGCCCTTCACAGAGGGAAGCAGAGGTTGCCATGCGCTTTTTGTTTGTATGCTCAATCCCTTAGTGCAAAAGAACGTCACATTATATTGCCCCTTATGATAGCAACCTTTATTATGCAGTCTGTCGCTTTTATTCTTTGCCATCACAAGTTCGTACAACGCTCAATTTTCTCTTACACTAAATGATCTAACACTTTTAGAAGCAATTTTTATTGCCTTTATGCACCGATGACAACTTACTTGAAGGATCTTGCTCAATCCTTAGGTAGGTATGGTGGACTCTTGAAAATAAGATTTGAGTTTAAGGGTTTTTGGATGCACAAGTAGTATCTCTACTTGGTGCGGAATTTTTGGCTAGCAAGGATGGGGGGCAAGCACCACATGTTGAAGGATCTATGACAATATAACTTCTATGTGAATATGAACAAACATAAATCATTACGTTGTCTTCCTTGTCCAACGTCAACAATTTTGGCATATAATATTTTGATGGGGGCTCACAATCACAAAAGATTTCCAAGATAGTGTATTTGCATGTGAAAGTTTTCTTCCTTATAGTAATCATTCATGAATTGCTTGTATGACCAATATTGTGATTGTCAAGCTTCAAAAGATTTCACTTTCTAAACCCAATGTGAAGGTACCACTAGGCATGATATGAACATATGAAGCACATATAATTTCAACTTTAGGATATTCAATTCATTCAACAATTTACTCATAGGATATAAGTGAAGCACGGGAGTAAATGACAAACTACTCCAAAAAGATATAAGTGAAGATCAAACGAGTAGTCATGAAAATGGGTAGCTATTTGAGAACTCTCTTTTATTTAAAAACTTTCAGATCTAAGTATTTTATTAAAACATCAAGCAAAACAAAATAAAATCACATTCCAAGAATAGCACAACTCATGTGAAGAAGCAAAAACTTAGGCTCAACCGATACTAACCGATAATTGTTGACGAAGAAAGGTGGGATGCCTACCGGGGCATCCCCAAGCTTAGATGCTTGAGACTTCTTGGAATATTATCTTGGGGTGCCTTGGGCATCCCCAAGCTTGAGCTTTTGTGTCTCCTTAATTCCTTTTATATCACGGTTTCCTAAATCTTAAAAACTTCATCCACACAAAACTCAACAAGAACTCGTGAGATAAGTTAGTATAAATCAATGCAAAACCTTATCATTCTCTACTGTAGCAAATCAATCAAATTATTATTCAACATTGCATAATAAATGCCTCTGCATTTTTAACATTCCTATCCTCAAATAGAATCATTAAACAAGCAAACATTTGCAAACAATACGAACATAACAGCAATCTGTCTAAACAGGACAGTCTGTAAAGAGTGCAATATTCATCATACTTCCCTAACTCCAAAAATTCTGAAAAATTACCAAACTGTAGAAAATTTATCATATCTTATTTTGCAAAACAATTCAACATTTTATCGCATTCTGACTTTCCTGGAGAATTTTTGCAACAGCGATAAACTTTCTGTTTTGAAACAGCAACTCATATACTTGCAAAATAAGCATGGTAAAGGCTATCCTTGACATTTTTATTGAAATGAAAGATGCAAAACATTATTATAAGTAACAGCAAGCAAATAAAAATAAAATAAAATGACGCTCCAAGAAAAACACATATCATGTGACGAATAAAATCATAGCTCCAAGTGAGGTTACCGATAATGTCGGAGACGAAAGAGGGGATGCCTTCCGGGGCATCCCCAAGATTAGTTGCTTGGATATTCCTTGAATATTACCTTGGGGGTGCCTTGGGCATCCCCAAGCTTAGGTTCTTTTCACTCCTTATTCTCCTCATATCAATATCTCACCCAAAACTTGAAAACTTCAATCACACAAAACTTAACGAAACTTCGTGAGATGGGTTAGTATGATAAAGACAAATCATTCACTTTGGTACTGTCAAAGACAAGATTCATAATTTTTCTCACACCATGCCTACTGTAGCTTATCATTTCTACAATTTATATTGAGCAATATAAGCCATAGAAACTAGGAAACAAGCAAACTATGCATTGAAAACAGAATCTGTCAAAAACAGAACAGTACGTAAATATCTGAATTAAGGTCATACTTATCTAACTCCAGAAATTCTGAAAAATTAGAACAACGTAGGAAATTTGTATAACCATTAACTGTAAAAAATTCAGAATTTTTGCACATTCCAGTAAAATACAGGAATTTCTGCACTGGACGCAAAAGTTTATGTTTTTGCACAGAATCAAGTCAACTATCATCCACACTATCCCAAAGGCTTTACTTGGCACTTTATTAAAACAAAAGCTATAAAACAAGATCACTACAGTAGACTTATCATGTGAACACACAAAAACAGTAGGTAAAAGTGTTGGGTTGTCTCCCAACAAGCGCTTTTCTTTAATGCCTTTTAGCTAGGCATGATGATTTCAATGATGCTCGCATAAAAGAAGAGAATTGACACACAAAGAGAGCATCATGAAGCTTATGACTAGAACATTTAAGCCTAACCCACTTCCTACGCATAGGAATTTTGTGAGCAAACAATTTATGGGAACAAGAATCAAATAGCATAGGAAGGCAAAACAAGTATAACTTCAAAACTTTCAACACGTAGAGAGGAAACTTGATATTATTGCAATATGTAAAAGCATATGTTCCTCTCTCATAATAATTTTCAGTAGCATCATGAATGAATTCAACAATATAGCTATCACATAAATCATTCTTTTCATGATCCACAAGCATAGAAATTTTCTTACTCTCCACATAAGCAAATTTATTCTCATGAATAGTAATGGGAGCAAACTCAACAAAATAACTATCATGTGATTGAAAATTAATATCATGATGACAAGTTTCATGGTTATCATTATTATTTATAGCATACATGTCATCACCATAATCATCATAGATAGCAACTTTGTTGTCATAATCAATTGAAACCTCTTCCAAAATAGTGGATTCAACACTAAATAAATTCATGACCTCTCCAAATCCACTTTCATAATTATCACAATAAGATTCAACACCCTCCAAAATAGTGGGATCATCATTACATAAAGTCGACACTCTTCCAAACCCACTTTCATCATTATAGTCATCATAAATAGGAGGCATGCAATCATTATAACAAATTTTCACATCAAATCTTGGGGGACTAAAAATATCATCTTCATCAAACATAGCATCCCCAAGCTTATGACTTTGCATATCATTATCATCATGGATATTCAAAGAGTTCATACCAACAACATTGCAATCATGCTCATCATTCAAATATTTTTTGTCAAACATTTTATAGAATTCTTCCTCTATCAATTGAGCACAATTTTCCTTTCCATCATTTTCACGAAAGACATTATAAAGATGAACAATATGATGCAACCTCAATTCCATTTTTTTGTAGTTTTCTTTTTATAAACCAAACTAGTGATAAAACAAGAAACTAAAAGATTCAATTGCAAGATCTAAATATATACCTTCATGTACTCACCTCCCAGGCAACGCCGCCAGAAAAGAGCTTGATGCCTACTACGCAACTTTATTCTTGTAGACTCGTGTTGGGCCTCCAAGCGCAGAGCTTTGTAGGACAGTAGCAATTTTCCCTCAAGTGGATGACCTAAGGTTTATCAATCCGTGGGAGGCGTAGGATGAAGGTGGTCTCTCTCAAACAACCCTGCAACCAAATACAAGAAATCTCTTGTGTCCCCAACTCAACCAATACAATGGCAAATTGTATAGGTGCACTAGTTCGGCAAAGAGATGGTGATAAAAGTGTAATATGAATGGTAGAAATATATTTTTACAATCTGAATAAATAAAAACAGCAAGGTACCAATCGATAAAAGTGAGCACAAACGTTATTGCAATGCTTGAAAACAAGGCCTAGGGTCCGTACTTTCGCTAGTGCAATCTCCCAATAATGCTAATATAATTGGATCATATAACCATCCCTCAACGTGCGATGAAGAATCACTCCAAAGTTCTTATCTAGCGGAGAACATAAGAATAAATTGTTTGTAGAGTACGAAACCACCTCAAAGCTATTCTTTCCGGTCGATCTATCCAAGAGTTCGTGCTAAAATAACACCAAAGCAAATTCAGATTCGTAATACTCAATCCAACACAAAGAACCTCAAAGAGTGCCCCAAGATTTCTACCGGAGAAACAAAGACAAGAACATGCATCAACCCCTATGCATAGATTACCCCAATGTCACCTCGGGAATCCACGAGTTGAGTGCCAAAACAGATATCAAGTGAATCAATATAATACCCCATTGTCACCATGGGTATCCATATGCAAGACATATATCAAGTGCTCTCAAATCCATAAAAGTATTCAATCTGATAAAACGAAATCTCAAAGGGAAAACTCAATTCATCACAACAAGATAGAGAGGGAGAAAAACCATATGATCCAACTACATTAACAAAGCTCCCGATACATCAAGATCATGCCATCAAGAACACGAGAGAGAGAGAGAGAGAGAGATTAAACACATAGCTACTGCTACAAACCCTCAGCCCCGAGGGTGGATTACTCCCTCCTCATCGTGGTGGCCACCGGGATGATGAAGATGGCCACAGGTGATGATCTCCCCCTCCGGCAGGGTGCCGGAACGGGGTCTAGATTGGATCTCATGGATACAGAGGCCTTGCGGCGGCGGAACTTCTGATCTAGGGCTACCCTTGAGGGTTTTGGAATATTTGACAATTGATAGGGTGAAGAGGGGGTACGGGAGGCCACCGAGGTGGGCACAACCCACCGGGGCATGCCTGGGGGCCCAGGCGCGCCCTGGTGGGTTGTGCCCCACTCGGGGCACCCCCGAGGTGCTGCTCTGGCCCATTGGATGTCTTCTGGGGCATAAAAAATCCACAAAAAGTTTCGCGGTGTTTGGACTCCGTTTGATATTGATTTACTGCGATGTAAAAAACAAGCAAAAAACAGCAACTGGCACTGGGCACTGGGTCAATAGGTTAGTCCCAAAAAATGATATAAAGTTGCTATAAAATGATTGTAAAACATCCAAGAATGATAATATAACAGCATGAATACTTCATAAATTATAGATATGTTGGAGACGTGTCAGTCCTCCGCCACCCTCATGGCCCTCGCACGAGCCTTCAGCCAAAGTGCCAATTGCCTAACTCTCTCGAACGTGACATAGGCCTGCCAGGCAGCATGCCTCATGGCGCGCTTCTCTTCCTCGGCCTTCTTCTCCGCCTCTATTTTGGCGCGCTCTGCCGGAGGCAAAGCCTCCCACAAGGCGACCTCCATTTCTTTCCAAAGCTCCTCAAGGCTGGGGGGCTCGGTGGGCGGCGTGACATTGTCCTCGTAGCGGGGAGCCGACGCGTCCTCCGACGCGCGTGCTGGTGAGACTGGGAATGCCGACGCGTCCACCTCAACGCGTCGTGGCGAGGAGCGGAACGCCGACGCGTCCTCCTCCACTAGTGGCGGCGAGAAACGGAACAACGATGCGTGACCCTCCGCGCAGGGCAGCGAGGGGTGCCTAGGGCTTGGGAGGGGCGATGCCATGGTGGTCGACGTGAGAGGGAGGGGAAGGAGATAGCGATGAACAAGAGCGTTCTTCCGAATGCCGTGGGAGGCGCAGTATTTATAGCGAGCAATGGCACACCTACGTAAGATATGTTGCGTGATTAATGTAACAGCTAGGTGGGCATATTTGTTGGAGTAATTTATGAGGGAGGGAAGGGGTGGAAATGTTGCTGGTCACAACAGATTGGATGAGCACGGGGGAGGAGAGTCATGCATGCAGATTTTTTTCACACGGGGTGGAGTGGTGGGACTACCGAAGGGAGAAGGAGAGTCAAGCAGGCAGATTGTTTTCACATATGGAGAGGAAAAGATTTGGAGACGAATGGGCTTCCTGCAGGTATGGGGAACGGTGCATAATAAGTCATCTTACATGCAATGAACTGACCATTGCATGCCGGGCTAGGTATAGTTTCAAGTAATTAAAAACATACACGCCACACACATGTTCAGATTTCAAGGTGCACTAAATTATTGCATGCGATGATTAAGGCTGGCCATAGTGGTGGTATCTTAGCTGGTATCATGCACACGGGAATAGCAAACATGCTGATGTGGCAAAGAATTAAAGAAGAGAGGGGGGTTAGAGTAACATAGGTAGATAACGTATCATGTTAAATACTATGCTACTTTGTGTCATGCATGGCACTATAAAGGTAGTCCCGTATCATACACTAGTATCATGCACATGATACTAGTATATGATACTTTCCACTATGAGTAGCCTAAAGAGAATATTGACTAATGCATGTAAAAATCTTTGTCATTTACTAGTGTTCATGCATGCATGCCATGCGATAATGCATTGGTAAACACATTTTTTTGTGAAGAACGAGAGCATTAATTGAGTACTTTTGCAGACTACAAAAACTATTCCACCATCTCTATCTTGGTAAGAGTAGGTGAAATTTTTGAATTGAGCCCTTTAAACTAGAAGGGAGGTAGTAGTACTCTAATAGCTAACCTTGTTGTGATGACTAGATAGGACATGGCACGCACCTGGACGGAGGAACTAGTCTGCATTGTGCATATAAGTTTTGTCTGAAGTCAATGTACCTCTACTTTGACCAAACTTATAGAAAATGTATCAACATTCACAATGTCAAATCAATATTTTTACACTCCTTTCAAATATGTCGACCAGCGTGTGCAACTAATCAACTCTGCTCTCTCATCGCTTCTGTCGTTTGCCATGTGTGTTCTTAAAATTCCGCTCAAACTCATTGAGATATTTGACCGAGCAAGGCGACACTGTTTGTGGAGGAAAGAAGTGGACAGAGATGCTAAAACGCACTCTCTAGCTGCATGGGACATGGTATGTCGCCCAAAGAAAAAAGGGGCCTTGGGGTATTAAACTTACAAATACAAAATAAGGCATTACTACTCAAATACCTGCATAAGTTCATGCACAAACAGGACATACCATGGGTGTTGATAGTCTGGAATGCTCATTATGTTGATACCCCTCCCCATGCAAAACCGAGTTGCGGTTCGTTTTGGTGGCGCGATGTATTCTCACTGATGGACATTTACCGTGGGATTACCTCCTGTATTCCAGCCGCAGGGGATACGGTTCTTTTGTGGAAAGATGTTTGGCTAGAAGATAGACCGCTGATGGACACACATGAGCATCTGTTCTCCTTTGCAAAAAATGAATATGTTTCCTTGGCACAATATTACTATAACAATGATCATGTGGAAAACTTTCTTCTACCTCTATCAATGGAAGCCTGGGCCGAGCTAGACAATTTACAGGAGATCATGGCAGGGATCAACTTAGAAACTATGGGGACAGATGATTGGATTCTATGCTGGGGTGACACAATATACAGACCGAAGAAGTTTTATAATTTCATGTTCAGAAATGTGTTGGCGCCCCAATGCCTCACCTCGATCTGGAAGACAAAATGCATCATGAGGCATAAAGTGTTTGCGTGGCTAATGCTACTTGATAGAGTCAATACCAAAGATATGCTTCTTAGAAGACATTTCAACATTGGTGATGATCATACTTGCCCCGTATGCAACCTGGAAGTCCTGGAAACAAATAACCATCTCTTTTATGAGTACCCTTTTGCCGCTAGATGTTGGGAGATTGTGGGTATACACTGGGATAATCAGCTGGAGATGCAACAAAAATACGAGCGTGCTAGGGCAAGCTGGCAGGGCCCGTTGTTCAAAGAGGTGACCATTCTGACATCATGGAACATATGGAAACAGCGTAATAAAGTGGTTTTTGATGGAGAGGTGGCCACCCATCCTGATTGGCTTAGGAAACTCAAGGTAGATTTTGTGATTTTGGGATACAGAATCAACTCTCAAACTCTAACCTTTTTGGAAGGTTTCGGAGAATCTCTAGCAACTTGAACCCCTTACTCTAGTCTGGTTGAGTTGTTCTTTGTATTAGTCTCTTTGGGTAATGCCCAAGAATTGGGATTATCTTCATGTAAATCCATGTAAACACTCTTGATTCCTTGTTAACCATAGGTTAACGTTTAATAAAAATAACAGTAGGAGTCTCTCCTGCTGTTTTCATTGTTCAAAAAATATATTTTTATACTCATTATGAAATGTAGTTTCATAAAATATATATTTGGTATTGTAGATATTGATATTTTTAGTATAAATCTGGTCAAACTTTGCAAACTTTGACCAGACACAAATCTTACGCGGAGTAAAAAGGACCAGAGGGAGTATCATGCATGCGGAGTAGGCAAAAACAATTGCGCATTTATAGCCGTCCGAAGTCTCAAAGGGCGCGACTGCCCGAGGGAGGCGAAGGTCGTGGGAGGCGTGATGGTTGACGGAATTAAGTGAAGTTACATGCACGCGCCGACATGGCGTGCAAACACGCAGAAGCTATACCGTCAGGCCTACGATGTGGGTCTAGTAGACATGACATCTAGTGGGTCCCGCATAGTACTCGAGAACTCTTTGGGGGCATGCAGCCGTTTATCCACTGGGCAAGCCACCACCCCACGCAGTTCGCATGCCCTACTCATCCCTGTCTTCTACCTTACAACAGTTCGCTCCCAGTCATCCCGTCCTTTCACATTACACCAGTTCCACTTCTCCTAACCCGCCTCCAAAATCCATGGCCTCCCAAATCTCCATGATCGGCGGTGAGTACAAGGTTAGAACCATCACTGGTGATGAGTTCATCATCATCTACACCCGTAGATCCACGATGGTGGAAGCATGCCGTGGTCGCTTCCTACACATGTTCAAAAGTTCAAAGGATGAGTGGGTCGCTGGGCTAGATGTTGAGTACACCACAGTCCTAGAAAAGTAGAAGCTTCTAAAGGTGGCAGAGATGAAGAAGCCTATCGTGATCCAGGTTTGTGTGCATAACGTGTGCTTGGTCTACCATATATGCCATGCCGACGTTAGGTGCCAGGATTTTGAGTTCTTCCTCAAGGACAAAAGAATGAACTTCGTTACTGTAGACTTTACCAACTACAGGAGAGTCCTGGATCGGATAGGCCTCGTTGTAGGCCAGCCCTTTGATCTCCAAAAGGAAAGCCTGGTGTCCTCCTCTCAGCCTTCAATGCTGACCCTGGCAGCAGCCATGATTGATCCTTTATACGCTCAACTGAAGAAACCTCACCCGGAGTTTCATCATGCATGGGAGTCGAAGACAATAGATGAAGATCACATCGTGTACGCAACAACGTATGCCTACCTTTGTTTAAATATCTACAAGGGCTGGATGAAGAAGCAGAGCCCAGTGTTCGGTTCAAGCAAAGAAGTGTCGGCGAAGGGGAAGAGGAAGAGGGACGAGGACAAAGTCGAGGGCGTGGACTCGGACTCCGAGTAAGGTGGTAGTGCCGTTGCTCATGCTGGTTCTACTGCAGTGTCAAGCGGACTAGTTGCTTAGTTTTATTTCAGGGGTGTGTTGTGCTGAGCCCCCAGCAGAACTATGTTATGTTCTTTCTCGTTATTTGAACTCTTTAGTACGTACAGTAGTACTAGTATGTCTTACTTCTATTCTTCTTGTAGTTGGTACTACTACTCGTATCTTCACGTTCCTACTGTACTTAATACGTACTAGTAGTATAATTTGGGTCAGTCGATTTGTGAAATAAGTTCAACGGAGCAAAGGAAGAAGACGGCAGAGAAGCTACCCCAGTATCTCTATTAGGGTGGCAGGGTGCCCATGATCTATCTTATGAGTGTTGGGTGTGGAATGCAGTTCACCGGAAAAAATGGATCGTGCCCGGGGTTAAACGGATGGCGGGGGTGGGGGGGAGCATGGCGGTGGTAGGCGGTTCAGGGGAGGGCGGGGCCGCGGCGGCAGGCGGTTAGGCCTATGGCGGGCTGGCGGCTCGATGCCTGAGAGATAAGATGAACAGTGCATCATTTTCAGAGCTTGAAGAAGCCCTTCTGGGCGTCCATGTTGCATCCAACGGTTCACAAGAGTCGACTGACTCAAATTGTTCCTTCAGATTGCAAGATCCACGTGGCATTCAAGGTCTCGAAGGTAGATTCCATGTCCGCACCCGGTTTGCAGGCTCGGCATGGGTGCGACCGGCTTCCGCCACGACAACCACCATGCGCGCCTCCTCCTCGCAGGCGGAGACGACAATGACACGCTAGCTCCTCCTCGCCGGCGTGCTGGAGCACGCGCTCATCCTCCTCTTCGTACGCTATGGGCAAAGACGCGGCTCCACCTACTCGCGTGCTTGGCAGCGCGGCGGCATCACGAGGAGGGACTGCAGACGACGTGAGCAGGCGAGCCTTCGGCTTCATGGCACAGGGATGGCGGGGAAACGGCGGTGATGGATGAGAAATGGTCAGCCGGAGCAGGCGAGCACCGGCATGCGCAACGGTGGCGGCATATTGATGAGTGCGCGTATGGGAGCTTAGTTTAGTTTTATATAGGGTTGGTCAAACTTAAAAGAACACCGTACTAGTACACGTAAACATTAGACTGAGGCAGCACTTATACTACCACATTAGTTAGCACAGCATCGATACAGAATCCTGTGCAAGCGCGTGCCCCGCGGCCGCGCGATTGATTGAACGGTGCATCACCGTGTCGCGCTCGAAGGACATCCACCGAACCTTTTTGTGTGTGTGTGTGAAAACAATCCCCAAATATTACTCTACTTTTCATATATTTGAATTTAGCTTCAGTTCGTGCTTATTTGGATTTGGACGTTTTAGGTGCGTGATGACCCACAAGTATAGGGGATCAATCGTAGTCCTTTCGATAAGTAAGAGTGTCAAACCCAACGAGGAGCAGAAGGAAATGACAAGTAGTTTTCAGCAAGCTATTCTCTGCAAGCACTGAAATTATAAGTAAAGAGTAGTTTGATAGCAAGATAATTTATAACGAGCAAGTAACGGTAATGGTAACAAAAGTGCAGCAAGGTAGCCAATCCTTTTGAGGCAAAGGACAGGCCAAAACGGTCTCCTATAATAAGCAAAGCGTTCTTGAGGGTACATGGGAATTTCATCTAGTCACTTTCATCATGTTGGTTTGATTTGTGTTCGCTACTTTGATAATTTGATATGTGGGTGGACCGGAGCTTAGGTGTTGTTCTTACTTGAACAAACCTCCTACTTATGATTAACCCCCATCGCAAGCATCCGCAACTACGAGAAAAGTATTAAGATAAAATCTAACCATAGCATTAAACTTTTGGATCCAAATCAGTCCCTTACGAAGTAGCGCATAAACTAGGATTTAAGTTTCTGTCACTCTCGCAACCCATCATCTAATAACTACTCCACAATGCATTCCCTTATGCCCAAATATGGTGAAGTGCCATGTAGTTGACGTTCACATGACACCACTAAGGGAATCACAACATACATACCATCAAAATATCGAACACATATCAAGTTCACATGATTACTTGCAACAAGATTTCTCCCGTGACCTCAAGAACAAAAGTAACTACTCACAAATGATAATCATGCTCAAGATCAGAGGGTTATTAAATAGCACAATGGATCTGAACATATAATCTTCCACCAAATTAACCATATAGTAATCAACTACAAGATGTAATCAACACTACTAGTCACCCACAAGCACCAATCTAAGGTTCCGGTACAAAGATTGAACACAAGAGATGAACTAGGGTTTGAGAGAAGATGGTGCTGTTGAAGATATTGATGGAGATTGCCCTCCCCAAGATGGGAGAGTTGTTGGTGACGATGATGACGATGATTTGCCCCTCCGGGAGGGAAGTTCCCCCGGCGGAATCGCTCCGCCGAAGGGCAAAAGTGCTCCTGCCCAAGTTCCGCCTCGAGACGGGAGCGCTTCGTCCCGAAAGTCCTCCCCTTATTTTTTCTAGGTCAAAATGACTTATATACCAGAAGAGGGGCACCGAAGGTGGGCCGAGGAGGGCACAACCCACTAGGGCGCGCCTGGGCTCCCTGGCGTGCCCAGGTGGGTTGTGCCCACCTGGTGGGCCCCCTCTGGTAGTTATTTGCTCCAATAATTCTTATATATTCCATAAAAATTCTTCGTGAAGTTTCAGCTCATTTGGAGTTGTGCAGAATAGGTGGCCTGACGTAGCTTTTTCAGGTCCAGAATTTCAGTTGCCGGTATTCTCCCTCCTTGTGTGAACCTTGCATATTATGAGAGAAAAGGCATTAGAATTACTCCAAAAAACATTATTATGCATAAAAACAATATAAATAATAGTAGGAAAACATGATGCAAAATGGACGTATCAACTCCCCCAAGCTTAGACCTCGCTTGTCCTCAAGCGAAAACCAAAATCGAAAAACATGTCCACATGCTTAGAGAGAGAGGTGTCGATAAAAACAAAATACGGACATAGACACATCATGTATATTATTATAATAGCAACAAACTTTATCATAGAACTTTTATCATATAATTTCTATCATATAACTTCTCATGACAAGTAACAATTCATCACAACATCGAAGTATAAAGCATAAACTCTATTGAAAATCAACAAACTATGTTCTCAGTCAACTTTGCAACTACAATTCATCATCTTTTCAGGAAGGGTCATGTATCGGAGCCTTACGGCAAGTCCACATACTCAACCATCATATAGTCTTCTATGATTGCTAACACTCACCGCATACACATGAGCAAAAAGTTCCAACCGGACACATAGAAAGATAGGGGCTTATAGTTCCGCCTCCCAATGTATTCACCTCAAGGGTGATGTCAACAATAATAACTCATGCCCACTCATATTCAACTGGATATATGTGCCTAGATATTTCCTCACCACATGGTGCTTGCCAAAAGAGAAAATAAAAAGGAATAGAGAGAAATACTTTGACTCTTGCATAAAAGTAAATACATAAAAGTAAAAGATAGGCCCTTCGCAGAGGGAAGCAGAGGTTGCCATGCACTTTTTGGTTGCATGCTCAATCTCTTAGTGCAAAAGAACGTCACGTTATATTGCCCCTTATGATAGCAACCTTTATTATGCAGCCTGTCGCTTTTATTCTTTGCCATCACAAGTTCGTACAACGCTCAATTTTCTCTTACACTAAATGATCCAACACTTCTAGAAGCAATTTTTATTACCTTATTGCACCGATGACAACTTACTTGAAGGATCTTACTCAATCCATAGGTAGGTATGATGGACTCTCAAAACAAGATTTGGGTTTAAGGGTTTTTGGATGCACAAGTAGTATCTCCACTTAGTGCGGAATTTTTGGCTAGCAAAGATGGGGGACAAGCAACACATGTTAAAGGATCTATGACAATATAACTTCTATGTGAATATGAACAAACATAAATCATTACGTTGTCTTCCTTGTCCAACATCAACAATTTTGGCATATAATATTTTGATGGGGCCTCACAATCACAAAAGATGTCCAAGATAGTGTATTTGCATGTGAATCTTCTCTTCCCTTATTAGTTCTTTCATGAATTGCATCATTGACCAATGCTATGCTTGTAAATCTCCAATAAAATTTTCTAATTATACTCTTATGTGATGTCATTACTTACCATAAGATTAGCATATGATCTTTTTCATTTATTTCCTTTCTTTTTATTGAACATGAAAGTAAAGAAGACTAAACTTTATTATATATCTCGCACACGATTACAAGAATAGATCACTAAGCAAACACTCGAAAAGAAAGGATCAAACTAAATTTTTATTCAACTAAAGCAAAAGATAACTAAGGATCGAACTAAGATAAGTAAAGGCGAAAGGTAATGGAGGTGATACGATATCGGGGCACCTCTCCCAAGCTTGGCACAAGCCAAGGGGAGTGCCCATACCCGATACTCAAGTTTCCTTTGGTGATGAAGAAGGAGGTGGTGGTGATGAGGTATTCACGATCTTATCCTCAGGTTTCCATGGCAAGGGCTCACCATCATAAGAGGAGGAGTGAGTCTCGCGGGTCCTGCAACTGGCAGCCAAACTCATCCCTTTAAACCTTGCCTCATATTCAAAGACTTGGTTTTGGAGATTGTAGATCTGGCTTTGGAGAAAGTGGATTTGCTCGTTGAAGGTGAAGACGATGTCCTTCATGGACTTGCCATCCACCTTGAGATCACGGGTGTAGTCCGTGATCATGAGGTGATTGGCATTGAGTCCACGTTCTACCCTCCCCTTGCACCTGAAGACCTCCTACTCCATGGCTTCAAGCTTGGCCTCCATGGTTCCCGGCCCTTTGGGACCTTGCACATCGCGGATGTGGAGCACCCCCTCACGCATCTCAATAGCTTGAGGGTGCTGCATCACCTCCCGCAAATATGGGTTGATGATGTTCTCGAAGAACTTGTCCCTGGAGGAGCTCAACGCGGCCATGGTGAATTAGATCTGTCAAGAAAACAACGAGAAAAGAAGAACAGAAGATTTCTCAGTGATACGGTGGTCAATAGGTTCGGGGGGTATATAAAGATTTTTTATCTTGGGAAACAAGCAAACGGAAGAAAAATGGAGTTCAGAAGGTACCCAAGGTGGCCAGGCGCCCAGGTGTCTTGTGCCCACCAGGGTTACCTTCCTGGCTGTTTCTTATTTTCCTAATTTTTAATATATTCCAAAACTGACAGAAAATATTTTTGCGAATTTTTCGGAGTCCGTTTACTTACCGTATCACGTACCTCCTCTTTTTTCATGATTCTGGAGTGTTCCGGAATGTTTCTTTTATGTGTTCTTCTGATGTCATAGTTTGGATAATATTGCTTTCAACATTAATGGGCATACCTGAGATATAATGTTTTATTCTTTGCCCGTTGACAACCTTCGGGTTAGTACCTTTAGCATTATTTATTTTGATGGCTCCAGATTGATAAACCTCCTTGATAACATAGGGTCTTTCCCATTTGGAGAGGAGTTTTTCTGCAAAGAATCTGAAACGAGAGTTGTACAAAATAACATATTCTCCAACTTTGAACTCACGCTTTTGGATTCTTTTATCATGCCATCTTTTAACTTTTTCTTTAAATAACTTGGCATTTTCATAAGCTTGGGTTCTCCATTCATCTAGTGAGCTAATATCAAATAACCTCTTTTCACCGGCAAGTTTGAAATCATAGTTGAGTTCTTTAATTGCCCAATATGCTTTATGTTCTAACTCAAGACGCAAATGACAAGCTTTTCCATAAACCATTTTATAAGGAGACATACCCATAGGATTTTATAGGCTGTTCTGTAAGCCGAAAGTGCATCGTCTAATTTCTTAGACCAATTCTTTCGGGACGTATTGATAGTCTTTTGTAAAATTAATTTTATTTCTCTATTGCTAAGTTCAACTTGACCACTAGACTGAGGATGATAGGGGGATGCAATTCTATGGTTAACATCATACTTAGCAAGCACTTTACGGAAAGCACCATGAATAAAGTGTGAACCACCATCAGTCATTAAATATCTAGGGACTCCAAACCTTGGGAAAATAACTTCCTTAAGCATTTTAATAGAGGTGTTGTGATCAGCACTACTAGTTGGAATAGCTTCTACCCACTTAGTAACATAATCATCAGCAACCAAAATATGTGTATACCCATTAGAGGAATGAAAAGGTCCCATGTAATCAAAACCCCAAACATCAAATGGTTCAACAGCAAGTGAATAATTCATAGGCATTTCTTGACGCTTACCAATATTACCAATTCTTTGACATTCATCACAAGATAAAAAAACTTATGGCATCCTTGAAGAGAGTAGGCCAATAAAAACCAGATTGCAATACCTTGTGAGCAATTCTATCTCCCGCATGGTGCCCTCCGTAAGCTTCGAAATGACATTTTCGTAGGATTTGTCCCTGTTCATGCTCAGGTACACAACATCTAATGATACCATCTACTCCTTCTTTATAAAGATGTGGGTCATCCCAAAAGTAAAGTCTTAAATCATAAAAGAATTTTCTCTTTTGTTGATAAGTAAAGCTGGGTGGTATATATTTAGCAACAATATAATTAGCATAGTCAGCATACCAGGGAGTGTAATGAGAAACATTTATTGCAGCTAATTGCTCATCAGGAAAACTATCATTAATAGGTTGTGGGTCATCAAGAATATTTTCTAACCTAGACAAGTTATCAGCTATGGGGTTCTCAGCTCCTTTTCTATCAGTGATATGTAAGTCAAATTCTTGTAGCAAGAGAACCCACCTAATGAGTCTAGGTTTAGCATATTTCTTTTCCATAAGATATTTTATAGCAGCATGATCAGTGTGAACAATCACTTTAGAATCAACAATGTAAGATCTGAATTTATCACAAGCAAACACAACTGCTAAGAATTCTTTTTCACTAGTAGCATAATTGCATTGGGCACTGTCTAGAGTTATACTAAAATGAATAACATTTAATTTCTTATCAACTCTTTGTCCTAGAACAGCACCAACAGCATAATCACTAGCATCACACATAATTTCAAAAGGCAAATTCCAATCAGGTGGTTGAACAATAGGTGCAGAAATTAAGTCTTTCTTAAGTGTTTCAAAGGCTTCTACACAATCATCATCAAAACAAATGGAACATCCTTTTGTAAAAGATTTGTAAGAGGCCTAGAAATTTTAGAGAAGTCTTTAATAAACCTCCTATAGAAACCAGCATGACCGAGGAAACTACGAGTACCTTTGATATCTTTAGGACATGGCATTTTCTCAATTGCATCAACTTTAGCTTTATCCACCTCAATACCTCGTTTAGAAATTTTATGTCCCAAGACAATACCTTCATTAACCATAAAGTGGAACTTCTCCCAATTCAAGACAAGATTAGTTTGCTCGCATCTCTACAAAACTCGATCAAGGTTGCTTAAGCAATCATCAAAAGAAGTTCCGTAAATGGAAAAATCATCCATGAAAACCTCAACAATCTTTTCACGAAAGTTAGAGAATATAGCAGTCATACATCTTTGAAAGGTAGCAGGTGCATTACATAAACCAAAAGGCATACTTCTATAAGCATAAGTTCCAAAAGGACAAGTAAAGGTGGTTTTCTCTTGGTTAGGTTGTGAAACAGGTATTTGAGAAAAACCAGAATATCCAACGAGAAAATAAAAGTGTGTGTGCTTAGATAGCCTTTCTAGTATTTGATCAATAAAAGGTAGAGGGTGATGATCTTTTCTAGTTGCTTTATTTAATTTCCTAAAATCAATTACCATTCTATAACCAGTGACAATTATTTGTGGAATAAGTTCATTTTTATCATTAGGAACAACAGTAATACCTCCCTTCTTAGGGACACAATGAACAGGACTTACCCATCTACTATCAGCTATAGGATAGATTATACATGCTTCTAGAAGCTTCAGTATTTCAGTTCTTACCACTTCTTTCATTTTGGAATTTAAACGTTGTTGGTGATCGACAACGGGTTTAGCATCAGGTTTCATATTAATCTTGTGCTGACAGAGAGTGGGACTAATGCCCTTAAGATCATCAAGAGTATATCCAATAGCAGCTCGGTGCTTCTTCAGAATTTTCAATAATCTTTCTTCTTCATGTTCTGAAAGGTTAGTACTAATAATAACAGGATATATCTTTTTCTCGTCAAGATAAGCATATTTCAAAGTGTCTGGCAATTGTTTTAATTCAAACATAGGATCACCTTTAGGTGGAGGAGGACCTCCTAGAGTTTCAATAGGCAAATTGTGTTTAAGCAGAGGTCGTTGTTCAAAGAAAATTTTATCTATCTCATTTCTTTCATGCATATGCATATCATTTTCATGGTCTAGCAAATATTGTTCTAGTGGATCAGTTGGAGGCACAGCAATAGAAGCAAGACCAATTATTTCATCCTTACTAGGTAATTCTTTCTTATGATGCTTTCTACTAAACTTAGAAAAATTAAACTCAAGAGACTCATCACCAAAACTAACACCGACGGTTTGTTTCTCACAATCTATTTTAGCATTAACGGTGTTTAAGAAAGGTCTACCAAAGATAATGGGACAAAAGTCATCTTGTGGGGAACCAAGAACAAGAGAATCAGTAGGATATTTTATTTTCCCACACAAGACTTCAACATCTCTAACAATCCCAAGTGGTGTGATGGTGTCTCTATTAGCAAGTTTAATAGTAACATCTATGTCTTCTATTTTAGCGGTTGCTATGTCATTCATAATTTCTTGATATAAGGTAAAAGGAATAGCACTCACGCTAGCACCTAAGTCACATAAACCATGATAACAGTGATCTCCTATTTTGACTGAGACAACAGGCATGCCAACAACAGGTCTATGTTTATCTTTTTCATCGGGTTTGGCAATTCTAGCAGCTTCATCACAGAAGTAAATAACATGCCCATCTATATTTTCTACTAGGAGATCTTTAACCATAGCAACACTAGGTTCTACTTTGATTTGTTCACCAGGTTTGGGTGCTCTAATATAACTTTTATTGACCACTATTGAAACTTTAGCATGTTCCTTTATCCTAACAGGGAAAGGCGGTTTTTCGATATAAGCAATAGGAACAACTGGATCAACATAATAGTTTCATCTTTAGCTATTACCGGTTCTTTAATTTCTTCTTTAATTGGTGGGTGATATTTAAACCACTTCTCCTTAGAGAGATCAACATGAGTAACAAATGATTCACAAAAGGAGGCTACTATCTCAGAGTCAAGTTCATATTTAGTGCTAAACTTTTGAAAAGCATCGGTATTCATAAAGATTTAACACAATCATACTTAAGCTTAATACCTGACTCTTTACCTTCATCGAGTTCCCAATCTTCAAAGTTGCGTTTAATTCTTTCTAAAAGATCCCACCTAAATTCAATAGTCTTCTTCATAAAGGAACCAGTACAAGAAGTATCGAGCATGGATTGATCATCACGAGAAAGCTGAGCATAAAAATTCTGAATAAGAATTTCTCTTGAGAGCTCATGATTGGGGCATGAATATAACATTGACTTAAGCCTCCCCCAAGCTAGAGCAATACTTTCTCCTTCACGAGGCCAAAAATTATATATGTAATTCCGATCACGATGAACTAGATGCATAGGATATTTTTTTTGGTGAAATTCCAATTTCAAACGATTCCAATTCCAAGATCCAATATCATCGCATAGACTATACCATGCCAATGCTTTTACCTTCAAAGATAAAGGGAAAACCTTCTTATTAGCTTCATCTCCAGGTAAACATGCAAGCTTAAACAATCCACAAATTTCATCCACATATATCAAGTGCATATCAGGATGTTCGGTTCCATCTCCTGCATAAGGATTACCTAGCAGTTGTTCTATCATACCCGAAGGAATTTCATAACCAATATTTTCAGTAGGTGCAGTAGGTTGAGGGGCAACTAATTGTGGTTCCGGTCGAGGTGAAGATACCCCGAACAAACCCCTCAAAGGATTGTTCTCCATAGTAACAAGTGACAATAAATTTCAGCACGTAGTAATAATTTTTCCTTACCGATTTCCACTTACCAAGAGCGCTTCACTCCCCGGCAACGGCACCAAAAAAGATCCTTGATGACCCACAAGTATAGGGGATCAATCGTAGTCCTTTCGATAAGTAAGAGTGACGAACCCAACGAGGAGCAGAAGGAAATGACAAGTAGTTTTTAGCAAGGTATTCTCCGCAAGCACTGAAATTATAAGTAACGAGTAGTTTGATAGCAAGATAATTTGTAATGAGCAAGTAACGGTAATGGTAACAAAAGTGCAGCAAGGTAGCCCAGTCCTTTTGAGGCAAAGGACAAGCCAAAACGGTCTCTTATAATAAGCAAAGCGTTCTTGAGGGTACACGGGAATTTCATCTAGTCACTTTCATCATGTTGGTTTGATTTGTGTTCGCTACTTTGATAATTGATATGTGGGTGGACAGGTGCTTAGGTGCTGTTCTTACTAGAACAAACCTCTTACTTATGATTAACCCCCATCGCAAGCATCCGCAACTATGAGAAAAGTATTAAGATAAAATCTAACCATAGCATTAAACTTGTGGATCCAAATCAGTCCCTTACGAAGTAGCGCATAAACTAGGGTTTAAGCTTCTGTCACTCTCTCAACCCATCATCTAATAACTACTCCACAATGCATTCCCTTAGGCCCAATATGGTGAAATGCCATGTAGTCGACATTCACATGACACTACTAAGGGAATCACAACATACATACCATCAAAATATCGAACACATATCAAGTTCACATGATTACTTGCAACAAGATTTCTCTCGTGACCTCAAGAACAAAAGTAACTACTCACAAATGATAATCATGCTCAAGATCAGAGGGGTATTAAATAGCACAATGGATCTGAACATATAATCTTCCACGAAATTAACCATATAGTAATCAACTACAAGATGTAATCAACACTACTAGTCACCCACAAGCACCAATCTAAGGTTCCGGTACAAAGATTGAACACAAGAGATGAACTAGGGTTTGAGAGGAGATGGTGCTGTTGAAGATGTTGATGGAGATTGCCCTCCCCAAGATGGGAGAGTTGTTGGTGATGATGATGACGATGATTTCCCCCTCCGGGAGGGAAGTTCCCCCGGCGGAATCACTCCACCGGAGGGTAAAAGTGCTCCTGCCCAAGTTCAGCCTCGAGACGGCGGTGCTTCATCCCGAAAGTCCTCCCCTTATTTTTTCTAGGTCAAAATGACTTATATACCAGAAGAGGGGCACCGGAGGTGGGCTGAGGAGGCACTGGTACAGCGAGGTGCTATACAAATGGTTTTTAACCCCTTCCCGCGACGGTGTTCTGAACCGTCGCCTAGTGAGTGACTGCAATAGGGGGGTCCTTCCCACGCGACCCAGAAACCATCGGTGATAGGCTCTCCTGGCACACACGCTTGGTAAAATGAGGTCATGTGCGATGGGCGAGCGATCAAATACGATTATACAGGCCCAATCGGTTCCGGTCGTAAGTACATCCCACACAGTCAGTCCCAAACAAACGTTTCTGTTTGTTATGTACATTCCACACAGTCAATCCAGGGAATACATTTCCATTCTTATGTACATCCCACACAGTCAATCCAGGGAAAACGTTTCCATTCGTATGTACATCCCACACAGTCAATCCAGGGAAAACGTTTCCGTTCTTATGTACATCCCACACAGTTTTATGTATAGGCTCGTGTGTGATAGGTGTAACTATCACACACACTCTGCCTCGGTTAAACGTTTGCTTTTATTCAACTACATCACACACAATTTGATGAAGAAAACTGTGTGGCATTGGGCTATCCATCACAAGTGCTTTTACTGCTAGAACCGTTTGCAAAGTTCCATGACCCATTTAGCAGGTTTATTAGTTTACAATTAATAATTCCAGTATTACGCAAATTCACATTTCATATCGAACAGCTGTTTGCCAATTTCATATCAGGCACATAAATATATTTTAACATCACAGTATGATAGCTACCTGAAGATAGAACAGTACATCATATAGCTAGTTCAGCTTCATAAGAACAATATTAGAACAATATATTCATTTCCCTAATCGAGATCATCCAGGCTCGTCTTATCCACCTCTGCTTTCAGTTCAGTAAGAACCTGTTTTGCACTAGCCAACTGGGAAAGTGCCTCCTCCTTCGCCAACACCATCTTAGCAAAGTCTGATTTAAAAAATCTGAGCTAAATCTCCACCTTCCTCTTTTTATCCCGCATCTTCAAATATTCTTCAGCGTTGACAACACTTTCTCTAAGCCTACCTCTGTTCTCTTCCTCATACATGCTCCAGAGCTTTGCTAGGCACATCTTCAAAGACTGTGGCCACTCTTGATCAACCCACTCTAGGTGAGAACACTTCCATTCGTCCTATAATATTTAAAACTAGATCGGTAACAATTGTAGGGGAAATGGGTTTATAGCAACATAGAAAATCACCAATACTTATTTTGAAAAACTGAAGAAACAGGTTAATTATGACATATCTTCTCAAAAAGATCAATGTGCAAATGAATTAATTGCTACTGAGACAACAACCAAATTCTGAAACATCAGAAGCTATAATTAACTACAACAACGCTACAAGTTCTTACTCATGTACTATAAATAACAAATTGAACATTTTATGAGGAAGCTAAATATAACTACAACAGCATAGCAACAGTGTTTGGATGACAGCAAATTGATACTAACAGGTGTGTACATGCACAAATTTAGTAACATAGAACTAATAGCACTAAGGTCGTCCACTATGTATGCCAAAACCGGTGTAAAGACAACTGTTGCTACATTTCGCACCGGTGCCCTGCACTGGCGAGCCGATGCAGTGGAAAAAAATCAGGGACCCGGACTCCGGAGCACCTAGTTGCTCCGATGCCAAGTTCCTTCATGCCATAAAGATTTAGTATTTTACTGCTTGGCTGCTCGGATGTGTGGACCAAAGTTGGCTGCACAAACTGCTGAAGTGGTTCCAAATAATTTTCTAATGGCACCGCTGATGAGATGGCAACATTTTTAGATACTAGGTACAAACTGTGACACTGTCTTAGGATGCGTTTGGTTGAAGGTGTGGTATGAATGGGTTGGGACCATGTCTGAATCACATCTAACAAATGATTTGTAACAACGAAAGTGGGGCTAACCTTCTCTGCACATGCCAGAAACTTCCTCCCACTGTCCATAGATTCAAACGCAACTAGCTTCACGCATGGAGATTGATGGTGACAACAAGTAGACAGATCTTCAGCCACCCCGCTCCATTCGTTGCAACTGATGGTCCTAGGGAGCTACAAGAGGAAGAAATGACACAAATCGACCGCCGGGTTAAAATCCTTCATTCCAAGTCATAGCCCGAGAGAGAGAAGAGAGGCATACCCGGGTGGTGAAGGAGTCGTCGGAGGAGGAGGAACCGCTGGAGAGGTCATTGAAGAAGACCATGGTAACCCCGACAGTAGGATGCGAGACGGCGAGAGCGAGGAAGCAAGCGAGGAACCGGCTATAGCTTAGGAACGAAGGAAGGAAGGATGGAGGAAACAGGGGAAATGTGACTTGTGGTCGGGGAGAAATGGGGGTGGGGAAGGGGGGCAGGGGTAGATATTTCGGCGGTAGGCCAAAAATTTTGAAATGTGGAGGGAAACTTTACGCGCGGTGCCGCCGGACACCATTCACTTTGAACGATTGTGTGCATCACAAACGATTCTTCTGCTTTACGCGCATGGGATGAGTTTGATTATTCAAATTTTGGTGGAAATTTCCCTCGGTACTGTCCTCATCCACGTCATTGCATAATTTAACATCGCTTGCTAATTTGGGCACACAAAAGAGCGTACAGCACACATACCACACTTACTGAATCAAGCAATTTTACTAATTAAACAGAGCCAGTTGACCTAAACATTGCTCTAACAAAAGACCAGCATTAAAAACAAAGCCTAAGTACGCATAATTTTAACAAAGCCGCCGCCTCGCCGGCCTATGCATCGCCGGTGTGAGATGAGACGTCGATGACTTGTCCTGGCGACATGCCGCCGTTGGTGGACTCCGCGTCCCCCCAGCTGAAGTCGACCACGTCCTCGTCCTTGTCCTCGGCGCCACCCTCAAGGTGGTAGTACTTGTAGTAGTGGCTGCGCCAGAGCTCGCGTTGGTACTCCACCGCCGATTCCTCGATGGACAGACTCTTCTCTACCTCGACCTTGACCATGTGCAACTCCTCCTCCCAGCGCTCCTGGATCTCCGCCGCCTCCTGCATCTCCAGCTCCCGCTCAGCGATCTCATGAGGAAGCAGGTGCTCCATGGCCACCGCTGCCTTTTCGGACATGGGTTGCATGCTGGATTCCAAGGTGGCCTGGAATATCTTGGCGTGTGCGTCCTCGATCTTGGTGTGGATGGCCTCGACCCAGGCCAGGGCGACATCGACGGCACGGACGGCAGCTCGAGCGCTCTCAGCATTTGCAGCCGCCGTCACAGCAGCTGCTGCAGCCGTCTCGGCTGCTGCAGCTACCCTGTCGGCTGCCGCAGACGCCCTCTCGGCGGATGCGGCCGCGCTCAATGCGGATGCGGTGGCACTCTCGGCATAGGCGGCCGCTCTCTCGGCGCAGGCGGCGGCGCTCGGGGAGGTCGCGGCCACAGTACGGGCCTTCACGAAGCGTTTCCACGGTGTCATCTTTGCAAGAAGGGGTTGCGGGAATGGAGATCGGGATTCGTGGATTCGGGGGTTGCCAGCACTGGAGCAGACAAGCCAGCGAAGCTTAAGGAGGAAGACTTAAATAGACCCACGAATTTTCATCGCAAACAGTTCCAACAAAAAACTATGTGTGATGTTGTTGATATTTTTTATTAGCTGTGAAAGACGAATTTGGAGTAAAGTGGCAACGGATGGTGTTTTTAATGTACGAGAAAATTTGTAGTACTAATACAACTCTCATGTCAAATTTTGGAAAATTTCAGGGGTCATTTGACCTTTTAAGACATTTAAGTGATTTTCTAGCCATTTAATGACCGTAATTCAAATTTGAACTACATGTACATGCAACAGCTAACCATAACGGTTTGAAAAGTCATATTTTGTGTACTTGTGTGCGAGTTAATTCCATGTGTAGTAAATTGGAAGGAATTTTCAAACATATTGGTCTCACGGCTATGAGACAATTAAGCATGGAGTGCCATGGCATTTAAATTCCAAAAAATTAAAAAAAGATCAGAAACACATGAAACCTTGCTTGATGTAATGTCATGCCACCAAGATGATGTGGTAAAAAATTTGGCATGTTTGACGAAAGTTTGGACACACACCCCTCACAAACAGAAGCAACTCACTAGAAGGCTCGTGGTTCCGAGAGGGAACAATGCATGTTTGATGACGAACGGGCAATAACTTCCTCTTACGGGCTTCAAAAAAATTCTACAGTTAACGGGCATTAATACAACTGTCGTGTCAAAATTTGGAAAATTTCAGGGGTCATTTGACCTTTTTAAGACATTTAAGTGATTTTCTAGCCATTTAATGACTGTAATCCAAATTTGAACTACATCTACATGCAACGGCTAACCATAACGGTTTGGAAAATCATATTTGTGTACTTGTGTGCGAGTTAATTCCATGTGCAGTAAATTAGAAGGAATTTTCAAACATATTGGTGTCACGGCATGGACACATGCATGGAGTGCCATGGCATTTTAATTCCAAAAAATTAAAATATGATCAGAAAAACATGAAACCTTGCTTGATGTAATGTCATGCCACCAAGATGATGTGGTAAAAAAATTGGCCTGTTTGACGAAAGTTTGGACACACACCCCTCACAACCCGGAGCAACTCACTAGAAGGCTCGTGGTTCCGAGAGGGAACGATGCGTGTTTGATGACGAACGGGAGATAGCTTCCTCTTACGGCCTTCAAATTTTTTCTACATTTAACGTGCACTAATACAACTCTGTGAAAATTTGGAAAATTCTAGGGGTCATTTGACCTTTTAAAGACATTTAAGTGATTTTCTAGCCATTTAATGACCGTAACACAAATTTGAACTACATCTACATGCAACAGCTAACCATAACGGTTTGAAAAATCATATTTGTGTACTTGTGTGCGAGTTAATTCCATGTGCAGCAAATTAGAAGGAATTTTCAAACATATTGGTGTCACGGCATGGACAGATGCATTAAGTGCCATGGCATTTTAATTCCAAAAAATTAAAATATGATCAGAAAAACATGAAACCTTGCTTGATGTAATGTCATGCCACCAAGATGATGTGGTAAAAAAATTTGGTCTGTTTGACGAAAGTTTGGACACACACCCCTCACAAACCGTAGCAACTCACTAGAAGGCTCGTGTTTCCGAGAGGGAACAATGTATGTTTGATGACGAACATGAGATAGCTTCCTCTTATGGCCTTCAAATTTTTTCTACATTTAACGTGCACTAATACAACTGTCATGTGAAAATTTAGAAAATTCTAGGGGTCATTTGACCTTTTAAAGACATTTAAGTGATTTTCTAGCCATTTAATGACCGTAATTCAAATTTGAACTACATCTACATGCAACGGCTAACCATAATGTTTTGAAAAATCATATTTTTGTGTACTTGTGTGTGAGTTAATTCCATGTGCGGTAAATTGGAAATAATTTTCAAACATATTGGTGTCACGGTCTGGACACACATGCATGGAGCGCCATGCCATTCAAATTCCAAAAAATAAAAATAAATGATCAGAAACACATGAAACCTTGCTTGACATAATGTCATGCCACCAAGATAATGTGGTAAAATAATTGGCATGTTTGACAAAATTTTGGACACACACCCCTCACAAACCGGAGCAACTCGCTAGAAGGCTGGTGATTTCGAGAGGGAACAATGTATGTTTGATGACGAACGGGCGATAGCTTCCTCTTATGGGCTTCAAAAAATTTCTACAGTTAACGTGCACTAATACAACTGTCATGTCAAAATTTGGAAAATTTTAGGGGTTATTTGACCTTTTTAAGACATTTAAGTGATTTTCTAGCCATTTAATGACCGTAATCCAAATTTGAACTACATCTACATGCAGCGGCTAACCATAACGGTTTGAAAAAAAAATATTTGTGTACTTGTGTGCGAGTTAATTTCATGTGCAGTAAATTGGAACGAATTTTCAAACATATTGGTGTCACGGCTTGGACACATGCATGGAGTGCCATGGCATTTAAATTCCAAAAAATTAAAAAATCATCACATGATGTAAATATCTGGTGTTCAAAAAAGAAAATGTAAAGATCTGGCAAGACAACCGGCCCCCACACGATTGGCACTCTATTTCATGCCTCGAGGTTTGGAAGGTGAGTGGCGCGGGTTATTAATCAGACACGGTTCTGTATTGGAAACCATCAGCTATTAAGTTCACACACGGATTTTGCTGCGGGAATCATGTGTAATTCAAACTACAGTACTCGTAAATTCCGGCGACCGGGGTGTGTACTGTTCCCGTCGATCTAGATTCCGGCCGCCAATAAATACTACCTTGCTCATGTCATCCCGCCTGCATTCTTGTCTACATCCTCCCCTTGCTCGCCCTCTCTCTCTCTCTCTCTCAAATCTCTACCATGGCGCCGCCGATCTGCCCTCGTGCCGACGAGGAGTCGCCGCCCCCCGAGGATGCTCAGTCGAAGAGTAGCGACGAGGAGGACCCCTACGCGCCGCCGGACGAGGTTGTGTCGGACCCCCCAACTTTGGGTTGGTTTTCGGGCCAGCACAATCTTTGTCTGTGGAAGTTGTTGCGCCAGCTGAGAAAGCCAGGCAAGTGGTGTTCAAGAAGAAGATGGCAGAGGAGGAAGCCAGGTACCAGGCGGCCTGTGAAGCCCATGATGCCGCATGGAAAAAGGAGGCGGTGGAGCTTTGGGGGCAGGCGCGTCATCGTGCGGAGGAGCTGTACGAAGCCGGGTACTTCACGAGGAAGGTCAAAGGTGCTAGGTGCCTCATCGCTGCGTGGAGGTGGGCCGATAAGCTCCAGTGTGCCACCGACGAGGAGCTCCGGTGGGCCCCCAACAAAATGGCAAGATCGTTCGCGCTCGTCCGCCAGCAAGAGGCAGATCAGTATGTCAAGCGTTGTGAGGCGGAGGAGGCGGAGTATTGCCTCCGCGCTGGAAAGACGCCGCGCACCAGGGAGCTGCTGGCGAGGGGCTGCCAGAATACTGCCCCCAGGAGGGATTATTATTTTTAGTATTGTTCGTTTTCAATTGTATGCATTGAACCTAGTAGTTAAGTATCATCACGTATATGTGATGATATTATATATATTCTGTGATGAACTAATGAACAATTAATATACATATTATGAATTCCATTTTCTATCTGTTTTTGTATACTAATTTGTATCCAGCTGTTATCATCCACATATATAGAATGGAAAGCATATATACACACATTGAAACAGAACATATAAGAACGGAAAACAGAGTACACACATTGAAACAGAGCAATAAATAGAGCAATATTATGATTTCTATGAATACATAGCGATCCACGTCGAAATGACTCAACAAAATAAAACGCGTCCATGAGACCATGACCAGTAGACCTTGCCTACGGTAGCTCTTGGCTCAACCTGAACTCGTGCAGGCGTTCGTCCAAGCGGTCGACACGCTCGCGGTACATCTGGAGCGTGATCTCGAGCTCCAAGTTGGCTATTTCATCGGAGATCACCAGCTCGAGGATGCGACGGCCATGTTCCTCTACTGCGCCCAGGTGGACACCTGGGCCAAGGAGGCGGTCGAGCCTAGTGACCAGCGTGTTGGCATCAAGCGGGCCGCGGACAAGGCGAACGGCGTGGCCCATGCGAACGGCGCGGCGGGCGTCCGGTGCAAGTACGGCGCGGCCGACCTCTGGTGCAAGTACGACGCAGAGGGCCTCTGCCCACTCCTGGCGAGGAATGGGGGTACTGACGGGACGTGTACCCAGCTGCGACGCCCAGTCGATAGCAGGCAAGCGCCGATGGATCCGCTCTTGCTGTGCGGCGTGCCACGCCTCTCGCTGTGTGGCGCTCCAACGGTCTCGCCGTGCGGCGAGCCGCAGCCTATCGGCGCGGACGTGCCTAGCTAGCTCTGTGGCGCTCCATCGATCATGTTGTGCGGCGAGCTGCAGCCTCTCGGTGCTGACATGCCTATCTTGATCCGTGGCGCTGAAGCGCCATGCGCCAAGGGTCTGCTCAACCCTGGCGATGACGTGCATCACGACGTCGTCCATCGCGTTGCCGGGGAGCGCCTCGGCCTCGACGGGCTGTGGCGCCTTCTTGTTTTCCTCATCGACGAGGTTGATGGCAGAGGCGGCGCTTTGGTGGGTTGGCATGCTTGGAAAAGGTGGATGTGCTATAGGCTGCGCTTGTTGCCTCCGTGCATCACGCGTCACCTAGGTTTATGCACAATATTGCTGGGTGGCGGGAAACCGGTGAGGAAATGGCGGGAAATGGTGGCGTGTTCATTAAACGCCATCAATTAATGGAAACTTAGAATAGAAAGAACATCGAGCTAGCACAAGAAGTAGATGATGATCAGATGATCGTTTATCCTAGTTAATTATGCATGTAATAGTTTGCTTTGGTGTGTGGAAATGTCATGTGTGTACTAGCCACCTATGTAATTGGATGTTTGCCGCGTATTACACACATCTTGTTTATGTGAAACGTTTCTGTTCTCTTGGCTCAACACAAACAGTTTATCGGAATGAACTGTATGCCCTCCATTGCGCACACCTTGATCTGGCTGATCCGTTTCTGTTGCGTTGCCTAATCGAAAACAGTTCATCTGAGTGAACCGTATGCCGTATATCGCACACACCTTGATCTAGCTGACCGTTTCTTTTGTGTTGCCTAATCACAAACAGTTCATCCGAGTGAACTGTATGGCGTATATCACACACACCTTCATCTGGCTGCCCGTTTCTGTTGTTCCGCCTCATCACAAACAGTTTATCCGAGTGAATTGTATGTCGTATATCACACACGCCTTCATCTGGCTGCCCGTTTCTTTTGTTCTGCCTCATCGCAAATAGTTAATTGTACTGAACCGTATGCCGCGCATCACACACGCAACTAAAATCTGAAGCGTGTTTGATGTATCCTTCATCGCAAACGTTTTGCATCTTTTTTGATGGTTTTTTACATCACCGTTTGCGATTAATGCATCACACACAGTTTTCGTCAAAGGGTCTCTGATCGTAGTGTCGCGTTAGCAGCATCCTGCAGTAGTGAGGGCACAACCCACCAGGGCGCGCCTGGGCTCCCTGGCGTGCCCAGGTGGGTTGTGCCCACCTGGTAGTTATTTGCTCCAATAACTCTTATATTTTCCATAAAAATTCTCCATGAAGTTTCAACTCATTTGGAGTTGTGCAGAATAGGTGGCCTGACGTAGCTTTTTCAGGTCCAGAATTCCAGCTGCCGGTATTCTCCCTCCTTGTGTGAACCTTGTATATTATGAGAGAAAAGGCATTAGAATTACTCCAAAAAACATTATTATGCATAAAAACAATATAAATAACAGTAGGAAAACATGATGCAAAATGGACGTATCAGTGCGCCCTAGACATTTTTTTTAATACTGATTCTGTGTGTGTGACTGAGAGAGAACGCGTGTATGTGTCCATATGTGTGTTGTGGCGGAAGGGCAATGTGGAGACGGTGTGCGTGTGATAGAGACATCGAGAGGTGTGAATGTGCAAATGATCATGCATGAGTGAGACATAGAGAGATGCCGATATGTTGTGTATACATGAGAGAACGGTCTTCTATTTGTACTTGTGTGTGTGTGTGCGAGAGAGAGAGAGAGAGAGAGAGAGAGGAGCATCCGTAACACAACAACCATCTCTCTCGATTCGTCCGTCGCTCACACGATCGCATGTAACACATGCATCAACGCACACATTTTGACACCCTCACTCGGCCCCTGCCCGCCTCAAGGCCCGCACATCGCTCTCTATCTCGCACGCACAATCTCTTCGTGAAAACCCTATTTAGCATGTAGCTTTCCGTCACATACACACACATTCTCTCCATAGGTTTGATTTCTCTCAATATCACACACACACACACACATACACTGCACATAAACTCCCCCCTCCCCCGAGCACACAATTCATCCCCATCCAAGGTTATATGGCGACCACTCTCGCTTGTGCTTCTCTGCACCCTAGCATGCACACCACCTCAATATTCAAAGAGGGCATCGAGGAGATCGAAGATGGCGACCACACTGCACTAGAGAATGCGGGGCCATTTGGAAGCAGGATGATGTGATGACGGCTGACTGACTCCTCCCCCCCCCCTCTCTCTCTCCCGCACAAAATTATCAATCCCTCAACCCACGAGATCCTTCCCCTCTCATCCACGTTTTTCCAGCTCTCTCATCAAACCCATTGTCTCTTCTTCCACATGTACAAAATCCGGATGCACACGCATCTCACGTATATTACATGTCTCCATCTTTCTCACTGACCTAACTTCTTCCTCTCTCTCTCTCTCTCTCTCTCTCATGAGGTTTGTCTCCTACTCTCTCGCCCACATACATACAATCTTTCCCACCCTATGTGCTCCATCTTCACAAGCTCTCTCTACAAGTTTCATTCACACATTGGGATGTGTTCAAAATATTGCTTTATAATGGATCATGTAGAGTTATGGTTGGTTTTGTTGCATCCTATACAAAGTAATAACTATGAAATGCATTTAGATTTTCATTTGATTAGGATTATGTGAGTTTGAGCATATTGTGAAGTACTATAGACCTAGTATACATCTTGGAATTCAACAATGATTCTAACTATTGAATTGTATAAACCATTACATTCGAAGTCAGTAGCTTAATATATTTATTTCACAATTACAACAAATGATTAATTCCACTACAAACTAAGAAAACAAATGTGTACTCCCTCCGTTTTTCCGCTTATTAGCATTCGTCAAAGTCAAGTTTTGTAAACTCTCACAAAGTTTATAAGAAAAAATATTAACATATACAATAACAAATAAATACCATTAGATTCATTATTGAATGTACTTTCACATCATACATATTTGTTATGGTAAATATTTATATTTTTCTGTAAACTTGGTCAAACTTTAGGAAGTTTGACTTTGGTCAAACCTAATATGCAGAGTTAATAAAAACGGAGGGAGTACTAGTAGTTTTTAGTAATACTCGCTAGTTGCTTAGCCCAATCACCCAACACGCCAGGCGGGGAGTTCAGTGTTACAAAATTTTGAGGTCGGCGGGAAAACCTCCCGCGACCCTGATTCGAGCAGTGCGAAGTTACCATCATACCCTTCGGAACAGGCCTACGGATGTTGGTGGGTAGGGGGCTGTTTTGGTAACTTCAGGTTCAACCTACCCAGCCGACCCCACCTGGCACCCAGAGTAGTACACCTGAATACTCCCCATTTTCTATCCCCACCGCAAAATAGACTTCTCCACGGCATCGCAGCCTTCATGCTCCTCCCCTTCTACATCGGCGCATTCGTCCACTGCAGCGCATCTGCCTCATCGACGACATCGTACATCGCACTGGAGCCGGTCCACCGTCGTCGTCGTACACGGAGCCTCTTCCCCGGCACCATCTTCCACGGTCTCGGATCTGCTTCCCGAAAGCCGACGCCAAGCGCAGAAGCACCACCGTCGTGGACAATGAACTGACTCCCGTTGTCGACCATGATGCACAGACGCCACCGCGACCATCGTACTCCTCCTCGATTGGTAATGTGTAGAATCTCTTAGTGGTACATGTGCAGTTCCAATTTTGTTCATACCTACCCTTCAAATTTCCTGGCTGCTATTGTTCCGGCAAAAGTAATTGGTTATAGCTTGCATTGTCCAACAGAATATCACCTTGTAATTGTGCATCGCTCCTGTATTGCGCTGTGCTTGGGTAGGTTCTTCATCTGCAACCAGTAGTGTGGCAAATGATGGAAAGTTTTTTAGAACTAGCAAGATGCGCATGCGTTGCACGGAACATCAAGATGCATTTGTATGAGTAGTTTATCTTGTGGGAGAAAAGGATGAACGAGGGAAGGCCTTATTTGCAAATGTGGAGAGGGTGTGGGTATCTTTTTGCAAAATTGCCATAGTTTCCTTCCTATCCATCAGATATAAATCGGACGACCTATATTGCAGGATGGCAAGCACACCATCATCACCAACTCTGCTTTTATAAGAGTAGAGATAAATATATAATATATATATATATAATATATATATATATAATATATATATATATATAATATATAAGAGTAGAGAAGAGAGTAGAGATAGCAGGGACGTCGGGAAAGGATCGCGCGCGCGGGGGAAAAAGCGGTCGGGCGCGCACTAGTTTTGGCGCGCGGCGTCCGGCGCGCTTTATAAAATCCAACGCCCTCCCGTGCCCTCCCACCGCTCTGTGCCTCGCCACCACTCCATGCCTCGCCACCTCTCTCTTCCCGCTCTTTCTCACCTCGCCGCCGTCGCTCCACCATGTCGCCGCGCCGCCGGGAAACTTGGCGTTACCGCGGCGTCCGTGCGCGCCCCTCTGGCGGCTTCTCCGCCAAAATCCGGTTCGGCGAGATGCGCCTCGGCCTCGGCACTTTCGACACAGCCCACGAGGCCGCCCGCGCGTACGACACGGCGGCGTGGCACCTTCGGCGGCCTCGTAGGGACATGAACTTCCCCAACATGCCGACGCGGGAGCGGGCGCAAGAGCTCGCGCCTCCCCCGTGGCTTATCACCGACGAGGATCGTCGAGACAACTGGAGGTGGGAGTACCGTCTCGGCATCACCGAGATGGACAAGGAAGCCATGGCGCTGTGGCACCAACGCTTCCCGCAGGACATCATCAACGAGCGCGAGTTCTACGCTCAAAGGAGGGCGGAGAGAGAGGAGAGGAGGGCGGAGCGAGCCTCCTATCGCGAGGACATGCGTACGCGGAAAGCGGCCACTCAATTCAACATCAAGCTAGGAGCAGCATCACCCTGGGACTCCAACGACGATCGGTATCTTGACGCCTACATTGAGACGTCGGAGGAGGACATCACCGAGGTGGAGTCGGACGACGAGGGAGTAGTTGAACTATCTATTTTTTATCTATCTATGCTATATCTATGCTGAGAACTATCTATGTATCTATCTATGCCAGCATCGACTTGGAGTTGAATGTGTATCGAGTCAGAGTAGAAAGGAGAAAAAAATATAGCGCGTCTGCTGGAGCGGCGCGCGCGCGCAATTTTTTGCAGCGGCCGCTGGAGCCAGCACTCCGCGGCCCGCAAAAACTGGCTATTCCGGCGCTGTAAATGCTTTTTTAACGCGCTACGCATTGTGCTTCTGTTGGAGATGCTCTAACATGGCAGATGAGTGCTTTAATATTGCCCACAAGATGCGTGAGTATTACTATATTTTTCTTGGCATGTTGAGATTTTAAAACTGCGAATGTGAACATGCAGAGGAGCAATGAAGACCAAACACGGGATATTGGGGACATCTTCAAGGAACGTAGCAAGTTAAAGAGGAGGTGCACCGAACCTGTAAAACGAGCTTTGGTAAGTAACACCCTTTCAATTACTTTCGTTTAGCCTCGTGTTCTTCGATGTGTAATAAGAAGAGTCTTAATCGTCCTAATGCTTTCGTTTTTAGCTTGATGTAGGAAGTGGGTGTTCTCACCTTGGAGTCTATTTTTATATTTCTCCTTTTGAATTCACTTCTCCGAGTCCTGTTTATCTGGCTTCTACTTAATGGATCTGGGTAGCTCTAACTATTGATCTAAAAAAGAACTAACTTCATGTCAGGATGCAGTTCCTGCGAGGAGGGAAGTATGGTCAACCTCGAGATCATGTTTCCAAAATGAGGCTGGATTACACACAATGTGCCCGTTCCCTAATGATGCTGGATTAGACACAAGGTGCAAATTCCCAGATGATGCTGGATTACACACAAGCCAGGTGGATTCATCAACTGTTCGTGTCCTCGTGGCTCTAGTAAAGGCTGAAAGAAAGCGTGTAACAGCCCTTGAGAATGTAGCTCAGTTCCTGAAGAAGCGAAAAGAGCAATCAGATGCTCTCTTCACCCAAGCCAAAGAAGAGATGGAAGAAGCCAGAAAGAAGCTAGCAGAGGCAGAGCAGGCTAGGCGTCTCCTGCTATCTAAAACTTTTGTCAATACAAATTTTCCTTCATAATAGCTAGGTTCAAATGTTTATCCAGTCAGCATGCCTGTTGTGATGTCCGTGCATCTACTGATGTGGCACAAAATAATTTTTTTTCGGGTCATGTAATAACAGCCATTACTTTCCAAACAATAACAAACGAACCATTGGACATTGTATAGTTCACACGCAAGCCCAACATTCCAAGTTCAACTTCCACATCAAACTCATGCTCACAGGTATCTGCACATTCATAGATAATGTCCACAACCATGATTCACTTCAAAGCCAAAAAAATGTGAGGAGAGTTATAAATAAAGAAAAAATCTCTAGTTCCTACTACCAGTACGAGCACAACAAGTCAAGACCATACGTAATTAATTATATTTTGGACATTTTTTGACTAAACGCGAATAACTTCTGGAAGCAGGTATAATTTCTAATGCCGGCCGCGGCTGGGGTCCATGATGTTTTGAGCCAAACCAGGCAATACACCGGGTGTCTATGCCGGCAACGCGGTTGTCATAGCATTCGTGGGTTCAGAGCGGCAGCGGCTCCCGTGGTCTACTATTCCTCGGTGTCGGCAGTGGCCGCAGATGTGTTGGCCACCTCCGCTAGCATGACGCGGTTCCGCCAATGTTTGCGTCAGATGGCGCGGCCAACCACGGTGCACTGGACGCCATGGTCCCCCATGTGCCGGCGTGCAGCAACTGGCCACTCCTCTGCAAGCAGGCTTGGAGCGTCGAGTTGATGCACCAGGGGCCAGCTTGGAGCGGCGGCTTGCTCCTCCGCTTGCCCGCCTGCAGCCTCGCCCATGGTACTGACGGCCTGGGGCGTGGAGGGAGGTGGGGCAGCAGTTGCCTGGCTCGTCGGGGCACCCAGCCGGCTTTTATGCCGGAGAACTCGTCTTCCTGCTCACCGGATGCTATGGAGAGTGTGGAGAAAATGGTGCAAGGAGGATATGGGGAGCGGCGGTGTGGTGCGGTTCTTCCCAGGCATCTGGCCTCGTTTAAATAGCGGGCGGACAAGAGGAGCCAATTGGCGTTGTGTTCTAAAATGCCGGCCGGCTCGCGGAAGGACGTGTTGCCGGCACACGTGCGGATTCAATGGAGGCAGGCGGGGCAGTCTGAAGCCGGTTGCATGCGCCGAGGAGGCGTGTTTAGCCTGGCCTGCAGCGAGTGGGGCCCTCTTGGCCGGCGCGCCGATTCAATGCCTGCGCTATGAGAGGTCGCGTCCGTGTCAGAGTAATCACTCCCTCCGGTCCTTTTTTGTTTGGGTATAACAAAATCTCATTTTCCATTCACATTTTACAAGTAAATTTCGTGGACAAACTTTGTCCCAAAATACGATGGGGACTAGTAAACCAGGATGGAGGTAGTAGTTATGAATTCCATTTTTGCTCCATACCAATTGTTCTAAAAACTAGTACTCCCTCCGTTTTTATTTACTCCGCATATTAGCTTTGGTCAAAGTCAAGATTTGTAAACTTTGACAAAGTTTATAGACAAAAATATTGACATGTACAATAACAAATCAATACCATTAGATTCGTTATTGAATGTACTTTTGCATCATATATATTTGTTACGGTAAATATTTATATTCTTTTCTATAAACATGGTCAAACTTTACGAAGTTTGACTTCAGTCAACTCTAATATGCGGAGTAAATAAAAACGGAGGGAGTCTAACGCGCCATTGAAAATCGGAACTCTTACCCCGCTAAAAAATGGTATTTTGAACATGGCTACTCGATCAGTGGCGACTGGCGAGCCACCGCCTCCAGGTCGTTCACCTGTGGTCCCGACCATCAACTCCTACGGATCAAATTATCACGCGAGCTGACTATTCCTACAAAGGTGCGCTCCACCACGTACCTGGTACCCGCGCATGCAGCAATCGTGCACCTAGGGTTTATTTCTTTATGGTGCCTTTACGTAACTCTCATATGTGCAAGACAGCGAGAGACCGACTGCGTGCGTGTGCCTCTTCTCTTCGTATATGTACTCCATCGTTTGTCTGGTGTCCAAAAAATTATATAGTAATAACTAGCAATGTGCCAATGCGTTGCCACACGTTCAAAGCAGATTAATACATATTCACCGATTTGATAGAAAAGAGTCTAGTTTTGAAATACGTATATCACTAAAAATATGTTATGTTTCACTCAAAATATATTCCTTTGGCGGTTTTGATGAGATAAGGGAGGAATGTGGTTGGTTTCAAGATTCGAGAAGTGGTATATTGTTGCAAAAAGCCCATGTGTGTGTGTGTGGTGTGTGTGTGAGAGAGAGAGGGAGAGAGGAGGAGGACGGAGTGCATGTTTGACAAAGACACAAAGAGTGTGTGTGCGAGAGGTATCACCATAAAATGAGGCGATAGTGTGTGTGTGTGCATGATCGAGAGGGCGTGTCTCAAGAAGGGATGAAAAATCTACATAGATACAAGGACTGCGAGAGAGACATGTATGAGATAGTGGAAGCAAGAGTGTGCGGATGTATAAACCTATCTGGAGGCTGGTTGATCAATGTTTGTGAGAGAAATACAAGTCGGGGGTGCGAAAGCGAGAGTTTTGTGTGTGAGAGAGAGAGGCGGTTGTTGGGAGGGGGAGTGGAAGCAGGAGTTGTGTGTGTGAGAGAGAGAGAGAAAGGGGGGGAGAGTTTGTCTGATCGGTAAACAAATGAATAATGTCAGTTTTATAATTGAGATGAAGATGGAAAGGAGACCCCAACAAACATTGTGTGTGCGGGAGAGAGTAATTCTAGTGGTAGGAGTCATATCTACAAAGATATAGGGTGCGTGAGAGAACCCTAGAGAGAAAGACAAAGTGAAAGACGAGTGAGAGAGTGTGTGTGGCGGTGAAAAAGAAAGCTTAGGTACCTAGTGATACCAGAGAACGATAGAGACGTGAGAGATAATGAAAATCATGTAATGTATAATGATAGGGAGAGTGTGACACTTCTCAAGGGAGACGGCGAGAGACCATGTTTGCGAAAATAGGAGAAACATGAAGTGAGCGTGCGGGTGAGCTAGAGAAAAGAGAGTGATAGCTAAATGAAGGAGCACATGAGAGAGATGGGCGTGAAAGGAGATTCAAATATTTATTTGCGTGTATAGAAAATGTCAACATAAAAGGGATTCAAATATTTGAATTCGAGATGATGATACATGTAATTCATACTCGAACCAAAATTGATCTATCAAACATGCATATTCATATGAATTCGCGCGCATCTATGTTATTTAATATCTAGATATTACTGATCCATACATTTGAGTAGAACATAATTTGGTTAAAAAAATTGAATTCAACCTTATGATTTTGAGATCATTGTATTTGTAAATCATATTATATATAAAGGAGCAGAATTCTTTGTTGTGCTTTTGAAAGTATATATAAAAAATTGATGTATATAGAATTTTGTTTGAATCGAAAATAGATCCTGCCCGAAAAAAAAATACAAAATGGATTGGAATTGAGTTGGCATGGTAAACGTGCAAGCTTTTTCTCAAAAATTTGAACGAAGCGGCCAAACTCGCAGTAACCGCCCGAAACCAAAATATGGGAGATGGAAATTATTGCTTGTCCCTGACATGCAACACAAGTCGACTCGATTTCAATAGATCTTGATAGGGGCAGGTTTGTAATTTCACTCAAACGTGACATAACCGCCTCTCACCCGAATTCATACACGGTGGGCGCCAAAACACAGTGTCTCCTCGGCTGAAATCGCCTCTCACCTGGATTCATACACGGTGGGCGCCAAAACAAGCTCTCCTCGGCCGAAATCTCCGTCGGCAAATATTCGGTGTATGCAAGATTACTGTCCTATCCCGAGCAGCCCAATATTCCTGTGATGTCTGAAATTTTAAACGGGGGGTAAGTTGGTAACCTTCCCCGCATTTGAGACAAGCGCGTCCCAAAGACATGGTTCCCCCCTACCTCTCTCCCTCCATTTCCCCATTCGTACTCCGTGGGCGCCAAAACACCCTCTCCACCCCAGCCTCGTCCGTCCGCCACCCCATCCACCGCCGTCCTCCTCCACCATGCCGGAGCTGATACCCCGATGCCTTCGTCCATTACAAGAGATCGACCTCTCTCATCCACGGCTACGGACCAGTATCCTTGCATCCCATCCTCTCGCTTCATCCCCGCCGTCGTCCACCTTGTCGGCGCCGCTCCTACAACCATCTCGCCCACCACGCTAGGATATTTCCCCCACCGCCACCGTCTACCCTCCTAGATCTGCTTCCACTCCGCCGACAGCCATCACTACCACAGCACCATCAAATTCCCAGTAGATGCATACACGGCGCCGCACCAGAGGCGGTACTCTTTCATATCTGCTCAACTTATTTATCGCAGGAAGAAAATAGATCGCCACTGCTTTACTGTGATTTCTTGTCCATCACTTAGGATCTTACTTGTTAGTTGAAACCAAACATTGGTTGCGAAGTTGCCTTTGTCCGGTTTGCACCTTCAGATCCACCATGGCACGCTCAACACTATACTCGCAATGCTTATGGTTTTCCCCTTTTATATTCCACACTAGTTAAATGATAGTACACTAAATTTTAAAATTGGGTCAGTCAATTTTTGAGAGCTCACCGGAGTTCGCCGGAGGGAAGGAAGGGGCTCGGGTGGGGACGGTGGTTGTGGGGGGCGGTGGCCTGGCGGTGGTGGGGCCTCGCCAAACGAAAAAAACTCAACGCGGGTGGGGGCGGGGGTGGGGGTGGGGGTGGTGGAGGAACACAGGCGGTGGGGGTGGTTCAGGGGAGGGCGGGGGGGTGTCGGGGCCGGTGGTTCAGCCAGCGGCCCGTGCGGTGTTCTATAGGGGAAGAATCAGAGACGAGGAAGAAGAAGGGTTAGGAGACGTCGGATCTTCATGCAACCGCCTGAAATGGTTGACTGACCCAAATGACGAAAGTCACGCGACTTGCATGCAGACATTCCTTTATATTCAGTACCATCATCGTAGCTGCTTAGCACTGCTCCTCAGTCCATCAAGCTAAACAACGTGCCACTCATAATTCCAAACTTGTTGCTCAAATACGAATCTGATATGATGCTGATATTACTAAAACAGATAATGTTTAATTAGTCAGCTAATATTCCTACTTTACTTTCGAAAAGCACGTGCACCACATATAGAGTGACAGCAGGGAGTTCCATTCTTAATGCACTCTGGTTCATCATGTGTGGGCACTGTGCAACGAACATTTTATTATCCAAAATATGCTTGCTCTTCTTTAGCATGTTCCTCTTCTGTTCTTCTTTAATAAGTACTCTCTCCGTTCCTAAATACAATTCTTTGTATAGATTCCACCATGGACTACATATGGAGCAAAATGAGTGAATCTACACTCTAAAATGTATCTGTATACATATGTATGTGATCCATAGTGGAAATCTCTACAAAGACTTATATTTTGTAACGGAGGGAGTATAATAGTAGTATAGTATGTTCCTTGTAGTGAAGAGCAGGGACATTTGCAGTGTAGAGGTCTATTCGGTCGGTTGTGATGGACACTTTCAACTCTTCGGGCCTCTTTGATTCGTAGGATTTTGTAAACATAGGAATAGGAATTGTAGTGGCCTGCCCACTTGAATCCTATAAGAATAGCAAGGAAATGCGGGGAGCTATGTCGCCTTTGAGAGTTACACTGATATTAACAGTACCGCACCTTCAGTTGAAGAGAGCTGGTATCCGAAGCCTTTCTAGCCGTACCGGCAATAGTAGCCCATATTTTCCAGCAAGTTCCACTTTCCTGATTTTACTTGTGATGCTTACGGTTTCCCCATTATATCTACACTATGATCTGTGTAGCTGCTTTGTGTCGCACTAGCAACAGTCCACTCTTAAAGCTAAACAACACACCAATCATAAGTCCAAAGCTTACTTCTTCAAATACGAATTGTGATATGATACTGATATTAGTTAACAGACACACATTTAATTGGTCAGCTAATGCTCCCACTTGATTTTCCAAATGCATGTGGCCACATATAGAGAGACAACATGGAATTGCATTTCTTTGGGCGCTATGATTCATCATGAGTGGGCAACCAACATTGTACTGAAAGAAGCGGAATCTCAAGAATATGCTTCCTCTTCTGTTCTTTAACATGTTCCTCTTTTGTTATTCTGTATTTAGTACGTATAATATGTTCCTTGTCAGGAAGGGGAGCAGGGACATCTGCAGTCAATAGCTGATAGAGCTGGCCTGTACGTGATCGATAGGCTTTCAATTAGTAGCGGCAATACAACACCGTATTTTCCAGCCAGTTCCAGTTTCCCGATTTATATATGCTGGTTATGGTGTACCGCTTTTATGTACACTATGATCTGCCTAGTTGCTGTGTGCTCTTGTTATCATGGTTTGGCAATAAACTCTCTATACAGTATATTATGAACCTATCATCTGCCAACTATCCTTACTTCTGGAGCCTATTTTTTTGTGTACTTGTGCCAGATTATATTAATGCACGCACCATATTACAGCACACATGAGCTCTCTCATCAGAATCCAGTGATAGCACACAAGGGTTTACAGGGAGCCCCTATATTAGAATATCCTCTGCATTACAAAGATAATCTCACTACTATTTATGTTTTCATGCTTCTTAGATATTGTACGTAATCACAATGAATATGAGAATGCGCGCATCAGAAGAATATTGTGGAACACTGCAATGACTAACAAAACTGGCACCAAGGCATTGAGTTCCATTCTGGATGCAATGAACCTCATACGCTCCCCACTTGCAGATTCTTGTTCAGAATATGATCCTAATGACTATTCTGACCTCGAGGAGTCGAAGGCAGATGGCCTATCCTATTCACCCATCAAGGTGCATGTTCTAATTTGGCAAGGTTTTATTGATTGCGCGTATCTTGCATTTCTTCTACTTTGTTGCACCGCCATCTGCTTAGTTTACTCATCATATATGTCAAGATGCCATGCCCATCCATTATGAATACATATTCCATCTGTCATCATACCATGTTTTTCCACTCAAATGTTGTTCTTGTGCATCAGACATCAAAAAGGAAGAGGGTGATTGCCGAACCTGAAGGAGCACCAGCAAAGTCCTTGAAAAACGTGGTGGTGCCGGAGAAATCAGATAGCACCCCACTTATATTGGCTCTACAACCAGTGACACAAAATGTAGGACCGACTCCAGCAGACTGTACCCATACTTCACTGGCCACACCACTAGCCCCACCACATAGGACCTGCACTCCAGCAAAAGGTATGCCGATTTCAGTTGCCATAGCACTAGCCGTACCACAGAAAAATCCCACTCCAGAAAAAAGTACAGCAAGTCCACCGGCCGAAGACCTATCCCAACTGTAGAGACGGCCAATTCCTGCAGATTGGAACCCCATTCCAGTTATTCCCAGTTTAAAAGACAATGCTTTCAATGTTGTTAGGGACTACGTGCATATATTCCCATCATGGGAAGATTATAGTGAAGACAAACACCATTTTCACATCTTCCTGTCCCACTTATGTGTAGTGCTATTATTCATGGTGATTATTTTCCTGTTTTCTGCTGATTAAACACATCAATGATTTACATTACATTGTTGTAAGTAGGCGAGGGTCAATTTGGATAGTCATGACAAGCAAAGCTTGCTTGAGCTTTTCAAGCAAGCATTGCAGCAGTATCGGTGTTACCTGAGGAAATCACACTTTGATGGCAAGTCTATAAACGGACTTCCGATGAAGTCTCTTGTGCTAAATTTAGAAGACATTGAATGGAAAAACCTTGTTATGCACTGGTCTCGTTCCCAGGATGAGGTACTGTCTATGATATCACATGACAATTTGAACTTCTACTTTTCCACATGTGCCTTACGGATGTCTTTTGCAAGAAATCTACTGGAAGAAGAATTCCGGTTTGAAAAGGACGATAGGATATCGCAAATATGCTGCCCGCTACTTTGCTCTTGTTAGTACCTGTTGTCCTGTATCACTGTACTTGCATTCATACCTGGTTCATTATGTGACAGCAGTATGCATGATAGCTTGCTTATCAATTGTTCGCTCCAAATTATCAGATCTATATTAATGGTTACATTAATGTAGAATATACCCAATGGCAATGAAAAAGTTTAGCTCTGCATTGTTCTTGTAAGTACCTGTTGTCCTTTATCAGTGTACTTATATTGACAGCTAGTTGTTCATGTACCATCACTCTGCAGCTTATTTTCCTTTGCCCTCCATTTTCTACACATCAGATCTATATTTACTCTTACCATAAGGTTGGATAACACCAATGGTACTGAAGAAGTTTAGCTCTGCATTGCTCTTGGTTGTACCTTTTGCCTGTATCGTTGTACTTGCATTTATATCTACTTGGTTATGTAGCATCACTCTTCATCTTATCTTAAATATTCTCCATTTTTTTCTTATATTATCACATCTATATTTACTCTTAACAAAATGTAGAATAAAGGCAATGCTTATGAAGAAGATTCTGTGGTAAACTTCTTGAATTGCCCCACCCCCCCCCAATCAGATGCCAAAGGGCTTTATAGAGCCGGTCTTCACCACTAATGTAAGTTTGTCCTTCTCAAGCCTTCAAACTTTGTTGTGTATATTTGATTAGGCATGACTGCAACAGCTGTTTATTTTTGTTGTTTGCGTCAAATTGCATGTTTAAAGTTTATTATGAAGTTCATAAACAAAAGTTTGTCCTTCTCAATTTAAGTTTTCAGTTGTACAACCAAGTTCCTTCTTCATACCATGTAAATTAAACTATACAGAGCAAGTGATCTTCTTTTGCACTGCATGTATGCTTCTGTTCTTGATCTATAATCCAGTGGTGTGGTGAAACTACCCACTACAGCACAATGTCATATTCTGCAATGTCTTAACTATGAACAATGTCATATCATTCTACTATTATTTAAACCGTCTCTTTATTTGCCAATCTGAAATGGGATAAATTGACAGCACACTAACAATTGATACTTATGAGTTTTTGATCCGTAATCCAGTGGTGTCGTGAAGCTGCCAACTCCTTCACAATGTCATTTCCTGCCATGTCTTAACCTGAACAATACCATATTGTGTTAATGCTATTTTAAACTATGTCTCTTTATTCACCAATAAGAAATGTGATGAATTGTCAGCACTGATACTTATATGTGCAAAACCTGTCATCTGTCTGCTTGTTTCTCTTTTAGAGTGAGGAGGATATAAGCGTCAAACAAGCGCAGTCTCATCAGCTTGCTCAGATGCTTGCGCTGCAGCTCCCGAGCAGGGCTAACCTTTCTTGAACTCTATTGAAGTGCTGTCGGTTTTGTATATTATTTTGTCGGCGTGTTTATTTGCACTGGTGGCGATCTTTGATGCCCAGTGTATGTAATCTGCTGTCTGCTTGTGCTTTATTATCATAGTGGCGAACTTTGATGCCCAGTGGATGTAATATGTCGTAATTTCTTTATTGTATAGTCTAGGTTTTTTCTTATTCACGATGCTGCAGTTATTTTATTGTATATATATCCTGTCTTTGCTCCATGAAAAGTAAACCGGCCAGACCGTAAAATTACAGTACATAATCGGGCCGTCATGCAAATCACTATATATGGGCCGCATCATGGGCCCAGTCATCTTGGTCCGTTAACATGCCTAAATGTAAACTGGCCCACTAGTAGTTTCGGGTTTTTAATAGGCCGAGTAAACCACCGGCCCTATTTTGGCAAGAAAATTCAATGGGCTTTTAGTAGGCTGAAAAGTAGGTTGGCCTGAAACGTGCCGAACAGCTCACGGGCCGACAGCAGGCCGAAATAGACCCCGGCCCATGATTGTGCCAATCACATCACGGGCCGTTAATAGGCCAAAATTGTCTCGGTCCTTGTTTGGCCCAATCAGATTATCGGCTGTGAGTTGGCCAGATGCAAAGCGGGCCATAATTAGGCCCAACTATATGACGGGCTTTTAACAAGCCAAAATAAATATAGGGCCAAAATGTTAAACGAGCCTTTAACAGGCCGAAACTAATATCAGGCCGTACTATTAAATGAGCCTTTAGCAAACAGAAATCCTAACCGGGCCTCAAGTGGGCCCAAAAGCACAGCGTCCAGTTGACGGGCCGAATCTGATATGGGCCATACTTTAGCCCAAAGAATGAAAGGCTCTTAAAGGGCCGGATCAGATATGGGCCGTAATATGGCCCAGAATGTGGTAGGCTATTAACGGGCCGAATCTCATATGGGCCCTTATTAGGCCCAGAACATGGCAGGCTGTTAATGGACCGGATCAAATATGGGCCGGCATTTGGCGCAAAACATGGCAGCCTGTTAACGAGCCGGCCCACTGGTGTCTTCAAAATCTTGTGGGCCTTTAGCTGGGCCGACCCATTATGGTCTGCAAAATCTTGTGGGCCTTTAGCTGGGCCGGTCCATTTAATCTTTATGGGCCACTTCTGGGCTGGTCCACATGTCAACATATCATAGGCTCCTCTCGCCCATTGGATGAGTGACATCTGTGCCAACGCGGAGATGACACGTGGTTCCGTCGGCCAATGAGAATTTTACACGTGGAAAATCGCCATTGGTCGTGGTTGTTAGCGGGTTATCGGATCCAAAACCGGACCCGATAGCTTAACGGCGATCCGTTATGGTGGATGCCACATGTTGGTTACCCTTGACAAAAGCACTTCTATGACGCGTGATTTATCGTCAAGGAAGTGGACACTTTCGTGATGATAATTTTCGTAATGTCATGGAACACTTCTACGACAGCACAGGTATGACTATCTTGATTTTGTCATAAAATTGTCATGGATGTATATGCATGACAGAAAATGTAACCTACTATGACAAACACGTATCATCACGGAAGTGTATTTTTTTTGTAGTGGCACGCTGTCCTTGAGGGCCATGGGTAACCAATTCGCCATGACCTAGTCATCGCCATTCGCCGCTTCGATGCTCAGCGAGTAGAGCTGGAGGAACTCAGCGGGGTCATGAGTGACGTCGTAGCACGGGGGCAGGTCGGGCTTGAACTTGATCGGCTAAACAACACAGCGCAGCTTGCGAGAGAAAGTGTGGCAGCCCGCCGCGCTCACTGGGGCAGCCCACGCGAGTGGAGCACGGTCTTGATGTCCATCTCCTGTGGCCTCTTGGGCGGCAGGGTGTCATGGGAAACCACGGCCACCTATGGGGCCATCAGTCTCTTTGTGGTTCGGCGGGGGGAAGGGCACATTGCACAAAGAGCAGAGAGCATAGCGCAGCACGGCAGAGATCACACGGGCAGTTTTTACCCAGGTTCGGGCTGCCGCGAGGTGTAAAACCCTACTCCTGCTTTGGTGGATTGATGAGAGGACCGTGGTGGAGACGCGGTGCTCTAGCCTGGCAGGGTTGCCTCGGGGCGTGAACAGCTACGCGCGTATGAGTGTACAAGGGTCCGAAACCTTTCTATGTTGCCATGGCCCTCCTTTTATAGATCAAGGGGTCACCACAATGGCAAATCAGTCATTGTGTACTGATTAGATAGCGAACAGTGCCATCATACCTAACTCTGCAGACAGGGCAGAGCGCATTAAATGCGCCGCTTAGTGTCACATCGTGGCATGCCCGGCAAGCCTTGCCGGGCCGTTCGGCCACCTTTTTGTCTGTCTGCTTGACACATCTCTGGACGGGTGTCATTTGGAGGTTATTTCCTCTGGAAATGGCTGCCATGTGTCAAATAATAGCCACTTAGTCACTTGGGGGCTTGACACCACACTGACCGATGACCTACGTCGCTGAGAGGTGGAGCGGTGGTGCCTTGGCGGGGTAGGCCGCCCTTGGCGTTCCCGGCAAGCCTACCGGGGCGGTCTTGAGGTTTGTCCTCGGGGTAACTTCGGCCTCGCCAGGCTCGCTTGCCCAGCAAGGGAGGTTGTTCCTTAGTGGTGTCTTGCTCATTTAGCTTGACTTGGTCTCATCTTGGATGCTGAGGGTTGCCAGACCAGTGGTTTGCTATCCGTGCACAAGTCAGGGGAAACATACACCCCTGTTTGTGTACCCCGACAGAAGCCCCCGGGCCTGAGCCATACGTGTCGCTGGGCACGTTGGGTTAGGCCCCAAACAATGCATGGACATGTGGCGAGAGAGTGCTGCGCGTGCAGCGGTTTGCCAAGGTAACCTGTCAATCCAACGTCCACTTCGCATAAATACCACGGGTCGTGGGGTTGCAGCAGTTAATGTGAAACGGTAACTTTCTGAAGAGTCGCGCCCTCCCGCACGTCCTTTCCTTGCCGCAGTTTCCGCATATTCTCTTGCTTGCTAACTGATCTTTCGCTTGTTGCCTTTTCCAGGGAGGAGGAGGAAGAAGGCAAGACCCTCATCCACCGGGCCAACCGGCTCAGGCGCGGAGAGCCGCCAAAGACCGTGGAAGGCACGGGCCCGGCAGGGAGCAGCGTAGATGACCCAACATCAAGCGCCCAGCTCAGCCCCCGTCCTAAGAGTGGGGGGTTGGCTCCCCCCGTCAGAAGTGATGGAGGAGAGCCCCTCACCTCCATAGCCAAAGGAGGGGAGGAGACCACTCAGGGCGAGTCCTTCCAAGAGGGCCCCACTCCGCCTGCTGATCGAATCGAGGGATCCCCGCCAAGGGTTTCCAAGGAAGGGTCCGACCAGGGCGACGCCGTGGATTCCAAGGGAGGGGATGGTGATCTTGGCCTGGCAACTGATGTTGCCGGGGAAATTGAAGCTCCTCCACGGCAGGCATCTCCAGGTAATCCATTTACCCTTTCCATGTTGTGCTGCCCTTATCATCCTCCTCCAGGCTCCTGCCTTGCTAAAAATTCTGCACAATTATCACTGATTGTTGACTCTGCCTGCAGCCCCCTGATCGAAGAGCCTGAACTATTGGAAGAAGTGGCCAGCATAGGGAAGGATGCCGCGGAGGAGGCCACCAAAATTGCTGCTGCGAAAGGGCAGGAACATGCTGTCGGGGGTATCCAAGAGCTCTCGAAGGAATCCGAGAAAACCCCCGGCAGGACGTCAGGGTCAGTGGTGGAAGGGAAGATCCCCCTACAAACCGTGGACCCCTTCCCTCATTTGGCACCTCGGCGGAGGCCCCGCCGCCAGCTTCGAGTCAACTGGCATTGGTGCATGCACAACCTGGGCTTGGAGCTTCTGGTTCATCAGCGGCGACGAACGCGGAAATTGATGGAGAGCTCCAACGTATCCTTGCGTCGCTGTACCAGGGGGTTGAAGAGGCAAATGACTCCGCCACCGTCACCATGGACTTATCCCTCCTGGAGTCTATGGTGGCAGGCATTAAAGAGATGCAGGCTCGGCACAACCAGAAATGGCAGGTGCTCAAGGAGCAGCGCGAGTCCGCCAACAAGGTGGACCAGAAGCTGAGGGACAAATGAATCGAGCTGCGCGAGTGGCACGACAAACAGTTCCAGGTCCTCATGAGGCTGCAAGAGACTATATCGATGGCGAGGGAGGATGTCATTGCCCGGGAAGCTCGCGTGGAGGAGCGCAATGCACTTCTGGACGCCAAAGAGCAGGACATCTCTCTCCGGGAGGAGAAGCTCGAGGCCACCCTCCGTGCCAAGGACGATAATCTGGAGGCCCTCATGTAGCAGCGCACCAAGGAGCTAGAGGACAAGCACAAGGCCGCCCTAGATGCCCTCACCGCTGACTCCGCCACACAATTGAAGAAGCTCACTGACGATCTCGCCGCTGCCTCTTCTGCCAAGGTTGATCTCGACCAGCAGGTGGTCAAGTTGATAGAGGAGCTTGCCGGGAGTGTCAAAGGGGTCGAGGCCCTCAAGGAGGAGGCACGGAAAGCAGAGATCCTTCTGAAGGAGGTGCAATCGCAGCTCTCCTCCAAGAGCCAAGACCTTGCGACTGCCAACGGCACCATATATGACATGAAGGCCAGGATTGGCACCATGGAAAGCACGGCAGAATCCAGTGGGGCTCGCCAGAATCAGCTGACGAAGGATCTGGACAACAAGGCACCTTCGAAAGGACGCAGAAGATAAGCTGGCAAACCACTCCGGGCAGGTCGACCTTTGGATCAAGGGCCTGACCGAGATCACCGAGCGTCTCATCGCCCAAACTGCAGTGATGGGCATGGATGGGCCAATCTACTCAACTAGCAAACATGAGGTCCCCAGCGTCAAGCTAGGGGTCTTCTTCAATGAGCTGATCGAGAAGCTGAAGATGCATGAAGAGGGAAGGGCCGTCCGCTTCATGACTGAATCTCGGAAGCTTGCCCGCAATGCCCTCTTCATGGTTCTGAGCAACTTCGCCTGTCGTCATCCAGATCTCAACCTCGCCGATGGCTTCAAGAAGCCGCCGGAGGGCGCAGACATTTCGGCTACCAAAGAGAAGGCCGCCCCTCTCGCCGACAAGGTCCTTGGCGTCCCTACCGCTCCATGAGTTCGCCAGGCCCGGCCTTGAATTATCCTTGCTGTTGCACTGTCCTGTAACAAAACATGATGTATGTCTTGTGTGTAGACACCGTACTGCGTATGCTTGTGTGGAACTGATGCTTTTACTTAATCTCAATTGCATGTTTATCCCTTTAGAGTTCACCCATTGGTGTTCGTACGATTATTCTCTGTGCGTATTTCGGTTGCCTGCTAGTATCGTACTGCCGCGATTTTCGTAAGGGTCTGGCCCTTAGCAGTTATCTTCGCGAGGGTACGTCCCGACAGGTTTTTCCTTGCTAGTTTTGTCGTTATTACCCATTCTACGAGCAGGCTCGGAACAGAGTGAGGGCGCAGACAAACACTTGTAAGGTGTCGTCCATACGAAAGATTTCCTCATACGAACACCTTGGTATCCAAGGGATAAACAAATGCAAATTCTAGGTCTGTAGTAGGGCAAGAATTGCGTGAACTTAGCTATTTTCTTCACTTCCTTCCACTCCTTTCAGCCGTGGCTGCTTGTCGCGTTCGCATGCTCCAGGAAGGATAGCTGTCGTGCGTGTTGTTCCCCGGTTCCCGGTAGGGGCCGGTAAAAATCATATGTATCTTGCGGGCGGCAGGACGCGGTGCAAGGCACGACCGGTTTCTCTCCCCTCCTCTTCATACTTTTTAAACAACCTGGTGGCGGCTGGCATAAAAGTCACGCCAATGTGGATGGCCTTGCTGGAGCGCACTTGCCGGGGCGTCGATTAATGGATTCGCACCAGCGCTCCACTCAGGATTTCCCTAAGCCGGGTAAATGCTGAACCGAGTTTCGCGCGGTGCTCTTCGACATTGACGATCTTGAAACCCAGAGTGGCTCAATTGTCGATAAGTGAGAGTGGCGGAGAGAGAAACCTTGTACCCATACACTTTGTTCCTTTCCCTTGGACGGGGCTTGCATGGCGACCATGCTGCCTGATCCGTTAGGGTTGGCTTGCCGCCTTCATTACTGGTTCTCGCTATTGCAGTGGCCGCGGCGGAGGGAGGCGATGGAGATCGAACAGGGGGCGGGGGAACCGATATAGCTCCCCCTCTCCATTCCCACCATCCCCCGCCTTTCATTGAGCGCCACGGATGATAAAGCCGTCGACAAAGAAAATGATGGTGATGAAGACGCGCTGCGTACGTTTCTCGGGTTCGCGCAAGTGCTTCCCCCTACCTGGCATGCCAAAGATGTCGTTGGAAACCACGGCCACCTATGGGGCCATCGGCCCCTTTGTGGTCGGCGGGGGAACGGCACATTGCACAAAGAGCGGAGAGCATAGCGCAACACGGCAGAGATCACACGGGTAGTTTTTACCCAGGTTCGGGCCGCTGCGAGGCGTAAAACCCTACTCCTGCTTTGGTGGATTGATGAGAGGACCGTGGTGGAGACGCGGCGCTCTAGCCCGGTAGGGTTGCCTCAGGGCGAGAGCAGCTACGCGCGTATGAGTGTACAAGGGTCCGAATCTTTTCTATGTTGCCATGGCCCTCCTTTTATGGATCAAGGGGTCACCACAATGGCAAATCAGTCATTGTGTACTGATTAGATAGCGAACAGTGCTAATCATACCTAACTCTGCAGACAGGGCAGAGCACATTAAATGCGCTGCTTAGTACACAATGGCATGCCCGGCAAGCCTTGCCGGGCCGTTCGGCCACCTTTTCGTCTGCCTGCTTGACACGTCTCTGGACAGGTGTCATTTGGAGGTGATTTCCTCTAGAAATGGCTGCCATGTGTCAAATAACAGCCACTTAGTCACTTGGGGGCTTGACACTGCACCGATCGATGACTTGCGTCGCTGAGAGGTGGAGCGGTGGAGCCTTGGCGTGGTAGGCCGCCCTTGGCGTTCCTGGCAAGCCTGCCAGGGCGGTCTTGAGGTTTGTCTTCGGGGTAACTTCGACCTCGCCAGGCTCGCCTGCCCGGCAAGGGAGGCTTTTCCTTAGTGGTGTCTTGCTCATTTAGCTTGACTTGGTCTCGTCTTGGATGCTGAGGGTTGCCGGACCGGTGGTTTGCTGTCCGTGCACAAGTCAGGGGAAACATACACCCTTGTTTGTGTACCCTGACACACGGTCTTGAGGCTAGCGCGGCGGTGCTAGTAGCGCACACGCGTCGTACTGTGGTCGCTGCACGACCTGGCAACTGGCCTTATCCTGCGCTGGGGCTGATTCTCCGTGCTGCAGGCCACGCGGACGCGCGTCACACCTTGGTTAATCGCCGGCGCTGCGCCGGGGCGGAGATGGAGGCGCGTCATGAGCCACGTCGCCCGCACAAGACGGCGGGGGGCGGAGCGAGTGGGAGGGCGCCGGGGCCCCGCCCGCAGCGTTGACGAGCTCGGTGATGCGGCCCAGCCAGGCATCATAGCCCTCGTTGCCGGGGCGGTAGCGCAGCAGCTCGCGTGCCATGAGCAGCACAGCCTGCGCATTCGCCAGCCCGCGGTGGGCGTGGGAAGATGAGGTCGTGACGGGGGTGAGGGAAGGAGTGGCGGTGCGGCCATCACGCGGCACGGAAGGAGGCAGCAAAGAATCCTGCTGCTCACGAGCGGTGGCAGGGTCAGTGGCAGCGTTCACCACCGGGAGGCGGAGCGACGAGGAGCGTCACGGCCCGCCGGGGCCGTCTGAGCGACGAGAACGGCCAGGCGCTCAGCGCAGATGCGGAGAGCTTTAGCCATGGATGCGGCAGAGTGTTGACGGAGCGCGGTTGATGAGGAAACGGAGGCTTCGACCCGCCCCTACCTGGCGCGCCAAAATTAGGAATCAGGGCTCTGCGGACCGAAACAAGATTCAAAATCTGGGGCATGTACGAAGGATCTTGCTTCACGTCGACGCTCTGCTCGCCACCCACATGGCCTGATCTCATCGAGTATGCGCGAGCGGGGAGAAGGAATGGACACGGAGGTTTACCCAGGTTCGGGCCACCTTGCGGTGTAAAACCCGACTCCTGCGTTGTGGTGGATTGGCCTCACGAGGAGGTTGGGGATGAACTAGTATAGTGGATGAGCTGCCTCGCGAGGGCTTCGAGGGTGAGAATGAGTTCATCCCCCTCTACGGTGAGGGCTAGCGTATATTTATAGTGGCCTTGGTCCTCTTCCTTCATAGCTTAGGCGGGAAGGGATTCCACAGCGGCCAATTTTGAAAGGGGACAAGAGGTACATCTTATCCTGACGAAAGGTGGTCTTCGCCTGCAAAGCTTCTGGCCATGACGCAGTGGTGGGGTTGATGATGACATCCATCCTGACGAGCTCGTGGTCTTGGTCTTGTTGCACCGAAATGGAAACCTTTGGGGGCTCCCTTGGGAACCTGCGCCTGTCCTTGCTTCCTTAGCACCAAAGAGGAAACTGTCCCCCTCTGCGCTCGCTGGCGCCCGCCTGGCCTTGGTCATCATGGCTCACGTCATCATGAGCCTCATGAGGCAGGGTACCTGCATAGAGATCTCCGCTCGTCAGGAGGCAGGCTCGGGGAGCTGCTCCTCGGGAGGTCTTGGCGTTGTTCGCCTCACGAGGTCGGGGCCCTCACGAGGGCCTTGCTCGTGTGGTCTTGTAGCTGGGCCGTACAGGGCCGTCGATGGGGCCACGTGCTGGGCCGCAGGCAGGCAAGTCTGGGTACCCCCGATCCCAGAACGCCGACAAGCACCATCATCGATTCCTCAGATGAAGCTGAGGCCTAATCGGCGCCACCAAAGAGGTTCTACACTAATTGCTGCATTTTCTTCTTGATTCGATCTCACGGTACTGCCGGCGCTCAGTCCCGAGCCGCCATAGCGTGGCTCCATCTACGGCGGCATCGCCGGCCACTTCCTCCATGGCGTCGCTCCCTCGGCGGCGACGTCCACATCAGTAGGAGCTGCTGCTGCTCCGGCTCTCGCTGGCCCTGCTGTTGCTGCTTCGGCTCTCGCTCGCGCTGCTGCTCTACTCTTGCTCTTGGTCCCCTGCCAGGTCTGCTCATGCTCTTGCTTGCGCTGCTACTCTTGCTCTTGCTTGCGCTGCTCTACTCTTGCTCGCACTGCTGCTGCACGAGCAACAGCTCCGAGTCTCACTCGAGCTCCTGTTGCTGCTACCCGAGATGCTGCTACATGACCAGCTGCCCTGGCTCTCACACGCGCTGCTGCTCTAGGTGCTGCTGCAGGACCAGCTGCCTCGGCTGCTCTTTGGTAGTACGTTCCCTGCTGTAGCAGCTACCGATTTAGATCACTGCTACTCTGCCACTAGTGCTTGAGCGGCCAAAACTATTTGTGCACTGTTTTTTTGCTACTAGTGCGTTCAGTTTTGACAGCAAAATTCAGTTTCGACAGTAAAATTTAGTTTCAACAGTTAAGTTCAGAGATGAGCGGCTGATGTATTTTACATCTTACACTTTTTGGTTATGCATTTTACATCATCTATTGGAGATGCTATTAGAATTCCACTCAGGCTAACATTGTCTCTCTTGTCCTGCTTCAGCCCCGCCGTCGTACAACTCACCGGAGCTGCTCCAACGATGAAACCCTCCATCACAGCAGAGTCGTACCCTCGGCTCCATCTCTAGACGCCTAAGATCTTCTTCTCCTCCTCCGACAGCCACATTAGCCGCATCATCCTTAGTGACCAACCCAATGATGTTGAGATCAACATGGCTTCGCCAAAGAGGTTGTACACTTGTTGCATCGCTTTTTTACTCTACATGTTATATATATTGTCCACTGAGCACGCATAGTAACATGAAATACGATTAGTTTCTCCTACTATATGACAAGCAGTGAGGTACCAGGCAACTTAGCTATCCGTGATGGACTCTCTCGAAAGCCATCATTATTTATTTCTGCATGTTTGAGGTGTGCATGTGTAGATGGGCCAGGGAGTTGAGCTAGTAGGGCAATGGCCTGGGTCCAAAGTAGTAGAAGTAGCACAAAAACATTTTTGGAGTGTAGGCTTTTGCCTGTTCAAGCCTGCCTACTAGAATCGACAGTGCTTGAAAGGAAAACTGAAGGAAAAGCATAGGAATTGGAAAGTTTCCTATGGTACTACTATTCATGCATTTGGTTCAAATGAATGGAGCAAAGGAAAACTGTAGGATTAGTTCCTTTAGTGTCTCCTTCAAAGAAAAACCATAGGAATTTTAATATCCACTTGGCCTCCTTTTCAAATTCCTATTCATGAAGCAGAAGACTAAGAGATAGTAGCATTATAGCATTATAACTGTACATTTTCTTGTGGTTTGACTTAATTTGACCATGCTTCTTTGCATTCCTATGATCTTCCAATTCTTGTGAACAAAACCATATTGACAGAAATCCTGTATTTTTAAATTCTCTATTTTGCACGTGCATTCCTATCCTATTCCTGTGTATTTCCTATCCCTGCATTGTTAGAATCCTCCAATTCAAACAAGCCCTTACAGAATAACTTCTGTTACAGATATGTGTCAAAGAAAACCTTGTGTGGTTTGTCTCGCTCCTACTGCACTGTCGTCCACCCCAGCCCAGCTACTCCAACGACGGAAGGGTTCGCCACAGCAGGGATCCGCCCTCCAGACTGTCTTTCACCATGTCAGATCTTCTTCCCCGCCGCTGGCAGCCACGACAACTGCATTACCATCATCAACTGAGCAGATGACATTGAGGACTACACGGGTCCACAAGAGAGGTCGCACTCTTTTGTGTCTGCTAACGTTATGCATCGCTTAATATTACATGCTAATTTGTCGTCATGTTCATTGATTAGACTCAAAGTCAGGTCCAAACTAATGCTCAAACTTGAGTTTTTAAATGGTTGTGGGGTACATATTGGGGCGGCAATCAATATTATATGTCTACTATCTGGTTAATCTCGGGTGTCTACTATGAGTTTCATGTTGGGTGGGAAACAAACACTAAAGGAGCCATCATCTGTATTTTTTAACTGAAGCTATTATCTGCCTGCTATCATTGGTTTTGGGTCTATCCACAGGTTGCTACCATCACTCTGGATTTCGGCACGCACTCCTTACATAATCTCACCATGTTTTATTCATCTGCATGTCAGTTATTGTACACAATGGTACTGAACATGTAGAGCAAAAGAGACGAGCCTTGCGTGTCAATAAAATTTCATGCATACGTTGCTCCATGGTGGGCGCAAAAGCAACCCCCTCCCCCCATTCCAGACTGTAATCAAGAGGAAGATAATTGTTTAGAGGGGGATTCAGAGGGAGCAGACCACTCCTGTTTACCCCCTGAGGTCTTTTGCTCTAACTTGGCATGCCGATGTTGGTCATATCATGCATATGGCGCCTTGCATTGCTTACTTTATACGTCAAATATGTCATATGCTTAGTTTAGACATGCTTTATGTGAATGCCATCTGTTTAGTTTCTATATCATATATGTGAATTATGCAATGCCATCTTATTTAGCCAGGCATCATATATGTGAATTTTGCAATGCCATCCTGGTTAGCCAGTCATCTTATATGTGAATTATATCATGCCATCCTTTCTTATTACGTATTAAATTTGTCAACAATGTTAGTACATTAAATTACTCTTCCTGTGCATCAGCCATTCGACATGGTCATGGAAAAATCTGGAGTGAAAACAAGGTCTTCAGAGCAGACAATGCTATCTGACGAAGCGCATGTTTTGCTGGTTATGGATAGCTCCTCAGAGGAGGATTCAGAGATAGATGACCAGTCCTATTTCCCCTTGAGGTGCATGCTCTAACTTGGCAGGGTTATATTGCTCATATCGTGCATATGGTGTCTTGCATTGCTATGTCATTTGCTTAGTTTAGACATGCTTTGTGTGAATGCCACCTGTTTAGTGTCTAATTACCATATATATGAATTATGCAATGCCATCTTGCTGCAAGACATTATATATGTGAATTATGCAATGCTATCTTGTTGCAAGGCATTATATATGTGAATTATGCAATGCCATGCTGCTTAGCCAAGCATCATATATGTGAATTATATCATGCCATCCTTTTTTTTGTATTACATATTCCATTTGTCGACAATGTCTGTATATTCAACTACTCTTCCTGTGCATCAGCCATTTGAATCAGTGATGGAAAAATCTAGAGTGAAAACAAGGTCTTCAAGGCAGACAATGATACCTGCTGAAGCAGATATCTTGCTGGTTACAGATAGCTCCTCAGAGGAGGATTCAGAGACATATGACCAGTCCTATTTTCCCCCTGAGGTGTATGCTCAAACTTGGCAGGGTTATATTACTCATATCATGCATATGTTGTCTTGCAATGCTTAGTTTTTACATCATACACACAATATTGAATGCCATCTGCTTAGTCTAAACATCATATATGTGATTACCCTCTGCTTACTTGCTTAGTATATAAATCATATATTTGAATTATATCATGCCATGATGTTTACATAGACATCATGTATCTGAATTATGGCATGCCAACCCATTTTCTGAAGACATAATATAGTTATATCATCTCATCTTGTTTACATAGTCATCATATTTTGAATTATGTCATTCTATCCATGAATTATATCATGCCATCATGTTTCTATCGACAGCATGTATGTGAATTATGGCATGCCAACCACTTTAATAGACACATCGTATAGTTATATCATGTCATCATGTTTACATACTCATCATATTTTGAATTATGTCACTCTATCCTGTTTAGTTAGCCATCATATATGTGAAATTGTGTCATGCTATCATGTTTGGTTAGACAACTTAAATGTGAATTATTTCCTGCCATGTTTTATTCCCTACTATCCATTGCACCTGTCTACCATACAATGTCTGTACATTCAATTACTTTTCTTGTTTATTAGCCATTTGAATTGGAGGGGGTGATGGCAGTATCTATGGGAGTAAAAACACGGTCTTCAGAAAATATAGTGCTACCCGTCGAAGCAGATAGAACCATGGTTGTACTTGCCCAAGAACCAGCCCCACCACACATAACCCAGACTCACGCAGATTGTACCCCTACCCAGTTGTACAGAGAACCAGCTACACGCCTTTTAACCCCAACCCCAGCAGATAGTAACCCAGTTCCAGTTAACACAGCACCGTCTCCACCACAGAGCACCCAAACACGAGCAGTTAGTAAGGCAACTACAGTGTCCAAATCGCGAGGACCACCACTCCGAACCCCAACTCAATGCTTAAAGCAGAAGAAGAATTGTTCTCAGGTCAAGTTTTGTAGCTATGGTTCATACTTCTTTGCTCTTGCATCACTGTATTTACTCATACCAACTAATTTCAATTTTGAAGGATGCAATTGAAACTCCAATGGCGCAACAGGTATGTTTTAAACCTGTTTCTTTAACGGGTTTGCTGTTGTAACTTGCTCTATGTTGATTTCAATTTCAATTGAATAAACAGTTATGTTCTCATGTCATGCACATTACAAGTGTTGTTAGTGTTGTGTAGTTTCCCGCACTTATATTCTGTCTATGCTGCTTTGTCTTAAACAGATATGATTTGAACTGTGTCTATCTTGATTTGGCAAAATAAACTAGAATGATATAGACCATACAGTGACCATGGTACATAGATATATGTTTGTTTCATGTTGTTATCCTGTCCACCTTACTACTGAACTGGTTTACCAAAATGAGTTTCATATACAACATGGTAAACCTGTGATGTGTCTGCTTGTTTCTCTTTTAGAATGCAGACAAAATATTGGAGAAGAGTACCCTGTTATGCAATGGTAAAGGAAGTAATGTAGATAAGGTTCAAGATAGCAAGACATCCCTGTTGGTCTCCAAGAAAGCTGATAAAAACTATCTTGAAGATAGTGAGACAACCCCAAAGTCCTGTCTTGATGTAGTGTTCAAGTTACTGGTCACTACTGCTGGCACAAGCTCTTTGAACTCGCTGGCTGAATCAGTTCGGCTTCTTGAGTCTCAACTTCAAGTTGAAAGACATCGATCAGATGTGCTGCGACACAAAGCCGAAGGACTGAGGAAGTCCCTGCAGAAATCAGATGCATACTTTCTGGTGCAACAACAAGTGCTGGAGGATTTAAGCGCCAAACAAGAGAAAGCTAATATGCTTGCTAAGCTTCTTGCTAGCATGGTGGATACCCAGGATATTGTTTCTTGAGCTCTTCTAAAGTGGTTTCAGTTCTGGACTTGTTTTGCTACGCCGTTTATTTGCACTGGTCGCCAACTTTGACAACCAGTGTATGTAATATGCTGCTTTGTTCCCCATATTTGCACTGGTGACGAACTTTGATGCCCAGTGAATGTAATATGTGTAATAGCCGTAATAGCATAGCGTAAGTTGCTTGCTTATTTATTTCCTTGTTGTCTTGTTTATTTGTCTGGTTGTAGTCAGTGCAGTTCTTATTCCGCGGTTTACCAGTGGCCGCAATAACCTATTTTTTTAAACTAGGCCACAATAACCATTGGCAACATACGGACCGTTGTAATCATGGTCCTGCTATCTGCTGTAGTTACCATGGGCCTCCTACGGGCCTTCTATGGGCCGTAGAATCAATGGGCCTTCTACGGGTCATATGATCGATTGGCCAAACATGGGCCGTACTATTTGTGGACCAATAACGGACCACAATACGGATCGTAAACGGGCTAGAGTGGGAATCGTCGGTTTATGGGCCGACTATAACGGGTCATTAATAGGCCGATGAGTATAACGGGCTTAATTCTATCTACATGCATAACGGGTTGTTAATGGGCCGTATTTGACGACGCTATGAAACGGCCCAATGGATTAACGGGCCGCAAACAGACCAAATTTAACCACGGGGTGAATTTGGCCCACAAGCGGAACAGGCCAGTAACGGATCGTAAGTAATCGAATGCTGCAAATGAGCCCAAGAATAAATGGGCCCTTAGAAGGCCGAAAGATAACACGGGATGGAAACGGCCCAATGGAATAATAGGCTATTAATGGGTATAAAGCGATACACTGTTCATTATGGGCCAATTTCACCACGGGCCGTTAATGGGCCAAGAGTTACAAAGGGCCTCATATGGGCCAAAATACGTCATGGGCCATACATGGGCCGGAAGTTACAACGGGCTGGAATTATATTAGACGGCTCACATGATGCTACTGGGCCTAATTCGGATAGGCCATAACGGGTCGTGAGTTAGCGGGCTCTAAATGGGCTAGCGGGCTCTAAATGCGAACAGGCCGTTAACAGGCTTTCTGTGGGCCGAGTCGCTACCTTTTAACCAAGTCAAATGGGCCGGCCTTTTGACGTGAATGGGCCACTGTTGGGCCGAGCCACGTGTCGACATATCATAGGCGCATCCCGTCCATTTGCTGGATGACATCTGTCCCAACACTAAGCTGACACGTGGATCCTCCGGCGAATCAGAATTTTACATGTGGAAAATCCCCATTGGTCTGGACTGTTAACGGGTTATCGGATCCAAATCGGAACCCGATAGCTTAACGGCGACCCGTTATGGTGGATGCCACGTGTTGGTTACCCTTGACGAAAACACTTCCATGACGCGTCATTTATCGTCATGGAAGTGGACACTTCCGTGATGATAACTTTTGTATTGTCATGGAACACTTCTACGACAGCACAAGTATGACTATCTTGATTCTGTCATAACATCGTCATGGATGTACATGCATGACAGAAAACGTGACCTATTGTGACAAACACGTATCATCACGGAAGTGGTTTTTTTTTGTAGTGTATGAAGCGTGGCGGGTCTCTTCCACCTGTCACAGCCATAATACTAAACAGGCTTCCTGCATACAACTGTTCTAGGAAGGAGTAGATGGCCTTTAACTTCACCAGGGGTTCTTGACGGAGATTGTGACTTCTGCTACCTACAAAGTTTGGACAGTTTGATTACAACATTTCCATATTGCTACCGGAGTTACCAAGCGAGTTAGTCATACATATTTAAAGAGTCCCTTACCAAAAATAGCCTGAGTCATCTGGGTGATATGGCGTTTCAACCCGTCCAGTTCTTCAGTAACTGGATGATAACCCACAAGTATAGGGGATCTATCGTAGTCCTTTCGATAAGTAAGAGTGTCAAACCCAACGAGGAGCAGAAGGAAATGACTAGCGGTTTTCAGCAAGGTATTTTCTGCAGGCACTGAAATTATCGGTAACAGATAGTTTTGTGATAAGATAATTCGTAACGGGTAACAAGTGACAACTGTAACAAAGATGCAGCAAGGTGGCCCAATCCTTTTTATAGCAAAGGATAAGCATGGACGAACTCTTATATAAAGCAATGCGCTCCCGACGACACATGGGAATTACTGTCAAGTTAGTTTTCATCATGTTCATATGATTCGCGTTCGTTACCTTGATAATTTGATATGTGGGTGGACCAGTGCTTGGGTGCTGTCCTTACTTGGACAAGCCTCCCTTTTATGATTAACCCCTCTCGCAAGCATTCAAAACTATGAAAGAAGAATTAAGATAAATCTAACCATAGCATGAAACATGTGGATCCAAATCAGCCCCTTATGAAGCAACGCATAAACTAGGGTTTAAGCTTCTGTCACTCTAGCAACCCATCATCTACTTATTACTTCCCAATGCCTTCCCCTAGGCCCAAATCATGGTGAAGTGTCATGTAGTCGACGTTCACATAACACCACTAGAGGAAAGACAACATACATCTCATCAAAATATCGAACGAATACCAAATTCACATGATTACTTATAACAAGACTTCTCCCATGTCCTCAGGAACAAACGTAACTACTCACAAAGCATGTTCATGTTCAAGATCAGAGGGGTAATAAATATCATTAAGGATTTGAACATATGATCTTCCACCAAATAAACCAACTAGCATCAACTACAAGGAGTAATCAACACTACTAGCAAACCACAGGTACCAATCTAAGGCTTTGAGGCAAATATTGAATACAAGAGATGAACTAGGGTTTGAGAGGAGATGGTGCTGGTGAAGATGTTGATGAAGATTGACCCTCCCACGATGAGAGGGTCGTTGGTGATGACGATGGCTTCGATTTCCCCCTCCCGGGGGGAAGTTTCCCCGGCAGAATCGCTCTACCGGAGCTCTAGATAGCTCCTGCCCAGGTTCTGCCTCGAGACGGCGGTGCTTCGTCCTAAAAGCTTCCTTATGTTTTTTTCTAGGTCAAAACCCCTCATATAGCAGAAGATGGACACCGGGGGCTGGCCAGGGGGCCCACAAGCTCAGGGGACGCGCCCCCAGGCTTGTGGCCTCCTGGTGGGTCCCCTTCCGTAGTTTATTTGCACAATATTTTTTATATATAGTCCAAAACAATTCCCGTAAAGTTTTAGGACATTTGGAGTTGTGTAGAATGGGTATCTCAGATTTGCTCTTTTCCAGTGCAGAATTCCAGCTGCCGGAATTCTCCCTCTTCATGTAAACCTTGCAAAATATGAGAGAAAATGCATAAGTATTGTACCTTAAAGTGAAATAACAGTCCATAATGCAATAAACATGATGCAAAATGGACGTATCACAGGATTGAGATGGTTTTCTGCTTCTTCAGCCCGTTTCAACAACGCTGCTTTTTCCTATTCATGAGAGGCCTTCAAAGAGCTCAAGTTGTCCGAGGCAATCAGCACAGATTTTTCCAAAGACGATGCTGATGACTCGGCCTTTACACGAAGTTTCTTCTCAGTTTTAAGCCGCTCTTGCAAGCCAGCAACGTTAGATTCTGCATCTTTGATCATATCCTGTTATAACCAGCCAAGTCATTAGACATGTTATAGAGTCCCAAGCGAGCAAAATTGCATGACTCGGCACTTGGGGGCTACAAGAGTCAATTTTCTTCTATATTTCAAGTCGCAAGCAGCTGCAAGCAACTACATGGCACTTGGGGGCTAATGCAAGTCATTTTTCTTATGAAGACTATTAAGGAAAGACCCGACTCATTTTATCAAAATGAGCCGGCCCTTGGCGGCTCTAAAGTGTTTTTTCCTTTACATTATCCATGGTCCAAACTTATGAAGACCCGGCTGTTTCATAGAAACAAGCCAGCCCTTGGGGGCTACAGTGTTCAAAAATTTTAACTTATCATCACTGGAAGACCCGGCCCTCTTCAAATAGATGAGCCAACCCTTGGGGGCTACATGTCACTTCATTCTTCATGAAGGATAAATTCTCAAAAGAACCGGCTTGTTACATTCATAACAACCTGTAACACCCTGGATTCTGCCCATTTTCTTTTTCTTTCGATTTCAGTCTGGATTTGCTTTTCTGTGGCTTCGTGGTCTTGAAACCTGGAGAAATCACCTTTGATTCCTCTCCCCAGTGGCTTGTCAACCTCAAAACCATCCCAAGGCCTCATCATTTCCATCTTGGACCAATCCCAATATTCTTTTTCTTGGGAATATTCATTTTTCTATTAAAGGAATAACCCTGTCTGCTCTGGGTTGTGAAGCAACCCACATCTATGTCATCCCAAAGATTCCCAAATAATTCTCATAAATCCTTTCGGACATATCTTCTTCAGATATGTCAAAATCCCTCCTTGCCATGTTCAAAAATATTTCATCAATATTCCTTTTCCGATTCTGCCCTAGCTGGCAGTTTGTGAAGCAAGTACCCTTTATATCTTCTTTCTTGCTCTAAAACATTTTGGGCATTCTTTCCTATCCATATCATTGCCACATGCCAAATTTCAACTTCATTTGCCTAGTAAATATTCCTGAGCAATTTTTTCAAAGTTTCTGTTCAAACAGAGGCCTTGTGAAGGAAGTGCAAGCTAGGAGTATTCAAATGAGTTGAAATTTGCCAGCATTTTAATATGCTCAAATTAACACTCTCCACAAGATTTGAGCATCATTGCATCCTCTATGTGAGCATACCATCAAATATTTGCTACTGGTCATATTTTCCTGTTGTGAAGCAACTATATTTTATATTACTTCATAATTGCTAAAAATTTACCAGAGCATTCTCCTACCCATAAAACATATCTCCACAAAATTTGGGCTCATTTCATCTATCCAATAGATCCATAGAATTTTCCTAAGATTCTGTCCAGTGGGATGCTGTGTGAAGGAGGTACCATTTTGGTTTATCCAAATGGTATGAAATTTATACAGGGTCCTTATATGATCAAATCATTCACCTCCTCCAAAATTCAGATCAATCCAAGTATCCACGGGAGTGCCCCTTCCACATTTCCAATTCTGTCCAGTTTGGCACATTGTGAAGCAAGTGCTATATTTTCTTATCCAATTAAGCTGATTTTTGGCCAACACAGTGTTCTTAGCATGTGTCAACACCATGCCAAAGATCAGTCTCTATCTCCTCTTGGATTTTCCTCACTACAGCACAAGCACCTTGCTCTTCATCAGCAGTTGACCTAGGTGTAGTCACACCAGGGACTCTCTCTCTGATCTGAGGACTCACATCACCTATTTGAAGGCTGACCCACACGGTAGACACGATTTGAGATCGTTTCTGTGGCCAGTCCACGTGGTGCCAGTGGTGACCGTCGATGTTGCCGGCAGGAACAGCGCTCTGCGCGTTCACCACATTGGACAAGACCACTCAAGCAGCCCCAACGTGTCTACTAGTGTCGACTACGTCGTCGCCATCCGCGTGCCCCCTCTCGACCCCTCTCCCCCTCCAGCTTCTTCCTCCCCACGCCACGACAAGCCTCGTCAGAGCACTGTCCCGTCCGTGACCGTGTCCTCTTCCTCCGCGAGCTCTCCCGAGCGTTCCCGACCTCGCCTGAGTCCTCTCTGCTCCTCCATGATCGTTCTGGATTCCTCACCCCTCCTCCATGCAGGTTCCCGAAGCTCCGGCACGCCGGTGTACGTGCCGCCGCGGCCGAGCTTGGCCACCCTCGTCGTCCGGCTATATAAAGCCACCCTGAGTCTCTCCGAGCATCTCAAGCTCCTCCCCTCACTCCCAGCTCCCTCCCCAACCACTCCATCAAGCCGGAGCACCACTCATCATCTTCCTCTTCCGCCATGGCCGCCGCCTCGGCCAGCTCGAATTGGAGCAACCCAGGCTCTCTCTCCCCTCCTCTCCCCACCAGTAGATCCGCCGAAGCATGCCGAGCCTCCCCACCTATTTGCCTCATCCCCGGAGCGGCAGTAGCCTTGCCCCCAATTTTGGCTGACGGCCTTCGCCGCAGGCACCCAAGCCATCGTCGCCTCGACCTTCTCCGGCGCGCGCGGAGCCCCTGGATGGATGCGCCTATCCACCCTGCTCAATTTGGTAGCCGGGGCCTCGCCGGAGGTGCCCGGAGTCACCGGCGTCGCGCGGCCTCGCCCTCCTCTGTTTTCCATCGGGAGGGAGAAGGAAGAAGGAAGGAGGAGAGAGAAAGCCCGGTGGGACCCACCTGGCAGCGACACAAGCCCCGGCCCCGCCACTGCCAGCGTGGATAAGTGGAAGCACATTCTGCGCTTTACGCTTTCCCCGTGGGAAAGCATATTTTGCTGGAATACGCGACCCGCCGAGCTGCCAGGGGCCTGTCTATGAATATTTTATTTACAGGATAGTCCCTGGTCTTCAACCCTTCACAACTTTTTGCTCATAACTCCGATTGAGGTGAATCCAAAGCCTACTTCTTCGTATCGTCGAGATCTATCTTTTGGTGTCATTTTCACTAGGTGGTCCCATAGTGAAAATGACCATTTTCCCTTGTCCGTAAACAGCCTCCTCTGAGAGAGAACTGTTTCCGGCAATCGTCTCCGCGGACTTCCCGCACTTCTTTCCGATGGTTCCTTCATCCCCAGGCAAGCCACGACAGCCACTTGCATGATGGATTTGCAGTAGCTATGGTTCCTACTTGAATAGTTATTTAATATGTGCATGTTATTCTATTTGAGAATACTGTATATGCTCCTGTTTCTTGCTTATCTTTACATTCTGTCCATGTGCATCTTGCTAGTTGTCAAGTAGTCATTGGTAGCATTATGCTCATGGTCAATATTGGCAGTAGTTCATGCGAAGATGATGACATGTCTGCATGTTTCTTTATCAGTTGTTATGGTCCATCCTGTTATCATGGCTCAGCACATCATCATTCAAATTTAACCGGATGTTAATTAAACTTGAACACCTGTTGGCTGAGTCATAGTGCGCCACCGAATCGAGCTCACCAGTGTAACCACACTTGCTGGGATGGGGCAGCCCTAATTAGATCTATTGTCATGCCTCTCACTGGAACCTCCAACTAGGGAAGGTTATGAGTGCATGCTACCCTGATCATGTAGGCGGCTATAACCTTGTGAACTCAGTTTTGGTATTGAGCTCAGGTCCCCGTTTGGGACGATTTTGTTTGGCCACGACGGTGGCAGGTGTCGGAAGGACACAGGGGTCACCCATGACATAGCCCAAAGGGGAGTTTGTCGGAGTGGCCGGGAGAGTGCCATGCAATAGATTGGGCTTTGTCGGAATGTCGTTGGTCCACCCGAATGGGAGCATGAGGCCATGAGTTCCGTGGTGTGGGTACAGTGTACTAACCTCTGCAGAGTGTATAATCTATCGATAGCCGCGTCCTCGGTCATGGGCATAGTTCGTAGTGGGACACACTATGGGTCAATAGTATAATAATCTTGCTATAACAACCCCGTTCGATGAGAAAGAAGTTGGTTGATCTTTATGTGATCGCGAGAGGATCACCGTGGTATCGAGTATACCGACGCTGGTTGATCGTGATCATGAGAGGATCACCATGGTATCGTGGATACCGGATTTGGTTGATAGTGTTATGTGGTGATCTCAAGTAAAGGCCAAGCTCCTTGTGATCATGTTATCACTACGGTATTGTAATACCAAGTTTGGTTGGTCCTAAGGTTATCATGTGGCACACTCGATGGTAAGTTCTTCCATGTGGTGGTTACTAGGTAACCCCAGAATAGAGTAAGTTGCGTCATGATAGTTTTAACCTGTTGCATGTAGTGTCATCATGCTCATATGCCCTACCATGCTTATATTGTTCTAGCATCGTCATGTTTACACCTGTTTAACCAGTAAATGCCATGCTGTTGCTTGTCTTGATTGCTTTGGTTGCTGTAAGCTTCCGAGTACATTCAAAGTACCCACCTGGTGTGTCATGCCAGTTTGCAGGTCATGCCATGATTGCTTGCTTGTCAAGGATTCCGATTTTGCGAGCTAGGATACGCGTTCCAGCCAGAGTCCCTGCGGAGTGGAGTTCACCACCGCCGTCGTTGTTCCACTGCCGAGGATACTCCGCTTCCTCGGATTGTTCCGCTGTTAGCATAGAGCTACCCTGGGCAGGCGTAGTATCACCATACCGATGTAATCCATGTACCCTTGTAACCTTATCCACAGTAATAAAGAGCTGATTTGTTCTATGCCAATAGTGCCGTATTCCAGAAGACTTGTCTCTGGGCTGGAATACGGGGCGTTCCGGTTTCCTCTGAGCCGGGGTGCCACACAACCCGGCCCTTGGGGGCTACAGCTCAGATCATCAAATATCACTCAAAGTCTAACACATACTCATTTTTCCTATGTCTAATACTTGGGGGCTACATAAGGATATATATATATAGTATTGGAAAGAGTGAAATTTCTTCATACCTCATATTTCCTCTTCATCACATTCACCATGCTGGCTTCCATATCTCGGCTTGTTGATAGGCGGGTCAAGTAACCTTCATGAAGCTCATCCGCCCTGAGGTCCTCAAAATTGAGCAGCTCAAGTTTTGATTTTCCCTTCTCGGACACGGGCGGCTGATCTTTGGTTGTAAACTTCGTCAGCAAGTTCAACACTTCTGGAGCTTTATGTGCCTCCCTAGTAATGATGACCTCATCATTGCTCTTTGCATGAGAGGGAACATCTTCAGCCTCCTTTGCTGGGTTGGAGGCACGAGCACTTGGCGGGTCAAGATCGCCCACCGTATCATTCAAGCCGACTGGAGTGTCCATCTCTTCAGTAGCCGCCGACTCATTTTGTTGGGGCGGCTCAACTTGTTGATCAACATCGCTTTTTGGAGTCTCAATGTGGGCCTCAGGGGTCACCAAGGTCGGGACCGCTGATTCAGGAATTTCTAGAGTCGTAGATGACTCGCCAATTTTTCTCTTCTTAGCCTTGGACCTGCAATCAGAAGAGCATATTCAAGTATGCATAGTAATGATCATAGTAAGGTATGACTCATTTAAGGACACTTACCCCTGTTTAATGATCAAGGGCGGCAGCTGAGTAGTGGTTGAGTCTCCAGATGATGGTGGTGACTCCTGATAATTTGAATCAGAAGGGTTAAGAGGTTGCCTAATAAGGCCGGCTTGTGGAAGAGATGAGGTTGGACTATGAGGCACCTCTGTACGTCGCTTATGGGTGACTAGTGCATTAGATAAGCCGGCAACCAGTTCTCCAGAGCCACTCCGGGTCTGGCATCTTGATGTACCATCATGTTGTGTTTTGTTCAAAAGAAATTTTGGATCCAAATGAGCGTCTGGCTGAGAAAATTTTACTTTCCGGACGGCTCCTCTTATTTTCTTTGGAGATAAGGTTTCCGGACTGGATGATATTGAATTTACCTCAACATCGCTGGCTTGACTTGATTCGGAGTTATCCTAAGAAGAAGAGGCATCAGCAAGTTCAATAAAAAGATGGCCGAGAGAGTCAAGTTCTACCTCTGACTCATCTTCAGCAGCTGACGACTCATTTCCAGCAGCCGACTCATCTACAACAGCTGGCTCTTTTCCTTTGGGAGCCGGTTTGGTTTTAGACTTGCGTGATTCTCTCCTCCTCCAGAATACATCAGTCACCCGAAGCAGTGATAGTATGGGGATCAATATTATGATGAACAAATTAATACGTAGAATAAATAGGCAAAATACAAAGGTACTTACTGGGGGCACAGGGTTCTTCAAACAAAAGAGAGAAAGCCCAGTTTTATTGCAAGCTTCTTGAGACTCACCCAGTAATTTCTTGGTGGCCTTGTTAACTTCAGCAACAGTCAGATTGGCTTGAATAAAGCGCCGCACGTCATTTAACTCGCCAGTGTAATCGCACATTAAGTCATTCCTCTGACTTAATGGTTGAATCCTCCAACTGATCCAGCACCGAGTCAAGTCAACTCTGGTGAGGCCATTGGCTTTCAAGGCTCTAAGTTTGGAGTAGAAGGGAATAACTGGTTGTCGTTCTTCATCAGTACCCCAACCCGGAAAGGCAATATTGGCATTGAGTCGGTCGGGCCTATAACTTGGCAAGGGGTTCTCATTGGCGGGAGCGGTATTTTTGCAATAGAACCATGTTGTATTCCATCCTTACGGATGACTTGCCAACTTGGCCTTTGGAAAGGGGCAGTTTTTACGTCTCTGCAGTGATACCCCGCCAAGTTCATGGCTGGGGCCATTTGCACACTCCGTTTGATGATTGCTATAGAAGAACTCTTGAAAGAGAGTAACAGTTGGCTCTGTCTGAAGATAGACTTCATAAAAATCTTGAAGTTGACATAAGTTGGTCATTGAGTTTGGACCGATGTATTGGGGGCGAAGGTCAAAAAAGTGAAGGAAATCCCTAAGGAATTTTGAGCCGGGTGGTGAAAAGTCCCTGTGGACATGATCCACAAAAACAACAACCTCCCCTTGACCTGGCTGGGGGGGTTTTCCTTCTGGTGCTCGCCAGCTAATAACATCTTGAGCTGGTAGTAGACCTTGAGTCACAAGGTTATCGAATATAAGCTTGGTTACTCGAGACTTTGCCCAGTTGCAAGTCATGGCTTTCGACATGATGAGTCGCCTAAAGATTAAGAGTTGTGGACAAAGTATAAATGACGGGTCATTTTGAATGATAAATTGTCAGTTTGGTTTATATAACGAGTTGGCAATACAATGAGGCGGGTATGATTAAGGGGTGAATCAACATAGTTATTCGATTCTAAAGAGTCACCAAAGTTACAAGTCGGCCTAACAGAGGAACAATTATGGCTTCCTAGACAAGCAAATTGTGATACATAATAATGAGCCGGCAAGACATAAGGCGAATCATCCTAAATGGCGGATTCTGATTTTCAGCTAAGTGTTGAACAAACAAGTTTCTGCTGAAATGGTTGCGATTACAGATCTACAAAATGGCTTGAAAAGAAAAATATTTACCATACCTAAGACATATAGTGGAAGTATCGGCTAGTCTACTCGCATTTTTAATGAAGATCTGAAGCTATCAAATGCAAAAATGGCGCTACAACGGACATCGAAATGTTTTCTACAACAGGGTTGTATGAATCTACGTCTAGGCAGTAGACAATGATGCTACAAGCTGATGAGTACGGACGAATACCGATGAACTAGGTAAGCAAATGAGGAAATGCTACAGATCTAAGAAGAAATGGGGCGTACCTGGATGCGGCGGAGCCTTCGAGGAGTTCTTGGATGGCATCAACGGCGGCGCACGCAAGGACGAAGAGGCGGATGATGTCGCCGGAGTACTCGAGGTCGCGCGGCGGCGGAGCTCTGGTCGCAAGTGGATGAGCGCGAGGGGGGTGAAAAGGTAAAAGTGAAAAAGGAGCCCCCTTGGGCATATTTATAAGGTAAAAGAGAAGGAGAAGAGGCAGGCGCAAAAATAGAGGAGACACGGTAACTTTTTGGGTAAGCGACACCTCGATTTTTGGGCCTGACAGATATACACAAAGATCCATTGTGATGTCACGTTGGAGCTCCTGGAATTCCGGAAGGTGACATCATGATTCAAAGACATGGAAAAATAACAAGTATGGAAGTATCATGAGCCGGAGTTTGAGACCCAGAGACGATGCAGATATGATGGGAAGATGACCCGCCATGTTCACCGGGTTGAAGATTGACATGAATGAATTCAAATCAATCTGGGGGCTAATGTTGGGGATATAACCCCACGGTATGACTCGCCTAGTTGGGCCGGGTTATTTAAGTGGCGGCTCATAAGGAAGACTCAAGATGGGTTGTGGCATTCAAGACCTCAAGGCCTACAGGGCGGCTTATAGAGTGGGCCGACTCAGGGCCAAGTACTTGAAGGCGGCGGCTCATGGCCCAGAAGTATAAGTCATCGTAGGAAGTTTCCTTACTTAGGAAGCAAGACAAATAGGAAACATGCTAGGTCACAGATCGTAGTACGACCCGGGCTCTATTGTAAGTCCAGGGCCTCCACCTATAAAGGGGAGCCCCTGAGGCAGAAGGACTAAGTTACAATCTCTTGAGTACTAGGTTAGCCAAGTCGCACCCTTGTAATCGAGATCATCATCATCAATATCAATCAAGAAGGAGTAGGCTTTTACCTCGACCGTGAGGGGCCGAACCTGGGTAAACCCTTGCCTCTCGATTCCAATCAACCCCGTTCAAGCAATCACCTAATGGCGATGGCCTCACGACTAAGTTCTTTCACGAGGACATCTGCCATGACAAAACCATGACATATGGCAAGAAAAATCAATCTAGTTGGCCAAACCAAACCAAAATTTCGGAGAAGAAATACGAGGCTATAACAATCATGCATATAAGACTTCAAAGAAGACTCAAATAATATTCATAGATAGATCTGATCATAAACTCACAATTCATCGGATCCCAAGAAACACATCGCAAAAAAGAGTTACATCAAATAGATCTCAAAGAACACCAAGGAGAACATTGTATTGAAGATCAAAAAGAGAGAACAAGCCATCTAGCAACTAGCTACGGACCCATAGGTCTATGGTAATCTACTCACGCATCATCGGAGGGGCAACAAGGATGATGAAGAACCCCTCCGTGATTGTTGCCCCCTCCGGCAATGTGCCGGAAAAGGCCTCTAGATTGAATCTCGTGGTTCTGGAACTTGCGGCGGTGGAAACAATATTTCCTCGACTCCCCTGGGGTTTTTGGGATTTTAGAGTATTTATAGAGGCGGAGGTAGGTCAAGAGGGTGCCTGTGGGCCACACTACCCACCAGGGCGCGCCTGAGGCCCCTAGCACGCCCTGGTGCCTAGTGGGCCCCACGGGCCTCCTCCCTTGTGCTCCTTTGGCTCCATGGGTGTCTTCTGGCCAGAAAAAAAATCTTCAAAAAGTTTCATGGCATTTGGAATTTGTGGTATTGATATTCTGCAAAGTAAAAAAAATGCAAAAAACCACCAACCGGCACTGGGCACTATGTCAATAGGTTAGTCCCAAAAAATGATATATAGTTGCTAGTAAATGTATATAAAACATCCAAGATTGATAAAATAACAGCATGGAACAGTTAAAAATTATAGATACGTTGGAGATGTATCACTTTTTTCAAAGGATCTGATTTTTCTCTCCTGGTCCATCTTGACAATTTCTATTTCTCGTTGTTGTTTCCTTTTGATTTCCTACTTCTGTGCACTAAGTACTGCATTCAGATTTTTTGCAAATGTGTCACTTGCCAATTTTGTGTCTATGGCTTGTGTTGTAATCTTCTCTTCTAGCTCTCGAATGCATCGTGTCGGAGGAGCTCTTTTCCTCAATAATCTGCACGTCAGGTAGTTGCTATAGAACTTCTTGTTTGCGTGCCCTCTTTGTAGTCTGCATCATCATTGAAAGCGTTGTTCATGCACTGTTAGTAAATTAGAATATGATGGCTCACACAATACTTTTAAAGTCAACACATTATAAATTACTTATGGATGCTTCTTCTGCACTTTGTCTCATAATGGAATCCTTCTAGATGGTGTGGGAGTTTCCAGAAAACCCCGTATTGGATGCTTTCATTTTGTTGTCTTTGACCTTATGGAAGAAGGATACTCGCATCAGTTTTGTATATCATCTAATAATCAACAATATACATGATTTCTATAAGTTATTTAAATTCTTATCATAGATCTAGGAGGGGTATCATATTTTGAACAGCCAGCCGTACTGCTTACCACCACAACATGTATGTTTGCTTTTCCCTTGTCAGAAAGTTCCTATGGCATGAAGCTAAAACTTAGTATGATGGGGCGTGCACTAGTCTGAAATCTCAAGTATTATGTATGGTTTCTGACCTTGTTCGAACATTTAGTCATAAAGCTATATTTACATTGTTGACAGCTTGTTTCCAAAATACTAGTGCAAAGTTCTTCTGCAAATTCATCCTCAAGTCAATTCTGAGCTGTTCCTGAAGAAACCATGTACTCATGAAAGTTAGAACATACGTAGTGCACAGTTCAATGAATGTGTTATAGCAGAATTGCATAATACAGATGCATCTCGAATCCACAAAGGTAGTTTACCGTGAATATAGCGGGGTTCAATTTATTCTTTGATGCACATGTAGATGAAGGTACATATTCATCATGTCAACATCGTAGACATCAGCTTCCTCTACATGTGCATCAAAGAATAAATTGACATGCATTTTAAGATATGCTTAATTAGATGGACATGTACGTGGAGATTGGCTATTCAACAAGATGGTATGTGAAGAAAATAATCTTACATTTCTTAAAATAAGATGATTCCAGTGTGAGGTAATTTTTAATAAGAACATGTGAAATGAACTAGAACCCTAGATACAACAAACCGCACTATGGACCCTAATGCAAACAACAAAATTGAGTCGGTGAAAGGATCGAGAAGAGGGGTCTAGAGGGGGGTGATTAGACCCTTAACAAGTAAAAGTGGCAGTTTTTAATTTCTTCAAGTTAAGGTTGAGTTTAGCACATGTTAACGGGCATCCAATACATCTCAAGCAAGCATGACAAGAGTATAGGCGGCGGAATGAGTAAAGCATGCAATTTGCAAGAATGTAAAGGGATGGGATTGGAGTGTGCAAACGCAATGGAGACGCGAAGAATTTTTGGCGTGGTTCCGATAGGTGGTGCTATCGTACGTCCGCGTTGATGGAGACTTCAAGCCATGAAGGGCAACGGTTGTGCGAGTCCACAAAGGGCTCCACCCATGAAAGGTCCACGAATAAGCAACCTTGTCTATCCCACCATGGCCATCGTCCACGAAGGACTTGCCTCACTCGGGTAGATCTTCATGAAGTAGGCGATCTCCTTGCACTTACAAACTTCTTGGTTCAACTCCACATCACGATGGAGGCTCCCAAGCGAGACCTAACCAATCTAGGAGACACCACTCTCCAAAAGGTAATAGACGGTGTGTTGATGATGAACTCCTTGCTCTTGTGCTTCAAATGATAGTCTCCCCAACACTCAACTCTCTCTCTCTCTCACAGATTTGGCTATGGTGGAAGAAGGATTTGAGTGGAAAGCAACTTGGGAAAGGCTAGAAATCAAGGTTCAAATGGTAGGAATGGAATCTCTTGATCTCAACACATGAGTAGGTGGTTCTCTCTCAGAAAATTAATGCTGGAAGTGTAGGCACGTTCTGATGGCTCTCCTCATTGAGAAGAAGTGGGTGGAGGGGTATATATAGCCTCCACACAAAATCCAACTGCTACTTCTTGAGCTTGCATTGATTTTTCACTTGAAGAGGAAAGGGTGATGCAGCAAAGTAGAGATAAGTATTTCCCTCGGTTAAGAACCAAGGTATCAATCCAGTAGGAGGCACAAGCAAGTCTCCAATATATGCACCTGCACAAACTAACAAACACTTGCACACAACGCGAAAAAGGGGTTGTCAATCCCTTCACGGTCATGAACAAGTGAGATCTAATAGACATAGGTATAAAAGATAAATAGAAGAGCAAACTAAAGTAAATATAAATAAATTGCAGTAAGGTATTTTTGGGTTTTTTGGTTTATAGATCTGAAAATATATGATGGAAAATAGACCCGGGGGGCATAGGTTTCACTAGAGGCTTCTCTCTTGCATAAAGCATATGGTGGGTAAACAAATTACTGTTGAGAAATTGATAGAAAAGGGCATAATTATGACGATATCTAAGGCAATGATCATAAATATAGGCATCATGTCTGTGACAAGTAGACCGACTCCTGCCTGCATCTACTACTATTACTCCACACATCGACCGCTATCCAGCATGCATCTAGAGTATTAAGTTCATAAGAACGGAGTAACGCCTTAAGCAAGATGACATGATGTAGAGGGATAAACTCAAGCAATATGATATAAACCCCATATTTTTATCCTTGATGGAAACAATACAATACGTGCCTTGCTACCCCTTCTTTCACTGGGTGAGGACACCGCAAGATTGAACCCAAAACTAAGCACCTCTCCCGTTGCAAGAAAAACCAATCTAGTTGGCCAAACCAAACCGATAGTTCAAAGAGAAATAGAAAGATATCTTAATCATGCATAAAAGAGTTCAGAGAAGACTCAAATAATATTCATAGATAATCTGATCATAAATCCACAATTCGTCGGATCTCAACAAACACACCGTAAAAGAAGATTGTGTCGAATAGAACTCCAAGAACATCGAGGAGAACATTGTATTAAAGATCAAAGAGAGAGAAGAAGCCATCTAGCTACTAGTTATGGACCCTTAGGTCTGTGGTAAACTACTCACGCTTCATCGGAAGGGCAGCAAGGTTGATGTAGAGGCCCTCCGTGATCGAATCCCCCTCCGGCGGAGTACCGAAAAAGGCCCCAAGATGGGATCTCATGGGAACAGAAGCTTGTGGCGGCGGAAAAGTATTTTTGGTGTGCCCTTTGGTATAGGGGAAATATTTGGGTATTTATAGAATGAAGATTAGGGTTGGAAGGTCTATGGGGGGTCCACAAGCCCTGGGGGGCACCCCTACGGCTTGTGTCCACCCCGTAGGGCTTCTGGCCTCCTCTCCAAGTCTCGTGGGTTTATTTTGGTCCAAGAAAAGTCACCGTAAAGTTTTATTCCGTTTGGACTCCATTTGATATTCCTTTTTAAAAAGTCAAAACAAGGGAAAACAGAAACTGGCACTGGGCTCTAGGTTAATAAGTTAGTCCCAAAAATGATATAAAATAGGATATTAATGCATATAAAACATCCAAAACAGATAATATAATAGCATGGAACAATCAAAAATTATAGATACGTTGGAGACGTATCAAGCATCCCCAAGCTTAATTCCTACTCGTCCTCGAGTAGTTAAATGATAAAAACAGAATATTTGATGTGAAATGCTACCTAACATATTTATCAATGCAATTTTCTTTATTGTGGCATGAATGTTCAGATCCATAAGATTCAAAACAAAAGTTTAATACTGACATAAAAACAATAATACTTCAAGCATACTAATGAAGCAATCATGTCTTCCAAAATAACATGGCCAAAGAAAGTTATCCCTACAAAATCATATAGTCTGGCTATGCCCCATCTTCATCACACAAATTATTTCATCATGCACAACCCCGATGACAAGCCAAGCAATTGTTTCATACTTTTAGTGTTCTCAAACTTTTTCAACTTTCACGCAATACATGAGCGTGAGCCATGGATATAGCACTATAGGTGGAATAGAATATGGTGGTTGTGGAGAAGACAAAAAGAAGGAGAAAGTCTCACATCAACTAGGTAAATTAATGGGCTATGAAGATGCCCATCAATTGATATCGATGTAAGTGAGTAGGGATTGCCATGCAACGGATGCACTAGAGCTATAAGTGTATGAAAGCTCAAAAAGAAACTAAGTGGGTGTGCATCCAACTTGCTTGCTCATGAGGACCTAGGGCAATTTGAGGAAGCCCATCATTGGAATATACAAGCCAAGTTCTATAATGAAAAATTCCCACTAGTATATGAAAGTGATAAAATAAGAGACTCTCTATCATTAAGAACATGGTGCTATTTCAAAGCACAAGTGTGGAAAAGGATAGTAACATTGTACCTTCTCTCTTTTTCTCTCTTTTTTTTTGTTTGGGCTTCTTTGGCATCTTTTTTTTATTTGGGCTTCTTTGGCCTCTTTTATTTTCTTAAAGTCCGGAGACTCATCCCAGCTTGTGACGGAATCATAGCTTCCATCATCCTTTCCTCACATGGGACAATGCTCTAATAATGATGATCATCACACTTTTATTTACTTACAACTCAAGAATTACAACTCGATACTAGAACAAAGATATGACTCTATAGGAACGCCTCATTCATATGAGAACAATATGACAATGATGGTATGTGTCATAATAAAATGGAACGGTGGAAGTTGCATGGCAATATATCTTGGAATGGCTATGGAAATGCCATAATAGGTAGGTATGTTGGCTGTTTTGAGGACGGGTATATGGTGGGTTTAATGTACCGGCCAAAGTTGCGCGGTACTAGAGAGGCTAGAAATGGTGGAAGGGTGAGAGTGTGTATAATCCATGGACTCAACATTAGTCATAAAGAACTCACATACTTTTTGCAAAAGTTTATTAGCCATCAAAACAAAGTACTAATACGCATGCTCCTAGGGGTAGATTTGTAGGAAAAGACCATCGCTCATCCCCGACCGCCACTCATAAGGAAGACAATCAAAAAATAAATCATGCTCCGACTTCATCACATAACGGTTCACCATACGTGCATGCTACGGGAATCACAAACTTTAACACAAGTATTTCTACCAATCCATAATTACTCACTAGCATGACTCTAATATCACCATCTTTATGTCTCTAAACAAATGCAAGGAATCAAACTTCTCATATATTCAATGCTCTTTATATGAAAGTTTTTATTATATCCCTCTTGGATGCCCATCATATTAGGACTAAATTCATAACCTAAGAAAATTACCATCCAGTTTAAGACTCTCTAAATAATATAAGTGAAGCATGAGGGTTCAACAATTTCTATAAAATAAAACCACCGCCGTGCTCTAAAAAGATATAAGTGAAGCACTAGAGCAAACTGCCTAGCTCAAAAGATATAAGTGAAGCACATAGAGTATTCTAATAAATTCATGATTAAAGCGTGTCCCTCTCAAAAGGTGTGTACAGCAAGGATGATTGTGGAAAACTAAAAAGCAAATACTCATATCATACAAGATGCTCCAAGCAAAACACATATCATGTGGTGAATAAAAATAAAGCCTCAAGTAAATTTACCGATGGATTGAAGACGAAAAAGGGGATGCCATCCGGGGCATCCCCAAGCTTAGATGCTTGGTTGTCCTTCAATATGACCTTGGGGTGCCTTGGGCATCCCCAAGCTTAGGCTCTTGCCACTCCTTATTCCATAGTCCATCAAATCTTTACCCAAAACTTGAAAACTTCACAACACAAAACTCAACAGAAAACTCATAAGCTCCGTTAGTGTAAGAAAAGCAAATCATCACTTAGGTACTGTTGTGAACTCATTCTAAATTTATAATGGTGTTATATCTACTGTATTAAAACTTCTCCATGGTTCATACCCCCCGATACTACCCATAGATTCATCAAAATAAGCAAACAACACATAAAAAACAGAATCAGTCAAAAACAGAACAGTCTGCGAAGATCTGAATTGTTCTCATACTTCTGGAACTCTAAAAATTCTGAAAAAATGGACAAGGTAGGAAATTTGTATATCAATATTGTGTAAAAAAATCATAATCATAACACACTCCTGTGAATTTGAACAATTCTGTTACTGGACGCAAAAGTTTCTATTTTTCAGCAAGATCAAATCAACTATCACCATAGACCATCCCAAAGGTCTTACTTGGCTCAAACACTAATTAAAACACTAAAACACAATTACTACAGAAGTAATAATGTGTATTATCATAAAAACAGAAAATAAAAATATTGGGTTGTCTCCCAACAAGCGCTTTTCTTTAAAGCCTTTTAGCTAGGCATTGCTAATTTTAATGATGCTCGCATGAAAGACAAGAATTGAAGCACAAAGAGAGCATCATATAGCATGTGAAAATCACGTTTAAGTCTAACATACTTCCTATGCATAGGCATTTTATGAGAGAACAAATTATCAAGACAATCAAAAACTAGCATATGCAAGGGAGAAGAATAAAGCATTGACATTCTCAACATAACGAGAGGTAATTTAGTAACATGAAAATTTCTACCACAATATTTTCCTCTCTCATAATAGTTACATGTGGGATCATATTCAAATTCAACAATATAGATATCGCATAACATATTCTCTACATGATCCACATGCATGCAAAGTTGACACTCTTCCAAGAGTGGGATTAACATTAACTAAAGTCATGACCTCTCCAAACCCACTTTTGTCAAAAAAAAATCATAAGATTGAACACTCTACAAATATGTGGGATTCCTTTTTCCTAGAGTTGACACTCTTCCAAACCCACCTTCAATATTATCGCAAACATATTCATCATGAGGCTTAAATAAATTTTCAAGATCATAAGAAGAATCACCCCAATCATGATCATTGCAATAAGTAGTGGACATATCAAAATTAGCATCCCCAAGCTTAGGGTTTTGCATATTATTAGCACAATTGACATTAATAGAATTTATAATAACACCATTGCAATCATGCTTTTCATTCAAGGGGCTATCAAGTGTTGGTGCAATAGCAATTTCATGTTTAACATAAGGAACTATAGCAAGTTCATCTCCATAAGCATTATTAATACTGGCATCATGGCCACAAGAATAGCAAGTATCATGTTCATAAAGAGATGATAATTCAATCAAATCAACGGAATCATAATTATCTATAGATTCATGCATATCATTATTTTCTTCCAAAGCAGCGGACATTCCCTCAATAAATTCTTTAACATAGGCATTATGAGCATAGTTTTCATAGCAATATTTAAGTATGTCATAATTTTCAGATTTGTGGAGAGTAATATCATATTTTTCAATCAAAGAAGCAACTTCATAAGCACCCTTAAAAGCAACAAATTCTTCAATTTGTTTGATATCATAGTAACTATAAACACCTTTGTCATAAGAAGATAAGATTCCATTATCATTAAACTCACATAGGTAGGGAAGGTGCTTTTTAGGGTTTTCCGAGCAACAAGTAAAATCATAAATTTCACATAGATTCCAAGCATAGAATAGCAAACAATTTATTTGATTCCATAAGACTCCCCTTTTTGAGACAAACGGTGACGCACAAAATGAGCATGCTCATCTAAAGATTTTCCCTCAACTAAACTAGTTGGGGTTTCAGCACGAGCACATATGGATCGAAGATGATCCAAGTAGAAAACTTTAAGTGGATCCATATCAATAGATTTTTAGCAATCAAAGATGCAAGCAAATAGAAGGCACATGGCAACACAAGCAAAGATAGCAAACAAGCAAAAAGGCATACAAAAAAGCGAATAGAAAGAAGGCAAATAAAAAGGCAAATATTTTTGTGTTTTTCTGAAAATGTTTTAGAAGTGGGGGATAGGAAAATGAGAGGAAAATGGAAAATAATGTAATGCAAGAGATGAGAGATTATGATAGGTACTTGGTAGGCTTGATGTAGAACCTCCCCGGCAACGGCGCCAGAAATTCTTCCTGCTAGTTCTTGAGCTTGCGTTGATTTTTCCCTTGAAGAGGAAAGGGTGATGTAGCAAAGTAGAGATAAGTATTTCCCTCAGTTAAGAACCAAGGTATCAATCCAGTAGGAGGCACAAGCAAGTCTCCAATATATGCACCTGCACAAACTAACAAACACTTGCACACAACGCGAAAAAGGGGTTGTCAATCCCTTCACGGTCACGAACAAGAGCGAGATCTAATAGAGATAGGTATAAAAGATAAATAAAAGAGCAAACTAAAGTAAATATAAATAAATTGCAGCAAGGCATTATTGGGTTTTTTGGCTTATAGATCTGAAAATATATGATGGAAAATAGACCCGGGGGCCATAGGTTTCACTAGACGCTTCTCTCTTGAATAAAGCATACGGTGGGTAAACAAATTACTATTGAGCAATTGATAGAAAAGCACATAATTATGACGATATCTAAGGCAATGATCATGAATATAGGGATCATGTCAGTGACAAGTAGACCGACTCCTGCCTGCATCTACTACTATTACTCCACACATCGACCGCTATCCAGCATGCATCTAGAGTATTAAGTTCATAAGAATGGAGTAACGCCTTAAGCAAGATGACATGATGTAGAGGGATAAAATGATGTAGAGGGATAAATTCAAGCAATATGATATAAACCCCATCTTTTTATCCTTGATGGCAACAATACAATACGTGCCTCGCTACCCCTTCTGTCACTAGGTGAGGACACCACAAGATTGAACCCAAAACTAAGCACCTCTCCCATTGCAACAAAAACCAATCTAATTGGCCAAACCAAACCAATAGTTCAAAGAGAAATACAAAGATATCTTAATCATGCATAAAAGAGTTCAGAGAAGACTCAAATAATATTCATAGATAATCTGATCATAAATCCACAATTCATCGGATCTCAACAAACGCACCGCAAAATAAGATTACATCGAATAGAACTCCAAGAACATCGAGGAGAACATTGTATTGAAGATCAAAGAGAGAGAAGAAGCCATCTAGCTACTAGCTATGGACCCTTAGGTCCGTGGTAAACCACTCACGCTTCATCGGAAGGGTAGCAAGGTTGATGTAGAGGCCCTCCGTGATCGAATCCCCCTCTGGCGGAGTGCCGAAAAAGGCCCTAAGATGGGATCTCGTGGGAACAGAAGCTTGCGGCGGCACAAAAGTATTTTTGGTGTGCCCTCTAGTATAGGGGGAATATTTGGGTATTTATAGAATGAATATTAGGGTTGGAAGGTCTACGGGGGGGCACAAGTCCTGGGGGCGCACCCCCTAGGTCACGCCCCTACAGCTTGTGGCCACCTCGTAGGGCTTCTGGCCTCCTCTCCAAGTCTCGTGGGTTTCTTTTGGTCTAAGAAAAATCATCGTAAAGTTTTATTCCGTTTGGACTCCGTTTGATATTCCTTTTTTGAAAAAGTCAAAAACAAGGAAAAAACAGAAACTGGCACTGGGCTCTAGGTTAATAAGTTAGTCCCAAAAGTAATATAAAATAGCATATTAATGCATATAAAACATCCAAAACAGATAATATAATAGCATGGAACAATCAAAAATTATAGATACGTTGGAGACATATCACCCCATTACACACTTTTGACTCATCTCAGTGGCACCGATTAGTTAAACTCGGTGGCACTGATTTGTTCAAAAATATGAACATTAGGAATCTCAGGGGGACCGACTGGAACAACTCAGTTGGACCGATGTGCTAGGGCTTAGGGCAAACTTCATCTGGTGGTACCGATTGCATCATCTCGGCGAGACCAAAGTGAAGCAATAAGCAATAGAGAATCTGTCAAGCCAACTCGGTGGGACCGATTGCAACAACTCGGTGAGACCAAAGTGAATGCAACAAGTCACAGAACGTTGGCAAGGCCATCTTGGTGAGACTGAGATCTGTATTGGTGTGACCAAACTGTTAGGGTTTTGGCTGTGGCTATGTCAGAATGAACTCGGTGGCTTCGGATGGAAGATATTGGTGGGGCCGAGTTGGAGTTTAGGGTTTTGACATATTTAGGTAGAGAAAGTGGCTGAGGGTTTTGGAGCAATATCACTAAGCACTTTGAGCAAATAGACCATTGTGCAACACCTCATCCCCTTTTAATAGTATTGGCTTTCCTATGGACTCAATGTGATCTTGGATCACTTAAACAAAGATGAAGAGTCTTGAGCTTTTGCCAATCCTTATCCTTAGCATTTTGAAGGGGTTCCACATCCTCTTTTCCTTGCCACTTCACTGTTGAACTTATCTAAAATGTACTGGATAAAACTATTAGTCCAACAAGAGATATGTTGACATTACCAAAGTCACCCAGGGAGCACTTGTGCTTACAATCTCCCCCTTTTTGGTAATTGATGACAACATACATCAAAGCTTTCAAGTAAATGATATAAAGAGTAGTAAGTAAAGCTTTGGAGAGACATGTAACTTGCATAGGCTCCCCCTACATGTATGCAGTCATGTGATGATAGAATTGAAAGACATGTGAATGCATAGCATGACAGAGTAAGTAATGAGTTACATGTATCTTGGCCATATGCATCAGAGCAAAAAGTGATATGAGATGTATTTCCATGTCTATGATCCTCTCTTGCAAACAATATGTGCAAAAGCAAGAGATCATCATGCACATGAGTGTGATGCATATACTTACCTTGTGGTTCATGGGCTAACTCTTGAAGGAGTAAACTTCAGAAAACATGGTTAAATAACAAGAGAACTCCAAACAAGAAATGTTTAGATCCACAAGAATACCAAGACTGGGATGACATGTAATGGGTGAGTACCACTGAGTGAGTACTTCATTTAAATATAGACATGTCCCAAAGATTTAAAGATTTGCAATAAATTCCAAGGATTTTCCTCCCTTTAAGCATGGACTCTTTCTCCCCCTAAATATGATACTAGATAATGGGAGAAGGTAGGGTGAGATAAAATCAGAGTAGAAATAAATAAGATTAAGAGTAGAAATATCTCAAATCAAATACTAACATACTGACATGTATTTCCCCTCTTAAAGACATGTGACTTCCCTCCTTTTATGGTAATGCATCTTCTGTAAGAATAAGTGCCAAGCTTTGATGTGCTCTCTCTCCCCCTTTGACATCAATTTCCAAGAAGGGTCCTTCATGGATATGAGTCAAGTGAGTGTGGTCCTTGAGAGACACAAAGAAGCAGAATGCAGCTCATGATGCAGATAGAGGGAAGAATCACTGAGTGGAGCTGAAAGAAATAGGTAATATAAGATGGAAAAAAATTCTCATCAGTGAAATCGGTGGCGCCGATCCATTTCAATCGGTGAATCTGAGATAACAGAGCCACTAAAGGTGCTCATCGGTGTGACCGAATTAGTCTGTTTCGGTAGAACCGATGAACTGTGTGCAAGTAGACCTTGTGTCTCGGTCTACTCGATAGGCTTGGATCGGTAGAACCGAGTTCAACGCAGAGAGAAGATTTTGTCAACTCAGCTCACTTGCAAATGAAATTTCAATAAGATTTTCAAGGAATTTTGATAGAATTTGCAATGGATTTTACATAAGAATACAAAACATAAAAGAAATGAAATAAGGGGAAACTAGATGAAGTTTTTTTTTGTTATAGAAGGGAAACACAATAGCAAGAAGAAATGCAAATGAAATGCAATGCAATGAACAAAAAGGAACACTAGAGAACTTCATCTAGGGGTGGTCGGCGACATAATCACCTATGTTAGAGTATGTTGACTTAGGAGTCAAGTGAGATCACTTGATCATAGGTCATACTCATCATTAAGCTCAAAATGGGGTTGCCATTTTTCATTTAAGCGCCTTAATGTATTCACATCCTTTTGAGTTGCTTTAACTCATGACTTGGAGCAAAGCTTCTCTAAGATGGAATGACATACCTTGGGTTGTGGTGTTGATCTTGATGATGTAGTTGAACTTATGTTGGATGCTCAAGGTTGATGTAGTCCATCAAGAGTTGGGAGCATCTTTAGGAGTTGAAGCTAATCTTCCTACATGGGTTAGACTTGCAAGGAATAGCACTTGTGTATCCAAATTGACAATTGTGATATTTATCATATTGAAATTGTCAAAGGATATGTTGAGTGTGTTCATGCTTCCTTGATTTCAACAACCAAAGCATAGATACTTGGTGATGTAGAAATTGCTCAAGATGTGAGTGATTTGCAATCTCATAGATTGAGGCTCATCCAAGTACCTACAAGAGTTAGATAACATACAAGGGTGCAAATATATCCAAGATAAATGATCATCATCATAAGAGAAATATCAAGGATTAGTCAAATAGGCTCATGCCTTGCATGTATCCAAATGGAATCTCTATTCCAAATTTGAGGCATCAATGATATTGAATTCTCCTCTCAATCGACAAAATATCTTTTCATCAAGCGGTTTAGTGAAGATATCCGCCAATTGCATGTCGGTATGGACATGCTTAAGGTTGATATCTCCTTTAGCAACATGATCTCGAATGAAATGATGATGAACTTCAATATGTTTAGTTCGAGAATGTTGCACAGGATTGTGCGCAATCTTAATAGCACTCTCATTGTCGCATAGCAATGGAACAAGTTTCACATGTATCCCATAATATTTAAGAGTTTAGGTCATCCGAAGTAATTGAACACAACATGATCCAGTGGCAATGTATTCCGCTTCGACGGTGGATAAGGATACCGAGTTTTGTTTCTTGGAAGACTAAGAGACAAGGGACCTACCAAGAAATTGACATGTACCCGAAGTGGACTTTCTATCAACCTTGTCACCGGCATAGTCCGAGTCAGAATAGCCAACAAGATCAAAAGATGACCTCTTAGGGTACCAAATGCCAAAGTTTGGCGTATGAATTAAATATCTCACTATCCTTTTCACGGCCTTAAGATGACATTCTTTAGGAGCTGCTTGCACTAAAAAAAATACACTTCCGTGATGATACGTGTTTTTCATAGTAGGTCACATTTTCTGTCATGCATGTACATCCATGACGATTTTATGACAGAATCAAGATAGTCATACATGTGCTGTCGTAGAAGTTTTCCATGACAATACTAAAATTATCATCACGGAAGTGTCCACTTCCATGATGATAAATACCGCGTCCTGGAAGTGTTTTCGTCAAGGGTAACCGACACGTGGCTTCCACCGTAACGGGTTGCCGTTAAGCTATCAGGTTCCGGTTTGCATCCGATAACCCATTAACAGCCCATACCAATGGGGATTTTCCACGTGTAAAATTCTCATTGGCCACAGGAACCACGTGCCAGCTCGTCATTGGGACAGAGAGGCGCCTATGATATGTCGACACGTGGCACGGCCCAACAGTGGCCCATTTAGCTTACAAAGGCCGGCCCTTTTGACTTGGTCAAACGCTAGTGGGCCGGCCCATGAAAAGCATGTTAACGGTCTGTTCGCATATAGCCCATTTTACGGCCCGGTAACTCACAACCGGTTTTAGCATTCCCGAATTCGGTCCAACCGCGTCATGTGGGCCATCCAGTATAATACCAGCCCGTTTCACTTTCGGCCCATGTATGGCCCACAACGTCTTTCGGCCCATATGAGGCCTTTCGTATCTTTGGGCCCTTTAGTGGCCCGCGGTGACTCTGGCCCATAATAAACAGTAAATTTCTTTATACCCATTAACGGCCCATGATTGACATGGGCCGTTTCCAGCCCGTGTTAGCTTTCAGCCTACTGACGGCCCATACATTCTTGGGCTCCTTTCCGGCCCTCGATTACTTCCGGCCCGTTACAGGCATGTTCTCCTAATGGGCCAAATTCAGCCCGTGGTTAGTGATAACCCACAAGTATAGGGGATCAGTTGTAGCCTCTTTCGATAAGTAAGAGTGTCGAACCCAACGAGGAGCTAAAGGTAGAACAAATATTCCCTCATGTTCTATCACCCACCGATACAACTCTACGCACGCTTAATGTTCGCTTTACCTAGAACAAGTATGAAACTAGAAGTACTTTGTAGGTGTTGTAGGATAGGTTTGCAAGATAATAAAGAGCACGTAAATAAAAACTAGGTGCTGTTTAGATAAATAAACAATTATGTTAGTATAGCGAGTTTGGAAAAGTGGTGGTAGGAGTTGCGGAATTGTCCCTAAGCAATTGACTACGTTACTAGACCGATAGCAAGTTTTATGTGGGAGAGGCCACTGCTAGCATGTCGTCCCTTACTTGGAATTCTATGCACTTATGATTGGAACTATTAGCAAGCATCCGCAAGTACTAACGTTCATTAAGGTAAAACCCAACCATAGCATTAAGATATATTGGTCCCCCTTTAATCCCGTATGCATCAATTTCTATGCTAGGCTGAAGCTGCTGTCACCCTTGCCCTCCAATACATAGTCCTATAAACATACAACTAACCCTATGGTGTGATCCACATGCGCGCTCATATGATGGGCACCAAAGGACAGCAACATAACCAGAAGCAAATTAAACCAATCATAGCAATTCACCAATCACCGATAGGAAAACAAAAATCTACTCAGACATCATAGGATGGCAACACATCATTGGATAATAATATGAAGCATAAAGCACCATGTTCAAGTAGAGGGTATAGTGGGTTGCGGGAGAGTGGACCGTTGTAGATAGATGGGGGGAGGTTATGGAGGTGTTGGTGAAGATGACGGAGTTGTTGGAGTAGATCGCCGTCACACGATGATTGCCCCGGCGGCGTTCTGGGGCCACCGGGAGAGAGGGGGAGAGAGCCCCCCTCATTCTTCTTCTTCCTTGACCTCCCCCCTAGATGGGAGACGGGTTTCCCCTCTGGTCCATGGCCTCCATGGCAGCGGAGGGGCCGGAGCCCCTCCGAGATTGGATCTCTCTCTCTCTGTTTCCTTCTGTTTCAGCGCTCCCAGATTCTGGCCTTTCACCGTTTCTTAAATTCCTGGAGATCCGTAACTTTGATTGGGCTGAAATTTTAACACGATTTTTATCCGGATATTATATTTCTTGCGGCCGAAGAAGGGCACCAACCGACTTACGGGGTGGCCACAAGCCTCCCAGGCGCGCCCAGGGTAGGGGGCGCACCCCTAGGGCTTGTGGGCCCCTCGGTCATCGTCTCACGTTGATTCCAATTCCCAAAAATCACACATATTCCAAAAAAAATCTCCGTAAGTATTTATCGCGTTTGGACTTTGTTTGGTATGGATATTCTGTGAAATAAAAAACATGCAACAAACAGGAACTGGCACTGGGCACTGGATCAATATGTTAGTCCCAAAAATAATATAAAAGGTTGCCAAAAGTATATGAAAGTTGTAGAATATTGGCATGAAACAATCAAAAATTATAGATACGACGGAGACATATCAGCATCCCCAAGCTTAATTCCTGCTCGTCCTCGAGTAGGTAAATGATAAAAAAAGATAACTTTTGATGTGGAATGCTGCCTAGCATAATGTTGATCATATAATCTAATCATGGCATCAATATTAAGACACGAGTGATTCAAAGGAATAGTCTATAATTTGACATAAATACAATAATACTTCAGGCATACTAATAAAGCAATCATGTCTTCTCAAAATATCATGGCTAAAAGAAAGTTATCCCTACAAAATCATATAGTCTGGCTATGCTCCATCTTCATCACACCAAGTATTTCATCATGCACAACCCCGATGACAAGCCAAGAAATTGTTTCATACTTTTAATGTTCTCAAGCTTTTTCAACTTTCACGCAATACATGAGCGTGAGCCATGGATATAGCACTATAGGTGGAATAGAATATGATGGTGGAGGTTGTGTGGAGAAGACAAAAAAAAGGAGAAAGTCTCACATCGACGCGGCTAATCAATGGGCTATGGAGATGCCCATCAATTCATGTCAATGCAAGTGAGTAGGGATTGCCATGCAACGGATGCACTAAGAGCTATAAGTGTATGAAAGCTCAAACTGAAAACTAAGTGGGTGTGCATCCAACTTGCTTGCTCATGAAGACCTCGGGCATTTGAGGAAGCCCATCATCAGAATATACAAGCCAAGTTCTATAATGAAAATTCCCACTAGTATATGAAAGTGATAACTCAAGAGACTCTCGATATGAAGAACATGGTGCTACACTGAAGCACAAGTGTGGTAAAAGGATAGTAGCATTGCCCCTTCTCTCTTTTTCTCTTTTTTTTTGTTTTGGGCTCTTTGGGCTCTTTCTTCTTCTTCTTTTTTGTCCGGAGCCTCATCCCGACTTGTGGGGGAATCACAGTCTCCATCATCCTTTGCTTACTGGGGCAATGCTCTAATAATGATGATCATCACACTTTTATTTACTTACAACTCGATATCTAGAACAAAGTATGACTCTATATGAATGCCTCTGGCAGTGTACCAGGATGTGCAATGATCAAGCATAGCAAAGATATCAAAAAACGGACAAGCCATGAAAATATCATGCTTGCTATCTTATGATCATGCAAAGCAATATGACAATGAATGCTCAAGTCATGTATATGATGATGATGGAAGTTGCATGGCAATATATCTCGGAATGGCTATGGAAATGCCATGATAGGTAGGTATGGTGGCTGTTTTGAGGAAGATATAAGGAGGCTTATGTGTGATAGAGCGTATCATATCATGGGGTTTGGATGCACCGGCGAAGTTTGCACGAACTCTCGAGGTGAGAAAGGGCAATGCACGGTACCGAAGAGGCTAGCAATGATGGAAGGGTGAGAGTGCGTATAATCCATGGACTCAACATTAGTCATAAAGAACTCACATACTTACTGCAAAAGTTTATTAGCCATCGAAACAAATTACTAATACGCATGCTCCTAGGGGGATAGATTGGTAGGAAAAGACCATCGCTCGTCCCCGACCACCACTCATAAGGAAGACAATCAAAAAATAAATCATGCTCCGACTTCATCACATAATGGTTCACCATACGTGCATGCTTCGGGAATCACAAACCTTAACACAAGTATTTCTACCAATCCACAATTACTCACTAGCATGACTCTAATATCACCATCTTTATATCGCAAAACTATTGCAAGGAATCAAATATATCATATTCAGTGATCTACAAGTTTTTATGTAGGATTTTATGACTAACCATGTGAATGACTAATTCCTTATGACTCTCTAAATAGATATAAGTGAAGCAAGAGAGTTTAATTCTTTCTACAAAAGATTTGCCCATGCTCTAACAAATATAAGTGATGCAAAAGAGCATTCTACAAATGGCGGTTTTATATGTCAAGAGAAACAGGCAATCCAAACTTCAAATGATATAAGTGAAGCACATGAAGCATTCTATAAAGCCATACTCAAAAGATATAAGTGAAGTGCAAAGAGCATTCTATAAATCAACCAAGGACTATCTCATACCAGCATGGTGCATTATTAAAAGAAAAATAAAAAGCACACGATGCTCCAAGATTTACGCATATCATGTGACGAATAAAAATATAGCTCCAAGTAAAATTATCGATGATCGTTAGAAGAAAGAGGGGATGCCTTCCGGGGCATCCCCAAGCTTAGTTGCTTGGGAGTCCTTGAATATTACCTTGGGGTGCCTCAGGCATCCCCAAGATTAGGCTCTTGCCACTCCTTATTCCTTCATCCATCTTGATCTCACCCAAAACATGAAAACTTCAATCACACAAAACTTAACAAAACTCTCGTGAGATCCGTTAGTATAATAAAGCAAATCACCACTTTAAGTACTATTGCAAACCCATTCATATTTTATTTTTGCATTATACCTACTGTATTCTAACTTCTCCATCTCTTATACCAACGATACAATCCATAATTCCATCAAAACAAGCAAAACAATGCATCAAAAACAGAATCTATAAAAAAACAGAACAGTCTATAATAATCTGAATATTCACTATACTTCTGACCTCTAAAAATTCTGAAAAATTAGAAAAAAATTAAAAAATTGCATATAAGTACTGTGTAAAAATTTCAGAATTTTTGCACATTCCAGTAAAAAAGGTAAATTCACGCGCTACAGCAAAAGTTTCTGTTTTTGCACTGCACATACCAAACAAGCAATCTAATCATCCTAAAGGCAAATCTTGGCACATTATTTTTATAATACAATGGATTTTTACAAGGGGATAATTATTTTTGTTGAAAAGTTTCTGTAATTCATGATTTGAAAAGTTTCCATGGGAATGAACAAAGTTCAAGGAGCTCCCCCACTTCAATGGTGCTCGTCCTTCTTACTTTCACTTTTCTTTTTGAAAAGTTTTAGGTTCCCCACTTTATTTTTTTGTTTTTAAACTTTTCAAAAGCGCTCAACAGAAATAAATGACTCTCTAAAACTTCCGGGTTGTCTCCCTGGTAGCGCTTTCTTTAAAGACATTAAGCTAGGCATATAGTGCTCAAGTAATGGATCCACCCGGATCCGAAGGTATATCAAAGCCAATTTTAATTAACAATGATTTGTGATTTAGTAGTGAGCACAAAGTAACATATATCATGCAACAACGAAGTCTAACTTTCTTCCTATGCATCGGCATGTCATAAAATAACAATTCATGCACACATAGTAAAGGCCGATACATAGCATAAACGGGTTCTTGCAATTTTATCGTATTGGAAACATAGAGAGGTGGAGATGTAGTTCCTCTCTCATAATAATTGCAAGTAGGAACAGCAAGCACATGCATATTATATCTATCAAAATCATCATGTGTAATGGTAAAACACAACCCATCAATATAATCCTTAATAAGCGCAAACTTCTCCAATATAGTGTAATTGGGAGAATTCAAAAAGATAATAGGACTATCATGCGTCGGTGCAATAGTAACAATTTCATTCTTAACATAAGGAACTATAGAAAGTTCATCTCCGTAAGCATAATTCATATTGGCATCATGGCAACAAGCATAGCAAGCATCAAGTTCATCAAAAAGGGATATTTCAAAACGAATCAAAGGGATCATAGCAATTATCATAGCATTCATCCTTCAGTACGCACGAAGGGAAATTAAAAAATGTTTGGGATAAAGAGTTACTCTCATTAGAAGGTGGGCACGGGTGATCAATCCACTCTTCCTCCTTTTGTTCTTCGCTCTCCTCCTCATCTTTTTCATGCAATGAGCACACAGTGTCATCAATTTCTTCTTCCATAGATTCCTGCAAAATATTCGTCTCTTCTTGGACAGCAGAGACTTTCTCAATAAACTCATTAATATCGGCATTATATTCATAATTCTCATAGCAATATTTAAGTATAGCATAATTTTTAGGTCTGTAAACAGCATCATCAAGATTTTCACACTTTTCAAGCAAAGATTCAATTTCATAAGCACCCTTAATAGCAACGAATTCTTCTATTCGTTCCACATCATAGTAATCATATATACCATTAGCATAAGAAGCCAAGGTTTCATTATCATTAAATTTACATGAAAAGGGAAGGTGTGGAGCCTTCATCCTAGAGCACCAAGTATAATCATATCTCAAGCATAAATTCCAAGCATACCAATGCAACATATGAATTTGATCCCATAACAGTTTCCCTTTTTGAGTCAAGCGATAATCCCTAAAGTATTCACATTGATCCAACGTGTCTCCCATTATCAAGTTGAATGGGGTTTTCTCAAGATTATCAAAGTAGTGCATAATATTTTCCACATAACGAGCATCGAGGGTTTTAGGAGGTTCCCCATCTCCATGAGTAGCAAGTACACCTATTTTTTTTGGTATTTCGTGTTCCATATTGATAATCTAAAGATAGAGAACAACTTCGAACAGCAAATAAAATCTACTTAGTGATAAAGCAAACAAGCACACACGAGAATATTCACCCCACGCTATTGCTCCATGGCAACGACGCCAGAAAAAGATCTTGATAACCCACAAGTGTAGGGGATCAGTTGTAGCCTCTTTCAATAAGTAAAAGTGTCAAACCCAACAAGGAGTGTCGTGGTTCGACACGATCACCTATGGGGCCACCGACCCATTCATGGTTCAGCAAGGGGCAAGGGCACGTTGCACAAAGAGCGAAGACCGTAGAACAGCACGGCAAAGGTGACGCGGGTGGTTTTTACCCAGGTTCGGGCCGCCGCGAGGCATAAAACCCTACTCCTGCTTTGGTGGATTGGATGGAGGACCGTGACAAACACGCAGCGCTCAAGCCCGGCAGGGTCACCTCGGAGAGAGCAGCTACGCGCGTATGATAGTACAAGGGTCCGAATCCTTTCTAAGGTTGCCTCGACCCTCCTTTTATAGGTTAAGGGGTTACCACAGTGGCAAAATAGTCATTATCCAGTGATTAGATAGCCACAGTGCTATCATACCTAACTCTGCAGACAGGACAAGGTGCATTAAATGCACCGCTTAGTGTCACATCATGGAAGTAGTCCGGCAAGCCTTGCCGTGCCATTCAACCACCTTTTCGCCTGCCTGCATGACACGCCTCTGGACGGGTGTCATTTAGGGGTGATTTTCCTCAGAAATGGCCGCCACGTGCTAAATGATAGCCACTTAATCACTTGGGGGCTCGACACCGCACCGATAAGTGACCGACGTTGATGTGAGGTGGAGCGGTGGAGCCTTGGCGGGGAAGCGGGCCGTCGGGGCCCCAGCAACCCTTGTCGGGGAGGTTTTGGGACTTGTCCTTGGGGTGGCCTCGACCTGACCAGGCTTGCCAGCCCGGCAAGGGAGGCTTTTCCCTTGGTGATATCTTGTTCCTTCGGCTTGTCTTGGTCTTCTTGATCCGCCCTTTGATTTCTCAAAGAGCTGCTTCTTTTGCTTGGCCTTGTCTTGATGTTGTAACTTTGCCCTTGAGCCTGTGTACAGTCCGGGCAACATACACCAGGGTTTGTTGCACTGACAGGAGCCCCGGGGCCTGGCCCGAATGCGCTGCCGAGCGTCGTCGGGGTAGGCCCTATCAAGTACATAGGCAGCGGGCTTGTGGCAGCTCATCCCTTGATATTTTCTTTGCTTCTTCATTAACCTGTGCTTGAGTCAGTTTCTGGTTTTTTCATGAGTCGTGCAAGACGTTATGGGGGAGTTTTAAGCCATGATCCGTGGCTACCCATGTCCCACATTCACGGAGTGGTAACTGCCATTCTACTAGCTTCTCCGCTTCTGGCGTTTCTGCCACATATGCTGCATGCATTGCGCAGGGTTGGTGGCGGACATGGGGGGGCGTGGAAATGTGTGCCATGGCAGAAAGCCAGGCGCCACAGATTGGCGCACAGGGTCGGCCTTGATTCCATGAGCCGTTGGTGGCGCGGAGGAGTTGGATTGGCAGAGTGGGGCGGTTGACCCCTATGTGAGGAGCCAGCCCCCGGCCCCGTTTGCCTTTAAAAGGGGACGTGGGTGAGGTGCTGGCTCACACCTATCTCTTTCTCCTTCCTTCTGGCATTGCTTTTCCATCATGGTGAGGGGGAGACGGCGTAGTGGCACTCCAGTAGCAGCGATGAGGGCTTCTGCTCGATAGCGCCTCCCTCCTCCTGCTGGGGACGCGGGAGCGAAGCCTGTCATGAGGGGAGGTGGGAGAGGATGGGGACGTGGTCACCGCGGTGCTTGAGGTCAAGGAGGACGAGGCGGTGCTCTGATCGCACCTCCCCAGGCTGTCCAGGATCCCAATGAAGGCCATGTCGGGAACCAGCCGATGGAGTTCATCGTTAAGCTGCGAGGGCCTCCGCGCAGCCGTCTTCGGCTTCCTACTCCATTTGCAAGGGTGATGGAGATCGAGCAGCCACCGGGGTTGAGGCTGCACATGAGGGGCTGCTGTAACAGTAGCATGCGGGAGGACGTGGAGTTCCCCGCTTCTCATGTCATGCTTCTCCGGCGTGGTTGCAAGACTTTTGCTCGCGCCCATAGCTTGGCGGCCGGGCACGTCTGTCAGATTCAGGGCTCCGCAGACCCTAGAAAGGTTCAAACTCTGTGGCGTGTGCGAAGAACTCAACCTATCCTACCAACCAACCCGTCGCCCTATAGCCTAGCTTGATGAAAGGGGAAGAAGATGAACACGGCAGTTTACCCAGGTTCGGGCCACCTTGTGGTGTAAGATCTTACTCCTGCTTTGTGGTGGATTTGCCTCACAAGGGGCTAAGGATGAACAAGTACAAGGGATGAACAACCTCGTGAAGTCTGCTCTGGTGAGGGTGGAAAGGATCCGATCTGGGTCCTCCTCTATGGTGGTGGCTAACCTATACTTATAGTGGCATTGGTCCTCTTCCCCCAAAACGTAGGCAGGAAGGGATTCCACAACGGCCAATTTGAAAGGGGACAAGTAGTACATCTTATCCTGACGAAAGGTGGTCTTCGCCTGCAAAGCTTCTGATTGTGACGCCGTGGTGGGCTCAGCGATGACATCCGTCCTGCCGTCCTGGCGGTCTTGGTCTCGTTGCACTGGAATGGAAACCTTTGCTTGAGTCCTCGGGAACCCACGCCTGCGCTTGCCTCCTTACCACCAAAGAGGAAACTATCTTCTCTATGCCCGCTGGCGCCCGCCTGGCCTTGGTCGTCATGCCTTGCGTCACCACAACCTCAGGAGGTTGGGCACCTGCATAGGAATCTCAGCTCCTCAGGAGGCAACCTGGGGAGGCCGCTCCCTCGGGAGGTCCTGGCGTCGTCTGCCTCGTGAGGCTTGGCCCCTCGCGAGGGTCTTGTCTCCGTAGTCTTGTAAATGGGCCGTACCAGGCCATCGATGGAGCCACGCCATGGGCCGCAGGCAGGCAAGTCTGGGTACCCTGGTTCCCAGAACGCCGACAGTAGCCCCCGGGCCCAAGGCGCCCTCGGACTTGGCTTCGAGGCGAAGCCAGAGGGCAAGGGCGAAGCGCCGCGGGCCCCAATCGCCTACGGACCAAGCTGACGCGTGGCACTTGATGGGACGTGGGCGTCTCCACTTCCCCATGCTACCTCGGCAACCGCACAACTTGACAACTGCCTGATGCATGCAGATAGGCCATCATTGCTCGGAGCGTGGGAGGCCGCCGGTTAGCCTCCCCTGCCTATAAATGGGAGAGGGGGTAGAGCCCCCAGCTCATCTTCATCTTCTTGCCGCCTGCCCTTCTTCTTCTTTGTCCCGCCGCCATCTTTCTTGAGCTTCCATGGTGCCAGTGAGGAGGTTTTCGGCCGCCGAGAAAGGAAAGGCCCCCACGGAGGGACCAAGCTCGCCGCTGCCCAAGAGGGGTCGCGGTCATCCCCGCAAGCACACTGCAACGCCAGCGGTGGCTCTCTGTGGGCGTGGGCGCACCCCCTCAAGGGCGAGCACTCCCTCCCGCGGCAGGGGCTCCTGCGACCGGGGTGGCTGTGGCCAAGGAGGGAGGCATGTGGCAGCCATTCGGCCATCGCGCCCGCTATCCCATTCGGCTGACGCGTCCTCAGAGTTCGTGGTGTGGGCGGAGAGGCCCGCCGGCGTCTGGTTCCAGCTCCCGCGCTTCTTCGCGGGCACGCTGCCGGCCGGGGCACCTGTCGGCCTCTGGCTGCAGGCTGATGGTTGCTGCAGTAGGTCCTCTTGGGTGGAGGTCGAGGTCACCCCTGTAGGAGATATGCCCTAGAGGCAATAATAAATGTTATTATTTATCTCCATGCTCATTATTATGTTTATGTTCCATGCTATAACTGCTATGGTTCTCGAGTCTGCAATAACCACGAGGCTCGGAGGAAGACTCATATGCACGTGTGGAATAATAAACGGTAAAATGTATTCCTAGTCAAGCCTCTATGACTGGCTCAAGTGTTGCATGATGGTTCTGTTTTCCTGATCATGGGCATGTCTATGCCAGCAACTTTGAGGGCACAATGTTAGAAGAACATTTGTGTTGAATCGACCCGATTGATGTTATGCTATGAGATACATTCGTCACAAGTTAATGGTTAATAACACAGAGATGGTTAACGTTTGCATGATTCCTCAGACCATGAGAGTATCGAGTTTCTTCATGCTTGCTTCATGAACTTTGGGGTTTGTTAAACGTCATCCGTAAATGGGTGGCTATTACGGCGGCTTACGGGTTCAAGGAAAAGTGTGTCAAGTAACTTGATAGCTCAAGATTGGGATTTGCTCCTTCGACGATGGAGAGATATCTCTGGGCCCTCTCGGTGTTACGGTATCCATCATCGTCTGGCCAGACACTTTGTGATTTGATCACGGGGATGCCGGAACACGGGAACGAGAAAAGAGAACAATACCGGTAACGAGGTAACTAGCATAGTGGACAAGTTGTTGATCCACGGGAATGCCAACATGTCTCACCTCGGGTATTTGTAACATATCGCGAAGCAACAGGAATAGCACACGGCAACTGGAGGTTCACTCGAATATTCATTCGTGTGGGTATAGGGGTCAATATGGGTGTCCACGGCTCCGATGTTGATCATTGATCGGAAGGGGTTCCGTGTCATGTCTATACTTCACCGAACCTATAGGGTCACACGCTTAAGGGTCATCTATCTGTTGAACGCTAGACAGGGAGTCTGAGAGAAAGTCACCGAAAATGTTTCGGACACAACGGAAGAGTTCCGAGAGAGAGAACACCGAAAGAGTTTCGGTAAAACCGAAAAGTTGTTTCGGAATATATTATTTGGTCAAAAAGGGTTTTGGCACCGCCTGGAAATTTTCAGAGGATGCCAGAATTGGTCTGGGAACTTCTGGGAATTTTCGGAGAGAAAAACCGGAAATGTTCCGAAACTGCCGTAACCGCTGTTAATGCTTTCCGCTGATGAAAACCACCGCACCGAAAATGTTTCGGATCATGCCCAGAATAATTTTAGAGGGTGCCGGAAATGTTCTGGGACCTTCTGGAATTTTTCAGAAAAAGTTTCGCGGAAAACATCTTGTCTCAGCGCGAGGGGACAAGATCCCACGAATCGGGGGTTGCATGTTTGGTGGCTTTTTGTCTAGGGAGCATGCATGTTTCATGGAGACATGTTGGTGGCTTGTTGGGCCCCCCCCCCCCATGGGGAGACAAGGTGTGGGCCGGCCCAAGGGCTGCCATGGTGGTGTCCCCTTGGTGCCCCCCTTGTGTTACCATTCTGCCCTTTCATGTGTGACATGAAGCTTGGGTATTTTGGTATTTCAACATCCCACCCCACCCCTTGCCTTGGCCTATAAAAGGAGGAGAAGGGGCTGCCATTCTCCCCATCCCTTGCTCTCATACACATGCCAAGATGTTATCTGGCTTCTCTCTCCCTCCCACGAAAAGAGTTTCGTAGAGCCGAAAGGCTGTCTGGGTTCCGGCAGGAACTAGTTCTGGACGGCGAAGCCCTGCCGGATAGGTGACACCGTATGTGTGCAACTCTGTAGAGAGGTCGTAGTTTCGATCTTAGTGCCCGAGGGGCTGTTTGAGAGTGCCTCCCGAAAGGCTGTCCAAGTGACGGTCCGAGTTCTGTGAGTCCTCCCGAAGGGCTGTCCGAGTGACCGTCCGAGTTTCGAAGGTCCTCCCGAAGGGCTGTCCGCGACACCGTCCGGGGGACTGTTCGACCGCCTCCTGGAGGGCTGTCCGAGGGGCAGATGAGGGAGTACATCCTCGCGGTTGGGAGGTTGTAAAATCCTAGCTGCGGGGATCTGCACCGCCGATCGTCATCGACTCTACTTCCGCTGCGCTACGAGTCGGTAACGAAAATGATCAAACCTTGTATGCAGTCTCCATAGTGGTCCAGGGCTGGTGCGTAGGTCGAAAAATTTTGTTTTCTGCTGCGTTACCCTACAGTGGCATCATGAGCCGTGCTATGCGTAGATGCAGGTTGCGATCTAGAATACATAGAGATGTATGGGTGTTGCACAATATAATTAGGTAGTAGATGAGTTCTATTACTGAAAATTATTTGTGCGGGTAGCAGATGAAATCTGTTACCCGATGTTCTTGTTGCTTCCCTTGAATTTGCGTAGTCCTGATCTTGACAGCATTGTGGAATCTCACAAAGTTCTGGCAATCCGCGATCCTTTCATGCTGCTCCTGAGTATGCTGATTGACAGATCAACGAAGTGCTAACAGTTCTTTGGGTTCCACTTTAGTCAAAGAAAGATGGATGTTTCGCAGATGAAAGGGCAATGCAGATATGATCTGCACGGGGGTCATGCGTATGACGAAGTTCAGTATGGGGCTCGAGATTTAATTATCTCGTGTTTCATACACCCCACGTTGTTAATCTAGCGCTTGAATTATCATACTTGATGATGGACGTTGGTAGCTTCGGTTTGTTTCGAAACCTTAGAAGCCACGTAAAACAAGTTTTTGCATGAACCGATTAGAGGCGTCTAACTTGGTTTTGCAGGAGGGTTTGCATGTGCATGTGATGTGGTATAGCAGTGCTCATAATAATTTGATTATGTATGAGATGACTATATGATGTAAATTGATTAACATGACCTGCGTGTCATGATTTGGCATGATGGCTGGAGCCATATGATTGCACTTTAAATGACCTGCGTGTCGACCTTGTGTAATGCATTATTTTATTAGCTATAGAGATAGCAATATTATCTGGTGCATCGACAAGGTGGTGGCAATCTTCGCGAAGGTGAACACCGACGCGAATGCTGAAGATGAAGAAATACAAGACTTCTCCGTCAGAAAGGGCTATACCATATCATGCTATTATGAATTGCCTGAGATGTTTATCCCTTATGATGCACCCTTCTTGATTGCGCGGTAGTCGCTTTTATTAGGGTGATCTCTCACAAAAATATCAAGTAGTTAGTGTTCTCCCAAGTGTAGCACCGTCTACAACACGTATCTTTTCGGGGTGCGCCATGTACACATGAGCACGAACGATTAGAGAGGTGTAAGGCGGGTGAAGGTCAGACCTCACTGCGTGATCACTTGGTTGTCTTGACGTTCAGGCAGGACAGTCCTGAGCTCGGAACACACGCATCGAAAGATGGACAAGAGTCACATAGAGATGTGATTGGCAAGTTGGCCTACCGATTGAAATTCACGTCATCAGTGATGAACCCGTCAATGGCGTCGAATTGAAATGCGGATCTTGAATAACTCACAATCAATTATGAGAGATATTGATTTGAGTGGGAGCGCACTGATGAATTAACTTGTTTAATTCTCAGTGCAATTAATTATGAACACTGTCTAAGTGTGGTTTGCTAATAGTTGTAGAATAATGGCTCGCATTTCCACCTTCCCTGTTAAAATTGAATAGCTGTTAAATATCTGGTTAAAACTTTACGGTTGGTAACGTAATGTGAGGATTGTCCTCAAGAGTGCCGAGAAGGACTTTGTCCTATCGCATACTTTGGTATTCTCTCGCTTATGCTATGGATCATGTGACTCTCATCCTTCGATCCAAAAGCTAGAATTCCGTTTCAGTCAAGTGCAATATGTTTACTTCCATGAGACCCAAACTTCGAAAGTTTGGATAGTTATGTGATATTCATGGAATCTGAAAATCATTTTCAGAGACAGACAAAGGCTAAAAGATATGAGATATCCAAAGCAATGTTTGTTTGCAAACTATTAGTAAAGGAGTTTACTATGCATTAGACTGATAAGAGAGGGATCCAGAAGAACGCCTGTCATATGATGAAAGGTGAATAAAACAACAACTTAAAGAGAAAGAAAGTGTCCGAAGGATGTTAGTGTGACTTACACACCTAGGAAGTCCGGGGCTAACGCCACTCTTAAGTTCGGTGCTTCTTCTGAGAGTAGGAGAAATACTAAAAGTTAAACTGTTAGAAGTATAATGGCAAAAAGGAAAGAAGACTGGAATATCCAGCTCATGTATGAATGTCATACAAGTTTTTGATGTATAGAAGGCTGGTCAAAGATATAGTTCTTGGGAATTATGGTTAAACATGTTAATCACTAATTTTTGGGTATTGTGAGTTAATCACAAAGATACCCGCTCGATTGCATTCTGTTGCAACTCGATGTAAGAACTACTATGGCCTGAAAGACCAGCCAGAAATGAGTTTTAGGTATACACAGGGAACATAGTAAATGTTACTATACCTTCCATCGGTGTATTACCGTCTGTATTTATTTTCATAATTCATTTAGAGTTTCACAAACTCTAGCCCATTGCATAAGGTATCTTGCAAGAAGGTTGTTCATAAGAGAACTTTTGATGTTCGATGTTATGAATAACATAAGGGCCATACTTTCATTGAGAATGAGATGTATGTTATCAATAATGATAATAATATATTACCTCTGGATTTACTTTCATAAATTCATTTTAGAGTTTTAAACACTCTAGCCCATTGCATAATGTTTGTTGCAAAAGAGTTGTTCATAAAAGCAACAATTGTTGTTCAGTATTATGAATAACATGAAGGGCCATGCTTCCATCCTAGATGGGACGTATGTTATGAATATTGATGGTAATATGATACATCCATAACACTGACGCTAAATGTCGTAAGACTAAAAGAATACCACACAAGTGTGGCACTACATTTGGTCACATTGGAGAAGCCCGCATGGAAAATTCCATTATGATGGATTTTGAAGTCGTTTGATTTTGAATCATCTGACACTTGCAACTTTCCTCCGAAAGTGAAGTGACTGAAATACCGTTCACAGGCCATAAGGAACGAGCAGCAAACTTATTGGTGATCATACATTTTGATGTGTGTAGTTCAATAAAGGTTGCAAGTAGTGGATTTATCTATCTTCAGAAATGACTCAAGTAGATATATGGATATTTACTTGATGAGACGTAAGTCTGGATCTTTTGAAATCATTCGAAAGGTTTTCAAATATGAAGTAGAAGTTATTGTAACAAGAAAATTATGTTTCTACAATTCGATTGCAGAAAGAAATATTTGAGTTACAAGTTTAGCGAATGTCTGATGAGTTGTGAAAAGAGTTTCATAACTTACACCTCCCGGAACACCACTATGAGTGGAAAGTCCGTGAAGATGTAATCGAACCATTTATGACATGGTAAGATCAAAGATGACATAAATAAATTTGCCATTATCCCTTTTTAAAGTGATGCTTTAGAGACTGCGGCTTTTACACTGAAAAGAGCTCCATCAGGTCTGTTGAAATGACACCATGGTATGGTACGCCCAACCATGTTATATCTTTTCTTAACATTTGGAATATGGGGCTTATGTAAAAGGTTACAAACCTATTCCAAATCAGACAAGTGCTACTTTGTAGGTTATCCCAAGTCATTGGGTATTCCTCCCTCACTATACCGAGGCAAATAGGTTTGCCACAAAGAACGGTATGCTTTTTGAAGAAAATGGTTCTTTCAAAAAGGTGAGTGGGAGAATAATGCAACTCGACGAGATAACCAGTATCTCCGTCATCAGGTCAAAAGAAAGAGACCTTGGAAGTAATTCCAGAGTTTCCTACTGCGACTGATACGAAAGTCTCTACAATAAAATGTATGGACTTCGGTCGAACTTGCAGCTGAACCATGTAGGCAAGGCTCGTGCAAACCTCTCAGGTGCGCAAACGAGATATTGTTGTTAGACAACAATATACCTACGATACACAAGGAAGCGTTGATGGGCCCTGACTCCGGGATTGGCTAAATGCCAATGCAACCTGAGTTAGTTTCCACATAATTGATTCAAGATTAAAACCTTGATACACCTTTCGGAAGACTTAGAGTCTAACGAATATTTATGGAACTTAAAACTGATACGGATAAAAATGTTTTATCCATAAAGCTCGACTTGTTGCAATAACAAGTTCAAAGAGTTGACTACGATGAGATTGTCTCACCGTAGCGATGCTTAAAGTCGGTTCGGGTTGAACTAGCAATTAATACATATTTCAATCATAAGATATGAAACATGGATGACAAAAGGATTTCCATCTGATGGAAATAAAACCTAGGACTTGTATGTGATACAGTCCAAAGTAATTTGTCGATCCAGAGGATGCTAGTAGGTATGCAAACTTCAGAGTTCCAGCAATGGACAGAAGAGAGCAAAATGGAGTTGGAATCTTCGTGTTTTGATGAAATGGTCAAAGGGGTTTGACTTCATCAATGGGTAACGAAGATACTTGTAATTCAAGAAAGTAAGTGGGAGCATAATAATATTTCTAAAAACCTTGTGTGCTTGACACATTGGTAATTGGAAATAAATTTCTTGACACGAATTAGGAATTCGTTTGAAAATAGTTTTTTGATGAAGTGCTTGGGCTAAAAAGCCTTTATATTAGGCATGATGATCTATGGAGATAGATTTACCTAATGGGGCTTAGCAAAGATACATATTGACAAAATGCTAAAACCTTTTAGCATTAAAAACGTCAAGGAGTGATTCTTGCCGAAGTCACATGGAAAGAGTTTTTGCAAGACTCGGTGTCCCAAAACACTGATGAGCAAAATACATGATGGAGATTCCACACACTCTTGTGTTTGGATTAATCATGTATTCCATGGTATGTAAAACAACCAGATATGTCCAATACTCCCAAAGTTGTTGCGAGTATAGATACCAAAGTGATCAAAAGTACTGATCATGGGACAACAGTGAAAAAGGGTCATTGAGTACTATAGTAGCACTGATGGCATGTTTTCTCGCAAGCGGAGATCATGAAGAGTTCGTTGTAAAAGGTTACATCGATACAGTCTTCATCCATGCTCCAAGCGATTTTCGATTTAAATTGAGGGTTTTGTGTAACACACAATATGGTGGCACGGTAGTTGGAAATTGTTCCAAACAAGTTACTATGGCGAATTCTATAACAGAGGCGAAGTATGTTGCCGCTTTTAAAAGCGACAAAGAAGATGTTGAATCATATAGTTCATTCATGAACTTAGTATGGTTCCAAGATGGCTTTTGCCAATGGGACACTACTGCAGGTAGTTGCTCCATGACTCAGTCTGAGGAATCCAGGTTCGACCTGTGATTCACATACATACAAAACCAAGTCCACACAAAATATGAATTTTGTGAAAGCGTGAAAACGCGAGGATATGCAAAGATACACACGGAGCTGAAGTCGTCATATCCGTTGGACATCAGGCTATACCACAAGCGAAGCATATTTACACCAGTGTGCCACAGGTGTAAAGTGCATTAGCATTAACTAGATTATTGACTCTAGTGCAAGTGGGAGTCTGTAGGAGATATGCCCTAGAGGCAATAATAAATGTTATTATTTATCTCCATGCTCATTATTATGTTTATGTTCCATGCTATAACTGCTATGGTTCTCGAGTCTGCAATAACCACGAGGCTCGGAGGAAGACTCATATGCACGTGTGGAATAATAAACGGTAAAATGTATTCCTAGTCAAGCCTCTATGACTGGCTCAAGTGTTGCATGATGGTTCTGTTTTCCTGATCATGGGCATGTCTATGCCAGCAACTTTGAGGGCACAACGTTAGAAGAACATTTGTGTTGAATCGACCCGATTGATGTTATGCTATGAGATACATTCGTCACAAGTTAATGGTTAATAACACAGAGATGGTTGACGTTTGCATGATTCCTCAGACCATGAGAGTATCGAGTTTCTTCATGCTTGCTTCATGAACTTTGGGGTTTGTTAAACGTCATCCGTAAATGGGTGGCTATTACGGCGGCTTACGGGTTCATGGAAAAGTGTGTCAAGTAACTTGATAGATCAAGATTGGGATTTTCTCCTCCGACGATGGAGAGATATCTCTGGGCCCTCTCGGTGTTACGGTATCCATCATCGTCTGGCCAGACACTTTGTGATTTGATCACGGGGATGCCGGAACACGGGAACGAGAAAAGAGAACAATACCGGTAACGAGGTAACTAGCATAGTGGACAAGTTGTTGATCCACGGGAATGCCAACATGTCTCACCTCGGGTATTTGTAACATATCGCGAAGCAACAGGAATAGCACACGGCAACTGGAGGTTCACTCGAATATTCATTCGTGTGGGTATAGGGGTCAATATGGGTGTCCACGGCTCCGATGTTGATCATTGATCGGAAGGGGTTCCGTGTCATGTCTATACTTCACCGAACCTATAGGGTCACACGCTTAAGGGTCATCTATCTGTTGAACGCTAGACAGGGAGTCTGAGAGAAAGTCACCGAAAATGTTTCGGACACAACGGAAGGGTTCCGAGAGAGAACACCGAAAGAGTTTCGGATAAAACCGAAAAGTTGTTTCGGAATATATTATTTGGTCAAAAAGGGTTTCGGCACCGCCTGGAAATTTTCAGAGGATGCCAGAATTGGTCTGGGAACTTCTGGGAATTTTCGGAGAGAAAAACCGGAAATGTTCCGAAACTGCCGTAACCGCTGTTAATGCTTTCCGCTGATGAAAACCACCGCACCGAAAATGTTTCGGATCATGCCCAGAATAATTTTAGAGGGTGCCGGAAATGTTCTGGGACCTTCTGGAATTTTTCAGAAAAAGTTTCGCGGAAAACATCTTGTCTCAGCGCGAGGGGACAAGATCCCACGAATTGGGGGTTGCATGTTTGGTGGCTTTTTGTCTAGGGAGCATGCATGTTTCATGGAGACATGTTGGTGGCTTGTTGGGCCCCCCCCCCATGGGGAGACAAGGTGTGGGCCGGCCCAAGGGCTGCCATGGTGGTGTCCCCTTGGTGCCCCCCTTGTGTTACCATTATGCCCTTTCATGTGTGACATGAAGCTTGGGTATTTTGGTATTTCAACATCCCACCCCACCCCTTGCCTTGGCCTATAAAAGGAGGAGAAGGGGCTGCCATTCTCCCCATCCCTTGCTCTCATACACATGCCAAGATGTTATCTGGCTTCTCTCTCCCTCCCACGAAAAGAGTTTCGTAGAGCCGAAAGGCTGTCTGGGTTCCGGCAGGAACTAGTTCTGGACGGCGAAGCCCTGCCGGATAGGTGACACCGTATGTGTGCAACTCTGTAGAGAGGTCGTAGTTTCGATCTTAGTGCCTGAGGGGCTGTTTGAGAGTGCCTCCCGAAGGGCTGTCCAAGTGACGGTCCGAGTTCTGTGAGTCCTCCCGAAGGGCTGTCCGAGTGACCGTCCGAGTTTCGAAGGTCCTCCCGAAGGGCTGTCTGCGACACCGTCCGGGGGACTGTTCGACCGCCTCCCAGAGGGCTGTCCGAGGGGCAGATGAGGGAGTACATCCTCGCGGTTGGGAGGTTGTAAAATCCTAGCTGCGGGGATCTGCACCGCCGATCGTCATCGACTCTACTTCCGCTGCGCTACGAGTCGGTAACGAAAATGATCAAACCTTGTATGCAGTCTCCATAGTGGTCCAGGGCTGGTGCGTAGGTCGAAAAATTTTGTTTTCTGCTGCGTTACCCTACAACCCCCGCCGGCAATGTGTTCCTGAACTGTGGGTGGCAGCCGTTCGCCCACGCACGCGGCCTACAGGGGAAGTGCACCCTCCACTTCAGGCATGACGGTGCTGCGACCCTCTACGTCAGGGTCTTCGGGGAGGACGGCAGGCGCCTGGGGTGCTGCCCGAAGGGCAACAGCGATGACAACGATGTCCACCCCTCCGACAACGACGGCCGGAGGGGCGGTGGCATCTCTAGCGGTGAACTTGCTCTTGGCGACGGTCGCGACACCTCCAGTGGCGGCGGCTCTTCCTCTGGGGAGAGCACGAGCGACGGCGACTACCATGAGCCGCCGCGCCGCCGAGCCCGGACCGGGGAGGGCAACGAGCCGCCTTGCCGCCGTGCTCCAGTGAAGTAGGAGGAGGACTCCGACTGAGCTCGGGCGCTGTTGGAGCTGGGTCTCGGGAGCCGCGGTGGTCGCGCGGCCTGTTTTGCTTCTTTCTTTTTCCTGCATCAAAAAGTAGAAAGCCCTGCTGGGGCATGTAATGAACCATGGCGCTTGCGCCGCTATATTACCATTTTTATATTGCGTCCTGACATCTGTGTTGCTGCTAATTGATGGGTTCTTGCTGATCGTAATTGGGACAACTTAGCTTAGTGTGCTTGCGGTAGATTCCCACAACGCGGGAGCGTGCTTCGCTGGAGCCTCCTGCGCGCCCCTTGTTCTAGAGAGGTCCTGCCGGGGTTTCCTTTTTGAGGTTCGACGGGTCCTCAGGCCTCAGGAGGCAGCCGGTGGCCGGCTAGGGGACCTCTGGAGGTGCCGTGCCCCGCGTGAGCCCCCGAGCATGGGTCGCTGGTATGCCGCGTCGCGATGCCCGGAGGCACGGCCTCAGGAGGGCGTGCGTGCCCGTTGGCTCATTTGAGGGCGTCACGCGAGGATTAAGATGCCAAAGGCCAAGACACCAAGGCTTTGGCGAGGTGCGTTCGCGGGCGAGCCCGAGCGTACACACCGTGCCCAGCCCCCACGCGCGGGACGTGCGAGGAAGAGCGACGGGCAACTGTCACTCTCCCTAAAACGAGACCTGAAAGAGCGAGTGCTGTGAGGAGAAAAAATTCCCAACCCTTTCAAATAAGGACGCGAGAACTTCAAATTTCATTCCAAGAAGTGGCAAATCAACTACAGAAAGCAAGCGAAAGAACAGCCGCGTCCGGCACCTAGACTAGTCTTCTGATCTTCCCGCCAGCACGGAGCATGGGGCCTCCACTAGGACGTGGGTGGGAGCCCCCGTGAGGCCCAAGGGTGGCACTCAGGAGACTCCGGGGCATGTACAGCCCCACTCATTGTTACGTGAGAGTGTCACGAGCGGAGACTTGAGAGGCGCATGGCGCTTGCTGGTCACGGATAGAACCTCCGGAGGTACTGGATGCGCCAGGCGTTCTGGATGGGGACCCCGTCCTGCGTCTCCAGGCACGCGGCGCCAGGCCTGGAGACACGGGCGATCCTGAACGGGCCCTCCCACATAAGCGAGAGCTTGTGAAGCCCCTCCCTGGAGAGCACCCGTCTTAGGACGAGGTCACCCACCTCGAGGGTCCTGGAGCGAACGCTACGGCAGTGATACCGCCGCGGTGCCTGCTGGTACCTCGCGGCATGGAGCGCGGCTTGGCGGCGGCCCTCCTTCCCGAGCATGAGGTCCATCCCCCACGTGGCATCCTGGCGTGCCTCATCAAACGCCAAGACCCACGGGGAGCGGTGTCTGACCTCATGCGGGAGGACCGCCTCAGCCCCGTAGACGAGGAAGAATGGGGTCTCACCGGTGGGCTTGGTCGCGGTGGTGCAGGCGGACCACAGCACGGACTGAAGCTCATTGAGCCAACCCCTGTCGCAGGCCTCGAGTTTTTTCTTGAAGCTCCTCATCTTGAGGCCCCTCAGGACCTCCACATTGGCACATTCGGTTTGACCGTTGCTCCACGGGTGCGCCACTAAAGCGTAGCATATCTGCGTTTCAAGGTTAGCACAATATGTTTTGAAGAGGTTGCTCGTGAACTGAGAGCCATTGTCAGTGATGATACGGTTGGGGACACCGAAGCGGCTCATGAGGCCCTTGATGAACTTGACGGCCGAGCCTGCTGGGATGGTGCGCACGGGCTCCACCTCCACCCACTTGGTGAACTTGTCGATGGCGACGTAGAGGTAGCGGTAGCCCCCGGCCGCCCGCGGGAACGGGCCCAAGATATCCAGCCCCCAGACCGGGAACGGCCACGAGAGCGGAATGGTCTGGAGGCCCTAGGCGGGCTGGTGGATCTGCTTGGCATGGAATTGACAGGCTTCATAGGATCTCACCAGTTCAGTGGCATCGTTGAGCGCCATGGGCCAGTAGAAACCGCTGCGGAACACCTTGCCCACGAGGGTGCGCGACGAAGAGTGATGCCCACAATCCCCGCCATGGATGTTAGCCAACAGCTCGCATCCCTGCTCCTTGGAGATGCACCACAGCGAGACGTCGTTTGGGCGCCTTCGGTAGAGCTCGCCATCCTGTAAGCAGTAGGCAGTGGCCTGACGAGCCGCGCGTTCTGCGTCTTCCTCCTTCTCTGGCAAGGTGCCTCGGAGCAGGTACGCCTTGAACTCCTCGGTCCAGCACCCCTCCTGAGGTTCGAGGGCCAGGAGCAGGCAGGCTCTGGAGGTCGGACCGCAGGCTGGAGCGCCCGAGGAGGGGGCCAGGGGCAGTTCCTCCCGGAGCAATGCTAGGCCCGCAATGGAGGGGGCCGCCGATGGCTTGAAGAGCCGCTCCTCGAAGACGCCAGGCTTCTGGGGCTCGCGCCGGGAAGCTCTCTTGGCAATGTCATCCACCTCCTTGTTCGTGCCACGTGGGACGTGCTGCAACTCCAAACCCAAGAACCATTTTTCAATTTTGCGTACCTCCTCCAGGTATGCCTCCATGTGCTCGTCCTTGGGCGTGTACTCCTTGTTGGAGAAGTTGACGAGGAGCTGAGAATCGCCCTTGATGGTGAGACGCTTGACCCCCAGGGCTGTTGTGGCCCTAAGGCCAGCGATCAGGCCTTTGTATTCCGCGATGTTGTTGGAGACCTTCTCGCCATGCTGGAAGCAGAGCTGTACGGTGTAACAGAGTTTGTCCTGGGTAGGCGAGATGAGTACAGCTCCAGCCCCCGCGCCCCGGCGTGCGAACGCGCTGTCGAAGTAGATGATCCAGCCATCGAGCGCCTCATCTCCGGGCGTGAGGGAGCGGTCTTCATACATCCCCGGCCAGGGGCGTCAGTCCATTCTGCCACAAAATCAGCAAGGGCCGTGCCCTTGATGACCCTGGTGGTGCTGAACTCCAGCTGGAATGCCTGCAGCTCGATATTCCACTCGGCAACCCTCCCCGCGGCATTGGGGCTGCGGAGTATCTTCTCAAGGGGGTACGCGGAGATGACTTTGACAGGGTAGCCCTGGAAGTAGTGCCGCGGTTTCCTAGAGGCGACGAGGAGCGCGAGCAGGAGCTTCTGCGGCATGGAGTAGCGTGCGCGCGCGTCGTGCAGCACCGTGCTGACGAAATACACGGGGTGCTCAACGAGGAAGGAGGCGTTGATGGCGTCCGGCCCTTCCTGAGGCGTGGGGACCTCAGGAGCTTCTCCCTCTGATGGGGTAATCGGGGCCTTGGGGGCTTTGTCCTGAGGTGGCGATGGCGTCGCTGAAGGCGGGGTGCTGCACTGCGCGCCTACGCCTGTGCGCTCTTCCCGGACCGCCACGAGTGCCGCGCTAGCCGAGTGGGGTGTGGCGGCCAGGTAAAGTACCAGGGGCTCAAGAGGTCGAGGCGCCACCATCACCGGAGGGCTGGTGAGGTACCTCTTGAGGTCTTGAAAGGCTTCCTCATCCTCCGGAGTCCACTCAAATGGACCCTTCTTCTTCATCAACTTGAAAAATGGGAGGGCGCGCTCGCTGAGCTTGGAGATGAAGCGTCCCAACGAAGTCACGCAGCCCGCGACCTTCTGCATTTCCTTGAGGGTCTGCGGTGGGCTCATCTTTTCTATTGCCTTGATCTTCTCCGGGTTAGCCTCGATTCCTTTGTGCGACACCAAGAATCCCAGCAGCTTGCCAGAAGGGACGCCGAACACGCACTTCTCCGGATTGAGTCGTAGGTTCACCTTGCGTACGTTGGTGAATGTTTCCGCCAGATCTTGGACGAGGGTTCTTGCCTCCCGCGACTTGACCACTATGTCATCGACGTACGCCTCGGCATTCCTCTTGAGCTGCTTGCCCAGGGCGATGTGCATCAATCGTTGGAAGGTCGCGCTAGCGTTGCGCAACCCAAACGGCATGTAGGTGTAGCAGTACACCCCGCACGGGGAAAGGAAGGCCGTTTTCTCGACGTCTTGCACCGCCATCTTGATCTGGTGGTACCCCAAAAAGGCATCCAGGAAGCACAGCAGGTCGCACTCGGCGGTGGAGTCAATGATTTGGTCGATGAGCGGAAGAGGGAAAGGGTCCTGAGGACAAGCTTTGTTGAGGCTTGTGAAGTCGACGCACATGCGCTCCTTTCCCCCCTTCTTGGGGACAATGACCGGGTTGGCCAACCAATCTGGGTGCCGCACTTCCCGGATGACGCCGGCTTCTTGCAGCTTATGGACTTCTTGGATGATGAATGATTGCTTCTCCGGGGCTTGTCGTCGTGCCTTTTGTTTCACCGGGGGCGCCGGGGCACACCATCAAATGGTGCTCAATCACGTCTCGCGGGACGCCAACCAGGTCCATCGCCTCCCATGCAAACACATCCTTGTTCTTGTAGAGGAAGCCGACCAGCGCCTCTTCTTGGTCTGGGGGGAGGCCAGCGCCTATGGTGAAGGTGAGGCCTGAGCCCTCGTCGTCGACTCGCACTTGCTTCGTCTCAGCCCGATCCTGAGAGAACAGCTGCTTCTTCTTCACGGGTGCAGTTTTTGGAATCTCCGAAGTGCCCTTCGTGTCTGGCCGCATGGCTGCCATGGCCTTGAAAGCGAGCTTGAGGGCCAGGAGCGCATCCTTGGGGTCTCCCACCACAGTGAGGATGCTGCTACTCCCTGGCATCTTGATGACGTTGTAGCCGGGGTGCGTCGCCGCCATGAACTTGGCAAGGGCTGGGTACCCAAGGATGGCATTGTACGGGAGGCTGATGCGGGCGACGTCGAAGTCGATGAGCTCGATGTGGTAGTTGCAGTGCGTGCCAAAGGTGACGGGGAGGCAGATCTGCCCCAGGGGAACGATGGATCCATCGAGCACCCCCGAAAAGGGTCTGGTGGGGGCGAGCCGGTCGTAAGGCACCTGGAGCAGGTCGAAGGCTTCCACGGAGAGAACATTGAGGCCTACGCCGCCATCGATGAGGGTTCTGGTGACTGCAACACTGCTGATGGTGGGCATGCATAGCAAGGGAAGCACGCCGGTGCCGACCGTAGTCTTGGGGTGGTCCCTGGAGTCGAAGATGATGTCGGTTTTAGGCGTCGCCCGGCCTGAAGGAGCCCCCTGCCGTGGCCGAGCGATCTCCATCCATCGAAAGAGCTGCTTGATGTGGCGGCTTGAGGCCGGTGCCTGGGACCCTCCGAGGATGGCCGCAACGGCGTGGGGCGCCGGTGCCGCGAAGCACGTGATGAACTGATTGTGCAGCTCCTCCCAGGAGGCCACCGACGACTCTAGCAGGTTAAGCATCTAGGAGAGCGGTACGCCCATGAGAGCCATGGGGAGCCAGTTCGCCATGACCCTCTCGCCGCCATTTTCCGCCTTGATGCTTAGCTCGTACTGGCTAAGGAACTCCACGGGGTTCCCCGTGGCGTCGTATCGCGTAGGCAGTGTTGGCCTGAACTTCGGCGGCCACCGCACCTGCCGTAGAGCGTGGGAGAAGGCCCGGTGGCCCGCGATGGCTCCGAGTGCACCCAGCGGCTCGGTGGGTGGAGCGGCGTCCGCCATGGGGGGTGCGCGGTGCGAGCGGCACGTGGCTGATGAGAGAGGTCGGGCTTTGACACGCCCCTACCTGGCACGCCAAATGTCGGATTCAGGGCTCCGCAGACCCTAGAAAGGTTCGAACTCTGGGGCGTGTGCAAAGAACTCAACCTATCCTACCAACCAACCCGTCGCCCTACATCCTAGCTCGATGAATGGGGAAGAAGATGAACACGGCAGTTTACCCAGGTTCGGGCCACCTTGCGGTGTAAGACCCTACTCCTGCTTTGTGGTGGATTTGCCTCACGAGGAGCTGAGGATGAACAAGTACAAGGGATGAACAACCTCACGAAGTCTGCTCTGGTGAGGGTGGAAAGGATCCGATCCGGTTCCTCCTCTATGGTGGTGGCTAACCTATAGTTATAGTGGCCTTGGTCCTCTTCCCCCAAAACGTAGGCAGGAAGGGAGTCCACAACGACCAATTTGAAAGGGGACAAGTAGTACATCTTATCCTGACGAAAAGTGGTCTTCGCCTGCAAAGCTTCTGGTTGTGACACCGTGGTGGGCTCGGTGATGAGATCCATCCTGCCGTCCTAGCAGTCTTGGTCTCGTTACACCGGAATGGAAACCTTTGCCTGAGTCCTCGAGAACCCACGCCTGCGCTTGCCTCCTTAGCACCAAAGAGGAAATTGTCTTCGCTGCGCTCGCTGGCACCCGCGTGGCCTTGGTCATCATGGCTTGTGTCACGACAACCTCAGGAGGTTGGGCACCTGCATAGGAATCTCCGCTTCTCAGGACGCACCCTGGGGAGGCCGTTCCCTCAGGAGGTCTTGGCGTCGTCTGCCTCGCGAGGCTTGGCCCCTCACAAGGGTCTTGTCTCCGTAGTCTTGTAAATGGGCCGTACCAGGCCGTCGATGGAGCCACGCCATGGGCTGCAGGCAGGCAAGTCTGGGTACCCTGGTTCCCCGAATGCCGACAACGTCCTCCATTTCAAGCTAATGGACGCCACCCTGCTCTACGTCAAAGTCTTCGGACGCTCGGGTGCTTGCTTAGGGTGCTGCGCGGAGAGCTCGGCTGACGACGAAAGCTCCTCCTTGAGCGATAGCGACGAGGAGGAGAGTGACAGTGATGACGATGGAGCCGATGGGGAGGACGATGGCCCTGACTCCAGCTGAACACCAGCCGCACCGTCACCGTCAGCCGGCGGCACCACCACCATCTTCACCTGTATCTCTTCCCTGGCAAGGCGATTTGCCGGGGTGTTGGGTGCGGGTGGCGTCCTCGCCTCCTCCAGCAGTCTTCCAGCTGAACCCCGGCAGGCTTCCTTGTGACTCCAGCTTCATTCGCACTGCCGCATCCTGCTGGCCCTGGTGGCAGTGACCAGGGCGTCGCCTAGTCGCTCCCCCCATCCATCACCTTTGCCCGCGCCCTCTCGATCTTGTCAGGCTCCGTCACATGGGCCTTGACGAGGTCAGGCTGGGCTTCTGCCCAGGCACTCCTCTTGCCCTCTTCGCCTTCCCCTGCAGTTCCTAGGAGGAGAGGGAAAAGAAAGGGATTACGGGGCACTTATCTTTTTTAGCGTAAAATATGTAGGCACTTGCCAAACTTTAGTCTTAAATATGTAATCTTCTTTATCCATGTTTGTGCTCTGTAAGATCTGTACTTGTTTATCCGCATATTAATGAAAAAGACAAGCCTTGCCGGGTACTTGTGCATGTATTATGTCCATCCAGAGGTGAAATGCCTCTATGAGTTTGAGTAAACAAGTTTCCCCGGCAAGTTATCCTGTCGGTACCTTCCGTTTGTTGCCGCGGGCTTGGCCTGCCGGGCTCGAAACTATGAAAAGGGACCGGCCCCCCGTCAAACCTTCTTCGTCAAAGGCCACTACAACCACCTTGACCGAAGCAGCATTCGAGTCAAAGGATGGGAGCACCCATGCTTCGAAGCCGATGGGGTTTCTATATGCACAAGTTTGCTCCTTACAGAACATGTATGGATAAGAAGAAACTTATCTATTTGGCTTGTCGGGGACCGATATGTAGGCTTGTTTCTGTTTCTTCTTTTCGGGACCAAGTTTGCGACAAGAGCCCTGTAGTTTAGTGCAGAGGAAAACAAAACTACATATGACCTTATCTACATGATCATGCCATGCTCATGTTATGCTATGCATGCATGCAAGTTTTTGGGGGCCCCAGCGCTTCGTTTATTTATCTGTTGCTCGGGATCTGCGCCTGGCTTTGTACAAAGGGTTACATGCAGCATCGGCAAGGCTTGTACAAAAGGGTGGCTGCTGGGCAGGGCCGGACAGCCGCGCCTTACGGGTAGAACTTATGAAGATGCTCAATGTTCCATGAGTTTTGCAATTGAATGCCATCTTCGGTCTCCATACGGACTGCGCCAGGTCTGGAGACTCGTACTACCCGGTAAGGGCCTTCCCACTTCGGCGTCAACTTGTTTGCACCCTTGGCGGACTGAACGCGCCTAAGGACAAGGTCGCCTTCCTCAAGGCTCCGGGCATGAACCCTGCGGCTGTGGTAGCGACGCAGGGCTTGCTGATAGCGTGCAGCACGCGTAGCAGTCCGGAGAGGTTCTCCTCAAGGAGCATGGCATCGTCATCCCAGTGCTGCTCTTGCTCTACTTCATCGTAGGCAAATACTCGAGGTGACCCGTATATGAGTTCCGTGGGGATCACTGCTTCTGCCCCATAGACTAGGGAGAAGGGAGTCTGGCCGGTAGCTCGATTTGGTGTTGTACGGAGGGACCAAAGAACCACCGGCAGTTCATCAATCCAGCGCCTGCCGCACTTCCGTAGCCTATCAAATGTTCTTGTCTTGAGTCCTCGCAGCACTTCAGCATTTGCCCTCTCAGCTTGTCCATTGCTTCTGGGATGGGCAACAGAGGTGAATGAAACTTTGCTTCTGAGGGTTTGAACGTATTGCATGAAAGCGCGGCTTGCGAATTGGGTGTCGTTGTCAGTGATGACTCTGGCGGGTACCCCGAAGCGGCACACCAATCCTTTCAAGAACTTGATAGCTGACTGTGCGGTTACCTTCCTCACGGGCTCCACTTTCGGCCACTTTGTAAACTTGTCGATGGCAACGTACAAGAATTCAAAGCCCCCAGTAGCACGAGGGAAGGGGCCCAAGATGTCGAGCCCCCAGACCGAAAATGGCCATGACAAAGGAATTGTCTGGAGAGCTTGAGCAAGCCGATGGATATTCTTGGAGTGGAACTGGCAGGCTTCACATCTGGTGACTAGCTCAATCGCATCTTGGAGGGCCATGGGCCAGTAGAAACTTGCCAGAAAGCTTTTCCAACCAAGGCTCTTGATCCAATATGGGAGCCGCACATGCCTTTGTGTATCTCTGCCAACTGTTCCTTCCCCTCTTCCCGACAAATGCACTTCAATTTCACACCGTTGGGCCTCCTTCTGTATAGTGTGTCATCGATGAACTGATACATACTGGCCCTCCGGGCTACTCTTTCAGCTTCTTCTTGCTCTTCGGGAAGTTCTCCTGTTTGGAGGTAATGGACTATGTGCCGTGCCCAAGTTGGAGCCTAAGGCTCGACAACAAGGACCAGTGGCACCTCCTCGTTCATGGGAGTGCATGCCTCAACCGCAAGGACTGGTAGCTCAGCGGGAGGGTGTTGCTCACCAAGCGAAGTGGAGTTGTTCCCGCCAACCTCTTTGCCGGGAGCTTCAGGAAGCTCTGCCGGGAGAGGCTTGCCAGAGTCCAGTTTCCTCCTCTTCCTGGCCATTGTTGCCGGGGATAAGGAGGGCTGATTCAGGTGGAGAACAAAAGTCCCTGGTTCCACAGGAAGCTTTTGTGCAGCGCACTTTGACAGATGATCAGCAATGCTATTTTCCGCACGTGGCACGTGCTCTGTTTGCAATCCATCAAAGTGCTCCTCTAGCTTTCTCACTTCCTCCACATATGCCTCCATCAATGGACTCTAATAATCCTTGTTCACTTGCCTCACCACGAGCTGTGAGTCTCCTCGAATGATTAACTTCTTAATCCCCAACTCTGTCGCGATTCTGAGCCCGGCAAGGAGTCCTTCATATTCCGCAGTGTTGTTGGTCGCCTTCTCCCAGGGGAAATGCATCTGGACCACATACTTGAGGTGCTCCCCAGTGGGTGCGATGAGGAGCATGCCAGCTCCTGCACCTTGGAGTGAGAAGGCACCATCAAAGTACATGATCCATTCTTAGGGCGCTTCCTTGCCGGGGATAACTGTTTCTAGTGCCTCTTCGTCTGGGGTGGGTGTCCACTCCACAATAAACTCCGCCAGTGCTCTGCTCTGAATGGTTGACGTGCTCTCAAACTTCAAATCAAAGCTTGATAACTCCAAAGCCCATTCCACTATTCTACCAGTGGCCTCCGGGTTCCTAAGTATGCGTTGCAAAGGGAAACGGGTGACAACTATGATCTCGTGGGCTTGGAAGTAGTGGCGCGGTTTCCTTGAGGCCATGACGAGGCCAAAGATCATCTTTTGCACTCCAGAGTACCTTGACATAGCCCCCTGTAACAGGGAGCTGACAAAGTAAACTGGCCGCTGCACCACCTTCTTCCCTACCGCAGTCTTGGGATTGCCTTCGCTTCTCTGCTCTTCTTTCTCTTGACCTGCACCATGTCTTGCCATGACCGGTTCACTTCCTTCTCTAGGGAGGACAGTAGCTACAGTTGCTCCTTCTCCCACTTCCCGTTCTGAAACCAGTGCTGCACTAACCACTTGATTGGTTATCGCCAGATACAGTAGCAACGGCTCTTGTGGTTTAGGAGCGACCAGGGTGGGAACAGAGGAAAGGTAAGTTTTTAAGTCCTCCAGCGCTGCTTCCGCCTCCGGGGTCCACTTCATGGGCCCTGCCTTCTTCAAGATTTTGAAGAACGGAAGGGCGTGCTCGGCAGACTTGGAAATGAACCTACTCAGCATGGCAATACATCCAGTTAAACGCCTCACATCCTTGACTGACTTGGGTGCTTGAATCTGTTCGATTGCCTTGATTTTGTCGGAGTTGGCCTCTATCCCCCGGTGAGACACAAAGAAGCCAAATAGCTTGCCGGAGGGAATGCCAAACACGCACTTCTCTGGGTTTAGCTTCAAGTTGATCTTGCGCAGGTTTGCAAAGGTTTCTTCCAAGTCCTGAATGAGTGTTGATCTGTCCTTAGTCTTGACCACTATGTCATCCATGTAAGCTTCAATATTCCTATGCAGCTGGGACTCAAACCCCATTTGCACTGCCCTTGCAAAAGTGGACCCAGCGCTCTTTAACCCAAAGGGCATCCGTACGAAGCAGTACGTGCCACATGGGGTTATGAACGTTGTCTTCTCCTCGTCCTCCTTGGACATGAATATCTGGTGGTACCTGGAGTAGGCATCCAAGAAGGAAAGCAGATCACACCCAGAGGTGGAATCCACGATCTGGTCGATGCGCGATAAGGGGAATGGGTCCTTCGGGCATGCTTTATTCAGATCTGTGAAATCTATGCAAAGCCTCCATTTCCCATTCGCCTTGCGCACTACCACTGGATTTGCCAACCATGTTGGGTGCAATACTCCTCTGACCAAACCAGCTGCCTCAAGTTTCTTGATCTCTTCGGCAATGCACTGCTGCCGCTCCAAGGCTTGCTTCTGGACCTTCTGCTTGATGGGCCGAGCATGAGGGCAGACAGCAAGGTGGTGCTCGATTACCTCCCTGGGAACACTGGGGATGCCAGATGGTTGCCAAGCAAACACATCAACATTCGCCCGCAGGAAGGCAACGAGCACGCTTTCCTATTTGTCGTCAAGGGTGGAGCTGATAGTGAATGTACCATCAGCGCCAACCAGCCCTGCCGGGACATTCTTCACAGTGGGTGCAGCAACCTTGGATCTTTTGCTAGCGGAACTCTCCGGCAAATCATCGATGGGTGCAGCATACTCTGTAGAGGCGCGCTTCCCGGATTCCTTGCCGGCATCCTTGCTAGCTTTTCTCACTTGTTTATTTTCCTTGGCGGGGACTGCGGCTTGCTAGCTTTTCTCCCTTGTTTATTTTCCTTGGCGGGGACTGCAGCTTCCACGGCTGCGGGTTTCCCTTGGTGTTGAGGGACCTTGCCGGGGCAGCCCCCTCGGCCCTTCCCGCCAACGCCATCTTGGTCTCTCACCTTGTTGCGCTTCTCGTACTCAGCTTTTTGCTTCTTGACGAGTTGCTCAACTTGATGACACTCTTGGAGATCATGGCCCTTGGTTCGATGGATCTTGCAGTACGGCCTGTCAGCCTTCCCAGCCTTCTCGGCTGCCGTAGCCTCCCGGCAGTCGGCGCATGCGGCAACTTCCTTGCCGGGGGATTCAGTCTTGGCCTTCTTGCCGGTACTAGGAGTGCCTGATCCCTCGACAACCAGCACTGCTTTCTCCTCGCGCTTTTTGTTGCGTTTCTTGTTCTTCTTCTTCTGGTTGGCGGCATCATCGTCATCTTCTGAGTCAACGTCGACGCCATCCTCTTCTCCGGGGAGACGCCTCCCCTCCTTCGTTCGAGCACACTTGTCCACCAAGGTGTGAAGCTCGTTCACAGTCTTGGGCAACCGAACGTTCATCTTGGAACGTATCCTGCAGTTGCATACATTGGACTGGAACTTGGCAATCACAGCTGTCGGGTGGATATCTGGAATGTTCCTGTGCACCCGGCTGAACCTCTGCATGTACGTCCGCAAACTCACCCCGTCCTTTCGTGGAAGGAGCTGCAAATCGCTGGGCCGCCCTGGTTCTTGATGGCCGCCCGTGAAGGAACCAACAAACTCGTGGCACAGGTCAGTCCAAGTCGAGATGAAGTTCTCCGGCAAGTGCATCAGCCACGACCTCACATTTGGCTTGAGCGCCAAAGGGAAGTAGTTAGCGAATACATTTTCATCTCTTCCTCCGGCGGCTTGAACAGCGATGGTGTAGATGCTCAAGAACTCTGCCGGGTTTAGTCTTCCATCATATTTTTCTAGTATCTCTGGCTTGAATGTACGGGCAGATGGCCAACGGACTTGCCACAGCTCGCGAGTGAAGGCAGGACACCCAACCTCGAAAGGCAGATATCCGTCTCCAATGGGCGCAGGCTCGTCGACGTTGGGGCCATTGCGCCTGTCAGACTGGCGGTGGGTTTCGCGGTGCCATTCTATGGTGACGCATGCGTCTTCCCTCCGCCTGTCCTCCAGGACCTGTCGCTGATATCGACGGGCTCGAGGATCAGATGAAGCCATCTACACCTTGTCGTGTTCTTGGTTGCGCGGCTCTGGCTGCAGCCCCAGCGCTGGCTGGCGTGGGGGGACTGCACCATAAGGTTGGCCCCTTCAGCACAGCCAGCGGCTCGAGCCGTTGTTGCTGCCTGCGGATGCCGTGGCGAGCCCGCTCGTTATGATCCCCCTGCCTCAGCGAAACCAATCAAACTTTGAATGGTGGCTCTCCATTCATCCATTTGGTCAGCCGCTAGTGGGAATCTCAACAGGAGCTGAACTCGCGCCATGGCTTCCGAAGCAGTACTTGGCATGGACGACGACACAGATCGCAACATCGCTCGACTCCTAACGGTACCGGTAGTGGCGGCGTCGTGCTCTCGTCGTCGCGAGCAAGTTGCGAGGGTGTCGTGATGACGAGAAGGACGCGCTTGGGGGTTGAAGACCCCATTCGGCGCTTTGTCTTGATTGCCTTGCCTTGGGGAAGGCGTGTGCCGCATAGCTGCACCCGCAGCAGGGGCAGCTAGGAGGTAGCGATTCACGCCGGAGCGGGTGCCATCGCTGTGGCTGCATTCTCCAGTGAGGTGGAGAGGCGGAGATTGGATGTTCTCCCCTCCCATATCTTGTGGAGCATGGCCGCTAGGGTGCTGTTGATGCTGTCCTCCTCCGGCGCCTCCTGCTCCCACCTCAGCCACGGGGGGAACGGTGACGGCGCCGCCTGCACCGGTCATGTTCCCTGCGGCGTCTGCGTCCCCCGACGCCATCGCAGCCCCCATGGGATCAGTGGCTGCATGCGAGGGGGCCTTTGAGGTGGAAGGATGGGCTGCTGCGCCGGACTTTTTCTTGGGCGCCATGGATGATGACGCCGTCGTCGAAGAAGAATGTCGATTAAGATTGACGTGCTGTTTACGTCCTTAGGTTCGCACAAGCACTCCCCCCTACCTGGCATGCCAAAGATGTCGTGGTTTGACACGATCACCTATGGGGCCACCGGCCCCTTCGTGGTTCGGCAAGGGGGAAGGGCCTGTTGCACAAAGAGCGGAGACCATAGAACAGCATGGCAAAGGTGATGTGGGTGGTTTTTACCCAGGTTCGGGCCACCGCGAGGCGTAAAACCCTACTCCTGCTTTGGTGGATTGGATGGAGGACCGTGATGAACACGCAGCGCTCAAGCCCGGTAGGGTCGCCTCGGAGAGAGCAGCTACGTGCGTATGATAGTACAAGGGTCCGAATCTTTTCTAAGGTTGCCTCAGCCCTCCTTTTATAAGTCAAAGGGTTACCACAGTGGCAAAATAGTCATTATCCAGTGATAAGATAGCCATAGTGCTATCATACCTAACTCTGCAGACAGTACAAGGTGCATTAAATGCACCGCTTAGTGTCACGTCGTGGAAGCAGCCCGGCAAGCCTTGCCATGCCATTCAACCACCTTTTCGCCTGCCTGCATGACACGCCCCTGGACGGGTGTCATATAGGGGTGATCTTCCTCAGAAATAGCCACCACGTGCCAAATGACAGCCACTTAATCACTTGGGGTCTCGACACAGCACCGATAAGTGACCGGCGTTGCTGTGAGGTGGAGCGGTGGAGCCTTGGCGGGGAAACAGGCCGTCGGGGCCCCGGCAACCCTTGCCGGGGAGGTCTTGGGACTTGTCCTTGGGGTGGCCTCGACCTGACCAGGCACGCCAGCCCGGCAAGGGAGGCTTTTCCCTTGGTGATATCTTGTTCCTTCGGCTTGTCTTGGTCTTCTTAATCCGCCCTTTGATTTCTCAAAGAGTTCCTTCTTCTGCTTGGCCTTGTCTTGTTGCTGTAACTTTGCCCTTGAGCCTGTGTACAGTCCGGGCAACATACACCAGGGTTTGTTGCACCAAGAAACAGCTAAAGGTAGAACAAATATTCCCTCAAGTTCTATCGACCACCGATACAACTCTACGCACACTTAACGTTCGCTTTACCTAGAACAAGTATGAAACTAGAAGTACTTTGTAGGTGTTGTAGGATAGGTTTGCAAGATAATAAAGAGCATGTAAATAAAAACTAGGGGCTGTTTAGATAAATAAACAATTATGTTAGTATAGCGAGTGTGGAAAAGTGGTGGTAGGAGTTGCGGAATTGTCCCTAAGCAATTGACTACGTTACTAGACCGATAGCAAGTTTTATGTGGGAGAGGCCACTGCTAGCATATCATCCCTTACTTGGAATTCTATGCACTTATGATTGGAACTATTAGCAAGCATTCGCAACTACTAACGTTCATTAAGGTAAAACCCAACCATAGCATTAAGATATATTGGTCCCCCTTCAATCCCGTATGCATTAATTTCTATGCTAGGCTGAAGTTGTTGTCACCCTTGCCCTCCAATACATAGTCCTATCAACATACAAGTAACCCTATGGTGTGATCCGCACGCGCGCTCCTATGATGGGCACCAAAGGACAGCAACATAACCACAAGCAAATTAAACCAATTATAGCAATTCACCAATCACCAATAGGAAAACAAAAATCTACTCAGACATCATAGGATGGCAACACATCATTGGATAATAATATGAAGCATAAAGCACCATGTTCAAGTAGAGGGTACAGCGGGTTGCGGGAGAGTGGACCACTGTAGATAGATGGGGGAAGGTGATGGAGGTGTTGGTGAAGATGATGGAGTTGTTGGAGTAGATCGCCATCACACGATGATTGCCCCGGCGGTGTTCCGGCGCCACCGGGAGAGAGGGGGAGAGAGCCCCCCTCCTTCTTCTTCTTCCTTGACCTCCCCCTAGATGGGAGGAGGGTTTCCCCTCTGGTCCATGGCCTCCATGGCGGCGGAGGGGTGGGAGCCCCTCCGAGATTGGATCTCTCTCTCTGTTTCCTTCTGTTTCTGCGCTCCCAGATTCTGGCCTTTCACCATTTCTTAAATTCCCGGAGATCCATAACTCCGATTGGGCTGAAATTTTAACATGATTTTTATCCGGATATTATCTTTCTTGTGGCTGTAGAAGGGCACCAACCGCCTTACGGGGTGGCCACAAGCCTCCCAGGCACGCCCAGGGTAGGGGGCGCCCCCCTAGGGCTTGTGGGCCCCTCAGGCATCGTCTCGCGTTGATTCTAATTCCCAAAAATCACATATATTCCAAAAAAATCTCCGTAAGTTTTTATCACTTTTGGACTTTGTTTGGTATGGATATTCTACGAAACAAAAAACATGCAACAAACAGGAACTGGCACTGGGCACTGGATCAATATGTTAGTTCCAAAAATAATATAAAAGGTTGCCAAAAGTATATGGAAGTTATAGAATATTGGCATGAAACAATCAAAAATTATAGATACGACGGAGACGTATCAGCATCCCCAAGCTTAATTCCTGCTCGTCCTCGAGTAAGTAAATGATAGAAAAGATAACTTTTGATGTGGAATGCTGCCTAGCATAATCTTGATCATATAATCTAATCATGGCATGAATATTAAGACACGAGTGATTCAAAGGAATAGTCTATAATTTGACATAAAGACAATAATACTTCACGCATACTATTAAAGCAATCATGTCTTCTCAAAATATCATGGCTAAAAGAAAGTTATCCCTACAAAATCATATAGTCTGGCTATGCTCCATCTTCATCACACAAAGTATTTCATCATGCACAACCCCGATGACAAGCCAAGCAATTGTTTCATACTTTTAATGTTCTCAAGCTTTTTCAACTTTCACGCAGTACATGAGTGTGAGCCATGGATATAGCACTATAGGTGGAATAGAATATGATGGTGGAGGTTGTGTGGAGAAGACAAAAAAAAGGAGAAAGTCTCACATCGACGCGGCTAATCAATGGGCTATGGAGATGCCCATCAATTGATGTCAATGCAAGTGAGTAGGGATTGCCATGCAACGGATTCACTAAGAGCTATAAGTGTATGAAAGCTCAAACTGAAAACTAAGTGGGTGTGCATCCAACTTGCTTGCTCATGAAGACCTCGGGCATTTGAGGAAGCCCATCATCGGAATATACAAGCCAAGTTCTATAATGAAAATTCCCACTAATATATAAAAGTGATAACTCAAGAGACTCTCTATATGAAGAACATGGTGCTACACTCAAGCACAAGTGTGGTAAAAGGATAGTAGCATTGCCCCTACTCTCTTTTTCTCTCTTTTTTTTTGTTTTGGGCTCTTTTTTATTTTATTTTATTTCTCGTCCGGAGCCTCATCCCAACTTGTGGGGGAATCACAGTCTCCATCATCCTTTCCTCACTAGGGCAATGCTCTAATAATGATGATCATCACACTTTTATTTACTTACAACTCGATATTACAACTCGATATCTAGAACAAAGTATGACTCTATATGAATGCCTCTGGCAGTGTACCAGGATGTGCAATGATCTAGCATAGCAAAGATATCAAAAAAGGGACAAGCCATGAAAATATCATGCTAGCTATCTTACGATCATGCAAAGCAATATGACAATGAATGCTCAAGTCATGTATATGATGATGATGGAAGTTGCATGGCAATATATCTCGGAATGGCTATGGAAATGCCATGATAGGTAGGTATGGTGGCTGTTTTGAGGAAGATATAAGGAGGCTTATGTGTGATAGAGTGTATCATATCACGGGGTTTGGATGCACCGGCGAAGTTTGCACCAACTCTCGAGGTGAGAAAGGGCAATGCACGGTACCAAAGAGGCTAGCAATGATGGAAGAGTGAGAGTGCGTATAATCCATGGACTCAACATTAGTCATAAAGAACTCACATACTTATTGCAAAAGTTTATTAGCCATCGAAACAAAGTACTAATACGCATGCTCCTAGGGGGATAGATTGGTAGGAAAAGACCATCGCTCGTCCTCGACCGCCACTCATAAGGAAGACAATAAAAAAAATCATGCTCCGACTTCATCACATAACGGTTCACCATACGTGCATGCTTCAGGAATCACAAACCTTAACACAAGTATTTCTACCAATCCACAATTACTCACTAGCATGACTCTAATATCACCATCTTTATATCGCAAAACTATTGCAAGGAATCAAACATATCATATTTAGTGATCTACAAGTTTTTACGTAGGATTTTATTGACTAACCAAGTGAATGACCAATTCCTGATGACTCTCTAAATAGATATAAGTGAATCAAGAGAGTTTAATTCTTTCTACAAAAGATTTGCCCACGCTCTAACAAATATAAGTGATGTAAAAGAGCATTCTACAAATGGCGGTTTTCTATGTGAAGAGAAATAGGCAATCCAAACTTCAAATGATATAAGTGAAGCACATGAAGCATTCTATAAAGCCATACTCAAAAGATATAAGTGAAGTGCAAAGAGCATTCTATAAATCAACCAAGGACTATCTCATACCAGCATGGTGAATTATTAAAAGAAAAATAAAAGGCACACGACACTCCAAGATTTACACATATCATGTGACTATTAAGATGATTGCACAGAAACTAACGCTAGGCTATTAAGGTGATTGCACAGACTACATCCACTGAGAATCAAAGTTTGCCACCAGTGCAAATATAGGGAACACCCTACACTATACAAAAATAGCTTGCTGTTTTCTTCAGCCGGTTGCTGGACGTTAAGAACAAATTTTGTATCGCAACAAAACAAATTACAACCATAAAACAAAAGGAAGGTTGGCATAAAAGTTAACAGTCCGGCAGATAGATGCACCACCAGAAGTTCAGAAGCTCAGTTCATTTGACCTGACGGTTACGTTTTCATGTTGTACTATCCGATGGAGCACCATAACCTTCGCCTTCATTTCTCCTAGGCTCCTGAACAACATAGCAAATGTCTGATAGTCTGGTTTCAAAACCATGCATATCTTGACGACATCGAACAATGGTTGTCCTTGTTTCACAAAGGGTGTCTGTTAGGGATTGTACTTATGTCTGGAGCGCAGATATAACATTGTTTTGAGCTTGAATATCTTGATCATGAGGCAGTTTGGACGAGATTGCCTTAACAACCAACCCAGTATTATGCAGGAATGTGCTTTTGGCACTGTTAGTGGACAGGCACCGACCCACTGCAGCAAGAGGTGACATTGCGGTTATAGTTGCCTCGTCACCTTCAGAAGGTGGCGATTCCACCATTCGTTCCATAGCTTGCTAAAAAGTTGAATTTGTACATTAGTAGTACCAGAACAGGAGATATTAAGGAGGCAGCAAAACCAAACACAATAACTTTGGTCTATATACAAAACTTATTCTGTTGAACCCGTGTAAAATATTAGTTGTATTTTACTGCAAAGTACATAATAAAACCAGGTTACAAACATATGACCATGTACCATGGCTAATGTATTGTCTATTTCTTCACATTGTATTGACAGCTAAGGATAAAGAGACAAAGTTTATAATACGGTAAGCATAGTATGACATCACTCATATCACAAAACAACTGAGAACAGACAAACAGGCAATTGTAACATTGTGTAGACAAGTCCAGCATAGAACTAGATTACAAATCAAGATCAAAGGAACATCACTCCTCTCTTTTAAACCTTGTAAGGTGCAATGATACGCTAAGACAATTGTGTATAAAATTGAAAAGAGTAATAGACATTGGCTGCAAACCGTGCAGTTCAATTTACAAGTCAGAGTAAGTAGTAGTTAAAAGGCATGAGGATTAAGGACTTACAACAGCGACTTTGACTGGTGTAGTCATGCCCTTCGTCTTGCTGGTGTCACAGTCCTTGAAGATTTCCACAACATTTGGTTCAGGTACTTTTTGGTCCTTGCGGGCTTTCCTCTGCATTTGGAACAAGTTAATATAGATCTAATAATATGGCACGGCGAAAAGAGTGAAACAGCAGCTAGTTATAAGACCCTCGCAATGTGCAATATAACTACGAGATCATATTGTCTGTTGGAATTTCACTTTCGTACGGTTGGCCTTGTTCTTTGAACAGTTCACCTTCAAGAAGATAGATTTGTGAGGCACATGTGTAAATAGAAGTTCAACATGTGATCTGATCACATATATATAATGTACTTGATACTTTGGATCAGACCAGTGTTTAACAAGGCCTCTCCAGTCTTCATCCGATATATTTTCCACTTGAGATGTTTGGGCAAGTTCACTGTTAGCCTTGCCTTCAAAGTGAGTTTTCCTCAAGTTATACTAATACTGTTGTAGGGCAGACTTGAAAACATGGGTGCATGCTTGTCTGGTTGCATCATCTTGGCTATCCAACTTGAACCTCATCTGTTGAAAATTATGGGAGTCTCATTACCAGCAACCTAGAAAGTATGGGATAGATCAAGACGATATTACTAATTTTCATACATAACCATACTTATAAATAAATGGTCGAGGAAGGTGTTAAACTGGGCTTCGTCTTTGTCATTCCTATATTGAATCCATGTTGGGAGGATACGTGCATGACACCTGATGGCAACGGTTGCCTCTGATACTAACTTGGCTGACTCTGTAGCATCACGTGGCCTTTTTAAACCTGCCTCAAAACAGATCTCCATTCTTCCTCCTCTAGATTTAGTTAACCTGTCGAGCATTATCCCTGATGTCTGTTTCCTCTTGCGCCTAGGTGCTAGTTCAACAACAAACATGGGAAGTGTTAGTGTACATCAAACTGTGAGACTACATATGAAGAAGCATGCAACTGTAACTTGACTCGAGCAACTACCTTCTTGCTGTTGAAGCTCACAAGGTTCATCTGATCTTGCCAACTCATCTGGTGTCAAGAGTGCTTCGGAAGTAGTGTCAGGTGGCAAGGGAGCTTGGGAACTTGCTGCTAGCAGAGTTACCGAATGAGTAACTCGTGCAGATGTTGGTACTGTGGAAGAAGGTGTTGAACCAACTAGGGATGTCGTTGCTTGTTTGGTGGCAGCTATTCGTTTGTGTTTGGATTGTTTTGCAGCTGGTGTAGCAGGGGATACCGTGTTTGTACAATTTTCTGGTGGACTTCGACCTTCTATTGCACCATCAGTACCAGCAGAATCTGCATAATTCTTCCGCTTCCGCTTCTGTTTCCGTGCGTCCTGAGTACTAACACCATCCCTTGCCATTCTGTGTTCCTTCCTCTTTCTCTTTGCCATGTCAAGTCAAGACGACAAGAAAAAGGAATAAAAACTTAGTTCTTCAGAACAAATTGATGCGTGATACAGACGAACTGAACTTTGATGTAGACAACCACATGATAGGAGGATGTAATATGTACGAAAAACAGGACGGCATGAGATAATCAGAACTATGATGTGTAAACTAAGCAAAAGGCATTTCAATAAATTAGAAGCAATGCAATGGAAGGTAGACACCATATGAAAGATGCTACAAATATCGCTCTGCCAAGTTAACAGTGTCTCGTGATAACTGGCATTTAAACAAATGTGAAGCAGTACAAGAAATAAATCATATGCAAGATGCAAACAACATCACACTACCAAGTTAAAGGTCTCTCTTCATTAGTGCCATTGCATATTCACAGCATTGCATATTCATAGTTATGATGTGTAAACTAAGCAGAAGGCATGTCAACAAATTAGAAGCAATGAAAGCTAGACACCATATGTAAGATGCAACGAATATCACTCTACCAAGTTAAAATTGTCTCGTCATTAGTGCCATTTCAACAAATTAGTAGTACAAGCTAGAAAATAATGCGAGATGTAACCTATATCAAAATCCCAAGTTAAATGTGTCTTATGATAAGTGATTGTTGCAGGTTACACAACATTAGTACTTTGATGTAAGAACATGGTGTGATAGACAGATATTGTATGTTCTAGAAACAGGAACACGTGTCTTATTCACAAGTATAATGTGTAAAGCAAGCAGATGGAATTCAACAAATTAGAAGCAATACAAGCAAGACATCATACATAACATGCAACCACATATAACAGTGCCATGTTAGAGGGAGCACCTGTGATGGTGGACTAGGGGAGATGTGCTCATCATCAACACAGTTACGTTGAGTGTCTATGCATGTGTTGTCTTCCAAATCTTGTTGGGGGGATGGTGTTAGAAATTTAGGGTTTGCGGTCTACCCCCTATTCCTCTGCGCTTATCCATGGTGCCGCTCACAATTCGCATATCTGAGGCTAGGGGGTAGGGACCTTCTTATACTGTCTTTCCAAAGAGTCCACCTCTTATACAGATATAAGATTCCTAGTCTTTTTCACTAGTTTCCGGGATAGAGTCCAGATCAAATTACCAACCACGATCATATTTGTCTGTTTAACGGATTCTACCCGTTTTGTCCCCGGAGCACGCACTTGTGAGCAATGCGCCATAATAGAGTGTAAAATCCTCTAATTATGCAGATCAACATTAGGGCTGTAATCTCACTATACGATCTAGCTCCTTCCAATCATCAGTATACCCGGATAGTCTTTCCAATATAAATAGTATATTGTATTCCACCGATAATCGACCAGCTTCCTTAAGTATGTAAAACTTAAGTACGTTCCAGCAAGTAACAATTTCATGCTAAACATGTAAAACAATTCCATGTACAAATACATGTATAATTCCATGATGAGGTATTCCGAATATTTAACAATTCCAAGTAATTTGAATATAGTTGCAGGACACATAATTCCAACATCTCCCACTTGTCCAAAACGATCATTCAAATATTTGTAAACCCATAGCCTTAACATGCTTGCCAAATACCTCCTGACTAAGAGGCTTAATCAAGGGATCAATAATCATATTAACACTATGTTGAAAACCCACAAATATATATACGGTGATACTTCCCTTCAATATGTTTCCTTGCCGTGACACTTAAGATCACTAGAGACCTTTAGTTTCCGCCTAATTATTCCAGCATAGCTGTCCTCGGCGCCTCAAGTATTATTTCCTCGAGTGTAATTCCACCTTTGTAGGCACCTTGAGTATTTTGTTTCCTCAAGTGAAATTCCGCATCAATTATTTTCCATCACATATATAATAATATGATTAATTCCACATTGAGTCAAGTATAAGATAACCATGTTGAATAAATTTTCAAAACCACATAAATATCAAATCCAATCAGTAAATGAAGTTCCATAATTAACCATGTTTTGAATAAATTCCTGACTTCGGTTAGTGAACCTACACCATATTAGTACTACAAAAAAAATTGAATATGCGTACCTGGACTTATTTCTCATCTTGTAGATAGAGTAATAGCTTCCTCAATGTGTTTACCTTTAATATAAATTTCAGAATAAGTGACAGGTCGTGATGCACTTTCCACAATCTTATATGATGTGTGAGATTCCCTTAGCTGCTCGTCTTTCATCCCACTGCTTGAATGCAGCATAAATTCCGGTAGCTAAGGTATGATAATATAATGAAGATACATACGAATTCCAGTACCATTTGTTATTCTATTTTCCTCAGTAGTTCAAATATAATTCCTCACCGAGTATGATTCCCTTTATCAAAGGTATTTTAACAAATTTGCAATTTTCCATAGAGAAACACTTAAAAATATTTTCTATGTATTTCCACTCGTAAAACATAGGATGTTTCAAATGTTCCTTTCATATGAAAGTTAAAAGATGACCAAGCTTTCAGTTCCATCAATGTGACTTTATCATTGCAAACAACAAAACAATATTAACATGTACAATAATAATGCAAAATACTTTACACTTACGTTTGTAGATGACCGCCTTGCTTCATTTAGAAAACCATGTGACCTGCTATTCCATTGATGTGAAGCTTGTTATAAGACCATACATTAATATACTCAATTAGCAAACCATGTCTTTAGTTCCTCTTTCCCAAAAATCCAGGAGAGAGAGTTTCCACAAAGTATATTTCCCTTTGTGTGAATAATTGAATAACAAGAGTGACATTATAATATTCTAGTGAGCCAAATATCCTTACAAAAAAAATCACTCCCAGACAATAGGCTTGCGGTTATTTGGTATGATATTAAGTTCCCAAACTATGCTCTTCCTCATTTGAGTTTATTCCTTCCCGCAATTCTTCCACCCATAGTTGACATTGGAAAAAAAAACTTAAGAGGATTTAGTGATTCCTCTAAAATTTAGAGTGACATGCCCCAACAACACATAACAATTATCCAAACATGATATTCCAAGCTAATTCCTCCCACTTATCCTAAGCATGTCATGTTGGGAGTGTCACTTGTAGTTTCCTTGGGGTCAAGATTATATTCCAGTATGATTGTCAATAATTCCACCCTTGATCATACAAATAATTGTGTTCCTACTTTCCACCAGTTTTCCTTTTCCAGATAACAAAGGAAACACCCTTTGATCCACTATAATAACCATGAAAAAAATTCCTGGTGTGCGCTTTGTAATAACTGAGAATTTCATGCCAAAATAGAAGATTTTCTTCAAGTCAAGTGACTGTACTAGATGGAGAATGATATCAACAAATGACAGTATGCAATGCTTCCAAAGAAATAAGGGAGTATAAAAGACATTATATTCCTCCATTCAATTGTGGAGTGTACGGTATATTACAATGGTGAATAGTTCCATGCTCTCTACATACAAACGATATATTCCTGAAGTGTACTTCCCCCACCAATCGGTTGTTAAAACTATGATATTATTTAATCAACTGATTTTCCACTTCAGTATAACATGTGACCAGCACAATAAAACCTTCCGACGATAAATGAAGAGCAAATTTCCTGGAGTGACTCCCATCTTCCTCTTTGAATAAGTGATGCTCAATAAAAACACTTCCCTGAAATCCCTTTTCAGGTTATGCATAATATCCGCAAGATTTCAATTTTCTCCAACAATAATTTTGCACTGATTAGACTGAAAATAAATGATTCCACTAAAAATGATTCCTTTCAGCGTGTCGCAATGCACAAATGAAATTATTCCATGTCGGCGATAATATGAAAAAAATCCACGGGGCGCGAACAATGCTCGGCATATGTATGTCGTCCAAAAGTCTGTAGTATTCCGGTGGGTTCCATGGTATTCCAGCAAGATTCTTTTATTGTGCACTCCTTCCGGCGTACGACATCCGTTCCCGACCACTGGAACATGTGTTCTCACTATTTCGAGAGTATGCCATCGAGTGTTCCTGTTAAAACCAGTTCTAGCTAGTTTTCCAATAATAAAGAAAACCCAACTATTTCTAGATTCCTCGATTGCTTTTCAGTTTCCACCAAACATCAGCAGCTAGCTATCTTCTTGTCGCAATCCAAGTATTATACTTCTACTCTTCCTTGGCGTGCCTTCCTCAGATGGTTTCTAATTCCTTTCTTAAAAATAGAATGTAATTGCAGCAATCAACTACTGCAACAGAGTTTGTTGTAGCCACTGCAGGAACAACTCACCCTTGAAATCCATGTATGGCTGCATCAGACTCGTCGAGTAGGCAGCACCCTTCCATGAGCACCAGAACAGGATCTGGACCCGCGTAATAGCGGACTCAATGACTCGGGGGAGCAGGTGACTTCCCAAGGCAACAGACCTCCCGGTTTTGAGAGACGGCGACGGGCGCGATACGGAGCGGAGTTGGACCCGGTGAGCCGGTAGGATTTGTACATGTTGAGAGACGACGACGGGCGCGGAGTTGGACCCGGTGAGCCGGCAGGATTCGTACATGTTGAGAGACGGCGACGGGCGCGGAGTTGGACCCGGTGAGCCGGCAAGATTTGTACTTCTGGCGGATCAAACTCGTGGTCACGGACCAGCTACAACTTCGATCTCCGTGCATGAATCAAAGAGGCATGGAGAGCTCCCTTCACGTGAAGAATCCATCATGGCTCCTTCCTTGAGCCACATGTGAGATTGATCCACTTGCAAGAAGCAACATCAGACTACGCATGTGGACGTGCTTTGCCGCTTGATTTTCCTCCTCGATTGACGCATAGGCTGCAGCACGTAGGCAAAGACGCTGAGCAGTCCATGAAGTTGACCTACCAGGCGGTGACTTGGGGAAAAACGCAAACCAGATGGTTGCGGCGACAACCGGCGGCAGAGTAGGCAGCAGATTTGGGTTCAAGCGGCGGCGACCGAACCTTGCTCAAGATACCAATGTTAGAAATTTAGGGTTTGCGGTCTACCCCCTATTCCTCTGCGCTTATCCATGGTGCTGTTCACAATTCGCATATCTGAGGCTAGAGGGTAGGGACCTTCTTATACTGTCTTTCCAAAGAGTCCACCTCTTATACAGATATAAGATTCCTAGTCTTTTTCACTAGTTTCCGGGATAGAGTCCAGATCAAATTACCAACCATGATCATATTTGTCTGTTTAACGGATTCTACCCGTTTTGTCCCCAGAGCACGCACTTGTGAGCAATGCGTCATAATAGAGTGTAAAATCCTATAATTATGCAGATCAACATTAGGGTTGTAATCTAACTATACGATCTAGCTCCTTCCAATCATCAGTGTACCCGGATAGTCTTTCCAATATAAATAGTATATTGTATTCCACCGATAATCGACCAGCTTCCTTAAGTATATAAAACTTAAGTACGTTCCAGCAAGTAACAATTTCATGCTAAACATGTAAAACAATTCCATGTACAAATACATGTATAATTCCATAATGAGGTATTCCAAATATTTAACAATTCCAAGTAATTTGAATATAGTTGCAGGACACATAATTCCAACAGATGGCGGAGTAGAATCTGTAGAGGCCCTCCGTTTCAATTGGTTGGAAGGAGCACATTTATCCACTGCCTTGCTAATTTCCTTCCGCTTTATTGATTTTACATTGTCAAGTAAAACTGACAAGAAAAAGCAATAAAATTCACTCTTCAGAACTCATTCATGCATAATACTAACAATCACTACTTTGATGTAAGGCAAACACATGATACAAGGATGGAATATGTACGAAAAACAGGACAGCGTGGCATATTCACAACTATTTGTGTAAACTAAGCAGAAGTAATTTAATCAAATTACAAGCAATACAAGCTAGACACTGTATGGAACATGCAAGACAATATCACACTGCCAAGCTAGAGAAAGCACCTGGGATGCCGGTTTCGCCGGAAGACCGCCATCAGTCCCTGCCTTAATTTTTTCATTCCTCTTACTTAATTATCTTGCCTTGTCAAGTCAAACCCACAAGAAAAATGAATAAAAATTCGCTTTTCAGAACTCATTGATGTAGGATGCTGACAAGCACTACTTTAATGTAAGACGACCGCATGATAGGACGATTGAATGTGTAAGAAAAAAGGACAGCATTGCATATTCACAGCTATGATGTGTAAACTAAGCAGAAGGCATTTCAACAAATTAGAAGCAATGAAAGCTAGACACCATATGAAAGATGCAACGAATATCACTCTACCAAGTTAAAATTGTCTCGTCGTAAGTGCCATTTCAACAAATTAGAAGTAGTACAAGCTAGAAAAGAATGCGAGATGTAACCTATATCACACTCCCAAGTTAATCGTGTCTTATGATAAGTGATTGTTACAGGTTACACAACAGTAGTACTTTGATGTAAGAACATGGTGTGATTGACAGATATTGTATGTTCTAAAAACAGGAACACGTGTCTTATTCACAAGTATAATGTGTAAAGTAAGCAGATGGAATTCAACAAATTTAGAAGCAATACAAGCTAGACATCATACATAACATGCAACCACATATAACAGTGCCAAGTTAGACGGAGCACCTGTGATGGTGGACTAGGGGAGACATGTTCATCATCAACACAGCTACGTTGAGTGTCTATGCATGTGTTGTCTTTCAAATCTTGTTGGGGGGATGGCGGAGTAGAATCTGTAGAGGCCCTCCGTTTCAGTTGGTTGGAAGGAGCACTGACGGTGTCCTGGACTAGGGGGTACTCACCACGTCGTCTCCCAACCAGCTGGATCGGGCCGAGGACCCCCATGGCGGTTCTCTCATGGGCCACTTCAGGCAGCCCATGCCGCATACAAGGAGGATTCCACAAGACTTGGTGATCAAGACAAGGACTCCTCTCCACCGATGTATTCGACTAGGACTCTTGTTATCCTAGGCCTCTGGTACATTATATAAGCCGAGGCCAGGCTAGTCGATAGATCATTACAACATCTCATATATGCTCAATCATTATGACATCCATCATATCATTAGGGTTTAGACCACAACTCATGATCTCGAGGTAGATCAACTCTGTACTCGATACCCCATCATCAATATAAACAAGAGCAGGACGTACAGTTCTACCTCCATCAAGAGGGCCCGAACCTGGGTAAAACATTGTCTTCTTCATTCCTGTTACCATTGATCCGAGAATCCACAGCTCGGGACCCCCTACCCCGAGGCCTGCCGGTTTTTCTAGCACTCCTTTTTCGACTCGAGTGTATGGTCAATAGCCGAATAGCCTGGCTTCTCCCTAAAGCCGCTTGAGTTTGGTTCACTAAACTAGCCTCGGAGAAGCACTCCGCCTTCGGGATAAGGAGGTTGAAGCCGAAGGCTGACCTACTTGAAGTTTAGAGGTCGGATGTGTCATGTTAAAGCACGACAGAAGCACAAAAAAATTTAAGACCGATTTCGGATTGGCACAAAAAACTTGATTTAGTTCGGATGTAAAGTTTTTACTGAAGTTTTTTGGTTTTCCAAGCTTATGGCACTTTTAACCTATTTGTGTGTTTCCAGCATAAGTCTCACAGTACAACGCCGGACACCTTTAAAGCTTCGGCAATATCAACGCGGATTACGACTAGAGCCGAACCCACCAAAACCAAGGTACTCCATGGACTCCCCGGCAAAACATTCTCGGATATTGCATTATATGCATCAGTTTCGAATTGTGTCTTCGGTCAATAGTTGGGTTGCCGGGCACCCGTGCTTGCCTCCTACGTTCCTCTTTGTTCGGATAGGTGTGCAAAGGGAGAACTGATACGTCTCCAACGTATCTATAATTTTTTATTGTTCCATGCTACTATATTATCTGTTTTATATGCTATTTTATATTATTTTTGGGACTAACCTATTGACCTATAGCTCAGTGCCAGTTTCTGTTTTTTCCTTGTTTTTGAGTTTTACAAAAAAGGAATATCAAATGGAGTCCAAACAAGATGAAACTTTACGATGATTTTTTATGGACCAGAAGAGACCCACGGAGTATCAGAGCCAGGCCAGGAGGTGGATGAGGAGTCCACAAGCCTAGGGGCGCCCCCCCCCCCCCCCCTAGGGCGCGCCCCCTGGCTTGTGGGCCCCTCGAGCGTCCCCCTGACGTGAGACCGACGCCAAAAATTCCTATAAATCCCGAAACCCCTAGAAAGAAACCTAGATCGAAAGTTCCGCCGCCGTAAGCCTCTGTAGCCACGAAAAACCAATCGGGAGCCCATTCCGGCACCCTGCCGAAGATGGAAACCATCACCGGTGGCCATCTTCATCATCCCGGCGGTCTCCATGATGAGGAGGGAGTAGTTCACCATCGGGGCTGAGGGTATCTACCAGTAGCTATGTGTTTGATCTCTCTCTCTCGTGTTCTTGATTTGGCACGATCATGATGTACCGCGAGCTTTGTTATTATAGTTGGATCATATGGTGTTTCTCCCCCTCTACCTTCTTTTGATGACTTGAGTCTTGCACTTTGAGGTTTCGTTATGTTGGATTGAGTATTGGATTTGAGAACACTTGATGTATGTCTTGCGATGGCATATCTGTGGTGACAATGGGATGTTCTATTGATTCACTTGATGTATGTTTTGGCACTCAACTCACGGATTCCCGAGGTGATATTGGGGTAATCTATGCATAGGGGTTGATGCACGTTTTCGTCCTACGTTCTCCGATAGGAACTTTGGAGTGACTCTTTGTTGCACATTGAGGGATTGCCATATGATTTAATTATGTTATCATTGTTGAGAGAACTTGCACTAGTGAAAGTATGAACCCTAGGCCTTGTTTTCAAGCATTGCAATACCGTTTTCGCTCACTTTTGTTACTAGTTACCTTGCTGTTTTTATATTTTCAGATTACAAAAACCTATATCTACTATCCATATTACACTTGTATCACCATCTCTTCGCCGAACTAGTGCACCTATACAATTTACCATTGTATTGGGTGTGTTGGGGACACAAGAGACTCTTTGTTATTTGGTTGCATGGTTGTTTGAGAGAGACCATCTTCATCCTACGCCTCCCACGGATTGATAAACCTTAGGTCATCCACTTGAGGGAAATTTGCTACTGTCCTACAAAACTCTGCACTTGGAGGCCCAACAACGTCTACAAGAAGAAAGGTTGCGTAGTAGACATCAAGCTCTTTTCTGGCGCCGTTGCCGGGGAGGTTAGTGCTTGAAGGTATATCTTTAGATCTTGCAATCGAATCTTTTAGTTTCATGTTTTATCCCTAGTTTAGTCTATAAAAGAAAACTACAAAAAATGGAATTGAGGTTGCCTCATATGCTTCATTTTTTTAATGTCTTTCGTGAAAATGATGGAAAAGAAAATTGTGCTCAATTGTTAGAAGAAGAAGTCAATAAAATGTTTGGCAGTAAATATTTGAATGACGAGCATGATTGCAATGTTGTTAGTATGAATTCTTTGAATATCCATGATGCTAATGATATGCAAAGCCATAAGCTTGGGGATGCTATGTTTGATGAAGATGATATTTTTTGTCCCCCAAGTTTTGATGAGAAAATTTATTATGATGATAGCATGCCTCCTATTTATGATTATTATGTTGATGAAAGTGGGTTTGGAAGAGTGTCAACCCTAGTTAATGATCCCACTATTTTGGAGGGTGTTGAATCTTTTCACAATATTGATAAAAGTGGATTTGGAGAGGTCATGACTTTATTTAGTGATGAATCCACTATTTTGGAAGAGGTTCCAATTGATAATGAGAACAAAATTGCTATATATGATGATTATTGTGATGACATGTATGCTATAAAGAATAATGATAACCATGAAACTTGTCATCATAATTTTAATTTTCAATTGGATTATGCCTCACATGATAGTTATTTTGTTGAGTTTGCTCCCACTACTATTCATGAAAATAAATTTGATTATGTGGAGAGTAATAAAATTTCTATGCTTGTGAATCATGAAAAGAATGATTTATGTGATAGTTATATTTTTGAATTCATTCATGATGCTACTGAAAATTACTATGAGGGAGGAATATATGCTTGTAGGAATCTCAATAATATCAAGTTTCCTCTCTATGTGTTGAAAGTTTTGAAGTCATGCTTGTTTTGCCTTGCTATGCTAGTTGATTCTTGTTCCCATAAATTATTTGCTCACAAAATCCCTATGGATAGGAAGTGGGTTAGAATTAAATGTGCTAGTCATATGCTTCATGATGCTCTCTTTGTGTTTCAATTCTTATCTTTTATGTGAGCATCATTGAAATCATCATGCCTAGCTAAAAAGGCATTAAAGAAAAGCGTTTGTTGGGAGAACACCCAACATTTACCCCTACTGTTTTTGTGTGTTAACATGATTATGCTACTATACTAATCATGTTTTATAGCTTTTGTTTCAATAAACTGCCAAGTAAAGCCTTTGGGATAGTGTGGCTGATAGTTGACTTGATTCGGTGCAAAAACAGAAACTTTTGCGTCAAGTACAGAAATTCCTTTATTTTACTGGAACGTGGAAAAATTCTGAATTTTTTAAAGTTGATGTGTATACAAATTGTTTACGTTTTCCTAATTTTTCAGAATTTTTTGAGTTACAGAAGTATGAGCTTAATTCAGATCTTTACAGACTGTTCTGTTTTTGACAGATTTTGTTTTCAATGCATAGTTTGCTTGTTTTCTAGTTTCTATGGCTTATATTGCTCAATATAAATTGTAGAAATGATAGGGTACAGTAGGAATCATGTGAGAAAAATTTTGAATCCTGTCTTGACAGTACCTAAAAGTGGAGATTTGTTTTATCATACTAACCCATCTCACGAAGTTCCGTTAAGTTTTGTGTGATTGAAGTTTTCAAGTTTTGGGTGAGATATCGATATGAGGAGAATAAGGAGTAACAAGACCCTAAGCTTGGGGATTCCCAAGGCACCCCAAGGTAATATTCAAGGAATACCCAAGCAACTAAGCTTGGGGATGCCCCGGAAGGCATCCCCTCTTTCGTCTTCAACATTATCGGTAACCTTACTTGGGGCTATATTTTTATTCGTCACATGATATGTGCTTTGCTTGGAGCATCATTTCTTTTATTAGGATTTTCTTGCTACTATTTAGAGTAATGTTTTGCATATTTTATTTCAATAAAGTGTCAAGTATAGCCTTTACCATGCTTATTTTGCAAGTCTATATGTTGCTGTTTGAAAACAGAAAGTTTGTTGTTATGTTTTGAATATTTGTGAATAGTCAGAACATGATAAAATCTTCAATTTTTTCACAATAATATACAACAAATTTTCTACAGTGTGATAATTTTTTAGAATTTTTGGAGTTGGGGAAGTATCTGTACAATTGCACTCTTTACAGACTGTCCTGTTTTGACAGATTGCTGTTATGTTTGCATTGTTTGCATATGTTTGCTTGTTTAATGATTCTATTTGAGGATAGGAGTATTAAATATGCAGAGGAATTTAGTATGCAATGTGAAATAATAATTTAAGTGATTTGCTACAGTAGAGAATGATAAGGTTTTGCATTTGATTTATACTAACTTATCTCACGAGTTCTTGTTGAGTTTTGTGTGGATGATGTTTTTAAGATTTAGGGAAACCGTGATATAAAAGGAATTAAAGAGACACAAAAGCTCAAGCTTGGGGATGCCCAAGGCATCCCTAGTTAATATTTCAAGAAGTCTCAAGCATCTAAGCTTGGGGATGCCCCGGTTGGCATCCCACCTTTCTTCATCAACAATTATCGGTTAGCCTCGGTTGAGCCTAAGTTTTGCTTCTTCACATGATATGTGCTATTTTTATAATGTCATTTTATTTTATTTTGCTTGCTGTTTGAATAAAATATTAAGATCTAAAATTTTAAATGAGAGAGAGTCCTCACACAGCTACATAACTATTTGACTACTCATTGATCTTCACTTATATCTTTTTGGAGTAGTTTGTCAGTTGCTCTAGTGCTTCACTTATATCTTTTTAGAGCACAGAGGTGGTTTTATTTTGAAGAAATTGATGAACTCTCATGCTTCACTTATATTATTTTGAGAGTCGTAAACAGCATGGTAATTTTCTTAGGTTATGAATTTAGTCCTAATATGATGGACATCCAAGAGGGATATAATAAAACTTTCATATAAAGAGCATTGAATAGATGAGAAGTTTGATTCCTTGCATTTGTTTTGAGATATAAAGATGGTGATATTAGAGTCATGCTAGTGAGTAATTGTGGATTGGTAGAAATACTTGTGTTAAAGTTTGTGATTCCCGTAGCATGCACGTATGGTGAACCGTTATGTGATGAAGTCGGAGCATGATTTATTTATTGATTGTCTTCCTTATGAGTGGCGGTCGGGGACGAGCGATGGTCTTTTCCTACCAATCTATCCCCCTAGGAGCATGCGTGTAGTACTTTGTTTCGATAGATAATAGACTTTTGCAATAAGTATGTGAGTTCTTTATGACTAATGTTGAGTCCATGGATTATACACACTCTCACCCTTCCACCATTGCTAGCCTCTCTAGTACCGCGCAACTTTCGCCGGTGCGTTAAACCCACCATATATCCTTCCTAAAAACAGCCACCATACCTACCTATTATGGCATTTCCATAGCCATTCCGAGATATATTGCCATGCAACTTCCACCGTTCCGTTTATTATGACACGCACCATCATTGTCATATTGCTTTGCATGATTATGTAGTTGGCATAGTATTTGTGGCTTGACCACCGTTAATAATTTTTATACATGTCACTCTTGAGTCATTGCACATCCCGGTATACCACCGGAGGCATTCATATAGATTCATATATTTGTTCTAAGTATCGAGTTGTAATTCTTGAGTTGTAAGTAAATAAAAGTGTGATGATCATCATTATTAGAGCATTGTCCCATGCGAGGAAAGGATGATGGAGACTATGATTCCCCCACAAGTCGGGATGAGACTCCGGACGAAAAATAAAATAAAATAAAGGAAAAAAAGAAGAAGAAAAAAGAGAAAAAAAGAGGCCAAAGAGCCCATAAAAAAATGAGAGAAAAGAGAGAAGGGGCAATGCTACTATCCTTTTTCCACACTTCTGCTTCAAAGTAGCACCATGATCTTCATAATAGAGAGTCTCCTATTTTGTCACTTTCATATACTAGTGGGATTTTTTTTCATTATAGAACTTGGCTTCTATATTCCAATGATGGGCTTCCTCAAATTGCCCTAGGTCTTCGTGAGCAAGCGAGTTGGATGCACGCCCACTTAGTTTCTTTTGAGCTTTCATACACTTATAGCTCTAGTGCATCAGTTGCATGGCAATCCCTACTCACTCACATTGATATCTATTGATGGGCATCTCCATAGCCCATTGATACGCCTAGTTGATGTGAGACTATCTCCTTCTTTTTGTCTTCTCCACAACCACCATATTCTATTCCACCTATAGTGCTATATCCATGGCTCACGCTCATGTATTGCGTGAAAGTTGAAAAAGTTTGAGAACATCAAAAGTATGAAACAATTGCTTGGCTTGTCATCGGGGTTGTGCATGATAAAATACTTTGTGTGATGAAGATAGAGCATAGCCAGACTATATGATTTTGTAGGGATAACTTTCTTTGGCCATGATATTTTGAGAAGACATGATTGCTTTATTAGTGTGCTTGAAGTATTATTGTTTTTATGTCAATATTAAACTTTTATTTTTAATCTTATGGATCTGAATATTCATGCCACAATAAAGAAAATTATATGGATAAATATGTTAGGTAGCATTCCACATCAAAAATTCTGTTTTTATCATTTACCTACTCGAGGACGAGCAGGAATTAAGTTTGGGGATGCTTGATACGTCTCCAACGTATCTATAATTTTTTATTGTTCCATGCTACTATATTATCTGTTTTGGATGTTTTATATGCATTTATATGCTATTTTATATTATTTTTGGGACTAACCTATTAACCTAGAGCCCAGTGCAAGTTTCTGTTTTTTTCCTTGTTTTTGATTTTTACAGAAAATGAATATGAAACGGAGTCCAAACGAGCTGAAACTTTACGATGATTTTTTATGGACCAGAAGAGACCAACAGAGTATCGGAGCCAGGCCAGGAGGTGGACAAGGAGTCCACAAGCCTAGGGGCGCCCCCCCCCCCCCACCTAGGGCGCGCCCGTTGGCTTATGGGCCCCTCGGGCGTCCCCCTGATATGAGACCGACGCCAAAAATTCCTATAAATCCCGAAACCCCCAGAAAGAAACCTAGATCAGAAGTTCCGCCGCCGTAAGCCTCTATAGCCACAAAAAACCAATCAGCAGCCTGTTTTGGTGCCCTGTCGGAGGGGGAAACCATCACCCATGGCCATATTCATCATCCCGGCGGTCTCCGTGATGAGGAGGGAGTAGTTCACCCTCGGGGCTGAGGGTATGTACCAATAGCTACGTGTTTGATCTCTCTCTCTCTCGTGTTCTTGATTTGGCACGATCTTGATGTACCGCGGGCTTTGTTATTATAGTTGGATCATATGGTGTTTCTCCCCCTCTACCTTCTTGTGATGACTTGAGTCTTGCTCTTTGAGGTTTCGTTATGTTGGATTGAGTATTGGATTTGAGAACACTTGATGTATGTCTTGCGATGGGATATCTGTGGTGACAATGGGATGTTCTATTGATTCACTTGATGTATGTTTTGGCACTCAACTCACGGATTCCCGAGGTGACATTGGGGTAATCTATGCATAGGGGTTGATGCACGTTTTCGTCCTATGTTCTCCGATAGGAACTTTGGAGTGACTCTTTGTTGCACGTTGAGCGATTGCCATATGATTTAATTATGTTATCATTGTTGAGAGAACTTGCACTAGTGAAAGTATGAACCCTAGGCCTTGTTTTCAAGCATTGCAATATTGTTTTCGCTCACTTTTGTTACTAGTTACCTTGCTGTTTTTATATTTTCAGATTACAAAAACCTATATCTACTATCCATATTACACTTGTATCACCATCTCTTCACCAAACTAGTGCACCTATACAATTTATCATTGTATTGGGTGTGTTGGGGACACAAGAGACTCTTTGTTATTTGGTTGCATGGTTGTTTGAGAGAGACCATCTTCATCCTATGCCTCCCATGGATTGATAAACCTTAGGTCATCCACTTGAGGGAAATTTGCTATTGTCCTACAAAACTCTGCACTTGGAGGCCCAACAACGTCTACAAGAAGAAAGGTTGCGTAGTAGACATCAAGAACCACTGCGATTGTGCTTCCAGCTCGAATGGTTAAGCGCCTCAGTGGAGAAAGCCAAAAAACTAACTGTCACAATGGGCGTAAACTGGTCAGCGATCCGATGACGGTGTCAAACTATAGATCGATAGTGATTACCCTGTGTTAAACGATGGGCCCTTCATAACATTGGCCAAAGTGTTAATGGCTAGACTTCGGTCAGTGCCGAACACTAACCGGGGGCTAGTAACTGGCCTCCCAACTTTAAGCTCCTATGACTAAGTGGAAGTTGTAAAGCCTAGATATCTGATTGCCTCGTTTCTGCTAACACAACCACCTCCGGGCACCGAGACATCGGCTAAGGGTTGTCTTGTTAGTACGGAAACACCCTGCGTAGCATCTACAAAGGGGTAGAAGCCGACGACGGGCCACTTTCAGATTATAAATGATCGTAACGGAGTCAAAATAAAAATACATATCATCAGCTTTTGTATTCACTATACGAGTGCTGCCTTCCGTAATTATCGTTATAAAGCCATAAATATGCATCAATTTGGCTTAAGATTTTGGCCAAGCTGGGTTGCCTGGCTCCTGTGCTTACCCCTACGTTCCCGATTGTTCGGCTAGGCGGTAAAGGGAGCACCTCTGTGATTGTTACTTCTGGGTCATCCGGGTTAGTACCTCAGACTGGGTGAAGCCTGTCGGTGCAACAAACCCTGCGTCTGTTGCCCAGACCGTGCACAGGCCTAAAAGAGCAGGGTTGTAATGTCCAAGTCCAGATCAAGCAAGGAGAGATCAGCTCTTTTAGAGATCAAAGGGCAGATCAAGAGGACCAAGACAAGCTGAATGAGCAAGACACCACCAAGGAGAAACCACCCTTGCCGGGCAGGCGAGCCTGGCGAGGACGAGGTGGTCCTGAAGACAAGCCTCAAGACCGCCTCGGCAGGCCTGCTGGGCGCTACGAGGGCAAACTACCCCGCCAAGGCTCCACCGCTCCACCTCACAGCGATGCAAGTCATCGATCGGTGCGGTGTCAAGCCCCCAAGTGACTAAGTGGCTGTTATTTGACACATGGTAGCCACTTCCTATGGAAATCACCTCCAAATGACACCCGTCCAGCGACGTGGCAAGCAGACAGACGAGGAGGTGGCCGATTAGCCCTGCAAGGCTTGCCGGGCACACCACGATGTGACACTAAGCGGCGCATTTAATGCGCCCTGCTCTATCTACAGAGTTAGGTATGATAGCACTGTTCGCTATCTAATCAGTACGCAATGACTGATTTGCCACTATGGTGACCCCTTGATCTATAAAAGGAGGGCCATGGCAACCATAGAAAGGATTCAGACCCTTGTACACTCGTACGCGCATAGCTGCTCTCACCTCGAGGCAACCATGCCAGACAAGAGCGTTGCGTTTCCACCACAATCCACCATCAATCCACCAAAGCAGGAGTAGGGTTTTACGCCTCGCGGCGGCCCGAACCTGGGTAAAACTGCCCGTGTGAACTCTGTCGTGCTGCGCTACGTTCTCCGCTCTTTGTGCAATGTGCTCATCCCCCCGCCGAACCACAAGGGGCTGATGGCCCCATAGGTGGTTGTGGTTTCCCATGACATCTTTGGCGCGCTAGGTAGGGGGCTGCGCTTGCGCGAACCCGAGAAGCGTACGCAGTGCGTCATCTTCATCATCTTCTTCACCGACGGCTCCATCGTCCATGGCGCCCAAGAAGAAGCCCGGTGCTGCAGTCCATCCATCCAATTCGAAGGCCCCGTTGCACGCGGCCGCCGACGCTACGGGGGCTACGGGGACGCACGGAGACATGGACGCTGCGGGGGATGTGGCCGGCGCAGGCGACGTCGTCACCACCTCCCCTGTGGCTGAAACGAGGGCAGAAGGCACCAGGGAAAGATAGCACCAACAGCATCTCAGCGACCATGCTCCACAAGGTACAGGTGGAGAAATCATTCCGTCTACACCTCTCCGCCCAGCTGAAGGGCACAGCCGCAGCGGTGCCACTCGCTCTGGGGCGAATCGCAACTCTCCGGCCGCACCCGCCGCGGGCTCGGCCGCAGGGCGTGCGCCACTCCCAGAACGAGCTGCCCCAGCCGATGCGCCAAACAGAGCTGATACGCCTCCATTGTATCTACTTTTCCTAATGCTTTTCCTCTTGTTTTGGACTCTAATTTGCATGATTTGAATGAAACTAACCCGGACTGACACTGTTTTCAGCAGAACTACCATGGGGTTGTTTTTGTGCAGAAATAAAAGTTCTCGGAATGGAATGAAACTTTGCGAGGAATTTTTATACAATAAAAGATAATTTCTGGAGCCAAGAACCACCGGAGGGGGGCACCTGGGTGGGCACAACCCACTAGGGCGCGCCACCCTCTCCAGGCGTGCCCAGGTGGGTTGTCCCCACCTGGTGGCCACGCAGACCCTGAAACCGACTCTATAAAATCCTATTTTTCCAGAAAAAAAATCAGGGAGAAAGAATTATCGTGTTCCACGAGACGGAACCGCCGCCACCTCCTGTTCTTCATCGGGAGGCCAGATCTGGAGTCCATTTGGGGCTCCGGAGAGGGGGATCTTCGGTATTCGTCATCACCAACCCTTCTCCATCGCTAATTCCATGATGCTCCCCATCGGGAGTGAGTAATTCCTTCGTAGGCTTGCTGGTCGGTGAGGAGTTGGATGAGATTCATCATGTAATCGAGTTAATTTTGTTAGGGCTTGATCTCTAGTATCCATTATGTTCCTAGATTGATGTTGCTATGACTTTGCTATGCTTAATGCTTGTCACTTTGGGCTCGGGTGCCATGAATTCAGATCTGAACCGTTTATGTTATCACCATTATATCCATGTTCTAGATCCGATCATGCAAGTTATAGTCACCTACTACGCGTTATGATCCGGCAACCCCGAAGTGACAATAGTCGGGACCACTCCCGGTGATGACCGTAGTTTGAGGAGTTCATGTATTCACCGTGTGTTAATGCTTTGTTCCGGTTCTCTATTAAAAGGAGGCCTTAATATCCCTTAGTTTCCAATATGGACCCCGCTGCCATGGGAGGGTAGGACAAAAGATGTCATGCAAGTTCTTTCCATAAGCACGTATGACTATTTACGGAATACATGCCTACATTATATTTATGAACTGGAGCTAGTGCCGTATCGCCCTAGGTTATGACTATCACATGATGAATATCATCCAACAAATTGCCGATCCAATGCCTACGATTTCCTACTTATTGATCTTGCTAAGTTACTACTGCTGCTGTTACTATTGCATTTGCTATAAACTATTGCTATCACTGTTACCGTTACTGTTGCTGCTGCTACTACTATTAAAACTATCATACTACTTTGCTACTGATCACTTTGCTGCAGATAATTAATCTCCAGGTGTGGTTGAATTGACAACTCAGCTGCTAATACTTGCAATATTCTTCGGCTCCCCTTGTGTCGAATCAATAAATTTGGGTTGAATACTCTACCCTCGAAAACTGTTGCGATCCCCTATACGTGTGGATTATCAAGACCTTTTTCTGGCGCCGTTGTCGGGGAGCATAGCTATATTTGTTTAGTCACTTGGGATTATTATCAAATTATCACTATGAAGAATCTGAAGGATGCTAAGACTAAGATTTTTTCCTCTAAGACGAGGGGAGGTAAGGAACTGCCATCCAGCTCCTCTTTAGATTCACCTTCTGTTATAAATAGACTTGCAACACCACCACATGCTATCAATTCTGATATGTCGCAAGTTATTGATGATGCTACTTCTGCTATGAATGCTACCCATGATGATGCTAGTACCTTGCTTGATGATGATGTGCCACTAGGTGAATTTCTTGATGAACAAATTGCTAGAGTAAGACAACATGAGATTGTTGAAACTGATGATGAGCTTGAAACTGATAATCTTGAATCACCTATTAGTCCTAGTTCTCCTAGATATGAATTGCCAAAGGTATCGGAAGGTTATGTTATGAATGAGGAGGCAACTAGAGACATTCTTGCTTGTAAGGATAGAGATGATCTAGAAAAATTATTATGCAAGTATAAAGAAAAGACTCTGAATGCTAGAATGAAATGTGATCCTAAGTTTGCTATTTCACCTATCTTCGTTGATGATAAGGATTATGAATTCTCTGTCGACCCAGAGTTGATTACTTTGGTTGAATCTGATCCTTTCCATGGTTATGAAACTGAAACTGTTGTGGCACATCTTACTAAGTTGAATGATATAGCCACCCTTTTTGCTCATGATGAGAAAATTTGCTACTATTATATTCTCAAATTATTCCCGTTCTCATTAAAGGGTGATGCTAAAGCTTGGTACAATACTCTTTCTCCTGGTTGTGTGCGTAGTCCCCAGGATATGATTTACTACTTCTCTGAAAAATATTTCCCTGCTCATAAGAAACAAGCTGCCTTGCAGGAAATATTTAACTTTGTGCAAATTGAAGAAGAGAGTCTCCCACAAGCTTGGGGGAGGCTTCTCCAATTGCTTAATGCTTTGCCTGACCATCCTCTTAAGAAAAATGAAATACTTGATATCTTCTATAATGGACTAACCGATGCTTCTAGGGACTTCCTAGATAGTTGTGCTGGTTGTGTTTTCAGGGAATGAACTATTGGGCAAGCTGAAGAATTATTGAATAACATATTAAAAAATTATGATGATTGGACTCTTTCTGAATCACCGCCTAAACCCACTCCGAAGAAGAGGGGTATCTTATATCTCAGTCCTGAAGATATGCAAGAGGCAAAGAAATCTATGAAGGAAAAAGGTATTAAAGCCGAGGATGTAAAAAAATTACCCCCTATTGAAGAAATACATGGGCTTGATACACCACCACCACCTAAGGTGGTAGAGGTAAATTCTTTAATGAAATTCAATGACAATGATAATCCTCACAATATGCATCCTAGTCAATGCCTTTATGAGTTTGAAAATTACATTAGAAAGCAAGATCACTTCAATGCAAATGTTATGAAACAATTGAAATACAATTCTGATATGATTGCTCGCTTGAGTGACTTGTTATTTAGAATCTCAAATGATGTTAGGGGTGTAGGAAAGCATGCCTCTATGGTTCAAACTCAGTTAGAACAAGTTGCTAAATCTCAAAGAGAGTTGCTTGATGAAATGAATAATAATATCAATGATCGTGATGTTAGAGTAATGACTAGAGGAGGTAGAATGACTCAGGAACCACTTTATCCTGAGGGACACCCAAAAAGAATTGAACAAGACTCTCAAAGAGTTGACACTAATGCACGTAGTCTTTCTAAAAAGAAAAAGAAGAAGAAAAATGATAGGACTTTGCATGCCTCTAGTGAACCTGAAGTAGAAAAACCTCCTGATAATGATAATGAAGTTTCTATCTCTAATGCTGAAACTCAATCTGGTAGTGAACACTCACTTTCTGATAATGAAAAAGATAATGATGAGGTTCATGAAGATACTCAAACAAATAATAAAGAACCAGACAATGATGTTGAGATAGAACCGGCAGTTGATCTTGATAACCCACAACCCAAGAATAAAAGATATGATAAAAGAGACTTTGTTGCTAGAAAACATGGTAAGGAAAGAGAACCATGGGTTCAAAAACCTATGCCCTTTCCACCGAAGTCAACTAAAAAGAAAGATGATGAAGAATTTGAATGCTTTGCTAAAATGATTAGGCCAGTCTTTTTGCGTACTCGCTTGACTGATATCTTAAAAATGCCTCCTTATGCAAAGTACATGAAAGACATCATCACCAATAAGAGAAAAATACCGGAAGCTGAAATCTCCACCATGCTTGCTAATTATACTTTTAAAGATGGAGTACCTAAAAAACTTGGAGATCCGGGAATACCAACTATACCTTACTCCATCAAAAGAAATTATGTGAAAACTGCTTTATGTGATTTAGGAGCCGGTGTTAGTGTTATGCCTTTCTCTTTATATAAAAGACTTGATTTGAATAAACTCACACCTACTGAAATATCTTTGCAAATGGCTGACAAATCAACTGCCATACCTATCGGTATCTGTGAGGATGTGCCCGTTGTTGTTGCTAATGTTACTATTTTGACTGACTTTGTTATACTTGAGATGCCCGAGGACGACAACATGTCGATTATCCTTGGTAGACCCTTTTTGAATACTGCAGGGGCTGTTATTGATTGCAATAAAAGCAAGGTCACTTTTCATATCAATGGTAATGAGCATACGGTGCACTTTCCGAAGAAACAATTCCAAGTGAATGGTATTAATGTCATTGAAAAATCTCCGACAATCACTATTGGAAGTTTTCAACTACCGTTACCTACTGTTAAAAAGAAATATGAAATGCTTATTGTTGGGGACATTCATATCCCCGTTGAGGTAACTTAGTGATTCACGAAAGTTCTTCGGTTTCATGCTAATCGAAAGTGATTGTTAATAAGACTTGATCAACCTTATTAATGGATCATTTTTTAGAGGTATGAAGTTGATGAATTTAGTGAGCACTACCTTCTGTCCCTACCTTTCATTTTCTGTTTTTATTAGTTAAATAAAATGCCGTGTTTTGTCTGTTTTCTGTGTTTTCCGTGCAATAAAAAATGACCCAAAAAAAAAGTTCTCAGAATGCTCTGAAAATTTAATACAATTTTTTTCTGAATATTTAAGAATTTTTGGTGCAAATAATATCAGAGGGAGGTGCACCAGGTGGGCACAACCCACCTGGGCGCGCCAGGACCCCTAGGCGCGCCCTGGTGGGTTGTGGTCCCCACGTGGGCCCCCTCACTTATCTCTTCACCCCACATCATCACCTACCTCCAGAAAAAATCACCATTGCTCTTGCTCTCGTGTTCTTGCTCTCAAACCCGCGGATTTCGATCTCTTTGCTCGAAGCTCCGTTTCCGAAACTGTTTCGGGGGATTGTTGCTTGGTATGTGACTCCTCCGTTAGTCCAATTAGTTTTTGCTTTAGTGGTTTATATTTTGAATAATTAGCTAATCTTGGTGCTGCTGTAGATGAGCTTGCATGTTGAATTCTTAGAGTTCTAAGTAGTTTGAATGCTTGATATGGCCTCTATGCATCCCTATGAGTAGTTGCTTTCAATCTTATAAAGTTTTGTTGACAAAAATTTGTGACACAATTTTTTTTAGAAAATTGTATGCGAATATGATGAACCTCTTTGGAAGGAGTTCTTCGAGGCGGAGGTCCTCGGAGGCATCTTCTAGCAGCAGCTCCGCTCGTCGGTCTTATGTTGAACCGAGTGAAAGTTCCATACGAGATGTCGCCACCAAAACATGCTTATGGCCATGCAACGATTATATGGTGAGCGTGGGTATTAAGGAGGAACTTGAGCAGTATGTTCACAATGCAGAGCTCGGTCCCTACATTTCAGATAAGTGTAACCAACACCTCACTCTCACTGAATCATTTGTCAAAGGATTTAAATTCCATCCCCGTGAGTCTAGGGTGTCATTTAAATTGTATGAAAATCCATTTACCATATCTCTAGAGAGATTTGCTCACCACTGTAAAATCCCATTTTGGGGTTCGCTTGATGAACCACCAAGGTCTGAGTTTGAGATATTCTTGACTAGTCTTTGTTATGGTGAAAATAGGGGAGTGACGCAAGGTAGAATAAAGAGCATTCATTTTCCCGCAATCCAGTATTTCGCATTATTCAATGGAAAATGCATTGTAGGCAAACAAGATTGCAGTACGCTTTGTGCTCCAGACTTGAGCCTCATACACATCGCTCTCACCGGTGACAAAAGTCATAATCTTGGAGCGATTGTTGCACGTAGGTTGCAACACAACGCTGGTAGTGGATATTTTTATGGTGGAATTTATGCCACACGCTTAGCAAGAGAGCTGGGTGTTTCACCTTTACCCTATGATCCTATTTTACCCACGCAATACCTAGACTTTGAAGCTATGAAACGTCATAAGATCCTTAGAGGTGAACCCCATAATTTCACTTACAAATTGTTGTTTAATAAGGATTCCGTAGTGGACACATATTTGCCTGCACCTGCTCTCTTTGATATCCACGGTAGGGGAAGATATTATGTCCTCGAGAGCGAGGCCCGAGCTCATAACGCGGCAGTGGTGGCCGCACGGCAGGCTACATCCGCACCAAGAGCCTCCGTGAGTTATCACTCCAACCATTATGCAGGTTACTGAAGATTACCAAGTTAGGCCAAAAGCCTAAGCTTGGGGGAGTACGTATTTCCACCGACATTACATTCATGTTCACACATTTCATTCCAGCTATCGGTGTCCACACTTTTTCATTGTATTATCCATGTTAAATTTACCTTCTTGCTTTCTTTTTGTGTGTTGAAAAACTTTGAGAAAATCCAAAAATATATTTCCTGCTTCTTTTTTAATTTTTCTTTCTAGCGTAATTTGTTGTAGTAATTAAAAAGAAAACCCAAAAAGATTTCCTTTTTCTTCTTTTGCTTGTTGGGAGCTTTCCTGTGTAAATAGTTTTTCTTGTTTTTGCTTTTCCCTTTTTATTTGCTTATTTACAAAAAAACCAAAAACTCCAAAAATATTTTAGTGTGTTTCTCTGAATTTCTTTTCTTTTTATTGAGTCATACCAAGGAGAAGACCACGATGAAAATGTTGAGTGGCTCTCATATGCATTATTGTTGATCTAACAAAGAGCCCATGTTACCTTGTCTTCTCCTTTTGAATAAAATGTTTGCAGATTCCAGCTTAGTTCACGGCACTCTTGCACTATTATTATTTTCATATCGTTCGGTCGTGCAAGTGATAGGCAATAATGACGATACTTGATGAACTGGCCGTGGCAGAGAGAAACGGGTATGAACTCGACTTGTTCTATTTTTGTAAATATGTTTAACCTAGTATCCATGATTCAGCTGTAGCGCCCAAGATGCGATTCTATCCCAATCACGTGATGAATTCATGATCGGGGCACAATCGCATTTCGAGCGCATAGCAAGGTGGATATCATTACAACATGCCATGTACTGAATAGATGAGAATACAAGATAAAGGCTTACACTCGCCACAAGCTACAACATGAATACAACAATTCATCAATACATAGCAATCATCATACAGAAGAGCAGGATCCGACTACGGATGAAAACAAAATGAAAAAATAAGAACGACATCCACCTTGCTAATCCCAGGCTCCCGACCCGGAACCTATCCCTCGATCGAAGCAGAAGAACTCCAAAACAAGCAAGCATCGCTCTCACGTCAGATCATCGCATTACCTGTACCTGCAACTGGTGTTGTAGTAACTGTGAGCCACGAGGACTCAGCAATCCCATTACCATGGGTATCAAGACTAGCAAAGCTTAATGGGTATGAAATGGATAAGTGGTGAGGTTGCAGCAAGCACTAAGCATTATATGGTGGCTAACTTACGAGTACAAGAGTAAGAAGAGAAACTACGCATAACGGTCGCAACTAGTAATGATCAAGAAGTGATCCTGAACTACTTACGAGTCAAACATAACCCCACCATGTTCTCTTCTCGAACTCGCTCGAAAAGAGATGGTCATGGTTACACACGCGGTTGGTGTATTTTAATTCGGATCTGGTGTCAAGTTCTCTACAACTGGATATTAAAAATTCCCATCTGCCACATAACCGTGGGCACGGCTTTCGAAAGATCAAACCCTACAGGGGTGTCCCAACTTAGTCCATCACAAACTCTCACAATCAACAGAGGAAAATCCTCCTCCCGGAACAACCCGATCAAGCTCGGAATCCCGGTTCACAAGACATTTCGACAATGGTAAAACAAGTCCAGCAAGACCTCCCGACATGCCGACACCCTGATAGTAGCCGCGCATATCTCGTCTCAGGCCACGGTCGGATGAGCACAGCGTACAGCAACTGAGACCCAAGTTTCCTCGGGGGAAGCCGCACACGACTCTAGTTTGGACCAGCGCCATCAGCACTAGCCCCCCTGTATTATGTGGAATAAAGAATCCTCGGGTTCATGATGCCCTATGCAAATTAATTATTTAGTTCAATATTATTATGTTCGCAAAAGTTAAAACCAATGTTGGGCCTTGCTGGAGGAGTTTTATTCAAAGCAAACTGTCAAGGGGGGGCCATAAACCCCGACCGTGTTAGGAACGCAAAAATCAAGGAACATAACACCGGTATGACGGAAACTAGGGCGGCAAGAGTGGAACAAAACACCAGGCAAAAGGCCGAGCCTTCCACCCTTTACCAAGTATATATGTGCATTAATGAAATAAGAGATAATGTGATATCCCACGATATCCATGTTCCAACATGGAACAATCTGCAACTGCACCTGCAACTAGCAACGCTATAAGAGGGGCTGAGCAAAGCGGTAACATAGCCAAACAACGGTTTGCTAGGATGGTGGAAAAGGTTAGAGGCTTATCATGGCAATTTGGAAGGCTTGATAAACAAGTGGTAGGTAGCACGACATAGCGATAGCATCGGGACAACTAGCAAGCAAAGATAGTAGTGGTATCCAGGGTAATGATCATCTTGCCTAAAATCCCGCTAGGAAGAAGATCGAGTCCATGAAGTAGATGAACCAACATAGTCAAACGGATCCTCACAATCGCAACGTAACCGGAACTATCGAGAAGAAGCACAACCGGAAAGAAGCAGACAACATGGTAAACCAACAAGCATAAACATGGCATGATGCGCAACCAAGTATGATGCATGTCCGGTTTAATGAGGCACGGCATGGCAAAGTGCAACAAACAATACTACAAATTAAGTGGAACTTCACAACAATTATTTAGTTCTCTCTCGTTTATGTACCCAACAATATTAAATGTTGGTTAACATGGCAAGAGGTGAAGCATAATGAAACTAGGCAAGTTTTAATGAGGCCGGAAACAACAAACAACAATTCTGGTAAATCCCCGCATGTCATTTAGCAATTTAAAGCAAACAACAATTTTAAACATTTTAAATGTTGTTATCATGATGCGGATGACATGAACAAGTCTTATGCAATTTAAGAAAATGTTAACATGAGCATGTTTTGAAGCATTTGTCACCGTGGTGGAAAGAAAGGGATGCCACGATGATGACAACGGAAATGATGCCATGACAATGTTCCGATGATCCGATAACTCGTTGAGTGGTTGGTGCAAAAGAAGTGTGGCGGGAGCGTGTCATGCAAAAGGTGGTGGGGTGATCCCGGTTACCGGGTTCCCACGGGTCAGCGGCAAGGCATACGAGGGTCGAGCACGGTGCAAACGTGAGCATCTCATACAACACACATCACATGCATATGGTCCACGGGTGGTCGTCTCGGCGTTATACCTTCGAAGCGTGCATTCGAGACGGTTCGAGTTTGATGCGGCGTAGATGTACACGGTTCGTAGTCGAAGTAGTGGTACTATCGGTCCTCGGCGACGGTAGTGGAAGTAGTGGTACACGACGACGTAGAGGTACTCGTGATATTGGTGACGGTAGTTGTACACGGTTCGAAGGCGTTCGAGTCATCGGTAGCGGTACTTGGCGAATCCCAAAATGGGCTTGGCGTCTCCGCGCGTAGGGGTACTTGGTGGTTCCGTGTAGTCGAACTTGAGGGGCATCGACGTTGTGGTACTTGGCATCCTCTCGGCCAGATGAAACGGAACGCAACGGTTGGTACTTGCGTCCATGGGTACTTGGTTGTTGTTGCAGGGTGGCCTTCGGTGGACTTGGTGGAAACCATGACGTGTGCAGGAGGCAAATGACTCAAAACATCCATGGCCGTGCGGAAGACCGCGGTGCTCCTATTACGGGGAGGTTGGACGCCGGCGGCAAGGAAGGACGACGCGGAGCGGGGTCGCAAGGAACGCAGGGGCCGCGGGGCGGCTGCACGCTTGCGGGAGCGAAGCGATGGGTGCGAGCACCATGGAGAGGCTCGGGGTCGAGCTACTGGCGCTCGACGAAGACGGCGCTGAGGTGACGAAGGAGGGCCGAAGGAGGTCGCAGAGGCGAGGTGCGGGCGACGTCGCGGGGAAGGAGTCGCGCGGAGGGGCGGCGCTTGGCGGCGGGGCCGGCGTCAAGGAGGAGATCAGGCGCGAGGGCGAAGTAGGTCTGGCGAAGAGCTCGGGCAGGAGGGGATCGAGAGAGAGAGATGGGGATCGAGCGAGGGGGTCGGGCTGAACGAGGGCGCGAGGGCGAGGAAGACGGAGATGGTTCGGGGCAGCGACCTGCAGCGCCGCCGACGCGGGCGCCATGGCCGGAGGCCAAGGTCTCGGTCGAGGGGATCGAACTCCTCCCCCTGGTAACGATGTGTGTGCGTGTGTTGTGTGGCGGCGGCAGAGGGAAAGAGGGAGGGGATCGGCTGAGCGATCGGGTGGATAAGAGGAGAACGGGCAGGCCTCTTGGGCCGACTAGGTCAGGCCACGGGTGGACCTTAAGCGGGCTGGGGCTATGCACTGCTCCCCTCTCTCTTTATATTCTCCTGACAGAAAATAGAGAGAGACCAAATAGAATCAAGAGAAGAGGCCATGGAGAAGAATAAAATGGTGGGATATTTTTGTAAGGCTTTATGGAATATTTCCAACCCAACAAAAGTGGTTCCAACAGAATAGGGGAAGTTAAATCCAAAATTATTTAACTTGCACCAAAGGAGTTTGAATGGAGTCTAGGATTTAGGGGTGTCCAAAATGTTAAGAATTAAGGTGGAGCTCGGGAAAGTGATGAAAGAATTTGCAAGCAAAGTTTGAGGTCAAGAAGTGAGATAGAAAAGGCATGGAATTTGTTTTGCACGTGTGTTATGGTTAATTCCAAATTAATGGAATATTTTATAATAGCTCCCTAAATATTGGGAGGATATGTTATAAAGAGGAATCACCATGTGAATTCCCTCGATTTAAATGGATCAAAGATCTAGACAATTTATTTAGCTGAGTTTTTTAAAAAGGATGCATGACGACATGATGCAATGCACATGATGCAAAGATGAATGCAACGAACAAAACAAATCACACGACGAATCTCGGAATACATGGAAGGCATCTGGAGCGTCGGCCTCGGGTTGTTACATCAGCCTATTATGACCAAACATGTTTGCAATGACAATTAGAGATTATAGTTTCTCATGCCATGCATAAGTAGCTAGGAGAGGATAATGATTTATCTTGGATGTCAACATTGCGTTAAAATGATTGTGATGTAGTATGATGGTATGGTATCCTCCTATGAATGTTTGAGTGGCTTGACTTGGCACATGTTCATGCATGTAGTTGAATCAAAACCAACATAGCCTCTATGATATTTATGTTCATGGTGTTCATATCCTACTCATGCTAGTATCCAATGTTACTTATGCATAATGCATGTTCATGACCGTTGTTGCTCTCTAGCTGGCCGCTTCTCAACCTATTTGCTAGCCTTCGCCTGTACTAAGTGGGAATTCTGCTTGTGCATCAAAAACCTGAAACCAAAGTTATTCCAGATGAGTCCACCATACCTACCTATATGCGGTATTACCCTGCCATCCTAAGTAAATTTGCATGTGCCACCTCTAAAAACTTCAAATAAATATCCTTTTTGTGTGCCTGGATTGTTCATAGAGCGACAGGAGGTAGTCAGTATCTTCCATGCTAAGCGGGTTATTCTCAAGATGGGTGTTTATTCACTCACCATTGCACGAGAAAAGGGCGGCAATAGGGATTCCCGGTCCCAATTGCAAAAAGAACTTACAAATAATCAAACGAAAACTCCTATGGAGTAATAACCTTTACTTTACCGCTTGGGAACCGCTACTAATGTGTTTAGCATGGAAGATATTGATAACTGGTGGTCGCGAAGTAAACAAGAAGGGTGCATCTCTCAAAATTTCATTTACCTCTATTTTAAAACTTGAGCTCTGGCACCTCTGCAAATCACTGCTTCCCTCTGCAAAGGGACTATCTATTTACTTTTATGTTGTGTCATCACCTTCTCAAATAAGCGCCAGAACCTGAGAGCACTGATGTCATGCTGATGCATTGTGTATAGCTAATGTTGGGTGCATCATGACTGGATCTTTTCTACCATGAATTACAATGTTTAGTTGCTGCTCGGACTTTGGAGGTGCTCTGCATTTATGTTTTACGGTCTCAGAAAGGGCTAGCGAGATACCACTATTGTCATATTATATCATGGCTGTTTCGACAACGTGTTGTTGTTTGAGATATCTTATTATTGCTCGCTAGTTGATTATGTCATTGATATGAGTTAATATAATTTTTAAGAGTTATTGTCGACATGGTTAGTTATAATCTTTGTTGAAAACCTGGGTGCTACTTAAGCTTATTTATGCAAACAAGAGCAAAAGAGTTTGTAAAAGTTTTTCTTTTTCACTTTCAGTTTAACAACTGAATTGCTTGAGGACAAGCAAAGGTTTAAGATTGGGGGAGTTGATACGCCTCCGTCGTATCTACTTTTCCTAACGCTTTTCCTCTTGTTTTGGACTCTAATTTGCATGATTTGAATGAAACTAACCCAGACTGACGCTGTTTTCAGCAGAACTACCATGGTGTTGTTTTTGTGCAGAAATAAAAGTTCTCAGAATGGAACGAAACTTTGCGAGGAATTTTTATACAATAAAAGATAATTTTTGGAGCCAAGAACCACCGGAACGGAGCACCTGGGTGGGCACAACCCACCAGGGCGCGCCACCCCCTCCAGGCACGCCCAGGTGGGTTGTCCCCACCTGGTGGCCCCGCAGACCCTGAAACTGACTCTATAAAATCCTATTTTTCCAGAAAAAAATCAGGGAGAAAGAATTATCGCGTTCCGCGAGACGGAGCCGCCGCCACCTCCTGTTCTTCATCGGGAGGCCAGATCTGGAGTCCGTTTGGGGCTCCGGAGAGGGGGATCTTTGGTATTCGTCATCACCAACCCTTCTCCATCGCCAATTCCATGATGCTCCCCACCGGGAGTGAGTAATTCCTTTGTAGGCTCGCTGGTCGGTGAGGAGTTGGATGAGATTCATCATGTAATAGAGTTAATTTTGTTAGGGCTTGATCCCTAGTATCCATTATGTTTCGAGATTGATGTTGCTATGACTTTGCTATGCTTAATGCTTGTCACTTTGGGCCCGGGTGCCATGAATTCAGATCTGAACCGTTTATGTTATCACCATTATATCCATGTTCTAGATCCGATCTTGCAAGTTATAGTCACCTACTACGCGTTATGATCCGGCAACCCCGGAGTGACAATAGTCGGGACCACTCCCGGTGATGACCGTAGTTTGAGGAGTTCATGTATTCACCGTGTGTTAATGCTTTGTTCCGGTTCTCTATTAAAAGGAGGCCTTAATATCCCTTAGTTTACAATATGGACCCCGCTGCCATGGGAGGGTAGGACAAAAGATGTCATGAAAGTTCTTTCCATAAGCACGTATGACTATTTACGGAATACATGCCTACATTATATTTATGAACTGGAGCTAGTGCCGTATCACCCTAGGTTATGACTGTCACATGATGAATATCATCCAACAAATTGCCGATCCAATGCCTACGATTTCCTACTTATTGATCTTGCTAAGTTACTATTGCTGCTATTACTATTGCATTTGCTATAAACTATTGCTATCATTGTTACCGTTATTGTTGTTGCTGCTACTACTATTAAAACTATCATACTACTTTGCTACTAATCACTTTGCTGCAGATAATTAATCTCCAGGTGTGTTTGAATTGACAACTCAGTTGCTAATACTTGCAAATATTCTTTGGCTCCCCTTGTGTCGAATCAATAAATTTGGGTTGAATACTCTACCCTCGAAAACTGTTGCGATCCCCTGTATTTGTGGGTTATCAGGAGCCGCTGGCCCTCAAGCGCCTCCACCTCATCACCACATCACCCTGGCGATGGGCTCACGACGATGAGAACACGGCGCAGCTACCATCGGCACCATGAGGAGCCAGGTGACGCTACGGTCTACGTCATCATCCATGCCAAGCACCGCCTCGGAGGCTATGGCATGGGCCCAGCTGCTGTTGAGATTTCCGCCGACAGCCGATCAGATGGATGAGTGGAGAGCCACCATTCAAAGCCTGATTGGTTTCGCCGAGGTGGGAGGATCACAGCGAGCTGGCCCGCCACAGCCTCCAAAGGCGACGACAACGGCCCGCGCTGCTGGCCGTGCCAAAGGGGCCACCCCCACGGTGCAGTCCCCTCCACGGCAGCCTGTGCAGGGGCCATGGCCGGAGCCACGCGATCAAGAACCCGACGACGTCTTGATGGCTTCGTCCGGCCCTCGAGCATGTCGAGACCAACGACAGGCCCAGGAAGACAGGCGACGGGAAGGCGTGTGCATCATCATCGAGCAACGCCGCGACACCCATCGCCAGTCTGATAGGCGCAACGGCCCCGACGTCGACGAGCCTACACCCGGTGAGGGTGGGTACCTACCTTTCGAGGTTGGGTGCCCCGCCTTCACTCATGAACTGTGGCAAGTCCGTTGGCCATCTTCCCGCACATTCAAGCCAGAGATACCAGAGAAGTACGATGGAGATTGAACCCGGAAGAGTTCCTGAGCATCTACACCATCGCGGTTCAGGCTGCCGGGGGAAGAGATGAGAAGGTGTTCGCCAACTACTTCCCTTTGGCACTCAAGCCAAATGTGAGGTCTTGGCTAATGCACCTGCCGGAGAACTCCATCTCAACCTGGGTTGACCTGTGCCATGAGTTTGTTGGCGCCTTCACGGGCGGCCATCAAGAACCAGGACGGCCCAGTGATCTGCAGCTCCTCCCACAAAAGGAAGGAGAAAGTCTGCGGAAGTACATGCAAAGGTTCAGTCGAGTGCACAGGAACATCCCAGATATCCACCCGGCAGCTATGATAGCTGCATTCCAGTCCAACTTGCGCAACCGCAGGATACGTTCCAAAATAAACGTGCGGCTGCCAAGACTGTGAATGAGTTATACACTCTGGTGGATAAGTGTGCTCGCATAGAGGAGGGAAGGCGACTACCCGGTGAAGAGGATGGCGTCGACATCGATTCAGACGATGACGACGAGGCCACCAGTCAGAAGAAGAAGAACAAGAAACACAATAAGAAGCATAAGGAGAAAGTTGTGATGGTCGTCGAAGGATCAAGCACACCTAGTATCGGCAAGAAGGCCAAGGCCGAGGCCCCCGGTAAGGAGGTTGTCGCGTGCACTGACTGCCGGGCGGCCGCGATTGCCGAGAAGGCTGGGAAGGGTAATGGGTCGTACTGCAAGATCCATAGGACCAAGGGCCACGACCTTCAGGAGTGTCATCAGGTTGAGCAACTCGTCAAGAAGCAGAGGGCTGAGTAAGAGAAGCGTGATAAGGAGAAAAACCAGGATGGTGCTGGCGGGATGGGCCGAGGCGGTGGAGCAAGCTGCCCCGACAAGGCTCCTCAAAATCAAGGGAAACCCGCCAGTGGCCATAAGAAGGAGGATTGCAATGATGAGAGTGATGGAGGAGATGAAGAGGAAACCAGTGAGCAGGAGTTCCAGAAAGCCACTGATGCCATGTGCATTGACGGGGGTGCATCTCTGCACTATTCTCACCGCCAACTTAAACAGTGGGCGCGTGAAGTCAATGTCGTGGAGCCAGCGGCAGATTCTCGGAAGCCGCTCAAGTGGTCCCGCATGCCCATCATCTTTGACGAAGAGGATCACCCTGATCGCACCACCGCGGTAGGGTGCTTGCCGTTGTTGGTCTCACCAACAATACGCGACCTCAAGGTCACAAAGATGTTGGTTGACGGTGGGGCCGGGTTGAATCTGATATCTCCAAAGGTCATCAGCAAACTTCAGATAACAGATGAGGAGCTCAAGATTACTGGCACGTTCCAAGGAATCAACCTCGGCAGGAGTCGTCCTAAGGGAAAGATCACGCTGCCGATGACATTCGGAGGGGAGTTAAACTACCGGACTGAGAAGATCGTGTTTGACGTGGTTGACCTCCCCTTGCCGTACAACGGAATCCTTGGTCGCCCAGCTCTGGCCAAGTTCATGGCGGCATCCCACTATGCCTACAACACCTTGAAGATGCCAGGGCCGATAGGAGTCATTTCCATTTCGTCAGATCAGAAGGACGCAGTCATATGCATGGACAAGATGTACCGGGAAGCAGTTGCGGCAGAGGCCGCGGAAGCCACTGCTCCCGCCAAGGAAAGTAAGAAAATGAAGAGAGCTAGCAAGGATGCTAGCAAGGAATCCGGGAAGCGTGCCTCTCTGAAGTGTGCTGCGCCTGTTGATGACTTGCCGGAGAGTTCCAATAGCAAGAGATCCAAAGCTGCTACACCTGCTGTGAAGAAGGTCCCGACAGGGCTGGCTGGCGCTGATGGTACCTTCACTATCAGTGCCACCCTTGATGACAAATAGGAAAGCACGCTCGTTGCCTTCCTGCGGGAGAATATCGATGTGTTTGCCTGGCAACCATCTGATATCCCCGGTGTTCCCAGGAAGGTAATCGAGTACCACCTTGCTGTCTGCCCACATGCCCAGCCCGTCAAGCAAAAGGTCCGAAAGCAAGCTTTGGAGCGGCAACAGTTTATTGCCGAGGAGATCAAGAAGCTTGAAGCTGTTGGTTTGATCAGGGGAGTGTTGCATCCCACATGGTTAGCAAATCCAGTGGTGGTGCGCAAGGCGAATGGGAAATGGAGGCTTTGCATAGACTTCACAGATCTAAACAAGGCATGCCCAAAGGACCCGTTCCCCTTGCCGCGCATCGACCAGATTGTGGATTCCACTTCCGGGTGTGACCTGCTTTCCTTTCTGGATGCCTACTCCAGATACGACCAGATCTTCATGTCCAAGGAAGACGAAGAGAAGACTGCATTCATAACCCCATGTGGTACGTACTGCTTTGCACGGATGCCCTTCGGGTTAAAGAGCGCCGTATCCACTTTTGCAAGAGCAGTACAGATTGGCTTTGAATCCCAGCTGCATAGAAACATTGAAGCTTACATGGATGATATTGTGGTCAATACCAAGGACAGATCAACCCTCATCCAGGATTTGGAAGAAACCTTTGCTAATCTGCGCAGGATCAACTTGAAGCTGAACCTAGAGTAGTGTGTGTTTGGAGTTCCCTCCGGCAAGCTACTTGGCTTCTTTGTGTCTCATCGAGGGATAGAGGCCAACCCCGACAAGATCAAGGCTATCGAGCAAATTCAAGCACCCAAGACAGTCAAGGACGTGAGGCGTTTGACTGGATGCGCGGAGGCACTGAGCAGGTTCATTTCCAAGTCTGCCGAGCACACCCTGCCGTTCTTCAAAATCTTGAAGAAGGCAGGACCCGTGGAGTGGACCCCAGAGGCAGACGCTGCGCTGCAAGATTTGAAGACCTATCTTTCCTCTGTGCCCACCTTGCTCGCTCCCAAACAACAAGAGCCATTGCTGCTATACTTAGCAGCAACCAATCAAGTGGTTAGTGCGGCACTGGTGGCGCAGTGGGAAGTGGATGACGCGGCAGCCACAACCACTGTCCCCTCTGAAGAGTAAAGTGAACCCGTCCCGGCAAGACCAGAGTCAGTCTAGAGCGAAGAAAGGCATTGCAGCGGAAGCAGTTCTATGGTTGCGGCAAGGAAGAAAGTGGTGCAGCGCCCAGTGTACTTCATCAGCTCCTTGTTACAAGGGGCTAGATCAAGGTACTCTGGCGTGCAAAAATTGATTTTTGGCCTCATCATGGCCTCAAGGAAACTGCGCCACTACTTCCAAGCCACCGCTTCCCCTTCCAACGCATACTCCGAAACCCCGAGGCCACTGGCAGGATTGTGGAATGGGCTTTGGAGTTGTCCAGCTTTGGTTTGAAGTTTGAAAGCACGTCAACTATTCAGAGCAGAGCACTAGCAGAGTTCGCAGAGTGGACACCAACTCCTGATGAAGAAGTATTGGAGACGATCATCCCCGGCAAGGAAGCGCCCCAAGAATGGATTATGTATTTTGATGGTGCCTTCTCCCTACAAGGTGCAGGGGCTGGCGTGCTTCTTGTTGCCCCCACTGGGGAGCACCTTAAGTACGTCGTCCAGATGCACTTTCCCTGGGAGAAGGCTACCAACAATACTGCAGAGTATGAAGGGCTCCTTGCAGGGCTCAGGATTGCAACAGAACTGGGAATCAAGAAGCTGATCATCCGCGGAGATTCACAACTTGTGGTGAGACAAGTCAACAAGGATTACCAAAGTCCATTGATGGAGGCATACGTCAAGGAAGTGAGAAAGTTGGAGGAGCACTTTGACGGATTGCAAACAGAGCACGTGCCCCGTGTGGAAAACATCATTGCTAATCATCTGTCAAAGTGCGCTGCGCAAAAACTCCCTATGGAACCAGGGACTTTTGTTCTCCATCTGACTCGGCCCTCCGTATCCCCGGCAACAATGGCTAGAAAAAGGAGGAAACTGGACTCCGGCAAGCTTCACCTGGCAAAGCCACCCGAGGCTCCTGGCAGAGAGCTTGGCGGGAACAACTCCCCTTCGATCAGTGAGCTGCACCATCCCGCCAGACCACCGGTCCCTGCGGTCGAGAAGTGCGCTCCTGCGAATGAGGAGGTGCCGCTGGTCCTTGTTGCCGAGCCCCTGGCCCCAACCTGGGCACGGCACATAGTCCATTTCCTCCAAACTGGAGAACTCCCCGAAGAGCAAGAAGAAGCTAAAAGAGTAGCCCGGAGGGCCAGTATGTATCAGTTCGTGGACAACACGCTGTACAGAAGGAGGCCCAACGGTGTGAAATTGAAGTGCATTTGCCGGGAGGAAGGAAAGGAGTTGTTGGCAGAGGTACACAAGGGTATGTGTGGCTCACACATTGGATCAAGGGCTCTGGTTAGAAAAGCCTTCCGGCAAGGTTTCTATTGGTCCACAGCCCTCCAAGATGCAGTTGAGCTCGTCACCAAATGTGAAGCCTGCCAGTTCCACTCCAAGAACATCCATCAGCCTGCCCAAGCTCTTCAGACGATCCCTTTGTCATGGCCCTTCTCGGTCTGGGGGCTCGATATCTTGGGCCCCTTCCCCCGTGCTACCGGGAGCTTTGAGTTCTTGTTCGTCGCTATCGACAAGTTCACAAAGTGGCCAGAGGTGGAGCCCGTGAGAAAGGTGACCGCACAGTCAGCTATCAAGTTCTTGAAAGGATTGGTGTGCCGCTTCGGGGTGCCTGCCCGAATCATCACCGACAATGGCACCCAATTCATGAGCCGCGCCTTCATGCAATATGTTCATGCCCTCAGAAGCAAGATCTCATTGGCCTTTGTCGCCCATCCCAGATGCAACGGACAAGCTGATAGGGCGAACGCTGAAGTGCTGCGAGGTCTCAAGACAAGAACCTTTGATAGACTGCAGAAGTGTGGCAGGCGATGGATCAACGAGCTGCCGGTGGTTCTTTGGTCCCTCAGAATGACACCAAATCGAGCTACAGGGTAGACTCCCTTCTCCCTGGTCTATGGGGCAGAAGCGGTTTTCCCCACGGAACTCATATTCGGATCTCCTCGAGTGCATGCCTACGATGAAGTAGCGCAGGAACGGCACCGGCGTGACGATGATGTGCTACTTGAGGAGAACCGTCTCCGGGCCGCTACGCGTGCTGCACGCTACCAGCAAGCCCTACGTCGCTATCACAGCTGCAGGGTTCGTGCCCGGGGTTTTGAGGAAGGCGACCTTGTCCTTAGGCGTGTTCAGTCCGCCAAGGGTACAAACAAGTTGATGCCAAAGTGGGAAGGCCCTTACTGGGTAGTACGAGTCACCAGACCTGGCGCAGTCCGTCTGGAGACCGGAGATGGCATTCAGTTGCAAAACTCATGGAACATTGAGCATCTCCGTAAGTTCTACCCGTAAGGCACGGCTATCGGGCCCAACCTGGCAGCCTCCCTTTTGTACAGGCCTTGCCGATGTTGCATGTAACCCCTTGTACAAAGCCAGGCGCAGACCCTGAGCAATAGAAATAAACGAAGCGCTGGGGGGGCCCAAAACTTGCATGCATGCATAAGCATGGCATGATCATGTAGATGAGGTCGCATGAGGCATTGTTTTCATCTGCATTAAGCTGCAGGGTTCTTGCCGTGGACTCGGTCCCAAAAAGAAGAAATGAAGACGAGCCTACGTGACGATCCTCGGCAAGCCAAACAGATAAGTTCTCTTCTTATCCTTACGTGTTCTGTAAGTAGAAACTTGTGCATATGAAAACCCCGTCACCTTTGAAACTTAGGTGCTCCCATCCTTTGACTCGAATGTTGCTTCGGTCAGGATGGTCGCAGTGGCCTTTGGCGGAGAAGGCTTGGCGTGGGGCTGGTCTCTCTTTGCGATTTGTGCCCGGAAGGCTTAACCCCATGGCAACAATTCGAGGGTACCGGCAGGATAGCTTGCCAGAGATAACTTGTTTACTTGAACGTATAGAGGCATTTCACCTCGGCATGGGTATGATACATGCACAAGTGCCTGGCAAAGCTTGTCTTTTTCATTAATATGCTGATGAACAAGTACAGATCTTACAGAACACCAACATGGATAAAGAAGATTACATTATTTAGACTAAAGTTTCACAAGTGCCTACATATTTTAGAATAAAAAAGATAAGTGCCCCGTGATGCCCTTTCTTACCCTTCTCCTCACAGGCACTGCGGCGGAAGGTGAAGAAGGCAAAAGGGGCGCCTGGGCAGAAGCCCAGCATGACCCCGTCAGGCCCCTTGGCGAGGGGCCAAACAAGAGCGGGAGGGCGCGGGCAAAGGTGATGGTGAAGAGAGCGGCAGGGATAGCCCACCAGCCGCCACCACCAGGGCCAGCAGGATGCGGCAGGGCTAACGGAGCTGTAGCCCGCGAGGAAACCTGCCGGGGTCCAACTAGAAGGCTGCTGGAGGAGCCCGAGACGCCATCCACACCTCTGCATCCAACTCCCCGGCAAATCACCTTGCCGGGAATGGGGTGCAGGTGCAGATATTGGTGCCCCGGCCTGACGGTGACGATGCGGCTGGTGTTCAGCCAGAGTCAGAGCCGTCGTCCTCCCCATCGGCACTGTCGTTATCACTGTCACTGTCCTCCTTGTCGCTGTCGCTCGAAGAGGAGCTTTCATCGTCGGTCGAGCTCTCCGCGCAGCACCCTAAGCGAGCACCCGAGCACCCGAAGACCTTGACGGAGAGCAGGCCGGCCTCCATTAATTTAAAATGGAGGACGTGCCCCTCCGACAAGCTATGGGCGTGAGCAAAGGTCTTCCAGCCGCGTCGAAAGAACATGACATGAGGGGCGGGAAAATCCACATCCACCCGCATGCCGCCGTTCCTGCAACCCCTCATATGCAGCTTCAATGTGCATGGTTGTTCGAGCTCCATCGCCCTCATGAATGGAGTGGGGAGACGGAGGCGGCCACACGGAGGTTTGTACAATCTGATGATGAACTCCATGGGTTGGTCTCCGACATGGCCTTCCAGCGGGGGAGGGGCGGCCGGTGGGGGCGCAATCAGAGCGCCACCCCGTCCTCCTCGGGTCCGGGTGCCATGACGACCACGACCTCACCCCCTCCCACCTCCTCTCGCAATGGGCTCTGCCCTCGCATCTTCGGAGGGAGGAGGGAGACGCTGTCGAGCAGAACTTCTCGTCGCCGCCACTAGAGCAATGCTGCGCCCCCGAGCTCTTGCCATGGTGGGCGAGGACTGCTGCAAGAATGGAAGGAAAAGGATGTGTGGAAAAACGCCTTGCCCCATGTTTCCTTTTTATGGGCGAGCGGGGCAGGGGGCTAGATTTTTCCATGAAGGTAGCCGCCCCGTTCGTCCAGTCCGGTCCTCCTCGCCATTAACGGCTCGAGGAATCAAGGCCGACCCCCTGCACCAATCCGCGACACCTGGCTTTCTGCCACGGCGCTCATTCCTGCGCCCTCCGCATCCACCACCAACTTTGCGTAGTGCATGCAATACACGTGGCGGAGGCGCTTGGGGCGGGAAGGATAATGGGGTGGCGGTTACCGCCCCGTGAACATGGAACGTGGGTACCCCACGGATCGTGGCCCATTATCTCTCCCACTACAATTGGTGTTACGCGACGCGCGGGAAAACCGGAAACTGACCTGGGCTCAGGTTAATGAAGAAGCAAAGAAGATCTCAAAGGACAAGCAACTGCTACCCTCTTGCCTGTGCACTGGATAGGGCCTACCCCGACGATGCCCGGCAGCGCGTTCGGGCCAGGCCCGGGGGCTCCTATCGATGCAACAAACCCTGGGTCTGTTGCCCAGACCGTGCACAGGCCTAAAAGAGCAAGGTTGCAACGTCCAAGTCCAGGTCAAGCAAGGAGAGATCAGCTCTTTGAGAGATCAAAGAGCAGATCAAGAGGACCAAGACAAGTTGAATGAGCAAGACACCACTATGGAGAGACCTCCCTTGCCGGGCAGGCGAGCCTGGCAAGGACGAGGTGGTCCTGAAGACAAGCCTCAAGACCGCCCCGGCAGGCCTGCCAGGCGCTACGAGGGCAAACTACCCCGCCAAGGCTCCACAGCTCCACCTCACAGCGACGCAAGTCATTGATCGGTACGGTGTCAAGCCCCCAAGTGACTAGGTGGCTGTTATTTGACACATGGCAGCCACTTCCTACGGAAATCACCTCCAAATGACACCCGTCCAGTGACATGGCAAGCAGACAGATGATGTGACACTAAGCGGCGCATTTAATGTGCCCTGCTCTGTCTGCAGAGTTAGGTATGATAGCACTGTTCGCTATCTAATCAGTACGCAATGACTGATTTGCCACTGTGGTGACCCCTTGATCTATAAAAGGAGGGCCATGGCAACCATAGAAAGGATTCGGACCCTTGTACACTAGTACACGCGTAGCTGCTCTCGCCCCGAGGCAACCCTGCCGGGCAAGAGCACTGCGTTTCCACCACAATCCACCAAAGTAGGAGTAGGGTTTTACGCCTCACGGCGGCCCGAACCTGGGTAAAACTGCCCGTGTGATCTCTGTCGTGTTGCGCTACGTTCTCCACTCTTTGTGCAATGTGCTCATCCCCCCGCCGAACCACAAGGGGCTGATGGCCCCATAGGTGGCCGTGGTTTCCCATGACAAGCCGAAAGCTGGCTATCTTAAAGAATATAATTGGTCAGCAACCACGGAAGTGAAAATTTTGGTTCATTTAGACCATAGAGTTCGGGAACTTTCCCCGAACTAAATCCTCACTATTTTCCTCCCACATTGATCGGAGGTGAGGTTTCATGATCATGGTCAGCATGACAACCCAAAGAAAGGAACCGATAGCGGGACTATTTTCTTTGGAAGATGTTTCTTATGTTAAATAGTAATATAACATACCTCTCCGCGTACCTTTGTTTATAAAACCGTATGGCCGGATTGCCTTGTTTTCCGTAAATCTTTGCCCTTATAAAGGCTTTATAAAGTAGGACAAACACTCCCCGGCTACTGGCCGAGGAGGTTGAAGCCGATGGCCGGTCAACAAAGTTTTGTACAATGCGGATTCGAGCATTAATGATGTAGAGTACTTGGATACATAGAATCATTACACATAAATTGTGATTCAAGTCAGTTTACTCTGAATATTGATCCTTAATTCGGCCACCCTTGCCCAAATTACGGCTCAGGGGCTACTAGCTTTGCACTTCTCACTTAAAAGCCATTAAAGGGGTACATCGATCTCCTGATCTGGTGTTGCCACCCGACCAGTGGTTCGGGGGCTACTGCATTGCCTATTCAATGTAGAAAATTTTAAATGCCCAGTGTTCGGCTTGACCGAGCTATGGGCAAATGTGTCTTCGGACAACAATTGGTACCATCTGGGACCTATCCGGCATCAAGCTAATATATTACGGCGACTTCTCAAGACCAACTCTCAAGGGGCCGTCCGCCGATCACTATCGCCTCTTATATATTACACTATGTTTCTATTCCTACATATGCTGCCGAGCTAGGAGTTGATCCTCAGGCCAATTTTGCAAATCGACCTGAGTCTCAGGGGCTCCTGGGATCAGTGGTATCATGTTTTCCTTCAGGTGTATCTCGGATTTTAGGCCGACACACACACCTTGAGGGCTACTGGCTATATATCTCGGCAGAGAAGAAATTGCACCAATCGTGAAAAATATATCCGCTAAAAATCAGCCCAAGCCTGAGGTGGTGCACCACTTCGGAAGCAGTCCGGCATAAAGCTCGGATGCAAGTGGTTGGCTCCCTAGAGAGCGGTTCCGAATTAAGCTCGGCTGAATTCTTTCAACTTTTTCAAGACCGAGGTAGTCTATGACACTTTGGATGTAGACCGGCGTTGGAGCTCGGCTGCAAGATGATACCTCGGAAGCAGTTCGGCATAAAGCTCGAATACAAATGGTTGGCTCCATAGAGGTCATTTTCGGCATTAAGCTCGGCTAAACTCCTTCGACTTTTTCGAACCAAGGTGATCGATGACACCTCGGATACAATCCGGCGTTGGAGCTTGGACGCAGTCCGGTGTTGCAGCTCGGCTGCAAAAAGACAACTTGGATGCAGTCCGGCGTCGGAGCTTGGATGCAGTCCGGCGCTGGAGCTCGGATGTGAGAGGACACCGCCGCACGGGAAAAACTTCAAACCCGAGGTGTGGCGTAAAAATAACAAGGCATTGATAAAGGCCGAAGACTTAAAGGGCTCCTCGGATGCCCGACGTGTAAACTCTTCGGATTTAGCTCGGCAATCCTCAAGATCGAAGATGGGAAGATTTGTTGAACCAGTTTTCAAGACCGACGACCGAAGATGAAGAACAGTTTGGAAGAATCGAGGAGCGTCGCCAACTTGAAGACCGGTTCAGGGGGCTACTGACGGTGTCCTGGACTAGGGGGTACTCACCATGTCGTCTCCCGACCAGTTGGATCGGGCCGAGGATCCCCATGGCGGTTCTCTCATGGGCCACTTCGGGCAGACCATGCCGCATACAAGGAGGATTCCACAAGACTTGGTTATCAAGACAAGGACTCCTCTCCACCGACGTATTCGACTAGGACTCTTGTTAACCTAGGCCTCCGGTACATTATATAAGCCAAGGCCAGGCTAGTTGATAGATCATTACGACATTTCATATATGCTCGATCATTATGACATCCATCATATCATTAGGGTTTAGACCACAACTCATGATCTCGAGGTAGATCAACTCTGTACTCGATACCCCATCATCAATATAAACAAGAGCAGGACGTAGGGTTTTACCCCCATCAAGAGGGCCCGAACCTGGGTAAAACATTGTCTCCTTCGTTCATGTTACCATTGATCCGAGAATCCACAGCTCGGGACCCCCTACCCCGAGGTCTGCCAGTTTTGACACTGACAAGCACCTTTATCCCCTGCCTTGCTAATTTCCTTCTGCTTTATTGATTTTGCATTGTCAAGTAAAACCGACAAGAAAAAGCAATAAAATTCAGTCTTCAGAACTCATTCATGCATGATACTGACAATCACTACTTTGATGTAAGGCAAACACATGATACAAGGATGGAATATGTACGAAAAACAGGACAGCATGGCATATTCACAACTATTTGTGTAAACTAAGCGGAAGCCATTTCAACAAATTAGAAGCAATGCAAGCTAGACACCACATGAAAGATGCAACCAATATGACTCTGCCAAGTTAAAAGCGTACCATCATAAATGGCATTTCAACAAATTAGAAACAGTGCATGCTATAAATCATATGAAAGATGCAACCAATATCACACTGCATATACTAAAGGTGTCTCGTCATAATTGATTGATGCGGGATACAAAAAAACAGCTGTGACAAGAATCCGCTGGCATACGCAATACTTAGCAAGATCTGTTACATTTGACATCGTCGTTTCCTTGCCAAGGACAAGTCGTCTCCTACAAAATACCGAAGACATGTGTTCAATGCAAAGCATGAAAACCGTGATGTGCCAAAGAGGCTCACCGGCGATGAGTTGCAGGAGGAATTAGAGAAGGTCAGGCATATTACACCAGGAAACCATCCTGATAATGGTAGCGGGAAAAGGAAGTGTGGCAGGGTAAAAGAGAGATTATTGTTTACCCGCAGGTCCACTTTGTGGGACTTGGAGTATTGGAAAGATTTGGATCTGCGGCATAATCTTGATGTGATGCACATCGAGAAAAATATATGTGACAGCATTATCGGCACACTTCTTAATATTGAAGGCAAGATGAAAGATACCTTAAAATCTAGGATTGATTTGACACACCTGGGTATCAGATCCGATTTGCAGGTGGAAGATGATGGTGCATCACGGGATATGGCACCAGCTGTGTACGTCTTGGACAAGGTAAAAAGAAAAGAATTCTACAAGGTCCTGTCACGTGTGAGATTCCCACATGGATTTGCTTCCAACCCTGAAAGGAGAGTCAGTGCAGATGGAAACAAGGTACAAGGGTTGAAAACTCATGACTGCCACGTCCTACTTCAAAGGGTTTTACCTGTTATCCTCAGAGGATTGGGCCGCCTTGACTTATACAAAGCAGTTGCAGAGTTGGGACAATTCTTCAGGGAACTCTGAAGTAGAAATATTAGGATAGATGCTTTGGAGCATCTTAGAGACAAGATACCAACTATCCTATGCGACCTTGAGAAGATATATCCTCCAGCCTTCTTTGATGTGATGGTGCATTTGACTGTTCATCTACCTGATGAGGCACTACTTAGAGGTCCAGTACAGTATGGCTGGATGTACCCTATTGAAAGGTGGCTAGGCACTTTCAAGGGCTATGTTAGGAACAGAGCTAGACTTGAGGGTTCCATTGCAGAGTCTTACATTGCTACAGAAGCGTTGACATTCTGCTCAAAATACATTGAAACAGCTGATCAGCTTAGCAAAAAGGTGGGTGAAGACAATCCAGAGCTCAATGTTTTTGATTGTTCTGTTCAAGTTACAGGGAAGAGTCGACAAGATGACAAACCTAAAGATTTGTACGAAATGGTTTGGTATGTGTTGAATAACTGTCCTGAGTTCTACCTTATATCGAGTAAGTGCTAAGTACTGCAGCTTATACATCGTAGTCTACTAAACTTGCAGCACATTCTTATATATTTAGATGTTTGACGCGGTCACTATGTTGTGCAGCATCTACAAAAAGGAGTTACTGGCGCAAAATCCAAGAAACATTGACAAGCTGGTTATGGCAGGATTTGCGAAATGGTTCAAGAGCCGTGTAAGCTTTTGAATTGCACTGTCAGTTTTTTTAATATATTGAGTACATAAGATGATCAGCTTGTCTATTTTCTAACCATAGGTTAAGAAGATGCGGGAGGATGGGTAGGCAGTTAATGATGCCCTTTATGCACTAGCACTGGGTCCTGATACTCGGGTAAGACATTATGAATCTTGCGTTGTTGGAGATGTGCGCTACAACACCCATGCACGCGATGAAGGCAGGAAGACACAAAACTGTGCCATCATGAGCATGGATACGTACTGCAGAGAGACGACTGAAATGTATGCTAACATAACAGACATTGTTCAGTTGCAGTATATTTCCAGTTTCGAGGTTCATCGGTGTGTGGTTCAATTGTGCTGTCGTTGGTATAACATGTTTTCCAGGATCACAAAACCCAAAGTTGATGATTATTTCAAATCCATCAATGTCAAGGTGACGTACCACACCGATGAGCCTTTTATTTTGGCAAATCAAGCAACACAGATATTTTTCTTGGAAGACACATATGCATGTAGCGACGACTGGAGAGTATTGCAAAGGTTTGAGCAGAGGAATTTGTTTCATGAAGTTGCACAACAAGATGATGCTTACACTGCTCCTGATGTAGAAGATTCCACAGATGTCCGTAGTATATTTAAGAACCATCACATCAATAACGCTGGCGAAAAGATTCCCTGTCGGGCTGTGGACATACGAGAGTTGATGGATAAGAGGCCAACATTCGAGGACATTGAGGCCGAAGAAGAAGATGACACTGGGGGGGAATTATGATTCAGACTGATGGCAAAGATGTTGACGCTGCTGCTGCGGATGATGATTAGATTGCTTTTATCGTATTTGCCTGTGAGAAGACGACTTTTTATCTACTATGTGAAATTGTGTTTTCTAGGACAACTGAAACCTGATGAAGTTGTTGTTTAGTATTTTGTTGTGAGAACATCACTTATTATGTATGTTGATTTGTGTTTGGTGATTGTATGACGACTAGAACATGATGACATTGTTGTTTAGTTGTACTCATATTTGGCTGTGAAACTTGTATTTGATGACATAGTTTGCTGTTTGACTGCAATTTGCTCTACGTCTTCCAATAGAATAAAGCTGACCTGACAGGGCCTCTGCTAATTTATTTATTTATTAGCAAAAGGGCCTCTGCTATTTATTTATTTATGAGCAAAAGGGGACAGCCCCCGATTTCCGTTAATAGAAATCATTAGGTGTACCACACAGGTGTGGTCAGCCCTTCATGTTGATGAGTATTTGAAATGATGTTTGAAGGAGAAAGAAGAAAAAGGACAAGAAATCATTAGATGTTCACAACACTACGCCCAGCTTGCTAAACAGGTTTCATTCAGTACTAGTTTCAGCAAAGTGCTCATGACATAGGCACTGAATACATCACGAGTGCTACATACACTTCAAATAAAGAGACAATCATCCTACAGAGCACAATGATCTTGCCCATTATCTTCACAAGCTCTTTCATCTCCTCATTGTTGCCAAGGCCATTCAGCAGCTGTTGCTTGGCCATGATCATATGAACTGCATCTTTAACCTTCTGCTCTGCATCTTACTCTTCTGTCGTTCCTTCAGTTACTTGTCCAACACCCCAACCTGCTGGTATTGGGATTCCTCGGCTAACCAAATAATCAACGTAGTTCCATTCCCCCACATCAGCAACTTCCCAGAAATACGTATCACACGAATCTTCCCTTTTCTGCATGAATCAAATTGGAAGATCATCAACCAAACTATTAAAAAAATCAGCAACTCAAAGCAGGCGAACAACACTTAAACATATTATTACCCCATGATTCGGGCATTTGTAGAAGACTCGGCCAGGGTTGAGGATTGTAGTTGAGACACGACGGATGACTCTGCATGATTTGCAGCAGTGGCACCACACCAATGGCAGCGGGTTGCGATGAGCAACCGGCTGCAGTGAGTGTGCCGGCGGGGGTGCCATGAGACGCACAAGCAATGGTACGGGTGGCGACTTGGCGCATATCTGGTTGTTGCCTGCTGAAGAGCAGGTGGACGAGCCGCCAGCGGACATGGTTGCTGTGGCCAGAGCTTCTGATGCTAGGCAGAGTAACTAGAGAAGAGGAGAACCGAACATTGGATATGTCAGTTTCATTACTTGCACAGTAGCATATCACTATATATAGTCATAGTCTAGGTCTGGATTCGAACCAACTACAGGAGCACCTCTCTTTTTTCTAAAACTCAGCAATGTCTCTTTACTGGTACACTAGCTTGTTCTGTACGCCTTCTCAAGTCTTTGATTTTCGGGAATGTTATATGGCTAACGTTCCCTGGGAGGAGGACAGCAAACGAACGCATTTCCTGGCAGTTTTGGTTGCGACACAAGATCAAACGGTGGCAGTTTTGGCAATGTTATCTGGCGAACGAGCCCAGTTTTTCTTTTCTTCCTATAAAAAAATATGCTACGTGGTGTCGGCTTAGTCAACAAACGCTTGTGCCAACCTTGACCATTGGATTGACATTCAACATTTGTCGTGTTTCTTCAGCCTCTTCTTCCTCTAGCCGCCAAAGCCAAAGCAGCGCCGGCGGAACCGCCGGCTCCCGCCTCGCGGCCACATTGCACCCTAAAGCTCTGCGCATCTTCCCCGACTCCTATTCGTTCCCGTCCAAGGCCTCACCATCATCCTCTGCCTTGGTTCGCTCGCCGCGGCGTCGCCCTCCGGTATAGTCAACATGGTCAACAACCGAGAGGAATAAGAGATGACTGTACTTGGTGATGATGACAGTAGGGACCCACCAGGATCATGGCAGTAGGCAAGCAAGTGCCTCCTTTATTACAAAAAAAAATGGCTCCTCCTGATGGTTTCCTGACATCTGGGTCGCACGCCAATGTCAACGTAGTCAATTAATAAGCGAGATAACTGCACAAGGAGCGGCTGACACCCGGGATCCAGCAGCTCGCGCAGTATATTTTTTTTTTTTGTTTTCGGGACGGAGCAGGTTATCAACTGGGTTGTGCGGGAGCTGTGGCCCGTCTAGCCCAGGCTTTTATTTCGTATGTTTACCACATGACCAGCCCAGTTTTTTTTCTTTCTGAAAATGGCTAGCCCGGCTATTTTGTTTTTTACAGAATACCCAACGGAGGCCTACTTGCTTTTCTAGCCCTGCTGGGCCGGAAATCTTTCAAGACGAGGAGGAATGCATTCGGTTTGCCCAGAAAATGGGCTATAAGTAATAAGAAATGGACTGTAAAATGAAAAAATACAGCAAACAGTTCTTTCGGATTTTGATATTTTAAACTTCATTGTTTTTGTGCGGGTAAAATTTCATTGGATTTTAAATTAAGGTATGTTTAATTTTTAAATTAATTTGAATCTGGCTAGAAATTTCGGGTTGTATGCTGTTTGGGACAGATTTGGAGGCTGACTTGAGGGTCTCCTAGGTTGACGTGTACGCAAGGCTTTCTCAACTTAGTCCATAAACGATTCTAGCAGCAGTGACTGTTGGATGTTAATCCAACGGCCGTGCTGCTTCTTCAATATCTGATCTTCTTGCTCCAGCCGCCCAAACCAGCGCCGATGGGGCCGCCTGCTCCCGCCTCCCGTGGCCGGCTATGATGCAGCACAGGCCGCACCGCCCCACCCTACTCCATCGCTGGCCAGGCCATTCCTCTACTCACCCACACCTCTTGTTATTTTCCAGCGACGGCAGCCGAACCAGTAAACCCTCGTACTCCCCACCGCGTGGGCAACCACTGCCGAGTCTTCCCCGGCTCTGGGTCATTCCCTTCCTAGGCCTCACCGTTATCCACCGCATTGCTGCTCTCGACATGGCGTGGTCAGCGTAGTCAACAAACGACAGCCATCGGAAGAGGGGTGTACAAGGAGCGGCTGACAGTAGGGACCCACATGGTCCATGGTCACACGCAAGCAAGTGCCTCCTTATTACGCGAAAAAAATGATTCCTCCCACTGACAGGCTGGACCCACCAGCTACATCTTCGCATGCAAGCAAGTGCCTCCTTATTACGCGGAAAAAAATTCCTTTCCCTTATAGCTGAGACCCACCAGCTACATCTTCGCACGCAAGAAAGTGCCTCCTTATTACGCGCAAGAAAAATGATTCCTCCCGCTGCTAGCTGGGACCCAGCCGATTTGGAGGCTGACTTGTGGGCCTACTAAGTTGACGCGTACGCATCGCTTTGTCAACTTAGTCAACAAACGATTCTACCAGCAGTGACCATTGAATCTTAATCCAACCGCCGTGCTGCTTCTTTAACCTCTGATCCGCTTGCTCCAGCCGCCCAAACCAGCTCCGGCCGTACCGCCTGCTCCCGCCTCCTGTGGCCGGCTGTGCTACCGCGCAGGCATCACCGCCCCACACTACTCCCACCATTGGCCATGCCATCCCTCTACTCACTCACACCTCCTATTATCCTTCGGCGATGGCTGCCTCACACCGTAGCCGAAGCAGTCAACCCTCGTACTCCCCTCCATGTGGGCATCCACTGCCGCATCTTCCCCGGCTCCGCGTCGTTCCCTTCCTAGGCCTCGTCGTCGTCCACCGCCTTGGTGCTCTCGGCGCGGCGTGGTCAACCTAGTCAATGAATGACAGCCATCAGAAGAGGACTTTAGGCGGTGAGGCTGACAGCTGGACCCACCAGCTATATCTTCGGACACAAGGAAGTGCCTCCATATTAGGCGCGAAAAAAAATGATCCCTCCCCCTGACAGCTGGGACCCACTAGCTATATCTTCGCACGCAAGGAAGTGCGTCCTTATCCTCCCTGACAGCGTGGACCCACCCGATCGAAGCGTACGTACTGTTGTCTGTCTGGTCGCGAACGTGTACGTACATACTGGTCGATCGGTCTCTCTGCAACGATGAACCGTGGCCGAGCAAGCAGTGGGACGTGTAGTAGTAGAGCCCCCGACGTAGCAGTTCAGGCAGTCCAGTCTAAACCGTGTACACGTATGTACAGCCAGATGCCAAAAAATACAGCCACGTACGTACATACGGGCGGGGTCTCAAACGCCTACTCGCACATACGTACGGCCAGGGCTCATGTACATGGACAGGCAGCGGATGGCAGCAACGGCGTCCTGTTCATCGGCAGCCAACTGGCTGGGTCGGAACAGAGAAACTGCGTCGTGTTCATCGAGAGGCAACGGAATGCGTCGTGTTCATCGGGAGCCAACCGGCTTGGACGGAACAGCTGAAACAGGGCCTGGCGTACCGCAGAACGGAGGAAACGGCCTTCATGTTTGACCGCCTATGGTCGAAACGAGATCCTGTCCATCGGGAGGGGTCTGCCGTACCGCAAAACGGAGGAAACAGACTTCTGTTGGAGCGCCTACCGTCGAAATAGGGTCCTGTTCATCGGGAGGGGTGTGGTGTACCACAAAACGGGACTCCATGGGCTACTGTTCATCCACCGTCAATTGCCTCTCGATCCAGCCTCCACGGGGGTACTGTTCATCCACCGTCGTCCTCCAGCCTCCACCAGCTACTGTTCATAGAGCCTCCACGGGATCCTGTTCATCCACCCCAACCGGCTGGGGTGCGGCGACTGGCCTCCTCGGGGTCCTGTTCATCCAACCCCCACCGGGAACTGTTCATCCACAGCCAACCAACCGGCTCGACTCGCCACGTCTCGACTTGTTCTATGTACCGCGCACACGGTAGCAACAGTCACTGTTCATCGAGAGGCAACCCAACACCGGCTGGCTACATCTCACACGGGGGCTCGATCGGCTTCAGTAAGCAGCAGCAGTGATCGATCGCTCAGGTTCAGTCAGCAGCGAATGAATCGCTCGGGTTCAGTTAAGAGCCAAGGGATCGATCACTCGGGTTCAGTAACGTAGCTAGTGCAATCGCTCGGGTTCAGTTAGCCAACGCCTCGCACACACGCGCATACACGAGAGAAACACGCAAACCACAGTGCATCGCTCAGCCCCGACCACCCACCATAACTGGGAACTCCCCGATATTTTCCTCGCCCTCGCTTCTACCATGATTTTTTCTGTCATGGACGGCCCAAAGAATGTCATGCAGGTGTGTCCCCGGCCCGCCCAGGATGAATAGCCCATTTTCTGTCATGATTTTTTGTCATAGAAGTAGGAGCCCACCACATCTATGATGATACGTGGTTTTGTCACAATTATCGTCATAGAAGTGTCATAAGCATGACAGAAAAACTTTTCGTTCGAGCCAAAATGTCACGGATGTGTCTTTTTTTTGTAGTGTTGATATCGCGCACACATGCACACACTTAGCATAATATCGGGACGGGAGGCACAAAGATACAATAATGAACCAATCATAGATCGGTAAACCTTTTGGTCAACCGGGTTGCCATCCTTAGTCAAGTCAAGATGTCCACTGGTAGGCTTGGGTGTTTTCATACCTTTGCTTTCTTGCATGTTGAACTTCTCGAAAAGATCCTTGGTATACTTTGTTTGTGAAACAAAGGTACCTTCCTTAGTTTGCTTGATTTGCAAACCAAGGAAAATTTTGAGTTCACTCATCATAGACATCTCAAACTTCACCGACATTAGCCTTCCAAACTTTTCACTAAAATGAGGGTTAGTAGAACCAAATATGATATCATCCACATAGATTTGGCACACAAACAATTCTCCATTAACCCTTTTAGTAAAAAGTGTAGAATCAATTTTCCCAATTTCAAAGTCTTTTTCAATAAGAAACTAAGTCAAGCATTTATACCAAGCTCTAGGAGCTTGTTTAAGACCATAAAGAGCTTTGTGAAGTTTGTAAACATGATTAGGTTTCTTGGGATTAACAAAGCTGGGAGGTTGTTTAACATAAACTTCCTCCTCAATTTCACCATTTAGAAAACCACTTTTAATGTCCATTTGGTATAAAGTGATATCATGGTGATTGGCATAAGCAAGTACAATGCGAATGGACTCAAGTCTAGCAACGGGGGCATATGTCTCACCATAGTCCATACCTTCGACTTGAGTGTAGCCTTGAGCGATGAGACGGGCCTTGTTGCGTGATACGTCTCCGTCGTATCTATAATTTTTGATTGTTTCATGCCAATATTATACAAGTTTCACATATTTTTGGCAACATTTTATATGATTTATTGGACTAACATATTGATCCAGTGCCCAGTGCCAGTTCCTGTTTTTTGCATGTTTTTTGTTTCCCAGAATATCCATATCAAACGAAGTCCAAATGCAATAAAATTTTACCGAGAATTATTTTTGAATATATGTGATTTTTGGGAGGTGGAATCAACACAAAAGGAGGCCCACAACCCCCATAAGCCACCAGGGTGCGCCCCAGAGCCCAGGCGCGTGGTGGTGGGTTGTGGTTACCTCGTAAGGCAGTTGCTGCCCTTCTTCGGGTGCAAGGAATCTTATATCCAGAAAAAAATCATGTTAAAATTTCAGCGCAATCGGAGTTACGGATCTCCGGATATTTAAGAAACGGTTTTCGGCCAGATCTGGGGAACGGGAAACAGAAGAGAACAAAGAGGGAGATCCAATCTCAGAGGGGCTCCTGCCCCTCCGCCACCATGGAGGCCATGGACCAGAGGGGGAACTCTCCTCCCATCTAGGGGGAGGCCAAGGAAGAAAAAGAAGAAGAAGGAGGAGGGGGCTCTCTCCCCCTCTCTCCTGGTGGCGCCGGAACGCCGCCGGGGCAATCATCGTGTGACGGCGATCTACTCCAACAACTCCATCATCTTCACCAACAACTCCATCACCTTCCCCCATCTATATTTAGCGGTCCACTCTCCCGCAACCCGCTATACCCTCTACTTGAACATGGTGCTTTATGCTTCATACTATTATCCAATGATATGTTGCCATCCTATGATGCTTGAGTAGAATTTTGTTGTCCTATCCGTAATTGGTGAATTGCTATGATTGGTTTAATTTGCTTGTGGTTATGTTGTTGTACTTTGGTGCCCATCATAAGAGCGCGTGTGTGGATCACTCCATAGGGTTAGTTGTATGTTGATAGGACTATGCATTGGAGGGCAAGGGTGATAGAAGCTTCTTCCTACCATAGAAATTGATGCATATGGGATTGAAGGGGGACCAATATATATGTTAATGCTATGGTTGGGTTTTACCTTAATGAACGTTAGTAGTTGCGGATGCTTGCTAATAGTTCCAATCATAAGTGCATAGAGTTCCAAGTAAGGGATGACATGCTAACAGTGGCCTCTCCCACATAAAAACTTGCTATCGGTCTAGTAACATAGTCAATTGCTAAGGGACAATTCCGCAAATCCTACCACTACTAATCCACACTCGTTATACTAACTTAATTGTTTCTTTAATTAGAACAGCACCTACTTTTTATTTTTATGTTCTTTATTATCTTGCAAACTTATCCTATCATACCTACAAAGTACTTCTAGTTTTATTCTTGCTCTAGGTAAAGCAAACGTTAAGCCTGCGTAGTGTTGTATCGGTGGTCGATAGAACTTGAGGGAATATTTGTTCTACCTTTAGCTCCTTGTTGGGTTCGACACTCTTATTTATCGAAAAGGGCTACAAATGATCCCCTATACTTGTGGGTTATCAAGACCTTTTTCTGGCACCATTACCGGGGAGCAATAGCGTGGGGTGAATATTCTCGTGTATGCTTGTTTGCTTTATCACTAAGTAATTTTTATTTTCTGTTCTAAGTTGTTCTCTATCTTTAGTTATGGATATGGAACATGAAATACCAAAAAATTAGTTGTACTTGCTACTCATGGAGATGGGGAACCTCCTAAAACCCTCGATGCTCGTTATGTGAAAAATATTAAACACTACTTTGATAATCCTGAGAAAACCCCATTCAATTTGATAATGGGAGACACGTTGGATCAACATAAATACTTTAGGGATTATCGCTTGACTCAAAAAGGAAAACTCTTATGGGATCAAATTGAAATGTTGCAATGGTATGCTTGGAATCTATGCTCGAGATATGATTATACTTGTTGCTCTAGGATGAAGGTTCGACACCTTCCCTTTTATGTGAATTTAATGATAATTAAACCTTGGCTTCTTATGATAATGGTAGATATGATTACTATGATGTGGAACAAATAGAAGAATTTGTTGCTTTTAAGGGTGCTTATGAAATTGAATCTTTGTTTGAAAAGTATGAAGATTTCGATGATGTTGTTTATAGACCTGAAAATTTTGCTATACTTAAATATTGCTATGAGAATTATGAATACAATGCCGATATTGATGAATTTATTAAGAAAGTATCCGCTGTCCAAGAAGAGACTAACATTTTGCAAGAAACTATGGAAGAAGAAATTGATGAAACTATGAGCTCATTAGATGAAAAAGATGATGAGGAGAGCGAAGAACAAAAGGAGGAAGAGCGGATTAGCTACCCGTGCCCACCTTCTAATGAGAGTAACTCTTCAACTCATACATTATTTAATTTCCCTTCATGCTTACCGGAGGATGAATGCTACGATAATTGCTATGATCCCATTGATTCTTTTGAAATATCCCTTTTTGATGAACTTGATGCTTGCTATGCTTGTGGCCTAGATGCTAATATGAATTATGCTTATGGAGATGAACTTGCTATAGTTCCTTATGTAAAGAATGAAATTGTTGCTATTGCACCCACACATGATAGTCCTGTTATCTTTTTGAATTCTCCCAACTACACTATATCGGAGAAGTTTGCTCTTATTAAGGATTATATTGATGGGTTGTGTTTTACTATTTCACATGATAATTTTGATGAATATAATATGCATGTGATTGCTGCTCCTATTTGCAATTATTATGAGAGAGGAACTACATCTCCACCTCTTTAAGTTTCCAACACGATAAAATTGCAAGAAACTGATTATGCTATGTATTGGCCTTTACTTGATGTGCATGAATTGCTCTCTTATGGCATGCCGATGCATAGGAAGAGAGTTAGACTTTGTCATTGCATGATATATGTTGCTTTGTGCTCACTAGTAAACTACAAATCATTGTTGATTAAAATTAGCTTTGATATACCTTGGGATCCGGGTGGATCGATTACTTGAGCACTTTATACCTAGCTTAATGGCTTTAAAGAAAACGCTGCCAGGGAGACAACCCGGAAGTTTTAGAGAGTCATTTTATTCTGTTGTGTGCTTTTATAAAGTTTAAAACCAAAAAAATATAGAGGGGAACTTAAAACTTTTCAAAAAGGAGAGTGAAAGTGAGAAAGACGAACACCGTTGAAGTGGGGGACGTCCTTGAACTTTGTTCATGCCCATGGAAACTCTGTGAATCTCGATTACAGAAACTTTTCAACAAAAATAATTATCCCCTTGTACAAATCCATTGTATTATAAAAATAATGTGCCAAGATTTGCCTTTAGGATGATTAGATTGCTTGTTGGTATGTGCGGTGCAAAAACAGAAACTTTTGCCGTAGTACGTGAATTTACATTTTTTACTGGAACATGCAAAAATTCTGAAATTTCTACACGGCAATGCTATGCAAATTTTTTATTTTCTCCTAATGTTTCAGAATTTTTGGAGTTACATAAGTATAGTCAAAGTTCATATTACTACAGGTTGTCCTGTTTTTTATGCATTATTTTGCTTGTTTTGATGGAACTATGGACTTTATCGATGGTATAAGCCATGGAGAAGTTAGGATACAGTAGGGATAATGCACAAATAAAATATGAATGGGTTTACAACAGTAATTAAAGTAGTGATTTGCTTTATTATACTAATGGATCTCACTAGTTTTCTGTTAAGTTTTGTGTGGATGAAGTGTTCAAAGATCGAGGAGGTCTCGATATGAGGAGAAGGAGGAGAGGCAAGAGTTCAAGATTGGGGATGCCCAAGGCACCCCAAGTAAATATTCAAGGAGACTCAAGCGTCTAAGCTTGGGGATGCCCCGGAAGGCATCCCATCTTTCTTCAACGAGTATCGGTATGTTTTTGTTTTCATTTCGTTCATGTGATATGTGTAAATCTTGGAGCGTCTTTTGTGTTTAGTTTTCACTTTTATTTTATGCACCATGCTGGTATGAGATAGTCCATGGTTGATTTATAGAATGATCATTGCACTTCACTTATATCTTTTGAGTATAGCTTTGTAGAATGCTTCATGTGCTTCACTTATACCATTTGAAGTTTCGATTGCCTGTTTCTCTTCACATGGAAAACCGTTATTTGTAGAATGCTCTTTTGCTTCACTTATATTTATTAGAGCATGGTCTTTTGTAGAAAGAATTAAACTCTCTTGCTTCACTTATATCTATTTAGAGAGTCTACAGGGATTTGTCAATTGCAAGGTTAGTCATAAAATCCTACATAAAACTTGTGGATCACTGAATATGATATGTTTGATTCCTTGCAATAGTTTTGCGATATGGAGATGATAATATGTGGGAGGTACTAGTGGATGATCGTGTTTAGTAAGATATTGGTGTTAAGGTTTGTGATTCCCGAAGCATGCACTTATAGTCTCTCGTTATGCTATGAGGTTGGAGCATGATTTATTATTGATTGTCTTCCTTTGCGTAGAGGTCGGGGGCGCGCAATGGTTAACTCCTACCAACCTCCCCCCTAGGGGCATGCGTAGTAGTACTTTGCTTTGAGGGCTAATAAACTTTTGCAATAAGTATATGAGTTCTTTATGACTAATGTGAGTCCATGGATTATACGCACTCTTACCTTTCCGCAATCTGCTAGCCTCTTCGGTGCCATGCATTGCCCTTTCTCACCTCGAGATGTGGTGAAAACTTCGCCGGTGCATCCAAACCCCATGATATGATACGCTCTATCACACATAAGCCTTATTATATCTTCCTCAAAACAGCCACCATACCTACCTATTATGGCATTTCCATAACCATTCCGATATATATTGCCATGCAACTTCCACCGCCTCCGTTTTGATATATATTGCCATGCAACTTCCAACTTGTGGGAGCATTCATTGTCATATTGCTTTGCATGATCGTAAGATAGCTAGCATGATATTTCCATGGCTGGTCCTTTTTTTATATCTTTGCTACGCTAGATCATTGCACATCCTGGTACACTGCCAGAGGCATTCATATAGAGTCATACTTTGTTCTAGGTATCAAGTTGTAATATTGAGTTGTAAGTAAATAGAAGTGTGATGATCATCATTATTCATTGTTAGAGCATATCCCAGTGAGGAAAGGATGATGGAGACTATGATTCTCCCACAAGTCGGGATGAGACTCTGGACAAATATAAAAAAAAAGGAGAAGAGGAAAAAAAAGTGAGGCCAAAAAGAGCCCAAAAAGAAAAAGAAAAAAATGAGAGAAAAGAGAGAAGGGGCATGCCGATTCCACACTTGCGCTTCAAAGTAGCACCATGTTTTTCATATAGAGAGTCTCCTATGTTGTCACTTTCATATACTAGTGGGAATTTTTCATTATAGAGTTAGATGCACACCCACTTAGTTTTCAGTTTGAGCTTTCATACACTTATAGCTCTTAGTGCATCTGCATGGCAATCCCTACTCCTCGCATTGATATCAATTGATGGGCATCTCCATAGCCCGTTGATTAGCCACATCGATGTGAGACTATCTTCATTTTGTCTTCTCCAAATTAATCTCTACCACCGTATTCTATTCCACCCATAGTGCTATATCCATGGCTTGCGCTCATGTATTGCGTGGGGGTTGAAAAAGTTGAAGCGCGTTAAAAAGTATGAACCAATTGCTTGGCTGACACCGGGGTAGTACATGATAAATACTTCGTGTTAAGAAGATAGAGCATGACAAGACTATATGATTTTGTAGGGATAGCGTTCTTTAGCATTGATATTTTGAAAGACATGATTGTTTGTTGGGATGCCTGAGTATTGATGTCTTCATGTCAAATTATAGACTATTGCTTTGAATCACTCGTGTCATAATATTCATGCCATGATTAGATATATGATCAAGATTATGCTAGGTAGCATTCCACATCAAAAAAAATTATCATTTACCTACTCGAGGACGAGCAGGAATTAAGCTTGGGGATGCTGATACGTCTCCGTCGTATCTATAATTTTTGATTGTTTCATGCCAATATTATACAACTTTCACATATTTTTGGCAACATTTTATATGATTTATTGGACTAACATATTGATCTAGTGCCCAGTGCCAGTTCCTGTTTTTTGCATGTTTTTTGTTTCATAGAATATCCATATCAAACGAAGTCCAAATGCAATAAAATTTTACGGAGAATTATTTTGGAATATATGTGATTTTTGGGAGGTGGAATCAACGCAAAAGGAGGCCCACAGCCCCCACAAGACACCAGGGCGCGCCCCAGGGCCCAGGTGCGTGGTGGTGGGTTGTGGTCACCTCGTAAGGCGGTTGCTGCCCTTCTTCAGGCGCAAGGAAGCTTATATCCGGAAAAAAAATCGTGTTAAAATTTCAGCGCAATCGGAGTTACGGATCTCCGGATATTTAAGAAACGGTTTTCGACCAGATCTGGGGAACCCGAAACAGAAGAGAACAAAGAGGGAGATCCAATCTCGGAGGGGCTCCTGCCCCTCTGCCGCCATGGAGGCCATGGACTAGAGGGGGAACTCTCCTCCCATCTAGGGGGAGGCCAAGGAAGAAGAAGAAGAAGAAGGAGGGGGCTCTCTCCCCCTCTCTCCCGGTGGCGCCGGAACGCCGCCGAGGCAATCATCGTGTGACAGTGATCTACTCCAACAACTCCGTCATCTTCACCAACAACTTCATCACCTTCCCCCATCTATATTCAGCGGTCCACTCTCCTGCAACCCGATGTACCCTCTACTTGAACATGGTGCTTTATGCTTCATACTATTATCCAATGATATGTTGCCATCCTATGATGCTTGAGTAGAATTTTGTTGTCCTATTGGTAATTGGTGAATTGCTATGATTGATTTAATTTGCTTGTGGTTATGTGTCACGCCCAATATGCGATCCTATCTGAGAGGAACTCGAAGGTCCCACCAAGGATAGAGCCGCATATTGAAGACGCTTTTGTAAGGTGGATATCATTACATCGTATCATGTACATAATAGTTGGGGATACATACAAAGGCATACAATTGCCGCATGAATACATTAAACATCATACAAAAGAGCAGCATCCGACTACGGATGAAAACAAACTGAAAACACAAATGACATCCACCCTGCTAGCCCAGGCTGCCGACCAGGAACCTAACCCCTGAAAAAAGAAGAAGACGCATAAGAAATACTAAGAATACTAAGACGACGACGACTCGAAGAAGACTCAGAAGGATAAGAAGATCCGATCCGCTCGTCTTCTCCTCCTTCTCTCCTAAATTCTCCTTCTCTCATTCTCACGTATGCGGTCATTCCGACTGCTACTCCTTAGTCCCTCTTCGCCTCACTCCTCCCTCACTCCGCTCATAACCTCTCCTCCTCTCTCCTCTCGCTTCTCCTCCTCCTCCCTTCTCCTTCTCCTCCTCCTTCTCCTCCCCGTCCTCCTCTCCTCCCCTTCTCCTCCTCCTCTCTCCTTCCTCTCCTCCGCCTCCTTCCTCCCCCTCCTCCCTCCTCCTCTCTCCCTCCTCCTCCTCCCTCTCTCCTCCTCCTCCTCCTCATCCTCCTCCTCCTCTCCTCCCTCCCTCCTCCTCCTCCTCCTTCCTCTCCTCCTCCTCCTCCTCTCCCCTCCTCCTCCTCCTCCTCCTCCTCTCCTCCTCCTCCCTCCTCCTCCTCCTCCTCCTCCTCCTCCTCCTCCTCCTCCTCCTCCTCCTCCGCCTCCTCCTCCTCCTCCTCCTCCTCCTCCTCCTCCTCCTTCCTCCTCCTCCTCCTCCTCCTCCCCTCCTCCTCCCCTCCTCCTCCCATCCTCCTCCTCCTCCTCCTCCCTCCTCCGCCCCTCCCCCTCCCTTCCCCTCCTCCTCCCCTCATCATCCTCCTCCTCGCCGCCCCTCCTCCTCCGCCCTCCCCCCCCCGCCCTCCTCTCCTTCCCCTGTACCTGAAGAAGAAGAAGAAGAAGAAGAACTCCAAAACAAGCAATCATCGCATTACCTGTACCTGCAACTATTGTTGTAGTAATTTATGAGCCACGAGGACTCAGCAATCCCATTACCATGGGTATCAAGACTAGCAAAGCTTAATGGGTATGGAATGGATAAGTGGTGAGGTTGCAGCAGCACTAAGCATTGTATGGTGGCTAACTTACGAGTACAAGAGTAAGAAGAGTTACTACGCATAACGGTCGCAACTAGTAATGATCAAGAAGTGATCCTGAACTACTTACGAGTCAAACATAACCCCACCATGTTCTCTTCTCGAACTCGCTCGAAAAGAGATGGTCACGGTTACACACGCGGTTGGTGTATTTTAATTCGGATCCGGTGTCAAGTTCTCTACAACCGGATATTATAAATTTCCAATCTGCCACATAACCGCGGGCACGGCTTCTGAAAAGATTTAACCCTGCAGGGGTGCTCCAAGTGGTCCATTATAAATTCCACGCGCATCCGATGGAACATCCTCACACCACGAAGAACATGATGCTTACGATAAGGAATTCTGATGGACCTGCCTCTCCTCAAAGGTAAAAACTAATCCAGCAAGACCGCCGGATGTGCCGACAATCCCGATAGGAGCCGCGTATCTCGTTCTCAGGGCACGACTGTGTAACACCCCTTTGTAATAACTCTATGACACTCTGTTAAAAACTGTCAAGTCATGATCATTTGCAGTGCCAAGTCATAAGGGTTAATGGACAAATTCAAATTCACATTTGAAAATCAATTCAAATTCAAAAGTGAAATATAAAGTTGGTCAAACTCTGTTGGGAAAATGTTCATTAGTTGGTAAATAATCCAGGAACATTTCTAAAAACAACATTGAAATATTTGGAGTTGGATAAATGACTCAAACAAGTTGAACCAGCACCAAAACAGTAATATTTAATATATTAAAATCATATCTAATTCCAACAAACTTAAATTCTGTCCAAACCACTTTTTGGTGAGAGCTAAAATGGCACTGTAATATTTGGACCAAGTTCCATATTTTACAGAAATGCTAAAGTGGTCTAATCATTTTCAAAAAAACAGAAAGAAGAAGGAGAGAAATAAAAGAAAGAAAAGAGGGGACACCGCGCACTGCACAAGTGCACAGTGCGGCCCAGCCCATCTCCACCGCGCTCCCCTCTCTCTCCGTCGTCGTGTCGACGCCTCCCTGGCCGAGCGTGCATTCGCCGCTCCGGCGCCGACACCACGACGGCGCGGCTGGCCAGGGGAGGATAAGATCGAGCCGGATGCTCTCCCCCTGGTCCTCTCGCTCATTTCCTCTCTCTCTGCCTCGCTCGCCTCGCCTCTTCTCCCCTCCAGATCCAGAGAGGCCGAGCGCCAGCCTCGCCGCCGTTCGCCTCCGTCGCGGCCACCGTCATCCCCGGGGCACGCCGAGCTGACCACCGTCTCCGCCGTCCTCGACTGCGCCGCCCCGAGCCATTCGGTGGAGCCGAGGAGCCCCAGAGACGCCGAGCCGCACCGCCCCCTTCTTCTCGGACTCCGGCGAGAACCCGGCGAATCCAGCCGCTCCGCGCCTGCCCCGAGCAGGCTCTGAACGGCTACCACCGCTGTGAGCCTCTCCTTCCCTCCCTGCTTCTTCTCCTCGTCGTTCCCGAGCTGTAGGCGCCGCCCCGTTCATGCCCGAGCTCGCCGTCGCGCGACCTCGACGCCGGCGTGGCCACGGTGACCAAATGGTCCCGTGCGCGCCACCATCACACTCACCGCGACGAGTAGACCCCGCCTAGCCTTTTCTTTCACTTGCTTGCGCGCTGGGTCACCGTTTCCGTCGCTCGCCCAAGCACCTCGCCGCCGATGTCGTCGCCGCCGTCGCATTAGGCCACCCCGAGCCGCTCCGGCACCGTAGATCGACGCGGGACGTAGTTGCCGTTCGAACGCGCCTTTCCGTGCGCGAAATGGCCGTCTGTGGCCGTTTTCCGACGGGTCCCGAGCGCCGCCGCCGCGAAACGAGCTCGCCGGAGCAGCTCCGGCGGCCGTCCGACGTGGCGCTGGTGGGTCCAGCCCCAGGGTCGCTGCCAGTGGGCCCTGGGAGCCCCGTTGACTGGATTGACCCAGTCAACGCGCTGACTGGGCACCCAGGCCCACTGACATGTGGGCCCCCACGCTAGTTTAATTAATTAACGAGTTTAATTAATAAATATAATTAGATTAGTGCAAATACTCACTGACAGGTGGGGTCCACCCCTTTAATTAATCCAATTAGATTAGTTTAAAACTCTGTTAAGCCACAGAGGCTGACATGTGGGTCCCACAGGACCCACATGTCATATTTGACTTAGTCAGCCGACTGTTGACCTGCTGACGTCAGCTATACGTCATGCTGACATCATAATACATCTCTGCTAATTTAAAAATAATTCCAGAAATTCAAATAAACTCTAAAAATTAATATCTTTTAAACCGTAGCTCAGATCGAAAAAGTTAAAACATGAAAGTTGCTCAGAACGACGAGACGAGTCTGATCGTGCCGTCTGTTTCTTCATCGAAACCTCCTACGTAGAAGAACTCGTAACTCCAGACCCGAATCCGGCAGAGGAACAGTGCACATACCCGGGTTATTAAATCCCAGAATAATTATAAAATAACTAAAATGACTTAGATGCATTTTTAGGCATCTCTGCACTGCATCGTAGTTTAGCACGCACTGTGTGGCATATGTTTGCATATTGTTTACCTGTTTTCTCCCCCTCTTCTCTCTCGATAGACCCCGACACAGACGTAGCTCCAGAGGCAGACGCAGCTCCGGAGTACGACTACGTTCCCGATGACATCCCTGAAGACCTTGCCCTTGCCCCCGAGCAAACAGGCAAGCACCCCCATTTTGAGCATTCCGATGTCGCCTACTCTCTTCCCTCTTATGCTTGCATTAGATGATACTGCTGATGTTACTATCCTACTCTGTTGCATAGCCTGTTTACTTGTAGCCTACTTTTGATACATGCCTGTTATCCTAAACTGTTTAGCATAGGATGGGTAGAGCCATATCAGAGACCCACTTGTCCCGACTGCCCCGCTGGATACTCAGAAGACCCGTTCTACGGGATCGAAGATCAGACCCGGGCACCGCACGTCACTTCCCCCTTAAGAGCTCGACACTACTGGGTTACCATCAAGTGCCGAGGGTGATACCTCGTCAGCACTTCCGATGATAACCTTGTAGGTTAGTTTACCGGTCGTGGTAAGCGAGGGTGATTCCTCCTACACCACCCCCGATACCGACATTGTCGTGCATCCCTTCAAGCGTGGACCTCGAGGGTGATTCCCCGACGTTCACCTTGATGATAACATCGAGTGGGATTCCGTCGAGGGTGATTCCTTAGGGTTCCCCCTTGGTGTTAGACACACGGTTACTATTGATTAATTTGACTTGCACTAAACCATGGTACTAAAGACGGGTCGGCCCTGAGGGGTACCCGCGCGAGCTGTTAAGTGAAGTGATGTGGAGTCGGGTTGACCTGGATGGTGCCCGCGAGATAATACGAGGCGTGGCCGGGCATTCTTAGCCCTTGCCGCAAGTCCTCGAGATGGGGCGACGGGGTCATGTCGATCGTGAGTCTCTGCTCGTTTCCGCGCGATCCTAAACCACTAAACGGTTTGGATAATTGATCCGAGGGGCCTCTGGCCCGATAGCACTAACCATCACGTGGGCATAGTATGGGCATTCTGCGTCGTATACTTCAGCCGGAGCTTAATGGACGTCAGCGACTGAGCGGCGCGCATCGAGTTGGACTGGGAACGCAACCGCGCTTGTATAAGGGGTTGCTAGGTCTGCTCTCGGTGGCCCCGTAACGTGCAGGAGTTCCCGGGGCGATGGCCCAAGACCCCTGGGGGCATAGGTTAGTCCGGCGTGCTGACCTCTCTGTTAGGTATTCGGTCGGGTTGCGGCGTGTTGCTTAGCCGAGGCCGGGCATGACCCAGAAAGTGTGTCCGGCCGGAGTTAAGCGAGCGTGGTGGGTAACTTGGTGCACCCCTGCAGGGAAGAAACTTCAATCGATAGCCTGTCCTACGGTAACGGACACTCGGAGTTGTATCCCGATCGGTACAACTAGAACATGTGATGAGAACTGGATAGTACGGCTCTGGGATTGCTTTCTCGCAGGGAGTCGAGAAAGGATCTCAGGTCGAGGTTGATGATACTACTGCTACTACTTTTAATTATGTTCATCTGCTCTCTTCTGATGCTACAAGACTGCTGAAGATTGTTGAAGATGCTAGTCTTCGATAGGACTAGGCTTTTCCCTTCTATTCTGGCATTTCTGCAGCCCAGTCCACATATACAGCCCCCTTTTGAAAATGTTGCATACGTAGTGTAGATCCTTGCTTGCTGAGTACTTCGGATGAGTACTCACGTTTGCTTTATTTTCTTTTTCCCCCATATTTCATTTGATGCCACCAGACGACGGAGCCCCTGAGCCAGATGCCCCCGTCGACGACGACTACTACTACCCGCCTGGCGAGTACTATTACTACGAGGTGCCACCTGACGACCAGGAGTAGGATCGGAGGGTCCAGGGCAGGAGGCCTACGCCTTTCGATCGTAGCTTTTATTTTACCCCGCCTCTGTGAAGGCTTATCTCTCTCTCTGTTCTGTAATATATCTGCACCCAGATATCTAATGCTTCCGCTGACGCTTGTATGCCATCGAGCTATGTATTCGAGCCCTCGAGGCCCTGGCTTGTAATATTAAGCTTGTATGACTTTATTTATGTTTTAGAGTTGTGTTGTGATATCGTCAAGTGAGTCCTTAGGCTTGATCGTGCGCATTTGCGTGTATGATTAGTGCACGATTAAGCCGGGGGCGTCACAGGTTGGTATCAGAGCTGACTGCCTCTAGGAATTCCCCTATCCAATTCCTTGGCCGAAGTTGAGTCTAGTGGTCGAAAACTGTTTTACTAACTTGGCTGTGTGGCTTACGGGCCCACGTCGCCAACTGGGTGGTAATAGGATCTTTTATTTCTCGATCTTTACTCTGGGACTCTAAACTCTCTTCTATTCGGGTTTAATAAAATTGCTAACACCAACACTTAGGATCACGTAATTCCTATTCTCCCGGAGAGCTGGATTCAGTGCGATTTCCTTGTCTTTGATCTGATTAGTCTGATAATCATTTTCCTTTCCATTGTTTTGTTTAACCTTTTCTTTTGAGATCGGTTATACTTCTCAATGTCTTATGACAATTCTTGAACTTCTCTATTTCAGATGGACCGTCTGTTTCCCCCTCGTCCTACGACGCAACTTGTGCTTCGCACCTGTGCTCGAGACGTCCCTGGGTTTCCAGCTGTTCTGATTGCCCTCTTGATCAGGCTGGGATATCGCTGGTGCCCCGAGTACATGGTCTACGAGGTTTATCGTGAGTTCAACCAGGAGCAGTACTATGCTGATGTTCGCATCTACGATCAGCAGGATAACTCTGACACTGAGCTTCACCGTTTTCACGGTATCGGCGTGACGATTGAGATGGCAGTACATGATGCTGCTTACTCTGCTGTCGCACGACTTCGAGGACAGTTCAGTGCTGACTTGGATGCCTCTGAGTATCGGTACATTCCGTATGCCCCTGCTGGAGATGCTACCGGATACTACACAGCTATCTGTGCCCCGTACGAGCCTCGTCGCTACGATCAGCGAGTTCTGATCCACTACACTCAGGCTCTGGATCGCACTGTTCGTGCACTTGCTGTCGAGTTGTTTGCCACTCGAGCACGCTACTACGAGGCTTTGACACAGTTGCTACCAGTTGTTCGTGCAGGCATACATCCGGAGTACATTCTTTACCCGAGCAGGACTGAGATGCCATCAGGGATCGTTTGGCCTACTGTGGGAGGTCACACGCCTGCACATGGACCTCTTCTTTCATCTCGAGATCGGGTTCTGCATCAGAGTGCCCATGGAGCGCAGGATCCTTCTGCGACGAACGTCCGTCGTCCGCACTTGCAGTTACCCCGTTTCAGTGGTTTTCTCCGACGTTGATGTAGCCTTTGCTATGTCGCGTTGTGTACTTCCTTACCGCGTGCCTGCGCGCCGCCTAGCATGTCTAGCTTTTCAATTTGCGCCGTTATGCTGCCTGAATGTAACCGACTATGTATGGATCTGTATGTATTAATGACTACTTCTAGCATCTGTGCACCATTTCAATAATGTCGAGTTACATCATGTTTATTGCTAATCACTTGCATAAGCTACTGCTAAACTACCCCTGTTGAATTAGCAGGATGGCTGACAACAATCCACCACCGCCGCCACCACCTGATTACATGGCAGCGATGATGCAACAGTTTGAACTCAACCGCCAGTTTATGACGGGAATTATGCAGCAGTTCCCTCGTCCTGATGCTAATCAGCAGCCATTTTCCATCACCTTGCCAGAGTTTATGCGACTCAGCCCGTCTTTCTTCCGCAACACAGTCAACCCATTAGATGCCGATGACTGGCTGCGTGACATCTCCCATGAGATGGAGTCTGCTGGTGTCGCCCAGGCCAATTACGTCACATTTGCGACATATCTTCTGAAGGGTCCCGCATCTCAATGGTGGGCCACATACCGACAGACCCTGCCACCTGGTACTATCGTCACGTGGGCAGAGTTCAAGATTGCTTTCCGTGCCCGCTACATTCCTCTAGCTGTCATAGCTAGAAAGAAGGCCGAGTTCCGTAGCCTTGTTCAGGGAAACAAGACTGTGGAAGTCTATCAGCGCGAGTTTCTTAACTTGTCCCGTTACGCTGAAGAAGACATTCCTACTGATGAACGAAGGCAGGAGAAGTTCCGTGAAGGACTGCATCATGATATACAGTTGGCCCTGCTTGTCCAAGATTATCCTGATTTCGCCACCTTGGTGAATAAAGCTATTATGGTTGAAACTGGACTGAAGAAACACAAAGAAGCGTCCAGACGCACCCGTGAGTCGGGCTCATCCTCGGGCTCGTCTTCCCAGAAGTGTCGCATCTGGTTCCCTCAAGGCATGTTTCGTTCAGCAGCTCCTGCGAACAGGCCCTCTTATGCTGCTCCACGTCTACCTCCTCCACCTCCGAGGCAGCCTCTGCCAACTCCAACACCTCGAGCTCCAGCACCCCGTCCTGACAGCAGACTATGCTTCAAGTGTGGCAAGCCAGGACACCGTGCTAGAGACTGTTCACAGAATCAGAATCAACTGGCTCTTCCTTCTGCTGGTCGTGGTACTGGCCGTGGTATTCCTCAACAGCGCAACTATAATGCCAGACCTTCTTATGGTCGTGGGCAGTACTACCACGTCAACATGTCTGAAGCTCCAGATCAACCAGATACTGTGATGGGTACACTTCTCGTTAATTCAGTACCAGCATCTGTTTTATTTGATTCAGGAGCATCGCATTCATTCATGTCGGAACATTTTGCACTATTGCATAGCGTTAAGTGTGACAACCTGGAACATCCATTAGGAGTACACACTCCCGCGGGTAGATGTCAAGCTACCCTGTACAGCCCTGAAGTCACTGTTGAGATTGAAGGGTTGCACTTTCATGCAAATCCCATTATCCTGCAATCTTCAAAAATTGACCTTATTCTGGGAATGGATTGGTTGAAGGCTCATTACGCCTCAATCAATTGTGCCACCAAAGTTGTTCACCTCTTACACCCATCGAATGAGTTAGTGAATTATCAAGCATACCTTACTCAGAACGCTGAGGCTCAAATTTATGCCTTGAATGCGTTGAATACTTCCCCCCTTGAAGGGATCGAGAATATCCCAGTTGTCTGTGACTTCCCGGATGTTTTCCCAGAAGAACTTCCAGGAATACCCCCTGCTAGAGCTGTCGAGTTCGTTATCGACTTGAAGCCTGGTACCACTCCTATTGCGAAGCGTCCCTACAAGATGCCTCTGCACCATCTTATTGAGCTTAAGGAGGAAATTGATAAATCCTTAAGAAAGGGTTTCATTCGCCCTAGTTCCTCTGCTTGGGGAGCACCTTCTCTCTTTGTTAAGAAGAAGGATGGAACTAACCGTCTGGTTCAAGATTATCGTCCTATCAACCAGGCAACCATTCAGAATAAATATCCGCTTCCCCGGATCAATGATTTATATGACCAACTCGCTGGATCTTCCGTGTTCTCTAAACTCGACTTGAGGTTGGGTTATCACCAGATCCGTGTCCGTGAAGAAGATATTCCAAAGATTGCATTCGTTACTCGGTATGGCTCTTACGAGTACACAGTCATGTCGTTTGGCTTAACAAACGCTCCAGCTACATTCTCCCGCTTAATGAATTATATATTCATGGATTACCTCGACAAGTTCGTCGTGGTATATCTGGATGATATTCTGGTGTATTCCAAGAATAAGGAAGAACATGCCGAACATCTTCGTCTTGTTCTGGAGAGACTTCGAGAGCACAAGCTGTATGCCAAGTTCTCTAAATGTGAATTCTGGCTTTTTGAAGTGACCTACCTTGGACATGTGATTTCCAAGGACGGTATTGCCGTTAACCCGGAGCGTGTTCAGGCTATCCTTGACTGGACTCCTCCGAAGAATGCCAAGCAAGTCCAAAGCTTTCTCGGTCTAGCCAGTTATTGTCGCCGATTCGTCGAGAACTTCTCGAAGATCGCCAAGCCCCTGACTAATCTGCTCCACAAAGGCGTTAAGTTTGAGTGGACAGACAAGTGTCAGGAAAGTTTCCAGACCCTCAAGGACAAGCTCACTTCTGCTCCAGTGCTTGCTCCTCCTGATTCTCGCAAGGACTTTGTCATATATTGCGACGCCTCTCGTCAGGGATTAGGCTGCGTCCTAATGCAAGAACGAAGAGTGGTTGCATATGCTTCACGTCAATTGCGTCCACATGAAGAGAATTATCCAGTGCATGATCTTGAACTTGCAGCAGTGATGTATGCATTGAAGTTATGGCGACACTACCTTCTGGGTAATCGGTGTGAAATTTATACCGATCACCAAAGTCTGAAATACTTATTCACTCAACCGGATCTTAATCTCCGACAACAACGATGGTTAGAAGCTATTGCGGATTATGACTGCGGTATTTCTTATACCCCGGGTAAAGCTAATGTAATGGCCGATGCCCTGAGTCGCAAGTCATATTGCAACAACCTCATGGTTAGGCAAGCTCAACCTCGTCTTCACGCAGAACTGACTCAGCTGAATCTGCGAATTGTTCCCCAAGGTTCTCTTAATAACCTTGTGGTACAGCCAGACCTTTTGAAGGCTGTTAAAGAAGCGCAAGCCAAAGATGCTGAAATTGACTTGATGAAGAAGGAGCTTCACCTTGATAAGTATCGGGATTTCTCAGTTGCTGAAGATGGAACGTTATATTTCAGAGACCGCATCGTAGTACCTCGCTTCGAACTGATGACTGACAAAGTCATGAAGGAGGCCCATGATACACCGCTATCTATCCATCCGGGTAGCACTAAGATGTATCGAGATCTTCGTCAAAGGTACTGGTGGTCTAGAATGAAGCAGGACATTGCTTGTTATGTTGCTGAATGTGACGTGTGTCGTCGCGTGAAAGCAGAACATCAGAAACCTGCTGGAATTCTGCAACCGCTCCCTATTCCTTTGTGGAAGTGGGATAAAGTGCAGATGGACTTCATTACTGGTCTTCCTAAGTCTCAGAAGGGTCACGATGCCATTCTTGTCGTCGTCGACCAACTCTCTAAGGTTGCTCATTTCCTACCCGTTAAGGAGACTATCACTGCTAGCCAGCTAGCAGAACTGTACATCGCCAGAATTGTTTCTCTCCATGGTATTCCGAAGGAGATTAGTTCAGATCGTGGTGGTCTCTTCACCTCCAAGTTCTGGGAAAGTTTCCAACAAGCAATGGGAACTCACATTACATGGAGTTCAGCTTATCATCCTCAGTCCCAAGGCCAAGTTGAGCGAGTCAACCAAGTGCTTGAAGATATGCTACGTGCTTGTGTTATATCCTTCGGTAAGAAATGGGAGGAATCTCTTCCGTATGCCGAGTTCTCGTATAACAACAGCTATCAAGCCAGCTTGAAGATGGCCCCCTTTGAAGTTCTCTATGGTCGTAAGTGTCGAACCCCTTTCAATTGGTCAGAAACTGGGGAACGACCTCTTGTTGGACCGGACATTATTCAGCATGCCGAAGAACAAGTCAGAATTGTCCGGGAAAATCTCAAGGCGGCCCAAGACCGCCAGAAGAGTAATTATGATCGCAAGCGATGGGGTGTGATCTATCAACCGGGTGATCAAGCTTACCTTCGCGTCACTCCGATGAAAGGCACCCGTCGTTTCGGAATCAAGGGCAAGTTAGCTCCTCACTATATTGGTCCTTTCCGTATCGTGGCTAGACGCGGACATGTGGCATATAAATTGGAGTTGCCGCCACAGTTCTCTCATATTCATGATGTCTTCCACGTGTCGCAACTTCGCAAATGCTTCAAGGAATCTCCGCACCGTGCAGTGGATCATGAGATGCTTCAACTGCAAGATGATCTTTCATATAAGGAGCATCCGGTCCGCATCCTTGATGAAGCTGAACGTCGTACTCGTCAGAAGACGATCAAGTTCCTGAAAGTGCAATGGTCGAATCATACTGAAGATGAAGCCATTTGGGAACGCGAGGATCATCTTCGGGAAGAATATCCCGGACTCTTTCCTTCTACATCCTAAATTCTCGGGACGAGAATTTCTTTTAGTGGAGGAGAATTTGTAACACCCCTTTGTAATAACTCTATGACACTCTGTTAAAAAACTGTCAAGTCATGATCATTTGCAGTGCCAAGTCATAAGGGTTAATGGACAAATTCAAATTCACATTTGAAAATCAATTCAAATTCAAAAGTGAAATATAAAGTTGGTCAAACTCTGTTGGGAAAATGTTCATTAGTTGGTAAATAATCCAGGAACGTTTCTAAAAACAACATTGAAATATTTGGAGTTGGATAAATGACTCAAACAAGTTGAACCAGCACCAAAACAGTAATATTTAATATATTAAAATCATATCTAATTCCAACAAACTTAAATTCTGTCCAAACCACTTTTTGGTGAGAGCTAAAATGGCACTGTAATATTTGGACCAAGTTCCATATTTTACAGAAATGCTAAAGTGGTCTAATCATTTTCAAAAAAACAGAAAGAAGGAGAGAAATAAAAGAAAGAAAAGAGGGGCCACCGCGCACTGCACAAGTGCACAGTGCAGCCCAGCCCATCTCCACCGCGCTCCCCTCTCTCTCCGTCGTCGTGTCGACGCCTCCCTGGCGGAGCACGCGTTCGCCGCTCCGGCGCCGACACCGCGACGGCGCGGTTGGCCAGGGGAGGATAAGATCGAGCCGGATGCTCTCCCCCTGGTCCTCTCGCTCATTTCCTCTCTCTCTGCCTCGCTCGCCTCACCTCTTCTCCCCTCCAGATCCAGAGAGGCCGAGCGCCAGCCTCGCCGCCGTTCACCTCCGTCGCGGCCACCGTCATCCCCGGGGCACGCCGAGCTGACCACCGTCTCCGCCATCCTCGACTGCGCCGCCCCGAGCCATTCGGTGGAGCCGAGGAGCCCCAGAGACGCCGAGCCGCACCGCCCCCTTCTTCTCGGACTCCGGCGAGAACCCGGCGAATCCAGCCGCTCCGCGCCTGCCCCGAGCAGGCTCTGAACGGCTACCACCGCTGTGAGCCTCTCCTTCCCTCCCTGCTTCTTCTCCTCGTCGTTCCCGAGCTGTAGGCGCCGCCCCGTTCACGCCCGAGCTCGCCGTCGCGCGACCTCGACGCCGGCGTGGCCACGGTGACCAAATGGTCCCGTGCGCGCCACCATCACACTCACCGCGACGAGTAGACCCCGCCTAGCCTTTTCTTTCACTTGCTTGCGCGCTGGGTCGCCGTTTCCGTCGCTCGCCCAAGCACCTCGCCGCCGATGTCGTCGCCGCCGTCGCATTAGGCCACCCCGAGCCGCTCCGGCACCGTAGATCGACGCGGGACGTAGTTGCCGTTCGAACGCGCCTTTCCGTGCGCGAAATGGCCGTCTGTGGCCGTTTTCCGACGGGTCCCGAGCGACGCCGCCGCGAAACGAGCTCGCCGGAGCAGCTCCGGCGGCTGTCCGACGTGGCGCTGGTGGGTCCAGCCCCAGGGTCGCCGCCAGTGGGCCCTGGGGGCCCCGTTGACTGGATTGACCCAGTCAACGCGCTGACTGGGCACCCAGGCCCACTGACATGTGGGCCCCCACGCTAGTTTAATTAATTAACGAGTTTAATTAATAAAGATAATTAGATTAGTGCAAATACTCACTGACAGGTGGGGTCCACCCCTTTAATTAATCCAATTAGATTAGTTTAAAACTCTGTTAAGCCACAGAGGCTGACATGTGGGTCCCACAGGACCCACATGTCATATTTGACTTAGTCAGCCGACTGTTGACCTGCTGACGTCAGCTATACGTCATGCTGACGTCATAATACATCTCTGCTAATTTAAAAATAATTCCAGAAATTCAAATAAACTCTAAAAATTAATATCTTTTAAACCGTAGCTCAGATCGAAAAAGTTAAAACATGAAAGTTGCTCAGAACGACGAGACGAGTCTGATCGTGCCGTCTGTTTCTTCATCGAAACCTCCTACGTAGAAGAACTCGTAACTCCGGACCCGAATCCGGCAGAGGAACAGTGCACATACCCGGGTTATTAAATCCCAGAATAATTCTAAAATAACTAAAATGACTTAGATGCATTTTTAGGCACCTCTGCACTGCATCGTAGTTTAGCACGCACTGTGTGGCATATGTTTGCATATTGTTTACCTGTTTCCTCCCCCTCTTCTCTCTCGATAGACCCCGACGCAGACGTAGCTCCAGAGGCAGACGCAGCTCCGGAGTACGACTATGTTCCCGACGACATCCCTGAAGACCTTGCTCTTGCCCCCGAGCAAACAGGCAAGCACCCCCATTTTGAGCATTCCGATGTCGCCTACTCTCTTCCCTCTTATGCTTGCATTAGATGATACTGCTGCTGTTACTATCCTACTCTGTTGCATAGCCTGTTTACTTGTAGCCTACTTTTGATACATGCCTATTATCCTAAACTGTTTAGCATAGGATGGGTAGAGCCATATCAGAGACCCACTTGTCCCGACTGCCCCGCTGGATACTCAGAAGACCCGTTCTACGGGATCGAAGATCAGACCCGGGCACCGCACGTCACTTCCCCCTTAAGAGCTCGACACTACTGGGTTACCATCAAGTGCCGAGGGTGATACCTCGTCAGCACTTCCGATGATAACCTTGTAGGTTAGTTTACCGGTCGTGGTAAGCGAGGGTGATTCCTCCTACACCACCCCCGATACCGACATTGTCGTGCATTCCTTCAAGCGTGGACCTCGAGGGTGATTCCCCGACGTTCACCTTGATGATAACATCGAGTGGGATTCCGTCGAGGGTGATTCCTCAGGGTTCCCCCTTGGTGTTAGACACACGGTTACTATTGATTAATTTGACTTGCACTAAACCATGGTACTAAAGACGGGTCGGCCCTGAGGGGTACCCGCGCGAGCTGTTAAGCGAAGTGATGTGGAGTCGGGTTGACCTGGATGGTGCCCGCGAGATAATATGAGGCGTGGCCGGGCATTCTTAGCCCTTGCCGCAAGTCCTCGAGACGGGGCGACGGGGTCACATCGATCGTGAGTCTCTGCTTGTTTCCGCGCGATCCTAAACCACTAAACGGTTTGGATATTTGATCCGAGGGGCCTCTGGCCCGATAGCACTAACCATCACGTGGGCATAGTATGGGCGTTCTGCGTCGTATACTTCAGCCGGAGCTTAATGGACGTCAGCGACTGAGCGGCGCGCATCGAGTTGGACTGGGAACGCAACCGCGCTTGTATAAGGGGTTGCTAGGTCTGCTCTCGGTGGCCCCGTAACGTGCAGGAGTTCCCGGGGCGATGGCCCAAGACCCCTGGGGGCATAGGTTAGTCCGGCGTGCTGACCTCTCTGTTAGGTATTCGGTCGGGTTGCGGCGTGTTGCTTAGCCGAGGCCGGGCATGACCCAGAAAGTGTGTCCGGCCGGAGTTAAGCGAGCGTGGTGGGTAACTTGGTGCACCCCTGCAGGGAAGAAACTTCTATCTATAGCCTGTCCTACGGTAACGGACACTCGGAGTTGTATCCCGATCGGTACAACTAGAACATGTGATGAGAACTGGATAGTACGGCTCTGGGATTGCTTTCTCGCAGGGAGTCGAGAAAGGATCTCAGGTCGAGGTTGATGATACTACTGCTACTACTTTTAATTATGTTCATCTGCTCTCTTCTGATGCTGCAAGACTGCTGAAGATTGTTGAAGATGCTAGTCTTTGATAGGACTAGGCTTTTCCCTTCTATTCTAGCATTTCTGCAGCCCAGTCCACATATACAGCCCCCTTTTGAAAATGTTGCATACGTAGTGTAGATCCTTGCTTGCTGAGTACTTCGGATGAGTACTCACGTTTGCTTTATTTTCTTTTTCCCCCATATTTCATTTGATGCCACCAGACGACGGAGCCCCTGAGCCAGATGCCCCCGTCGACGACCACTACTACTACCCGCCTGGCGAGTACTATTACTACGAGGTGCCACCTGACGACCAGGAGTAGGATCGGAGGGTCCAGGGCAGGAGGCCTACGCCTTTCGATCGTAGCTTTTATTTTACCCCGCCTCTGTGAAGGCTTATCTCTCTCTCTATTCTGTAATATATCTGTACCCAGATATCTAATGCTTCCGCTGACGCTTGTATGCCATCGAGCTATGTATTCGAGCCCTCGAGGCCCTGGCTTGTAATATTAAGCTTGTATGACTTTATTTATGTTTTAGAGTTGTGTTGTGATATCATCAAGTGAGTCCTTAGGCTTGATCGTGCGCATTTGCGTGTATGATTAGTGCACGATTAAGCCGGGGGCGTCACAGATTGGTATGTATGTGGCCCACCATTGAGATGCGGGACCCTTCAGAAGATATGTCGCAAATGTGACGTAATTGGCCTGGGCGACACCAGCAGACTCCATCTCATGGGAGATGTCACGCAGCCAGTCATCAGCATCCAATGGGTTGACTGTGTTGCGGAAGAAAGATGGGCTGAGTCGCATAAACTCTGGCAAGGTGATGGAAAATGGCTGCTGATTAGCATCAGGACGAGGGAACTGCTGCATAATTCCCGTCATAAACTGGCGGTTGAGTTCAAACTGTTGCATCATCGCTGCCATGTAATCAGGTGGTGGCGGCGGTGGTGGATTGTTGTCAGCCATCCTGCTAATTCAACAGGGGTAGTTTAGCAGTAGCTTATGCAAGTGATTAGCAATAAACATGATGTAACTCGACATTATTGAAATGGTGCACAGATGCTAGAAGTAGTCATTAATACATACAGATCCATACATAGTCGGTTACATTCAGGCAGCATAACGGCGCAAATTGAAAAGCTAGACATGCTAGGCGGCGCGCAGGCACGCGGTAAGGAAGTACACAACGCGACATAGCAAAGGCTACATCAACGTCGGAGAAAACCACTGAAACGGGGTAACTGCAAGTGCGGACGACGGACGTTCGTCGCAGAAGGATCCTGCGCTCCATGGGCACTCTGATGCAGAACCCGATCTCGAGATGAAAGAAGAGGTCCACGTGCAGGCGTGTGACCTCCCACAGTAGGCCAAACGATCCCTGATGGCATCTCAGTCCTGCTCGGGTAAAGAATGTACTCCGGATGTATGCCTGCACGAACAGCTGGTAGCAACTGTGTTAAAGCCTCGTAGTAGCGTGCTCGAGTGGCAAACAACTCGACAGCAAGTGCACGAACAGTGCGATCCAGAGCCTGAGTGTAGTGGATCAGAACTCGCTGATCGTAGCGACGAGGCTCGTACGGGGCACAGATAGCTGTGTAGTATCCGGTAGCATCTCCAGCAGGGGCATACGGAATGTACCGATACTCAGAGGCATCCAAGTCAGCACTGAACTGTCCTCGAAGTCGTGCGACAGCAGAGTAAGCAGCATCATGTACTGTCATCTCAATCGTCACGCCGATACCGTGAAAACGGTGAAGCTCAGTGTCAGAGTTATCCTGCTGATCGTAGATGCGAACATCAGCATAGTACTGCTCCTGGTTGAACTCACGATAAACCTCGTAGACCATGTACTCGGGGCACCAGCGATATCCCAGCCTGATCAAGAGGGCAATCAGAACAGCTGGAAACCCAGGGACGTCTCGAGCACAGGTGCGAAGCACAAGTTGCGTCGTAGGACGAGGGGGAAACAGACGGTCCATCTGAAATAGAGAAGTTCAAGAATTGTCATAAGACATTGAGAAGTATAACCGATCTCAAAAGAAAAGGTTAAACAAAACAATGGAAAGGAAAATGATTATCAGACTAATCAGATCAAAGACAAGGAAATCGCACTGAATCCAGCTCTCCGGGAGAATAGGAATTACGTGATCCTAAGTGTTGGTGTTAGCAATTTTATTAAACCCGAATAGAAGAGAGTTTAGAGTCCCAGAGTAAAGATCGAGAAATAAAAGATCCTATTACCACCCAGTTGGCGACGTGGGCCCGTAAGCCACACAGCCAAGTTAGTAAAACAGTTTTCGACCACTAGACTCAACTTCGTCCAAGGAATTGGATAGGGGAATTCCTAGAGGCAGTCAGCTCTGATACCAACCTGTGACGCCCCCGGCTTAATCGTCCACTAATCATACACGCAAATGCGCACGATCAAGCCTAAGGACTCACTTGACGATATCACAACACAACTCTAAAACATAAATAAAGTCATACAAGCTTAATATTACAAGCCAGGGCCTCGAGGGCTCGAATACATAGCTCGATGGCATACAAGCGTCAGCGGAAGCATTAGATATCTGGGTACAGATATATTACAGAACAGAGAGAGAGATAAGCCTTCACAGAGGCGGGGTAAAATAAAAGCTACGATCGAAAGGCGTAGGCCTCCTGCCCTGGACCCTCCGATCCTACTCCTGGTCGTCAGGTGGCACCTCGTAGTAATAGTACTCGCCAGGCGGGTAGTAGTAGTCGTCGTCGACGGGGGCATCTGGCTCAGGGGCGCCGTCGTCTGGTGGCATCAAATGAAATATGGGGGAAAAAGAAAATAAAGCAAACGTGAGTACTCATCCGAAGTACTCAGCAAGCAAGGATCTACACTACGTATGCAACATTTTCAAAAGGGGGCTGTATATGTGGACTGGGCTGTAGAAATGCCAGAATAGAAGGGAAAAGCCTAGTCCTATCGAAGACTAGCATCTTCAACAATCTTCAGCAGTCTTGCAGCATCAGAAGAGAGCAGATGAACATAATTAAAAGTAGTAGCAGTAGTATCATCAACCTCGACCTGAGATCCTTTCTCGACTCCCTGCGAGAAAGCAATCCCAGAGCCGTACTATCCAGTTCTCATCACATGTTCTAGTTGTACCGATCGGGATACAACTCCGAGTGTCCGTTACCGTAGGACAGGCTATCGATAGAAGTTTCTTCCCTGCAGGGGTGCACCAAGTTACCCACCACGCTCGCTTAACTCCGGCCGGACACACTTTCTGGGTCATGCCCGGCCTCGGCTAAGCAACACGCCGCAACCCGACCGAATACCTAACAAAGAGGTCAGCACGCCGGACTAACCTATGCCCCCAGGGGTCTTGGGCCATCGCCCCGGGAACTCCTGCACGTTATGGGGCCACCGAGAGCAGACCTAGCAACCCCTTATACAAGCGCGGTTGCGTTCCCAGTCCAACTCGATGCGCGCCGCTCAGTCGCTGACGTCCATTAAGCTCCGGCTGAAGTATACGACGCAGAACGCCCATACTATGCCCACGTGATGGTTAGTGCTATCGGGCCAGAGGCCCCTCGGATCAAATATCCAAACCGTTTAGTGGTTTAGGATCGCGCGGAAACAAGCAGAGACTCACGATCGATGTGACCCCGTCGCCCCGTCTCGAGGACTTGCGGCAAGGGCTAAGAATGCCCGGCCACGCCTCGTATTATCTCGCGGGCACTATCCAGGTCAACCCGACTCCACATCACTTCGCTTAACAGCTCGCGCGGGTACCCCTCAGGGCCGACCCGTCTTTAGTACCATGGTTTAGTGCAAGTCAAATTAATCAATAGTAACCGTGTGTCTAACACCAAGGGGGAACCTACATGATAAGTCAATGTTTATTACTGTTTATTGAGTTCCACACCCTGCTTTGAAGAATAAGGCTATATTTTAGTTTGCTTTCTATTTGAGAAGTGCTCTTGTAGTGAAATATTTGTGGGGCTAGTTGCTGCAATGATATTCATCCTTGTAATTCCTCTTAAGCTTTATGAAATAGGCTCTCGATATGTATGATTGTGAGCATGCCATGATGCTAATTTTATTTTCCCTAGAAGGCTTGAATGTTTGGGTCCGATTTGTATATGATGATCAGATGGATGAATGTTTGTTGCTCTAAATAGGTTGTTACTAGGATTCCCCATCATGTTAGGGCTGAATTGCATTCCCGATCTTGTATGATTGCTTAATATGCATGCTTCTACTGGAATGCATTATTGCTTTCATAAATCATGTAAGGGTTATTTAACTACATTCCTGATCATATATTTTGTTATTTATTTTTCAGAGAAGCCCTCCAGTAGTTTTGTCCTTATTGCGACTATTATTTGATCATTCCATGGTTACAGTTAATGTGCAGTAAGTCTTGGATCGGTTGTCCGAGCGGCTTAATTAGAACAATATGTTGATGCAGTAAGCTCAGATGTTCTTACATAAGTCATAATGGATCTCTCAGTTTTTTTACCATGATTCTCGGTTAGATAGTTTATATGTTATATTATCGATATTAACAGTGTTAAGTGTTAACCAGCACTCCAGGTCTGTATGTGAAACACACAGTTGTTTGCCAAAAAAAAATCTTATCTAAAACTAGTAACTGAGGCTCCTACATGATAAGTCAATGTTTATTACTGCTGTTGAGTTCCACGCCCCACTTTGAAGAATAAGGTTAACTTCTTGCCAGTTTATTTTTTAGTTTGTTTTCTATTTGAGAAGTGCTCTTGTACTGAAATATTTATTGGGCTACTTGCTGCAATGATATTGATCCTTGCAATTCCTCTTATTTTCAGATTTGTAAGTATGATGGTGAAAAGATTGCCGAGGAGTTCGCCAAGTCCAACGCAAGACTGGAAGCCGCGGACCGCGAAAGAGCTGAGATTACCAAGTCAGTGAAGTCAATTGAAGAGAAACAGTCTAAGAAGCCGTGGTTCACGGTGAACTTCCGAGGCCGCCAAATGTAAGTAACTGTTAACAGCATGGATGCCTTTGTTTTATACTCCCTCTGTCCTATAATATAAGATGTTATTACAACCAATGTACTCATATATTGATTGTAATACATTGGTTGTAATAACATCTTATATTATGGGATGGAGGGAGTAAGTGATAATGAAATTTTATTCCATGACTTATTGGCAGCATAAACTTGCTTATTCGTGTAACAGCCTATTCAGTGCAATAGATCATCTGTTTGCTCTTCGTGGTTTCTTTCCCGTGTCCACTCCTGTGTGAGTTGGCAAATAGGAGATGTTGTTAGTTGTGCCTGAGCGTAGCAGTTTTCTTGAATGATCTTCAGTATGTGGGCTCCCTGGTGTATATGATGTGACTAGGGCTAGAACTCTGCTTCTTGCTGTATATGATGTGAGTGGGGCTCCTTTTCTTGAAAAAAGATGTGCAATCTATTTAGTGCAACCAGTTAACAGATTTGGAAGTGCTTGGTTTTGTTAGTGAAATCCATTACCTGTTTGAACTGCATAATAGTGCAGCCCCTCTAATGGTGGAGTGCTGACTTTTCATAATGGATTGTTTTTTTTTTTTGGTTGATATGTGCTTATTATGACATGCTGTCAAGGCAAGTATTATATATATTGGTTTGGTCTGGTCCTATTTCTTTTTGGTTGTCTTCTGGATGAACATGGTATTTGCTAGTTCTGATATATTTATTTGTATATGTTTTATTGTCCATATTATATACTTCATTTTACTGGGTCTGAGCATACTATTGTAAGTAAGTGGCGTGATGTATTGCTTGATCTTCATGTAGGAATATACCAGGGGTGGCGTCCCTTGCTTGGAGGGTGGGTGAGGTGCTTGCAAAGTTTATGTAGAGTAACATTTGAGAGGTCCCGGTCAACGTAAGGATCATTTTCTCTTAGATATTATGGCCTGTCTTGTTTCATTGATAACTTTGATATTTAAAATCTACATATGTTGATATTCAGTGTAGGTACTTCGATGATTGGGCCTTGAGGTTGCAGCAGAAACAGATTGAAGAATGGCTGTTAATTTTGTCTCATGTAGTTGTTCTAGATTCTGCTTACAGAAACGGGTGGTAGACTGCTTACGGAAACGGCCTGGCGAATTGCTGGAATAGTGTCGTGCGGTAGACTGTTTACAGAAACGGGTGGTTATGTCTCGTTGCTTATTTTCGCTGGAACAGGGTCCATCTGTCAATCTGTGGTTGACTCCTAGTAGCACAAAGTTTATGCCTGGTTACTGCTTCTATTCGCTGGAACGTTGGTGTATGTGAGGTGACAAGTGATCTTCTATTCGTTCCAATGAATAAGGCTTGGCTTTTTGTCCTGATATAGTTTCGCTGTTATTCACTTCCTTCATGTTTATCCAGTTTTTTCGCTTTCTAGCTTGCTTGGCCTAATGGTTGCGTTTCATCTTTGCCTTGTTCGTTTCTAGCTGTTGTTGGTTTGCTGTGTGAGGTAGTGCTTTGACCCTTATAATCAGTAGCTCCCTTGACTGTGAGCTCTCATGTGAATCGTGGGTTTTGAAAATTGGATTGACCCAGTTTGACAGGGGTGTCTCTGTGGAGCAATCAGAGCAGCTGGCTCAAGTCGGTGGAGTTGGGTTTCTGTAACACTTTATTTCCGATCTCCCATTCCCACCGAAAGAGTAAAATGCGTTACGGTAATAAACAGTACTTAGCCCACTTTGGTTACGGTAATAAACAGTATAACACCGTATTTTGTCCATATTGACCTGTTAAAGTTCCTTGCACGCAAATAACGCAGCTTAGAGCATCTCTAGTAGACCCCGTATATCGCCGACCCACAAAACGCGTTTACAGTTTACGGAAAAACGGCTTTGCAGGCTGGCGCGGGCGGCCGCAGAGTCAGACCCTGCAAACGGACCCGTATAAAAGGATATTCGCAGAAGATGCTTTTTTACGGGTCGGCTACCCCGGGTCTGCTCGGGCACCGCCGCGTCGACCCGCAAACCGAAAAAACCCAAATAAGTGAATTTGATAGTGATTCCGACAAATGAGTTCAAATTCAAACGCTAAAACATAGTTCGCGCGTAAATAAAAGCATAATTTTGTAGCACAAACGCAAAAGCGACGACCACGTCCTTGATCATCTTGGTCGCTCTTCACACCGCACCACCTCCATCGAGGTCATCGCCGCCCTCGAATCCACCGCCGGCACTTGTTCCCACTCCGGCGCCGAGATCACCGGCGGGCTCACTGAATGCATCGGCAATATTGGTTCCAAATCCCGATGAGAAAACATCGCCGGCACTGTAACACGCACCGGCCAACGCAAGCATCCTCCTCTTCAAGATATCCCTCCTTGCCATATCATGCCACTCTTTGGTGATGTCGTCCATGTCATTGCGGTTCAACGTCATGATCCTATTCTCTTCGGCAAGAAGCTTGGACATGGCTTTGTTCTCGGCAGCACGTGCTCTTCTCTCCTCAATGGCCGCCTTGCGCAACCCCTCGTCCTTGAGCAATTGCCACTTCTCTTGCTTCTCCCGTGCCTTCTTCTCGGCCAACTCTCTCTTTGTCTACAATGTCTTCGCTAACATCAACTCATTTGATTGCACCATGGCATCTATCTTGTCCCGCAAGCTCGATGCTTCATGTTCCCTCTTGATCTTCTCCTTTGTCTTCTTGTCACCATGGGGCTTGTTCAAGTTCCTTGGGCCATCATCATCTTCATCTTCATCCATGTTGATAAGTGAACCTCTCTTCGGTGGGGATTCCTTGTCAATCAACTTCCACTTCTCGCAACCTTTGAGCATATCCCAACAATGCTCAAGCTTAAAAAATTTGCCTTCGGAAGCTTCCATGTCTTTGTATCTTTGTTGGGCAATTTTGTCCTACACAATTTAAACAAAGTCAAATGATGCAATCACTTCATATGATGCAAAATGATATGCACAACTTGGGATGTGAAAACGAACTCACATAGTCGGATTGCACTGTTCCACTTGGAGGTGCATTGCGTACTTGTTCCAAGCAAGCTGCCCAACGGCTGCAAATCGGCTTGATCACGTTCCAACGCCCTTGGAGTGACCGAAAGGTCCTTGGTGTCCTATTGGGATACTTGGCCATCATGCGGAAGTATTGATCTTCGATTCTTTGCCAATATCTCTTGGAGGTTTGAGATGTACCCGTGCAAGCATCAAGAGACACCACATGTGACGCCCCCGGCTTAATCGTGCACTAACCATACACGCAAATGCACACGATCAAGCCTAAGGACTCACTTGAAGATATCACAACACAACTCTAAAATATAAATAAAGGCATACAAGCATTATATTACAAGCCAGGGCCTCGAGGGCTCGAATACATAAGCTTGATGTCAACAAGCATCAGCGTAAGTGTTAGATATCTGAGTACAGATATAAAAGAGAAACAAATAAGCCTTTAAGAAGGCGGGGCAAAACAAAACACTACGATCGAAAAGACGCAGACCTCCTGCCTGGGACCCTCCGATCCTACTCCTGGACGTCGGCCAGCTTGTAGAAGTAACCACCCTCGAGGTGGTAGTAGTAGTCGTCGGCGGGGCAGCTGTCTCAGGGGCTCCGTCATCTGGTTGCATCAAATGGATATGGGGAAAAAAGAAAGCAAAGCAACCGTGAGTACTCATCCGAAGTACTCAGCAAGCAAGGATCTACACTACATATGCAACATTATCAAAAGGAGGCTGTATATGTGGACTGGGCTGCAGAAATGCCAGAATAGAGAGAAGGCCTAATCCTATCGAAGACTAGCATCTTCAGCGTTCTTGCAGCAATAGAAGAGAGTAGATCAGTACAATATATAATAGTGGTTGTGTCAAGTAACAGCCTCGCCCAGAGATCCTTCCTCGACTCCCTGCGAGAAAGCGATCCCGGAGTCACATATCCAGGTATCATCTCAAGTTCTAGTTGTATCGATCGGGATACAACTCCGAGTGTCCTTTACCGTAGGACCGGCTATCGATAGATGTTTTCTTCCCTGCAGGGGTGCACCAACTTACCCACCACGCTCGCTTAACTCCTACCGGACACACTTTTCTGGGTCATGCCCGGCCTCGGCCAAACGACACACCGCAGCCCTACCTAAAGCTCAGCAGAGAGGTCCCCGCCGGTCTACATCCTAAGCACTCAGGGGTCTTGGGCCATCGCCCTGTGCACTCCGGGTCGTTGCGAGCAGGGCGAATCTCGGTACCACCTCTATACATGGATGGCGCCGGCCCAGCCGTGCCGCAATGCTGAACTGGACGTCTGACAGAGCTTTCGGCTGATGCTACGATGCAGAGTGCCCATAACTGTTCCCACGTGATGGTTAGTGCTATCAGGCCAGAGGCCTGCTCGGATCAAATATCCAAATCGTTAGTGGATTAGGGGCTTGCGGAAACGAGCAGAGACTCATGATCGATGTGACCCCGTCGCCCCGTCTCGAGGACTTGTGGCAAGGGCTAAGAATGCCCGGCCACGCCTCGTATTCATCTCTCGGGTAACCTCCAGGTCAACCCGACTCCACATCACTCGCGCGGTACCCCTCAGGGTCGACCCGCCTTTCCAAGTAACAGTTGTAAAGCCCAAGTATCTGTGTGTCCATAACATCTGGGGAATCCGAGGTATCACCCTCGTTGGATTCCTACTCGATGTAACTGTCAAGGTGAACTCGGAGGAATCACCCTCGATGGGTTCACACTTGAGGTGTTGCACGACAGCGTCATTATCGGTAGTGGTGAAAGAGGAATCACCCTCGATGACCACAACCGATGAACTAACCTACAAGGTTAACATCAGAAGTACTGACGAGGTATTACCCTCGGCACTCGATAGTAACCCAGTAGTGTCGTACAACTAAGGGGGTGATGTGCGGTGCCGGGGCCTGTCTTCGATCCCGTTGATCGGGTCTTCTGATAATCCAGCGGGGCAGTTGGGTCAAAGTGGGGTCTCTGATGGGTCACCAACCAGCCTATACTAAGCAGTTTGGATATCAGGCAGGTATCAATAGTAGTTACAAAAACAGGGTATGCAATAGAATATGAGCAATCAATTACAGTAGCAAAATCTAATGCAAGCATGAGAGAATAGAATGGGCGATATCGGGATGATCAAAGGGGGGGGGGCTTTCCTAGTTGCTCGGCGGCAAAGGCAGGGTCGTAAGGGGTCGTCGATCTCCAGAGCTGCGCCGGTCTCGGAGGCTACGTCGGTACCGGGCTCTATCGAGAGAGAAAAGGGGGAGGAAACAGATAAATACAAGGCAGACAAAGTAACACAGAGCTTGTTATGCTAACACGCAGTGCAGGGTTGCCTAAAAACATGTCTAAGTCATATTAGTTATTTTAGGATTCAAGTTGGATTTATTAACCGGTGTATATGCACTATTCATCTACCGAAAACAGGCTAAAAGTTGCGGGTCCACCTCCGTAGAGGGTCCCAACATGGAAATAGAGGGCACGGTCAGCTTCGTCTCGTCGTTCTGATCAACTTTCATGTAGAAAGTTTTTCGATCCAAGCTACGGTTTATTTTTTACGAATTTTCTAAGTTTTAAAGAATTTTTGGAATTATTTTAATTAATTAATTCGAATTATCCAGAACAGTAGCATGATGACGTCAGCATGATGTCAGCATTGCGTCACCAGTCAACTGGGCTGCTGACTAGTCAAACTGGTGGGTGGGACCCACCTGTCAGTGACTCAGAGCCTAACAATTTAATTAAACTAACTAATCTACTGGTGGGGCCTACTGTCAGTGTCTCTAGCTAATTAACAGAGTCATTAATTAGCAGTTAACAGTGATCAGGACAGCGTGACCCACTAGTCAGTGCCTACGGTGAACAGTGCCGACGTTGACTGTGGTCAACGCGGTCAAAAGGGGCCCAGCGGTCAGCGACCGAAGACGAGCCACGTCGGCACCACGTCGGAGTCGCCGGAGTTTCGCCGCCGGCGATCCGAAATGCGGCGGAGAGGCTCGGACATCGCCGGAAATCGGCTGTGGTGCATCGTTTCGCGTGGTTCCACTTGCGTTCGAAAGCTGGTGAGCTCGCGCGTCGAGCAGTGCCATCGGTTGGACTCGGGGGTGGCCGGAATGTCGCCAGCGACGACGTGTGGCGGAGAGGCATTCGGGTGAACTTGGTTGCGCAGGTGCGGGGAGCTAGCGAGCGAGCTACGCGGCTGAGCGGGCTATCGCGAGCGCCAGAAACACAACGGGCAAGGCGGCAAGACTCGGGCGGCACTGCACTGAGCAGCTCGCCGGCAATGGCGCCGCCGAGCTCGGGTGCATGCGGGAGCGGCGGACGGAGCTGCTAGCGGGGCAAGAAGGGAGGAGGAAGGCGTCGAGGTTGCTCACCGCGTGGACACAAGAGGGTCCGGCGACAGATTAGTAGCAGCAGCGAGTCGCCGGGGCCGGAGGGGAACGGCGGCGGTCGGTGAAGAGGGCGGTGGGGATCCGGCTCAGTAGGGCCTCCCGGCGTGAGCAGAAGGGCTGGCGAGGACGAGCTCGTCGCCACGGAGCTCCTGGATGGACCGGAACGGCGAGGAGGGGCCGGTGGCCACGCCTACGTCAAGGTCGCGACGACGGTGGCGCTCGGCTCCAGTCTAGATCGAGAGAGAGACGAGGCAGGGGGAAAGAGGTGGATCTAGGGTTCCAGGGGCGAGGGGAGGCTCGGGGCCGTCTTTATCCTCGTCGGGGAGGCACGGATGGCCGGCGCGTGGCCATCTGCGGCGTCGGACGCGCGCGCCGTCGACACGGCGACGGAGGAGGGAGAAAGGAGAGGTAGGCTGGGCCCAAACCTGTAGCAGCAGGCCTAAGTGCACAGTAGCTCTAGGCCTTTTCTATTTTCTTATTTTCTGTTTTCTGTTTTCATTTAACTCTGTTTGCAAATTGTTTTAGCCACCACTTGAGTTTTGTAAAATATGTGATTTAGCTCAATAATTATAGTGCAATATTTACCACTGCCAGAAAATAGTTTGGAGCCAAAATGATTTCATTTGACTTTTGGTTTAAATGAAATGGATTTAATCCTTGCTGTTTTGGTACTGTTTGCAGTTGTTGGAGTGACTTAACTAATTCACTTAATGTGGATTATATTTTTATAATTGCTTCTGGATTATTTGCAATATTGTGAACAATTTTGATTTGTTGTTTGAAGAAATAATTAATTGACTTGCATTTCAAATTGAATTTGGGTTTGATTTTGGACAAGCGGCAGTTTGACTGAGTGATCATGGTAACATGGCCACTGTTAGAGAGAGATCACTGTAGTGTGATAGTGGGGATGTCACACCACACTCCATGCCTTGATCAAGATTTGATCTTCCAAGATCGTGTAGTTCTTCGATCTCACGCTTTTGTTTGCTTGCGCTTCCTCATACGCCCCCTCATCTACCTCCTCAACTTCATCTTCACCTCCGTGATCATCCAGGCCACCCTCCATTTCATTGTAATCGAAATCAGCGAACGGGGCCCTATCGATGTCGACGGCATTGGTGTCCAACAAGTTCACGAACTCAGCAGTGGCATTGTTCGAACCACCGCTACATTGAGCGACATCAATTCAAGAACAACCACAATGCCGAAAAGGGAAGCAAGAACCAGAGGTCGAAGATGCAAACCTTGCGGCCATTTTGTCGAACACCTCGCTTGCGGTGGAAGCAGCGACGTTGAACGACATCGTCGGGGAGGCGGAGGGAGTGGAGGAAGGCGCCTCCCTTTTCGTAGGGACCTTCTTCCGCTTCACGCCCGAAACCTTGCTCACCTTCTCCGTCGGCGGCCGGGCAGATCGAGCGGCGGCGGCGGCGCCCGGCGCACGTGCCTTTCCGGTGGGGCCAGCCGGATTGCCGCCCTGCACGATAACGTTGCCCTGCCGCTTGCGGGCAAGCGCGTTGGGGCCTTGGGCGATGGCGGGGGCGACATGGCCGGCGACGAGATTCGCCGGAGGGGATTGCGCGTGCGCGACCTCCACGGTGACGGGGGATGGCTGGGAGGCTTCCATGGCAGCGAAGAACGGTGGGGAAGATGGACCGGAGCGCGCGGTGGCGGGGCAATGGCGGCCGAGGAGGGCGGGTGGAGCGGGAACGGCCGCGCAAAAATTTCCCTCGCGTCAAATCTCGCTGCGGATAAGGGGCGAGCTCGGGTCGGCCTCCCACCCCGTGAATCTAAAGGTTGAGGGCGAACTTTTGCCGTGCCCCGCAAAAACTTTTACGGGTCGAATGCGTTTGCGGGGTCTGTTCGGGCAGGATTTTCCATGCCGATCCGTATTTTGACGGTTATTTTGCGGGTCGGGACTTTTTACAGGGTCTGCTAGAAATGTTCTTAGTCAGCCAACCTTATGCGGTTCCCACCTGTCATTGGGAAGAAAGAATAAAAATAAAGGCAAAACATATGTTGGTTACGGTAATAAATAGTATAACACCGTATTTTGTCCATATTGACCTGTTAAAGTTCCTTGCACGCAAATAACGCAGCTTAGTCAGCCAACCCTATGCGGTACCCACCTGTCATTGGGAAGAAAGAATATAAATAAATAAAAATAAAGGCAAAACATATGCACCTGTGGGATTCGAACCTGAAACACTAGGGTGGAAGCCCATGCGTGCTAGCCACCTCACCATAAACGCGGTAACGCTTAAGATTATACTGGAGTTCTTTTATTCGTATTAATAGGCAGCAAGTAACACGCAGTTCTTGCACACGCATGCACTGCCACTGCAGCCTGCAGGCACACTCACGCCACGTACAGCACAGATGCACGCAGGGCACACACCCGCCTGCATTGCCACCGTCTCCACGCCCCAGCCCCTCCACTGCCTCGAACATGCAGCCCATACAGTCGTCGCCAACGCCTCAGGCCAACTCCAACGCTAGAACCCCAAACACACACTCGCTTTGTTCGGATTTTGCCCGGTTGGGTCGGAAAAACGGACGAATATGTCTGGTTTTAGCTGTCCGCCTACTAATACGCACCCAACCGGCAACCGCATCACAACTTGTTCGGTTGGGTCGGGAAAACGGACAAATATGTCTGGTTTTAGCCGTCCACCTACTAGTACGCACCCAACCGGCAACCGCATCGCAACTTGTCTGGCTTGGACTTCGGAAAAAAAAAACTATCCGCACATTTAAAAAACATACAATAAGCTTAATTAAACATTACGATAAATATAAAACTGGTCAAACAAGTTTCGGTCATGCATTTAAACTTACCTCAAAATTTAAGAAAACATTAAAAAGGATAGATTTGACGCCGCCGCCGTCCTCCTCGTTGTCGTCCAGGATGAGGTCGACGTACGATGGTGGCTGCCGTAGATGGGTTGGCGGCCCCTGCGGCGGCTGCCTGGCCAGAGGCGCCAGCACCAAATCTTTCCTTGGCGGGGACGACGACCACGTGTCGGCGCCCACCCACACGAGCGGCACGGGCACGTACTCCGATGTGCACGGCACCGTGTCCGTCCACGTCCAAGACTGCCCCACCAATGCCTCGAAAGGTGGCTCGTCGGTGGCCTCCTCCTTGACCAAGGCCCGCAGCTCCGGGATGGCGACGTCGCCGGCAGCGGAGAGGGCCATCATCTCATCGAGGCCCTCCCATTGGGCGCGGTCGTGCTACCGGACAGAGTCCTCAAGCATGCGCTGCACGAACTCATCCTCTTCCTCGGCGGACATGGGAGGTGGTGGTGGCGGGGACGGCGATGGGGAGGGCGTCGGCGTGAGCCCCCGCAACCGCGCACGACCAAGACTGGAGTGGGTTGAGCGCGTGCTCATCTGGTAGAGCGCGCACGTGGCGGGCTCGAAGCACGACCGACAAAGTATGATTGTCGTCGCAGGTTGTGCTCGTCACTGAGCCATGTGTCATAGAGCTGGGAGTCCACCGCGTACCTGGCGTCGTCGACGAGATCCGGCGAGAGGCTGGCGTGGATGTGGTTGATCTCCTCCCTGTGGGCACGCCGCTCACCGGGATCGGATGAATGGGCACCCGATCGGCTGACAAGTGTCAGTAGTTGGGGAGGTGCACATCGCTCCATGGTAGCGGTGTGCCCGTCTCCCAATACCGCTGGCAGATTTCGGCCTTCACATACGGTCGTAGGCGAGACGCGGCCGCCGGCGAGGAGATGTTGAACGCGGGCGGGAGTGGAGGTGCTGGAGTGGCGGCAGCCGAAGGAAAACCCAGCCTCGTGGTCGTGCTTCCCCTTGCTGGGGATCCACTTCCAAATCATGGCCACCGGCGAGGAGGTGGAGGAGCGGTGGCCGCCAGATAGAGTTTGTGTGTCGGGGTTCGAGGAGGCAAGCGGCTCCGGGAATGAAAGTGCGTGGACTGGCCGGTCCATGGTTTCCACATTAAAAAAGGACATGGCTAGGATGATTGGGTGACTGACAAGCGGACCCGCCCGCGCGTGCGCCTTAAATGGGGCGGCTTGGTGACCGACACGCGGGCCCGAGGGCGGACGAGGAGAGGACGTGCGGCGTCCATTCGCTGTTCGTCTGGACGCAAATAAGAAGTAAGTTTGCTTCGAAAATGGATTAAGCGGGACGCCAAATCTGCACATTTTGAGGTTGTGGCTGCTCATTGGGCCGTCACGTGTGTCCATTTAGACCAAAAACGGACACGACTGGAGCAAACGTAAGCCTGTGAATAGTTTATCATCCAGACTAAAGCCAGCCCAATCCAGGTGACTCCACGGGCAGCATCCAAACCAACTCGATCCAACAAAATTCTGCTAGAATCCAAACCAAACCAATCTGTACTTGTTTTTGACCCAACCCAAACCAAAACCGGTTCCATTTTTGGATTGAATCCACAGATTGAAACCGTGGACAAGTCCATATATGCAGGTGCCGTGGACAAGTTCATATATGCAAGTATACCTGGCCATCTGTCGGGCCGGGCCTACCAAAGCCCGATGCAAAAAAACCAAGGCCCGAGCCCGGCCCGGCCCGGCCGTCGGGCCTAAAAATCGGGCCTGAGCCTGGCCCATCACGCTAAAAGTTCATCGGGCCTCGGGCCAGGCCTCTTCATTAACGCGTGAATACGATGGGCCCGGGCCCGGCCCGGCCGTCAGGCTTGAAATCTAGGCCCGAGCCCGGCCCGTGGACAAGGTCGGGTCGGGCCGACCGGGCCGGGCTGCCCATGGCCAGGTCTGTATGCAGGTGCGGAGTTTCTGAATTGCATCTAGGAATCTTTCTATAGGAAGCGGTGTGGGCGGGAGGTAGAACCAGTAGGCCGAGCTCTGGACATCAATGAGGAGACTGAAACCCGCAGCGATGGAGACGACTCGAAACTCGAAACCAACGGCAGCGGCGGAGACAGACTCGAGCTCCATGGCGGCGGCGGCGACTCGAGCCTTGGGACGTTGGAGGCAACTAAAATCAGGCAGCTTCAAGGGTCGGAAAGCTGAAGGAGAGACGAGCGAGCTCCAGCCGGTGGCGGCGACGGCCCGGCGGGCGCTAACTGCATGGCAATGACCGTCAAGGCTGGGGGCGTTGGTCTTGTACAGTTTTGGTCGAGAGACCGGTTTCCATCTACGAGTTGAAACTGTTTGAGACCAATTTGTAGGTGTCCAAATTGAACCAGACTAATCCATAATACCTAAAGCCCAAACCACACCAGATTATATTAGGGGCTCAGCCCATTTAAACCCATCCAAAGAGGGTTCGGTAGAGAAACCAAATTGAAACTGTGGTTCCAATCCAAACCATTCCCAGGTTTAAGCAAACGTGGTCTAGCTTTAGAGTTGGCCTCACGAGCGCTTCAATGCGTCGCGGTACTGATCGATTCCGGCCGGTGTGTAGAGCGGGATAAGGCCCTGTTTGGAATGTCGTTTCTACTTTGAATACCCTTGTAAAAGTTACAGGCCACCGTCCGTCGTTTTCATTTCCGCCCGCAAATCGCTCCTGACCGGTAAGATACACCCGTAAGAAAAATACATCTGTATTTATTTACACCGATTCCAAGCGCGGCCTAATAGACAGGACGCACGCACCGTCGACGAAGCTGAGACCGTCAGGTCGTGCTCCGGCAGCTGCCGGGCGAGGAGAGCGACTCAGTGTGGGTGTCGTCGCTGTCAGCCATGTGGCCACCTCACCCAGACAGAGATTAGTATGCGTTGCGCCACCTTAGGCTTCTAGCTAGCGAGTGTGTGCATGCGTGCTAGTGTGTGTTGTGTGTGTGTGTTCATAATACGAGCGCTCTAACTGAATCACACATTGTGTGTGTTGATAATAATGATGCGCTCTAACCAGTGGCGGAGCCAGAAACTCAATATAGAGGGGGCCAAACATGTTATATAATGTTAGACGGGGCCAAATCATCTAAATCTTGCTAATTTTGTTTGACAAATGGAGGATTAGAAGGACATATAGCTGTATTTGTGAGAGCATATGGGGGGCCAAGGCCCCTGCCAGCACCCCCCTGCCTCCGCCACTAGCTCTAACATAATGACACGACGAGCTGCAGCCCCAACTGGCGATTCTCACCACCGTTTTTTTCTATTCACTTCTTCATCCCACCCACTGACAGGTGGGACCCACACATTTGTAGAGAGAGAGAGAGTATTAAGCTTCATCATTTGCCACGTAGGATGTTTGACCGGTCAACGTAGATCAAATACGAAGCTCTACAATCATCCTGTGACCACATAATCACCTAAGGACGTATATAATGATCGTATTCTCAAGTACGGTGACTCAAGTGAGTTTTTGACACAAGTACGGTAACCGCTGATTCATTTTACTCCCACCGAAGTAAACAACCCACCCTAGGTCAAACATTCCCATTCCCCGCCGAAACAACCCATCCTCGGTCAAACATTCAAAACGCTCATCTGAGTCCAAACCCTAGCCGTGCCGACCGGCGCGGCGGCCAAGACTCCGACCAAGCTATTGACTCCGACAGCGGTGGCGTCGACTCCCGCGAGGCTCCTGGACCCGATGGCGCCGAAGAATCCGGCCAAGCCCATGGGTTGCACAAGTCTCCTCTCTCCTCCAGCATTATTTGCACGAGCCCCTCTCCCCTCATCTTTCTGAGCGACGGGGGCCGGTGGGATAGGAGGCAGCAGCTCGCGGGGTGGGGAAAGAGGGATGCGTGGATGACCCAACATTCAAGTTCATCGTGGCACTCTCTAAGGCCAACTCTAGCCGATCCCCTACCCGACTATAGAGGAGGATAATTTCGGTTTTACTCCTTTATGTCGCACCTAGTCGAAATCCTAAACCGAATTGAGGAGGATGATTTTTTAATCCGCGTCCTATCCGACGCCTATATCTACTCGGCCGCCGCCACTTGGAGGAAAAAAAATCCCCTCCCCCTGCTACCTCACCCACCCCACTCCCACGTCGCATCTACGCATGAAAATTAGATGCATCAATCACTACCTAGACGATGGCTCCCTAAATGCAGAGTTTCGGGTTCTTTTGTCTAATATCAGACCAATGCCTCTGTTGCCTAGCTCGGCAAATTAAAATGCAAACTGTTTCTCTTATTGTGAAATGAAAAATATATGTGATTGTGGCCATCTAAATTATGACATATTTAGTTTAAGATGATCTATGTTTTTACTTTGCTTAGCTCCATACTCCTAAATTCTGAGTGCAATAATTACTGTCTTTGTAGCACACAGGACAAGTGCTTTTTCCACTTTAAGTCACCAGGTCAAGATAAAGACTTCTTTTCGTGCTCCCAAATGGAAATTAGATGGGGAAAATGATGGCTATGTTATAGTTGATTTAATTTAGACTGATGCATTTGTCAAGATATTGCAAAAATTAGTAAAACAGGTACTCCGAAAGAGTCTAATGATAATTGAAAAAAAATCTGAATTATGCATCATTCCAGCTCACTGTAGCCTACGAGTGAATTAAGATGAAGCTATTTATTATTACGTTTTGCCTCTATATGTTTCTTAGCTATCACTGTATTGGTTGAATAGCATTATCAGCATATGGCATGAAGGCTCTCCGTCAATTTTTGTATCTAGCAGGAAGAATATGCCTGAATGCACAGCAACCTCTACCACACCATCCTGAAAAAGCTCTTCGTATGCATCTGCCCTTGCTTTGCCTCTCTTTGACCATCTGCTTATTGTTCTTGAGCATGCACTCCAAAAGAGCATTGTACTCCTAGGTCTCACTGGATGGCAACGGTCTAAGAACATGCTCCCTCTGTTCCTAAATTATAATTCTTTCTAGAGATTTCACTAAAGACTACATACGAAGTAAAATGATGAAACTATACTCTAAAAGACATCCATAACATCTGAATGTACTCTTTATAGTGGAATCTCTAAAATGACTTATATTCAGGAACGGAGGGAGTACATTTCTACATATGCAGTCACTATTATCGAACAAAGGTCTAAGAGTAATGAACATTTGCTGTTCTACAATCATTCAGGTCTAAGAGACCATGCATGTAAATGACATGAGTCAGCATGTTGTTGGTATTAGAAGAGAAAGAAACGGGAGTTCGTGATTAAGCTTGCGGCCATATCTATGCGCTGAAATTTGATGACAGTACAACGATGGCATATGGATACAGATGCCCCATGATAAAAAGTAGCTTGAGGTATCTATATTGATTTTTTTTTCCAACGCAATCTACTACTAGTGGGCCTCATCAAAGAATAGAAAGTAGACTCTCACTAGTCGCTACACATACATCTCTGCTCTCCACTTTAACTTTTTCAGCTTTATACACCGGACCACACTTTTTCTCCCCAAACACACGCCTCCTGTCGAGGATCCCGCTACACCATCTGAACCTACTTTTTCTGATATCCGATCCTACATGGCCTGTGAGGCATCACCCTAGGGCTATGCATTGGCCATGTCCTAAGAGTCATGAGGAAGAAAACTATCTTTTGATGTAAGCAAATGGGTTTAATCCTTGGTAAGAAAGCAAGTTACCATTCCAATAAATAAAAACCTTATACTCCCTATGTAAACGCCTTATAAAAGTTTACATAGGGAGTATTTTGTTGTGACTCAATATTCCTCAACATGAGCACGAGCGTCAGTTGGGCCCATATTTTGCCGCCGCGCAGCAAAGCGCGATGGAATGCCAAACGATGGCCATGTTTGTTCGAGCTTCAGGAACCAGATTCAGATTTGCCAGTGAAGCTAAATCCGGAATCTGAAACAAACAACTATTGTGAATCAGCTTCGCCAGTGAAGCCAGCTTTGTTAATGAAGCTGGATCGGGAATCTGAAACAAACAACCATTTCGAATCAGCTTTGTCAGTGAAGCTGAATCTGGATTCAAGCCATTTTTTGTGCAATTTGCTGAAACACCTCAAAATGTACTTCAGTGACGAAGCTTATTCTGTGAATCAGCTTTACCACTGAAACGAATCTACAAGTGATTCGAATCAAATCAAAGCTGAAACAAACAGAGTCTTATATAACTGTGAATCTGCTTTGCTACCAAAGTGAATCCCCAGGTGATTGGAATCAGATCAAAGCTGCGTTCCGAAGGCCCTGTTTGTTTCAGCTTCGCTTGGATTAAAATCACCTATGGATTCGCTTCAGTGTCAAAGCTGATTCGCAAACCACCAAAGTACACTTTGAGGTGCTTCAGAAAATTACACTAAAAATGGCCCAAAACCAGATTCAGCTTCACTGACAAAGCTGATTCCAAATAGCTGTTTGTTTCAGATTTCAGATTCAGCTTCACTGGCAAAGCTGAATCTGCTCTCTTAAACTGAAACAAAGCCGAAGCCTCGTTGCCGGTGTTGTATGCTTGCACGGATATGTTAGGCCACGTGGCTGTGCCACACGTTCCTACAGTCCAGTTCCGTCCAAGCCCCAAGTCCAAACAGTCAGACTCGCTGCACACGGCACGAGCGCAGCACGAAGAGTCAGCCACGCAAAAACCGCGACCGAGCCAGCCCGAGGCGAACCTACACTCCAAGCCGCCGCGGTTGCTTCCGGTTCGCCACCACTCGCTCCGCTCGCTGCACCGCCCTCCCTTCCCCTTCCCCATGGCCGCCTCGCCTTCCCTCCACGCCCCCCGCCTCCTCCCGCTCCTCCCGAACCCCGCCCCGAGCCTCGCCAGGCCCCGGCGCCGCTTCACGGCGGCGTCGGCGGTGCCGCCGTCGCGGAACGGGAGCTCGGCGGGGACGGACTGGTGCCCCGTGCCCCCGGAGCAGCGGCCCGTGAACGAGTACGAGGCGCTGGCCGCGTCGCTGCCCTTCTCCTGGGCGGCGGGGGACCTGATGCTCTACTGCTCCCGCCTCGCCTTCACGGGGGCCGCCTTCGCGCTCTTCGTCGGCCTCCCCGTCGCGGCCTTCGGCGGCCGCGGGGGCGCCGGCGGCGACGCCCTGCACCTCGCGCTCGGGGCCACCGGCTCCGGGATCCTCGCCGTCACGCTCGCCGTCGTAAGGATGTACCTCGGCTGGGCCTACGTCGGGAACCGCCTGCTCAGCGCCACCGTGGAGTGTGAGCCACCCGCCCGATTTTTATATATTCCCCTCTGATTGGTGTGTTTTTGTGTCTCTGTGCCTGAATTATCCGCTTGATTCCTCGCAGATGAGGAAACGGGATGGTACGACGGGCAGGTGAGATGATGCTCCTGATCACTCGTTTCTGTGATCTGGTTTTTATTCTGGTAACAGCTGACCTGCCCAACCCTCGTATGCTATGGTTGTTCAAGAGTTACTGGCTTTTAGTGTAGCAAGCAGCGGGATGTAAGGGGTTTGAACTATGGAAGCGACTGGCGGCGCTGAATATAATATAAGCAGCGTGACGCCACCAAAATATCACTGGATAAGTAATATAATTAGCATCACAGCATCAGGTAGCATCACGCCACCATAATTCACAGTAGTCGTTCGCTTGCTTATAAGTTATAACTCTGTACTGAAATTACTGATGTTCAATAGTAATTACCAAGTGCTGAAGTGTTACCTTTGCTTCTGTATGTTTATAATAGGAGCCTCGCATAATGAACTTTGTTGGCAAGACTGGTATAGAAATTCAGAGATGACATAGCATGCACATTTTCATTGGACGCTAATTATTCAATCATCTCTGAAGCATATACAGTTATACACTAACTTGTCGATGGAGTTCCGTTTTAGTTTCTTATACCAAATCATCATTTCTATTTATTTATTTTTCGAAACGGAGGCAAAGATTGCCTCATCTATTAATTAAGCAGAAGAGAAGTGCCCAGTTAATTACGGAAAACCGGGCAAAAACCGAAACAACAAGGGCCAAGCCCACTCCCATAGACTGAAACACACAGGGCAAAGCCCACCCTCATCGACGACAAGTCGACCTGCGGCCAGACAACGCAGCTCCGACTCTGACGGAGAACTCAGAAGAACAAAACCAGGCACAGCTGGTGCCACGAAAGTTCGCCGAACGGGCCACTTGCAACCAGTCATCGTACACCACAGGGCCCCGCCGCCGCAGCTTCGACTCCACATCAACAAGCAAACCGAGGCAAAACCGGAGACACGCCGGAGAAGAGCCGACTACCGCAACCATTGCCGCGTCGCCGACATCGCTCCCACCACCATCGTTGCCACAGAAGTCTGGTCGCCACAGTGATTCTCTCGGGGCCGCCGCCCCGACATCCACCGCTCCGTCGCGCCCAGCGCAATCAACCGGCACCGCCTTCCGGGGCCGCCGCCCCGACATACCACCGCTCCCCTCAAGCAGCAACGCCGCACAACCCAGCTGCCCGCAGCCCATGCTGCTCAGGGCAACCGCTCGCAGACCACGAACATCGCACCACATCCGGGGCCGCCGCCCCAACGTAAAGTCAGACCGCCCCCTCTGGGGCGCATCGACCGAGCCGACACCCCTACCGCCCAAGCGGGACAAGAATGCCACCCAATCAATGCCGAGATAGAGCCCCACCTCATAGAGCTGTCACTCACATTGTTCCCGAGATCGCCATCTCGACGCACAATCAGAAACCACCCGGAGCCGCCGCCCTGACGTCCACTGTCCCCGACGACGAAGAGATCCGTGCAACTGCAACATGCTGACTTTCCAAGGCGATGCCTCAAAGAAGGAAACGACGTAGCCGCCGTCATCGCCCGCTTCGATCATCCGAAGCTAGGGATTTCTCCCGGAGAGTCGTGTGATGGAGCTCCACGGCAACACCTTCAAGAAGGGGAACGACACCATGGCCATGGCGCCGCTGTTGCCGGCACCGACCCAAGGTCAGTGTTGGACTTTCGCCCGGAGCTCCTCCACACCTCCGAATCCGAGCAGATCCGAAGCACTGCGCAGCACACAATCCCCATGGTCGACGTCCACCGGCTCCACCTCGCCCCTGCCACCACATGCCCGCCCCTTGCGCACGCCCTCGCCGCACCCTGGCTGCGTGCACGCGTCCCCGCCGCGGCCACCGCGCGCACACGAGGCCGGCCAGATCTGAGCCGCCCCGAGCCGCCCAGCACCGGCCTCCCTCCGCAGCAACCACCGCCGCCTCCCATCCCCACGAGCACCCGGGATCCATGGTCCAGCCACGACGCCGCCGCCGGCACGAGCTCCCCTGCTCGTGGGCAACGCCACCCGACGACGAGGAAGAGGGAAGCCCCGCCGCCACCAGATCCGCGCGGGCTTTGCCCGGCGGAGGCCACCGGCGGCGGCGAGAGGAGAAGGTCTGGTGGTGGGGGGTGGTGTCGGGGCCGGCAGGGCCGCCGCCCGAGTCGCCCAGGGGAGAGGCGACGCGGGGGCCTGGGGGTAAATGTTTATATCTATTGATTCATACACTTGATGCACTTTTCTACTGCAGTTCTAAGGAGGAGCAACTTAGTAAGGAAACCCAATTAACTCTTTATTCTACCTTGCACATAAGCTGTGATGTAAACATGAGAAAACTTATTTCACCCTTGTACTATCGACACATTCCTTGGATGCCATTAAAACTGGGCTACTTTATTTACTCTAGATAGGTCAAGTTACCCCCTTCACTAATTTCATTATTGATGATGTAAGGGATGTAAGGGGTTAGAACTAGAGAAGCGACCCAATATAATATAAGTAGCATCACACCACCTAAAGATCACCGAGCAAGTGGCACAAGTAGCATCACGCCACCAAAAGATCATTCATTACTTGTTTAATTGCTATAAGTTACTATAACCCTGTGCCTGAAATTACTGATGTATTCAGTATAACTCTGTGCCTGAAATTACTGATGTACTACTCAAGTGTTACCTTTACTTCTATATGCTTATGTATTTTTGTAATTGAAGCCTCACGTAATGGACTCTGTTGGCAAAATTGCTATGGAATTCAAAGATGATATGGCTCACACATTTTCACTGGATGCCAATTAATTAATCGTCTCTGAAGCGTATACGTGAACTTATAGATGGAGTTCCAGTTATGTTTGTTATGACAACGCGTCATTTGTTGTGATTCATACACTTCATGCATTTTGTGTTGCAACTCTAGTGCGGAGCAATTTTGTAAAGAAACCCAGTTGCCTTGCACAGAAGATATTATGTAAACATGACGACTTGCACTTGTTTTGTCCTTGCAGTATTAACGCATTCCTCAGATGCTACTAAAATAGGGTTATTTTTTTTAGTCTAGAGGGGTTAGGTTACCCCCTTCACTGATTTCATTCTTGATGATGTTATTGCAGATATTATGCTGACTAGATTAATTTTATGCATGGAGATATGAGAAAATAGTGTACATATTCAGTACCAGGCATTGGAATTAGCTCTGGCATCCTGACTCTGTTTCTTACTCTTGGCAGATATGGGTTAAAACCCCAGAAGTTCTAGCTCGTGATCGTCTTCTCGGATCATTTTCTGTAAGTTGACATCATACATGTTAACCTCTGACATCCTCGTCCACTTTGGTCTGATCGGTTATGTTAACTGTCAAATGCTTCTTTTCTGTTGAGATACCTGTCAAGGAGCTAGGGAAATGAATATTGAATGTTGTTCTTTTCTGTTGAGATACCTGTCAAGAAGCTAGGGAAATGAATATTGAATGGTGTATGCACATGGCATGAGCTGTGTAATTATTGAAAAGAATATACTCGTATAGAGAACCGATTGCTTAGGTCTACCTTTTATGGGCGTTATCTGGACCAGTCTGTTTCTAAAATGATGCACACTATTAAACTGCCATGTTTCTATAAAAAAAAGTAGTATTAAACTGTGATAGGCGTGGGCCACTGGGAGCTACTAAATCATGCATTAGGAATCTTCCTGTAGGACTTTGTTTGGTGTAACAGGCTACGCATTATAGTTTGCGAGACGAAGCAATAAGAAACAGTTGGTCTTTACATCATCTCAAGTCTTCTCCCTGATGATGCCGTCTATTTCCAGTATCCCATCTCGTTCAAGCCGCGCCGTGCTGGCCACCTTCTGTGTAACGCTGACCCCTTCGTGAACTAGGTTTCATGATCTTAGTCGTACTTGCATTGCATGGTCATGCTGTAAAAGGGAGAAAAAAAAAAACTAACCTGGTAGCGCATGCTTCTTCTTCAGGTGAAGCCGGTGCTGAACAGAGTGAAGTTCACCCTGGTGGGCCTGGCGGTGTCGCTGACCCTCTGCATCCTCCTCTACGCCAACACCGAGAAGCCGAGGGAGCCGCTGGAGAACCCCGCCGGCGGGAGGGCCATCCCCGGGGTGTACAGCGACACCGCCGCGAGGTCGTTCGAGCCCGACGCGTTCTGCGGGGAGCCCGACCTCGGTGGCGACCAGTCGTAACTTTCGACGGTGGTTCTGGTGGAAGGCGATGACAGGATCATTATCTCATAGCATCCATCTTGCTCATCAGGGTGAAGTGAAGTGGTGTAAATATCTGGCCGTACATAGTGATAGTCCATACGAAAAATGAAATCCCTTGTATAGTTGTATGTAGCTGTTGGTCCTGTGTGTACGTATCTCTGTAGCTGTTGGTCCTGTGTATCTTGGTCCGGTTTGGCTGGCGGGGACGTGACAGGTGAGGTGACGGTGACGCCATTGGGTTATCCGCCAGGAATGTCGTTGACGCGGTTGGGAGCGTTCGCGTCTTGTGTGGCGTGCCGGCCGCCGAAACCGAGTGGAAGCTGCCTGCCTGGGACAACGATGCGTCTCCACTTGCTCAGAACGTATCTCTCTCCGTGCGCGCTTTTCCGGATCAAATCCAGGAAGGAGTCCATTCCGGAGCTCGGCGTCTCCTCAGGCCGGCAACTCTTCGTCGCTACGGTACCTTTAAGAAAACCCGGGTATCAGGCATGGACTTGCTAAATTTGTTACGGGCACTCACTTGTCTTATTTTTTTTGGAAGAGGGGAGGAAATATCTATTTAGGACCCCATTAGCCAACTAATGTTCCCTGGGAAGCATGGCCTTTGCGAATGTTTTTTATGACAGGTTCTTCGAAAGCACATGGCAACTTCTGTGCAAAGGGATTTTGCTGCGAAAATGACCATGGCGGGATTGCTGTAATCTAAGCCTGTGGGTGGCCAGCAAAAGTTACGGGCACTCAGCTTGTCGCTGTGATCTAAAGCTTTGAAAACGATAGCCACAACCTCCAAAACCACAAATCCGTCTACTTCTTCACCGGATACCCGTGACATGGGGGTATTCCTCGCGAAAGTTGGAGCTCAATGTCGAGTACAACCACTCCCCTAACCATTCGCTGCCGCACACGATTTTCATTTGCAAGCTCATAGCTCTTCCATCTCCGTTTTTCAGTTAGAAAAACTATTGCGTTTATATTATTATTATTACAAAAAACAAATGCAGAGAATTCTACTTCCCCTACCCCTAGCCCTGTGAAATGTCTGCTTCGAGAAGGTTTTGAAAATTAGTACAAAACCCCGAAAAATCCGAGAAGGGGGAATGTGTCCGTGCCGCTTCGGGTCAAACATGCCGTCGCCGCCGCCCCGGCTGGAATCCAAACCCCTCGCCCTCGCCCTCGCCCTCGGGTCCGTCCACCCCACAAAACGCCCACACGCAGACCTCACCAGCACCACCACCACCTTCCCCCACACGGCAGACAGAGTTGCGCCAGAGAAGCAGCCCAGCCCAGCCGCCGCGCCGGCACAGCACAATCCTCGCTGCTCGCTCGCTCGCTAGCTACTCACCCACTAATACCTCTCGCTCCGCAGGCCGGCCTCCTCCCCCATCCCATCCCATTCCGCCCGCGCTTTAACCCCGTTACCATCGATTAATTAACTAGGCCCACTTGCGCCGCTCTAATTCCGCCAGCGGCAGCAGCGGCAGGAGGAGGAGGAGGAGGAGGAGGATCCAGCGAGGATCGGGATCGGGCGGCGGTCGATGCCGGCTGGCGGGGCATGGCCGGGCGCCGAGCGATGAGGCAGGGCGGCGGCATGCGGGGGCTCGCCGCGGCGGCGCGGTCCTCGCCCGCGCTCTCCTTCCTGCTGGCGGCCGCCGCGGCCGCCGCGCTCGTCGGGGGCGCCTACTTCTGGGTGGTGGTCGCCTCGTTCCGCCTCCCCGACTCGCAGGCCCTCGGGTGCCGGCCCGACGGCGAGGGGTCCTGGGCCATCGGGGTCTTCTACGGCACCACCCCCTTCAACCTCCACCCCATCGAGCTGGTGAGCTTCAAGGCTGCGCGTGTGCCTCGTTTGTGTGCGGGTTTTGACTTCTGAGGACGCGCTGGGATGCTCACTGCTGTGTGTGTGATTTGGTTTGCGCAGGAAGGGAAGAGCAGCGCCAACGGCTCCGCGTGGCCGGTGGCCAACCCCGTGCTCACCTGCGCCTCCGCCACCGAGGCTGGCTACCCCAGCAACTTCGTCGCCGACCCCTTCCTCTACCTGCAGGTACGGTCCGTCAACTCCGTGGAATTGCGCTCTACTGCCGTGTACATGTACGGGCATCTCGCGAAATTTGCGGCGTCAGGGCTGCAAATCCTTGAGCTGCTAAACAAGCGAAATTCAGGTTGACTGGGTGGATTTAGGTGGCGTGTTTCTGAATTCAGCTCCTCTGCAAGTGAGGCTTAGGAAGGGCTTGCGGTTTTGCTCTCAGATGCTTGGGACAGGATTTGGGAGTGCGATGTCTAGCTGGGTAGCTGGATATGGTGTTCTGACGGTGTATTATTAGTATGTGAAAGACAGTGTATGAACTGTTCTAGTCGGGGATGCAAAATTAACTACTAACCCTGGTGCGTACTGAATTGCCCGTGCATCATGAACAATTTGACTTGATAACTTTACTTGGGGAGGACTGCAACCTTGTTTATACTGAAAAACATGTCTCCATGGCATAATTGAACACTTCAGCTATTAATCCTATAATTTGATTGTAAAACAGACTAACTACCATGCTTGCATGAAAAATAAATAGTGCGATTCTGAAATGTATTTGTAAGGAAATGTTGCTTCTGAAATGCTGCTGATTTGGTTGATGGTTTCAAACTGTCATGCACCAAAGTACCAAACAAAAGCACACCATTAGCGTACTTGTACACTGCATGACAACATAAGTGGATTTGCCCAATAAAGTAGTTTTTATAAGGCCCAGAAACACATTTGAGGACATTTATTCGTGCAATTATCTGTTTTAGATGATATTTATGTTACACTTCATACAAGACATCTAAATCATGTTTCTTAATACTTTTTGTCAACCTAGAAATGCCATCTTCATGGATTATATGTTTGGACTTGTGTCCATGGAAGTATTCTTGAGTTGAGAAAGAACTTCATGCGATTTACCTTCTGCATTCTTTTTCTACTTACCATAATATGTTCTCCATTGATATTTTCTGGAATTCTCAACCTGATTTTACTTCTTATTCTTCTCTCAGGGCGACACACTGTTTCTTTTCTTTGAAACAAAAACAACTTCCTCAATGCATGGTGATATTGGTGTTGCAAGAAGCTTCGATCAAGGTGCAACATGGGAGTTTCTTGGTATTGCTCTAGATGAGGCATGGCACCTGTCCTACCCTTTTGTGTTCAAATATGAGAATGAGGTATATTTTTCACTCTGTATCTGTTACTTGAGAACTAGGTGGCTATTTCTGGAAATGTCGAGGCACTAACTTCCTCTTTTTTCAGATTTATATGATGCCCGAGGGGAACAAAAAGAAGGAGCTTCGACTCTATCGTGCTACTAAATTTCCGCTTGAATGGACATTGGAGAAGGTGCTCATCAACAAACCACTTATTGACGCCTCATTAGTCCAATATGAGGATAACTGGTGGCTCTTTGCCTCGGATTTTACACGGTATGGAACTGAGAAGAATGCAGAGCTTGAGATTTGGTACAGTAGCTCTCCTCTTGGTCCTTGGAAAGAGCACAGGCAGAACCCTATTTACAAAGCTGAAAAAAGTTTGGGAGCTCGAAATGGTGGAAGGCTCTTCATGTTTGAAGGGTCGTTGTATCGTCCAGGTCAGGATTGCAGTGGAACCTATGGGCGGAAGGTTAAGTTGTACAAAGTTGAAAAGCTAAGCAAGGAAGAATACAAAGAGGTGCCAGTAAAACTTGGGATTGAAGAGCCAAAGAAAGGGAGAAATGCCTGGAATGGTATGAGGTACCATCACTTGGATGCGCAGCAACTTGACTCTGGCAGATGGATAGCTGTAATGGATGGTGATCGTGTTCCTTCAGGCGATTCAACGCGGAGGTCCATCTCTGGTTACCTCGGTTTCTTGCTAGCCATAGTTCTGGTCACTTTTGTGGGTTTTGTGAAAGGTGCAATCAATTGCTACATCCCTCCGAGTTTCTGGGCTGCCCCGGCAAGGAGAAATGAACTGTCCCGTATCTTGCCTGTCTACCGCTTCAACCAGAAAGTCCGCAGATATTCTACCAGCCTTGGCAGATACATCACAGCCACCAAAGCAAGTCTCAATGAGAAAACATGGTCCAACAAGCTGTTCTTCTGCGTGATTGCTCTATTAGGGACTGTGAACGTCTGCATCGCTGTGCATTTCCTACTTGGTGGTAATGGCACGGAAGAGGCATATACATATCAAGGTCAGCGCTCTCAGTTCACGATGGTCACCATGACATATGAAGCTCGGCTCTGGAACTTGAAAATGTTCGTCGAACACTACTCCAGATGCGAGTCGGTCAGGGAGATAGTTGTCGTCTGGAACAAAGGCAACCCTCCTGGCAGTGATGCCTTTGACTCCACGGTGCCTGTCAGGATACGAGTGGAGGAGCTCAACTCTCTCAACAACAGGTTCAGAGTCGACCCTCTGATAAAGACCCGGGCCGTCCTCGAGCTGGACGACGACATCATGATGACCTGCAGCGACGTAGAGAAAGGGTTCAAGGTGTGGAGGGAGCACCCCGAGCGGATGGTCGGCTTCTACCCGCGGATGATTGACGGCGACCCTCCGCAGTACAGGAATGAGCGGTACGCCAGGGGCAAGAAGGGCTACAACCTGATCCTCACAGGTGCTGCTTTCATGGACAGTGAGTTTGCTTTCAAGAGGTACTGGAGCGAGGAGGCCAGGGAAGGGAGGGACTATGTGCACAAGAACTTCAACTGTGAGGACCTGCTGATGAACTTCATGTACGCGAACGCAAGCTCCGGGACCGGAAGGACCGTGGAGTACGTGCACCCGGCGTGGGCCATCGACACCTCCAAGCTCTCCTCGGTCGCCATCAGCCGCGACACCCAGAAGCACTACGACGTGAGGACCAAGTGCCTGGCCAAGTTCTCCTCCATATACGGCCCTCTGCCACAGAAATGGGAATTTGGCAGGCGACAAGATGGCTGGGACAAATAGCCTGGACTTTGACAGTGGGGGCTGGAGATAGTACACAGCCAACAGATGCAAATGCTTAGAACTTTTTTTGTTGTTGGTCCCGTGGGAAGTTTTGCAGCATGGGACAGAAATGCTATAACCTGCTTGGTAGAAGTGTCTATTAGATTTTGGCTAGAAGCCTAGAGTGCAGTAGATCAAGATCTGTTCAGTGTCTGGTTCTACAAAGAACTTGTGGGATCAATGCTCAAAATAGGCCAACTGCAATGCGCTGAGATTCGATTGGGTCGTATGCTTGTCGTTCTTTTCTCATAGATATTCTTTCTGCACTTGTTTTTCCAATTGTAAATGGTGTGGTTTTGCTTATGTACAGTACTACCACTGCGCAAGGAATGAATTCATCTTAGATGTTTCACAGTTTTGTTCACGTCACTGGCGTGGACTGCAGTGGCAGGATAAATTCCAACGTTTTGTGGCGTCCGACAGCGAGACTGGCCTCGCCGGTTGGTATAAGTCTTAACTAAAATTTCACTGGACAAATTGCATGGAAGCTACCAAAGCAAACCAACCATAAAATTGCTGGATTCTCCATCACAGGAAAGTACGACCCTACAACTATCAGCAGATGAACAAACATGAGACAGAGTTTCGTTTTTTCCCTTCTCAAGTCGCTAATTTACCTAATCTTCGAACATGAGAGCACCGAACAAAGATTTGAGTTACACAACAGGAGATGACTGATCTAGCTGAGGACGCGACTGCAGCTTTTGGTTCACGCATCCAACTTATTTCTTCCTTCCGCGGGTTGACTTCGTCTTCTTGCTAGCAGCTGCACTGGCTGGTTTCTCCGAAGTTTCCTGCGATTCATACCATATAGAAATTCATGTGCTGAAATGTTGTCATGCAGAAAAAGATACTAGTACTACCCCAGCAGGGCAAATGTTATTGTTAGTGCACGATTCAACACTAAACACTAGGAGGAAATCATCTAGAATTATTATAGCACTAGTTTTTCAAAATATAGCTTCTGCTATTTGTGTTTACCCGATTGCTTATTCATTTGAAAAACTGTTGGGAAATGTGCATCTCTCTTATGGTGATGATACCAGACGCATTGCACAAATCGAACCATCTACAGTTCAAACTAGGGTAGGTAGCCTGGTGGTGAATTGGACATGGGTGATGTGTCTAATATATCAAACAAACCCAAATAATGGTATGGATATCAGAGACGCACTATGCCATAGTTTGAATTGCGTGTACAGTTCTAACATATTTTTTGGGTTGTATATGATGATAGAAATGATGTTTCCGTACAAGGCCAAAGATTATATAAATATAATAAGCACTATAACATGAAGTGGCATTTTGGTGGATGTATGTACCTTCCGCTTCAATGGCACTGATGTGCTAACAGTTGGCTTGAAAAATGACTCGAGCCTGATTACATCAAGTCAACAATTATTACAGTATGATCAAGTTCAAGTGCTAAGAAAGCGACTATGCACACATGTATTATTCTTGAGAATCATGTATGTGAATATATAATACAATGCTCACCTTCCTTGGGATGATTTATTCTTCGCTGATTTAATCTTCTCTATGGCCTACATGAAACCCACGACATATGGTTGATAAAAATGTCTAAATAACTGGAACAGAGAGAGACAAGAAAAATGCATGCCTTTGTCACACGATCTTGATTGAAACCATTTTCTTTCACCAGAAAGTTCACGAGGCCCTGGGGAAAGATTAGAAGTAATGGGTATTTTCAATTGTTCACTTACTGTTCAGGGGGCAAGTAACAAGGACAACAGACATACCTCCTCATCAGGTGCGGTCCATTTGAGCTCGGGAATATCCAGTGTTACATCGGGTTCCTTGAACATGCGCCGAGCTTCTTGATAAGGCCAGTCCTCAGGAATTTGATATCTACAGTAGCAATGGACACATGCGAAGAAATTAACAAAGAAACCAACACAAACCAGAATTTCACTGGCCAAGAGGTGCACGACTTTAAAGCGGATAAATCTTGGGCCACTGTGCTACACAACTGACATGTTGGATTCAGCTGAGTACTAAGTCAATAGAAAAACCTTCAAAATAGATAAGGACTAACTTGTCTTTATTAATATTTTCCAGAATGCCCTCAATGGACCCGTGCTGACGAATGAGCTTCAGAGCTGTAAGACCACCAATGCCTAGTGGACAAGATCCCATACAGTTAGAAAACTTCTCTACCAGCTACATAATTTGATAAATGTGGGCAACAAAATGAAAGCGAAAGAGTAAGCAATGATACCTTTAATGCTATCACAGTAGTCACATCCACAGAGGATGCACAAGTCAATGAATTGGTCCATGGTGAACTCAAGCTCCTCAAGAATCTGCAGTATGAAATTTGGTTAAGTGTATACAAGATAAGGATGAAATTTAAGCTCAACATAATACTGCATACTTTCGCAACTTCAAATTCCATAACAGGTATTTTCCTGGAACTTGGATCCATCAAATGACGAACAAACCGTGTAGCTCCAAAAGTAAGTGAGTCCATATCTTCGGATGCAACAGCATACACCTACAAAATAAACTATACTAAATAAAAATGGAAGCAGAGGGTGAAAACAAGAAAGTAGTGGAAGTCCACTATGTTAATATTACCTTGTCATTCTTGCAAAGGGCAGCACATTGTGATTCTGCTTCACAAGGAGCCTATTGGTGGTACAGGAGAGGGAACTTAGTGAAATTAACAGCATCACGAACACACAATAAATCATAAACTATATGCTGACAGAAAGCGAATTTACGGATTCCATATAAAAACATGATTATATATGGTAATGTGTACCCTGTAAAATATGTATGGCAGTGAGCAAAACTGAATTTACCTCCACAACAGGAACACCCATCAGTCTTAGTAGACGCTTACAATCATCATTGTGCTGCTTCGTGACCTGCTCATAAAAGACATGGAAAGATGTAAAGCTAGAACTTACTCTGAAAACTAATTCATCGCATATATTACATAACATTACTTTATGCAAAAAAAAAGGTACAAAAATTCAGTTGATACTTGCTCAGTGAAAGAACCAGTTGGCTCCTAACACAATGCAAATCGTCTTACATTAAGGAGATTACGACTGATGAAAAATTTCAAGACTCTTTATCACAAACAACTGAAAATAATAATTTCTCACCTTTACAGTTCTCTTGCTGAATTTTTCAATTGCATCCGTATCTCCTGCCTAGAACAACAAAATGCATTTCCCATAGGGGTCAAAAAAGAGAGCATAGAAGAAGAACGTGGATAAAAAACTGATCAAAGCAACGTCAGCAAACCTCTACTGCCTTCGTCAGCTCTTCTGTTGCTTCATTCCTCTTGGCGTGTCTGACAAGTATTCCAGGTTAGCATTGTATAACCTAAAAAGTAGTGTAGGCAAACATATAAAGTGTGCTAGGAAACAACCAAAGGATAAATAACCTTTTTAAAAGCTCGTCCTTCTTCATTTCAGGAGGCTTGCCATCAAAAACATATCTGCATGAGCAATGTTGTGACCCCATTAAAAATAGACTTATATTTTTGGCTGTAATTACATGGAAGACTTATGACATTGAGAAATGAAAGAATTTAGAATTACACTGGTTTAATTCCAGCCTCGAGCAACCTTATTGTCCGGCTGAACATGCCTTGCAAATGACTGTCCAAGAAAAAGAAAGAACCGCATGAACATACATACTAGGACTACAAACTTTGTGCAGTACTTCAAATAATATTAAGTGTGGTTTTTAGAGAGAGAGAGAGAGAGAGAGAGATCTGAACCTGGTGACATCACCGGCTTCGTTTGTAAGGGTTTCCATCCCTGTCCTTCCAACTACAATCTGTACAAGGGAAAGCATAAGAAACATATCCCACCTTTCATCGCGGTGGGTAAAAAAGGTTTGCTAATATCTCACAACTGATTGTTAACAACCACACAGAAGACAGTTCATCAGTGCAATTCTAAAGTTTTCCTTCCTTTATGTTGTAAATAAGAGAAAACATCCAATGCTAGAGGCAATCAGTGCCTTGTTAATCAGCCCAGCCGAACTAAGAACACATGACATATATGCCCGAGGGGTGGGCGGAAATTTGGCAGCCTACTGCAACAATCTTCTAACTAAGAGTATAAAATGGGAAAATATTCCAGCACTGGGCAACCAGTATCACAAAACTGTCGCCACAAAAGGGTCTACAAAACCCTAAACCCAGCCTAAGAGAGCAAATCTGCTTAGGCCAAATCGTAGAATGGGCGTAGAGTCAGCGACCAGCCGCATATAGAGATGGACTCTTCGGCGCAAAGCAGGCCGAGATCACTGTCGTGCAAGCACAATACTACATAGAAACAGTAAATGGAGGAGAGGCCATAAGGGTTAGAGGAGAATGGGGCCACTACGAGGAACTGGTAGATGCTCATGCTGGCGTCGACGGCGATGCGGCGGCCAAAGTAGCTCTCGAACTTCTGCTCCCTCATCGACTTGGGCGCGTTGTCCGCCAGCAGCTTCGTCAAACCCTACGGCCACGCAAAAAATGAATCGCCTCTTCATTCGAATGTGACGGGGAAAGGCGTCCCCGAATACTCCACCAAGCAAATCCACAGGGTACGAGCGGCCGGCGGCCTCTCATGGCGTACTCACCTTGACTCCCATCTCGCCGGCGACGGCGGCAGGCGGCGCGCGAAGGCGGCGGGGGCGGGGCGGGGCGGCGAGAGGGGGAGAAGAGGCCGCGGGCTATTTTCAGTTTTTTCTTTTCCTTTCCGCCTCCCGGTCTTTGTATTGTGGTACATATGGGCCGGGCCGGGCCGGGCGGGCTCAAATAGCCAGCCGGGGCAGGAAAGCGTCCAGGCCCAGAGGCCAGAGGAGCGAACCTGATCTCGGGACCGAACCCACGCCAGCGTCGCCGCCGGCCGCCGGGGAGGCTGCAGCGAGCTGCCGGAGGGAAGGGGAGATGGCGAGCCGGCTGTGGAGGTGGTACGCGGACCGGCAGTTCCACAAGTGGGAGAAGACGGTGCTGTGGGACATGGTGGAGCCCTACCGCCCGCCGCGCTCCTTCGCGCCGCTCGTCGGCACCTACGTCGCCGCCTTCTACACCGCCGTCGTCGCAGCCGCCGTCACCGAGCAGCTCTACAAGGTCAGTTCACCCACCCCGGTTCCACGCCGGGATACCCTCGGACTTCGCTCCCCCTTCCTGTCTGCGCGCTCGCTCGCGCCGTAGATGCTCGACGAAATGCTTCCTTGCTGAGGATAGCACAGCTCGCATAAAATTGTCCAGCTCCTGCCATGGCATCATTTGCATTCTTTACTGGCCAGATTCCACTGATCTCCTACGGTGATATGTGGCTTCAAATTTAGGCTGAAGAAATGAATCCATTTGAAAATCGAAATATCACAATTATGATACTGCATTGGAGAGGCTAGTTCTGTGTGCTTAAATCGCATCTGGATTTCGCCTGATTGTGTGTTGCTGTTGTATTTTTGGAGCAGGAGAAGTACTGGGAGGACCACCCGGGCGAGGCGGTGCCGATCATGCCGCCCATGTTCTACTGGGGGCCATGGAGGGTGGTGAACGGAGAGGTTCCCCGCTTCATCCAGACGCCCGAGGAAGCCAAGCCAGCATAGATCCGCGGGGATCCTGTGAGAAGTTTGCTCTTCTCCTTTATCTTGATCGGAGGTCTCATAAGTTACTTACTGTCTGCTGTGTAGCTATGGCATTGCTGCATTTCTTGTAATTTACCTTCTGGTGATTGGGCAGCGCCGTGAATCATAATGGTCTTTTATGTATGCTTGTTTGCACAAATAAATTGATACTTCTATCGCGGAGCGGATTGTTTGCATTTATCGATTTGATGATCTTCCAAGCGAAATAGATAGGGCTGGGATGCTCCCATTTTGCATCATCTAAAACAAAGGTTCCGGTCATTGCCAGCTTAACAGCTCTCATGTTCTCGAATACATCAAAAGTTGGCGACGCTCACCGGACAAGGTGAGATGGTTATCAACACCAGAAGCTTGTAGTGTGCAGCCAATGATAGGCAGTGTCATGACACCTAGTATGCGAAAGTAAACTGAAACGGAGGGTATATGCAGCACCGGAACAGCCACGAGCACACCACCATAAAAACTCAAGGGCACTTCGATAACACCAGGCGTTGCCCAGTTAACATTCAAAGCCCCAAATGCTTGTCTTGTCCGAATCTATCCGAGTTTTGACCCAAAATGAAAGGGCTCTAGATCTAGTTTAGGTTACATCAGCGTTGAACCATGAGTTTTCAGAAACCAAAATAGGTGCCAGCTTTGCACCTCTCACTTGATAGGGAGGGGAATCTCTATTCATGTATAGGCCGGGGGAGTTAAAGTTTGTCATGTCTTTAACCAAAAAAACAGGTAAATGAGACGGCATGCCGCACTTGACCTCAGAAACCCATTCCGCTCATGTCCGGCATTCGACTGCCGATTCTGGCTTTTGTCGACGGGAGCTCAGCAACTGCGGCCTCTGTGGTTGTCATCAGCAGAGAAACGCTGTACCAGAAACACAGATTGTCAGACAAGTTTGATTGTTTCTGTCGGTCGTACAAAGGTACATGGTCAGAGAACTTGAGTTGTACCTTGCTGCATCTTGAAGTGCAGTTCGGATCACCTTCACGGGGTCGATGATACCAGCCTTGATCATGTCAACATACTCCCCTGCAGTAGGCAAAACGCAAGAATCAACTACTGAACCGCTAGAGATTATTATTCTGTTATATTAGGATTGCCATTTTTACTGCAATTAAGAATCAACAGCTGAAATACGGTTAATTTGCGCAGACCTTTTGCTGCATCATAGCCCAGACTAAGATTATCTTGTTCCAGTAGCTTCCCAATAACTATGGCACCATCGATGCCGGCATTTGCAGCTATGGTCATCAGAGGGGCCTGCAGTAATTATGGAATAATTCATGTATGTCCGGATATGGAATAACCAAGTGCATGAAGTGCAGAAGAGCATCATAATCAGCACAAGTAACCTTCAAAGCATTCTTGATAATCTGAACTCCAATCTTTTCATCCTCATGCGATGTGCTCATATTGTCGAGCTCCTTGGTGGCATATAAAAGTGCAACTCCACCACCTGTTAGGCATGACGTTAATTGGGAATACATACAACATAAAATCAGGTTGCGGAAACAAAGTAATAAGAAATAGTGGAGAAATATCGTACAAGCTGCTCAAGAAAAATGCGATTACCTGGAACAATACCCTCCTCCACAGCAGCTCTTGCAGCATTTAGAGCATCTGTTACCCTGTCTTTTTTCTCACCAACTTCAGCTTCACTAGCTCCACCAATCTGCAAAATAAATGTTTATGCTGAGACGAGCACACAAAACAAGGGACCTTACACCATACTTAGAAACTAACAAACCTTGAGAATAGCCACGCCTCCAGATAATTTTGATAAACGCTCTTGAGCCTTTTCTTTGTCGAACATGGAGGTGCTGTTCTCAAGTGATTCTCTAAGCTGTGAAGGGCATCCACATGACAAAAATTGTGACTTGTACTGAAAGAGTTACCTGAACCAGTATCCAGATAGCTTAACTTGAGACAAAGAGTCAAGTGTGATGATTCTTAGAGTACCTGTTGACACCTCTCTTCTATCTGTTGCCTTTCACCTCCACCATCTAGAATGATAGTGTCATCAAGAGATGCAGTAACCTGTGAAGAAAATGTCACTGTATGGTTCTTTTTCTTCAAATTAATGTTACTATATTGCTCTCAAGTGTAACAATTTATGGAAGTTGACAAACCTTCTTAGCTGTGCCGAGCATTTGTAGTTCAACTTTATCAAGATCAAGACCTTGGTCCTCGCTAATAACCTTGACATTAAAATGAAATATCAAGTCAAATTCATTCATAGTAATGTCAGTCATGTTAACCAACTTGATTGTTCTCATAACAACTAACCTGCCCTCCTGTTAAAACAGCCATATCATCCAGATTGGCCCTTCTGTTTTCACCAAATCCAGGAGCTTTGACAGCACATATCTACAGCCAAGGCCTCAAAATTAGTTCAGAATTTTGCTTAAATAAATTTCTCTGTGACAACAATCCAGAGTAGCTTGAGCCTAGTGAAGGAAATAGACACCATAGACAAAAGGAAAAACAAACTGAAAAGGCTTACTTCAATGCCAAGAGTGCACATTGCCAACCAGCTTATACGAGTACAGAAGTATGACAGAAGTAAGAACTGAAGAAATGATTCATAATACCTTGAGTCCAGCACGATGCTTGTTCAGTACAAGCATTGATAGAGCTTCTCCATCTACATCCTCAGCAAAAATGAGAAGAGGTCTGCGGTTCTACATAGATCAATCATGATTTATCAGTTGCCACCAAATTTCCATCATGGGATCAACAAAAGCAAGCACCGAACTTAATGGAGTTACCTGGATAGAAATTTGCAATGCTGGAAGAAGTGAATTCATGTTTGAGATTTTCTTGTCATGAATAAGAATCAGAGGATCTTTCAACTCCTGCACATGAAAAAAGGATAAATCAGAAACATGGGTTCAGTTCAGATCATTCGTATAAAATCTTCATTGTCTATTGATATGCATGGTATCCCTCTCATCTTTGTTTTCTATCTGCTCTTATCAAATACTCCCTCCGTCCCAAAATAAGTGTCTTAACTTTACTACAACTTTGTACTAAGGCTAGTACAAAGTTGAGACACTTATTTTGGGACGGAGGAAGTATGTGACATGCCTACAACAATCTCTGCAGACAGATACCAAACAATTGTAATTCAAGTTTACAAGAGAAAACACAAGCAGCATGCGTCATCCTCGAAAGTAGGAAGTGTAGTAATCTATTTAAGATTACATTGAAGCAACTGTAAACAAAGAGGAAACAAACTACAGCCATTGACTTCCCAAGTACAACCTCCGTCCTGAATTACTTGTCTTAGATTTCCCTACTCTTATAAAAAACAGAGTTGGTGATGATGGTGTGCCTGCCATCCTGCAATATAGGTCGTCCGATTTATATCTGACGGATAGGAAGGAAACTATGGCAATTTTGCAAAAAGATACCCACACCCCTCTCCACATTTGCAAATAAGGCCTTCCCTCGTTCTTCCTTTTCTCCCACAAGATAAACTACTCATACAAATGCATCCTGATGTTCCGTGCAACGCACGGGCATCTTGCTAGTGTCTACGTACGGATGTATCTAACACTAATACATCCGTATCTAGACAAATCTAAGACAAGTAATTTGGGACGGAGGGAATACTACTGATAAGTTCCCACCTACATGCATATTGCCATGGAAAAGTTAAAACAAAAGGAGGATTTGAAGAAATCCCTTACAGACAGTAAACGTGCTGAATTTGTCAGTATAGAAAAGAAGAAAAGAAAATAAAGACTCACACATTTCTGAGTCTTCTGATCAGTTACAAAGTAAGGGGATATGTAGCCTCTAGTCAACTTCATTCCCTGGACTGCTTCAAGCTCATTATCCAATGTTTTGCCATCCTGCCCATTTGTAAGAATTAGTAGCAGAATACCAGATAAACCCAATATAGTAGCAAAAACAGCTGGTAGCACTCACAGCAATAGTAATGACGCCATCCTTTCCAACTATTCCCATAGCTTTTGATATCAGATCTCCAATTTCCTTTTCGCCATTTGCAGAAATTGTAGCTACCTGGTTTACAAGACAAAAATGAGGTGGGTATGTCTAGGCCAGGTTTCCAATTAAAGTACAAACAATGAATGTTAAGTTACTATGTAGTGTGTCTAGTAATGAATCATAATGATGATTTTTTATTACCCATGGCAGATACAAATAATAACTACATCAAAGATACATAAGCACACATAACAGGCCACCGCAGCAAATGAGAGTATCTTACCTGGTCTATTTCATCTGGGGAATCAATCATCCATGCTTTACTTTTGAGATGAGCAGTGACGGCGCTTATAGCCTTGTTTATGCCTTTCCGCAAATCCATAACATTGACCCCTGCTGCCACAGCCTTGCATCCTTCCATGAGAATTGCCTGTGTAAGCACAGTTGCGCAAGTGGTACCTGTTGACCCACACGATCAGAAACAAAGTAAATGACATGCGATGCTCCATTCACATAAATAGGCAAGTAGTTCCCTACCCTCAGATCTTGATGAAAGGACAAGGCATTTGCACAGAGACCACACACATGAGAAGTTCTTACTCTTTATAGCATGTTGCTTCAGATTAAATGCCAGCTATTTCTTATCTCACTTATGGCAAAACAACGAGTAACAATGTTTGGAAACGAATCCCACGTTTTCCTAAAGAACGGTACAGTATGATGGCATGTCTGAAAACTAAATGATTTCTTCAAGAATGCCTAGGTTAAAATTAGTTGATCCATCAGTAGAAATCAAATTGTGAGAACTAGTGCAGATCACAAAATATGGGAAATTCTTAGTTACTCCATCTGCATGAGGAATAAAATATGGCAAGTATCAAATCACAATGTAACCTAGGCGACTAGGCCTGAACTAGAAGTAGGTCAAATCATGTAGAGATCATAGTGATCAGAACTAGTGCACTGGATCTGAAGGTAGAGCCTGGAGGCACACCACACAGGTGAGGCACAAAAATAACACAAACCACAAGCTATTGCTATTCATCTGTCGGGGGAGTACTGCGGGCACGAATGACAGAACAACATATTGCAGCGAGCAATAACAATTAAATACACTGAGCTAGCATCAAAATTTCCTAATCCTGGGGCAGCACAACAATCTGCTACTGGCTCACAAAGGGATTAGCTACACATGATAGAGAAGGTAAGACATCAGCATTAACACTACACTCACTGGCATGAATTAGCACGTAAATAAAAGGGAAAGGGGAATGCTTTGCTCAAAAAAGCAGCTAGTTGAGATGGTTTTATCAAGTTCAGGAATTTCCATGAGCCCTCGGTGCTTACCATCTCCTGCTGCCTTGTTAGTGGCATCCGCGACCTGCTTCACCAGACTCGCCCCAACATTCTTGGCGCTGTCCTCGAACTCTATATTCTTGGCAACGGTGACTCCGTCCTTGGTGACCTTGGGGGATCTGTTCGGTCTCTCGATAACCACATTGCGCCCCTGCAGCACAAGCAAGCAGCCCAACTCAGCCGACAAATCAAACCCTACAAGCTAGCCCGGCGTTTTTCCGCTAGATCCGCGCCGATTGCTGAATCGCAACGGCCAATCCGCGCTGATCGGGAGTGAGAGGGGGCACGGACGAACCTTGGGGCCCATGGTGACCTTGACGGCGTCGGCGAGGTCGTTGACGCCCCGCAGCATGGCGGCGCGGGCGTCGATGCCGAAGGTGACCTCCTTCGCCGCATACCCGCGCGCCCACTGCCGCTGCTCCCCGCCGCCGCGGGCGAGCTGCCGCCGCAGCGCCGAGGAGGAGGACCTCGAAATGGCCGCCGCCGCCGCCCGGTACATGGCCGCGTGTTTTTGTGTGTGTGAGGTGAGGTTTGGCGAGAATCGAACTCGTGTGGCGTCTCTGGGTTCGAGAGAGGGGGGAGGGCTTATGTGGGTTTGGGGGTTCTGGAAGCTTCTCGGTCGTACTTCCGCAGCGAGAGCACCGCGGCGTCAGTCTTGTGGGGGGAGAAGATGCTTTTTGTCAAATCTGAGCCGTCCGAGCTCTCAGATCGTGTGGCCACTCGTGCTCCTCGGTTGACAGCTCCGATTATTATTTTGTGGCTGCTACAAATCTACCGGATAGAAATCATCCGCCTAGCCTGTCGTCCATTTCCAGATTTGTAACCGTCCGATCTCCCCTGCAGCATCTCGTCCTTTCTCACGTCCAAGCTCCCCATTGTAGCACAGCAGCGCCCTGACCACCAATTGCTGCCACAAAACAGCAGCGCCCCTGACCTCTTCCCTTCCCGCACCGACGCCTGCGGGGACGGCGTTGACTGTAGCATCAACGCTCTCTCCGGTGACTCTCCCGGCAATCTGCATCGCAACACTTCCCTGCTGCAGCCACCGATGCTCCACGAGCGACCAGTTCGCAGCAGGCTACTTGTAGCAAGAGCGCTCTCTCCGTCAAGCTACAACGCAGCACTCCATGGCAGCACCGACGGCCGGCGACGAAGCTCCATGGCAGCACAGCGCGACGCGGCGAAGCTCCATTGCAGCTCCGGCGAAGCTCCAATGCAGCCAGCATAGCTCCATTGCAACTCCGGCGAGGCTACATTGCAGCGCCAGCTATGCTTCCGACGGACCAGCGTTGCTCCGGTGCAGCTTGAAGGCAACGTCGCCGGAGTTGCACTGCCCCCATCGGCCGCTCGCCGCAGTCACCGTCGCAGCGCCGCCGACGCTCCGTTGCACCACTAGACAGCCTCGACGGAGCTTCATTGCAACACCGGCGCCCCCCTTCTCCGCGAAGCTCCATAGGCGGCGACGGGTGCTGTGATGCAGCATGGCGGCCATGGCGGAAGCTCTGACGGAGCGCACGGTGACGATGACAGAAGCTAAGATGCAGCGCCGGCGACCATGGCAGATGATGCGACGCAGCGCATGGTGACGACGACGGAAACTGAGATGCAGCGCCGGCGTCCATGGCGGATGTTGCGATGCATCGTTGCCGGCGACGAGCGCTTCATTGCAGCTCCACCGTCGGTGACTTGCAGCACCAGCAAAGTTGCCTCGAGGTTGCACCGCAGAGTCGTCGTCGAGCATCGCATCACATCGCCGGCAGTGCCGGCGAGCGCCCACCTCCCTCTGCCCATGCGTGTGTGTCGCCTCCATGGAGTTGCAGCACCCATGGCAGTGCCGCACGGGGCTCCACCGTCCTTCATTATGCCGCGGGACGCATCAGGGTGGTTGGCATCGTCGCTCCTTCTGGCTCGCTTCCATGGACTTGTTGTGTTTTGCATCGCCATCGAAGCCTCTCTACGAACAGAGATGGGGAAGAATAACGGGTGGAGGAGAGACGACGCGAAGGGATAAGGCTGCAGCTGGGAAAGCGATGGATGGGCCCGCATGACACGTGTCTACCAATGCGCGCGGTTTATCTTTCCCTGTTATCATCCGGTAGATTCTAAACGTTTTCCTTATTATTTTCAACAACATGGCTAGCTTTTATTGATTTGTATATATAAAAATGAGTGAATCAACCATAAAGATGAAAAGAAAAAGAAAAAGAAAATATTCACACAAATCTTGACGTACGATCAATGACATAGAATTTAGATGTGCAATACTTTGGCACATCTAGATGTGCTTTAGCAAAACTGATATAAAAACAAGGTTATTGTTTTTTGTATAGATCACCACTCATGCCGAATGGAAATCAAAAAGAGTAGAGAAGTTCATCGACCCATTTGTCCAAGACTATATGTCTCGAAAATTTAGTTTGAGCCGCAATCAAGCTCCTTGTCCTTGTGTCATCATAGCTCTCGTCGGCAATGGACATCGAGAAATCCAGCCACCAATGTACCTGCAAGGATCAATAAAGAGGACCAAGTCCCATTGAATCATCGCAATAGTAGACCCCGCGTATGATAGGGATTCGCCATCACGACTGATACGTCTCCAATGTATCTATAATTTATTAAGTATTCATGCCATGTTTACAACAATTTTATATGGTTTTGGTATGACTTGCATGGAACTAACCCGGACTGACGTTGTTTTCAGCAGAACTGCCGTGGTGTTGTTTTTTGTGCAGAAATGAAAGTTCTCCAAATGAGCTGAAACTTTTTGACGATTTTTTTTAACAAAAGAGGTACTAAAAGCTTCGTGGGAGGGCCATAAGAGCCACGAGGAGGGCACAACCCACCAGGGTGCGCCTGGAGCCCAACCCGTGTGCAGATGGGTTGTGCTCACCTCAAGGCCCATCTTCGTGTGAAACCAACGCCAAAAAATCCTATAAATACATAAACCCCCAGAAATAACCCTAGATCAGAAGTTCTACCGCAGTAAGCCTCTGTAGCCACGAAAAACCAATCTGGACCCCGTTCCGGCACCCTGCCGGAGGGGGAAATCATCACCGGTGACCATCTTCATCATCCCGGCGGCCATCATGATGAGGAGGGAGTAGTCCACCCTCGGGGCTGAGGGTTTGTACCAGTAGCTATGTGTTTAATCTCTCTGTCTCTCGTGTTCTTGAGATGGCACGATCTTGATGTATCGCGGGTTTTGTTAATATAGTTGGATCATATGGTGTTTTCTCCTCTCTATCTTGTTGTGATGAATTGAGTTTTCCCTTTGAGATTTCGTTTTATCGAATTGAATACTTTTATAGATTTGAGAGCACTTGATCTATGTCTTGGCACTCAACTCGTGGATTCCCGAGGTGACATTGGGGTAATCTATGCATAGGGGTTGATGCACGTTTTCGTCCTTGTTTCTCCAGTAGAAATCTTGGGGCACTCTTTGAGGTTCTTTGTGTTGGATTGAGTATTATGAATCTGAAATTATTTGATGCATATCGTATAATCAACTCACGGATACTCACGGTGACATTGGAGTATCTAGGTGACATTAGAGTTGGTTGATGTGTATCATATGGTGTTATTTTAGTACGAACTCTTGGTTAGATCGATCGGAAAGAATAGCTTGGTGTTATTTTAGTACGAACTCTAGGATAGATTGATCGGAAAGAATAGCTTTGAGGTGGTTTCGTACCCTACAAACAATTTCTTCTTATGTTCTCCGCTAGATAGGAACTTTGGAATGATTCTTCATCGCACGTTGAGGGATGGTTATATAATCCAATTATATTAGCATTGTTGAGAGATTGCACTAGCGAAAGTACGGACCCTAGGCCTCATTTTCAAGCATTGCAATACTGTTTGTGCTCCGTTTTATCAATTGCTACCTTGTTGTTTTCATTGTTACTATTACAAAAATCAATATCTACTATCCATATTACACCTGTATCACCATCTCTTCGCCGAACTAGTGCACCTATACAATTTACCATTGTATTTGGTGTGTTGGGGACACAATAGACTTTTTATTATTTGGTTGCAGGTTGTTTGAGAGAGACCATCTTCATCCTACGCCTCCCACAGATTGATAAACCTTAGGTCATCCACTTTAGGGAAATTTGCTACTGTCCTACAAAACTCTGCGCTTGGAGGCCCAACACGAGTCTACAAGAATAAGTTGTGTAGTAGACATCAACAACATCAACGTTTGTGGGTTGGCTCCAGAGGGTGGCGGCTAGGGTTCCTTTCTTTTGTCTCAATTGAAAATTTCATCTGTTTTGATTGTTATTTTTTCAACTTTACTAAGAGGAGGCATAATAAAAACATATAACAACATGAAAACTACTTTAATCTAAAGTTTGAAAGGGCTCGAACATGTAGTTCTTTCCTCAATGTAAAGATGATGTGCAAATGCTAAGAAAACACTTTGTCACACGCATATATAAGAAGACATCGGTGGTGAATTATAATGTCTTTCTGTTGAGTTGTTCATGTCATCTAAAAAGAGATAACTATTTAGTAGTCTCTCCGTCCGAAAAAACTTGTCCCAAACTTGTCAGTACACAATTTCTGACCTTTTAAATTTTCTTTCACATACATATGGGTGAATAATAAAACGTAATAATGGTTGTGACGGGAAGACATTATGTAAAATAGAGACTAGTGTGTGGATCTTTGAGATTGACGAAATAGAGACCACTAGGTGATTTTTTTAAAGGAAGCTTACCCGGGCCTCTACATCGAACGATGTATACAACCATCTTTATTGTATTATTCAACAAGGTCTTACGAAAAAATACACATATCAACTCAGAGACACCTTTCTGGCAAAAACTGCCGCCCTACCAATAAGATTGATGATGTGCCCTACCTCGCGTCACGCACACTAAGAAATCTGGTGGCCTCACGAAGCCGCGCGCCGGCTAGCTAGGAGCACCAATTAGTCTAGCAGACCCTCAACATGCACCGCATGCGCACGCTGTTTAATCACCGCCTTCTTTCGCAGTCTCATCTTTAGGAGCAATCAATGCACTGATCTTGCCAGACCCTTATGTCGTTGTCGCCACCACGACGCTAGACAACGCTAGCCTCCTACGCACGCCCATCAAACGCTATCTAGCACCGAAACCCCGTTGCACCTTGCCGTCGAGACTCGCTGTTGTCGATAGTGTAGATGGCATGTCGCTCCACCTTGGTCACCGCACAAGAAGTATATGGAGACCTGCACCCAGCCACCAAACAAACCACTTGTCCCTCCAGCCGATGTATCTTGATAACCCACAAGTATAGGGGATCGCAACAGTTTTCGAGGGTAGAGTATTCAACCCAAATGTATTGATTCGACACAAGAGGAGCCAAAGAATATTCTCAAGTATTAGCAGCTGAGTTGTCAATTCAACCACACCTGAAAGACTTAATATCTGCAGCAAAGTATTTAGTAGCAAAGTAGTATGGAAGTAATAGTAATGGTGGCAAAAGTAACAGTAGCAATTTTGTAGCAATCATAACAGTGGCAACGGAAAAGTAACTTAGCAAAGATCAATATGTGAAAAGCTCGTAGGCAATGGATCAATGATGGATAATTATGTCGGATGGCATTCATCATGCAACAGTTATAACATAGGGTGACACAGAACTAGCTCCAATTCATCAATATAATATAGGCATGTATTCCGAATATAGTCATACGTGCTTATGGAAAAGAACTTGCATGACATCTTTTGTCCTACCCTCCCGTGGCAGCGGGGTCCTATTGGAAACTAAGGGATATTAAGGCCTCCTTTTAATAGAGAACCGGACCAAAGCATTAGCACTTAGTGAATACATGAACTCCTCAAACTATGGTCATCACCGGGAAGTGTCCCGACTATTGTCACTCCGGGGTTGCCGGATCATAACACATAGTAGGTGACTATAACTTGCAAGATAGGATCAATAACACAAATATATTCATGGAAACATAAAGGGTTCAGATCTGAAATCATGGCACTCGGGCCCTAGTGACAAGCATTAAGCATAGCAAAGTCATAGCAACATCAATCTTAGAACATAGTGGATACTAGGGATCAAACCCTAACAAAACTAACTCGATTACATGGTAAATCTCATCCAACCCATCACCGTCCAGCAAGCCTACGATGGTATTACTCACACACGGCGGTGAGCACCATGAAATTGGTGATGGAGGATGGTTGATGATGACGACGGCGACGATTTTCCCTCTCCGGAGCCCTGAACGGACTCCAGATCTTGTCTCCCGAGGAAGAACAGGAGGTGGCGGTGGCTCCGTATCGTAAAACGTGATGAATCCTTCTCTCTGATTTTTTTCTCCCCGAACGTGAATATATGGAGTTGGAGTTGAGGTCGGTGGAGGTCCAGGGGGCCCACAAGGACGGGTGGCGCGCCCTGGGGGGTGGGCGCGCCCTCCACCCTTGTGGACAGGGTGTGGGCCCCCTTCAGTTGATTCTTTCGCTAATATTTTTTGTTTATTCCAAAACTGATCTCCGTGAAGTTTCAGGTCATTCCGAGAACTTTTATTTCTGCACAAAAATAACACCATGGCAATTCTGCTGAAAACAGCGTCAGTCCGTGTTAGTTCCATTCAAATCAGGCAAATTAGAGTCCAAAACAAGGGCAAAAGAGTTTGGAAAAGTAGATACGATGGAGACGTATCAATGTACAACTCCAAAGATGGTGCCTCCATGGGGGTGACGACGCAGGAACCTCGCCATCATCTGATCAGGAAAGCTCGAATCTGGGGTTTGATACGTCTCCATCATATCTATAATTTTTTATTGTCTCATACCAATATTCTACAAGTTTTATATACTTTTGGCAACATTTTATATTATTTTTGGGACTAACATATTGATCCAGTGCCCAGTGCCAGTTCCTGTTTGTTGCATGTTTTTTGTTTCGCAGAATATCCATATCAAACGAACTCCAAACGCGATAAAAATTTACGGAGATTTTTTTTGGAATATATGTGATTTTTTGGAAGAAGAATCAGCGTGAGAGGTGGTCCACAGGCCCCACAAGCTCATAGGGCGCGCCTTGGGGGGTAGGCACGCCCCTAGGGCTTGTGGCCACCTCGTAAGTCGGTTGGGGGTATCCTTTGGCAGCAAGAAAGAGAATATTCGGAAGAAAATCCCCTCAAAATTTCAGCCCAATCGGAGTTATGGATCTCCGAGAATTTAAGGAACGGTGGCAGGCCAGAAAACAGGGTCGCCAAACAGAAGAGAAACAGAGAGATAGATCCAATCTCGGAGGGGCTCCCACCCCTCCGCCGCCATGGAGGCCTTGGACCATAGGGGAAACCCTCCTCCCATCTAGGGGGGAGGTCAAGGAAGAAGAAGAAGGAGGGGGCCTCTCTTCCCCTCTCTCCTGGTGGCGCCGGAGTGCCGCCGCGGCAAGGATTGTGATGACGTTCTACACCAACAACCTCGCTACCGTCAACACCAACTCTCTCCCCCTCTATGCAGCGGTGTAACACCTCTTCTCCCCGCTGTAATCTCTACTTAAACATGGTGCTCAATGCTATATATTATTATCCAATGATATGTGGCTATCCTATGATGTTTGAGTAGATCCGTTTTGTCCTATGGGTTGATTGATGATCGTGATTGGTTTGAGTTGTATGTTTTATTATTGGCGTTGTCATATGGTGCTCTCCATGTCGCGCAAGCATGAGGGATTCCCGCTGTAGGGTGTTGCAATACGTTCATGATTCGTTTATGGTGGGTGGCTAGAGTGACAGAAGTTACACCAGAGTAAGGGGATTGTTGCGTATGGGAGTAAAGAGGACTTGATACTTAATGCTATGGTTGGGTTTTACCTTAATGATCTTTAGTAGTTGCGGATGCTTGCTAGAGTTCCAATCATAAGTGCATATGGTCCAAGTAGAGAAAGTATGTTAGCTCATGCCTCTCCCTCATATAAAATTGCAATAATGATTACCGGTCTAGTTATCAATTGCCTAGGGACAAATAACTTTCTTGTGTTACAAAAGCTTTCTACTAAACAACTAACTTTATTATCTTGCAATTTACTCGTAGTTTTATTCTCGCTAAGTAAAACTACTTTTATTCTTGCAAACCTATCCCTATCACCTACAAAATAGTTTCAAACTTGTTCTAGGTAAAGCGAACGTTAAGTGCACGTAGAGTTGTATCGGTGGTCAATAGAACTTGAAGGGAATATAAATTCTACCTTTAGCTCCTCGTTGGGTTCGACACTCTTACTTATCGAGAAAGGCTGCAATTGATCCCCTATACTTGTGGGTTATCAGGGTTTCCCCTGGGGCATACAGGGAATGCGAATCGCCCCACAACGCGTTCAATGAGGTAACAACACCCGCGGGCGCCATCGTTGATGGTTCTGGCCGAAGCCAAACCAAGCTTTCGCTGGCAAATTCGCGCTCATCCCCGGCTGGACCACCAAATTGGCCTCCTCTGTCATCTAGCACACCCATGGGTGAACGTCTGCTGCTGGGAAACCGTACGACCAGAGCCGCACCATCGCCCGGAGCCGCCTCCCGCCTGGTGAGCCATCGACGGCAAAGGGGCCCTCACCGCCGCGCTGTCGACGCTGGACGACACACACATCCAAGACACCCGCACGGATCTCCACCGCAACCGCATCATGGAGCCGCGGCTGAGGAAGGTCCCGCTAATACGTCTCCAACATATTTATAATTTTTTATTGTTCCATGCTATTATATTATCTGTTTTGGATGTTTTATATGCATTAATATGCTATTTTATATTAGTTTTGGGACTAACCTATTAACCTAGAGCCCAGTGTCAGTTTTTGTTTTTTCCTTGTTTTTGACTTTTATAGAAAAGGAATATCAAACGGAGTCCAAACGGAATAAAACTTTACGATGATTTTTCTTGGACCAGAAGACATCTACGAGGCTTGGAGAGAGGGCCAGAAGAGTCTTGAGGAGGCCACAAGCTATTAACGATTATTTCTATGCCACCTAAGATTGATATTAATCAGTCTCTGAAAGCTATTAACGATTTCAAGGACTTTATTATGATAATTGTTCTTTGATAGATTGTATTTCCTTGTTGCAATCCATGCTTAATTCACCTCATACTTACAATCAAAATAAAGCTTTTACTAAACATATCGTTGATGCTATGATGAAATCGTTTGAAGAAAAACTTGAGTTGGAAGTTCCCATCCCTAGAAAGCTTTATGATGAGGGGGAGCCTACTATTTAGATTAAAATTAAAGATTATGAGTGCAATGCTTTGTGTGATTTGGGTGCTAGCGTTTCCATGATTCCAAAAACTTTATGTGATGTGCTAGGTTTCCATAAATTTGATGATTGTTCTTTGAATTTGCATCTAGCGGATTCCACTATTAAGAAACCTATGGGAAGGATTAATGATGTTTTTATTGTTGCAAATAGGAATTATGTGCCCGTAGATTTTATTGTGCTTGATATAGATTGCAATCCTACATGTACTTGATACGTCTCCATCGTATCTACTTTTCCAAACTCTTTTGCCCTTGTTTTGGACCCTAATTTGCATGATTTGAATGGAACTAACCCGGACTGCCGCTGTTTTCAGCAGAATTGCCATGGTGTTATTTTTGTGCAGAAATAAAAGTTCTCGGAATGACCTGAAACTTCACGGAGATCAGTTTTGGAATAAATAAAAAATATTGGCAAAAGAATCAACCGAGGGGGCCCACACCCTGTCCACAAGGGTGGGGGGGGCGCCCTCTGTCCTTGTGGGCCCCCTGGACCTCCACCGACCTCAACTCCAACTCCATATATTCACGTTCGGGGAGAAAAAAATAAGAGAGAAGGATTCATCGCATTTTACGATACGGAGCCGCTGTCACCTCCTGTTCTTCCTCGGGAGACCAGATCTGGAGTCCGTTCGGGGCTCCGGAGAGGGGAAATCGTCGCCGTCGTCATCATCAACCATCCTCCATCACCAATTTCATGATGTTCACCGCCGTGTGTGAGTAATCCCATCGTAGGCTTGCTGGACGGTGATGGGTTGGATGAGATTTACCATGTAATCGAGTTAGTTTTGTTAGAGTTTGATCCCTAGTATCCACTATGTTCTAAGATTGATGTTGCTATGACTTTGCTATGCTTAATGCTTGTCACTAGGGCCCGAGTGCCATGATTTCAGATCTGAACCCTTTATGTTTCCATGAATATATTTGTGTTCTTGATCCTATCTTGCAAGTTATAGTCACCTACTACGTGTTATGATCTGGCAACCCCGGAGTGACAATAGTCGGGACACTTCCTGGTGATGACCGTAGTTTGAGGAGTTCATGTATTCACTAAGTGCTAATGCTTTGGTCTGGTTCTCTATTAAAAGGAGGCCTTAATATCCCTTAGTTTCCAATAGGACCCCGCTGCCACGGGAGGGTAGGACAAAAGATGTCATGCAAGTTCTTTTCCATAAGCACGTATGACTATATTCGGAATACATGCCTACATTATATTGATGAATTGGAGCTAGTTCTGTGTCACCCTATGTTATAACTGTTGCATGATGAATGCCATCCGACATAATTATCCATCATTGATCCATTGCCTACGAGCTTTTCGCATATTGATCTTTGCTAAGTTACTTTTCCGTTGCCACTGTTACGATTGCTACAAAACTGCTACTGTTACTTTTGCCACCGTTACTGTTACTTCCATACTACTTTGCTACTAAATACTTTGCTGCAGATATTAAGTCTTTCAGGTGTGGTTGAATTGACAACTCAGCTGCTAATACTTGAGAATATTCTTTGGCTCCCCTTGTGTCGAATCAATAAATTTTGGTTGAATACTCTACCCTTGAAAACTGTTGCGATTCCCTATACTTGTGGGTTATCAAGACCTTTTTCTGGCGCCGTTGCCGGGGAGCATAGCTCTATTCTCTGAGTCACTTGGAATTTATATCTGTTGATCACTATGAGGAATTTGAATGATACCAGAACCAAGATTTTTCCCTCTACTACGAGGGGAGGTAAGGAACTGCCATCTAGCTCTGCACTTGATTCACCTTCTGTTTTGAGTAAGCTTGCGACACCTACACCTGCTAGTAATTCTGATATGTCGCAAGTAATTGATGATGCCACTTCTGCTATGCATGATGCTAATGATGATACTACTGCTTTGCTTGATAATACTGTGCCACTAGGTGAATTTCTTGATGAACAACTTGCTAGGGTTAGAGAAAATGAAATTGCTAAAACTGATGATATTATTGAAACTGAAGATTATGATTCTCCCCCTAGATATGAATTGCCTGTTGTACCTGAGGGTTATGTTATGGATGAAGAAACTGCTAGAGACTTCTTTGCTTGCAATGATAGAGATGATCTTAAGAAACTGTTAGCTAAGCTGAAAGAAAAATCCTTGAATGCTAGAATGAAATATGATCTCAATTTTGCTACTTCACCTATCTTTGTTACTGATAAGGATTATGAATTCTCTGTTGATCCTGAGTTAATTACTTTGGTTGAATCTGATCCCTTCTATGGTTATGAATCAGAAACAGTTGTGGCACATCTTACTAAACTGAATGATATTGCTCATGAGGAAAAAATTCGCTACTACTATATTCTTAAGTTGTTTCCTTTCTCGTTAAAGGGTGATGCTAAGTTATGGTTTAACTCTCTTGCTCCTGGTTGTGTGCGTAGTCCCTAGGATATGATTTATTACTTCTCTCAAAAATATTTCCCTGCTCATAAGAAACAAGCTGCCTTACAGGAAATATTTAACTTTGTGCAATCTGAAGAAGAGAGTCTCCCACAAGCTTGGGGGAGGCTTCTCCAATTACTTAATGCTTTGCCTGATCATCCTCTCAAGAAAAATGAAATACTTGATATCTTTTATAATGGACTAACCGATGCTTCTAGGGACCACCTAGATAGTTGTGCTGGTTGTATTTTCAGGGAACGAACTGTTGAGCAAGCTGAATTGCTATTGAATAATATATTGAGTAATGATAATGATTGGACACTTCCTGAACCAACTCCTAAGCCAACTCCGAAGAAAAGGGGTATTCTATTTCTCAGTCCTGAAGATATGCAAGAGGCAAAGAAATCTATGAAAGAAAAAGGTATTAAAGCTGAAGATGTTAAGAATTTACCGCCTATTGAAGAAATACATGGTCTTGATAACCCGACACAGGTAGTAGAGGTAAACTCTCTTCGTAGATTTTATGAAGGTGATATTCCTCATATTAAGTCTGCTAGTCAATGCTTGGGTGAGTTTGATAATTTTATTGTTAAACAAGAAAGTTTCAATGCTTATGTTAGTAGACAATTGAAACGTAATGCTTACATGCTTGACCACTTGGGTGATTATATGAGTAGAACTGTTAATGATCTTAAGCTTATTAGTAAACATGCTTCCATGGTTACAACTCAAGTAGAACAAGTACTTAAAGCACAGGATGATTTGCTTAATGAGTTGAATAATAAGAACAATGATAATGTTGTTAGGGTTATGACTAGAGGTGGTAAAATGACTCAGGAACCTTTGTATCCTGAGGGCTATCCTAAGAGAGTTGAGCAAGATTCTCAGAGAATTAATACTGATGCACCTAGTCCTAATAAAAAGAAAAAAAAAATTGATAGGACTTTGCATGCTTCTAGTGAACCTGCTATAGATACACCTGAGAATCCCAATGATATTTCTATTTCTGATGCTGAGACACAATCTGGTGACGAACATGAACCAAGTGATAATGTTAATAATGATGTTCATGTTGATGCTCAACCTAGTAATGATAATGATGTAGAGATTGAACCTGCTGTTGATTTTGATAACCCACAATCAAAGAATCAACGTTATGATAAGATATACTTTGTTGCTAGAAAACATGGTAGAGAAAGAGAACCACGGGTTCAGAAACCCATGCCCTTTCCTCCTAAGCCATCCAAGAAAAAGGATGATGAGGATTTTGAGCGCTTTGCTGAAATGATTAGACCTATCTTTTTGCGTATGCGTTTAACTGATATGCTTAAAATGCCTCCTTATGCTAAGTATATGAAAGATATTGTTACAAATAAAAGAAAGATACCGGAGGCTGAAATTTCCACCATGCTTGCTAATTACACTTTTAAGGGTGGAATACCAAAGAAACTTGGGGATCCAGGAGTACCAACTATACCATGCTCCATTAAAAGAAACTATGTTAAAACTGCTTTATGTGATCTTGGAGCCGGTGTTAGTGTTATGCCTTTCTCTTTATATCATAGATTTGAATTAAATAAGTTGACACCTACTGAAATCTCTTTGCAAATGGCTGATAAATCAACTGCTATACCCATCGGTATTTGTGAGGATGTGCCTGTTGTGGTTGCAAATGTTACTATCTTAACGGACTTTGTTATTCTTGATATTCCCGAGGACGACAGTATGTCGATCATCCTTGGTAGACCCTTTATGAATATTGCAGGGGCTGTTATTGATTGCAATAAAGGCAATGTCACTTTTCATGTTAATGGTAATGAGCATACGGTACACTTTCCGAAGAAACAACCTCGAGTTTATAGTATCAATTCTATTGGAAAAATTTCAACTATTACTATTGGAGGTTTTGAATTCCCTCTTCCTACTGCCAAAAAGAAATATGATATTCTTATTGTTTGGGACATGCATATACCCGTTGAGGTATCCTAGTGTTATTCGAAAATTCTCCGGTTTCATGTCATTTGGAAGAAGTTTGTTAATAAGACTTGATCAACCTTGTTAATGGATTCCTTTTGATGGGCATGAGATGGATGAATTTAGAAGGCACAACTTTTTGTACCTACTTTTTACTTTCTGTTATTTAGAATGAATAAAGCAAAAATAGTATTTTCTATCTGTTTTCTGAATTATCCGTGATATAAAAAATGACCCAAACATAATTCAAACGCCCTGAAAATTTAGTATGATTTTTTATAGAATATTTGAGAATTTCTGGCACTGAGAACACACCAGGGGGACCTACCACCTGTCCACAAGGACGGAGGGCGCGCCCCCCAGTCTTGTGGGTCCCACGTGGCCCCCCTTCACTTATTCCAGCACCCATCCACTTCGTCTTCCTCCAGAAAAAATCATCCCATAGCTCAAACTCGTGTTCTTGCTCATCTTGCTGCCATTTTCGATCTCCTTGCTCAAAGCTCCATTCACAAAACTATTTTGCGGGATTGTTCTTCGGTATGTGACTCCTCCAATGGTCCAATTAGTTTTTGTTCTAGTGCTTTATTTATCGCAAATTTTTGCTACTGTGGTGACCCTGTTCTTGAGCTTGCCTGTCAAATTTATATGGTCCAAAGTAGTTTTGATGCATGATATAGCCTCTAGGCACTTGTAGGAGTAGTTGCTACTAGTTTTGTTGAGTTTGGTTCACTTTTATTTTGAGTCACTAAAAATTTCAGAAATTTTTCAGAGGAAGAAAAATGTCTAGGAGAATGTACCAAGGTGGTTCCTCGAGGAAGCAAGCACCGAGGCACGCGATACGTGAGCCGGACCTTGAATCACCAAGGGAAGCTCAAGTGCGGCCTTGTGAATGGCCGTCGGATGAATTCATGGTTCATGCAGGTTTCAAGGATGAGTTTGATGCATACGTACAAAATGCCGGCCTTGAGGACTTCATGTCAGATAAGTGCCGACAATACTACTACCTCACCGATTCCTTTGTGCGGAGGTTTGAATTTTCATCTAAGTGTAATACACATACTATTTTATTTGATCTTTATGATGAATCATATACCATGGACCTTGAAGATTTTAATACTGCTTGCAAAATCCCACAATGGGGTCTTCTTAGTGAGCCTCACAAAGCTGAATACAATGATTTCCTTGCTAGCATCACTATGGGAGAAACTAGAAATATCACAAAAGCTACCATAGGGAGCATTCACTTTCCTGCCATACATTATTTTGCTCTCTTTATAGGTAGATGTATTAATGGTAAGCATGAGCATTGCCACCTTTGCGTTCCAGATCTTAGTGTCCTCAAGTGTGCAGTGTTAGGTGATAAGCATTATAACTTGGGGGCTATTATTGCAAGGAGGTTACATCATAATGCTAAAGAGGGAGATTTATTTGGTGGGATTTATGCAACTCGTTTAGCTAATTATCTTGGAGTACCCATAAGGGAGAATGACATGGAGTTGCCACCTGCTTTTCTTGATTATGATGCTTTGGTGCGTTATCAGTTTCTTGAGAGGAGCGAACAGTCCCTCCAGTACCGGCTAATCTTTGACAGACGGCGTGCCATCCATATTACCCTTCCTGCTCCTGCCTTCTTTAACTTTCAGGTAAATTGGAGATATTTTATAAATAGAGAGGAGGCAAACGAGTATGAGAGAACAGCGGAGGCTGCTCGCCAAGCAGTAGCTACCGCAGCACAATACGACCCCAACTACGATTTCGGATATCATCCGGGCCAGTGGTGGCCCTAGACCAACTTAGGCCAAAAGCCTAAGCTTGGGGGAGTACGTATTTCTCACCGACATTACATTCATGTTCACACACTCATTCTAGTTGTCAGTGTTCATACTTTTTCATTGTATTATCCATGCTAGTTTACTTTCTTTTTCTCGCTTTCTTCTTGAGTGTTTGAAAACCTTTGAGAAAAACAAAAAAATTAGTTGTAGCTTAGTTTACTTTCCATGCTTAGTTGTAGTATTAAAGAAGACCCAAAAAGATTTCTCGTTCTTCTTTTACTTGTTGGGAGCTTTCCCGTGTAGATAGTTTTTCTCGTTCTTGTTTTACTTTCTTCAGAAAAACAAAAACTCCAAAAACATTTCAGTGTGTTTCTTTGAAATTCTTTTCTTTTCTTTGGGGGTCGAAGAGAGAAGACCATGCTGAAAATGTTGAGTGGCTCTCATATGTATTATTGTTGATTATTACCTTGTCTTCTCCTTTGAATAAATGTTTGCAGATTCCAGCTTACTCCAATGCACATGCACTATTATTATTATTCACATCGTTCGGTCGTGCAAGTGAAAGGCAATAATGACGATATATGATGAAATGATTGAGATGAGGAAAAGCTGGTATGAACTCGACCTATCTTGTTTTTGTAAATATGATTAGTTCATCATTCTTGATTCAGCCTATTATGAATGAAACATGTTTGCAATGACAATTAGAGATTATAGTTATTCATGCCATGCTTAATTATCTAGGAGTTTATAATGGTTTACCTTGCGTGCCAACATGCTTTTAAAATGGTTGTGATGTAGTATGATAGGATGGTATCCTCCTTTGAATGATTCGAGTGGCTTGACTTGGCACATGTTCACGCATGTAGTTGAAACAAAATCAACATAGCCTCCACGATATTTATGTTCATGGTGATTTATATCCTACTCATTCTTGCATTCAATGTTGGTTAATCACGATGCATGTTTATGACTGTTGTCGCTCTCTAGTTGGTCGCTTCCCAGTCTTTTTCTAGCCTTCACTTGTACTAAGCAGGAATACTGCTTGTGCATCCACTTCCATAAACCCAAAGTTATTCCATATGAGTCCACCATACCTTCCTATATGCGGTATTTACCTGCCGTTCCAAGTAAATCTGCATGTGCCAAACTCTAAACCTTCAAATGATAATCTGTTTTTATGCCCGAATTGCTCATGTAGCGACTGGGGGTTGTCAGTATCTTCCATGCTAGGTGGGTTATTCTCGCTATGAGTGGACTCCGCTCATCATTCACGAGAAAATGGCTGGTAATCGGGATGCCCAGTCCCATGCTCAAATCAAATCGAAATAAATTAAAACAAAACTCCCCTAGGATTGTTGCTTGTATGGACGGTACCCGTTGTTTCGGACCAGCCGTGGAGTGTGCTTGTTGGTTGAGGGGGTGTAAAAAAACTTTACCATTCTGTTTGGGAACCGCCTATAATGTATGTAGCATGGAAGATATTGAGATCTCTTGGTTGTTATGTTGACAATGAAAGCATACCGCTCAAAATTATATTCATCTCTATTTTAAAAACTCGAGCTCTGGCACCTCTGCAAATCCCTGCTTCCCTCTGCGAAGGGCCTATCTATTTACTTTTATGTTGAGTCATCATTCTCTTATAAAAAGCACCAGTTAGAGAGCACCACTGTCATTTGTATGCTTTGCTATTAATTGATATTGAGTATGACTATGACTGGATCTCTTTTACCATGAATTACAATGTCTAGTCAGTCCTTGATCTTCAGGGGTGCTCTGCATTTATCTTTTGCGGTCTCAGAAAGGGCTAGGGAGATACCATCTTGTTATATCATATCATGATTGTTTTGAAAAAGTGTTGTCATCCGAGATTTATTATTATTGCTCGCCAGTTGATTATGCCATTGATATGAGTAAATGTGAGACCTAAGTGTTATTGTGAATATGGTTAGTTCATAATCTTTGCTGAAAACTTGAATGCTGGCTTTACATATTTGCAACAACAAGATCAAACAGAGTTTGTAGAAGTTTTTCTTTATCACTTTCAGTTTGTCAATTGAATTGCTTGAGGACAAGCAATGGGTTAAGCTTGGGGGAGTTGATACATCTCCATCATATCTACTTTTCCAAACTCTTTTCCCCTTGTTTTGGACCCTAATTTGCATGATTTGAATGGAACTAACCTGGACTGACGCTGTTTTCAGCAGAATTGCCATGGTGTTATTTTTGTGCAGAAATAAAAGTTCTCGGAATGACCTGAAACTTCACGGAGATCAGTTTTGGAATAAATAAAAAATATTGGCAAAAGAATCAACCGAGTGGGGCCCACACCCTGTTCACAAGGGTGCGAGGCGCGCCCACCCCCCTGGGGCGCGCCCTCTGTCCTTATGTGCCCCCTGGACCTCCACCGACCTCAACTCCAACTCCATATATTCACGTTTGGGGAGAAAAAAATTAGAGAGAAGGATTCATCGCGTTTTACGATACAGAGCCGCCGCCACCTCCTGTTCTTCCTCGGGAGACCAGATCTGGAGTCCGTTCGGGGCTCCGGAGAGGGGAAATCGTCGCCGTCGTCATCATCGACCATCCTCCATCACCAATTTCATGATGCTCACCGCCGTGCGTGAGTAATCCCATCGTAGGCTTGCTGGACGGTGATGGGTTGGATGAGATTTACCATGTAATCGAGTTAGTTTTGTTAGGGTTTGATCCCTAGTATCCACTATGTTCTAAGATTGATGTTGCTATGACTTTGCTATGCTTAATGCTTGTCACTAGGGCCCGAGTGCCATGATTTTAGATCTGAACCCTTTATGTTTCCATGAATATATTTGTGTTCTTGATCCTATCTTGCAAGTTATAGTCACCTACTACGTGTTACGATCCGGCAACCCCGGAGTGACAATAGTCGAGACACTTTCCGATGATGACCGTAGTTTGAGGAGTTCATGTATTCACTAAGTGCTAATACTTTGGTCCGGTTCTCTATTAAAAGGAGGCCTTAATATCCCTTAGTTTCCAATAGGACCCCGCTGCCACGGGAGGGTAGGACAAAAGATGTCATGCAAGTTCTTTTTCATAAGCACGTATGACTATATTCGGAATACTTGCCTACATTATATTGATGAATTGGAGCTAGTTCTGTGTCACCCTATGTTATAACTGTTGCATGATGAATGCCATCCGACATAATTATCCATCATTGATCCATTGCATACGAGCTTTTCGCATATTGATCTTTGCTAAGTTACTTTTCCGTTGCCACTATTACGATTGCTACAAAACTGCTACTGTTACTTTTGCCACCATTACCGTCACTTCCATACTACTTTGCTACTAAATACTTTGCTGCAGATATTAAGTCTTTCAGGTGTGGTTGAATTGACAACTCAGCTGCTAATACTTGAGAATATTCTTTGGCTCCCCTTGTGTCAAATCAATAAATTTGGGTTGAATACTCTACCCTCGAAAACTGTTGCGATCCCCTATACTTGTGGGTTATCAGTCCTATTATTCTTGGTCGACATTTCCTTACAACGATTGGTGCAATTATTGATATGAAAGAAGGAAACATCAGATTTCAATTTCCGTTAAGGAAGGGGCATGGAACACTTTCCAAGAAAGAAAATTAAGTTGCCATATTAATCTATTATGAGGGCTACTTATGGTTTGCATACCAAAGATAACAATACCTAGATCTATGTTTTATGCCTAGCTAGGGGCGTTAAACAATAGCACTTGTTGGGAGGCAACCCAATTTTTATTTTTGGTTCTGTTTTTCAATAAATACACTGTTGACACCTGATTTTGGCACAATATAGAGTGCAATAAATGTGGCCTCAAATGAAAGGGTTTTTACATGAGAAACTTCACATTGCTGAGTGGAACAACTTTGATGTTTAGACCATCATCATTCGGCATCATATCAAGGACCAAAACTACACTCGGATTGGCATGTTTAGGTGTTCTGAGTGCTTTTTGGTCAATTACGCCTCCAAGACAACCTCGAATGAAGGAATACTCTACATGGATTGTCTTCGTCTCGTTGAGCTAATCGATTTTGATATATAAATTATTTCAATCCGAGGTCGTATGGAAAAGTTAGAGGCGATACAATAAGGCGCAGCCAGAGATCAAAATATTACGCAGAAGACCAGACACGTCTTGGTGAGTGTCTGATGCAATGCGTGAGTGATTTGGCCCTTGATGGCCTTGAATCGAAAAACTTACAACACGGAAAAGTTTCGTCTCGTCGAATCGAATCGGTTGATTTTGATATATAAATCTTCTAGATCCGAGGTCGTATGCAACCTGCAAAGGCGAAATAAGATCAGGCTGTGTTTTCATTCGGGAAATCCGAGTGAAAAGCTTACCATCCGAGTGAAAATATAGCTATCCGAGTGAAAACTTGATGACCGAGTGAAAAGTTCGGTCGAGGAGTCCAGGTACATGAAATCCGAGTGAAACTTTAGTCGGGGAGTCCAAGTGACATAAAAACCGACTAGAACATTTGTCTGGCAATCCGAGTGAAGTTTGCTCCGGGTGAAACCAAGTGGAAAACTGTCATCCGAGTGAACATATTGCCACCCGAGTAAAATATTGCCACCCGAGTGAAATATGGCCACCCGAGTGGAATATTGTCATCCGAGTGAAATCCATCCGAGTGGAGTATTGCTATCCGAGTGAAGGCTTGATGACCGAGTGAAAAGTTTCCATCCGAGTGAAACTTCGGTCAAAAAATCCATCCGAGTGGAATATTGCCATCCGAGTGAAAGTTTGCCATCCGAGTGAAAAGTTGCCGGCTGAGTGAAAGGTTACCGTCCGAGTGACATTTCGGTCAAGGAATCGGAGGGACATAAAGTCCGGCTAAACATTTGTCGAGTGGAAAATTATCTTCCGAGTGGAAAATTGCTGTCCGAGTGAGAAATTTCACTCGACCGACGGGAGGACTCCAAATCCGAGTGATTCAACCAGAAGGTAAAGATTGGCCTATATGGTCATCTAGATGGCCTCGGATGGAAAAGTGTTCAGCATGAAAGTTGTTCGTAACGTCGAGACGGTCAACTTTGCTTTTGGAGTCATCATCATCTGAGATAGTATACTGCCTGCACAGACGCTACAAGACTCGAACGGTCCAGTCAGCTACATGACCGAGTCCAACTTGAAGTTAAAGATGACCCCGTGGAGTATTCAAGATGGCCTTATTTGGAAAAGTGATTAACATACGGATTGTTGGCCTCGTCGAAACGCACAAGATTGGTATTTGAACCATCTCCATCAGAGGTCATATGCAGATTCCACAACCCACGCAAGGAGCAAGACAGAAGATTGGGCCAGATTCGGGCTAAATCCGAGTGAGACTAGAACTAGGACTCTAGGACGTGAATCAATGTAATTTTCCAGTAAGGAAAGCCTAGATGAATCCTTTGCTTGTACGGGAAGTCCAGCCGCCTCTTATATATGTTGGGGGTGACGGCCAATTGAACACACAATCGACATATCAATCTACAACTTTTTCATCTACGTTTTATCTCTCCATTGTTTTTCTCTCTCGTTCTTCGCTGTTCCTCGAGTTTGAGAGCTGCGAATGTAACACCCCCTTGTAATGAGCTCTGTGACACTCTGTTAATCCTGCCAAGTCATGACCATTTGCAGTGCCAAGTCACATGGGTTAAGTATCCAATTCAAACTCAATTATGGAAATCAACTCAAAATTCAAAAGTGCAAAATAAGTTTGCTCATACACCTTTGGAAAAATGTTCACTAATTAGCAAATATTCCAAGAGCACACATAAAAATAACATCAGTAGCACTTGGACTAATTAAATGACTCAAACAATTTGAAACAGCATCAAAACAACAATATTAAATTCGTTCAAAATCATTTCAATTTCAAATGGAACCCAATTCGCCTCAAACCAATTTTTGGTCAATGCTAATATTGCATTGCAATATTTGGGTCAACTCCCATACTTTACAAAAATGCAAAGTGCCCTAACTAAATCAAAACAGAAAAGAATAAAAGAAAAGGAGAAACAGAAACAGAAAAAATAAAAACGAGGCACTGTGCACTGGGCCTAAGTGCACAGTGCCCCGACTAGCCCACCCGGCCCGCGCAACTCTCTCTCCCTCGCGCTGTCACCTTCTCTGTGGCTGCGCCGGCGCGTGCCGACGAGCGGCCGACACCGCGATGCCGCGGGCGCCACGAGGGGATAAGGCCGGCCCCGTCCATTCCCCCTGGCCTCCTCCTCATTCTCCCCTCTCTCCGCTCGCTCTCCGCCTCGTTCCCCCTCCAGATCCCATCGCCACCAAACGCCATCGCCGCCGCACCGCGCTCGTCTCCGCGGTCCCAGCCACCGCATCGCTCCGCCAACGCGTCCGTCGTCTTCACCATGACCTTCCTCGATGTCTGGTGGTAGCAGCTGGAGCCCGAGGCCGCCACAGCGCCGGAATCGCCCCGTCCCCTTCCGTTCGGTCGCCGCCGTTCTTCTCCGTCACCGGCGACGTTTCTGCTGCTCCTAAGCTATCAACGGCCTTCGGCGTGCCGCTCGGTGAGCTCCGACCCCCACTTCTCCTTCTCCCTTGTCCTGTCGCGGCCGTTGCTCGCCGCACTGCGAACGGCCGAACCCGCGGCCGCCGACGAGCTCTTTGCCGTGGCCAGTGTCGTCGTCACGCGCAACCGGACCCAGCCTCGAGCTCCTGGAGCTTGAGCGAGTCCGACAAGACCCCTAGCATCCCTCCGCGTGCCATGTAGATTAGAACCCGATGAGGCCCGAACTCCGGCGCCGTTTTGGCTCATCGCCGGCGCCGTTTCCGGCCATCTCCGGTCGGTCCCAGGTCACCACTCGACGCGGCGCTCTTCCAGCTTTCGAACGCACCTGGCCGCGTGCGATTTGGTCGCCGGATGACGATTTCCGCGTCGCTCCGCCACTTCTGTGGTCGCCGGCGCATCGCCGCCGGTGCACCACCGCCCCTGCTGATGTGGCACCGATGGGGCCCACCCCTGGGTCACTGACCGTGGGCCCTGGGGCCCCAGTTGACTGGGTTGACCCAGTCAATTGTGCTGACTGGGCAACTCCAGTCACTGACATGCGGGCCCCACCACTTTTTAGATTAAGAAAAACGTTTAAATAAATAAAAACTGATTAATTAGGCTAATGTCTCACTGACATGTGGGGCCCACCCCTCTAATCACTCTGTTTACTTAAATAATCCAATGTTAGTCTTAACAGAGACTGACATGTGGGTCCCACTGGACCCACATGTCAGGTTTGACTGGTCAGCCGACCTGTTGACTTGCTGATGTCAGCATTACCTCATGCTGACATCATAATCCAATTCTGTTAATAAAAATAATTCCAGAAAATCATTTAAACTTCGAAAATTAATAACTTTTAAACCGTAGCTCAGATCGAAAAAGTTAAAACATGAAAGTTGCTCAGAACGACGAGACGAGTCTGATCGTGCCGTCTGTTTTCTTGACGGAACCTCCTAAGTAGAAGAACTCGTAACTCCGAGCCCGATTCCAGCAGATGAATAGTGCACACACACCGGTTAATAAATCCCCGGTTAATTCTAAAAATAATTAAAGTGACTTAGAGGCATATTTAGGTAACCCTGCACTGCATCATAGCATCGCACGCACTGTGTTGCATCTGATTGCTTTATATTTACTTGTTTCCTCCCCCTCTTCTCTTTCGGTAGACCCCGACATTGCCGTAGCTCCTGAGGCAGACGCCGCTCCGGAGTACGACTACGTCCCCGACGACCCTGCCCTTGCCGTCGAGCAGACAGGCAAGCACCCCCATTTTGAGCATTCCTATATCACCTATTCTCTTCCCTCTTATGCTTGCATTAGATGTTACTGCTGCTGTTACCATCCTATATCTGTTGCATAGCCTGTTTAATTGTAGCCTACTGTTGATACCTGCCTGTTATCCTAAACTGTTTAGATAGGATGGGTAGAGCCTGATCAGAGACCCACTTGTCCCGACTGCCCCGCTGGACTCTCAGAAGACCCAAGCAACGGGATTGAAGATTAGAACCTGGCACCGCACGTCACTTCCCCTAAGATGCTCGACACTGCTGGGTTACTATCGAGTGCCGAGGGTGATACCTCGTCAGCACTTTGATGATAACCTTGTAGGTTAGTTAATCGGTCGTGGTAAGCGAGGGTGATTCCTCCTACACCACCCTCGATACCGGCGCCGTCGCACAACCTCTCAAGTGTGGACCTCGAGGGTGATTCCTCCTTCGTTCACCTTGATGATAACATCGAGCGGGAATTCCATCGAGGGTGATTCGTCAGGGTTTCCTTCGGTGTCAGACACACAGCTACCTTGGACATTATGACTTGACTATGAACCATGATACTAAAGACGGGTCGGCCCTAAGGGGTACCCGCGCGAGCATGAATGCGAAGTGATGTGGAATCGGGTTGACCTGAGAGGTGCCCGCGAGATAACTACGAGGCGTGGCTGGGCATTCTTAGCCCTTGCCGCAAGTCCTCGAGACGGGGCGACGGGGTCACATCGATCATGAGTCTCTGCTCGTTACCGCGCGCTCCTAATCCACTATGGTTTGGATATTTGATCCGAGGGGCCTCTGGCCTGATAGCACTAACCATCACGTGGGCATAGTATGGGCGTTCTGCGTCGTATACTTCAGCCGAAGCTTAATAGACATCAGCAACTGAGCGGCACACGCTGGGTTGGACTGGGAATGCAACCGCGCTTGTATAAGGGGTTGCTAGGTCTGCTCACCGGCGGTGTACGCAACGTGCAGGAGCATCCAGGGCGATGGCCCAAGACCCCTGGGGGGATAGGTTAGTCCGGCGTGCTGACCTGTCTGTTAAGTATTTGGTCGGGTTGCGGCGTGTTGCTTAGCCGAGGCCGGGCATGACCCAGAAAAGTGTGTCCGGCCGGAGTTAAGCGAGCGTGGTGGGTAAGTTGGTGCACCCCTGCAGGGAAGAAACTTCTATCGATAGCCTGTCCTACGGTAACGGACACTCGGAGTTGTATCCCGATCGGTACAACTAGAACATGACTTGAGATGAGAACTGGATAGTACGGCTCTGGGATTGCTTTCTCGCGGGGAGTCGAGGAAGAATCTCTGGCTGAGGTTGATGACATTACTGCTATAATTTACATTATGTTAATCTGCTCTCTTCTAATGCTGTGAGACCGTTGAAGATGCTGAAGATGCTAGTCTTCGGTAGGATTAGGCTTTCCCCCTCTATTCTGGCAATTCTGCAGCCCAGTCCACATATACAGCCCCCTTTGAAAATGTTGCATATGTAGTGTAGATCCTTGCTTGCTGAGTACTTCGGATGAGTACTCATGTTTGCTTTACTTTCTTTTTCCCCTATATCCATTTGATGCCACCAGATGATGGAGCCCCTGAGCCAGATGTCCCCGTCGATGACCACTACTACTACCAGCCCGGAGAGTACTACTACTACGAGGAGTCGTCTGACGACGAGGAGTAGGATTGGAGGGTCCAGGGCAGGAGGCCTACGCCTTTCGATCGTAGCTTTTATTTTTACCCCGCCTCTGTGAAGGCCTATCTCTCTCTCTGTTCTGTAATATATCTGTACCCAGATATCTGACGCTTCCGCTGACACTTGTATGCCATCGAGCTATGTATTCGAGCCCTCGAGGCCCTGGCTTGTAATATTAAGCTTGTATGAATTTATTTATGTTTTAGAGTTGTGTTGTGATATCTTCAAGTGAGTCCTTAGGCTTGATCGTGTGCATTTGCGTGTATGGTTAGTGCACGATTAAGCCGGGGTCGTCACAGGTTGGTATCAGAGCCGACTGCTTCTAGGAGTCCCCCTTTCCAACTCTTTGGCCGAAGTTGAGTCTAGTGGTCAAAAACTATTTTACTAACTTGGCTGTGTGGCTTACAGGCCCACGTCGCCAACTGGGTGGTATTAGGATCTTTTATTCCTCGTCTTTACTCCGGGATTCTAATCTCTCATCTATTCGGGTTTAATAAAATTTACTAACACCAACACTTAGGATCTCGTTAATTCTATCCACCCGGAGAGCTGGATTCAGTGCGATTTCCCTGTCTTTGATCTGATTAGTCTGATAATCATTTCCTTTCCATTGTTTTGTTTAATCTTTCCATTCGAGATCTGTTATATTTCTCGTCATCGAATGACAATCCTGAATCTTCTTATTTCAGATGGACCGTCTGTTTCCACCTCGTCCTGCGACACAGCTTGTGCTTCGCACTTGTGCTCGAGACGTCCCTGGGTTTCCAGCTGTTCTGATCGCCCTCCTGATCGGGCTGGGATACCGCTGGTGTCCCAAGTACATGGTGTACGAGGTTTATCGTGAGTTCAACCAGGAGCAATACTATGCTGATGTTCGCATCTACGATCAGCAGGATGACTCAGACACTGAGCTACACCGTTTTCACGCTATCGGCGTGACGATTGAGATGGCAGTCCATGATGCCGCCTACTCTGCTGTCGCACGTCTTCGAGGATAGTTCAGTGCTGACTTGGATGCCTCAGAGTATCATTATATTCCATATGCCCCTGCTGGAGATGCTTCTAGATTCTACACAGCTGTCTGTGCCCCTTACGAGCCTCGACGCTACGATCAGCGAGTTCTGATTCACTGTACTCAGGCTCTGGATTGCACGGTTCGCGCTCTTGCTGTCGAGTTGTTCGCCACTCGAGCACGACTATACGAGGCTATGACGCAGTTGTTACCAGCTGTTCGTGCAGGGATACACCCGGAGCACATTCTTTACCCGAGCAGGACCGAGATGCCATCAGGGATCGATTGGCCTGCTGTGGGAGGTCACACGCCTGCACGTGGACCTCTTCTTACAGTTCGAGACCAAGTTCTGCATCAGAGTGCACATGGAGCGCAGGATCCTTCTGCGACGAATGTCCGTCGTCCACACTTGCAGCTACCCCGTTTCAGTGGTTTTCTCCGACGTTGATGTAGCCTTTGCTATGTCTCGTTGTGTACTTCCCTACCGCGTGCCTGCGCGCCGCCTAGCATGTCTAGCTTTTGAATTTGCGCCGTTATGCTGCCCGAATGTAACCGACGCTGTATGGATCTGTATGACTTAATGACTACTATTAAGCATCTGCTGTACTAGTTAAATTCCGTCACGTTACATCATGCATGTCGTTAAACACTCGCATTGGCTTCTGCTAAACTACCCCTGTCGATTTAGCAGGATGGCTGACAACAATCCACCACCACCGCCGCCACCTGACTATATGGCTGCGATGATGCAACAGTTCGAACTCAACCGCCAATTCATGACGGGGATTATGCAGCAATTCCCCTGTCCCAATGCCGACCAGCCGCTACCTTCCATCACCTTGCCAGAATTTATGCGGCTCAACCCGTCGTTCTTCCGCAACACCGTCAACCCACTGGATGCCGATGATTGGCTGCGTGACATCTCCCATGAGATGGAGTCTGCTGGTGTCGCCCATGTCAACTATGTCACCTTTGCGACATACCTTCTGAAGGGTTCCGCATCACAGTGGTGGGCTACTCACCGTCAGACCTTACCACCTGGTACCGTCGTCACCTGGGCAGAATTCAAGATTGCTTTCCGTGCCCGCTACATTCCCCAAGCTGTCATAGCTCGGAAGAAGGCCGAGTTCCGCAGTCTTGTTCAGGGCAACAAATCTGTGGAAGTTTATCAGTGCGAGTTTCTGGACTTGTCTCGCTACGCTGAAGAGGACGTTCCCACTAATGACCGAAGGCAGGAGAAATTCCGTGAAGGGCTGCATCATGATATTCAGTTAGCCCTGCTTGTTCAAGACTACCCTGACTTCACCACCTTGGTGAATAAGGCTATTATGGTCGAGACTGGTTTAAAGAAGCATAAAGAAGCGACCAGACGCACTCGTGAGGCGGGCTCATCTTCGGGCTCGTCCTCCCAGAAGCACCGTATCTGGATCCCTCAGAGTATGTATCGTCCAGCAGCACCAGTGCACAGGCCTTCCTATGCTGCACCACGTCTGCCTCCTCCACCACCAAGACAACCTCTGCAAGCTCCAGCACCTCGAGCTACTGCACCACGTCCTGACAATGGACTATGCTTCAAGTGTGGCCAGCCAGGTCACCGCGCCAGAGATTGCTCTCAGAGTCAGAATCAGTTGGCCCTTCCCTCTGCTGGCCGTGGTATCCCTCAGCAGCGCAACTATAATGCCAGACCTTCTTATGGTCGTGGGCAGGCCTTCCATGTCAACATGAATGAAGACCCCGAACAACCAGCAACCATGATGGGTACACTTCTTGTTAATTCAGTTCCTGCAACTGTTTTATTTGATTCAGGAGCATCGCATTCATTCATGTCAGAACATTTTGCACTCCTGCATGATGTTAAGTGTGAAACACTACACCATCCGTTAGTTGTAAACACTCCCGCGGGTCGGTGCCAAGCCACCATATTCAGCCCCGACGTCACTATTGTGATTGAAGAGAGAAAGTTTCAGGCCTTCCCCATAATTCTGAATAATTCCAACATTGACCTTATTCTGGGAATGGATTGGTTGAAGGCTCATTACGCCTCAATCAATTGCGCCACTAAGGTTGTACACCTCCTTCAACCATCAGATGAGTTAGTGAATTATCAAGCTCATATCACTCAGAACGCCGAGGCTCAGATTTATGCCTTGAACGCGTTGAATGCTTCTCCGCTTGAGGGGATCGAGAACATCCCAGTTGTCTGTGACTTCCCGGATGTTTTTCCAGAAGAACTTCTAGGAATACCCCCTGCTAGAGCTATCGAATTCGTCATCGACTTGAAGCCTGGCACCACTCCCATTGCGAAGCATCCCTACAAGATGCCTCCGCACCATCTTATCGAGCTTAAGGAAGAGATTGATAAATCCTTAATGAAAGGTTTCATTCGCCCTAGTTCCTCTGCCTAGGGAGCACCGTCTCTCTTTGTCAAGAAGAAAGACGGTACGAATAGGTTGGTCCAAGATTACCGTCCTATCAACCAGGCAACCATTCAGAATAAATATCCACTTCCCCGGATCAATGACTTATATGATCAACTTGCTGGATCTTCGGTGTTCTCTAAACTCGACTTGAGGTTGGGTTATCACCAGATCCGTGTCCGAGAAGAGGATATTCCAAAGACTGCATTCGTTACTCGATATGGCTCCTATGAGTACACCGTCATGTCATTTGGCCTAACAAATGCTCCGGCCACGTTCTCCCGCTTAATGAATTACATATTCATGGACTACCTCGACAAGTTTGTCGTGGTATATCTGGACGATATCCTAGTATATTCGAAGAATAAGGAAGAACATGCCGAACATCTTCGCCTTGTTCTGGAGAGGCTTCGAGAGCACAGGTTACATGCCAAGTACTCCAAATGTGAATTCTAGCTTTCCGAAGTGACCTACCTTGGACATGTGATTTCCAAGGACGGTATTGCCGTTAACCCGGAGCGTGTTCAGGCTATCCTTGACTGGACCCCTCCGAAGAATGCCAAGCAAGTCCGAAGCTTCCTCGGTCTAGCCAGTTATTGTCGATGATTCGTCGAGAACTTCTCCAAGATCGCCAAGCCCTTGACTAATCTGCTCCACAAAGGCGTTAAGTTTGAGTGGACAGACAAATGTCAGGAAAGTTTCCAGACCCTCAAGGACAAGCTTACCTCTGCTCCAGTGCTAGCTCCTCCTGATTCTCGAAAGGACTTTGTCATATACTACGACGCCTCTCGTCAGGGATTAGGCTGTGTCCTAATGCAAGAACGAAGAGTGATTGCGTATGCTTCACATCAATTGCGTCCACATGAAGAAAATTATCCAGTGCATGATCTTGAACTCGCTGCAGTGATCTATGCATTAAAGTTATGGCAACATTACCTTCTGGGTAATCGGTGTGAGATTTATACCGATCACCAGAGTCTGAAATACTTGTTCACCCAACCAGATCTTTATCTCCGTCAGCAACGATGGTTAGAAACAATTACGGACTATGACTGCGGTATTTCATATACCCCGGGCAAGGCTAACGTGATGGCCGATGCCCTGAGCCGCAAGTCATATTGCAACAACCTCATGGTTAGGCGAGCTCAACCTCGTCTCTATGCAGAATTGAATCAGCTGAATCTGCGAATTGTTCCCCAAGGTTCTCTTAAAAACCTTGTGGTACAGCCAGACCTTCAAAAGGCTGTTAAGGAAGCGCAAGCCAAAGATGCTGAAATTGACCTAATGAAGAAAGAGCTTCACCTTGATAAGTACCGGGATTTCTCAGTTGCTGAAGATGGAACATTATATTTCAGAGACCGCATCGTAGTACCTCGCTTCGAGCTTATGACTGACAAGGTCATGAAGGAGGCTCATGATACGCCGCTGTCTATCCAACCGGGTAGCACCAAGATGTATCGCGATCTTCGACAGAGGTACTGGTGGTCTAGAATGAAGCAGGACATTGCTCGATACGTTGCCGAATGTGACGTATGTCGTCGCGTGAAGGCAGAACATCAGAAACCTGCTGGAATTCTTCAACCACTCCCTATTCCTCTATGGAAGTGGGATAAAGTGCAGATGGATTTCATTACTGGTCTTCCCAAGTCTCAGAAAGGTCACGACGCTATTCTTGTCGTCGTCGATCAACTTTCCAAGGTTGCTCATTTTCTGCCTGTCAAGGAGACTATCACTGCTAGCCAGCTAGCAGAGCTGTATATCTCCAGAATCGTTTCACTCCACGGTATTCCGAAGGAGATCAGTTCGGACCGTGGCGGTCTTTTCACGTCCAAGTTCTGGGAAAGTTTTCAAGAAGCTATGGGAACTCACATTACATGGAGTTCAGCTTATCATCCCAATCCCAAGGCCAAGTTGAGCGCGTTAATCAAGTGCTTGAAGACATGCTTCGCGCTTGTGTTATATCCTTCGGAAAGAAATGGGAGGAATCTCTCCCGTATGCCGAGTTCTCTTATAACAACAGCTATCAAGCCAGCTTGAAAATGGCCCCCTTCGAAGTGCTTTATGGACGTAAGTGTCGAACCCCACTAAATTGGTCAGAAACTGGGGAACGACCTCTTGTTGGACCGGACATTATTCAACATGCCGAAGAACAAGTCAGAATTGTCCGAGAGAATCTCAAAGCAGCTCAAGACCGCCAGAAGAGCAATTATGATCGCAAACGATGGGGTCTGACTTATCAACCAGGTGATCATGTTTATCTTCGTGTCACTCCTATGAAAGGCACCCGTCGTTTCGGAATTAAGGGCAAGCTAGCTCCTCGCTATATTGGTCCCTTCCGCATTGTTGCCAAACGTGGACAGGTGGCTTATAAATTGGAGTTGCTGCCACAATTCTCTCATATTCATGATGTCTTCCACGTGTCGCAACTTCGCAAATGCTTCAAGGAATCTCCGCACCGCGCAGTGGATCACGAGATGCTTCAGTTGCAAGACGACTTATCTTATAAGGAGCATCCGATCCGCATCCTTGATGAAGCTGAACGTCGAACTCGTCAGAAGACGACCAAGTTCCTGAAAGTGCAGTGGTCGAATCATACTGAAGAAGAAGCCACTTGGGAACGCGAGGATCATCTTTGGGAAGAATATCCCGACCTCTTTCCTTCCACCTCCTAAATTCTCGGGACGAGAATTTCTTTTAGAGGAGGAGAACTTGAAACACCCCCTTGTAATGAGCTCTGTGACACTCTGTTAATCCTGCCAAGTCATGACCATTTGTAGTGCCAAGTCACATGGGTTAAGTATCCAATTCAAACTCAATTATGGAAATCAACTCAAAATTCAAAAGTGCAAAATAAGTTTGCTCATACACCTTTGGAAAAATGTTCACTAATTAGCAAATATTCCAAGAGCACACATAAAAATAACATCAGTAGCACTTGGACTAATTAAATGACTCAAACAATTTGAAACAGCATCAAAACAACAATATTAAATTCGTTCAAAATCATTTCAATTTCAAATGGAACCCAATTTGGCTCAAACCAATTTTTGGTCAAGGCTAATATTGCATTGCAATATTTGGGTCAACTCCCATACTTTACAAAAATGCAAAGTGCCCTAACTAAATCAAAACAGAAAAGAATAAAAGAAAAGGAGAAACAGAAACAGAAAAAATAAAAACGAGGCACTGTGCACTGGGCCTAAGTGCACAGTGCCCCGACCAGCCCACCCGGCCCGCGCTACTCTCTCTCCCTCGCGCTGTGACCTTCTCTGTGGCCGCGCCGGCGCGCGCCGATGAGCGGCCGACACCGCGACGCCGCGGGCGCTGCGAGGGGATAAGGCCGGCCCCGTCCATTCCCCCTGGCCTCCTCATTCTCCCCTCTCTCCGCTCGCTCTCCGCCTCGTTCCCCCTCTAGATCCCATCACCACCGAACGCCATCGCCGCCGCACCGCGCTCGTCTCCGCGGTCCCAGCCACCGCATCGCTCTGCCAACGCGTCCGTCGTCTTCACCATGACCTTCCTCGACGTCTGGTGGTAGCAGCTGGAGCCCGAGGCCGCCACAGCGCCGGAATCGCCCCGTCCCCTTTCGTTCGGTCGCCGCCGTTCTTCTCCGTCACCAGCGATGTTTCTGCTGCTCCTAAGCTATCAACGGCCTTCGGCGTGCCGCTCGGTGAGCTCCGACCCCCACTTCTCCTTCTCCCTTGTCCTGCCACGGCCGTTGCTCACCGCACTGCGAACGGCCGAACCCGCGGCCACCGACGAGCTCTTTGCCGTGGCCAGCGTCGTCGTCACGCGCAACCGGACCCAGCCTCGAGCTCCTGGAGCTCGAGCGAGTCCGGCAAGACCCCTAGCATCCCTCCCCGCGCCGTGTAGATTAGAACCCGACGAGGCCCGAACTCCGACGCCGTTTTGGCTCGTCGCCGGCGCCGTTTCCGGCCATCTCCGGTCGGTCCTAGGTCACCACTCGACGCGGCGCTCTTCCAGCTTTCGAACGCACCTGGCCGCGTGCGATTTGGTCGCCGGATGACGATTTCTGCGTCGCTCCGCCACTTCTGTGGTCGCCGGCGCGTCGCCGCCGGTGCACCACCGCCCCTGCTGATGTGGCACCAATGGGGCCCACCCCTGGCTCACTGACCGTGGGCCCTGGTGCCCCAGTTGACTGGGTTGACCCAGTCAACTGTGCTGACTGGGCAACTCCAGTCACTGACACGCGGGCCCCACCACTTTTTAGATTAAGAAAAACGTTTAAATAAATTAAAACTGATTAATTAGGCTAATGTCTCACTGACATGTGGGGCCCACCCCTCTAATCACTCTGTTAACTTAAATAATCCACTGTTAGTCTTAACAGAGACTGACATGTGGGTCCCACTGGACCCACATGTCAGGTTTGACTGGTCAGCCGACCTGTTGACTTGCTGATGTCAGCATTACCTCATGCTGACGTCATAATCCAATTCTGTTAATAAAAATAATTACAGAAAATCATTTAAACTTCGAAAATTAATAACTTTTAAACCGTAGCTCAGATCGAAAAAGTTAAAACATGAAAGTTGCTTAGAACGACGAGACGAGTCTGATCGTGCCGTCTGTTTCCTTGACAGAACCTCCTAAGTAGAAGAACTCGTAACTCCGAGCCCGATTCCAGTAGATGAATAGTGCACACACACCGGTTAATAAATCCCCGGTTAATTCTAAAAATAATTAAAGTGACTTAGAGGCATATTTAGGCAACCCTGCACTGCATCATAGCATCGCACGCACTGTGTTGCATCTGATTGCTTTATATTTACTTGTTTCCTCCCCCTCTTCTCTTTCGGTAGACCCCGACATTGCCGTAGCTCCTGAGGCAGACGCCACTCCGGAGTACGGCTACGTCCCCGACGACCCTGCCCTTGCCGTCGAGCAGACAGGCAAGCACCCCCATTTTGAGCATTCCTATATCACCTATTCTCTTCCCTCTTATGCTTGCATTAGATGTTACTGCTGCTGTTACCATCCTATATCTGTTGCATAGCCTGTTTAATTGTAGCCTACTGTTGATACCTGCCTGTTATCCTAAACTGTTTAGATAGGATGGGTAGAGCCTGATCAGAGACCCACTTGTCCCGACTGCCCCGCTGGACTCTCAGAAGACCCGAGCAACGGGATTGAAGATTAGAACCTGGCACCGCACGTCACTTCCCCTAAGATGCTTGACACTGCTGGGTTACTATCGAGTGCCGAGGGTGATACCTCGTCAGCACTTTGATGATAACCTTGTAGGTTAGTTAATCGGTCGTGGTAAGCGAGGGTGATTCCTCCTACACCACCCCCGATACCGACGCCGTCGTGCAACCTCTCAAGTGTGGACCTCGAGGGTGATTCCTCCTTCGTTCACCTTGATGATAACATTGAGCGGGAATTCCATCGAGGGTGATTCCTCAGGGTTTCCTTCGGTGTCAGACACACAGCTACCTTGGACATTATGACTTGACTATGAACCATGATACTAAAGATGGGTCGGCCCTGAGGGGTACCCGCGCGAGCATGAATGCGAAGTGATGTGGAGTCGGGTTGACCTGAGAGGTGCCCGCGAGATAACTACGAGCCATGGCTGGGCATTCTTAGCCCTTGCCGCAAGTCCTCGAGACGGGGCGACGGGGTCACATCGATCGTGAGTCTCTGCTCGTTACCGCGTGCTCCTAATCCACTACGGTTTGGATATGTGATCCGAGGGGCCTCTGGCCTGATAGCACTAACCATCACGTGGGCATAGTATGGGCGTTCTGCGTCGTATACTTCAGCCGAAGCTTAATAGACGTCAGCAACTGAGCGGCACACGCTGGGTTGGACTGGGAACGCAACCGCGCTTGTATAAGGGGTTGCTAGGTCTGCTCACCGGCGGTGTACGCAACATGCAGGAGCGTCCGGGGCGATGGCCCAAGACCCCTGGGGGCATAGGTTAGTCCGGCGTGCTGACCTCTGTGTTAAGTATTTGGTCGGGTTGCGGCGTGTTGCTTAGCCGAGGCCGGGCATGACCCAGAAAAGTGTGTCCGGCCGGAGTTAAGCGAGCATGGTGGGTAAGTTGGTGCACCCCTGCAGGGAAGAAACTTCTATCGATAGCTTGTCCTACGGTAACGGACACTCGGAGTTGTATCCCGATCGGTACAACTAGAACATGACTTGAGATGAGAACTGGATAGTACGGCTCTGGGATTGCTTTCTCGCGGGGAGTCGAGGAAGAATCTCTGGCCGAGGTTGATGACATTACTGCTATAATTTACATTATGTTAATCTGCTCTCTTCTAATGCTGCGAGACCGTTGAAGATGCTGAAGATGCTAGTCTTCGATAGGACTAGGCTTTCCCCCTCTATTCTGGCAATTCTGCAGCCCAGTCCACATATACAACCCCTTTTGAAAATGTTGCATATGTAGTGTGGATCCTTGCTTGCTGAGTACTTCGGATGAGTACTCACGTTTGCTTTACTTTCTTTTTCCCCCATATCCATTTGATGCCACCAGACGATGGAGCCCCTGAGCCAGATGTCCCCGTCGACGACCACTACTACTACCAGCCCGGAGAGTACTACTACTACGAGGAGCCATCTGATGACCAGGAGTAGGATCGGAGGGTCCAGGGCAGGAGGCCTACGCCTTTCGATCGTAGCTTTTATTTTTACCCCGCCTCTATGAAGGCCTATCTCTCTCTGTGTTCTGTAATATATCTGTACCCAGATATCTGACGCTTCCGCTGACACTTGTATGCCATCGAGCTATGTATTCAAGCCCTCGAGGCCCTGGCTTGTAATATTAAGCTTGTATGAATTTATTTATGTTTTAGAGTTGTGTTGTGATATCTTCAAGTGAGTCCTTAGGCTTGATCGTGTGCATTTGCGTGTATGGTTAGTGCACGATTAAGCCTGGGTCGTCACAGCGAATCCCGAGGCTCTAGGGGCGAGCAAATAGACCTAGGGCAGCCCATAGCCGCCGCACTCCCCGACGGGGTCCCTCCTAGGCGTGTGGGGTTTCGGGTCCTCAAAAGCACCCGCCGACTGTCCTGCGTATCGCGCTGTTGGTCGGGTCTCCTTCGACGTGAGCTGCGGTGCATCACCCCCGGCGTCGAGGGTACACGTGATGTGTTCGTGTGTCAACATACACATTGTTACCTCTGTAGTAATTGTGTTTTGGTGTTTTAATTAGTGTTTGAGCCAAGCAAGACCTTTGGGATGCTTTGGTATATCGTTGATTTGGTTTTGCTGAAAAACAGAAACTTTTGTGTCCAGTAACAGAATTGTTTAAATTCACTGGAGTGTGGAAAAATTCTGATTTTTTTACACAAGATTGATATATGAATTGCCTCTGTTTTCAGAAATTTTCAGAATTTTGAAGTTACAGAAGTATGATTAATATTCTGGTTACTACAGACTATTCTGTTTTTGACAGATTCTGTTTTCTATGTGTTGTTTGCTTATTTTGATGAATCTATGGGTAGTATCGGGAGGTATGAACCATGGAGAAGTTGAAATACAGTAGATATTACACCAATATAAATTTAGAATGATTTCACAACAGTACCTAAAGTGGTGATTTATTTTATTATACTAACGGATCTTATGAGTTTTCTGTTGAGTTTTGTGTTGTGAAGTTTTCAAGTTTTGGGTAAAGATTTAATGTACTATGGAATGTGGAGTGGCAAGAGCCTAATCTTGGGGATGCCCAAGGCACCCCAAGGTAATATTCAAGGACAAACAAGCATCTAAGCTTGGGGATGCCCCGGATGTCATCCCCTCTTTCGTCTTCAATCCATTGGTAAATTTACTTGAGGCTATATTTTTATTCACCATATGATATGTGTTTTGCTTGGAGCGTCTTTTATGATATGAGTCTTTGCTTTTTAGTTTTCCACAATCATCCTTGCTGTACACACCTTTTGAGAGGGACACACTTTAATCGTGAATTTATTAGAATACTCTATGTGCTTCACTTATATCTTTTGAGCTAGGCAGTTTGCTCTAGTGCTTCACTTATATCTTTTTAGAGCACGGCGGTGGCTTTATTTTATAGAAATTGTTGAACTCTCATCACTTATATTATTTTGAGAGTCTTCAAAAAGCATGGTAATTTGCTTAGGTTATGAATTTAGTCCTAATATGATGGGCATCCAAGAGGGATATAATAAAAACTTTCATATAAAGAGCATTGAATATGTGAGAAGTTTGATTCCTTGCATTTGTTTTGATATGTAAAGATGGTGATATTAGAGTCATGCTAGTGAGTAATTGTGGACTGGTAGAAATACTTGTGTTAAAATTTGTGATTCCCGTAGCATGCACGTATGGTGAACCATTATGTGATGAAGTCGGAGCATGATTCATTCTTTGATTGTCTTCCTTATGAGTGGTGGTCGGGGACGAGCGATGGTCTTTTCCTACCAATATATACCCCTAGGAGCATGCATGTAGTACTTTGTTTTTATGGCTAATAATTTTTTGCAATAAGTATGTGAGTTCTTTATGACTAATATTGAGTCCATGGATTATACGCACTCTCGCCCTTCCACCATTGCTAGCCTCTCTAGTACAGCGCAACTTTCGCCGGTGCATTAAACCCACCATATACGCTTCCTCAAAACAGCCACCATATCTACCTATTATGGCATTTCCATAGCCATTCCGAGATATATTGCCATGCAAATTCCACCGTTCCATTTTATTATGACACGCACCATCATTGTCATATTGCTTTCAATGATCATGAAGTTGGCATAGTATTTGTGGCTTGGCCATCGTTCATATTTTTTATACATGTCACTCTTGATCATTGCACATCCCGGTACACCGCCGGAGTCATTCATATAGAGTCATATTTTGTTCTAGTATCGAGTTGTAATTCTTGAGTTGTAAGTAAATAAAAGTGTGATGATCATCATTATTAGAGCATTGTCCCATGTGAGGAAAGGATGATGGAAGTTATGATTCCCTCACAAGTTGGGATGAGTGTCCGAACTTTAAAAATAATAAAAGAGGCCAAAGAAGCCCAAATAAAAAAAAGAAGCCAAAGAAGCCCAAATAAAAAAAAAGGCCAAAGAAGCCCAAACAAAAAATGAGGAAAAAAAAGAGAAGGGACAATGTTACTATCCTTTTTCCACACTTGTGCTTTGAAATAGCACCATGTTCTTCATGATAGAGTCTCCTATTTTGTCACTTTCTTATACTAGTGGGAATTTTTCATTATATAACTTGGCTTGTATATTCCAATGATGGGCTTCCTCAAATTGCCCTAGGTCTTCATGAGCAAGCAAGTTGGATGCACACCCACTTAGTTTCTTTTTGAGCTTTCATACACTTATAGCCCTAGTGCATCCGTTGCATGGCAATCCCTACTCACTTGCATCGATATCAATTGATGGGCATCTCCATAGCCCATTAATTTGCCTAGTTGATGTGAGACTTTCTCCTTCTTTTTTGTCTTCTCCACAACCATCATATTCTATTCCACCCATAGTGCTATATCCATGGCTCACGCTCATGTATTGCGTGAAAGTTGAAAAAGTTTGAGAACACTAAAAGTATGAAACAATTGCTTGGCTTGTCATCGGGGTAGTGCATGATGAAATACTTTGTGTGATGAAGATGGAGCATAGCCATACTATATGATTTGTAGGGATAACTTTCTTTGTGTTGGAAATATGCCCTAGAGGCAATAATAAATTGGTTATTATCATATTTCCCTGTTCATGATAATTGTTTATTATCCATGCTACAATTGTATTGATTGGAAACTCAAATACATGTGTGGATGCATAGACAACAACATGTCCCTAGTGAGCCTCTACAGAACTAGCTCGTTGATCAAAGATGGCTATGGTTTCCTAGCCATAGACATGAGTTGTCATTTGATAACGGGATCACATCATTAGGAGAATGATGTGATGGACAAGACCCAAACTATAAACGTAGCATCTGAACGTGTCAAGTTTATTGCTATCGTTTTCTGCATGTCAAGTATATGTTCCTATGACCATGAGATCATGCAACTCACTGACACCGGAGGAGTGCCTTGTGTGTACCAAACGTCTCAACGTAACTGGGTGACTATAAAGGTGCTCTACAGGTATCTCAGAGGGTGTCTGTTGAGTTGGCATGGATCAAGACTGGGATTTGTCACTCCGTATGACGGAGAGGTATCTCAGGGCCCACTCGGCAATGCAGGATCAGAATGAGCTTGCAAGCAATGTGACTAATGGGTTATCCACGGGATCTTGTATTACAGAACGAGTAAAGAGACTTGCCAGTAACGAGATTGAACTAGGTATGGAGATACCGACGATCGAATCTCGGGCAAGTAACATACCGATAGACAAAGGGAACTGCATACGGGGTTAGCTGAATCCTTGACATCGAGGTTCGACCGATAAGATCTTCGTGGAATATGTAGGAACCAATATGGGCATCCAGGTCCCGCTATTGGTTATTATCCGTAGAGGTTTCTCGGTCATGTCTGCATAGTTCTCGAACCCGCAGGGTCTACACACTTAACGTTTGGTGACGATATAAGTATAGTTGAGTCATTATGGTGGTTCCCGAAGGTTGTTCGGAGTCCCGGATGAGATCCCGAACATGACGAGGAACTCCAGAATGGTCCGGAGGTGAAGATTGATATATTTGACGAAGGGTATTGGAGTCCGGAATTGTTCCGGGGGTACCGGGTGATGACCAGCATGACCGAAAGGGGTTTCGGGGGGCCCCGGCAAGTGTTGGGGGGCCTCATGTGCCAAGGGGAGGGGGAAAACTAGCCCACTAAGGGGCTGTGCGCCCCCTCACCCCATCCCATGTTACCAGAGGAGGTGGGGGCACCCCCCTAGGGTTCCCACCCCTTTGGCTTGGGGGCCAAGTCTCCTAAGGGGGGAAAACCCATCTAGGGTTTCCCTCTTGTGGCCGCCGGCCCTAGATGGGATCCCCTAGGGGCGTCCCCTTCTTCCCCTCCCCCCTATATATAGATGAGGAGAGGGAGGTCAGCCGCACCCCATGAGTACATCTCCACGCCACGGCACTGCCCTTCCTCTCCCTCGTAGTCCTCTTCCTCTCCGTAGTGCTTGGTGAAGCCCTGCTGAGATTCCACCACCACCACCGCCACCACGCCGTCATGCTGCCGGAGGACTCGGGCTACTACTTCACTATCGCTCGCTGGATCGAGGAGGTGAAGGAGTCATCAAGCCGTACGTGTGTTGAACGCGGAGGTGCCGTCCGTTCGGAACTTGGATCGGGAGTTCGCGGGACGGATCGTGATTGGATCGCGAAGACGTTTGACTACATCAACTGCATTTCTTAAGGCTTGTGCTTAGCGATCTACAAGGGTATGTAGATGCAATCTCTCCTCTCGTAGATGTCCATCTCCTAGATTGATCTTGGTGAGCGTAGGAAATTTTTTGTTTCCCATGCAACGTTCCTCAACAGTGGTATCATGAGCTAGGTCTATGCGTAGATGACATCACGAGTAGAACACAAAGGAGTTTGTGGCCGTTGATATTCAGATTACTTCCTTCCTTGGTCTTTTCTTGATTCGACGGTATTGTGGGATGAAGCGGCTCGGACCAACTTTACATATCCACGTACATGAGACCGGTTCCATCGACACACATGTGACTTTGTTGCATAAAGATGGCTGGCGGGTGTCTGTCTCTCCCACCTTAGTTGAATCAAGATTCGACAAAGGCGGTCCTTGTAGAAGGTTAAATAGCAACTTGCATATCACCGTTGTGGCTTTGCGTAGGTAAGAATCGTTCTTGCTAGATACCCATAGCAGCCACGTAAAACATGCAACTACAATTAGAGGATGGCTAACTTGTTTTTGCAGGGTATGTTGTGATATGATATGGCCAAAGACATGATGAAATATATTTGATGTATGAGATGATCATGTTTGTAATAGTTTATATCGACTTGCATGTCGATGCATACGGCAACCGACAGGAGCCATAGGGTTGTCTTTAATTATTTGTATGACCTACGTGTCAATCATTAAGCGCTATGTAATGCTTTACTTTATCGCTAAGCGGTAGCAATAGTAGTAGAAGCATGGTTGGCGTGACAACCCCGATGGCGAGACGATGATGGAGATCATGATGATGGAGATCATGGTGTCATGCCGGTGACGATGGAGATCATGCTGGCGCTTTGGAGATGGAGATCAAAAGCACAAGTTGATGGCCATATCATGTCACTTATGATTTGCATGTGATGTTAATCCTTTTATGCATCTTATTTTGCTTAGGACGATGGTAGCATTATAAGGTGATCCCTCACTAAAATTTCAAGATAAAATTGTGTTCTCCCCAAGTGTGCACCATTGCGAAAGTTCGTCGTTTCGAAGCACCACGTGATGATCGGGTGTGATAGACTCTACGTTCACATACAACGGGCGCAAGCCAGTTTTGCACATGCGGAACACTTGGGTTAAACTTGACGAGCCTAGCATGTACAGACATGGCCTCGGAACACAAGAGACCGAAAGGTCGAGCATGAGTCATATAGTAGATATGATCAACATGGAGATGTTCACCATTGAAACCACCTCATCTCACGTGATGATCGGACTTGGGTTGGTGAATTTGGATCATGTTACACTCGGACAACCGGAGGGATGTTGATTTGAGTGGGAGTTCTTAGGTAATATGATTAATTGAACTCATTATCATGAACAATAGTCTAAGTTGTCTTTGCAAATTATGTTGTAGATCAATAGCTCGCGCTGTAGCTCCCTGTTTTAATACGTTCCTAGAGAAAGACTAAGTTGAAAGATATTGTAAGCGATTATGCGGACTAGGGCCGTAGTCTGAGGATTGTCCTCACTACTGCACAGAAGGCTTATGTCCTTGATGCACCGCTCGGTGTGCCAACCCCTCTAGCATCGTCTATGGATGTTCTGAACATCTAGCAGACACGTTCTGATGACTACTTGATAGTTTAGTGTGCCATGCTTTACGGCTTAGAATCGGGGCTCCAAAGGCGTTTTGAACGCCATGGAACATATGAGATGTTCCAAGAGTTGAAATTGGTATTTCAGGCTCATGCCCGTGTTGAGAGGTATGAGACATCTGACAAGTTCTTTGCCTACAAGATGGAGGGGAATAGCTCAGCCAGTGAGCATGTGCTTAGAATGTCTGGGTGCTACAATCGCTTGAATCAAGTGGGAGTTAATCTTCCAGATAAGATAGTGATTGATAGAGTTCTCCAGTCACTATCACTAAGCCACTAGAGCTTCGTGATGAACTATGACATGCAAGGGATGGAGATGATCCCGGAGCTGTTCGCGATGCTTAAGGCCATGAAGGTAGAAATCAAGAAGGAGCATCAAGTGTTGATGGTTAACAAGACCATTGGTTTCAAAAAGGGCAAGGGCAAGAAGGGAAACTTCATGAATGGCAAGCCAGTTGCCGCTCTAGTGAAGAAACTCAAGGTTGAACCCAAACCCGAGACTAAGTGCTTCTATTGTAAGGGGAACGGTCACTGGTAGTGGAAATACCCCAAACACTTGGTAGATAAGAAGGCTGACAACTTCAACAAAAGTATATTTGATATACATGTTATTGATGTGTACCTTACCAGTACTCCTAGTAGCACCTGGGTATTAGATACCGGTTCAGTTGCTAATATTGGTAACTCAAAACAAAAGTTGCGGAGTAAACGGAGACTAGCTAAGGGCGAGATGACGATGTGTGTTGGAAGTGTTTCCAAGGTTGATGTGATCACCATCGCACGCTCCCTCTACCTTCGAGATTAGTGTTGAACCTAGATAAATGTTATTTGGTGTCTGCGTTGAGCATGAACATGATTGGATCGTGTTTATTGCAATACGGTTGTTCATTTAAGTCGAAGAATAATGGTTATTCTGTTTACATGAATAATACCTTCTATGGTCATGCACCCAATGTGAATGGTTTATTGAATCTCGATCGTAGTGATACACATGTTCATAACATTGATGCCAAAAGATGTAGAGTTGATAATGATAGTACCACTTTCATGTGGCACTGCCGCTTAGGTCATATTGGTGCAAAGCGCATGAAGAAACTCCATGCTGATGGACCTTTGGAGTCACTTGATTTTGAATCACTTGACACATGCGAACCATGCCTCATGGGCAAGATGACTAAAACCCCGTTTTCCGAAACAATGGAACGGGCAAGTGACTTGTTGGAAATCATACATGCTGATGTGTGCGGTCCGATGAGTGTTGACATGCGCGGTGGATATCGTTATTTCCTCACCTTCACCGATGATTTGAGTAGATATGGGTATGTTTACTTAATGAAGCATAAGTCTGAAACATTTGAAAAGTTCAAGCAATTTCAGAGTGAAGTTGAGAACCATCGTAACAAGAAGATTAAATTCCTACGATCCGATCGAGGGGGAGAATATCTGAGTTATGAGTTTGGCAATCACTTAAGACAATGTGGAATTGTTTCACAGCTGACACCACCTGGAACACCACAGTGTAATGGTGTGTCCGAATGTCGTAATCGTACCTTATTGGATATGGTGTGTTCTATGATGTCTCTTGCCGATCTGCCACTATCGTTTTGGGGTTATGCATTAGAGACAACTACAATCACTTTAAATAGGGCACCATCTAAGTCCGTAGAGACGACACCATATGAACTGTGGTTTGGCAAGAAACCTAAGTTGTCGTTCCTTAAGGCTTGGGGTTGCGATGCTTATGTCAAAAGGCTTCAGCCGAAAAAGCTCAAACCCAAAGCGGACAAATGCGTCTTCATAGGATACTCAAAGGAGACGATTGGGTATACCTTCTATCTCAGATCCGAGGGCAAAGTGTTTGTCGCTAAGAACGGGTCCTTTCTCGAGAAAGAGTTTCTCTCGAAAGAATTGAGTGGGAGGAAGATAGAACTTGATGAGGTTGTTGAACCTTTACTTCAACCAGTGAGTAGTGCAGTGCAGAAAGATGTTTCTGTGACACCTACATCAGTTGAAGAGGAAGCTAATGATAGTGATCATGAAGCTTCGGATCAAGTTACTATCGAACCTCGTAGGTCGACAAGGATACGTACTGCTCCTGAGTGGTACGGTAACCCTATCTTAGAGGTCATGTTGTTGGACAACGATGAACCTACGAGCTATGGAGAAGCAATGGTGGGCCTGGATTCCGACAAATGGTTAGAGGCCATGAAATCTGAGATGGGATCCATGTATGAAAACAAAGTATGGACTTTGGAAGTATTACCTGAAAGGCGAAAGGCCATTCAGAATAAATGGATTTTCAAGAAGAAGACGGACGCGGACGGTAATATCACCGTCCATAAAACTCGACTTGTGGCAAAGGGGTTTTCACAAGTTCAAGGAGTTGACTACGATGAGACTTTCTCACCCGTAGCGATGCTTAAGTCTGTCGGAATCATGTTGGCAATAGCTGCATTTTTCAATTATGAAATCTGGCAGATGGATGTCAAAACAGCGTTCCTTAACGGTTTCCTTAAGGAAGAGTTGTATATGATGCAATCGGAAGATTTTGTCGATCCAGAGAATGCTGACAAGGTGTGCAAGCTCCAGCGATCCATTTATGGACTGGTGCAAGCATCTCGGAGTTGGAACTTTCGCTTTGATGAGGTGATCAAAGCGTTTGGGTTTATACAAGTTTACGGAGAAGCTTGTATTTGCAAGAAAGTGAGTGGGAGAACTACAACATTTCTGATAAGTATATGTGGATGACATATTGTTGATCGGGAATGATGTAGAAATTCTGGAAAGCATAAAGGGTTGTTTGAAAGGAGTTTTTCAAAGGAAGACCTGGGTAAAGCTGCTTACATATTGGGCATCAAGATCTATAAAGATAGGTCAAGACGCCTGATAAGACTTTCACAGAGCACATACCTTGACATGATTTTGAAGAAGTTCAAAATGGATCAGTCCAAGAAGGGGTTCTTGCCTGAGTTGTAAGGTGTGAAGTTGAGTAAGACCCAAAGCTCGACCACGGCAGAAGAAAGAGAAAGGACAAAGGTCGTCCCCTATGCCTTTGCTATAGACTCTATACGATATGCCATGCTGTGTACTGCACCTGATGTGTGCCTTGCCACGTGTCTGGCAAGGGGGTACAAGAGTGATCCAAGAGTGGATCACTGCACAACGGTCAAAATTATCCTTAGAGGAATAAGGAAATGTTTCTCGATTATGGAGGTGGTAAAGAGTTCGACGTAAAGGGTTACGTCGACGCAAGATTTAACACCAATCTGGATGACTCTGAGTAGAGTTTCTCGGTTATGGAGGTGATAAAGAGTTCGGCAGAAAGGATTACGTCGATGCAAGCTTTAAACACCAATCTGGATGACTCTGAGTAGCAAACCGGATAAGTATAGTGGAGCAGCCATTTGGAATAGCTCCAAGTGGAGCATGGTAGCAGCATCTACAATATGACATAGAGATTTGCAAAGTACACGCGGATCTGAATGTTGCACACCCATTGACTAAAACCTCTCTCACAAGCATAACATGATCAAACCCCAGAACTCATTGGGTGTTAATCACATGGTGATGTGAACTAGATTATTGACTCTAGTGCAAGTGGGAGACTATCGGAAATATGCCCTAGAGGCAATAATAAATTGGTTATTATCATATTTCCCTGTTCATGATAATCATTTATTATCCATGCTACAATTGTATTGATTGGAAACTCAAATACATGTGTGGATGCATAGACAACAGCATGTCCCTAGTGAGCCTCTACAGAACTAGCTCGTTGATCAAAGATGGCTATGGTTTCCTAGCCATAGACATGAGTTATCATTTGATAACGGGATCACATCATTAGGAGAATGATGTGATGGACAAGACCCAAACTATAAACGTAGCATATGATCATGTCAAGTTTATTGCTATCGTTTTTTGCATGTCAAGTATATGTTCCTATGACCATGAGATCATGCAACTCACTGACACCAGAGGAGTGCCTTGTGTGTACCAAATGTCGCAACGTAACTGGTTGACTATAAAGGTGCTCTACAGGTATCTCCGAGGGTGTCTGTTGAGTTGGCATGGATCAAGGCTGGGATTTGTCACTCCGTATGACGGAGAGGTATCTCAGGGCCCACTCGGTAATGCAGCATCACAATGAGCTTGCAAGCAATGTGACTAATGGGTTAGCCACGGGATCTTGTATTATGGAACGAGTAAAGAGACTTGCCAGTAATGAGATTGAACTAGGTATGGAGATACCGACGATCGAATCTCGGGCAAGTAACATACCGATAGACAAAGGGAACTGCATACGGGATTAGCTGAATCCTTGACATCGAGGTTCGATCGATAAGATCTTCATGGAATATGTAGGAACCGATATGGGCATCCAGGTCCCGCTATTGGTTATTGACCGTAGAGGTGTCTCGGTCATGTCTGCATAGTTCTCGAACCCGCAGGGTCTACACACTTAACGTTTGGTGACGATATAAGTATAGTTGAGTCATTATGGTGGTTCCCGAAGGTTGTTCGGAGTCCCGGATGAGATCCCGGATGTGATGAGGAACTCCGGAATGGTCCAGAGGTGAAGATTGATATATTGGACAAAGGGTATTGGAGTCCGGAATTGTTCCAGGGGCACCGGGTGATGACCAGCATGACCGAAAGGGGTTTTGGGGGGCCTCGACAAGTGTTGGGGGGCCTCATGGGCCAAGGGGAGGGGGCAAACCAGTCCACTAAGGGGTTGTGCGCCCCCCTCACCCCATCCCATGTTACCAGAGGAGGTGGGGGCGCCCCCTAGGGTTCCCACCCTTTTGGCTTGGGGGCCAAGTCTCCTAATGGGGGAAAACCCATCTAGGGTTTCCCTCTTGTGGCCGCCGGCCCTAGATGGGATCCCCTAGGGGCGCCCCCTCTTCCCCTTCCCCCTATATATAGATGAGGAGAGAGAGGGCAGCTGCACCCCATGAGTACATCTCCACGCCACGGTGCTGCCCTTCCTCTCCCTCGTAGTCCTCTTCCTCTTTGTAGTGCTTGGCGAAGCCCTGCTGAGATTCCACCACCACCACCACCACCACACCGTCGTGCTGCCGAAGGACTCGGGCTACTACTTCAGCATCGCTTGCTGGATTGAGGAGGTGAAGGCGTCATCAAGCCGTACGTGTGTTGAACGCGGAGGTGCCATCCGTTCGGAACTTGGATCGGGAGTTCACGGGACGGATCGTGATTGGATCGCGAAGACGTTCGACTACATCAACCGCGTTTCTTAAGGCTTCCACTTAGCAACCTACAAGGGTATGTAGATGCAATCTCTCCTCTCGTAGATGTCCATCTCCTAGATTGATCTTGGTGAGCATAGGAAATTTTTTGTTTCCCATGCAACGTTCCCCAACACTTTGGCCATGTTATTTTGAGAAGACATAATTGCTTTATTAGTATGCTTGAAGTATTATTGATTTTATGTCAATATTAAACTTTTGTTGAATCTTGTGGATCTGAATATTCTTGCCACAATAAAGAAGATTGCATTGGTAAATATGTTAGGTAGCATTCCACATCAAAAATTATGTTTTTATCATTTACCTACTCGAGGACGAGCAGGAATTAAGTTTGGGGATGCTTGATACGTCTCCAACGTATCTATAAATTTTTTATTGTTCCATGCTATTTTATTATCTGCTTTGGATGTTTTATATGCATTAATATGCTCTTTTATATTATTTTTGGGACTAACCTATTAACCTAGAGCCCAGTGCCAGTGCCAATTTCTGTTTTTTCCTTGTTTTTGGCTTTTACAGAAAAGGAATATCAAACGGAATAAAACTTTACGATGATTTTTCTTGGACCAGAAGACACCTACGAGGCTTGGAGAGAGGGCCAGAAGAGTCTTAAGGAGGCCACAAGCCCTCAGGGCGCGCCCCAGGGGGGGTGATACGTCCATTTTGCATCATGTTTTCCTACTGTTATTTATAATGTTTTTACGCATAATAATGCTTTTTGGAGTAATTCTAATGCCCTTTCTCTCATAATATGCAAGGTTTACACAAAGAGGGAGAATACCGGCAGCTGGAATTCTGGACATGAAAAAGCTATGTCAGAGTTACATATTCTGCACATCTCCAAATGAGCTGAAAATTTACGGAGAATTATTTTGCAATATAAAAAAAATACTGGAGCAAATAACTATCGAAGGAGGCCCACCAGGTGGGCACAACCCACCTGGGCGCGCCCTGGTGGTTTGTGCCCTCCTCGGCCCACCTCTGGTGCCCATCTTCTGGTATATAGGTCATTTTGACCTAGAAAAAATGAGGAGGGGACTTTCGGGACGAAGCGCCGCCGTCTCGAGGCGGAACTTGGGCAGGAGCACTTTTGCCCTCCGGTGGAGCGATTCCGCCGAGGGAACTTCCCTCCCGGAGGGGGAAATCATCGCCATCGTCATCACCAACAACTCTCCCATCTTTGGGAGGGCCATCTCCATCAACATCTTCAACAACAGCATCTCCTCTCAAACCCTAGTTCATCTCTTGTGTTCAATCTTTGTACCGGAACCTTAGATTGGTACTTGTGGGTGACTAGTAGTGTTGATTACATCTTGTAGTTGATTACTATATGGTTTATTTTGGTGGAAGATTATATGTTCAGATCCATTATGCTATTTAATACCCATCTGATCTTGAGCATGATTATCATTTGTGAGTAGTTACTTTTGTTCTTGAGGTCACGGGAGAAGTCATGTTGCAAGTAATCATGTGAACTTGATATGTGTTCTATATTTTGATGATATGTATGTTGTGATTCCCTTAGTGGTGTCATGTGAACGTTGACTACATGGCACTTCACCATATTTGGGCCTAAGGGAATGCATTGTGGAGTAGTTATTAGATGATGGGTTTCTAGAGAGATAGAAGCTTAAACCCTAGTTTATGCGCTACTTCGTAAGGGACTGATTTGGATCCAAAAGTTTAATGCTATGGTTAGATTTTATCTTAATACTTTTCTCGTAGTTGCGGATGCTTGCGAGGGGGTTAATCATAAGTAGGAGGTTTGTTCAAGTAAGAACAGCACCTAAGCACCGGTCCACCCACATATCAAATTATCAAAGTAGCGAACATGAATCAAACCAACATGATGAAAGTGACATGATGAAATTCCCGTGTACCCTCAAGAACGCTTTGCCTATTATAAGAGACCGTTTTAGCCTGTCCTTTGTCACAAAAGGATAGGGATACCTTGCTGCATATTATTTACCGTTACCGTTACGTGCCCTTTACCAATTACCTTGCTATCAAACTACTTGTTACCGACTATTTCAGTGCTTGCAGAAAATACCTTGCTGAAAACCACTTGTCATTTCCTTCTGCTCCTCGTTGGGTTCGACACTCTTACTTATCGAAAGGACTATGATTGATCCCCTATACATGTGGGTCATCTAGGCTCTTTTTTGGCGCCGTTGCCGGGGAGTGAAGCGCTCTTGGTAAGTGGAAATTGGTAAGGAAAAATCATTACTACGTGCTGAAATTTATTGTCACTTGTTACTATGGAGAATCATCCTTTGAGGGGTTTGTTCGGGGTATCTTCACCTCGACCGGAACCACAATTAGCTACCCCTCAACCTACTGCACCTACTGAAAATATTGGTTATGAAATTCCTTCGGGTATGATAGAACAACTGCTCGCTAATCCTTATGCAGGAGATGGAACTGAACATCCTGATACGCACTTGATATATGTGGATGAAATTTGTGGATTATTTAAGCTTGCAGGTTTATCCGGAGATGAAGCTAAGAAGAAGGTTTTCCCTTTATCTTTGAAGGGAAAAGCATTGACATGGTATAGGCTATGCGATGATATTGGATCTTGGAACTGGAATCGATTGAAATTGGAATTTCACCAAAAAAATTATCCTATGCATCTAGTTCATCGTGATTGGAATTATATATATAATTTTTGGCCTCGTGAAGGAGAAAGTATCTCTCTAGCTTGGGGGAGGCTGAAGTCAATGTTATATTCATGCTCCAATCGTGAGCTCTCTAGAGAAATTATCATTCAGAATTTTTATGCTCGGCTTTCTCGTGATGATCAATCCATGCTCGATACTTGTACTGGTTCTTTTATGAAGAAGACCATTGAATTCAGGTGGGATCTTTTAGAAAGAATTAAATGCAATTCTGAAGATTGGGAACCCGATGAAGGTAAAGAGTCAGGTATTAAGCTTGAATTTGATTGTGTTAAATCTTTTATGAATACCGATGCTTTTCACAAGTTTAGCACTAAATATGAACTTGACTCTGAGATAGTAGCCTCTTTTTGTGAATCATTTGCTACTCATGTTAATCTCCCCAAAGAGAAGTGGTTTAAATATCATCCCCCAATTAAAGAAGAAACTAGATGATACCCCGCGCGTTGCGGCGGGAAATTAAGAAATGATTTATAGAGATATGAACAAAAAAGATAAATGGTAGTGTGAGATATTTATCAGTTTGGCACATTTCAGTGCAGAAATTTTAACATTGATACATCTTCTCAAATTCCAATGTCCTCAAAGTACTGTTGCAGCGTACATCTATAGCTCAATCACGGGCTTTCAAGAATATCTCCACTGCGACTCACAGTGAGGAGGGTAGTGGAACAACGTAGATCAATGACTTGCAATAATAGAATAAGGAAGAAAACAAAGTAGTATTTACTTCAGGATAGTGAGAACAAAAAGCTGACCGATAATAAACACATACCAAGATCTTACCTAACGAATGACCTACACACATCCAAAAAGGCGACGTAGATGATTCAAAAGAAAAAATAATCAACTAATAAAGAAAAGGGTAAATAAATCACACAAAGTAAAAAATGAATGCTTTTGAAAAACAGGGTATATTAGATATAGCTCTAATGATATAAATGGCAGAGTAAAAAATGGCATAGTAAAAATCTGAATATACACTTGTGACCAGCATTTTGAGAGAATAGATGCACAAAAATAAGAGCTAAAAGTGGCAGATGGTTTCCCCGAGCCCAAAACATGCAAAATTTGACACCCCTCATCCTAATATCAACTTGCAAGAAGTAGGTCAAGCAGGGAAAGGCTACATGAAATAAAACAATTATCAGACAACAAACACAATATAAACTGAATTGCTATATATAAGAACATGATAACTTGTTGCACATCTAGAAAATATAAAAAATGAGAAATATAATTGGGTTAGTACATTTTGAGATATATTTTTGCCTACCCAGTTGCTTTGCGTGGCGGTGATAGCAAGATCCTACAATAAAAAAATAAGAAATATGCATGGGTTTGTACTGAAAATTAGGATTTCTTATTAGTCGACACGAAGATGAGGGTCAAACAAAAAGTGCAAAAAATATATAATAGGCCTATCTGATTATGGAATCAATGCTAAATTTCTGTACTTGTAGGAGGAACCTGCTGTTATGGGTTATGACAAAATAGAAGTCCATCCTTGAACTACCACATCAATAATTAGAAGCCTCTGTGACACCTTTCACACAGTTGTTTCAGTTGGGTGCTTCCAACCATTGGTCATACACCTGCAGGATAAGCATAAATAACAGTAGAATATTGAAATAATAAATAATTGCTGAGAAATCAAAACAGAAAAACCTAAAGAAATGTGAAGCGAACTGGCATCCATGCGTTTCAAGGAAAAGATTTGCCTCAATTGATTAGACCATACTATACTAACCTATGAAGAAACAACCATATTTGTACGGAATTAAGCGTCTTAATACAGAATGTGGTTAAGAAACAAACCAATTTCCTGTGATTGTGGGAATTCCCTTTCCTGCTATTTCTGCAATTCTCCTTTGACACATGCATGAGATTTTGTGTTGGTTCTCTCGAGAAGCAATCTGTAATTATAAAGAAGATTAGCACCTGTGTTTACGTCAGTAGTATTAAGCACAAGTAGATATGTCATTCGGGCCCAAACCTCATCCTAAAAAAGATATAAAAAATAGGCATAGATGGTAGGAAGACAAACAAACACTTTCATAGATGGAATAATATTTGTCATTATAATAGGGATATACATAAAATCAAAAAAATCAAGGAAAAACCTAAGGATGGGATCCACGGAGGAGATAAAAACCATGAACTCCGATTCATAGGTGTGGTGATCAATCTTGCGATTAGCGACGCGCATGTTGACGACGATGTCGTGGCCGGGCCGAAGGAGTCCTTACTCGACAGGGAAGGAAAGGAAAGGAGGTGGAGGAGTTGGGATCATAAGTCAAGGGAGCGGCTATAAATGGATCGTGGAGGACGGGGATAGGAGGGCCATCTTGTACACCAGAAGAATGCTGCACCGCGGGCAATAAATGGCGTCTCTTCATTTGCGTTGGTGGCTACCATTTTTCTTTCATGGTGAATGACGGCGGCGAGCGGTAGAGAGAGCGGTGACGATACGACTTACAACTAAGAAGATGAAGCCTGAACGACCTAATGTAATTACATGGGCTAACACTACAGCCGACCGAGCCAGCTACAGATCACGTGCCAACTATTGAGCCAGGCAGCCCAAGTGCAAACAATGGCCAGGTTGCAGCGTGATGGGAAAGGTTGTCGAGATGCAACGTGTACATATGTATGCCCTTTTTAGTCAACCCTACCGGTGAATGTAAAATACGTGAGGTTTGCTGCATAAACGTGTGGGTGCAATGGTCATAGGGGGAACGTCATCGCAAACATGTGGGCGCAGTGCACGAAGATGGTTCGCCAGATGACGTTACACCACTATGGCCGTAGGGGGAATCAGAACAATTGGTTGCTCTTTTGCAAACTGAAGGCTGACGTGGCATGATGCTGATGTGGACATTGTGCATGTTGAGAGAATTGGTTGTAGTGGGGATCAACTTCTTAAGAATGTGAGATTAAAGAACCCGACATAGCTAAAGATGAAACTATTATTTACAATGTTGATCCAGTTGTGCCCACTGCTTATATTGAAAAACCACCTTTCCATGTTAGGATAAAGGAGCATGCTAAGGTTTCAACTGTGGTTCAAAAAGTAATATTAGAGCACCTAATCCTGCTGAACAAATTAAAGTAGAACCTAGTGTTGCTATGGTTAAAGATCTCCTGGTAGAAAATATTGATGGGCGTGTTATTTACTTCTGTCATGAAGCTGCTAGAATTGCCAAACCCGATGAAAAAGATAAACATAAACCTGTTGTAGGCATGCATGTTGTCTTAGTTAAAATAGGAGATCATTGTTATCATGGTTTATGTGATTTAGGTGCTAGCGTGAGTGCTATTCCTTTTACCTTATACCAAGAAATTATGAATGACATAGCACCTGCTGAAATAGAAGACATAGATGTTACTATTAAACTTGCTATAGAGACACCATCACACCTCTTGGGATTGTTAGAGATGTTGAAGTCTTGTGTGGGAAAATAAAATATCCTACTAATTTTCTAGTTCTTGGTTCCCCACAAGATGACTTCTGTCCCATTATCTTTGGTAGACCTTTCTTGAACACTGTCAATGCCACTATAGATTGTCATAAACAAACTGTCAGTGTTAACTTTGGTGATGAGTCTCATGAATTTAATTTTTCCAAGTTTAATAGACAACCTCATAAAAAAGAATTACCTAGTAAAGATGAAATAATTGGTCTTGCTTCTATTGTCGTGCCCCCTACTAATCCGCTAGAACAATATTTGTTAGACCATGAAAATGGCATGCATATGCATGAAAGAAATGAGATAGATAAAATTTTATTTGAACAACGACCTCTGATCAAACACAATTTGCCTATTGAAACTCTAGGAGGTCCTCCTCCACCTAAAGATGATCCCGTGTTTGAATTAAAACAACTGCCTGACACTTTGAAATATGTTTATCTCGATGAGAAAAATATATATCCTGTTATTATTACCGCTAACCTTTCAGAGCATGAAGAAGAAAGACTATTAAAAATTCTAAAGAAGCACCGTGCTGCTATTGGATATACTCTTGATGATCTTAAGGGCATTAGTCCCACTCTCTGTCAGCACAAGATTAATATGGAACCTAATGCTAAACCCGTTGTTGATCATCAATAATGTTTGAATCCTAAGATGAAAGAAGTGGTAAGAACTGAAATATTAAAACTTCTGGAAGCAGGTATAATCTATCCCATAGCTGATAGTAGATGGGTAAGTCCCGTTCATTGTGTCCCTAAGAATGGAGGTATTACTGTTGTTCCTAATGATAAAAATGAACTCATTCCACAAAGAATTGTTACTGGCTATAGAATGGTAATTGATTTTAGAAAATTAAATAAAGCAACTAGAAAAGATCATTACCCTTTGCCTTTTATTGATCAAATGTTGGAAAGATTATTTAAGCACACACACTTTTGTTTTCTTGATGGATATTCTGGTTTTTCTCAAATACCTGTTTCACAACCTGATCAAGAGAAAACCACTTTTACTTGCCCATTTGGAACTTATGCTTATAGACGTATGCCTTTCGGTTTATGCAATGCACCTGCTACTTTTCAAAGATGTATGACTGCTATATTCTCTAATTTTTGTGAAAAGATTGTTGAGGTTTTCATGGATGATTTTTCTATTTATGGAACTTCTTTTGATGATTGCTTGAGCAACCTTGATTGAGTTTTGTAGAGATGTGAGCAAACTAACCTTGTCTTGAATTGGGAGAAGTGCCACTTTATGGTTAATGAAGGTATTGTCTTGGGGCATAAAATTTCTGAACGAGGTATTGAGGTGGACCAAGCTAAAGTTGATGCAATTGAGAAAATGCCATGTCCTAAAGATATTAAAGGTATTCGTAGTTTCCTTGGTCATGCTGATTTCAATAGGAGGTTTATTAAAGACTTCTCTAAAATTTCTAGGCCTCTTACAAACCTTTTACAAAAGGATGTTCCATTTGTTTTTGATGATGATTGTATAGAAGCCTTTGAAACACTTAAGAAAGCCTTACCTTCTGCACCTATTGTTCAACCACCTGATTGGAACTTGCCTTTTGAAATCATGTGTGATGCTAGTGATTATGCTATTGGTGTTGTTCTAGTACAAAGAGTTGATAAGAAATTAAATGTTATTCATTATGCTAGCAAAACTCTAGACAGTGCCCAAAGAAATTATGCTACTACTGAAAAAGAATTTTTAGCAGTTGTGTTTGCTTGTCACAAATTAAAATCTTACATTGTTGATTCCAAAGTAATTGTTCACACCGATCATGCTGCTATTAAATATCTCATGGAAAAGAAAGATGCTAAACCTAGACTCATTAGGTGGGTTCTCTTGCTACAAGAATTTGATTTACATATTACTGATAGAAAAGGAGTTGAGAACCCCTTAGCTGATAACTTATCTAGGTTAGAGAATATCCTTGATGACCCTCTACCTATTGATGATAGCTTTCCTGATGAACAACTAGCTGCAATAAATGTTTCTCATAATACTCCTTGGTATGATGACTATGCTAATTATATCGTTGCTAAATATATACCACCTAGTTTCACATACCAACAAAAGAAAAAATTCTTCTACGATTTAAGACATTACTTTTGGGATGAGACACATCTTTGTAAAGAAGGAGTAGATGGTATTATTAGACGTTGTGTACCTGAGCATGAACAGGAACAAATCTTACGAAAATGTCACTCCGAAGTTTATGGAGGGCATTGATACGTCTCCGTCGTATCTACTTTTCCTAACGCTTTTCCTCTTGTTTTGGACTCTAATTTGCATGATTTGAATGAAACTAACCCGGACTGACGCTGTTTTCAGCAGAACTACCATGGTGTTGTTTTTGTGCTGAAATAAAAGTTCTCTGATTGGAATGAAACTTTTTGGAGAATTTTTATACAATAAAAGAAAAATACTAGAGCCAGGAACCACCAGAGGGGGGCCCCTGGGTGAGCACAACCCACCAGGGCCCACCCCTCAGGCGCACCCAGGTGGGTTGTGCCCTCCTGGTGGCCCCGCGGACCCTGATTCCAATGCTATAAAATCCTATTTTTCCAGAAAAAATCAGGGAGAAAGAATTATTTTGTTTCGCAATACGGAGCCGCCGCCACCTCCTGTTCTTCATCGGGAGGCCAGATCTGGAGTCTGTTTTGGGCTCCGGAGAGGGGGATCTTCGATCTTCGTCATCATCAACCCTCCTTCATCGCCAATTCCATGATGCTCCCCACCGGGAGTGAGTAATTCCTTCGTAGGCTCGCTGGTCGGTGAGGAGTTAGATGAGATTCATCATGTAATCGAGTTAGTTTTGTTAGGGCTTGATCCCTAGTATCCACTATGTTCTGAGATTGATGTTGATATGACTTTGCCATGCTTAATGCTTGTCACTTTGGGCCCGGGTGCCATGATTTCAGATTTGAACCATTTATGTCATCACTATTATATCTATGTTCTAGATCCGATCTTGCAAGTTATATTCACCTATTACGTGTTATGATCCATAAACCCCGGAGTGACAGTATTCGGAATACTTTCCGGTGATGACCGTAGTTTCAGGAGTTCATGTATTCACTATGTGCTAATGCTTTGTTCCGGTTCTCTATTAAAAGGAGGACTTAATATCCCTTAGTTTCCATATGGACCCCGCTGCCACGGGAGGGTAGGACAAAAGATGTCATGCAAGTTCTTTCCATAAGCACGTATGACTATTTACAGAATACATGCCTACATTATATTTATGAACTGGAGCTAGTTTTGTATCGCCCTAGGTTATAACTGTTATATGATGAATATCATCCAACGAATTCACCGATCCAATGCCTACGATTTTCTCTTATATTTTTCTTGCTAAGTTACTACTACTACTACTACTGTTACTATTACACTTGCTACAAAATCATTGCTATCATTGTTACCGTTACTATTGCTGTTGCTACTACTACCAAAACTATCATACTACTTTGCTACTAATCACTTTGCTGCAGATAATTAATCTCCAGGTGTGGTTGAATTGACAACTCAGCTGCTAATACTTGCAAATATTCTTTGGCTCCCCTTGTGTTGAATCAATAAAACTCTACCCTCAAAAACTGTTGTGATCCCCTATACTTGTGGGTTATCAAGACCTTTTTCTGGTGCTGTTGCCAGGGAGCATAGCTATATTTGTTGAGTCACTTGGGATTATTATCAATTTATCGCTATGAAGAATCTGAAGGATACCAAGACTAAAATATTTCCCTCTAAGATGAGGGGAGGTAAGGAATTGCCATCTAGCTCTTTACTTGATTCACCTTCTATTTTGAGTAAACTTGCAACACCACCACATGCTATTAATCCTGATATGTCGCAAGATATTGATGATGCTACTTCTGCTATGGATAATGCTTATGATGATGCTAGTACCTTGCTTGATGATAATGTGCCACTTGGTGATTTTCTTGATGAACAAATTGCTAGAGCTAAAGTTATTGAGGATGCTGAACCTGATGAAATTATTGAATCTGAAAATCTTGAGACACCTATTAGACCTAGTCCTCCTAGATATGAATTGCCTAAGATACCGGAAGGTTATGTTATGGATGAGGAGACAACTAGAGATTTTCTTGCTTGCAATGATAGGGATGATCTTAAGAAATTATTATGCAAACTGAAGGAGAAATCTTTGAATGCTAGAATGAAATGTGATCCTAAGTTTGCCACTTCACCTATCTTTGTTGATGATAAGGATTATGAATTCTCTGTCGACCCAGAGTTAATTACTTTGGTTGAATCTGATCCTTTCCATGGTTATGAAACTGAAACTGTTGTGGCACATCTTACTAAGCTGAATGATATAGCCACCCTATTTGCTCATTGTCGGTGTAACAAACCCTGGGTCTGTTACCCAGACTGTGCACAGGCCCGAGGACAAGATTACAAACTCAAGATCAGATCAAGGCATGAGAGACCTGTTCTTGGCAGGACCAAAGTGCAGATCAAGAAGACCAAGATGAGCCAGAGAAGCAAGATATCGCTAAGGGAAGAACCTCCTTTGCCAGGCAGGCGAGCCTGGCAAAGGTTGGGTTTGCTCCGGAAGCAAGTCTCAGGATCGTCTCGGCAGGCCTGCCAGGGCTTACAGAGGCGAACCACTCCACCGCACCACCTCATCACGACGCACATCGTCGATCAGTGCGGTGTCAAGCTCCAAAGTGACTAAGTGGCTGTTGTTTGCCACATGGCAGCCACTTCCTACAGAAAATACCCCCAGGTGACACCCGTCCTGAGACGTGTCAAGCAAGCAGGCAAGAAGCTGGCAAGACAGCCCAGCAGGGCCTGCCGGGCAAGCTGAGATGTGACGTTGAGCGGCGCATTTAATGTGCTCTGTCAGCCTGTAGAGTTAGGTATGATAGCACTGTTTGCTATCTAATCAGTATGTAATGACTGATTTGCCACTGTGGTGACCCCTTGATCTATAAAAGGAGGCCCATGGCGACCGTAGAAAGGGTTGGTTGATCCGGACCCTTACACACTGATACGCGCGTAGCTGCTCTCGCCCCGAGGCGACCTTGCCGGGCAAGAGCGCTATGCTCATCCACCATTTTTCCACCATCAATCCACCAAAGCAGGAGTAGGGTTTTACGCCTCGCGGCGGCCCGAACCTGGGTAAAAACTGCCCGTGTGATCTCTGCCGCGCCGTGTGACGCTTCTCCGCTCTTTGTGCAACATGCCCATCCCCCTGCCAAACCAAAAGGGTCTCATGGCCCCATAGGTGGCCGTGGTTTCCCACGACATCTTTGGCGCGCCAGGTAGGGGGATCACTTGTGCGAACCCGAGAGCGTCAATAGTGCATCATCTTCATCGCCATTCTCATCATCGACGTCGTCATCAACTATGGCGCCCAAGAAGAAGTCCGGAGCCGCAAATCACCCGTCCACCTCGAAGGCTCTGCCGCCCGCTACCGCCGACGTCGCGGGGAATGCGGGGACGCGCAAGGGTGTGGACACTGCGGGGGATGTGGTCGGCGCAGGCGGCGTTGTCACCACCTCCCCCACGGCCGAAGCAGAAATGGGAGGCACCGGGGAAGGACAGCATCAGCAACATCCCGACGGCCATGCTCCACGAGGTACGAGTGGAGGGCTTATTCCTCCTGCACCTCTTCTCCTCGCTGAAGGGCACAGCCGCAGTGGTGGCGCTCGTTCTGGGGCGAATCGCAACTCTCCGTCCGCCCCCGCTGCGGGCGCGACCGCAGGGCGTGCGCCGCCTCCGGAACGAGCTGACCCAGTTACTGTGTCCAACGAAGCCACTGGCCCTCAAGCACCCCCACCGCGCCACCATGCCATCCAAACGGCTGGTTCACAACAACGAGGGCGCGACGCGATCGCTACCGGCACCATCAGGAGCCAAGCGACACCGTGATCTACATCATCATCACCTATGCCGAGCACTGCCTCAGAGGCCATGGCACGGGCTCAACTACTGTTGAGATTCCCGCCGGCAGCCGATCAGATGGATGAGTGGCAAGCCACCATCCAAAGCCTGATTGGCTTCACCGAGGCGGGAGGATCACAGCGAGCTGGCCCGCCACGGCCTTCCCAATCAGCGACGATGGCCCGTGCTGCTGGCCGTACGGAAGGGGCCACCGCCACGGTGCAATCCCCACCACGGCAGCCAGCGCGGGAGCCACGAAACCAAGAACCAGATGATGCCTCGATGGCCTCTTCTGACCCTCGAGCGCGTCCAGGCCAACGGCGAGCCCCGGAGGACGGGCGGAGGGAGGCGCGCGCATCGTCGTCGAGCGACGCTGCGACAACCACCGCCGGTCCAATGGGTGTGATGGCCTCAACGTTGACGAACCCACACTCGGAGACGGCGGGTGCCTGCCTTTCGAGGTTGGGTACCCTGCTTTCACCCGTGAGCTGCAGAAAGTCCGTTGGCCATTCGCTCGCACGTTCAAGCCAGAGATTCCAGAGAAGTATGATGGGAGGCTGAACTCGGCAGAGTTCTTGAGCATCTACACCATCACTGTTCAAGCTATCGGGGGAAGAGATGAGAAGGTATTCACCAATTACTTCCCGTTGGCACTCAAGTCAAATGTGAGGTCCAAGGCTGCTGCACCCCATGTGAAAAAGGTCCCGGCAGGGCTGGCTGGCGCTGATGGTACTTTTACTATCAGTGCCACCCTTGACGACAAATAGGAAAGCGCGCTCGTTGCCTTCCTGTGGGCAAATATCGATGTGTTTGCCTGGCAACCATCTGATATCCCCGGTGTTCCCAGGGAGGTAATCGAGCACCACCTTGCTGTCTACCCACATGCCCGACCCGTCAAGCAAATGGTCCGGAAGCAAGCCTTGGAGCAGTAGCAGTTCATTGCCGGAGAAATCAAGAAACTTGAGGCAGCTGGTCTGGTCAGAGGAGTACTACATCCAACATGGTTAGCAAACCAAGTGGTTGTGCGCAAGGCTAATGGGAAATGGAGGCTTTGCATAGATTTCACAGATCTGAACAAGGCATGACCGAAGGACCCATTCCCCTTGCCGCGCACCGACCAAATTGTGGATTCCACTTCTGGGTGTGATGTGCTATCCTTTCTGGATGCATACTCTGGGTATCATCAGATCTTCATGTCCAAGGAAGATGAAGAAAAGACCTCATTCATCACCCCATGCGGCACGTACTTCTTTGTGCGCATGCCTTTCGGGTTGAAGAGTGCCAGGTCCACTTTTGCAAGAGCAGTCCAGGTTGGTTTTGAACCACAGTTGCACAGGAACATTGAAGCTTATATGGATGATATTGTGGTCAAGACCAAGGACAGATCAACCCTCATCCAAGATTTGGAAGAGACATTTGCTAACTTGCGCAAGATCAACTTGAAGCTGAACCCGGAGAAGTGTGTGTTTGGTGTTCCCTCCGGCAAGCTACTTGGTTTCTTTGTGTCCCACCGCGGGATCGAAGCCAACCCAGATAAGATCAAGGCTATCGAGCAGATTCAAGCACCCAAGATAGTTAAGGATGTGAGGCGTTTGACGGGGTGCGTTTCGGCGCTTAGCAGATTCATCTCCAAGTCTGCCGAACGCGCCTTGCCATTCTTCAAAATTTTGAAGAAGGCAGGACCCATGAAGTGGACCCCGGAAGCAGACGTAGAGCTGCAAGATTTGAAGGCCTACTTGTCCTCTGTGCCCACTTTGGTTGCTCCCAAACCACAAGAGCCGTTGCTGCTATATCTAGCGGCAACCAATCAAGTGGTTAGTGCAGCACTGGTGGCGTAGCAGGAAGTAGAGGAAGCAGCAACCGCAGCTAGCGTCCCGTCCAGGAAAGAGAGAGAGAATAGTCAGGCAAGGTCAGATATGGATTAGGATAAAGAAGAGCACGGCAGGGAAGGCAACCCCAAGGACGCGGCAAGGAAGAAAGTAGTGCAGCGCCCAGTGTAGTTCGTCAGCTCCCTGTTACAGGGGGCTAGGTCAAGGTACTCTGGTGTGCAAAAGTTGATTTTTGGCCTTATAATGGCCTCAAGGAAACTGCGCCACTACTTCCAAGCCCATGAGATCATGGTTGTCACTCGCTTCCCGTTGCAAAGGATACTCCGAAACCCAGAGGCTACTGGCAGGATAGTGGAATGGGCATTGGAGTTATCCAGCTTTGGCCTGAAGTTTGAAAGCACATCAACAATTCAGAGCAGGGCATTGGCAGAGTTTGTTGCAGAGTGGACGCCAACCCCTGATGAAGAAGTGCTTGAAATAGTTATCCCCGGCAAGGAAGCGCCCCAAGAATGGATCATGTATTTCGATGGTGCATTCTCCCCACAAGGTGCGGGGGCTAGTGTGCTTCTCGTTGCTCTCACTGGAGAGCACTTGAAGTACGTCGTCCAGATGCATTTTCCCCGGGAGGAGGCGACCAACAATACAACAGAGTATGAAGGGCTCCTTGCGGGGCTCAGGATTGCCACTGAATTGGGAATCAAGAAGCTGATCATTCGAGAAGACTCACAACTTGTGGTGAGACAAGTCAACAAGGATTACCAAAGCCCATTGATGGAGGCATATGTTGAGGAAGTGAGGAGATTAGAGGAGCACTTTGACGGATTGCAAACAGAGCACGTACCCTGTGCAGAATACAACATCGTTGATCATCTGTCAAAGTGTGCTGCGCAAAAGCTTCCTGTGGAACCAGGAACTTTTGTTCTCCATCTTACTCAGCCCTCCGTATCCCCGACAACAATGGCCCGAAAGAGGAGGAAATTGGACTCCGGTAAGCCTCTCCCGGTAGAGCCCCTCGGGGCTCCTGGCAGGGACCCCGCCGGAAACAACTCCCCTTCGATTGCCGGGTTGCGCCCTCCTGCCGGGCCACTAGTCCCCGTGGTCGAGGAACACGCTCCCGCAGATGAGGAGGTGCCGCTAGTCCTTGTTGCCGAGCCCCAGGCTCCAACTTGGGCAAGGCACATAGTCCATTTCCTCCAAACCGAAGAACTTCCCGAAGAGCAAGAAGAAGCTGAAAGAGTAGCCAGAGGGCCAGTATGTATCAGTTTGTCGATGACACACTATACAGAAGAAGGCCCAACGGTGTGAAATTGAAGTGCATTTGCTGGGAAGGAGGAAAGGAACTACTGGCAGAAATAGACAAAGGCATGTGCGACTCCCACATTGGATCAAGGGCTTTAGTTGGGAAAGCATTCCAGCAAGGATTCTATTGGCCCACAGCCCTCCAAGATGCGGTCGAGCTAGTCACCAAGTGTGAAGCCTACCAGTTCCAATCCAAGAACATCCATCTGCCTGCCCAAGCTCTTCAGACAATCCCTTTGTCATGGTCGTTTTCGGTCTAGGGGCTCGATATCCTCGGCCCTTTCCCCCGAGCTATCGGGGGCTTTGAATTCTTGTTCGTTGCAATTGATAAGTTTACAAAGTGGCCGGAAGTAGATGCCGTGAGAAAGATGACTGCTCAGTCAGCTATCAAGTTCTTGAAAGGATTGGTGTGCCACTTCAAGGTCCCTGCCAGGATCATCACCAACAACGGCACCCAATTCACGAGCCGTGCCTTCATGCAATATGTTCATGCCCTCGGAAGCAAGATCTCATTTGCCTCGGTTGCACATCCCAGAAGCAATGGACAAGCTGAGAGGGCGAACGCTGAAGTGTTGCGAGGACTCAAGACAAGAACATTTGATAAGCTGCAGAAGTGTGAAAGGCGATGGATCGACGAGCTGCAGGTGGTTCTTTGGTCCCTCAGAAAGAAACCAAATCGAGCTACCGGGCAGACTCCCTTCTCCCTAGTCTATGGGGCAGAAGCAGTTATCCCCACGAAACTCATTTACGGGTCGCCTCGAGTGCTTGCCTACGATGAAGTAGCAGGATCAACACCGGCGTGATGATGCTGTGCTTCTCGCGGAGAACCGTCTCCGGGCTGCTACACGTGCTACATGCTATCAGCAAGCCCTGTGCCACTATCAGAGCCACAGGGTTCATGCTCGGTGTTTTAAGGAAGGCGATGATACGTCTCCAACGTATCTATAATTTTTTATTGTTCCATGCTATTATATTATCTATCTTGGATGTTTTATATGCATTTATATGCAAAAAAAAATTTGGACTAACCTATTAACCTAGAGCCCAGTGCCAGTTTCTGTTTTTTCCTTGTTTTTGAGCTTCGCAGAAAAGGAATATCAAACGGAGTCCAATTGACCTGAAAATCCACGGAGAATATTTTTGGGAAATATAAAAAATACTGGAACGAAAAGTTATCGGAGAGGAGTCCCGAGGCCACCACAAGGGTGGAGGGCGCGACCCCCCTAGGGCGCGCCCTCCATCCTTGTCGTCGCCTCGTGGGCCCCCTTGACTTGTCCCTGATGCCAACACCTCCTATAAATCCCAAAACCTCCAGAACATAACCTAGATCGGGAGTTCCGCCGCTGCAAGCCTCTGTAGCCACGAAAAACCAATCGGGACCCTGTTCCGGCACCCTGCCGGAGGGGGAATCCATCACCGGTGGCCATCTTCATCATCCCGGCGCTCTCCATGACGAGGAGGGAGTAGTTCACCCTCGGGGCTGAGGGTATGTACCAGTAGCTATGTGTTTGATCTCTCTCTCTCTCTCTCTCGTGTTCTTGATTTGGCACGATCTTGATGTACCGCGAGCTTTGCTATTATAGTTGGATCTTATGATGTTTCTCCCCCTCTACCTTCTTGTAATGAATTGAGTTTTCCCTTTGAAGTTATCTTATCGGATTCAGTCTTTAAGGATTTGAGAACACTTGATGTATGTCTTGCATGTGTTTATCTGTGGTGACAATGGGATATTCACGTGATCCACTTGATGTATGTTTTGGTGATCAACTTGCGGGTTCTGTGACCTTGTGAACTTATGCATAGGGGTTGGCACACGTTTTTGTCTTGACTCTCCGGTAGAAACTTTGGGGCACCCTTTGAAGTTATTTGTGTTGGTTTGAATAGATGAATCTGAGATTGTGTGATGCATATCGTATAATCAAACCCGCGGATACTTGTGGTGACATTGGAGTATCTAGGTGACATTAGGGTTTTGGTTGATGTGTGTCTTAAGGTGTTATTTTAGTATGAACTCTAGGGCTGTTTGTGACACTTATAGGAATAGCCCAATAGATCGATCAGAAAGAATAACTTTGAGGTGGTTTCGTACCCTACAATAATCTCTTCGTTTGTTCTCCGCTATTAGTGACTTTGGAGTGACTCTTTGTTGCACATTGAGGGATTGTTATATGATCTAATTATGTTATCATTGTTGAGAGAACTTGCACTAGTGAAAGTATGAACCCTAGGCCTTGTTTCGAAGCATTGCAATACCGTTTTCGCTCACTTTTGTTACTAGTTACCTTGCTGTTTTTATAATTTCAGATTACAAAAACCTATATCTACCATCCATATTGCACTTGTTGTTGGAAATATGCCCTAGAGGCAATAATAAAGTGGTTATTGTTATATTTCCTTGTTCATGATAATTGTCTATTGTTCATGCTATAATTGTATTAACCGGATACCGTAATACATGTGTGAATACATAGATCACAGAATGTCCCTAGTAAGCCTCTAGTTGACTAGCTCGTTGATCAATAGATGGTTATGGTTTCCTGACCATGGACATTAGATGTCGTTGATAACGGGATCACATCATTTGGAGAATGATGTGATGGACAAGATCCAATCCTAAGCATAGCACAAGATCGTGTAGTTCGTTTGCTAGAGCTTTTCTAATGTCAAGTATCATTTCCTTAGACCATGAAATTGTGCAACTCCTGGATACCGTAGGAATGCTTTGGGTGTCCAAACGTGACAACGTAACTGGGTGGCTATAAAGGCACACTACGGGTATCTCCGAAAGTGTCTGTTGGGTTGGCACGAATCGAGACTGGGATTTGTCACTCCGTATGACGAAGAGGTATCTCTGGGCCCACTCGGTAATGCATCATCATAATGAGCTCAATGTGACTAAAGAGTTAGCCACGGGATCATGCGTTACGGAACGAGTAAAGAGACTTGCCGGTAACGAGATTGAACAAGGTATAGGGATACGGACGATCGAATCTCGGGCAAGTATCATACCGGTAGACAAAGGGAATTGTATACGGGATTGATTGAATCCTCGACATCGTGGTTCATCCCATGAAATCATCGTGGGACATGTGGGAGCCAACATGGGTATCCAGATCCCGCTGTTGGTTATTGGCCGGAGAGGTGTCTCGGTCATGTCTGCATGGTTCCTGAACCCATAGGGTCTACACACTTAAGGTTCGGTGACGCTAGGGTTGTTATGGGAAATAGTATGTGGTTACCGAATGTTGTTCAGAGTCCCAGATGAGATCTCGGACATCACGAGGAGTTCCGGAATGGTCCGGAGGTGAAGATTTATATATGGGAAGTCATCATACGGTCACCGGAAGTGTTCGGGGGTTTTCCGGTATTGTACCGGGACCACCGAAGGGGTTCCGGGGGTCCACCGGGAGGGTCCACCTGCCCCGGAGGGCCCTATGGGCTGTATGTGGGAGGGAACCAGCCCCTAAGTGGGCCGGGCGCCATCCCCCCCTAGGGCCCATGCGCCTAGGGTTTGGGGAAACCCTAAAGGGGGGCGCCCCCCTTGGCTTGGGGGGCAAGCCCCCTCCCCCTGGCCGCCGCCCCCCCTCTAGATCTGATCTAGAGGGGCCGGCCCCTTCCCCCTTGGCCCTATAAATAGAGGGGAGAAGGGAGGGCAGCAGCACCTGATCCAAGGCGCAGCCCTCCCCCTCTCCAACACCCCCTCCTCCTCCGTTGAGCTTGGCGAAGCCCTGCCGGAGAACTGCCAACTCCACCACCATGCCGTCGTGCTGCCGAAGTTGTCTTCCCCAACCTCTCCCTCCTCCTTGCTGGATCAAGGCGCGGGAGACGTCACCGGGCTGCACGTGTGTTGAACGCGGAGGCGCCGTTGTTCGGTGCTTAGATCGGAATCGACCGCGATCTGAATCGCTACGTGTACGACTCCTCCAACCGCGTTATTGCAACGCTTCCGCGTCGCGATCTTCAAGGGTATGAAGATGCACTCCTCTCTCTCTCTCTCGTTGCTAGTCTCTCCATAGATTGATCTTGGTGATGCGTAGGAATTTTTTTTGATTTACTACTACGTTCCCCAACAATGGCATCATGAGCTAGGTCTATGCGTAGTTTCTATGCACTAGTAGAACACAAGTTGTTGTGGGCGTCGATTTTGTCAATTTACTTGCCGTTACTAGTCTGATCTTGATTCGGCGGCATCATGGGATGAAGCGGCCTGGACCGACCTTACACGTATGCTTACGTGAGACAGGTTCCACCGACTGACATGCACTAGTTGCATAAGGTGGCTAGCGGGTGTCTGTCTCTCCCACTTTAGTCGGATCGAATTCGATGAAAAGGGTCCTTATGAAGGGTAAATAGAAATTGGCATATCACGTTGTGGTTTTGGCGTAGGTAAGAAACGTTCTTGCTAGAAACCTATAGCAGCCACGTAAAAAAATTGCAACAACAATTAGAGGACGTCTAACTTGTTCTTGCAGCATATGCCGTGTGATGTGATATGGCCAAAAGGATGTGATGAATGATATATGTGATGTATGAGATTGATCATGTTCTTGTAATAGGAATCACGACTTGCATGTCGATGAGTATGACAACCGGCAGGAGCCATAGGAGTTGTCTTAATTTAATGTATGACCTGCGTGTCAATGAAAACGCCATGTAATTACTTTACTTTATTGCTAACCGTTAGCCATAGTAGTAGAAGTAATAGTTGGCGAGACAACTTCATGAAGACACGATGATGGAGATCATGATGATGGAGATCATGGTGTCATGCCGGTGATGATGATGATCATGGTGCCCCGAAGATGGAGATCAGAAGGAGCAAAATGATATTGGCCATATCATGTCACTTTATGATTTGCATGTGATGTTTATCAAGTTTACATGTTATTTGCTTAGAACGATGGTAGCATAAATAAGATGATCCCTCGCTAAAATTTCAAGAAAGTGTTTCCCCTAACTGTGCACCGTTGCGAAGGTTCGTTGTTTCGAAGCACCACGTGATGATCGGGTGTGATAGATTCTAACGTTCGAATACAACGGGTGTAAGCCAGATTTACACATGCAAAACACTTAGGTTGACTTGACGAGCCTAGCATGTACAGACATGGCCTCGAAACACGGAAGACCGAAAGGTCGAACATGAGTCGTATAGAAGATACGATCAACATAGAGATGTTCATCGTTGATGACTAGTCCGTCTCACGTGATGATCGGACACGGCCTAGTCGATTCGGATCATGTATCACTTAGATGACTAGAGGGATGTCTATCTGAGTGGGAGTTCATTGATTAATTTGATGAACTTAATTATCATGAACTTAGTCTAAAATCTTTGCAATATGTCTTGTAGATCAAATGGCCCACGCTAATGTTTCCCTCAACTTCAACGCGTTCCTAGAGAAAACCAAACTGAAAGACGATGGTAGCAACTACACGGACTGGGTCCGTAACTTGAGGATCATCCTCATAGCTGCCAAGAAAGCATATGTCCTTGAAGCACCGCTAGGTGACGCACCTGTTTTCCCAGCAACTCAAGACGTTATGAACGCCTGGCAGTCGCGTAGTGATGATTACTCCCTGGTTCAGTGCGGCATGCTTTACAGCTTAGAACCGGGGCTCCAAAAGCGTTTTGAGCAACACGGAGCATATGAGATGTTCCAAGAGCTGAAAATGGTTTTCCAAGCTCATGCCCGGGTCGAGAGATATGAAGTCTCCGACAAGTTCTACAGTTGTAAGATGGAGGAGAATAGTTCTGTCAGCGAGCATATACTCAAAATGTCTGGGTTGCACAACCGCTTGTCTCAGCTGGGAGTTAATCTCCCGGATGACGCGGTCGTTGACAGAATCCTTCAGTCGCTTCCACCTAGCTACAAGAGCTTTGTGATGAACTTCAATATGCAGGGGATGGAAAAAACCATTCCTGAGGTGTATTCAATGCTGAAATCAGCGGAGGTGGAGATCAAAAAGGAACATCAAGTGTTGATGGTGAATAAAACCACTAAGTTCAAGAAAGGCAAGGGTAAAAAGAACTTCAAGAAGGACGGCAAGGGAGTTGCCGTGCCCGGTAAGCAAGCTGCCAGGAAGAAGCCAAAGAATGGACCCAAGCCTGAGACTGAATGCTTTTATTGCAAGGGAAACGGTCACTGGAAGCGGAACTGCCCCAAGTACTTAGCGGATAAGAAGGCCGGCAATACCAAAGGTATATGTGATATACATGTTATTGATGTGTACCTTACCAGCGCTCGTAGTAGCTCCTGGGTATTTGATACCGGTGCGGTTGCTCATATTTGTAACTCAAAACAGGAGCTGCGGAATAAGCGGAGACTGGCGAAGGACGAGGTGACGATGCGCGTCTGGAATGGTTCCAAGGTCGATGTGATCGCCGTCGGCACGCTACCTCTACACCTACCTTCGGGATTAGTTTTAAACCTCAATAATTGTTATTTAGTACCAGCTTTAAGCATGAACATTGTATCAGGATCTCGTTTGATGCGAGATGGCTACTCATTTAAATCCGAGAATAATGGTTGTTCCATTTATATGAGAGATATGTTTTATGGTCATGCCCCGCTGGTCAATGGTTTATTCTTATTGAATCTCGAACGTGATGTTACACATATTCATAGTGTGAATGCCAAAAGATGTAAGGTTGATAATGATAGTCCCACATACTTGTGGCACTGCCGCCTTGGTCACATTGGTGTCAAACGCATGAAGAAACTCCATGCAGATGGACTTTTGGAGTCTCTTGATTATGAATCATTTGACACGTGCGAACCATGCCTCATGGGCAAGATGACCAAGACTCCGTTCTCTGGAACAATGGAGCGAGCAACCAACTTATTGGAAATCATACATACTGATGTGTGCGGTCCAATGAGCGTTGAGGCTCGCGGTGGTTATCATTATGTTCTCACCCTCACTGATGACTTAAGTAGATATGGGTATGTCTACTTAATGAAACACAAGTCTGAGACCTTCGAAAAGTTCAAGGAATTTCAGAGTGAGGTTGAGAATCAACGTGACAGGAAAATAAAGTTCTTACGATCAGATCGTGGAGGGGAATATTTGAGTCACGAATTTGGCACGCACTTAAAGAAATGTGGAATTGTTTCACAACTCACGCCGCCTGGAACACCTCAGTGTAATGGTGTGTCCGAACGTCGTAATCGCACTCTATTAGATATGGTGCGATCTATGATGTCTCTTACCAATCTACCGCTATCATTTTGGGGTTATGCTTTAGAGACTGCCGCATTCACTTTAAATAGGGCTTCGTCGAAATCCGTTGAGACGACACCGTATGAATTATGGTTTGGGAAGAAACCTAAGCTGTCGTTTCTGAAAGTTTGGGGATGCGATGCTTATGTCAAGAAACTTTAACCTGAAAAGCTCGAATCCAAATCGGAAAAATGCGTCTTCATAGGATACCCTAAGGAAACTATTGGGTATACCTTCTACCTTAGATCCGAAGGCAAGATCTTTGTTGCCAAGAATGGATCCTTTCTGGAGAAAGAGTTTCTCTCGAAAGAAGTAAGTGGGAGGAAAGTAGAACTTGATGAGGTACCCCCTCTTGAACCGGAGAGTAGCGCAGCTCAGGAAGATGTTTCTGTGGTGCCTGCACCGACTAGAGAGGAAGTTAATGATGATGATCATGAAACTTCGGATCAAGTTGCTACTGAACTTCGTAGGTCCACGAGGACACGTTCCGCACCAGAGTGGTACGGCAACCCTGTCCTGGAAGTCATGTTGTTAGACAACGGTGAACCTTCGAACTATGAAGAAGCGATGGGGGGCCCGGCTTCCAACAAATGGCTTGAAGCCATGAAATCCGAGATAGGATCCATGTATGAAAACGAAGTATGGACTTTGACAGACTTGCCCGATGATCGGCAAGCCATAGAGAACAAATGGATCTTTAAGAAAAAGACAGACGCGGATGGTAATGTGACCATCTATAAGGCTCGACTTGTCGCTAAGGGTTATCGACAAGTTCAAGGGGTTGACTACGATGAGACCTTCTCACCCGTAGCGAAGCTGAAGTCCGTTAGAATCATGTTAGCAATTGCCGCATTCTATGATTATGAGATATGGCAAATGGACGTCAAAACGGCATTCCTTAATGGTTTCCTTAAGGAAGAATTGTATATGATGCAGCCGGAAGGTTTTGTCGATCCTAATAATGCTGACAAGGTATGCAAACTCCAGCGCTCAATCTATGGGCTGGTGCAAGCATCTCGGAGTTGGAACATTCGCTTTGATGAGATGATCAAAGTGTTTGGGTTTACACAGACTTATGGAGAAGCCTGTGTTTACAAGAAAGTGAGTGGGAGCTCTGTAGCATTTCTCATATTATATGTGGATGACATACTATTAATGGGAAATGATATAGAATTCTTGGAAAGCATACAGGCCTACTTGAATAAGTGTTTTTCAATGAAGGACCTTGGAGAAGCTGCTTACATATTAGGCATCAAGATCTATAGAGATAGATCGAGACGCCTCATTGGTCTTTCGCAAAGCACATACCTTGACAAGATATTGAAGAAGTTCAATATGGATCAGTCCAAGAAGGGGTTCTTGCCTGTATTGCAAGGTGTGAGATTGAGCACGGCTCAATGCCCGACCTCGGCAGAAGATAGAGAAAAGATGAGTATCATCCCCTATGCCTCAGCCATAGGGTCTATTATGTATGCCATGCTGTGTACCAGACCTGATGTGAACCTCGCCGTAAGTTTGGTAGGGAGGTACCAAAGTAATCCCGGCATGGAACACTGGACAGCGGTCAAAAACATCCTGAAGTACCTGAAAAGGACTAAGGATATGTTTCTCGTTTATGGAGGTGCCGAAGAGCTCGTCGTAAAGGGTTACGTTGACGCTAGCTTCGACACAGATCTGGATGACTCCAGGTCACAAACCGGATACGTGTATATTTTGAATGGTGGGGCAGTCAGCTGGTGCAGTTGCAAGCAAAGCGTCGTGGCAGGATCTACATGTGAAGCGGAGTACATAGCAGTCTCGGAGGCAGCACAGGAAGCAGTCTGGATGAAGGAGTTCATCACCGACCTAGGAGTTATTCCCAATGCGTCGGGCCCAATGACTCTCTTCTGTGACAACACTGGAGCTATTGCCCTTGCCAAGGAGCCCAGATTTCACAAGAAGACCAGGCATATCAAGCGTCGCTTCAACTCCATTCGTGAACATGTTCAAGATGGAGACATAGATATTTGTAAAGTGCATACGGATCTGAATGTCGCAGATCCGTTGACTAAACCTCTTCCACGAGCAAAACATGATCAACACCAGAACTCTATGGGTGTTCGATTCATCACAATGTAACTAGATTATTGACTCTAGTGCAAGTGGGAGACTATTGGAAATATGCCCTAGAGGCAATAATAAAGTGGTTATTGTTATATTTCCTTGTTCATGATAATTGTCTATTGTTCATGCTATATATGTATTAACCGGATACCGTAATACATGTGTGAATACATAGATCACAGAATGTCCCTAGTAAGCCTCTAGTTGACTAGCTCGTTGATCAATAGATGGTTATGGTTTCCTGACCATGGACATTAGATGTCGTTGATAACGGGATCACATCATTAGGAGAATGATGTGATGGACAAGACCCAATCCTAAGCATAGCACAAGATCGTGTAGTTCGTTTGCTAGAGCTTTTCTAATGTCAAGTATCATTTCCTTAGACCATGATATTGTGCAACTCCCGGATACCGTAGGAATGCTTTGGGTGTGCCAAACGTCACAACGTAACTAGGTGGCTATAAAGGCACACTACGGGTATCTCCGAAAGTGTCTGTTGGGTTGGCACGAATCGAGACTGGGATTTGTCACTCCGTATGACGGAGAGGTATCTCTGGGCCCACTCGGTAATGCATCATCATAATGAGCTCAATGTGACTAAAGAGTTAGCCACGGGATCATGCGTTACGAAACGAGTAAAGAGACTTGCCGGTAACAAGATTGAACAAGGTATAGGGATTCCGATGATCGAATCTCGGGCAAGTATCATACCGGTAGACAAAGGGAATTGTATACGGGATTGATTGAATCCTCGACATCGTGGTTCATCCGATGAAATCATCATGGGACATGTGGGAGCCAACATGGGTATCCAGATCCCGCTGTTGGTTATTGGCCGGAGAGATGTCTCGGTCATGTCTGCATGGTTCCCGAACCCATAGGGTCTACACACTAAAGGTTCGGTGACGCTAGGGTTGTTATGGGAAATAGTATGTGGTTACCGAATGTTGTTCGAAGTCCCGGATGAGACCCCGGACGTCACGAGGAGTTCTGGAATGGTCCGGAGGTGAAGATTTATATATGGGAAGTCATCATACGGTCACCGGAAGTGTTCGGGGGTTTTCCGGTATTGTACCTGGACCACCGAAGGGGTTCCGGGGGTCCACCGGGAGGGTCCACCTGCCCCGGAGGGCCCTATGGGCTGCAAGGGAACCAGCCCCTAAGTGGGCTGGGCGCCATCCCCCCCTAGGGCCCATGCGCCTAGGGTTTGGGGAAACCCTAAAGGGGGGCGCCCCCCTTGGCTTGGGGGGCAAGCCCCCTCCCCCTGGCCGCCGCCCCCCCTCTAGATCTGATCTAGAGGGGCCGTCCCCCTTGGCCCTATAAATAGAGGGGAGGAGGGAGGGCAGCAGCACCTGATCCAAGGCGCAGCCCTCCCCCTCTCCAACACCCCCTCCTCCTCCGTTGAGCTTGGCGAAGCCCTGCCGGAGAACTGCTAACTCCACCACCACGCCGTCGTGCTGCCGGAGTTGTCTTCCCCAACCTCTCCCTCCTCCTTGCTGGATCAAGGCGCGGGAGATGTCACCGGGCTGCACGTGTGTTGAACGCGGATGCGCCGTTGTTCGGCGCTTAGATCGGAATCGACCGCGATCTGAATCGCTACGTGTACGACTCCTCCAACCGCGTTCTTGCAACGCTTCCGCATCACGATCTTCAAGGGTATGAAGATGCACTCCTCTCTCTCTCGTTGCTAGTCTCTCCATAGATTGATCTTGGTGATGCGTAGGAATTTTTTTTGATTTACTACTACATTCCCCAACACTTGTATCACCATCTCTTCGCCGAACTAGTGCACCTATACAATTTATCATTGTATTGGGTGTGTTGGGGACACAAGAGACTCTTTGTTATTTGGTTGCAGGGTTGTTTGATAGAGACCATCTTCATCCTACGCCTCCCACGGATTGATAAACCTTAGGTCATCCACTTGAGGGAAATTTGCTACTGTCCTACAAAACTCTGCACTTGGAGGCCCAACACGAGTCTACAAGAAGAAGGTTGCGTAGTAGACATCAAGCTCTTTTCTGGCGCCGTTGCCGGGGAGGTGAGTGCTTGAAGGTATATCTTTAGATCTTGCAATCGAATCTTTTAGTTTCTTGTTTTATCACTAGTTTAGTCTATAAAAGAAAACTACAAAAAAAATGGAATTGAGGTTGCCTCATATGCTTCATCTTTTTAATGTATTTCGTGAAAATGATGGAAAGGAAAATTGTGCTCAAGTGCTAGAATAAGAATTCAACAAAATGTTTGGCATACAATCTTTGAATGATGAGCATGATTGCAATGTTGTTAGTATGAATTCTTTGAATATCCATAGTACTAATGATGATTGCACTAGTCATGATGAAAATATCTCTTATAAGCATGTCAATTTTTATGGAGTGCATAGAGTTTGCAAATACACACCAAAAAGGGAAGATAGATTTTGCAAGAGGCATAAGTATTTAGAAACTAAATGGTTGCAAGAGAGGCTAGATGTTTGTGCTGAAAGACTTAATTTTTCTCGCCATCCTTGTGAACTTTGCAATGAACATGGTCATTTTAATTTCCAATGTGAATTATTTCATGATTGAATTGTGTCCAAAAATTGTGATAACCTCATTACCCTTGAGCATCATAATGAACTTAGTCTATTTTTGGGGTATGAAGAAATGAAACATAAAACTAACGATGTTCCTGATTGGGTTCTCATGAAAATGATTGATTTTGATCTAAATGAAATTTATATGTATTGTGCGGTGAATTGCATTGAGAATCCTTATATTGCCAATTACTTGAAGACAAGAAAACAAATAGAAGATGACGAGAATACTAATGAAGGGGAAGAGGTTTCCCAATATCCTCCTATTTTTTCTTATGATGAATCAGGTAACGAGGAGGAGCTTTTTATTCAACCAATCTCATCAATAAGGAGCTCCAAAAAGGTGATTAAACCCACACTTGATGTGAAGAAGAAAAATAAAAGACGGAGAAGCAAAGGTAAAAAGGTATCTCTCCCAAATGATGTTGCTCCTATTATTGTTATGCCTATTACTCATTGTGATGATAATAATTGCTATACTATTGGTGCTATTTGTACTATTAATGATGAAAGTGATTATGCTTATGATATGCAAAGGCACTAGCTTGGGGATGCTATGTTTGATGAGAATGACATGCTTGAGAATTTATTTGCTGCAATTAATGTTTGTCCCAAGCTTGGGCATGCTATATTTGATGAAGATGATATTTTTAGTCCCCCAAGTTTTGATGAGAATATTTATTATGATGATAGCATGCCTCCCATTTATGATGATTATATTGATGAAAGTGGGTTTGGAAGAGTGTCAACTCTAGGTAGTAGTGATCCCACTATTTTGGAGGGTGTTGAATCTTTTCACAATATTGATAAAAGTGGATTTGGAGAGGTCATGACTTTATTTAGTGATGAATCCACTATTTCGGAAGAGGTTCCAATTGATTATGACTACAAAGTTGCTATCTATGATGACTATTGTGATGACATGTATGCTATAAAGAATAATGATAACCATGAAACTTGTCATCATGATTTTAATTTTCAATTGGATTATGCCTCACATGATAGCTATTTTGTTGAGTTTGCTCCCACTACTATTCATGAGAATAAATTTGCTCATGTGGAGAGTAGTAAAATTTGCATGCTTGTGGATCATGAAAAGAATGCTTTATGTGATAGTTATATTGTTGAATTCGTTCATGATGCTACTGAAAATTATTATGAGGGAGGAACATATGCTTGTAGGTATTGCAATAATATCAAGTTTCCTCTCTATGTGTTGGAAGTTTTGAAGCTATGCTTGTTTTGCCTTCCTATGCTAGTTGACTCTTGCTCCAATAAATTGTTTTCTCACAAAATCCCTATGCATAGGAAGTGGGTTAGACTTAAATGTGCTAGTTATATGCTTCATGATGCTCCCGTTATGTTTCAATTCTTATCTTTTATGTGAGCATCATTGACATCATCACGCCTAGCTAAAAAGGCATTAAAGAAAAGCGCTTGTTGGGAGACAACCCAATTTTACCCCTACTGTTTTTGTGTATTCACATGATTAAGCTACTGTAGTAAGCATGTTTTATAGCTTTTGTTTCAATAAAGTGCCAAGTAAAGCCTTTGGGATAGTGTGGATGATAGTTGACTTGATTCTGTGCAAAAACAGAAACTTTTGGGCCCATTACAGGAATTTATAAAATTTACTGGAACGTGATTTTGATATGAATTTTTTACACAAAATTTATATACAAATTTTCTATGTTTTCCTAATTTTTCAGAATTTTTGGAGTTACATAAGCATGATTTCAATTCATATCTTTACAGACTGTTCTGTTTTTGACAGATTCTGTTTTCGATGCATAGTTTGCTTGTTTTCTAGTCTCTATGGCTTATATTGCTTAATATAAATTGTAGAAATGATATGGTACAGTAGGCATCATGTGATAAAAATTATGAATCTTGTCTTGACAGTACCAAAGTGAATGATTTGTTTTATTATACTAACGGAGATTACGAGTTTTCTGTTAAGTTTTGTGTTGTGAAGTTTTCAAGTTTTGGGTAAAGTTTTGATGGACTATGGAATAAAGAGTGGCAAGAGCCTAAGCTTGGGGATGCCCAAGGCACCCCAAGGTAATATTCAAGGACAACCAAGAGCCTAAGCTTGGGGATGCCCCGGATGGCATCCCCTCTTTCGTCTTCGTTCATCGGTAACCTTACTTGGAGCTATATTTTTATTCACCACATGATATGTGTTTTGCTTGGAGCGTCATTTTATCTTATTTTGTTTTTCTTGCTGTTTGAATAATATCCCAAGATCTGAAATATTTAAATGTTAGAGAGTCTTCACATAGTTACATAATTATTCGACTACTCATTGATCTTCACTTATATCTTTTGGAGTAGTTTGTCATTTGCTCTAGTGCTTTACTTATATCTTTTTAGAGCACGACGGTAGTTTTATTTTGTAGAAATTAATGAAATTGCATGCTTCACTTATATTGTTTTGAGAGTCTTTAAAACAGCATGGCAATTTGCTTTGGTTATAAATTTAGTCCTAATATGATAAGCATCCAAGAGGGATATAATAAAAACTTTCATATAAAGTGCATTGAATACTATGAGAAGTTTGATTCCTTATGATTGTTTTGAGATATGAAGATGGTGATATTAGAGTCATGCTAGTGAGTAGTTGTGAATTTGAGAAATACTTGTGTTAAGGTTTGTGAGTCCCGTAGCATGCACGTATGGTGAACCGTTATGTAACGAAGTTGGAGCATGAGATATTTTTTGATTGTCATCCTTTGTGTGGAAGTCGGGATCGTGCGATGGTTAACTCCTACCAACCCTTCCCCTAGGAGTATGCGTCTAGTACTTTGTTTCGATGACTAATAGATTTTTGCAATAAGTATGTGAGTTCTTTATGACTAATGTTGAGTCCATGGATTATACGCACTCTCACCCTTCCACCTTTGCTAGCCTCTCTAGTGCCGCGCAATTTTCGCCGGTACCATAAACCCACCATATACCTTCCTCAAAACAGCCACCATACCTACCTATTATGGCATTTCCATAGCCATTCCGAGATATATTGCCATGCAACTTTCCACCGTTCCGTTTATTAAGACATGCATCATCATTGTCATATTGCTTTGCATGATCATGTAGTTGACATCGTATTTGTGGCAAAGCCACCATTCATAATTCTTTCATACATGTCACTCTTGATTCATTGCACATCCCGGTACACTACCGGAGGCATTCATATATAGTCATATTTTGTTCTAGTATCGAGTTGTAATTTTTGAGTTGTAAGTAAATAGAAGTATGATGATTTTCATTATTAGGGCATTGTCCCATGTGAGGAAATAAAAAAAAGAGAAAAAAAAGAAAAAAAAAGAAAGAAAGAAAAAAGAGAAGAAAAAAAAGAAAAGAGAAAAAAAGAAGAAAAAAATGAGAGAAAAAGAGAGAAGGGGCAATGTTACTATCCTTTTTCCATACTTGTGCTTCAAAGTAGCACCATGATCTTCATGATAGAGAGTCTCCTATGTCGTCACTTTCATATACTAGTGGGAATTTTTCATTATAGAACTTGGCTTGTATATTCCAACGATGGGCTTCCTCAAATTGCCCTAGGTCTTCATGAGCAAGCAAGTTGGATGCACACCCACTTAGTTTTCTTTTGAGCTTTCATAAACTTATAGCTCTAGTGCATCTGTTGCATGGCAATCCCTACGCACTCACATTGATATCTATTGATGGACATCTCTATAGCCCGTTGATACGCCTAGTTGATGTGAGACTTTCTCCCTCTTTTTGTCTTCTCCACAACCACCTTCTATTCCACCTATAGTGCTATGTCCATGGCTCACGCTCATGTATTGCGTGAAAGTTGAAAAAGTTTGAGAATACTAAAGTATGAAACAATTGCTTGGCTAAAACCGGGGTTGTGCATGATTTGAGTATTTTGTGTGATGAAGATGGAGCATAGCCAGACTATATGATTTTGTAGGGATAAGCTTTCTTTGGCCATGTTATTTTGAGAAGACATAATTATCTTGTTAGTATGCTTGAAGTATTATTGTTTTTAGGTCAATATTAAACTTTTGTTTTGAATCATACGGATCTGAACATTCATGCCACAATAAAGAAATTACATGGATAAATATGTTAGGTAGCATTCCACATCAAAAATTCTGTTTTTATCATTTACCTACTCGAGGACGAGCAGGAATTAAGCTTGGGGATGCTTGATACGTCTCCAACGTATCTATAATTTTTTATTGTTCCATGCTATTATATTATCTATCTTGGATGTTTTATATGCATTTATATGCTATTTTATATTATTTTTGGACTAACCTATTAACCTAGAGCCCAGTGCCAGTTTCTGTTTTTTTCCTTGTTTTTGAGCTTCGCAGAAAAGGAATATCAAACGGAGTCCAATTGACCTGAAAATCCACGGAGAATATTTTTGGGAAATATAAAAAATACTGGAACGAAAAGTTATCGGAGAGGAGTCCCGAGGCCACCACAAGGGTGGAGGGCGCGGCCCCCCCTAGGGTGCGCCCTCCGTCCTTGTCGTCACCTCGTGGGCCCCCTTGACTTGTCCCTGATGCCAACACCTCCTATAAATCCCAAAACCTCCAGAACAGAACCTAGATCAGGAGTTCCACCGCCGCAAGCCTCTGTAGCCACGAAAAACCAATCGGGACCCTGTTCCGGCACCCTGCCGGAGGGGGAATCCATCACCGGTGGCCATCTTCATCATCCCGGCGCTCTCCATGACGAGGAGGGAGTAGTTCACCCTCGGGGCTGAGGGTATGTACCAGTAGCTATGTGTTTGATCTCTCTCTCTCTCTCTCGTGTTCTTGATTTGGCACGATCTTGATGTACCGCGAGCTTTGCTATTATAGTTGGATCTTATGATGTTTCTCCCCCTCTACCTTCTTGTAATGAATTGAGTTTTCCCTTTGAAGTTATCTTATCAGATTCAGTCTTTAAGGATTTGAGAACACTTGATGTATGTCTTGCATGTGTTTATCTGTGGTGACAATGGGATATTCACGTGATCCACTTGATGTATGTTTTGGTGATCAACTTGCGGGTTCTGTGACCTTGTGAACTTATGCATAGCGGTTGGCACACGTTTTCGTCTTGACTCTCTGGTAGAAACTTTGGGGCACCCTTTGAAGTTCTTTGTGTTGGTTTGAATAGATGAATCTGAGATTGTGTGATGCATATCGTATAATCAAACCCGCGGATACTTGTGGTGACATTGGAGTATCTAGGTGGCATTAGGGTTTTGGTTGATGTGTGTCTTAAGGTGTTACTTTAGTATGAACTCTAGGGCTATTTGTGACACTTATAGGAATAGCCCAATAGATCGATCAGAAAGAATAACTTTGAGGTGGTTTCGTACCCTACAATAATCTCTTCGTTTGTTCTCCGCTATTAGTGACTTTGGAGTGACTCTTTGTTGCACGTTGAGAGATTGTTATATGATCTAATTATGTTATCATTGTTGAGAGAACTTGCACTAGTGAAAGTATGAACCCTAGGCCTTGTTTCGAAGCATTGCAATACTGTTTTCGCTCACTTTTGTTACTAGTTACCTTGCTGTTTTTATAATTTCAGATTACAAAAACCTATATCTACCATCCATATTGCACTTGTATCACCATCTCTTCACCGAACTAGTGCACCTATACAATTTATCATTGTATTGGGTGTGTTGGGGACACAAGAGACTCTTTGTGATTTGGTTGCAGGGTTGTTTGAGAGAGACCATCTTCATCCTACGCCTCCCACGGATTGATAAACCTTAGGTCATCCACTTGAGGGAAATTTGCTACTGTCCTACAAAACTCTGTGCTTGGAGGCCCAACATGAGTCTACAAGAAGAATGTTGCGTAGTAGACATCAGGCGACCTTGTCCTTAGGCGCGTTCAGTCCGCCATGGGTACAAACAACTTGACGCCAAAGTGGGAAGGCCCTTACCGGGTAGTACGAGTCACCAAACTTGGCGCAGTCCATCTGGAGACCGGAGATGGCATTCAATTGCAAAACTCATGGAACATTGAGCATCTCCGCAAGTTCTACCCGTAAGGCGCGGCTGTCTGGCCCTGCCCAGTAGCCACCCTTTTTTACAGGCCTTGCCTCAGTTGCATGTAACCCCTTGTACAAAGCCAGGCGCAGACCCTGAGCAACAGAGAAATAAATGAAGCGCTGGGGGCCCCCGACAAGTTGCATGCATGCATAAGCATATCATGAGCATCGCATGTTCATGTAGATAAGATCGCATCTGGCATCATTTTCATCTGCATAAACTGCAGGCTTCTATCGTGGATTCAGCCCAAGAGGAGATAAGAAGATGAGCCTACACTGCGATCTCCGGCAAGCCAAACAGATAAGTTCTTCCTTGTATCCATACATGTTCTGTAAGTAAAGACTTGTGCATGAGAAAACCCTGCTATCCTTTGAAACTTAGTTGCTCCCGCCCTTCGACTCGAATGTTGCTTCGGTCAGGGTGGTCGCAGTGGCCTTTGTTGAAAAAGGACTGGCGGGGGGCTGGTCCCTCTTCACGATTTGTGCCCGGTAGGCCTAACTCCCCGGCAGCAAAACAGAGGGTACCGGCAGGATAGCCTGTCGGGGAAAACTCGTTTACTTATAAATATAGAGGCATCTAACCTCTGCATGGACATATACATGCACGAGTCCCCGGCAAGGTTTATCTTTTTCATTAATATGCTTCAAACAAGTACAGACCTTACAGGACACAAACATGGATTCAAGAGATTACATTATTTGAACTAAAATTTGGCAAGTGCCTACAGATTTAAGATTGAAAAAAGATAAATGCCCGAGATGCCTTCACTTTTTCCTCTCCTTCTTTGAAACTACAGAGAGAAGCGAAGAAGGCGGAGGGAAGACCTGGCTGGGATACGGCGCCTCCCCAGGATCAGGATGGCACCATTCCCGGACTAGGAGGAAGGTACTGGAGGGCAGGCGCGAATGGTGGCGCTGCCGGAAGCCCAGGCGGAGATGACGGAGTCACTGACAAACACGACTCGTCGGAACGGTCCCCTCCCATTCTTGACGCGACGTGGGTTGCCACCGCCTTCTACACCACCGTCGCCCAAAGCTCCCGCCACACCCGCCGATGCGAACGCCATACGCTCCGGGTAACCCCACAGAGAGCATGGTCATCCCTGACGGCCCAGAGATATGAAGCCACCGCCCATTGAAGAGACATGCATGGAGACTAGGAGCTCTCCCATGCACTAGATGGGCGGTGCACTGGGAGATAGGGTTCACCTTTACCGACGGCAAACCACTTCTGCAACCTCCCTCCGACGCCATGGGAAGAAGAGGAATAGGCCACGATCGACTACCATGCCCCGTGCCCATTATGGGCCTCGGCGCGGTGTCGTGTGCGTTGCCCCTCACTAAAATTGAAGCTACGGGCGACCCGGCGACGAAAACACCAGAGTCGCCACCTCCGGTGCTACCACCGCGCCACCCGAGCGCCCCCCTGAGGCTCGCGCCAAGCTCTAAGCTAGCGCCTGGGACCTGGCCCCGGGCTCTCCCTTTCGGCATAACCAGAAGAAATCAGAAATGGAGGAGGAAAGAAGTGTGGATGATGCCTCCTCTCCTCCCCCGATCTTCCTTTTATAGGCGAGCTGGGGCTGGGGGCTGATTCCCCGGCGAGTAATCACCGTCCTCCCCCACCAATCCAAGAAGACCGGGCCCCTGCCTTGATGCTCTCCCGCACCACGCGCCTCCATTACCTACCCCACTTGATGCATGCAGCATACGTGGCTATGGATAAGGGCGTGGTGGGAAGAGTGAATTGGCAGTTACTCGCCCGTGTGTTAAAGTCATTCACAGACCATTACCAGAGTGGCCCCACCGCAATTGGCGTTACACAACATGCGAGAAAACCGGAAACTGACCCAAGCTCGGGTTAGTGAAGGAGCAAAGAAGATCTCAAAGGGTGAAGACACCTTTGCGCTCCTGCCTGTGCACTGGTTAGGGCCTACCCCAACGACGCCCAGCAGCGTGTTCGTGCCAGACCCGGGGGCTCCTGTCAGTGCAACAAACCCTGGGTCCATTGCCCAGACTGTGCACAGGCCCAAGGACAAGATTACAAACTCAAGATCAGATCAAGGCAAGAGAGACCTGTTCTTGGCAGGACCAAAGTGCAGATCAAGGAGACCAAGATGAGCCAGAGAAGCAAGATATCGCTAAGGGAAGAACCTCCTCTGCTGGGCAGGCGAGCCTGGCAAAGGTTGGGTTTGCTCCGGAAGCAAGTCTCAGGATCGTCCTGACAGGCCTACCGGGGCTTACGGAGGCGAACCACTCCACCGCACGACCTCATCACGACACACGTTGTCGATCAGTGCGGTGTCAAGCTCCAAAGTGACTAAGTGGCTGCTGTTTGCCACATGGCAGCCATTTCCTACAGAAAATACCCCCAGGCGACACCCGTCCTGAGACGTGTCAAGCAAGCAGGCGCGAAGCTGGCAAGACAGCACGGCAGGGCCTGCCGGGCAAGCTGAGATGTGACATTGAGCGGCACATTTAATGCGCTCTGTCAGCCTGCAGAGTTAGGTATGATAGCACTGTTTGCTATCTAATCAGTATGTAATGATTGATTTGCCACTGTGGTGACCCCTTGATCTATAAAAGGAGGCCCATGGCGACCGTAGAAAGGGTTGGCTGATCCGGACCCTTACACACTCATACGCGCGTAGCTGCTCTCGCCCCGAGGTGACCTTGCCGGGCAAGAGCGCTGCGCTCATCCACCATTTTTCCACCATCAATCCACCAAAGCAGGAGCAGGGTTTTACGCCTCGCGGCGGCCTGAACCTGGGTAAAAACTACCCGTGTGATCTCCGTCGCGCTGTGTGATGCTTCTCCGCTCTTTGTGCAACGTGCCCATCCCCCCGCCGAACCAAAAGGGGCTCATGGCCCCATAGGTGGTCGTGGTTTCCCACGACACTCATGATGAGAAAATTCGCTACTATTATATTCTCAAATTATTTCCGTTCTCATTAAAGGGTGTTGCTAAGACTTGGTATAATACTCTTGCTCCTGGTTGTGTGCGTAGTCCCCAGGATATGATTTACTACTTTTGTGAAAAATATTTTCCTGCTCATAAGAAACAAGCTGCCTTACAGGAAATATTTAACTTTGTGCAATTTGAAGAAGAGAGTCTCCCGCAAGCTTGGGGGAGGCTTCTCCAATTGCTGAATGCTTTGCCTGATCATCCTCTTAAGAAAGATGAAATACTTGATATCTTCTATAACGGACTAATCGATGCTTCTAGGGACTTCCTAGATAGTTGTGCTGGTTGTGTTTTCAGGGAACGAACTATTGAACAAGCTGAAGAATTGTAAATAACATATTGAAAAATTATGATGATTAGACTCTTCCTGAACCACCGCCTAAACCCACTCCGAAGAAGAGGGGTATCTTATATCTCAGTCCTGAAGATATGCAAGAGGCAAAGAAATGTATGAAGGAAAAAGGTATTAAAGCTGAGGATGTCAAAAATTTACCTCCTATTGAAGAAATACATGGGCTTGATACACCACCACGCAAGGTGGTAGAGGTAAATTCTTTAATGAAATTTAATGATAATGACAATCCTTATAATATGCGTCCTAGTCAATGCCTTATGAGTTTGACAACTATATTAGAAAACAAGATCACTTCAATGCAAATGTTATGAAACAATTGAAATACAATTCTGATATTATTGCTTGCTTGAGTGACTTGTTATTTAGAATCAAATGATGTTAGAGGTGTAGGAAAACATGCTTCTATGGTTCAAACTCAACTAGAACAAGTTGCTAAATCTCAAAGAGAATTGCTTGATGAAATGAATAATAATATCAATGATCATGCTGTCAGGGTAATGACTAGAGGAGGTAGAATGACTTAGGAACCACTTTATCCTGAGGGACACCCAAAAAGAATTGAACAAGACTCTCAAAGAATTAATACTGATGCACCTAGTCCTACCAAAAAGAAGAAGAAAAAGAAAAATGATAGGACTTTGCATACCTCTAGTGAACCTGAGATAGAAAAACCTCCTGAAGCTAATAATGATGATTCTATTTCCGATGCTGAAATTCAATCTGGTAATGAACACTCACCTAGTGATAATGAAAAAGATAATGATGAGGTTCTTGAAGATACTCAACCAAACAAAAAAGAACCAGACAATGATGTTGAAATAGAACCAGTTGTTGATCTTGATAACCCACAACCCAAGAATAAAAGATATGATAAAAGAGACTTTGTTGCTCGAAAACAGGGAAGGGAAAGAGAACCATGGGTTCAGAAACCCATGCCCTTTCCACCTAAATCAACTAAGAAGAAAGATGATGAAGAATTTGAACGCTTTGCTGAAATGATTAGGCCAGTCTTTTTGCGTACTCGCTTGATTGATATTTTAAAGATGGCCCCTTATGCAAAGTACATGAAAGACATCATCGCCAATAAGAGAAAAATACCGGAAGCCGAAATCTCCACCATGCTTGCTAATCATTCTTTTAAGGATGGAGTACCTAAAAAAATTGGAGATCCGGAAATACCAACTATACCTTGCTCCATCAAAAGAAACTATGTGAAAACTGCTTTATGTGATTTAGGAGCTGGTGTTAGTGTTATGCCTTTCTCTTTATACAAAAGACTTGACTTGAATAAACTCACACCTACTGAAATATCTTTGCAAATGGCTGATAAATCAACTGCTATACCTATCGGTATTTGTGAGGATGTGCCCGTTGTTGTTGCAAATGTTACAATCTTGACTGACTTTGTTATACTTGAGATGCCCGAGGACGACAACATGTCGATTATCCTTGGTAGACCCTTTTTTAATACTGCAGGGGCTGTTATTGTTTGCAATAAAAGCAAGGTCACTTTTCATATCAATGGTAATGAGCATACGATGCACTTTTCGAAGAAACAATTCCAAGTGAATGGTATAGATGTTATTGAAAAATCTTCGATACTCACTATTGGAAGTTTTCAACTACCTCTACCTACTGCCCAAAAGAAATATGATATACTGATGAGGACATCAATACCATTGTTACACACACAGCCCCTGCTGCTATACATACTGGACCAATTACTAGAGCTCGCGCACGCCAATTGAATTACCAGGTACTTTCGTTTCTTGGTGACAATTCTAATGTTCATGAGAATATGATGCTGCCTAAATTGGATACATTTGTGTTGATTACTAATGAAGGGCCTAGCATGGACAAGAGGGATGAACACTTGAGCAGGATCAAGCATGGAGATGAAGGCACGCCCGAAGGGGTCCAGAATGGCGTTTCTAGTGCATATTTGAGCACTTTGAAGCCTCCGTGATGACCTACAAGGACATGGATGAAATATACAAGATGCCCCTTCATAAATTTCGTCCATAGCTTATTTTACGTGCTGCACCACCTTATTTTTGGGCTAGGCCCATGTAATTTCGAAATACTTAAGTATAGGCTGTTTTTTGAGTCCGTATGTGTGGGGAAACAAAGTTAGGGTTGGTTTCAGACCCCTCCTACAAGGGGCCACGAAATTCCCCCCTACTCCTCCATATATACAGCCCTTAGGGCGTCGTTTAGACTTTGGGTTTTGTTTAGATTAAAAGTTTGCCATAGCTGCAACTTCGCGTACTTCGTTTGTGTTCAACGACCAGACCAAGACGTCACAGAACCCCACCTTGATCAATAAAGCTTTCATCTTATATTCGCAATATCCAGATTGCAATCTTAGTTTCTTGCTTGTTCTTCATTTACTTGAAGGAAATAGACCTTCGTGGTCAGGTTGATCATGCTCCGGCATGGTCAATAACCTCTCGGAGTTGGTTTAGCGATTGCTAAGGCGCGACGTCCTCGCATGTTCATAGTCGGATCGTGAAAGTCTACTCCTCCAAAACGATAATCACCATCTCATCGAAAGACGGGACACCTTTGCCTCTATCAAGTGGTATCAGATTTCCAGGTTGCTCGGTGAGATTTTACAGTTTTTCATAGTTTAGATCGAGTCTGTTCTTCATACCTACAGTCCACAAAAAAGCCAAAAAAAATTTTAGGGTTAGTTCATCATATCCGAACCAATCTGAGCCTTTGCATAATATTTTTAGGGTTTTTGCTTTGTTGAATTTTTGGTTGCATCATCGTGTCGAGTTGCTGGTCTTAGCGTCTAGTTGCCTTAGAGTTTTGAGTTCTGGTCACAGGTTTTCACGTCACCGCCACACCATCGTCATCGCTGCCGCCATATACCATCACCAAATATCCGCTGCCAATCCGAGTCCATATACATCCACCGCATCTCCGCCACCAATCCGAGTCATATGCATCCATCAGGTCACCATCACGCCAATCCGAGTCCACCTCCACCACATATTCGCCACCAATCCGTGCTCCACCGCCCATCATATACCATCACCAATCCGAGTTCCACCAGATTCATCTCCGCCATCAGTCCTAGTCTGAGTCCAGTATTTGTTCCTTTGTTTTTGATTTCCAGAGCATGCCATACCCCGAGTCGTGACCAAGTCGGACTCCCCAGCTTTCGTGCTACCCGCAGTAGAAAAATAGTTCCAGTTTAAAAAAAAAACTAAGTCTAGAAAATTCTGGCTAGGCAGTTTTTAGACCATTTGTAGACTTTTTCGGAAAAAAATTGTTGCGGAGCAAAAAAAAGAGGAAAAAAAAGAAAAAAAATTCAGAGTGTGCTCCTCCTTTGTTTACGTGCAGCATCGTGATTTCTGTTAGTGTTCTAGGCTCGCGTCTCTAGTACGGTCTAGCCTAGGACCAGCATAGTACCGTCGTTGAGCATTTATTCAACTTTGCATCTCTGAATGTATTCTTGCTGACCCTTTTTGCTACCATATTATAATCCATCCCAGCTCCACATACATCTACATCGTGCGTTTGACTCTCCCTGGTAATCGCTCTATCCAAACTTTGAGAGTTTTGACTACAACGGTTGCCGATCACCGCCTGCTGCTTGGTAAGAACTGGTAAGACTTTGAGATTCGCTTGACGGATTTGTGACACCCCACCACTTTCTAGTAGTCTGTAGGATCATATTCTTGTGTGTTTCTATTGCTGCTAACCATGGCAGGATCACAAGCCGATGAGATTGACTGGGAGAACATGACAATGAAGGAGCTTCATGATAAATTTCAACAAATGGTGGGTCAACAGGTGGAAGACGTGATGGCCAGCGTTGGAAAGGCCATGGAGAAGATACATGGCATTGAGAAGGCGTTCAAAACAAAGCTCGATAACAAGTTTAATGAATTGCTCACGCGTCTTCCATAACCATCGCCCGCTGCACCTGTCGCACCTCTACAGCAACAGCAGCAACAACAACAACAACAACAACAACATCGCCTTCCAAATCAACTGGGACAAGCACTACGTGTTCCCCTTGAGCCTGGTCAAACTTCTAGTACCGCTGTACCTATTGTTGATGCTTCTGTTGCTCCTGCTGCTACTGCAGAGGTGGAGGACCATTACGAGGATGAGGTTGATCAAAATCAGAACTACGTGCAACCACCAGCACCACCACCACCAGGTCGTCCTCATGCATATCATCGCAACGGTAGGGCTGCACCACCACCTGAGGTACGAGATCATGACCATCTTCCTAAACTAAAATTGAATATTCCACCATTTGAGGGTAGATTTGTTCCTGATATATATCTTACTTGGGAGTTAGAAACTGAACAACGTTTTACATGTTTACAATATCCTGAGGAGCGACGTGTTCCTGCTGCTGTTTGTGCTTTCACTAGTTTTGCTTGTGTTTGGTGGTCTGAACATTGTAGATTATATCCTATTCCAGCAACTTGGGCTGCTTTGAAAACTGCTATGCGTACTCGTTGGGTTCCACCATATTATCAACGTGAATTACTTCAAAAATTGCAGCGTTTAAGACAAGGAAAAAATTCTGTAGAAGAATATTATCAGGAATTACAAACTGGCATGATTAGATGTGGTATTGTTGAGGATAATGAAGCTATGCTTGCATGTTTTATGGGTGGATTAAATAAAGAGATTCAGACCATTCTAGAGTATAAGGAGTATAATAATATCACTCATTTATTCCATCTTGCTTGCAAAGCTAAACGTGAAGTGCAGGATCGACAGGCATTGGCGCGAACTAATTTTTCTGCAGGTCGATCTTCATCATGGACACCTCATGCATCCTCTACTCCCACACGTCCTACTGCAGCACCACTGACTTCAGTCGCCAGTTCCAACCGAGATACAAGAAAACAGGCACCACCATCATCATCTGCCTAGAGTACACCTTCTGGGCCTGCCTAGAGCTCTTCTTTATCTATGGCATCAACAGGGCACACACATGATATTATTTGTCGTCGTTGTAAGGGTAGAGGTCATTATGCGAGAGAATGTCAATCTTCGCGTGTTATGATTGCTACTGAGGATGGTGGGTATGAGTCCGCTAGTGACTATGATGAGGAGACTTTGGCTCTTATTACAAGTGAAGAACACGATGGAGATGATTCTGATCATGATACGCAATACATGGATCCTGAAGACGCTGACAGGTATGAATGTTTAGTTGCTCAACGTGTTTTGAGTGTGCAGGTCACACAAGCTGAGCAAAATCAGAGGCATAATTTGTTCCATACAAAGGGAGTTGTGAAGGAACGTTCTGTTCGCGTCATCATAGATGGAGGGAGCTGCAACAATTTGGCTAGCATGGAGATGGTGGAGAAGCTATCTCTCACCACAAGACCACATCCACATCCTTACTATATCCAATGGTTCAACAACAACGGCAAGGTTAAGGTAACACGTACTGTCGTGTGCATTTTAGTATCTCTACATATGCTGATTATGTTGATTGTGATGTGGTACCCATGCAAGGATGTTCCTTATTACTTGGTAGACCATGGCAATTTGATAAAAATTCTGTACACCATGGTAGAAACAATCAGTATACTCTTGTTCATAAGGATAAACATATTACTTTGCTTCCTATGACTCCTGATTCTATTTTGAAAGATGATATTAATAGAGCTAGTAAAGCAAAATAGGAGAAAACTAAGAGTGAAAATCAGATTGTGGCAAAAGAATTTGAGCAATAAATGAAGCCTAATAATAAACCATCTAGTGTTGCTTCTGAAATTAAATTGAAAAGTGCATGTTTACTTGCCACCAAATCTGATATTGATGAGCTAGATTTCAGCAAATCTGTTTGCTATGCTTTTGTGTGCAAATAGGCATTATTTTCATTCGAGGATGTGCCTTCCTCTTTGCCTTCTGCTGTCACTAACATTTTGCAGGAGTTTGCTGACGTCTTTCCACAAGATGTGCCACCGGGATTGCCACCTATTCACGAGATTGAGTATCAGATTGACTTAATTCCCGGTGCTTCGCTGCCAAACCATGCGCCATACCATACCAATCCAGAGGAGACGAAGGAGATTATGCGTCAAGTACAGGAGCTGCTCGACAAAGGTTATATACGCGAATCTCTTAGTCCTTGTGCTGTTCCTATTATACTAGTGCCAAAAAAGGATGGTACATCGCATATGTGTGTTGATTGTAGACGCATTAATAATATTACTATTCGCTATCATCATCCTATTCCTAGGCTAGATGATATGCATGATGAATTGAGTGGCTCTACAATATTCTCCAAAGTTGATTTGCGTAATGGATACCATCAAATTCGTATGAAATTGGGAGATGAATGGAAAATAGCATTTAAAACTAAGTTTGGGTTATATGAGTGGTTAGTCATGCCTTTTGGGTTAACTAATGCACCTAGCACTTTCATGAGATTAATGAACGAAGTTTTACGTGCTTTTATTGGATGATTTGTGGTAGTTTACTTTGATGATATATTGATTTATAGCAGATCTTTGGAGGAACATTTACGTGTTGTTTTTATTGCTCTACGTGATGCACATTTGTTTGGTAACCTTGGGAAGTGCACCTTTTGCACCGACCGAGTATCTTTTCTTGGCTATGTTGTTACTCCACAGGGTATTGAAGTTGATAAAGCCAAGATTGAAGCTATTGAGAGTTGGCCGCAGCCCAAAACGGTCACACAAGTGAGGAGTTTTCTTGGCCTCGCTGGTTTCTATAGGTGTTTTGTGAGAGATTTCAGCACCATTGCTGCACCTCTCAATGAGCTTACAAAAGAAGGATGTGCCTTTTGTTTGGGGTACCGCACAGGAAGAAGCCTTCACAGTATTGAAAGATAAGTTGACACATGCTCCTTTACTCCAACTTCCTGATTTTAATAAGATTTTTGAGCTTGAATGTGATGCTAGTGGAATTGGATTAGGAGGTGTGTTATTACAAGATGGTAAACCTGTTGCATACTTTTCTGAAAAATTGAGTGGGCCTAGTCTGAACTATTCTACTTATGATAAAGAATTATATGCTCTTGTTCGGACTTTAGAAACATGGCAACATTATTTATGGCCCAAAGAATTTGTTATACATTCTGATCATGAATCTTTGAAACATATTAAAAGTCAAGCAAAACTGAACTGTAGACATGCTAAATGGGTTGAATTCATTGAGACTTTTCCTTATGTTATAAAACACAAGAAGGGTAAAGAAAATGTTATTGCTGATGCATTGTCTCGTCGTTATACTATGCTTTCACAACTTGACTTTAAAATATTTGGTTTGGAGACCATCAAAGATCAATATGTGCATGATGCTGATTTTAAAGATGTAATGCAGAATTGTAAAGAAGGAAGAACATGGAACAAATTCGTCCTGAATGATGGATTTGTGTTCCGTGCTAACAAGCTATGCATTCCAGCTAGCTCTGTTTGTCTTTTGTTGTTGCAGGAGGCGCATGGAGGAGGATTAATGGGACACTTTGGTGTGAAGAAGATGGAGGATGTACTCGCTACACATTTCTTTTGGCCAAAGATGAGACGGGATGTTGAGCGTTTTGTTGCTCGCTGCACTACATGTCAAAAAGCTAAGTCACGACTCAATCCTCATGGTTTATATATGCCTTTGCCTGTACCTAGTGTTCCTTGGGAGGATATATCTATGGATTTTGTTTTAGGATTACCTCGAACAAAGAAGGGGAGGGATAGCATATTTTTTGTCGTGGATAGATTTTCGAAAATGGCACACTTTATACCATGTCATAAAAGCGATGATGCTGCTAATGTTGCTGATTTGTTCTTTCGTGAAATTATTCGCTTGCATGGTGTGCCAAATACTATTGTTTCAGATCGTGATACTAAATTTCTTAGCCACTTTTGGAGATGTTTATGGGCTAAGTTGGGGACTAAATTGCTTTTTAGTACTACTTGTCACCCCCAAACTGATGGACAAACTGAAGTAGTCAATAGAACTTTGTCTACTATGCTTAGGGCTGTTTTGAAGAATAATAAGAAAATATGGGAAGAATGCTTGCCTCATATTGAATTTGCTTATAATCGTTCATTGCATTCTACTACTAAGATGTGCCCTTTTGAGATTGTGTATGGTTTTCTACCTCGTGCACCTATTGATTTGTTGCCTCTTCCATCTTCGGAGAAGGTTAATTTTGATGCTAAACAACATGTTGAATTGATCTTAAAAATGCATGAGTTAACTAAGGAAAACCTTGAGCGTATGAATGCTAAATATAAACTTGCTGGAGATAAAGGTAGAAAACATGTTGTCTTTGCACCTGGAGATCTTGTTTGGTTACATTTGCGTAAGGATAGGTTTCCTGATTTATGCAAATCAAAGCTAATGCCACGTGCTGATGGTCCTTTTAAGGTGTTAGAGAAAATAAATGGTAATGCATATAAACTTGAGTTGCCTGCAGATTTTGGGGTTAGTCCCACTTTTAACATTGCAGATTTGAAGCCTTATTTGGGTGAGGAAGATGAGCTTCCGTCGAGGACGACTTCATTTCAAGAAGGGGAGGATGATCAGGACATCAATACCATTGTTACACCCACAGCCCCTGCTACTATACATATTGGACCAATTACTAGAGCTCACGCACGCCGATTGAATTACCAGGTACTTTCGTTTCTTGGTGACAATTCTAATGTTCATGAGAATATGATGCTGCCTAAATTGGATACATTTGTGTTGATTACTAATGAAGGGCCTAGCATGGACAAGAGGGATGAACACTTGAGCAAGATCAAGTATGGAGATGAAGGCGCGCCCGAAGGGGTCCAGAATGGCGTTTCTAGTGCATATTTGAGCACTTTGAAGCCTCCGTGATGACCTACAAGGACATGGATGAAATATACAAGATGCCCCTTCATAAATTTCGTCCATAGCTTATTTTACGTGCTGCGCCACCTTATTTTTGGGCCAGGCCCATGTAATTTCAAAATACTTAAGTATAGGCTATTTTTTGAGTCTGTATGTGTGGGGAAACAAAGTTAGGGTTGGTTTCGGACCCCTCCTACAAGGGGCCACAAAATTCCCCCCTACTCCTCCATATATACAGCCCTTAGGGCATCATTTAGACTTTGGGTTTTGTTTAGATTAAAAGTTTGCCATAGCTGCAACTTCGCGTACTTCGTTTGTGTTCAACGACCAGACCAAGACGTCACAGAACCCCACCTTGATCAATAAAGCTTTCATCTTATATTCGCAATATCCAGATTGCAATCTTAGTTTCTTGCTTGTTGTTCGTTTGCTTGCAGGAAATAGACCTTCGTGGTCAGGTTGATCGTGCTCCGGCGTGGTCAATAACCTCTCGGGGTTGGTTTAGCGATTGCTAAGGCGCGACGTCCTCGCACGTTCGTAGTCGGATCATGAAAGTCTACTCCAAAACAATAATCACCATCTTATCGAAAGACGGGACACCTTTGCCTCTATCATATACTTATTGTTGGGGACATGCATATCCCCGTTGAGGTAACTTAGTGTTTTACGAAAGTTCTTCGGTTTCATGCTAATCGAAGGTGGTTGTTAATAAGACTTGATCAACCTTATTAATGGATCACTTTTGAGAGGTATGAAGTTGATGAATTTAGTAGGCACCACCTTCTGTCCTTACCTTTTATTTTCTATTTTTTTAGTTAGATTGGATAAAATGTCATGTTTATCCTGTTTTCTGGATTTTCTGTGCAATAAAAAATGACCCAAAAATAAAAGTTCTCAGAATGTCCTGAAAATTTAATACAATTTTTTTCTGAATATTTAAGATTTTTTTATGCAAATAACATCAGAGGGGGGTGCACCAGGTGGGCACAACCCACCTGGGCGCGCCAACACCCCCAGGCGCGCCCTCGTGGGTTGTGGCCCCCATGTGGGCCCCCTCACTTATCTCTTTAGCCCATGTCACCACCTACCTCTAGAAAAAATTCACCATTGCTCTCTCTCTCTCTCTCGTGTTCTTGCTCTCAAACCCGCGGATTTCGATCTCTTTGCTCGAAGCTCCGTTTCCGGAACTATTTTGGGGGATTGCTACTTGGTATGTGACTCCTCCATTGGTCCAATTAGTTTTTGCTTTAGTGGTTTATATTTTGAATAATTAGCTACTCTTGGTGCTGCTGTAGATGAGCTTGCATGTTGAATTCTTAGAGTTCTAAGTAGTTTGAATGCTCAATATAGCCTCTATGCATGTTTATGAGTAGTTGCTACCAATCTCGTGAAGTTTTGTTGGAAAAAAAATTGTGGACTAAAAATTTCAGAATTTTGTTCATAGGAATAAGATGAGTTTCTTTAGGAAGTTTGCTTCCAAGAAGAACTCCAAGGGAGTTGTGGGTGAATCATCAGATAGTGACCTCCAAACTCGGAGAATGGCGGAAGTGCGGCCATGCGAATGGCCTCACAACCCCTTCATGGATGGAGCTGGAATCCGTCAAGAGTTCGCACAATTTGCTATCAATGCTGGCCTCACCGACTTCATCGCAGCTGATTGTGAACAATATCATCTCCTTACAAATTCCTTTGTGCAAAGTTTTCATTTCATAAGTAGGAATAACCCCCCTGAGATGCGGTTTAATTTATATGCTGAAACCCGTTAGATACCACTTACTGAATTTTGTGATAGATGCTTAATCCCTTCTGACGGGGAAATAAGAGAGCCTAGGCCTGCAGAGTTTGAGGGCTTCTATCGCACCCTGTCAGTGGGAGATGAGAGAGGGGTGTCGAGTGTCACCGCCACTAGCTTGCAGTTTCCTTCAGTGCATTATTTTACTCTATTCATTGCGAAGTGTCTACTTGCTAGAGAGAAGGTTGGTGCACTTAGTGCCCCCGATTTCGCTGTCTTACGCCGCACACTCTACGGCGATAACACTTATAACTTAGGAGCTATTGTTGCACGTCGCCTACACCTTAACAGGACTAAGGGTAAAATTCATGGCGGTATTTATGCTACTCGCTTAGCGAGTCACTTTAACATTCAGATATGCCAACATGATCACCGCTTACCCAAGGTTTACTTAGATCGTCAGGCTATGGCAGCTCATCACTTTATTGATGGCGAGAACACTACTGTTGATGTTCCTTACAACCTGGTTTTCAGTATTGATACTCGTGATATTATTCCATTGTCTGCACCCGCTTTGTTTGATCATATTGCTAGGGGCGGATACCGGATCATGCCAGATGATATCATTGCCTACCGGAATGCCCAGGCAGTTGCAGAGGAGGAGCCTCAGGAGTGGGACGCTCAGGTGCCCGCTCCACAACACTTCAACATAGGACCTGATGGCTACTACGAGTGGTGATTACCAAGTTAGGCCAAAAGCCTAAGCTTGGGGGAGTACGTATTTCTACCGACATTACATTCATGTTTATACATTTCATTCCAATTGTCGGTGTCCACACTTTTTCATTGTATTATTCATACTATATTTATTTTCTCGCCTTCTTCTTGTGTGTTTGAAAAACTTTGAGAAAACCCAAAAATATTTCCTGCTTCTTTTTGGTTTTTCTTTCTAGTTTAATTAGCTGCATTATTAAAAGTAAAAACCCAAAAAGATTTCTCGATTCTTCTTCTTGCTTGTTGGGAGCTTTCCCGTGTAAATAGTTTTTCTCGTTTTTGTTTTTCCTTCTTTAACTTGCTTTCTTCTAGAAAAACTAAAAACTCCAAAAATATTTCATTGTGTTTCTCTGAATTTCTTTTCCGTTTATTGAGTCATACCAAGGAGAAGACCACGATGAAAATGTTGAGTGGCTCTCATGTGCATTATTGTTGATCTAACGAAGAGCCCAAATTACCTTGTCTTCTCCTTTGAATAAAATGTTTGCAGATTCCAGCTTAGTCCACGACACTCTTGCACTATTATTATTTTCAAATCGTTCGTTCATGCAAGTGAAAGGCAATAATGATGATATTTGGTGAACTGGCTGTGGCAGAGAGAAACGGGTATGAACTCAACTTGTTCTATTTTTGTAAATATGTTTAACCTAGTATCCATGATTCAGCATATTATGATCAAACATGTTTGCAATGACAATTAGAGATTATAGTTTCTCATGCCATGCTTAAGTAGCTAGGAGTGGATAATGATTTATCTTGGATGTCAACATTGCGTTAAAATGATTGTGATGTAGTATGATGATATGGTATCCTCCTCCGAATGTTCGAGTGGCTTGACTTGGCACATGTTCATGCATGTAGTTGAATCAAAACAACACAGCCTTTATGATATTTATATTCATGGTGTTCATATCCTACTCATGCTAGTATCCAATGTTCATTATGCATAATGCATGTTCATGACCGTTTTCACTCTCTAGCTGGCCGCTTCCCAACCTACTTTCTAGCCTTCACCTGTACTAAGCGGAAATACTGCTTGTGCATCAAAATCCTAAAACCCAAGTTATTCCAGATGATTCCACCATACCTACCTATATGAGATATTACCCTGTCGTTCTAAGTAAATTTGCATGTGCCACCTCTAAAAACTTCAAATAAATATCCATTTTTGTGTGCCTGGATTGTTCATAGAGCGACAGGAGGTAGTCGGTATCTTCCATGCTAAGCGGGTTATTCTCATGATGAGTGTTTATTCACCCGGCCTTGCACGAGAGGGGCGGTAATAGGGATTCCCAGTCCCGAAATCAAATTGCAAATAATTAAACAAAACTCCCCCAGGACTGATGTTGGTATGGACGGTACCCGTGGATTCGGCTAGCCGTGGAGTGTGTTTGTTGGTGGAGGGGGAGTAAACCTTTACTTTTATCGCTTGGGAACCGCCACTAATGTGTTTAGCATGGAAGATATCGATAACTGATGGTCGCGAAGTAAACAGGAAGGGTGCATTTCTCAAAATTTCATTTACCTCTATTTTAAAAATTAAGCTCTGGCACCGCTGCAAATCCCTGCTTCCCTCTGCAAAGGGACTATCTATTTAATTTTATGTTGAGTCATCACCTTCTCAAATAAGCACCAGATCCTGAGAGCACTATTGTCATCCTCATGCATTGTGTATAGTTAATGTTGGATGCATCATGACTGGATCTTTTCTACCATGAATTACAATGTTTAGTCGCATCTTGAACTTTGGAGGTGCTCTGCATTTATGTTTTGCGGTTTCAGAAAGGGCTAGCGAGATACCACTGTTGTCATATTATATCATGATTGTTTTGACAAGGTGTTGTCATTTGAGATGTTTTATTATTGCTCGCTAGTTGATTATGTCATTGATATGAGTTAATATAATTTTTAAGAGTTATTGTTGACATGGTTAGTTATAATCTTTGCTGAAAACCTGGGTGCTACTTAAGCTTATTTATGTAAACAAGAGCAAAAGAGTTCGTAAAAGTTTTTCTTTTTCACTTTCAGTTTATCAACTGAATTACTTGAGGACAAGCAAAGGTTTAAGCTTGGGGGAGTTGATACGTCTCTGTCGTATCTACTTTTCCTAATGCTTTTCCTCTTGTTTTGGACTCTAATTTGCATGATTTGAATGAAACTAACCCGGACTGATGTTGTTTTCAGCAGAACTACGATGGTGTTGTTTTTGTGCAGAAATAAAAGTTCTCGGATTGGAACGAAACTTTTTGGAGAATTTTTATACAATAAAAGAAAAATACTGGAGCCAAGAACCACCGGAGGGGGGCCCTGGGTGAGCACAACCCACCAGGGCGCCCCCCCCCCTCAGGCACGCCCAGGTGGGTTGTGCCCACTGATACGTCTCCAATCTATCTATAATTTATGAAGTATTCATGCCATGTTTACAACAATTTTATATGCTTTTGGTATGATTTGCATAGAACTAACCCGGACTGACGTTGTTTTCAGCAGAACTACCTTGGTGTTGTTTTTTGTGCAGAAATGAAAGTTCTCCAAATGAGCTGAAACTTTTTGATGATTTTTTTGGAACAAAAGAGACCCCCGAAGCTTCGTGGGAGGTCCATAAGAGCCACGAGGAGGGCACAGCCCACCACGGCACGCTAGAGGGGCCTCGCTTGCCCGGGTGGGTTGTGCTCACCTCGAGGCCCATCTTCGCGTGAAACCGACGCCAAAAAATCCTATAAATAGAGAAACCATCAGAAATAACCCTGGATCAGAAGTTCCGCCGCCGCAAGCCTCTGTAGCCATGAAAAACCAATCTAGACCCCGTTTCGGGGAAACCATCACCGGTGGCCATCTTCATCATCCTGACGGCCACCATGATAAGGAGGGAGTAGTCCACCCTCGGGGCTGAGGGTTTGTACCAGTAGCTATGTGTTTAATCTCTCTCTCTCGTGTTCTTGAGATGGCACGATCTTGATGTATCGCGGGCTTTGTTAATATAGTTGGATCATATGGTGTTTTCCCCTCTCTATCTTGTTGTGATGAATTGAGTTTTCCCTTTGAGATTTCATTTTATCGGATTGAATATTTTTATGGATTTGAGAGCACTTGATATACGTCTTGCATATGAATACCCGTGGTGACAATGGGGTATTGTATGTAGGGTAACGCAGCAGAAAACAAAAAATTTCCGACCTACGCACCAGCCCAGGACCACTATGGAGACTGCATACAAGGTTTGATCATTTTCGTTACCGACTCGTAGCGCAGCGGAAGTAGAGTCGATGACGATCGGCGGTGCAGATCCCCGCAGCTAGGATTTACAACCTCCCAACCGCGAGGATGTATACCCTTGTCTTCCCTTCGGACAGCCCTCCGGGAGGCGGTCGAACAGTCCCCCGGACGGTGTCGTGGGCAGCCCTTCGGGAGGACCTTCGAAACTCGAACGGTCACTCGGACAGCCCTTCGGGAGGACTCACAGAACTTGGACCGTCACTTGGACAGCCCTTCGGGAGGCACTCACGAACAGCCCCTCGGGCACTAAGATCGAAACTACGACCTCTCTACAGAGTTGCACCCATACGGTTTCATCTATCCGGCAGGGCTTCGCCGTCCAGAACTAGTTCCCACCGGAACCCAGACAGCCTTTCGGCTCTACGAAACTATTTCGCGGAGAGGGAGAGAAGAAGCCAGATCATTGCAATGGCATGTATATGTGAGAAAGAGTGAGTCTTTAGGCAGCCCCCTCCACCCCTATTTATAGGCCAAGCCCAAGGGTGGCTTCTCCAAGAAGCCAAGGGGAAAAATACCAAAGGACCCTCAAGGTGGCTTCTCCAAGAAGCCACCCAAAAAGCACTTTCACTATTCATGACGACATTTTTCAGCGTCCGTTCGAACTGAAAATATTTATGTGGGCTTAGAACATTTCCAGTACCCACTAAAATAATTTTCAACGCATTCTGGAACAATTCCAGATTAGTGATTTTCATCTGCGAAAAGCATCTGAAGTGGTTCCGGCAGCTCCGGAACATTTCCGGTTTTTCTTCCAGAAAATTCCCAAAAGTTTCCAGAATGATTCTGGCACTCTCCAAGAATTATCAGGCATGTGCCGAAACCAATTTGACTTAATGGAATACCCCGAAACAACTTTTCAGTTTCACCGAAACTCATCCGGTGTTCTCTCTGCGGAACTTTTCCGCTGTCCGAAACTTTTTCGGTGATTTTCTCTCAGACTCCCTGTCTAGTATTCAGCAGATAGATGACCCTTAAGCGTGTGACCCTATAGGTTCGGTGAAGTATAGACATGACACGGAACCCCTTCCGATCAATGATCAACATCGGAGCCGTGGACACCCATATTGACCCCTATACCCACACGAATGAATATTCGAGTGAACCTCCAGTTGCCGTGTGCTATTCCTGTTGCTTCGCGATATGTTACAAATACCCGAGGTGAGACATGTTGGCATCCTTGTGGGTCAACAACTTGTCCACTATGCCAGTTACCTCGTTACCGGTATTGTTCTCTTTTCTCGTTCCGTGTTCCGGCATCCCCGTGATCAAATCACAAAGTGTCTGGCCAGACGATGATGGATACCGTAACACCGAGAGGGCCCAGAGATATCTCTCCATCGTCGGAGGAGCAAATCCCAATCTTGAGCTATCAAATTACTTGACATACTTTTCCATGAACCCGTAAGCCGCCGTAATAGCCACCCATTTACGGATGACGTTTAACAAACCCCAAAGTTCATGAAGCAAGCATGAAGAAACTCGATACTCTCATGGTCTAAGGAATCATGCAAACATTAACCATCTCTGTGTTATTAACCATTAACTTGTGACGAATGTAACTCATAGCATAACATCAATTCGGGTCGATTCAACACAAATGTTCTTCTAACATTGTGCCCTCAAAAGTTGCTGGCATAGACATGCCCATGATCAGGAAAACAGGACCATCATGCAACACTTGAGCTAGTCTTAGAGGCTAGACTAGGAATACATTTTACCGTTTATTATTCCACACGTGCATATGAGTCTTCCTCCGAGCCTCGTGGTTATTGTAGACTCGAGAACCCTAGCAGTTATAGCATGGAACATAAACCTAATTATGAACAGGGAGATAATCAATAACATTTATTATTGCCTCTAGGGCATATCTCCTACAGACTCCCACTTGCACTAGAGTCAATAATCTAGTTAATGCTAATGCACTTCACACCTGTGGCACACCGGTGTAAATATGCTTCGCATGTGGTATAGCCTGATGTCCAACGGATCTGACGACTTCAGCTCCGTGTGTATCTTTGTGTATCCTCGCGTTTTTACGCTTTCACAAAATTCATATTTTGTGTGGACTTGGCTTGGTATGTATGCGAATCACAGGTCGAACCTGGATTCCTCAGACTAAGTTATGGAGCAACTACTTGCAGTAGTGTCCCATTGACAAAAGCCATCTTGGAACCATACTAAGTTCATGAATGAACTATATGATTCAACATCTTCTTTGTCACTTTAAAGGCGGCAACATACTTCGCCTCTGTTATAGAATTCGCCACAGTAACTTGTTTGGAACATTTCCCAACTAACTGTGCCACCATATTGTGTGTTACACAAAACCCTTAATTTAAATTGAAAGTCGCTTGGAGCATGGATGAAGACTGTATCGATGTAACCTTTTACAATGAACTCTTCATGATCTCCGCTTGCGAGAAAACATGTCATCAGTGCTATTATAGTACTCAATGACCCTTTTTCACTATTGTCCCATGATCAGTACTTTTGATCACTTTGGTATCTATACTCGCAACAACTTTGGGAGTATTGGACATATCTGGTTTGTTTTTACATACCATGGAATACATGATTAATCCAAACACAAGAGTGTGTGGAATCTCCATCATGTATTTTGCTCATCAGTGTTTTGGGACACCGAGTCTTGCAAAAACTCTTTCCATGTGACTTCGGCAAGAATCACTCCTTGAGGTTTTTAATGCTAAAAGGTTTTAGCATCTTGTCAATATGTATCTTTGTTCAGCCCCATTAGGTAAATCTATCTCCATAGATCATCATGCCTAATATAAAGGCTATTTAGCCCAAGCACTTCATCGAAAAACTATTTTCAAATGAAGTCCTAATTCGTGTCAAGAAATTTATTTCCAATTAACAATGTGTCAAGCACACAACGTTTTTTAGAAATTTATTATGCTCCCACTTACTTTCTTGAATCACAAGCATCTTCGTTACCCATTGATGAAGTCAAACCCTTTTGACCATTTCATCAAAACACGAAGATTCCAACTCCATTATGCTCTCTTCTGTCCATTGCTGGAACTCTGAAGTTTGCACACTCACTAGCATCCTCTGGAATGACAAAATACCTTGGACTGTAACACATGCAAGTCCTTGGTTTCATTTCCATCATATGGAAATCCTACTGTCATCCATGTTTCATATCTCATGACTGAAATATGTATTAATTGCTAGTTCAACCCGAACCGACTTTAAGCATCGCTACGGTGAAACAACCTCATCGCAGTCAACTCCTTGAACTTGTTATTTCAACAAGTCGAGCTTTATGGATAAAACATTTTTATCCGTATCAGTTTTAAGTTCCATAAATATTCGTTAGACTCTAAGTCTTCCGAAAGGTGTATCAAGGTTTTAATCTTGAATCACTTATATGGAAACTAACTCGGGTTGTATTGGCAGTCAGCCAATTCCGGAGTCAGGGCCCATCAACGCTTCCTTGTGTATCGTAGGTATACTGTTGTCTGACAACAATATCTCGTCTGCGCACCTGAGAGGTTTGCACGAGCCTTGCCTACGTGGTTTAGCTGCAAGTTTGACCGAAGTCCATACATTTTATTGTAGAGACTTCCGTATCAGTCGCAGTAGGAAACACTGGAATTACTTCCAAGGTCTCTTTCCTTTGACCTGATGACGGAGATACTGGTTATCTCGTCGAGTTGCATTATTCTCCCACTCACCTTTTTGAAAGAACCATTTTCTTCAAAAAGCATACCGTTCTTGGTGGCAAACCTATTTGCCTCGGTATAGTGAGGGAGGAATACCCAATTGCTTGGGATAACCTACAAAGTAGCACTTGTCTGACTTGGAATAGGTTTGTAACCTTTTACACAAGCCCCATATTCCAAATGTTAAGAAAAGATATAACATGGTTGGGCGTACCATACCATGGTGTCATTTCAACAGACCAGATGGAGCTCTTTTCAGTGTAAAAGCCGCAGTCTCTAAAGCATCACTCTTTAAAAGGGATAATGGCAAATTTATTTATGTCATCTTTGATCTTACCATGTCATAAATGGTTCGATTACATCTTCACGGACTTTCCACTCACAGTGGTGTTCCGGGAGGTGTAAGTTATGAAACTCTTTTCAAAACTCATCAGACATTCGCTAAACTTGTAACTCAAATATTCCTTTCTGCAATCGAATTGTAGAAACAGAATTTTCTTGTTACAATAACTTCTACTTCATTCTTGAAAACCTTTTGAATGAATTCAAAAGATCTAGACTTACGTCTCATCAAGTAAATATACATATATCTACTTGAGTCATTTCTGAAGATAGATAAATCCACTGTTTGCAACAACATTTATCGGACTACATACATCAAAATGTATGATCACCAATAAGTTCTTTGCTCGTTCCTTATGGCCTGTGAACGGTATTTCAGTCATTTTACTTTTCGGAGGAAAGTTGCAAGTGTCAGATGATTCAAAATCAAACGACTTTAAAATCCATCATAATGGAATTTATCCATGCGGGTTTCTCCAATGTGACCAAATGCAGTGCCACACTTGTGTGGTATTCTCTTAGTCTTACGACATTTAGCGTCAGTGTTATGGATGTATCATATTACTATCAATATTCATAACATACATCCCATCTTGGATGGAAGTATGGCCCTTCATGTTTATTCATAATACTAAACAACAATTGTTGTTCTTATGAACAACTCTTTTGCAACAAACATTGTGCAATGGGCTAGAGTGTATGAAACTCTAAAATGAATTATGAATGTAAATCCAGAGGTAATATATTATTATCATTATTCATAACATACATCTTATTCATAATGAAAGTATGGCCCTTACGTTATTCATAACACCGAACATAAAAAGTTCTCTTATGAACAACCTTCTTGCAAGATACCTTATGCAAAGGGCTAGAGTGTGAAACTCTAAAATGAATTATGAAAATAAATACAGACGGTAATACACCGATGGAAGGTATAGTAACATTTACTATGTTCCCTGTGTATACCTAAACCTCATTCCTGGCTAGTCTTTCAGGCCATAGTAGTTCTTACATCGAGTTGCAACAGAAAGCAATCGAGCGGGTATCTTTGTGATTAACTCACAATACCCAAGAATCAGTGATTAACAATTTAATCATAATTCCCAAGAACTATATCTTTGACCAGCCTTCTATACATCAAAAACCTGTATGACATTCATACATGAGCTGGATATTCCAGTCTTCTTTCTTATTTCCATTATACTTCTAACAGTTTAACTTTTAGTATTTCTCCTACTTCCAGAAGAAGCACCCAACTTAAGAGTGGCGTTAGCCCTGGACTTCCTAGGCGTGAAAGTTTCACTAACACCCTTCGGACGCTTCCTTTCTCTTTAAGTTTTTATTCACCTTTCATCATATGAAAGGCGTTCTCCTGGATCCCTCTCTTATCAGTCTAATGCATAGTAAAACTCCTTTACTAATAGTTTGCAAACAAACATTGCTTTGGATATCTCATATCTTTTAGCCTTTGTCTGTCTCTGAAAATGATTTTCAGATTCCATGAATATCACATAACTATCCAAACTTTCGAAGTTCGGGTCTCATGGAAGCAAACATATTGCACTTGACTGAAACATAATTCTAGCTTTTGGATCGAAGGACGACAGTCACATGATCCATAGCATAAGCGAGAGAATACCGAAAGTATGCGATAGGACAAAGTTCTTCTCGGCACTCTTGAGGACAATCCTCACATTACGTTACCAACCGTAAAGTTTTAACCAGATATTTAACAGCTATTCAATTTTAATAGGGAAGGTGGAAACGCGAGCCATCATTCTACAACTATTATGCAAACCACACTTAGACAGTGTTCATAATTAATTGCACTGAGAATTAAACAAGTTAATTCAACAGTGCGCTCCCACTCAAATCAATATCTCTCATAATTGATTGTGAGTGATTCAAGACCCGCATTTCCATTCAACGCCATTGAACGAGATGAACACTGATGGCGCGAACTTCAATCGGTAGGCAAACTTGCCGATCACATCTCTATGTGACTCTTGTTCATCTTTTGATGGGCGTGTTCCGAGCTCAGGTTGATCCTTCCAGAACATCAAGACAACCAAGTGATCTCGCTGCGAGGTCTCAACTCACCCGCCTCACACATCCCTAATCGTTCGCACCCAGGGAGATCCTGCGATGCCCCGAAAAGTTAGGTGCCGTGACGGTGCTACACTTGGGAGAACACTAACTACTTGATATTTTGTGAGAGATCACCCTAATAAAAAGCGACTATCGCGCAATCAAGAAGGGTGCATCATAAGGGATAAACATCTCAGGCAATTCATAATAGCATGATATGGTATAGCCCTTTCTGACGGAGAAGTCTTGTATTTCTTCGTCTTCGGCATTCGCGTCGGTGTTTACCTTTGCGAAGATTGCCACCACCTTGTCGACGCACCAGATAATATTGCTATCTCTATAGCTAATAAAATAATGCATTACAACAAGGTTGACACACAGGTCATTTAAAGTGCAATCATATGGCTCCAGCCATCATGCCAAATCATGACACGCAGGTCATGTTAATCAATTTACATCATATAGTCATCTCATACATAATCAAATTATTATGAGCACTGCTATACCACATCATATGCACATGCAAACCCTCCTGCAAAACCAAGTTAGACGCCTCTAATCGGTTCAACAAAAACTTGTTTTTCGTGGCTTCTAAGGTTTCGAAACAAACCGAAGCTACCAACGTCCATCATCAAGTATGATAATTCAAGTCGCTAGATTAATAATGCGAGGTGTATGAAGCACGAGATAATAAAATCTTGAACCCCATACTAAACTTCGTCATACGCATGACCCCCGTGTAGATCATATCTGTATTGCCCTTTTGTCTGCGAAATTTCATCTTTCTTTTTAACTACGGTGGAATTCAATGAACTATTAGCACTTCGTTGATCAATCAGGATCGCGGATTGCCAGAACATTGAAACTCCACCATGCTGTTATCAAGATCAGAAATATGCAAATTCGAGGGAAGCAACAAGAACATCGGGTAACAGATTTCATCTGCTACCCGCACAAATAATTTTCAGTAATAGAACTCATCTACTACCTAATTATATTGTGCAACACCCATACATCTCCATGTATTCTAGATCGCAACCTGCATCTACGCATAGCACGGCTCATGATGCCACTGTAGGGTAACGCAGCAGAAAACAAAAAATTTCCGACCTACGCACCAGCCCAGGACCACTATGGAGACTGCATACAAGGTTTGATCATTTTCGTTAACGACTCGTAGCGCAGCGGAAGTAGAGTCGATGACGATCGGCGGTGCAGATCCCCGCAGCTAGGATTTACAACCTCCCAACCGCGAGGATGTATACCCTCGTCTTCCCTTCGAACAGCCCTCCGGGAGGCGGTCGAACAGTCCCCCGGACGGTGTCGCGGGCAGCCCTTCGGGAGGACCTTCGAAACTCGAACGGTCACTCGGACAGCCCTTCGGGAGGACTCACAGAACTTGGACCGTCACTTGGACAGCCCTTCGGGAGGCACTCACGAACAGCCCCTCGGGCACTAAGATCGAAACTACGACCTCTCTACAGAGTTGCACCCATACGGTGTCATCTATCCGGCAGGGCTTCGCCGTCCAGAACTAGTTCCCACCGGAACCCAGACAGCCTTTCGGCTCTACGAAACTATTTCGCGGAGAGGGAGAGAAGAAGCCAGATCATTGCAATGGCATGTATATATGAGAAAGAGTGAGTCTTTAGGCAGCCCCCTCCACCCCTATTTATAGGCCAAGCCCAAGGGTGGCTTCTCCAAGAAGCCAAGGGGAAAAATACCAAAGGACCCTCAAGGTGGCTTCTCCAAGAAGCCACCCAAAAAGCACTTTCACTATTCATGACGACATTTTTCAGCGTCCGTTCGAACTGAAAATATTTATGTGGGCTTAGAACATTTCCAGTACCCACTAAAATAATTTTCAACGCGTTCTGGAACAATTCCAGATTAGTGATTTTCATCTGCGAAAAGCATCTGAAGTGGTTCCGGCAGCTCCGGAACATTTCCGGTTTTTCTTCCAGAAAATTCCCAAAAGTTTCCAGAATGATTCTGGCACTCTCCAAGAATTATCAGGCATGTGCCGAAACCAATTTGACTTAATGGAATACCCTGAAACAACTTTTCAGTTTCACCGAAACTCATCCGGTGTTCTCTCTGCGGAACTTTTCCGCTGTCCGAAACTTTTTCGGTGTCCGAAACTTTTTCGGTGATTTTCTCTCAGACTCCCTGTCTAGTATTCAGCAGATAGATGACCCTTAAGCGTGTGACCCTATAGGTTCGGTGAAGTATAGACATGACACGGAACCCCTTCCGATCAATGATCAACATCGGAGCCGTGGACACCCATATTGACCCCTATACCCACACGAATGAATATTCGAGTGAACCTCTAGTTGCCGTGTGCTATTCCAGTTGCTTCGCGATATGTTACAAATACCCGAGGTGAGACATTTTGGCATCCCTGTGGGTCAACAACTTGTCCACTATGCCAGTTACCTCGTTACCGGTATTGTTCTCTTTTGTCGTTCCGTGTTCCGGCATCCCCGTGATCAAATCACAAAGTGTCTGGCCAGACGATGATGGATACCGTAACACCGAGAGGGCCCAGAGATATCTCTCCATCGTCGGAGGAGCAAATCCCAATCTTGAGCTATCAAGTTACTTGACATACTTTTCCATGAACCCGTAAGCCGCCGTAATAGCCACCCATTTACGGATGATGTTTAACAAACCCCAAAGTTCATGAAGCAAGCATGAAGAAACTCGATACTCTCATGGTCTAAGGAATCATGCAAACATTAACCATCTCTGTGTTATTAACCATTAACTTGTGATGAATGTAACTCATAGCATAACATCAATTCGGGTCGTTTCAACACAAATGTTCTTCTAACATTGTGCCCTCAAAAGTTGCTGGCATAGACATGCCCATGATCAGGAAAACAGGACCATCATGCAACACTTGAGCTAGTCTTAGAGGCTAGACTAGGAATACATTTTACCGTTTATTATTCCACACGTGCATATGAGTCTTCCTCCGAGCCTCGTGGTTATTGTAGACTTGAGAACCCTAGCAGTTATAGCATGGAACATAAACCTAATTATGAACAGGGAGATAATCAATAACAATTATTATTGCCTCTAGGGCATATCTCCTACATTGTATTGATTCACTTGATATATGTTTTGGCACTCAACTCGCGGATTCCCGAGGTGACATTGGGGTAATCTATGCATAGGGGTTGATGCACGTTTTCATCCTGCTTTCTCCGGTAGAAATCTTGGGGCACTCTTTGAGGTTCTTTGTGTTGGATTGAGTATTATGAATCTGAATTTCCTTTGGTGTTATTCTAGTACGAACTCTTGATAGATCGATTGGAAATAATAACTTGCTATTATTTTAGTACGAACTCTTGATAGATCGATCGGAAATAATAACTTGGTGTTATTTTAGTACGAACTCTTGGATAGATCGATCGGAAAGAATAGCTAGAAACAATTTCTTCTTATTCTCCGCTATGTTGACACCAGATTTTGGCACGGTCGAGAACTTATTTAATATGACCTCAAATCAAAAAACCTTCAACACGAGAAAGCTTCATCTCGTTGAGCCGATCGATTTTCATATATAAATCATCTCAATCCAAGGTCGTATGCGACCTGGAGAGGCAAATCAAGATCAGGCTATATTTTCAGTCGAGAAATCTGAGTAAAAAGCTTGGCAGCAAAAGGAAAAGCTTGCCGGCGTGGAAGCTTGCCGGTGTGAAAGCTTGCCGGGATGGAAATCTTGCCGGTGTGAAAGCTTGCCGGGGTGGAAATCTTGCCGGTGTGAAAGCTTGCCGACGTGTAAGCTTGCCGATGTGAAAGCTTGCCGGGGTAGAAACCTTGCCAGTGTGAAAGCTTGCCGGGGTGGAAACCTTGCCGGTGTGGAAAGCTTGCCGGGGTGGAAACCTTGCCAGCGTGGAAAGCTTGCCGAGAAAAAGCTTGCCGGAAAAGTGGAAGCTATCAAAGTCAATCCGACCAGGAGTTGGAGATGAGCTCGAAAGGTTATTCAGATGACCTCGGATGGAAAAGTGTTCTACATGGAAGTTGTGCGTATCATCGAAACGGTCAACTTTTCTTTTGGAGTCATCATCGTCGGAGATAGTATACGGCCTGCAAAGTTGTTACAAGACTTGAACAGTTCAGAAAACTGCATAATTGAATCCGACCCACAGTTAAAGATGGGCCCTAAAAGTCATAAAGATGGCCTTAAAAGGAGAAGTGACCTGCATATTATGCAGATCATCGAGGCGGACAAGTTTGATGTTGAACTCGACTCCATCCGAGTTAAGATGCGATTTCTACGGCCCGCGCAAGAAGCAGGAAAGAAGTATGGGACAGATTCAGGCTGAATCCGAGTTGGACTGAAACTAGAACTGTAGGACGTGAATTGATGTAATTTTCTTGTAAGGAAAGCCTAGATGAATCCTTTACTTGTACAGGAAGTCCAGCCGCCTCTTATATATGTTAGGGGTGACGGCCGATTGAAACAACACACAATCGAACAAATCAATATACTACTTTTTATCTATGTTTTATCTCTCCATCGTTTTTTTCTCTCGTTCTTCACTGTTCTTCGTGTTTGAGAGCTGCGAATCCCGAGGCTCTAGGGGCGAGCGAATCGACCTAGGGCAGCCCATAGCCGCCGCACTCCCTGACGAGGTCCCTCCCGGGCGTGTGGGGTTTCGGGTCTCAAAAGCGCCCGCCAACTGTCTTGCGTATCGCGCTGTCGGTCGGGTCTCCTTCGACGTGAGCTGCGGTGCATCACCCCCGGCGTCGAGGTACAAGTGATGTGTTCGTGTGTCAACACACTTTTTGGTGACTCCGCTGGGGACTGAAGATCAATCATCATCATCCACCATGTCCGATCTCCCCAAGCCATCTGAGGTAGACGCCGATAACATCATTAAGCCCAGTCTTGATGAGATATTGGTCGATCATCGCCAAGTCTATGAGGAGTACAAGAAGGCGCGCGAGGAGAAGGACTTGCAGGAGTTCCTTGCAAAGTTCAAGAAGGATCGCCAAGGCAACATCACTCCGATTGAAGAAATCAAGTTCCCTCCTCTTCAAGCTCAGCAGGTTAAACCCTCTGTAAGTACTGCCTTTTCTCCTGAGCAGTGGGCTGAGATTGAGAGTCGTATTGCTGATGGTAACAATCTGGTTTATCAAACTTTCCTAGAAAATACTAATGCTTAGAAGAATATATCTCAATCATCTAGTGGTAATGGTGGTATAGCTGCTAGTGTGCAAAACCCTAATCTGGATTTACCTATTTCATCGGCGCCTCCCATGCCGATGACTTATTATCCTACCCAAACCAATCAGATTGTGGCTGCACCCATTAATCCTATCATGAGCATGCCAGGTTCGGTGGCAACGCCGAACCAAACCCTACCTACAGGTACAACCACTCGGCCACTACCGAACTATGGTTCGGCATACATGCCACAATTCCTACCTACAGCTAGTAGTCCTACTCCTCCTATGCCACTGCAACAAGCTTCATCGTCTACTACAGATGATGCCCTAGCTAATTTTAGAGAGGAGATGGCTAAGATGCTTAGAGAGAATTTTGGAGTTGAGTTGCCTCGGAATCGGATTTACCAAAAGCCGTACCCCGAGTACTTTGATGCCATCCAGTGCCCTCCGGGATATAAAATTCCAGATTTTGTTAAGTTTAACGGAGAAGGCACAAAAACCACATGGGAGCATGTTAGTCAATATTTAGCACAATTAGGTGAGGCAGGCTCGCTAAATGAATTGAAAGTGCGTTTGTTTCCTTTATCATTAACTGGTAATGCATTTTCATGGTTTTCTTCTTTACCACATGGTTCCATTCGGGTTTGGTCGCAGCTAGAGCAGAAATTTCATGATCACTTTTATAGCGGCGACAATGAACTCAAGTTGTCACATCTAACATCGGTTAAACAGAAGCATGATGAATCGGTCTCTGATTACGTCAAGAGATTTAGAGAAACAAAAAACCGGTGTTATAGTTTGGTGATAACCGAGAGAGACTTGGCAGACCTAGTGTTGAGTGGTTTGAGAACTCCCATTAGAGAAAAGCTAGAAGGCTATGAGTTCTTAAATATCAACCAAGTCTTACAAAGGGCTTTGGCTCACGAAAGCCGAAGCAAAGATCTCAAAGAAGTGCATAGATGTAAAGCTGATCGTCCTAAGATGAACATGGTTGAATATGATAGTGATCACTCGGACGATGAGGGTGATATTTATGCTACTGAATTTGTTTGGCCATCTAAGTCCAAACCCTTCACTTGCAATGATCTAAAACCGATTCATAAGAATCATGATGAAGAGATGAAGTTTACTTTTAACATTGCCAAGTGTGATAAAATATTTGATGCTTTGCTGCAAGCCAAAATTATTAGAATATCTCATACTTTACCACCGTTTGAAGAACTGAAACGGCGCGCTTATTGCAAGTATCATAATTCTTTTTCTCATGCTACTAATGATTGCAATGTTTTTCGATGACAGATACACTCGGCCATTAATGACGGACGATTGAACTTTTCTGAGATGCAAGTTGATAAACAACCCTTTCCAATGAATACCATGGATTTGGAAGGGAAGAAGCTGCTCATTCGGCCGGAGGTAGCCGAATCTGCTAATAAAGCTAATGTCATTGTTGGTCAGCCCAGGAAAGATAAGGAGAGCGATAAGGTCTTGGGGAGACAAGTCGTGCTTGACAAGCAACCCGGTGGCAAGGAGATAATCAAGATCACCATCAAGAATCCTACAGTCGGGGGGCAAACACAAGTGCAAGAGAACACTCATGTCAAATTTGTTAAGCCCAAGAGTCCAGAGGTTGGCAAGTGGAAGATGAATGAAGCTAAAGTGCAGTGCAAGAAAATCAAGCCAACTTTTGATATGTTGTTGTCCAAGTATGCCAGTCAAGCGGCCGGTTCTAGCTCTAACCAGTCATCAAATTTGAAGCGCTCAAGGTCACCCCCTCGGGAAGAATTTCAGCATCATGCAAGGCCATATGGGTCGTGGGCACCGGGACCATGGATGCCGCCACCCCCCTATGCACCATACTAGATGGGAGACTTCAATGGAGGATGGTGGCAGCCCCCAATGGCCCCTTATGCTTTTCATCCGGGTTGGGCAGAACCAAGGAGGCCCGTTCATGAGAGACTTTCTTATCCCACACGAGGTCGTTTGAACAATGGTGTCAATCGGCCAATGAAAGATAATCAAAAAAGGGTTGGCAAGAAAGTGTGGTGTGCTAAATCACCAAGTGCAAAAATTTCAGAGCCTAGCAAGCAAAAGGAGAAGAATACTAGTGCTGAAACTATTATGATAGGCACTAAAGAATTGACAATCAAAGAGCCGATTATTGTTGAAAAACCGGCTGATTCCAATAAAGATGTGGCTGTTGTCCAGCAAGGTCCCATGGCTAATGATCATGAAGCTAGCACAAGCAAGGCCAAGTCGAGGGATCCAAAATATACTCAGCCTAAGTGGTGTCCTTCCGGTTTGACCAACGCACAAAAAAGGAGACTGCAGCGCATGAGGAGTCAAGAGATGGTAGAACAGGAGGCCGAGAAGCAAAGAGATAAATTGTTCAATGATAGTCGGCCCATGGTACCTACAAAACAAATATGGATGCTTAAACAAATGCAAGGTGCAGTGGCTTCTACATCTGTCACAACAGCACCTACACCAACAAAGGAGGACGATGCCACCACTATTACATCGTCTGCAACACCTATTGATGCCACCACTATTTCAGAACCGATGAACACACCCGAGGAGGAAGATGATATGTTGGATTATGAGCCTACACCGGTCCGTGACGGTATGGATATCAATATGGTGTATTACTTACCCGCTGAATTTCGTGCTATAGATGAAGAAGGGGAAGTGACTCAGCTAGATTTTGATCCTAAAAATGTTATATTCGAGAAGCCAAAAGAACCGGTGACACACTTGAAGCCATTGTTCCTTAAAGGTCATATTAATGGATCGCCGGTTGCTAGAATGCTTGTCGATGGTGGTGCTGTGGTGAATCTTATGCCATATTCGGTCTTCAAAAAATTGGGGCTGCGTGACGAAGAGTTAATAAAGACCAACATGGTGCTTAATGAATTTGAAGGCAAAGAGAAAACTGAAGCCAAAGGTGTAATGTATGTGGAGCTTACGGTGGGAAGCAAAACTTTGGCTACCGCATTCTTTGTTGCCGAGGTGCAAGGTAACTACAATGTAATATTAGGTTGCGATTGGGTTCATGCAAACCAATGTGTGCCGTCTACTATGCACCAGTTTTTGATTCAATGGGTGGATGATGAAGTGGAGGTCATTCATGCGGATAATTCGGCTTGTGTTGCTTTGGCCGATGCATCGGTGGATTGGCAACATCCCAATGCTACTTGCTTGACGGGACGCGACTTATCAGAATTTGATTTTCTTAGCGCCACAAAAAGTGGTTTCGTGCCCGTTTCTTTAAAGCCGGTTGGTGGTAATCGGCTCCAAGGTATGATGTATTTAAATGGATTCTGACTCAGATTGGTTGCAAAAGCGTCTTGTTGAATATCGGTCCAATGAGAACGATATGTATGAATCTATAGAGGAGTTAGATGATATGGATAAATTAGGACAAGGTTTTACGTCAGTCGATCCATTAGAAGAGATAGACATAGGAGATGGTTCAATTCCTAGGCCGACATTTGTAAACGAAAATTTAAGAGCCGATCATAAAGCTAAGTTGATTGAGCTTTTGAAAGAATATGTTTGTTGCTTTGCATGGGAATATCATGAGATGCCAGGTTTAAGCCGAGAGCTAGTGGAGCATCGGTTACCTATAAAGGCTGGTTTTAGACCATACAAGCAGTAGGCCAAAAAGTTTAATCCAAAAACATATGACCGGATCAAGGAAGAGATTGGTCGTTTGCTTAAAGCTAATTTTATTAGACCTTGTAGGTATGCCGAGTGGATTTCTAACATTGTACCAGTAGAGAAGAAAGGCTCCGACAAGTTGAGGGTGTGCATTGATTTCAGAGATTTGAATAGAGCTATACCTAAAGATGAGTATCCCATGCCAATAGCCGATATGCTTATTAATGATGCTTCTGGACATAAGGTCATTAGCTTTCTTGATGGTAATGCGGGGTATAACCAGATTTTTATGGCCGAAGAGGACATGTCCAAAACGGCTTTTTGATGTCCTGGTTTCCTTGGTTTATTTGAGTGGACAGTGATGACCTTTGGATTAAAAAATGCCGGTGCCACGTATCAAAGGGCTATGAATTTAATTTTTCATGATTTACTTGGCGTTATACTTGAAGTTTATATTGATGATATTGTTGTCAAATCGGATGCTTTCGAATCTCATCTAGCCGATTTGCGTTTAGCTTTTGAAAGAATGAAAAAATATGGACTGAAGATGAATCCTTTGAAGTGTGCATTCGGCGTGTCGGCTGTAAAGTTTTTGGGTTTCATTATTCATGAAGATGGCATAGAGATTGATCCCAAAAAGATAGAGGCCATACAGAAAGTGGAGGCTCCAACATGCAAGAGAGATATGCAAAAGTTCCTTGGCAAGGTCAATTATTTGAGAAGGTTCATAGCTAATCTGTCAGGGAAAGTTGATGCATTTACTCCTATCCTTCGGTTAAAGAACGATGTTGATTTCACTTGGGGGGCAAAACAGCAAGAAGCATTTGATATGATCAAGAACTATTTGTGCACTCCTCCGGTGATGAAAGCGCCCAAGCATAGGGAACCCTTTAAGCTTTACATTGCAGCAGAAGAAGGTGTTATTGGTGCTGTTTTGACTCAAGAAACCGAAGGAAAAGAGCATGCTATTACATATTTGAGCAGGCGTTTATTGGACGCCGAGACAAGGTATACATTTATTGAAAAACTATGCCTATGCTTATATTATGCTTGCACAAAATTGAGACATTATTTAGTACCGAGTGCTTGCATAGTAGCTTGTCAAACCGATGTCATTAAATACATGTTGCATAGGCCAATTCTTAGTGGTAAAATTGGCAAGTGGGCTTATGCTTTGATTGAATATGATTTGGCATATGAATCTCTAAAATCCATGAAAGGCCAAATCGTTGCTAATTTTATTGTTGAGCATCGGATTAATGACAAGCATGATGTTGATATAAACCTTGTTTCATTAGTACCTTGGAGATTATATTTTGATGGTTCAGTTTGTAGCAATGGCCAAGGTGTTGGTATTGTTTATATATCTCCTCGTGGTGCTGTTTTTGAAGCCTCATGCCGTTTAGAATATTTCTGCACAAATAATCAAGCCAAATATGAAGCATTGTTATTCGGCTTAGAGATGTTGCTTGCCATAGGTGCTACACATATTGAGGCTTTTGGTGATTCATTATTAGTAGTGCAACAAATATCCGAAGTCTTTCAATGTTTTGACGAATCACTTAATATTTATCTTGATAAATGTCTAGATATAATTTCTACTTTGGATTATTTTAGCATTGCTCATATATCTAGACATGACAATTGGAGAGCAAATGAGTTGGCACAACAAGCATCCGGCTATCATGTTGATCATGTCATGTTTCATATTTCTCAAAGGCCGATGTCTAGTCTTGCCAACATAGGGGAGGCCGAACCGGAGCCCACCATTTCGGCCACTAATGAAATATTCAATGCAGGAGAAAATCAAGACTGGAGGAAACCCATCATTGATTATTTGTGTGATCCTAGTAGAAGGGTGGACAGGGCTGTTCGGCGTATGGCTTTTAAATATACGATGAGGGATGATGACCTTTATCGCTGAACAGTTGACGATGTTCTTTTAAAGTGCCTGGACGAAGACCAAGCAAGAGTTGCTATGGGAGAGGTACATGAAGGCATTTGTGGCACTCATCAGTCGGCTCCCAAGATGAAGTGGTTATTGCGACGTGCTGGGTTTTATTGGCCGACTATGATTAATGATTGCTTCAGATATTATAAAGGGTGTGAAGCTTGTCAAAAATTTGGTGATATTCAATTGGCTCCTGCTGCTATGTTACATCCTATTGTCAAGCCGTGGCCTTTCAGAGGATGGGGTTTAGACTTTATTGGAGAAATTCACCCGTCTTCCTCAAAGGGGCATCGGTTCATGTTGGTGGCGACCGATTATTTCACTAAGTGGTCTGAGGCAGTACCTCTCAAGAACATGACACATACAGAGGTAATCCAATTCATAACTGAGCACATTATTCATAGATTCAGCATTCCTCAAACATTAACTACAGATCAAGGATCATCTTTCATGTCACATCAAGTCAGAGAATTTGCCGAATCTTATAACATAAAGTTGCTCAATTCCTCTCCATATTATGCCCAAGCTAATGGACAAGCTGAGTCCAGCAATAAAATTTTAATCAAGCTTATCAAGAAGAAGATTGAGGATAATCCGAGGAGATGGCATGAGTTGTTGTCTGAAGCTTTGTGGGCACATAGGATCTCAAGGCATGGTGCTACGAAGGTGACTCCATATGAGCTAGTATATGGTCAAGAGGCTGTTTTACCGGTGGAAGTAAATTTGAATGCTTTGAGAATAGCCAAACAAAATGATTTATTGGCAATAGACTTTTATAACTTGATGATGGACAATATTGATGAGGTTGCCGATAAACGTTTGGCTACTTTGAAGGCCATAGAGAGAGACAAGTTGAGGGTAGCAAGAGCTTACAATAAGAAAGTTAAGTTGAAGAATTTTCAAGTTGGCGATCTTGTCTGGAAAGTGATTCTACTGATTGCTTCAAGAGATAGAAAATTCGGGAAGTGGTCTCCGAGTTTGGAAGGTCCTTTTAGGGTTACAAGAGTAGTTCCCGGAAACTCTTATTTGGTGGAATCCGTACGAGGGGCACCGTTACCTCGAGCTCTCAATGGCAAGTACTTGAAGAAATACCACCCGAGTGTGTGGCAAGAAGCCTAAGTAGGCAATGGCCGATATATGATTATCGCCCTTAGCACAAACATGGCCGATACATAATTATCGTCCTGAGAAAAATAAATGGCCGATGGAGTGTTGACATCGTCCTTAGAACAAACAAGGTACAAATTATTTTTTGGCACACAAGCTTTGCCAAAAAACAGGGGGGCATGTGTTGACACCAGATTTTGGCATGGTCAAGAACTTATTTAAGATGACCTCAAATCAAAAAACCTTCAACATGAGAAAGCTTCGTCTCGTCGAGCCGATTGATTTTCATTTATAAATCGCTCAATCCAAGGTCGTATGCGAGTTGGAGAGGTAAATCAAGATCAGGCTATATTTTCAGTCGAGAAATCCGAGTGAAAAGCTTGCCAGCAAAAGGAAAAGCTTGCCGGCCTGGAAAGCTTGCCAGTGTGAAAGCTTGCCGAAATGGAAATCTTGCCGGTGTGAAAGCTTGCCGGGGTGGAAATCTTACCGGTGTGAAAGCTTGCCGGCGTGGAAGCTTGCCGATGTGAAAGCTTGCCGGGGTAGAAACCTTGCCGGGGTGGAAACCTTACCGGTGTGAAAGCTTGCCGAGGTGGAAAGCTTGCCGGTGTGGAAAGCTTGCCGGGGTGGAAACCTTGCCGGCGTGGAAAGCTTGCCGGGAAAAAGCTTGCCGGAAAAGTGGAAGCTGTCAAAGTCAATCCGACTAGGAGTTGGAGATGGGCTCTAAAGGTTATTCAGATGACCTCGGATGGAAAAGTGTTCTACATGGAAGTTGTGCGTATCGTCGAAACGGTCAACTTTTCTTTTGGAGTCATCATCGTCGGAGATAGTATACGGCCTGCAAAGTTGTTACAAGACTCGAACAGTTCAGAAAACTGCATAATTGAATCCGACCCACAGTTAAAGATGGGCCCTAAAAGTCATAAAGACGGCCTTAAAAGGAGAAGTGACCCGCGATGTATTATGAAGATCATCAAGGCAGACAAGTTTGATGTTGAACTCGAATCCATCCGAGTTAATATGCGATTTCTATGGCCCACGCAAGAAGCAGGACAAAAGTATGTGACAGATTTGGGTTGAATCCGAGTTGGACTGAAACTAGAACTGTAGGACGTGAATTGATGTAATTTTCTTGTAAGGAAAGCCTAGATGAATCCTTTACTTGTACGGGAAGTCCAGCCACCTCTTATATATGTTAGGGGTGACGGCCGATTGAAACAACACACAATCGAACAAATCAATATACTACTTTTTATCTACGTTTTATCTCTCCATCGTTTTTTTTTCTCTCGTTCTTCGCTGTTCTTCATGTTTGAGAGCTGCGAATCCTGAGGCTCTAGGGGCGAGCGAATCGACCTAGGGCAGCCCATAGCTGCCGCACTCCCTGACGGGGTCCCTCCCGGGCGTGTGGGGTTTCGGGTCTCAAATGCGCCCGCCGACTGTCTTGCGTATCGCGCTGTCGATCGGGTCTCCTTCGACGTGAGCTGCGATGCATCACCCCCGGCGTCGAGGGTACACGTGACGTGTTCGTGTGTCAAAACGCTAGATAAGAACTTTGGAGTGATTCTTCATCGCACTTTGAGGGATGGTTATATGATCCAATTAGATTAGCATTGTTGAAAGATTGCACTAGCGAAAGTACGGACCCTAGGCCTTGTTTTCAAGCATTGCAATACCGTTTGTGCTCACTTTTATCGTTCAATACCTTGCTGTTTTTATTTATTCAGATTATAAAAATATATTCTACCATCCATATCACACTTTTATCACCATCTCTTCGTCGAACTAGTGCACCTATACAATTTGCCATTGTATTGGGTGTGTTGGGGACACAAGAGATTTCTTGTATTTGGTTGCATGGTTGTTTGAGAGAGACCATCTTTATCCTACGCCTCCCACGGATTGATAAACCTTAGGTCATCCACTTGAGGGAAAATTGCTACTGTCCTACAAAACTCTGCGCTTGGAGGCCCAACACAAGTCTACAAGAATAAAGTTGCGTAGTAGACATCACCCACCTGGTGGCCTCGCAGACCCTGATTCCAACGCTATAAAATCCTATTTTTCCAGAAAAAAATCAGGGAGAAAGAATTATCTCGTTTCGCGATACGGAGCCGCCGCCACCTCCTGTTCTTCATTGGGAGGCCAGATCTGGAGTCCGTTTTGGGCTCCGGAGAGGGGGATCTTCGATCTTCGTCATCACCAACCCTCCTTCATCGCCAATTCCATGATGCTCCCCACCGAGAGTGAGTAATTCCTTCATAGGCTCGCTGGTCGGTGAGGAGTTGGATGAGATTCATCATGTAATCTAGTTAGTTTTGTTAGGGCTTGATCCCTAGTATTCACTATGTTCTGAGATTGATGTTGATATGACTTTGCCATGCTTAATGCTTGTCACTTTGGGCCCGGGTGCCATGATTTCAGATCTGAACCGTTTATGTTATCACTATTATATCTATGTTCTAGATCCGATCTTGCAAGTTATATTCACCTATTACGTGTTATGATTCGTAAACCCCGGAGTGACAGTATTCGGGATACTTTCCGGTGATGACCGTAGTTTGAGGAGTTCATGTATTCACTATGTGCTAATGCTTTGTTCCGGTTCTCTATTAAAAGAGGCCTTAATATCCCTTAGTTTCCATATGGACCCCGCTGCCACGGGAGGGCAGGACAAAAGATGTCATGCAAGTTCTTTCCATATGCACGTATGACTATTTATGGAATACATGCCTACATTATATTTATGAACTGGAGCTAGTTTTGTATCGCCCTAGGTTATAACTGTTATATGATGAATATCATCCAACGAATTCACCGATCCAATGCCTATGATTTTCTCTTATATTGTTCTTGCTAAGTTACTACTGCTACTGTTACACTTGCTACAAAATCATTGCTATCATTGTTACCGTTACTATTGTTGTTGCTACTACTATCAAAACTATCACACTACTTTGCTACTGATCACTTTGCTGCAGATAATTAATCTCCAGGTGTGGTTGAATTGACAACTCGGCTGCTAATACTTGCAAATATTCTTTGGCTCCCCTTGTGTCGAATCAATAAATTTGGGTTGAATACTCTACCCTCGAAAACTGTTGCGATCCCCTATACTTGTGGGTTATTAGGCATCATGCGGGAGATAGAACTGCTCATAAGGTATTGTAATCTGGTTTTTATTGGCCTTCTCTCTTCAAGGATGCCCGTAAGTTTGTTTTATCTTGTGATGAATGTCAAAGAATTGGTAATATCGGTAAGCATCAAGAAATGCCTATGAATTATTCACTTGCTGTTGAACCATTTGATGTTTGGGGTTTTGATTATATGGGACCTTTTCCTTCCTCTAATGGGTATACACATATTTTGGTTGCTGTTGATTATGTTACTAAGTGGGTAGAAGCTATTCCAACTAGAAGTGCTGATCATAACACTTCCATTAAAATGCTTAAAGAAGTTTTTTTCCCAAGGTTTGGAGTCCCTAGATATTTGATGACTGATGGTGGTTCACACTTTATTCATGGTGCTTTCTGTAAAATGCTTGCTAAATATGATGTTAATCATAGAATTGCATCACCCTATCATCCTCAATCTAGTGGTCAAGTTGAACTTAGCAATAGAGAAATAAAACTAGTATTACAAAAAACTGTTAATAGGTCCCGAAAGAATTGGTCTAAGAAATTGGATGATGCACTTTGGGCCTACATAACAGCATATAAAAATCCTATGGGTATGTCTCCCTATAAAATGGTTTATGGAAAAGCTTGTCATTTGCCTCTAGAGTTAGAACACAAAGCATATTGGGCAATTAAAGAACTCAACTATGATTTCAAACTTGCCGGTGAAAAGAGGTTATTTGATATTAGCTCATTAGATGAATGGAGAACCCAAGCTTATGAAAATGCCAAGTTATTTAAAGAAAAAGTTAAAAGATGGCATGACAAAATAATCGGAAAGCGGGAATTCAAAGTTGGAGAATATGTTCTTTTGTACAACTCTCATTTTAGATTCTTTGCAGAAAAACTTCTCTCTAAATGGGAAGGACCATATATTATCGAGGAGGTTTATCGCTCTAGAGCCATCAAAATCAATAATGCCGAAGGCACTAACCCGAAGGTGGTTAATGGTCAAAGAATTAAACACTATATCTCAGGTACGCCTATCAATGTTGAAAGCAATATTATACAAACCATGACACCGGAGGAACACATAAAAGAGACCTTCCGGAACAATCCAGAATACTAAAAAAGAGGAGGTACGTGATACGGTAAGTAAACTGACTCCGAAAAATCCGCAAAAATATTTTCTGTCAGTTTTGGAATATTACAAAAAATAGGAAAATAAGAAACAACCAGGAAGGCAACCGAGGAGGGCACAAGACACCAGGGCACGCCCAGTTGGGTTGTGCCGACCTCGGGAACCTTCCCGACTCCGTTTTCCTCCCGTTTGCTTGTTTCCCAAGATAAAAAATCTTTATATACCCCCCGAACGTATTGACCACCGTATCGCGGAGAAATCTTCTGTTCTTCTTTCTTGCTATTTTCTGACAGATCTAGATCACCATGGCCGCTTCGAGCTCCTCCAAGGACAAGTTCTTTGAGAACGCCATCAACCCGTATTTGCGGGAGGTGATGCAGCACCCTCAAGCCATTGAGATGCGTGAGGGGGTGCTCCACATCCTGGACATCCAAGGTCCCAAGGGGACGGGAACCATGGATGCCAGGCTCGAAGCTATGGAGCAAGAGGTCTTCAAGTGCAAGGGGATGGTGGAACGTGGACTCAATGCCAATCACCTCATGATCACGGATTACACCCGTGATCTCAAGGTGGATGGCAAATCCATGAAGGACATCGTCTTCACCTTCAACGAGCAATCAATTTTCTGCATAGCCAAATCTATGATCTGCAAAATCAAGTCTTTGAATATGAGGCGAGATTTAAAGGTATGAGTTTAGATGCTAGTTGCAGGACTCATGAGACTCGCGCTTCTTCTTATGATGGTGAGCAGCTGCCATGGAAGCCGGAGGATAAGCCCGCTACTACTTCACCACCACCTTCATCATCTTCTCTAACAAAAGAAACTTGAGTTCATGGTATGGGCACTCCCCTTGGCTTGTGCCAAGCTTGGGGGAGGTGCCCTGGTATCGTATCACCACCACTATCTTTGCTTTCATCTATTTTAGTTCGATCTTTAGTTATCCTATGATTTAGTTGAATAAAAGTTTAGTTCGATCCTTTCTTTTCGAGTGCTTGCTTAGTGATCTCTCTATGTAATCATGTGCGAGATATATAATAAAGAGTAGTTTGAGTTTTGTTTCTTTACTCTTTTGTTCCAATAAAAAGAAAGGAAAATAAATGAACAAGATCATATGCTAATCTTATGGTAAGTAATGACATCACATAGGGAAAAGTATAAGTGGTAAAATTTATTGGAGATTGACAAACATAGCATTGGTCAATGATGCAACTCATGAAATAATTAATAAGGAAAGAGAAGATTCACATGCAAATACACTATCTTAGACATCTTTTATGATTGTGAGCCCCCATTAAATATTTTGTGTCAAAATAGTTGACGTTGGACAAGGAAGACAATGTAATGATTTATGTTTGTTCTTATTCACATAGAAGTTATATTGTCATAGATCCTTCAACATGTGGTGCTTGCTCAATATCTTTTCTAGCCAAAAATTCCGCACTAAGTAGAGATACTACTTGTGCATCCAAAAACCCTTAACCCAAAATCTTACCTATGGATTGAGTAAGATCCTTCAAGTAAGTTGTCATCGGTGCAATAAGGCAATAAAAATTGCTTCTAAATGTGTTGGATCATTTAGTGTAAGAGAAAATTAAGCGTTGTACGAACTTGTGATGGCAAAGTAATAAAAGCGACAGACTGCATAATAAAGGTTGCTATCATAAGGGGCAATATAACGTGACATTCTTTTGCATTAAGGGATTTGGCATACAAACAAATAAGCGCATGACAACCTCTGCTTCCCTCTGCGAATGGCCTATCTTTTACTTTTATGCATTTACTTTTATGTAAGAGTCAAAGTATTCTCCCCTATTCCTTTTTATTTTCTCTTTTTGCAAGCATCATGTGGTGAGGAAAGATCTAGGCACATATATCCAGTTGGATATGAGTGGACATGAGTTATTATTGTTGACATCACCCTTGAAGTGAATACGTTGGGAGGCGAAACTATAAGCCCCTATCTTTCTATGTGTCTGGTTGAAACTTTTTGTTCATGGGTATGCTGTGAGCGTTAGCAATCATAGAAGATTAAATGATGGTTGAGTATGTGGACTTGCCTAAAGGCTCCGATACGTGACCCTTCTTGAAAATATGTTGAATTATAGTTGCAAAGTTGACTTAGAACATAGTATGTTGGTTTTCAATAAGGTTTATGCTTTATACTTCAATGTTGTGATGAATTGTTACTTGTTCATGAGAAGTTATATGATAAAAGTTATTTGATAAAGTTTTATGTTAAAGTTCCTTGTTGTTATAATAATATGCATGATGCTTCTATGTCCGTATTTTGTTTTTATCGACACCTCTCTCTCTCTAAGCATGTGGGCATGTTTTTCGATTTTGGTTTTTCGCTTGAGGACAAGCGAGGTCTAAGCTTGGGGGAGTTGATACGTCCATTTTGCATCATGTTTTCCTACTGTTATTTATAATGTTTTTACGCATAATAATGCTTTTTGGAGTAATTCTATGCCCTTTCTCTCATAATATGCAAGGTTTACACAAAGAGGGAGAATACGGGCAGCTGGAATTCTGGACCTGAAAAAGCTACATCAGAGTTACCTATTCTGCACATCTCCAAATGAGCTGAAAATTTCTGGAGAATTATTTTGCAATATATAAAAAATACTGGAGCAAATAACTACCGGAGGAGGCCCACCAGGTGGGCACAACCCACCTGGGCGCGCCAGGCCCCCCAGGCGCGCCCTGGTGGGTTGTGCCCTCCTCGGCTCACCTCTGTTGCCCATCTTCTGGTATATAGGTCATTTTGACCTAGAAAAAATGAGGAGGGGACTTTCGGGACGAAGTGCCACCGTCTCGAGGCGGAACTTGGGCAGGAGCACTTTTACCCTCCGGTGGAGCGATTTCGCCGGGGGAACTTCCCTCCCGGAGGGGGAAATCATCGCCATCGTCATCACCAACAACTCTCCCATCTTTGGGAGGGCCATCTCCATCAACATCTTCAACAACAGCATCTCCTCTCAAACCCTAGTTCATCTCTTGTGTTCAACCTTTGTACCGGAACCTTAGATTGGTACTTGTGGGTGACTAGTAGTGTTGATTACATCTTGTAGTTGATTACTATATGGTTTATTTTGGTGGAAGATTATATGTACAGATCCATTATGCTATTTAGTACCCCTCTGATCTTGAGCATGATTATCATTTGTGAGTAGTTACTTTTGTTCTTGAGGTCACGGGAGAAGTCATGTTGCAAGTAACCATGTGAACTTGATATGTATTCGATATTTTGATGATATGTATGTTGTGATTCCCTTAGTGGTGTCATGTGAATGTCGACTACATGACACTTCACCATATTTGGGCCTAAGGGAATGCATTGTGGAGTAGTTATTAGATGATGGGTTGCTAGAGTGACAGAAGCTTAAACCCTAGTTTATGCGCTACTTCGTAAGGGACTGATTTGGATCCAAAAGTTTAATGCTATGGTTAGATTTTATCTTAATACTTTTCTCGTAGCTGCGGATGCTTGCGAGGGGGTTAATCACAAGTAGGAGGTTTGTTCAAGTAAGAACAGCACCTAAGCACCGGTCCACCCACATATCAAATTATCAAAGTAGCGAACACGAATCAAACCAACATGATGAAAGTGACATGATGAAATTCCCGTGTACCCTCAAGAAGGCTTTGCCTATTATAAGAGACCGTTTTAGCCTGTCCTTTGTCACAAAAGGATTGGGCTACCTTGCTACATACTATTTACCGTTACCGTTACTTGCTCGTTAAAAATTACCTTCTATCAAACTACTTGTTACCGACTATTTCAGTGCTTGCAGAAAATACCTTGTTGAAAACCACTTGTCATTTCCTTCTGCTCCTCGTTGGGTTCGACACTCTTATCGAAAGGACTACGATTGATCCCCTATACTTGTGGGTCATCAGGGGGGCGCCCCCTGGCTTGTGGGCCCCTCGGGAGTCCCCTAACCCTAGTTCCACCTCTATAAATTCTCAAATATTCCCCAAACATCAGAAGCGTCCACCAAAATACTTTTCCGCCGCCGCAAGCCTCTGTTCCCGTGAGATCCCATCTTGGGGCCTTTTCCAGCACCCTGCCGGAGGGGGATTCAATCACGGAGGGCCTCTACATCAACCTTGCTACCCTTCCGATGAAGCATGAGTAGTTTACCACAGACCTACGGGTCCATAGCCAGTAGCTAGATGACTTCTTCTCTCTCTTTGATCTTCAATACCATGTTCTCCTTGATTCTTGGAGTTCTATCCGATATAATCTTCTTTTGAGGTGTGTTTGTTGAGATCCGATAAATTGTGGATTTATGATCAGATTATCTATGAATATTATTTGAGTCTTCTATGAACTCTTTTATGCATGATTAAGAAATCTTTGTATTTTTCTTTGAACTATCGGTTTGGTTTGGCCAACTAGATTGGTTTTTCTTGCAATGGGAGAGGTGCTTAGTTTTGGGTTCAATCTTGCGGTGTCCTCACCCAGTGACAGAAGGGGTAGTGAGGCATGTATTGTATTGTTGCCATCAAGGATAAAAAGATGGGGTATATGTCATATTGCTTGAGTTTATCCCTCTACATCATGTCATCTTACTTAAAGCATTGCTCTGTTCTTATGAACTTAATACTCTAGATGCAGGCAGGAGTCGGTCGATGTGTGGAGTAATAGTAGTAGATGCAGAATCGTTTCGGTCTACTTGTCACGAACGTGATGCCTATATTCATGATCATTGTGATGACCCCGGCTTAATCGTGCACTAACCATACACGCAAATGCACATGATCAAGCCTAAGGACTCACTTGAAGATATCACAACACAACTCTAAAACATAAATAAAGTCATACAAGCTTTATATTACAAGCCAGGGCCTCGAGGGCTCGAATACATAGCTCGATGGCATACAAGCGTTAGCGGAAGCATCAGATATCTGGGTACAGATATTACAGAGAAACAGATAAGCCTTTAGTAAGGCGGGGCAAAATAAAACACTACGATCGAAAGGCGCAGGCCTCTTGCCTGGGAACCTCCGAACCTACTCCTAGTCGTCGGACGGCTCCTCGTAGTAGTACCCGCCGGGAGGGTAGTAGTAGCAGCCGTCGGCGGGGGCAGCTGTCTCAGGGGCTCCGTCGTCTGGATGCACCAAAAGGGGTATGGGGAGAAAAAGAAAGCAAAGCAAACATGAGTACTCATCCGAAGTACTCAGCAAGCAAGGATCTACACTACATACGCAACATTATCAAAGGGAGGCTGTATATGTGGACTGGGCTACAGAAATGCCAGAATAGAAAGGAAAGCCTAGTCCTATCGAAGACTAGCATCTTCATCATCTTCAGCGGTCTTGCAGCATTAGAAGAGTGCAGATTATCATAAAGTAAAGTAGTAGTAGTGTTATCAACCTCGCCCAGAGATTCTTCCTCGACTCCCTGCGAGAAAGCAATCCCAGAGCCATACTATCCAGTTATCATCTCAAGTGACAGGTTCTAGTTGTACCGATCGGGATACAACTCCGAGTGTCCATTACCGTAGGATAGGCTATCGATAGATGTTTTCTTCCCTGCAGGGGTGCACCAACTTACCCACCACGCTCGATTAACTCCGGCCGGACACACTTTACTGGGTCATGCCCGGCCTCGGCCAAACGATACGCCACAACCCGACCGAATACTTAACAGAGAGGTCAGCACGCCGGACTAACCTATGCCCCCAGGGGTCTTGGGCCATCGCCCTGGACGCTCCTGCATGTTGCGTACACCGCCGGTGAGCAGACCTAGCAACCCCTTAATACAAGCGCGGTTGCGTTCCCAGTCCAACCCAGCGTGTGCCGCTCAGTTGCTGACGTCTATTAAGCTTCGGCTGAAGTATACGACGCAGAACGCCCATACTATGCCCACGTGATGGTTAGTGCTATCAGGCCAGAGGCCCCTCGGATCAAATATCCAAACCGTTAGTGTGTTGGTAGTGCGGTAACGAGCAGAGACTCACGAAAGATGTGACCCCGTCGCCCCGTCTCGAGGACTTGCGGCAAGGGCTAAGAATGCCCGACCACGCCTCATGTTCAACTCTCAGGCACCCTCCAGGTCCACTCGACTCCACATCTCTCGCAATTAAGCTCGCGCGGGTACCCCTCAGGGCCGACACGTCTTTAGTAACATGGTTCAGTGTCAAGTTATAGTAACCATAGTAACCGTGTGTCTAACACCAAGGGGGAACCCTGAGGAATCACCCTCGATGGAATTCCACCTGATGTTATCGTCAAGGAGAACGAAGGAGGAATCACCCTCGAGGTCCACACTTGAGAAGTTGCACGACGACATCATTATCGGGGGTGGTGTAGGAGGAATCACCCTCGTTGACCACGACCGATTAACTAACCTACAAGGTTATCATCAGAAGTGCTGATGAGGTATCACCCTCAGCACTCGATAGTAACCCAGTAGTGTCGAGCATCTAAGGGGGAAGTGATGTGTGGTGCCGGGGCCTGGTCTTCGATCCCGTTGACAGGGTCTTCCGATAATCCAGCGGGGCAGTCGGGACAAAGTGGGGTCTCTGATGGGTCTCTACCCAGCCTATACTAAATAGTTTAGGATAAACAGGTAGGTAACAAAAGCAGATTACAATAAACATGCTATGCATCAGAATAGGTAAAGCAGTAGCAGCAGCAATTCTAATGCAAGCATAAGAGAGAAGAGAATAGGCGATATAGGCATGTTCAAAAGGGGGGTGCTGTTGGGAAACAGAGCATGCAATTTCAAAAAAATTCCTACGCTCACGCAAGATCTATCTAGGAGATGCATAGCAACAAGAGGGGGAGAGTGTGTCCACGTACCCTCATAGACCGAAAGCGGAAGCGTTAGCTTAACGCGGTTGATGTAGTCGAACGTCTTCTCGATTCAACCGATCAAGCAACGAACATACGGCACCATCGAGTTCTGCACACGTTCAGCTCGATGACGTCCCTCGAACTCTTGATCCAGCAAAGTGTCGAGGGAGAGTTCCGTCAGCACGACGGCGTGGTGACGGTGATGGTGAAGTGATCCGCGCAGGGCTTCGCCTAAGCACTACGACAATATGACCGGAGGAGTAAACCATGGAGGGGGACGCCGCACACGGCTTGGAACAATTGGTGTGCTTTGGGGTGCCCCCTGCCCCCGTATATAAAGGAGGAGAGGGAGGAGGCCGGCCAAGGGGGCGCGCCATGGGGGGGGGGAGTCCTACTAGGACTCCAAACCTAGTAGGATTCGCCCCCCCCCCCCTTTTTTCCTTCTCATGGAGGTGGAAAGAGGGAAGGAGAGGGAGAGGGAGAGGGAAAGGGGGGCCGTGCCCCCTCCCCTAGTCCAATTCGGACTGCCCATGGGGGGGCGCGCGCCACCCCTTGTGGGCTGCCCTCTCTCTCCCCTATGTCCCATGTTGGCCCATTACTTTCCCCGGGGGGTTCCGGTAACCTCCCGGTACTTCGAAAAATACCCGAAACAATCCGGAACCATTCCGGTGTCCGAATACTATTGTCCAATATATCAATCTTTACCTCTCGACCATTTCGAGACTCCTCGTCATGTCCGTGATCTCATCCGGGACTCTGAACAATCTTCGGTCACCAAAACACATAACTCATAATACAAATCGTCATCGAACGTTAAGCGTGCGGACCCTACGGGTTCGAGAACTATGTAGACATGACCGAGACACATCTCCGGTCAATAACCAACAGTGAAACCTGGATGCTCATATTGGTTCCTCCATATTCTACGAAGATCTTTATCGGTCAAACCGCAATGACAACATATGTCATTCCCTTTGTCATCAGTATGTTACTTGCCCGAGATTCGATCGTTGGTATCTTTATACCTAGTTCAATCTCGTTACCGGCAAGTCTCTTTACTCGTTCCGTAATGCATCATCCCGTAACTAACTTATCATTCACATTGCTTGCAAGGCTTATCACGATGTGCATTACCGAGAGGGCCCAGAGATACCTCTCCGATACTTGGAGTGACAAATCCTAATCTCGATCTATGCCAACCCAACAAACACCTTCGGAGACACCTGTAGAGCATCTTTATAATCACCCAGTTATGTTGTGACATTTGATAGCACACAAGGTGTTCCTCCGGTATCCGTTAGTTGCATAATCCCATAGTCAAAGGAATATGTATAAGTCATGAAGAAAGCAATAGCAATAAAACTTAACGATCATTATGCTAAGCTAACGGATGGGTCTTGTCCATCACATCATTCTCCTAATGATGTGATCCCGTTCATCAAATGACAACACATGTCTATGGTTCAAAGGACCACGATGTCGCCTAGAGGGGGGGGGGTGAATAGGCGTTTTAAATCTTTTACGGATTTGGCTTTATCCTAATGCGGAAATAAACTAAACGGATACTTTTCAAGCACAAATCCTAAATATACTAGGCTCAACTAAGTGCACCAACAACTTAATGTAAATGAGGTGAGCACAACAAGGATACGAACAAGCACAAGTAAGTTACACAAACTTACTTGAGCAATATCACAAGATATGTAAGTGTATGCCACAAGCTAGCAATTCACACTAAACACAATATATATCAATAGTAGCAAGTATGAATTGCGGGATATAAAGTGTAGGCCTAAATAATCTCTTCAAGGAAATAGCCAACACAATATAATGAGGACAACAATATATAGTGAATGCAAGGTCAAGAGACCAAAGTAAACCACAAGTAGTGGCTAGGGTTAGAGATAACCAAAGACACGGAGACGAGGATGTATCCCGATGTTCACTTCCTTGGAGGGAAGCTAGTCACCGTTAGAGAGGTGGATGTTACCACGAAGGCACACCAACGCCACGAAGGCTCACCCTATTCTCCCTTTGAGACAACACCACGAAGGCGTTTCTCAACCACTAGTGGTAGACCTTGAGGCGGCCTCCAAACCTTCACAAACTTTCCGGGGGCAAATCACAAGTTGATTCCTCACCGGAGCACTCCTACCGCCTAGGAGTCTCCAACCTCCAAGAGTAACAAGATCAAGGGGGGAATGCTCAAGACTTGCTCAAATCACAAATTCCTTTGGTCACAAGAGGGAGAGGGAGTGGATCTATCACTTGATTGGAAAATATCTCAAGAACTCTCACGAATCTCTCCGGGATCTAAGATTTAGTGTAGGAGAGGTGAGAGGGAGTAGAGTGTGTTCTAGGGTTGATTTGAAGTGGATAGTCAACCCTCTACAAGGGGGGAAGAGAGCTATATATAGTGTGAGTGCAAATGTGGCCGTTGTAGTGCAAGTGACCGGGCAGGCCGGACATCCGGGCTAGGGGCCGGACATCCGGCCTGGCAAGGCACTTGAAGAACAGGGCAGAAGCAGAGGATAAACCAGAGGGGCCGGACATCCGGGGCCAAGCCCGGACATCCGGCATGTCAGGAAATCCCGGACATCCGGCAGGTGGCTGGACATCCGGCGAGTTCACAGAACAGAAGATGTTCTCTGGATAGCTCGAGCCGGACATCCGGCATGAAGGCCCGGATATCCGGGGTGTATGGAGAGCCCGGACATCCGGCATGGAGGGCCAGACATCCGGAAGCACAACCAACAAATACGCATAGGTTCTGGACATAGCGAGCCGGATTTCCGGGAGGATCCCGGACATCCGGGGCGACCCGGCAGCCCGGACATCCGTCCAAGTCCCGGATGTCCGGCAATTAAAAAAACAGCAGGAATCCCAAAACTAAAACATGCACAACTTTCACATCCGGACTCCGATTTTGATGATCTTGGGCTCATTTTGAAGCTATGGAAAAAGCCCAAGTCCTCACATAGAGAACCACCCAAGATCAACTAAAATGGAGGATGCAAATTATGCAAAGGTTTTATCATGTATTTGGGTAACCTATTTGGCTTTGGATTTTCTTTGATAGATGAATAGGCATATTGTATTTGTATTGGATAGGAGTGAAATATGCCTATGTTGGAATATGATGTGAGGAAGTAGAAATAGAAGATGTTGACTTGAGCAAATCTATCACTAACCCCTTTGATCCCCTCTTAATAGTGCGGGATCCCTATAACTCAAGAATCATAAAAGAACTATACTAGATAGCTTCTGGAAACTCATTCTTGAGCATATATCCTTTTCGATGGTCACCGATCCTCACAACTAAAGCCAAAGGAACTAATACCTTTGACTAAAGCATTCCAATTGAGCTTGATGTTGACGTTTATGCTTGGCTCAAGTCAGAAGGCAAGACATTGGTGAAGTCTTCAAGTAGCTCCCCCATACACAATGTGGGAAGCTTTGCTTTGTATTCATCTTCACGTGTCCATCATGTGATCATCCACAAGCTTCAAGCATGTAATCCTTCGGGATGGTTATCTTGAACTTGCCCTTGTCAACCATGATCATCAACACTTGATGTCATCCTCTCATGGACCCTTGAAATCTCTCTCTCGATGCGAGCCCATGAGAATCACCTAACCCTCAAAAACATAGACAACACATAGTATGGGTTAGTACACAAAGTGCAATTGACAATTGCTTATCATACCACAAGATCCTATGTGGTGCATCGTTTGCGCTCGTGTGTTGACCATTTAGTGTTTGATCTTTGAGCTTCCTCTTGGTCAATCGATATCTCTACTCCATGTTTAATCTTGACATCTTGAAGGGTATATTGAATTCTTCACTTGAATAGCTTGCTTGAATACTTGATCAATCATGACTCAACACATGAATCCATTATGATCATATCTTTGAGCCACTCCTAGAATTCATCATTCAAATCATCCTTTTAGGATCTTGATCCATTGTGGCTCAAACCATAGCTCTAAGCATGTAATCCTTCAGATACTTCAATGAACTCCATTTTGATCATCTCGATGTAATTGTTGCTTTAAAGGAGTTGTCTTCCAATATTCTTCAATCATTTTCCAATGGGACTAACCTTCAAATGTATATCTCAATGTAAACATTAGTCCATAAGGATTGTCATTTAATTACCAAAACCACACATGGGGACTACATGTACTTTCAATCTCCCCCATTTTGGTAATTGATGACAATCTAAACAAGAGGGTTTGTATAATGAATTTTAAACAAGCATGCAATTTATCCGAGGATAAATTGTATACTTGGGATGGTTGTACTAACATCAAGACACTACGCAAGCATTTGATGATAGTACACCCATAGTATATAGAGCAAACTCCCCCACAATATATGCATGTGTGAATGAACTTTGAATGTCATTGCATATGATGGTTGACATAAACCAGGAGAGTTTTCTCTATATACGATACTCATCCATGCAACAAGAATATATAACAAGGGTAGATATGCATGAGTGACAATAAGCACTTCAAAAATACTTATCTTAAACCCTCTAAACTTCTCCCCCATTGGCAACAAATGCCAAAATGGACGGAAAAATCTAGAAGACCAATATAGTATGAGTTCCTCCTTAATGTGTGCATATCGCAAAAATGTGAGTGAAATCAAATGCACATATTCAATGATGAAAAATTTGAGGAGTTCAACCCATATTTAGGATCTATAGAATGTAACAAGATAGTATGATATGAAAATAAGATTAGACATGGGAGGAAAACATTCAAAAGATCCAAAGAACATATTTTGGACAAGATAAAATAGAAAAATCCAATGTGATCATCATGTCAAGTATGGGTCCAAAATACATTCAAAACACATGAGTGCACAAGATCATGAGTGCACAAGATTATATGCAAAACATACAAGCACTCATGACACAACCTCTTACCGAAGCCACCTTAAGAATAAAAGGAAACAAACAAAGTGGCCGACAAGGAATAAATGATATCAAGGAAAGATATGAGCTTTCTCATGTATAAAATTTCTAAGTGGCCAATCATAATCATGATATGTATCCACAAAGAAACTTGTATACACAAAATAGACGCAATTGATAAGAACATGATATCCACAAGTGAATCCATTATTATACAACTGTGATCCTAGCATAAGAGCAAGGCACATGGCACAAAGCACATGGCACAAATTGATCTCATTTGCATAACACAAAGTGAAGCAAGCAATCAAAAGAACCGATGAGCCAAAAGGATAAAAGAATATTATGATTTGGGCAAAGGAGTGTTCTAAGGAAAATAGAGAAGCTCCCCATGATTTGTGCACTATTTAGAATTTTTTTATTTGGATACAAGTGCACAAAATAGGATCATCACTCCCCCAAAATCAATAGGAACACAAAACAACTGCAAGCACGCATAGATAAGAAAAGAAGCCTAGCAATTGCAATAAACATATGGTTGAGCAACATGTAAATGAGGCAACCTAATAATAGGCACAACCAAAATGATGTGTGTGAGTCACGTCAAAGCACATGAGAAGACTAATATAAGGATGAGAATTAAGCATCAACATAGTCTTGAGTAAATGAGATACAAGGTGCAAGACATGTCCTTCCCACACACAAGAAGTTAAGAAGGTCACACACACATCAAGCAAATAGGTTCACAAGCTCACTAATTACAAATTAAAAATCAAAGCTTGTGACAACCCATGATGAAGATAGGAAATAATAGGCTTGTCAAGACAAGCACGAGGACAATAATCTTCACCAAACATGAGTGCACTAAGATGCAAAGAGGTAAGACACGCACTCATACAACAAATGCTTCCACGGAGCCACCAAAGATATAAAAAGAGAATGAAACGGTGGACATGAAAGAATAGGAATATCAACTAGAGATGTAACTTCTCTCATGTGTATAAGATTCTAAGTAAATGATATCCACAAAGAAGGATGTACACATGAAATAGTTACTAAAGGAAAGAATAAGATATCCAAAAGGGAGTCATAAAATATACCAATGAGATCTTTGCTTGAAAGCAAAGCACATGGCTTAATATAATCTTATTGTATATTAATGAACTCCAAACACACAACCATCAAAGACATCACAACTAGCAACAAGAGATCATTGATGGGATTCTTTGATAAAGGAAACAAGTATCACAGGAACGAGTCAAGAAATTCATGCCATGATGCAACCTACACAAGGTTGACCCCATTTCTATATATATGCATGAAGTAAATACTTGTTACCGAGATAGCATTGGTATGAAGTCGTAGATCAATAAAATGTCCAAGCTTGGCTCTAATTTCCTTATAGTGCCACCACCTTCATGAATAAGCCAAGCACCCAATGCTTCTCAAATGTACCTAAAATATTTTAAGTACAATATGGTCCCCAAACTTATTGGGTCTGAAGTAGTTAGCATAACTACAACACATAGGGTAAAACCACTTAAGTATGTGCATATTGATATGAATTTGAATTTCATGCACATTTTAGCTATTAAGAATTTGATGGATTTACCATATATATATATTGGATCAAATAAAGCAAACAAGGCATGCGAATTTACACACAGTAAATACGCATGCACAAGCCTACCAAAATCCAGGGAGATACAAATTGGACAAATGAACACATAACCGTTAATAATTCCAATAACATCACTAGTCATTCATGTTGTCCAAAATGACTCAAAGTGACAAATCAACATATGATAGCACACAAAGTTCAACATATGAACCAAGGAAAACCAATGAGCATATAAGATATGCATTGCACACATACTCATGGGAATATCTCACACAAGTAGATATAGGACATTATAAACAATGAGATAACAAACTACCATAACTCCATACAAACCAATAAGATGAACTCGAACAAAATGGTGTTTTGAGTTATCATTCGGTGTAGAAACCAAATAAGTACATGAACATCTATACTAACACAAGCATAACATGAGAGTTTATAAATAAACATAATGCTTGGATAGCATATTATTAACATTCCAATTAGATAGATAATCATGCAAAGCAACAATTGGAATGGCTTTAATCAAACGATTTTTAAGATAACCATGGGCAAAACCGCACAAGAATGCCATATGTAAACAAGACATTGCATGCCACATAGATATAAGATAATCTCAAATATAAATGCTAAGTAGCATTCCTCAGTTGTTCACATTTACAAGGATTGTGATATGCACAAAGCACATCGCTCCCTCATAATGTGATTATTCATATATTATCAACAAGAGGCAAGTGAAATCCAACCAAAGATAATTAATGAATGAGAATTTGAATTTCAAATGAGCTTAACATACCACATGGTAACTAGATAATATTGTACTTAACAATACTAGGTGGTGTCCCACATATATACACATTTAAGGTTTGTGATATGCATAAACATAACACTCCCCCATAATGTGATGATCCATTAATATCTCACAAGAGCCAACTAAGATTCAACTAATGAAGCAATAAAGGCTCGGAACCACACACACAAATATATGAAGTGCATTGCGACGTACACATGCTAGATAACTCAAATCAAGCATAATAGGAGGCACAACATATACAAACACATGCTAGGTACAAAACCTAAACATGAGAGGGACTAGTAACTTTCAATGTAGACAATATAAATACAAGTTACCGCCACGAGGAGCATTGGAATGGCAAATATGATGATAATCCACTTGACTTGGCTTGAACCATAATACATGGTGAAAATCATTTTTCTACATGAACTAGCCAAGTCTCCAATGTCCTCCACACACCTATTGATCAAGTTTGAGCTTGATGGTCCCCAACCAAGTTGGGTCCTAAGAAGTTAGTCACAATAGGTTTGGCAACCCAAATGGTCTTATCAACTTTCAAACCACTTTGGGCACCAACAAACTTGGCAAACAAATTGCCAACATTATCCTTTCTAAGTGAATAATGATCACTGACAATTGGAGGCTTAGAGACATTACCGTTGGGACATGATGAAGATATGTGTCCCTTCTCACGGCAAATATAGCAACATGTGCTCCCCTTTCTCTTCTTATTTACCTTCTCAACTTGGAGAACATTATCATGGTTAGGCATGGGAAGAGGCCTTTCATTATCTTGAGATTGAACTTGAGGCCACTTCCCTTGATGCTTCACACTTGAAGCCTTCTTCTTCAATGGACAAGATCTCACATGGTGTCCAACATTCTTGCACTTGAAGCAAATAATGTTGGCCGAATTCTTGACTTGATCTTGTCCCTTCTTCTTGTTCTTGGACTTCTTCTTGTTGGAGATGAAATCAAGTCCTATTTTGTCTTGAGGGTCCTTTTGCACACTCAAGATATTATCACAATATTTTTCCAAGTTTTTCTTCAAACTAGTGACTTGGGCCTTGAGCTCTTTATTTTCCTCTACAAGGTTAGTATTAACAAAGGAACTAGAGGAAGTAGAAACTTCATTGTTAGAGCAACAAGGCATGGTGAGCAATTCATCACAAGATGTACCAATATCATGTAGAGAGGAATTGCAAGGGCTAGCACATGGCAATAAGGCATTTTGAGTAGAAGACGTGCTAATATCCACATGAGACTCACATGATTTTACCTTGGTGACCATAGCCTCGTGAGCTAACTTTAACCCATCATGAGAGATTAGAAGATCCTCATGAGTGCCTGAGAGCTTTTTATGACTTTCTTCCAATTTCCCATAATTGCTAGTTAGCAAATCAAGTTGAGTCCATAGCTCAACATTTTCTTTTAATATCGATGCTTCACATAAGATAGAGTTAGTAGCACAAGCATCATTATCAATATGAGAGGAGAATGTAGAAGCTAGAGACTCCGCATGAGTAGCTTGAAGTTCCTCATGAGACTTAGAGAGTTTGGTGAGCTCTCCTTTGACCTTATTGTAGTCAAGGTCAAGGTGCTCAAAATCCTCTTTAAGTTTACAATGAGTAACTTCAATCTCTTCTTTTAAAGACCTCAAGTCACTAAGACATTGATGAGCCATAGCAAGTTCATGTTCAAGTTGTTCACTTTTTGCTTGCTCGTAAAGAAATAAGTCATTACGTTTTTTAAAGCAAGTAAGAACATCTTGGAACCTTTTATAAGTGTTATTTTTAGCTCTATAAAGAGTTTTCCCAATTTCATAGAGATTTTGAGTCAAGACTTCATCATCTTCCTCATTACAACTATCATCATTATCACTAAGAGAAGATGATACCTCGTCATTACCTCTTGCCATGAGGCACATGTGAATAAAAGGGGTTGATGATGATTCTTTTGGAGAAGAGGGTTCTTCATCAACCAAGCGTGCCTCATTTTTCTTGATTTCCTCTACATGGTTAGTTTCACAGAGAGAACTAGAGGGAATCACGGCATTTTGAATATGGCAACACAAACGACCAAGCATAATCATCACAAGAATTTATGAGTGCATCATTAGATGATATGCATCGACTGTCTACACAAGAATGTACGATGTTTTCGGTGTTAGATATGCTCGTGTCCATAGAAGATACATCACTAGTATCAACATAAGCAAGATCATCAATGATGAGCTTAATACCATCATCACGAGATATTTCTTCACTCACCATGTCATTACCTTGTGGCACGCCACATGTTGGTGAAGTGGAAGATATTGAAGTGTCCAAGTAATTGGAGGTGGAAGCAATAGAGAGTTCTTAATGATTTAAAAATGTGGAGAACTCCTCCATTAACTCCTCGAAAAGAATATTGTCTTCATCAAGATTGGACCCATCATATATATCTTCAAGTTTGGTCCAAGCCTCATGAGCCGACTTGCAAGTCGAGATTTCCTTAAACACTTCGAAGGATATAGCTTGGTGAATGGCACTCAAAACTTGACTATCAAGATGCATATCCTCAAGTGATGGAGATTGTCCATCCTTTAGATTTGAATCCCCTACAACAACAATCCGTAAAGCATTTGGACCCATGGCCCGAAAGTGACAAAGCATGTGTAATCTCCACATAATGTAATTTGTGCCATTAAAACAAAATGTGTCATCGTGCACTAGTTCACTAGTCAACATCATTACTCTCTAGGCGGTGAAGCCTAATAAGGAGAGACCGGGCTCTGATACCAATTGAAAGGACCACGATGTCGCCTAGAGGGGGGGGGTGAATAGGCGTTTTAAATCTTTTACGGATTTGGCTTTATCCTAATGCGGAAATAAACTAAACGGATACTTTTCAAGCACAAATCCTAAATATACTAGGCTCAACTAAGTGCACCAACAACTTAATGTAAATGAGGTGAGCACAACAAGGATACGAACAAGCACAAGTAAGTTACACAAACTTACTTGAGCAATATCACAAGATATGTAAGTGTATGCCACAAGCTAGCAATTCACACTAAACACAATATATATCAATAGTAGCAAGTATGAATTGCAGGATATAAAGTGTAGGCCTAAATAATCTCTTCAAGGAAATAGCCAACACAATATAATGAGGACAACAATATATAGTGAATGCAAGGTCAAGAGACCAAAGTAAACCACAAGTAGTGGCTAGGGTTAGAGATAACCGAAGGCACGGAGACGAGGATGTATCCCGATGTTCACTTCCTTGGAGGGAAGCTAGTCACCGTTAGAGAGGTGGATGTTACCACGAAGGCACACCAACGCCACGAAGGCTCACCCTATTCTCCCTTTGAGACAACACCACGAAGGCGTTTCTCAACCACTAGTGGTAGACCTTGAGGCGGCCTCCAAACCTTCACAAACTTTCCGGGGGCAAATCACAAGTTGATTCCTCACCGGAGCACTCCTACCGCCTAGGAGTCTCCAACCTCCAAGAGTAACAAGATCAAGGGGGGAATGCTCAAGACTTGCTCAAATCACAAATTCCTTTGGTCACAAGAGGGAGAGGGAGTGGATCTATCACTTGATTGGAAAATATCTCAAGAACTCTCACGAATCTCTCCGGGATCTAAGATTTAGTGTAGGAGAGGTGAGAGGGAGTAGAGTGTGTTCTAGGGTTGATTTGAAGTGGATAGTCAACCCTCTACAAGGGGGGAAGAGAGCTATATATAGTGTGAGTGCAAATGTGGCCGTTGTAGTGCAAGTGACCGGGCAGGCCGGACATCCGGGCTAGGGGCCGGACATCCGGCCTGGCAAGGCACTTGAAGAACAGGGCAGAAGCAGAGGATAAACCAGAGGGGCCGGACATCCGGGGCCAAGCCCGGACATCCGGCATGTCAGAAAATCCCGGACATCCGGCAGGTGCCCGGACATCCGGCGAGTTCACAGAACAGAAGATGTTCTCTGGATAGCTCGAGCCGGACATCCGGCATGAAGGCCCGGATATCCGGGGTGTATGGAGAGCCCGGACATCCGGCATGGAGGGCCAGACATCCGGAAGCACAACCAACAAATACGCATAGGTTCTGGACATAGCGAGCCGGATTTCCGGGAGGATCCCGGACATCCGGGGCGACCCGGCAGCCCGGACATCCGGCCAAGTCCCGGATGTCCGGCCATTAAAAAAATAGCAGGAATCCCAAAACTAAAACATGCACAACTTTCACATCCGGACTCCGATTTTGATGATCTTGGGCTCGTTTTGAAGCTATGGAAAAAGCCCAGGTCCTCACATAGAGAACCACCCAAGATCAACTAAAATGGAGGATGCAAATTATGCAAAGGTTTTATCATGTATTTGGGTAACCTATTTGGCTTTGGATTTTCTTTGATAGATGAATAGGCATATTGTATTTGTATTGGATAGGAGTGAAATATGCCTATGTTGGAATATGATGTGAGGAAGTAGAAATAGAAGATGTTGACTTGAGCAAATCTATCACTAACCCCTTTGATCCCCTCTTAATAGTGCGGGATCCCTATAACTCAAGAATCATAAAAGAACTATACTAGATAGCTTCCGGAAACTCATTCTTGAGCATATGTCCTTTTCGATGGTCATCGATCCTCACAACTAAAGCCAAAGGAACTAATACCTTTGACTAAAGCATTCCAATTGAGCTTGATGTTGACGTTTATGCTTGGCTCAAGTCAGAAGGCAAGACATTGGTGAAGTCTTCAAGTAGCTCCCCCATACACAATGTGGGAAGCTTTGCTTTGTATTCATCTTCACGTGTCCATCATGTGATCATCCACAAGCTTCAAGCATGTAATCCTTCGGGATGGTTATCTTGAACTTGCCCTTGTCAACCATGATCATCAACACTTGATGTCATCCTCTCATGGACCCTTGAAATCTCTCTCTCGATGCGAGCCCATGAGAATCACCTAACCCTCAAAAACATAGACAACACATAGTATGGGTTAGTACACAAAGTGCAATTGACAATTGCTTATCATACCACAAGATCCTATGTGGTGCATTGTTTGCGCTCGTGTGTTGACCATTTAGTGTTTGATCTTTGAGCTTCCTCTTGGTCAATCGATATCTCTACTCCATGTTTAATCTTGACGTCTTGAAGGGTATATTGAATTCTTCACTTGAATAGCTTGCTTGAATACTTGATCAATCATGACTCAACACATGAATCCATTATGATCATATCTTTGAGCCACTCCTAGAATTCATCATCCAAATCATCCTTTTAGGATCTTGATCCATTGTGGCTCAAACCATAGCTCTAAGCATGTAATCCTTCAGATACTTCAATGAACTCCATTTTGATCATCTCAATGTAATTGTTGCTTCAAAGGAGTTGTCTTCCCATATTCTTCAATCATTTTCCAATGGGACTAACCTTCAAATGTATATCTCAATGTAAACATTAGTCCATAAGGATTGTCATTTAATTACCAAAACCACACATGGGGACTACATTTACTTTCAATGGTTAGGAAACTTAACCATCTTTGATTAACGAGCTAGTCTAGTAGAGGCATACTAGGGACACTGTGTTTTGTCTATGTATTCACACATGTATCAAGTTTCCGGTTAATACAATTCTAGCATGAATAATAAACATTTATCATGATATAAGGAAATATAAATAACAACTTTATTATTGCCTCTAGGGCATATTTCCTTCAGTCTCCCACTTGCACTAGAGTCAATAATCTAGATTACATTGTAATGATTCTAACACCCATGGAGTCTTGGTGCTGATCATGTTTTGCTCATGGAAGAGGCTTAGTCAACGGGTCTGCAACATTCAGATCCGTATGTATTTTGCAAATCTCTATGTCTCCCTCCTTGACTTGATTACGGATGGAGTTGAAGCGTCTCTTGATGTGTTTGGTTCTCTTGTGAAATCTGGATTCCTTCGGTAAGGCAATTGCTCCAGTATTGTCACAAAAGATTTTCATTGGACCCGATGCACTAGGTATTACACCTAGATCGGATATGAACTCCTTCATCCAGACTCCTTCATTTGCTGCTTCCGAAGCAGCTATGTACTCTGCTTCACACGTAGATCCCGCCAAGACGCTTTGCTTGGAACTGCACCAACTAACAGCTCCACCATTCAATATAAATACGTATCCGGTTTGTGACTTAGAGTCATCCGGATCAGTGTCAAAGCTAGCATCAACGTAACCATTTACGACGAGTTCTTTGTCACCTCCATAAACGAGAAACATATCCTTAGTCCTTTTCAGGTATTTCAGGATGTTCTTGACTGCTGTCCAGTGATCCACTCCTGGATTACTTTGGTACCTCCCTGCTAGACTTATAGCAAGGCACACATCAGGTCTGGTACATAGCATTGCATACATGATAGAACCTATGGCTAAGGCATAGGGAATGACTTTCATTTTCTCTCTATCTTCTGCAGTGGTCGGGCATTGAGTCTGACTCAACTTCACTCCTTGTAACACAGGCAAGAACCCTTTCTTTGACTGATCCATTTTGAACTTCTTCAAAACTTTATCAAGGTATGTGCTTTGTGAAAGTCCAATTAAGTGTCTTGATCTATCTCTATAGATCTTGATGCCCAATATATAAGCAGCTTCACCGAGGTCTTTCATTGAAAAATTCTTATTCAAGTATCCTTTTATGCTATCCAGAAATTCTATATCATTTCCAATCAATAATATGTCATCCACATATAATATTAGAAATGCTACAGAGCTCCCACTCACTTTCTTGTAAATACAGGCTTCTCCAAAAGTCTGTATAAAACCATATGCTTTATCACACTATCAAAGCGTATATTCCAACTCCGAGATGCTTGCACCAGTCCATAAATGGATCGCTGGAGCTTGCACACTTTGTTAGCACTTTTAGGATCAATAAAACCTTCTGGTTGCATCATATACAACTCTTCTTTGAGAAATCCATTAAGGAATGCAGTTTTGACATCCATTTGCCAGATTTCATAATCATAAAATGCGGCAATTGCTAACATGATTCGGACAGACTTAAGCATCGCTACGGGTGAGAAGGTCTCATCGTAGTCAACTCCTTGAACTTGTCGAAAACCTTTCGCAACAAGTCGAGCTTTGTAGACAGTAACATTACCGCCAACGCCAGTCTTCTTCTTGAAGATCCATTTATTCTCTATGGCTTGCCAATCATCGGGCAAGTCAACCAAAGTCCACACTTTGTTCTCATACATGGATCCCATCTCAGATTTCATGGCCTCAAGCCATTTCGCGGAATCTGGGCTCATCATCGCTTCCTCATAGTTCGTAGGTTCGTCATGGTCTAGTAACATGACTTCCAGAACAGGATTACCGTACCTCTCTGGTGTGGAACGTACTCTGGTTGACCTACGAGGTTCGGTAGTAACTTGATCTGAAGTTTCATGATCATCATCATTAGCTTCCTCACTAATTGGTGTAGGCATCACGGGAACTGTTTTCTGTGATGAGCTATTCTTCAATTCGAGAGAAGGTACAATTACCTCATCAAGTTCTACTTTCCTCCCACTCACTTCTTTCGAGAGAAACTCCTTCTCTAGAAAGGATCCATTCTTAGCAACAAAGATCTTGCCTTCGGATCTGTGATAGAAGGTGTACCCAACAGTTTCTTTTGGGTATCCTATGAAGACGCACTTCTCCGATTTGGGTTCGAGCTTATCAGGCTGAAGCTTTTTCACATAAGCATCGCAACCCCAAACTTTAAGAAACGACAGCTTAAGTTTCTTGCCAAACCACAGTTCATACGGTGTCGTCTCAACGGATTTAGATGGTGCCCTATTTAACATGAATGCAGCTGTCTCTAATGCATAAGCCCAAAATGATAGTGGTAAATCAGTAAGAGACATTATAGATCGCACCATATCTAATAAAGTACGGTTACGATGTTCGGACACACCATTACGTTGTGGTGTTCCAGGTGGTGTGAGTTGTGAAACTATTCCACATTGTTTTAAATGAAGACCAAACTCGTAACTCAAATATTCGCCTCCGCGATCAGATCATAGAAACTTTATTTTCTTGTTACAATGATTTTCTACTTCACTCCAAAATTGTTTGAACTTTTCAAATGTTTTAGACTTATGATTCATTAAGTAGATATACCCATATCTGCTCAAATCATCTGTGAAGGTCAGAAAATAACGATACCCGCCGCGAGCTTCAACACTCATCGGACCGCATACATCAGTATGTATTATTTCCAATAAGTCAGTAGCTCACTCCATTTTTCCAGAGAACGGAGTCTTAGTCATCTTGCCCATGAGGCATGGTTCTCAAGCATCAAATGATTCATAATCAAGCGATTCCAAAAGTCCATCTGCATGGAGTTTCTTCATGCGTTTTACACCAATATGACCTAAACGGCAGTGCCACAAATATGTTGCACTATCATTATCAACTTTGCATCTTTTGGCATCAATATTATGAATATGTGTATCACCACGATCGAGATTCAACAAAAATAGACCACTCTTCAAGGGTGCATGACCATAAAAGATATTACTCATATAAATAGAACAGCCATTATTCTCTGATTTAAATGAATAACCGTCTCGCATCAAACAAGATCCAGATATAATGTTCATGCTCAACGCTGGCACCAAATAACAATTATTCAGGTCTAAAACTAACCCCGAAGGTAGATGTAGAGGTAGCGTGCCGACGGCGATCACATCGACCTTGGAACCATTCCCTACGCGCATCGTCACCTCGTCCTTAGCCAATCTTCGTTTAATCCGTAGCCCCTGTTTCGAGTTGCAAATATGAGCAACAGAACCAGTATCAAATACCCAGGTGCTACTATGAGCATTAGTAAGGTACACATCAATAACATGTATATCAAATATACCTTTGTTCACTTTGCCATCCTTCTTATCCGCCAAATACTTGGGGCAGTTCCGCTTCCAGTGTCCAGTCCCTTTGCAGTAGAAGCACTCAGTTTCAGGCTTAGGTCCAGACTTGGGCTTCTTCCCGGGAGTGGCAACTTGCTTGCCATTCTTCTTGAAGTTCCCCTTCTTTCCTTTGCCCTTTTTCTTGAAACTAGTGGTCTTGTTAACCATCAACACTTGATGCTCCTTCTTGATTTCTACCTCCGCTGCTTTGAGCATAGCGAAGAGCTCGGGAATAGTCTTCTCCATCCCTTGCATATTATAGTTCATCACGAAGCCTTTATAGCTTGGTGGCAGTGATTGAAGAACTTTGTCAATAACACTATCATCCGGAAGATTAACTCCCAGCTGAGTCAAGTGGTTATGGTACCCAGACATTCTGAGTATGTGTTCACTGACAGAACTGTTCTCCTCCATCTTGCAGCTATAGAACTTGTTGGAGACTTCATATCTCTCAACTCGGGCATTTGCTTGAAATATTAACTTCAACTCCTGGAACATCTCATATGGTCCATGACGTTCAAAACGTCTTTGAAGTCCCTATTCTAAGCCGTAAAGCATGGCACACTGAACTATCGAGTAGTCATCAGATCGAGCTTGCCAGACGTTCATAACATCAGCATCTGCTCCTGCAGCAGGCCTTTCACCTAGCGGTGCATCAAGGACATAATTCTTCTGTGCAGCAACGAGGATAATCCTCAAGTTATGGACCCAGTCCGTGTAGTTGCTACCATCATCTTTCAACTTAGCTTTCTCTAGGAACGCATTAAAATTCAAGGGAACGGTAGCACGGGCCATTGATCTACAACATAGATATGCAAAAACTATCAGGACTAAGTTCATGATAAATTAAGTTCAATTAATCATATTACTTAAGAACTCCCACTTAGATAGACATCCCTCGAGTCATCTAAATGATCACGTGATCCATATCAACTAAACCATGTTCGATCATCACGCGAGATGGAGTAGTCTTCAATGGTGAACATCTCTATGTTGATCATATCTACTATATGATTCACATTCGACCTTTCGGTCTCCAGTGTTCTGAGGCCATGTCTGTACATGCTAGGCTCGTCAAGTTTAACCCGAGTATTCCGCACGTGCAAAACTGTCTTGCACCCGTTGTATGTGAACGTAGAGCTTATCACACCCGATCATCATGTGGTGTCTCGGCACGACGAACTGTCGCAACGGTGCATACTCAGGGAGAACACTTATATCTTGAAATTTTAGTGAGGGATCATCTTATAATGCTACCGCCGTACTAAGCAAAATAAGATGCATAAAAGATAAACATCACATGCAATCAAAATATGTGACATGATATGGCCGTCATCATCTTGTGCCTTTGATCTCCATCTCCAAAGCACCGTGATGATCTCCATCATCACCGGCATGACACCTTGATCTTCATCGTAGCGTCATTGTCATCTCGCCAACTATTGCTTCTACAACTATCGCTAACACATAGTGATAAAGTAAAGCAATTACATGGCGATTGCATTTCATACAATAAAGCGACAACCATAAGGCTCCTGCCAGTTGCCGATAACTTTTACAAAACATGATCATCACATACAATAACGTATATAACATCATGTCTTGACCATATAACATCACAACATGCCCTGCAAAAACAAGTTAGACGTCCTCTACTTTGTTGTTGCAAGTTTTACGTGGCTGCTACGGGCTTCTAGCAAGAACCGTTCTTACCTACGCATCAAAACCACAATGATGTTTCGTCAAGTTTGCTGTTTTAACCTTCAACAAGGACCGGCCGTAGTCAAATTTGATTCAACTAAAGTTGGAGAAACAGACACCCGCCAGCCACCTTTATGCAACAAGTTGCATGTCTGTCGGTGGAACTGGTCTCATGAACGCGGTCATGTAAGGTTGGTCTGGGCCGCTTCATCCAACAATACGGCCGAATCAAAATAAGAGGTTGCTGGTAAGCAGTATGACTATCATCGCCCACAACTCTTTGTGTTCTACTCGTGCATATCATCTACGCATAGACCTGGCTCGGATGCCACTGTTGGGAAACGGAGCATGCAATTTCAAAAAAATTCCTACGCTCACGCAAGATCTATCTAGGAGATGCATAGCAACGAGAGGGGGAGAGTGTGTCCATGTACCCTCGTAGACCGAAAGCGGAAGCGTTAGCTTAACGCGGTTGATGTAGTCGAACGTCTTCTCGATTCAACCGATCAAGCAACGAACATACGGCACCATCGAGTTCTGCACACGTTCAGCTCGATGACGTCCCTCGAACTCTTGATCCAGCAAAGTGTCGAGGGAGAGTTCCGTCAGCACGACGGCGTGGTGACGGTGATGGTGAAGTGATCCGCGCAGGGCTTCGCCTAAGCACTACGACAATATGACCGGAGGAGTAAACCATGGAGGGGGACGCCGCACACGGCTTGGAACAATTGGTGTGCTTTGGGGTGCCCCCTGCCCCCGTATATAAAGGAGGAGAGGGAGGAGGCCGGCCAAGGGGGCGCGCCATGGGGGGGGGGAGTCCTACTAGGACTCCAAACCTAGTAGGATTCGCCCCCCCCCCCCTTTTTTCCTTCTCATGGAGGTGGAAAGAGGGAAGGAGAGGGAGAGGGAGAGGGAAAGGGGGGCCGTGCCCCCTCCCCTAGCCCCTGTCAAAAAAAAACAATTCGGACTGCCCATGGGGGGGGGCGCCACCCCTTGTGGCTGTCCTCTCTCTCCCCTATGGCCCATGTTGGCCCATTACTTTCCCCGGGGGGTTCCGGTAACCTCCCGGTACTTCGAAAATACCCGAAACAATCCGAAACCATTCTGGTGTCCGAATACTATTGTCCAATATATCAATCTTTACCTCTCAACCATTTCGAGACTCCTCATCATGTCCGTGATCTCATCCGGGACTCCGAACAATCTTCGTTCACCAAAACACAACTCATATACAAATCGTCATCGAACGTTAAGCGTTCGGACCCTACGGTTCAAGAACTATGTAGACATGACCGAGACCCATCTCCGTCAATAACCAACATTGGAACCTGGATGCTCATATTGGTTCCTACATATTCTACGAAGATCTTTATCGGTCAAACCGCAATGACAACATACGTCATTCCTTTGTCATCGATATTTTACTTGCCCGAGATTCGATTGTCGGTATCTTTATACCTAGTTCAATCTGTTACCGGCAAGTCTCTTTACTCATTCCGTAATGCATCATCCCGTAACTAACTTATCATTCACATTGCTTGCAAGGCTTATCACGATGTGCATTACCAGAGGGCCCAGAGATACCTCTCCGATACTTGGAGTGACAAATCCTAATCTCGATCTATGCCAACCCAACAAACACCTTCGGAGACACCTGTAGGCATCTTTATAATCACCCAGTTACTTGTGACTTTCATAGCACACAGTGTTCCTCGTTTCCGGAGTTGCATAATCTCATAGTCAAAGGAATATGTATAAGTCATGAAGAAAGCAATAGCAATAAAACTTAACGATCATTATGCTAAGCTAACGGATGGTCTTGTCCATCACATCATTCTCCTAATGATGTGATCCCGTTCATCAAATGAACACATGTCTATGGTTAGGAAACTTAACATCTTTGATTAACGAGCTAGTCTAGTAGAGGCATACTAGGGACACTGTTTTTTGTCTATGTATTCACACATGTATCAAGTTTCCGGTTAATACAATTCTAGCATGAATATAAACATTTATCATGATATAGGGATATAATAACACTTTATTACTGCCTCTAGGGCATATTCCTTCAGGTGCTTGCCTGGTTGCTCTGCGGCAAAGGCAAGGTCGTCAACGGTGTCGTCGGGCTCATGATCTGCGTCGGTCTCGGGAACTGCGTCGGTGTCGGGGTCTACCGAGAGAGAACAGGGGAGGCAAACAATAAATACACAGCAAATATGCACACAGGGCAGCTATGCCTAGGATGCAGTGCAGGGTTGCCTAAAGATATGTCAAGTCATTTTATTTATTTAGGATTAAAGTGGGATTTATTAACCGTGTATAAGCACTATTCATCTACTGGAAACGGACGGAAAGTTATGGGTTCTCCTACGTAGGGGGTTCCAACATGGAATCAGATGGCACGATCAGATCGTCTCATCGTTCTGATCAACTTTCATGTAGAAAGTTTTTTCATCTGAGCTACGGTTTATTTTATATGATTTTCTAAAGTTTTAATCAATTCTGAAAATAATAGATTATTTTAATTCGAATTAATTAGCAGAAATACTAAGTGCACCCACTAGTGTACCCAGCCAGAGGGCTAGAGGCTGACAGTGGGCCCCATTGACTGCTGAGTCAGCAATCAACGGTTGATTGGTCAAAGGGTGAAAAGTGTCGTGGGTCCCAGTGGTCAGTGAGTGTTTAGATTAATGATTAATTAAACTAGTTTAATTAGCGTGTGGGACCCAACAGTCAGTGTCACAAAGAGTGTATTAGTGCTAATTTAACCGCTACAGTGGTTGGGCCCCCCTCGTGACAGTCTCACACGTTTTAAACGAAGTGTTATCCGCGGTGGGGCCCAGTGGTCGTTGTCTGTTAACTTAACTAAACTAGTTAGCACCTAATCTAGCATCAAAACCACAATGATGTTTGTCAAGTTTGCTGTTTTTAACCTTCAACAAGGACCGGCGCGTAGTCAAATTTGATTCAACTAAGTTGGAGAAAAGAACCCCGCCAGCCACCTTTATCCACAAGTTGCATGTCTGTCGGTGGAACTGGTCTCATGAACGCGGTCATGTAAGGTTGGTCTGGGCCGCTTCACTCCACAAATACGGCCGATCAAATAAGAGGTTGCTGGATAGCAGTATGACTATCATCGCCACCAACTCTTTTTGTTCTACTCGTGCATATCATCTACGCTAGACACCTGGTCGGATGCCACTGTTGGAAAACGGAGCATGCAATTTCAAAAAATTCCTACGCTCACGCTCGACGCAGCATTCTATCGATTCATTAAGTAGATATACCCATATCTGCTCAAATCATCTGTGAGGTCAGAAAATAACGATACCCGCCGCGAGCTTCAACACTCATCGGACCGATACATCAGTATGTATTATTTCCATAAGTCAGTAGCTCACTCCATTTTTCCAGAGAACGGAGTCTTAGTCATCTTGCCCATGAGGCATGGTTCTCAAGCATCAAATGATTCATAATCAGCGATTCCAAAAGTCCATCTGCATGGAGTTTCTTCATGCGTTTTACACCAATATGACCTAAACGGCAGTGCCACAAATATGTTGCACTATCATTATCAACTTTGCATCTTTTGGCATCAATATTATGAATATGTGTATCACCACGATCGAGATTCAACAAAAATAGACCACTCTTCAAGGGTGCATGACCATAAAGAATATTACTCATAAATAGAACAGCCATTATTCTCTGATTTAAATGAATAACCGTCTGCATCAAACAAGATCCAGATAAATGTCTATGCTCAACGCTGGCACCAAATAACAATTATTCAGGTCTAAAACTAACCCGAAGGTAGATGTAGAGGTAGCGTGCCGACGGCGATCACATCGACCTTGGAACCATTCCCTACGCGCATCGTCACCTCGTCCTTAGCCAATCTTCGTTTAATCCGTAGCCCCCTGTTTCGAGTTGCAAATATGAGCAACAGAACCAGTATCAAATACCCAGGTGCTACTATGAGCATTAGTAAGGTACACATCAATAACATGTATATCAAATATACCTTTGTTCACTTTGCCATCCTTCTTATCCGCCAAATACTTGGGGCAGTTCCGCTTCCAGTGTCCAGTCCCTTTGCAGTAGAAGCCTCAGTTTCAGGCTTAGGTCAGACTGGGCTTCTTCTTCCCGGGAGTGGCAACTTGCTTGCCATTCTTCTTGAAGTTCCCCTTCTTTCCTTGCCCTTTTTCTTGAAACTAGTGGTCTTGTTAACCATCAACACTTGTGCTCCTTCTTGATTTCTACCTCCGCTGCTTTGAGCATAGCGAAGAGCTCGGGAATAGTCTTCTCCATCCCTTGATATATAGTTCATCACGAAGCCTTATAGCTTGGTGGCAGTGATTGAAGAACTTTGTCAATAACACATCATCCGGAAGATTAACTCCCAGCTGAGTCAAGTGGTTATGGTACCCAGACATTCTGAGTATGTGTTCACTGACAGAACTGTTCTCTCCATCTTGCAGCTATAGAACTTGTTGGAGACTTTCATATCTCTCAACTCGGGCATTTGCTTGAAATATTAACTTCAACTCCTGGAACATCTCATATGGTCCATGACGTTCAAAACGTCTTTGAAGTCCCTATTCTAAGCCGTAAAGCATGGCACACTGAACTATCGAGTAGTCATCAGATCGAGCTTGCCAGACGTTCATAACATCAGCATTGCTCCTGCAGCAGGCCTTTCACCTAGCGGTGCATCAAGGACATAATTCTTCTGTGCAGCAACGAGGATAATCCTCAAGTTAGGACCCAGTCCGTGTAGTTGCTACCATCATCTTTCAACTTAGCTTTCTCTAGGAACGCATTAAAATTCAAGGGAACGGTAGCACGGGCCATTGATCTACAACATAGATATGCAAAAACTATCAGGACTAAGTTCATGATAAATTAAGTTCAATTAATCATATTACTTAAGAACTCCCACTTAGATAGACATCCCTCGAGTCATCTAAATGATCACGTGATCCATATCAACTAAACCATGTTCGATCATCACGCGAGGAGGATAGTCTTCAATGGTGAACATCCTATGTTGATCATATCTACTATAGATTCACATTCGACCTTTCGGTCTCCAGTGTTCTGAGGCCATGTCTGTACATGCTAGGCTCGTCAAGTTTAACCCGAGTATTCCGCACGTGCAAACTGTCTTGCACCCGTTGTATGTGAACGTAGAGCTTATCACACCCGATCATCATGTGGTGTCTCGGCACGACGAACTGTCGCAACGGTGCATACTCAGGGAGAACACTTATATCTTGAAATTTTAGTGAGGGATCATCTTATAATGCTACCGCCCGTACTAAGCAAAATAAGATGCATAAAAGATAACACATCACGCAATCAAATATGTGACATGATATGGCCGTCATCATCTTGTGCCTTTGATCTCCATCTCCAAAGCACCGTGATGATCTCCATCATCACCGGCATGACACCTTGATTTCATCGTAGCGTCATTGTCATCTCGCCAACTATTGCTTCTACAACTATCGCTACACATAGTGATAAAGTAAAGCAATTACATGGCGATTGCATTTCATACAATAAAGCGACAACCATAAGGCTCCTGCCAGTTGCCGATAACTTTTCAAAACATGATCATCACATACAATAAGATATAACATCATGTCTTGACCATATAACATCACAACATGCCCTGCAAAAACAAGTTAGACGTCCTCTACTTTGTTGTTGCAAGTTTTACGGTGGCTGCTACGGGCTTCTAGCAAGAACCGTTCTTACCTACGCATCAAAACCACAATGATGTTTGTCAAGTTTGCTGTTTTAACCTTCAACAAGGACCGGCCGTAGTCAAATTTGATTCAACTAAAGTTGGAGGAGAAACAGACACCCGCCAGCCACCTTTATGCAACAAGTTGCATGTCTGTCGGTGGAACTGGTCTCATGAACGCGGTCATGTAAGGTTGGTCTGGGCCGCTTCATCCAACAATACGGCCGAATCAAAATAAGAGGTTGCTGGTAAGCAGTATGACTATCATCGCCCACAACTCTTGTGTTCTACTCGTGCATACATCTACGCATAGACCTGGTCGGATGCCACTGTTGGAAACGGAGCATGCAATTTCAAAAAAATTCCAGCTCACGCAAGATCTATCTAGGAGATGCATAGCAACGAGAGGGGGAGAGTGTGTCCATGTACCCTCGTAGACCGAAAGGGAAGCGTTAGCTTAACGCGGTTGATGTAGTCGAACGTCTTCTCGATTCAACCGATCAAGCAACGAACATACGGCACCATCGAGTTCTGCACACGTTCAGCTCGATGAAGTCCCTCGAACTCTTGATCCAGCAAAGTGTCGAGGGAGAGTTCCGTCAGCACGACGGCGTGGTGACGGTGATGGTGAAGTGATCCGCGCAGGGCTTCGCCTAAGCACTACGACAATATGACCGGAGGAGTAAACCATGGAGGGGGACGCCGCACACGGCTTGGAACAATTGGTGTGCTTGGGGTGCCCCCTGCCCCCGTATATAAAGGAGGAGAGGAGGCGGCCGGACGGCCGGCCAAGGGGGCGCGCCATGGGGGGGGGGGAGTCCTTCTAGGACTCCAAACCTAGTAGGATTCGCCCCCCCCCCCTTTTTTCCTTCTCATGGAGGTGGAAAGAGGGAAGGAGAGGGAGAGGGAGAGGGAAAGGGGGGCCGTGCCCCCTCCCCTAGTCCAATTCGGACTGCCCATGGGGGGGGGGCGCCACCCCTTGTGGGCTGTCCTCTCTCTCCCCTATGGCCCATGTTGGCCCATTACTTTCCCCGGGGGGTTCCGGTAACCTCCCGGTACTTCGAAAAATACCCGAAACAATCCGGAACCATTCTGGTGTCCGAATACTATTGTCCAATATATCAATCTTTACCTCTCAACCATTTCGAGACTCCTCATCATGTCCGTGATCTCATCCGGGACTCCGAACAATCTTCGGTCACCAAAACACATAACTCATAATACAAATCGTCATCGAACGTTAAGCGTTCGGACCCTACGGGTTCAAGAACTATGTAGACATGACCGAGACACATCTCCGGTCAATAACCAACAGTGGAACCTGGATGCTCATATTGGTTCCTACATATTCTACGAAGATCTTTATCGGTCAAACCGCAATGACAACATACGTCATTCCCTTTGTCATCGATATGTTACTTGCCCGAGATTCGATTGTCGGTATCTTTATACCTAGTTCAATCTCGTTACCGGCAAGTCTCTTTACTCATTCCGTAATGCATCATCCCGTAACTAACTTATCATTCACATTGCTTGCAAGGCTTATCACGATGTGCATTACCGAGAGGGCCCAGAGATACCTCTCCGATACTTGGAGTGACAAATCCTAATCTCGATCTATGCCAACCCAACAAACACCTTCGGAGACACCTGTAGAGCATCTTTATAATCACCCAGTTACGTTGTGACGTTTCATAGCACACAAGGTGTTCCTCCGGTATCCGGGAGTTGCATAATCTCATAGTCAAAGGAATATGTATAAGTCATGAAGAAAGCAATAGCAATAAAACTTAACGATCATTATGCTAAGCTAACGGATGGGTCTTGTCCATCACATCATTCTCCTAATGATGTGATCCCGTTCATCAAATGACAACACATGTCTATGGTTAGGAAACTTAACATCTTTGATTAACGAGCTAGTCTAGTAGAGGCATACTAGGGACACTGTGTTTTGTCTATGTATTCACACATGTATCAAGTTTCCGGTTAATACAATTCTAGCATGAATAATAAACATTTATCATGATATAAGGGAATATAAATAACAACTTTATTACTGCCTCTAGGGCATATTTCCTTCAGGTGCTTGCCTGGTTGCTCTGCGGCAAAGGCAAGGTCGTCAACGGTGTCGTCGGGCTCATGATCTGCGTCGGTCTCGGGAACTGCGTCGGTGTCGGGGTCTACCGAGAGAGAACAGGGGGAGGCAACAAATAAATACACAGCAAATAATGCAACACAGGGCATGCTATGCCTAGGATGCAGTGCAGGGTTGCCTAAAGATATGTCTAAGTCATTTTAGTTATTTTAGGATTAAAGTGGGATTTATTAACCGGTGTATAAGCACTATTCATCTACTGGAAACGGACGGAAAGTTATGGGTTCTCCTACGTAGGGGGTTCCAACATGGAATCAGATGGCACGATCAGATTCGTCTCATCGTTCTGATCAACTTTCATGTAGAAAGTTTTTTCATCTGAGCTACGGTTTATTTTATATGATTTTCTAAAGTTTTAATCAATTTCTGAAAATAATAGATTATTTTAATTCGAATTAATTAGCAGAAATACTAAGTGCACCCACTAGTGTACCCAGCCAGAGGGGCTGAGAGGCTGACAGTGGGCCCCATTGACTGCTGAGTCAGCAATCAACGGTTGATTGGTCAAAGGGTGAAAAGTGTCGTGGGTCCCAGTGGTCAGTGAGTGTTTAGATTAATGGATTAATTAAACTAGTTTAATTAGCGGTGGGACCCAACAGTCAGTGTCACAAAGAGTGTATTAGTGCTAATTTAACCGCTACAGTGGTTGGGCCCCCCTCGTGACAGTCTCACACGTTTTAAACGAAGTGTTATCCGCGGTGGGGCCCAGTGGTCGGTGTCTGTTAACTTAACTAAACGGTAGTTAGCACCTAATCTAATTAGCTGACAGCTGGGCCCGGTGAACAGTGACCATCGGCGGCTAAACGCCGGCGCCACAACACGCGGCGGCGACTCGCCGGAGTGCGTTTCCGGCGACCATTTGCTGCGGGGTTTGGTCCATTTGGACGGGCGCGAAGCCGCGCATCCAGTGGGGGCAATGGTAGGTCGAGGGGGTCGTCGGAGTTGACCGGACGACGAGCTAGGCAGCGGCGCGGCTACGGCCATGGAGAAAAACGGGCGCGTGAGCTCGAAATCGGGCTCGAAAAGGGGAGAAAGGGAGGTGGTGCTCACAGAGAGATCGATGCGGTGGTCGGCAGGGTCGGGGAGGCACTAGAGCGGTGGCATTCAGAGAAGAACGACGATGGCTGTGGCGGAGGGGCTCGGCGCTAGCGTCGTCGATGCAGCGTCCCTCCCTCGATCCAGCAGCGGGGACGAAGGAGACGACGGTGGCGGGGCTGATGGACGATGTCTCGAGGCTCGGGGGGGCATCGGTGCGCGGTGACGACGGCGACGCGGTGGCGTCCGCGCTCGGGCGCCGTCCAAATCGAGACAGAGAGGGGCGAGGGGGATTTAGAAGCTAGGGTTCGACCGTGACATCGGGGGAGGGATAAGTAGCTACCAGCGGCTACAGGAGAGGCGTCGGTGTCACCCATCCGGCGGTGCATCGGGCGCAGGCGAGCGCGCGACCGACAGTTGCCGGAGGAAGGAGAAGCGGGCGCTGGTGGGCTGGGCCGGCTGAAAAGGCCACTGTAGCGATGGGCCAGCAAGTGCAGTGATAGTTTTTCCCTTTTTTTATTTCTCTTTTCTGTTTTGTTTATTAGGCAGAGAGATAAGAATTAAATGGGGCAACCAAATCATCTTGGGAAAAATGTTGAGCTTGGTCCAAAATAATCTTTGCAATTTATGGCACTGCCACAACAAGTTTGGAGGCAAAAGGCAAAGGTTAGGTATTATTAGAATTTGAAAAGACAAATTTAAATGCTGCTGGACTACTGTTTTAATGTCCAGGGGCATTTTGGGAAGTTATATGAAGTTGGTTTCAATTTTATAAATGCCTTGGGATTATTTCCAACATGGTGAACTATTTTGTTTTACTGTTTGAAGAATTAATTATTTGAATTGTATTTTAAATTTGAATTAGAATTTGATTGGAGACAAGTGGCATTTTAACTCAGTAAAATATGATGACATGGCAAATTAATTAGCTTGATGACAGGGTTAAGATCTGGGGATGTTACAAATCTCCTCCACTACAAGAAATCTCGTCCCGAGATTTAAGTGGGGAAGTAAAGGGTAACCTCGGGTGAACTGACCTTTGCAAGGTCGATTAACTGGTGGACAACTCAGGGAATGCGACATGAACTATCTCTCGAGCTGAAACTTAGAAAACATCGAGAGCAAAGTAAGAAGTTACAATAGTAAGTTTCAAGCAAATGGACAAATGATCGATACCTGAACAGAGTGTGAGAAGGGAGTTCAGAGCATCGGGAATAGATCGTCTCCCAGAGGGTGGCTCGTGATAATGCACAAAGTCAAGAGCAAAGGATACTTCGGGATCAAGGATGTACAGGGGAGTTAGGTTTTCGATCCTGTGGAACTATGATGAGGGTTGATCAAGAGTAGAGAGAACGGTGACATCTTACCGGTTACGAGAACAAGGTATGTCAGAGGATATTCTGTCAGTTATGTCGGCGACAACATCGGTACCAAGGGCGAGGAATGAAGAGAACCATTTTCCTGCTTGTTAAAATGAGGCGGACCAATAGGCAAAGTTCTCGTCCATCGGGGGTTACCGGAACATCATCAACAATATTAACAGGGCCTCACTGACAGAGTTGTGCACCGGGAAGGAGGGGCAGGTAGCACAGTTAACAGTTAGCACGATAATTATGTAGCCGAGCAGGCTAGGAATGACGTGATCGAGTACAACTCGTAAGTAAGGAGGATTACCAAGAGTTGTTGAATCATATAGCGGACTCGATTCACTTATCGGTGTTCCAGAGTGGCTAACATCTCAGAACCCGGAAAAATTTGGAAACGGTGGGACTTAGTACTTAATGAAGACTCATAATCAAGCAACATGATTCTGTGATATTATCAGATACCAGAGGGTAATACCCGAAGGTAGAGCGGAATAGAGGTTGGACAGGTGAAATGATATACAGAAGACAAGTACCTTAACTTGTCTGAGAAGAAGAAGCGAAGAATATTAATATGGCCAGAACCATAATGGCAAAAGATCAATTCACAGATACAAAATGAATTTATACGAAGGAAATAATTATTTTTACGAGCAGCTTCCATGATAGGTTCTACATCGGGTCCAAGGGCATGAACACACAAAGGTTCAAGGTCGACTCCCACTTCTTCAATGCCTAACCTTTCATTCACTTCTCGTTTTCGAAGAAATTGTAGTGCTGAAAAATTATCTGGTGAAGCACCAGAAGAGTATGACTCGCATAACTTTCGAGTTCACACGAATTAGGGAAAGCATTGGTTCAATCCATCTGGACATTATTACGAAGCTATACAACACAATAACAAGAGCGACGGGTACATGCTCGAAAGCAAAGGGCTGGCGATACGGAGTTGATGATACAATTTGCCAAAGACGTTTTGTATCAGGGGAAAGTTGTCAATGATTTAAAATATGAAGAAGCTGCCGGATAGTAATCCACCAAAAGATCAGGTGGTCCGCAAAGGATCTGATGTGAGTATCGGTACTCAACCAGAAGAAGAAGGGATGCAAAGGAATCGGTTTATGAAAACATATGAATAAGCCAAAGCTTGAATACGAAGAGTTTATGATTCCAAAATCGAGGGATCAGAGGCAGAGGCTCTGATAAAAAGATGAGTATGTTGAATAGATTTAGATGGCCAATCAATCAAGGTGGAATTTGCTGAGAATCAGCTCATATCCAGAATGACGTCTGAGCTGGAAAGATGAATTCTAGGAATCGACGGATGCTAGGGATTATTCTTATTCATATTGAATCAATAGACTCGGAGTGACAATGACAAGGAATGCTAATGAATATTGCGAGACATATGGATTTATCCATAATGCAGGCAGACAAGACTTTCCAGAGCAATAGGTTGCAGAGGGTTCTCGAAAGAATGGATAGCATTACGAAGTACTTTGAGAAACACATTAACAACTGGGGATGAATGGATCCCCGGTTAATGTGGGGAATTATCCGTAGTGCGGAAGAAGCTGCACGGCAATAGGCTCAAAGGATTCCTAGATTAACGAGGAGTATTTCGGGGTATCTCATACATAAAGGAGTAACTGGGAATGAAGATACAAACGGCAAAGATGTATAGCTGTTTACGGTGATCATCGGTAGTAGGGAACTTGCAAAAGCAGTGGGCATAATGGTCTCGGGAAACTTCGAGGAGTATCTTCGGAGTCTTCTGATGATGACACGCCATCTTCTGGAATGAGGGGGCTCTCCGGGAGAAAGTGGTTACGAGAACCTAGGGTTAGAGTTAGTAAAATATTTAACCCGAATAGACGAGAGATCAGAGTCCCAGAGTAAAGATCGAGGAGTAAAAGATCCTAATACCACCCAATTGGCGACGTGGGCCCGTAAGCCACACAGCCAAGTTAGTAAAACAGTTTTGGACCACTAGACTCAACTTCGGCCAAGGAGTTGGGAAGGGGGATCCTACAGGTAGTCGGCTCTGATACCAACCTGTGACGACCCCGGCTTAATCATGCACTAACCATACACGCAAATGCACATGATCAAGCCTAAGGACTCACTTGAAGATATCACAACACAACTCTAAAACATAAATAAAGTCATACAAGCTTTATATTACAAGCCAGGGCCTCGAGGGCTCGAATACATAGCTCGATGGCATACAAGCGTCAGCGGAAGCATCAGATATCTGGGTACAGATATTACAGAGAAACAGATAAGCCTTTAGTAAGGCGGGGCAAAATAAAACACTACGATCGAAAGCGCGCAGGCCTCCTGCCTGGGACCCTCCGAACCTACTCCTGGTCGTCGGACGGCTCCTCGTAGTAGTACTCGCCAGGAGGGTAGTAGTTGTAGCCGTCGGCGGGGGCAGCTGTCTCAGGGGCTCCGTCGTCTGGATGCACCAAAAGGGGTATGGGGAGAAAAAGAAAGCAAAGCAAACATGAGTACTCATCCGAAGTACTCAGCAAGCAAGGATCTACACTACATATCCAACATTTATCAAAGGGAGGCTGTATATGTGGACTGGGTTGCAGAAATGCCAGAATAGAAAGGAAAGCCTAGTCCTATCGAAGACTAGCATCTTCATCATCTTCAGCGGTCTTGCAGCATTAGAAGAGTGCAGATTATCATAAAGTAAAGTAGTAGTAGTGTTATCAACCTCGCCTAGAGATTCTTCCCCGACTCCCTGCGAGAAAGCAATCCCAGAGCCATACTATCCAGTTATCATCTCAAGTGTCAGGTTCTAGTTGTACCGATCGGGATACAACTCCGAGTGTCCGTTACCGTAGGACAAGCTATCGATAGATGTTTTCTTCCCTGCAGGGGTGCACCAACTTACCCACCACGCTCGATTAACTCCGGTCGGACACACTTTACTGGGTCATGCCCGGCCTCGGCCAAACGATACGCTGCAACCCGACCGAATACTTAACAGAGAGGTCAGAACGCCGGACTAACCTATGCCCCCAAGGGTCTTGGGCCATCGCCCCGGACGCTCCTGCATGTTGCGTACACCGTCGGTGAGCAGACCTACCAACCCCTTAATACAAGCACGGTTGCGTTCCCAGTCCAACCCAGCGTGTGCCGCTCAGTTGCTGACGTCTATTAAGCTTCGGCTGAAGTATACGACGCAGAACGCCCATACTATGCCCACGTGATGGTTAGTGCTATCAGGCCAGAGGCCCCTCGGATCAAATATCCAAACCGTTAGTGTGTTGGTAGTGCGGTAACAAGCAGAGACTCACGAAAGATGTGACCCCGTCGCCCCGTCTCGAGGACTTGCGGCAAGGGCTAAGAATGCCCGGCCACGCCTCGTGTTCAACTCTCGGGCACCCTCCAGGTCCACCCGACTCCACATCTCTCGCAATTAAGCTCGCGCGGGTACCCCTCAGGGCCGACCCGTCTTTAGTAACATGGTTCAGTGTCAAGTTATAGTAACCATAGTAACCGTGTGTCTAACACCAAGGGGGAACCCTGAGGAATCACCCTCGATGGAATTCCACCTGATGTTATCGTCAAGGTGAACGAAGGAGGAATCACCCTCGAGGTCCACACTTGAGAAGTTGCACGACGACGTCGTTATCGGGGGTGGTGTAGGAGGAATCACCCTCGCTGACCACGACCGATTAACTAACCTACAAGGTTATCATCAGAAGTGCTGACGAGGTATCACCCTCGGCACTCGATAGTAACCCAGTAGTGTCGAGCATCTAAGGGGGAAGTGATGTGCGGTGCCGGGGCCTGGTCTTCGATCCCGTTGATCGGGTCTTCCGATAATCCAGCGGGGCAGTCGGGACAAAGTGGGGTCTCTGATGGGTCTCTACCCAGCCTATACTAAACAGTTTAGGATAAACAGGTAGGTAACAAAAGCAGGTTACAATAAACATGCTATGCATCAGAATAGGTAAAGCAGTAGCAGCAGCAATTCTAATGCAAGCATAAGAGAGAGGAGAATAGGCGATATAGGCATGTTCAAAAGGGGGGTGCTTGCCTGGTTGCTCTGCGGCAAAGGCAAGGTCGTCAACGGTGTCGTCGGGCTCCTGAGCTGCGTCGGTCTCGGGAACTGCGTCGGTGTCGGGGTCTACCGAGAGAGAAGAGGGGGAGGAAATAAATAAATACACAGCAAATAATGCAACACAGGGCATGCTATGCCTAGGATGCAGTGCAGGGTTGCCTAAAGATATGTCTAAGTCATTTTAGTTATTTTAGGATTAAAGTGGGATTTATTAACCAGTGTATAAGCACTATTCATCTACCGGAAACGGACGGAAAGTTACGGGTTCTCCTACGTAGGGGGTTCCGACATGGAATCAGACAGCACGATCAGATTCGTCTCGTCGTTCTGATCAACTTTCATGTAGAAAGTTTTTTCATCTGAGCTATGGTTTATTTTATATGATTTTCTAAAGTTTTAATCAATTTCTGAAAATAATAGATTATTTTAATTCCAATTAATTAGCAGAAATACTAAGTGCACCCACTAGTGTACCCAGCCAGAGGGGCTGAGAGGCTGACAGTGGGCCCCGTTGACTGCTGAGTCAGCAATCAACGGTTGACTGGTCAAAGGGTAAACAGTGTCGTGGGTCCCAGTGGTCAGTGAGTGTTTAGATTAATGGATTAATTAAACTAGTTTAATTAGCGGTGGGACCCAACAGTCAGTGTCACAAAGAGTGTATTAGTGCTAATTTAACCGCTACAGTGGTTGGGCCCCCCTCGTGACAGTCTCACACGTTTTAAACGAAGTGTTATCCGCGGTGGGGCCCAGTGGTCGGTGTCTGTTAACTTAACTAAACGGTAGTTAGCACCTAATCTAATTAGCTGACAACTGGGCCCGGTGAACAGTGACCATCGGCGGCTAAACACCGGCGCCACAGCACGCAGCGGCGACTCGTCGGAGTGCGTTTCCGGCGACCATTTGCGGTGGGGTTTGGTCCATTTGGACGGGCGCGAAGCTGCGCATCCAGTGGGGGCAACGGTAGGTCGAGGGGGTCGTCGGAGTTGACCGGCCGACGAGCTAGGCGGCGGCGCGGCTACGGCCATGGAGAAAAACGGGCGCGCGAGCTCGAAAATGAGAGAGAGGGAGGTGGTGCTCATAGAGAGATCGATGCAGTGGTCGGCAGGGTCGGGGAGGCACTGGAGCGGTGGCATTCGGAGAAGAACGACGATGGCCGTGGCGGAGGGGATCGGCGCTAGCGTCGTCGATGCAGCGTCCCGCCCTCGATCCAGCAGCGGGGACGAAGGAGACGACGGTGGCGGGGCTGATGGACGACGTATCGGAGGACTCGGGGGGGGGCACCGGTGCGCGATGACGACGGCGACGCGGTGGCGTCCGCGCTCGGGCGCCGTCCAAATCGAGACACAGAGGGGGCGAGGGGAATTTAGAAGCTAGGGTTCGACCGCGGCATCGGGGGAGGGATAAGTAGCTACCAGCGGCTACAGGAGAGGCGCCGGTGTCGCCCATCCAGCGGTGCATCAGGCGCAGGCGAGCGCGCGGCCGACAGCTGCCGGAGGAAGGAGAAGCGGGCGCTGGTGGGCTGGGCCGGCTGAAAAGGCCACTGTAGCGATGGGCCAGCAAGTGCAGTGATAGTTTTTCCCTTTTTTTTATTTCTCTTTTCTGTCTTTTCTGTTTTGTTTATTAGGCAGAGAGATAAGAATTAATTGGGGCAACCAAATCATCTTGGAAAAAATGTTGAGCTTGGTCCAAAATAATCTTTGCAATTTATGGCACTGCCACAATAAGTTTGGAGGCAAAAGGCAAAGGTTAGGTATTATTAGAATTTGAAAAGACAAATTTAAATGCTGCTGGACTAGTGTTTTAATGTCCAGGGGCATTTTGGGAAGTTATATGAAGTTGGTTTCAATTTTATAAATGCCTTGGGATTATTTCCAACATGGTGAACTATTTTGTTTTACTGTTTGAAGAATTAATTATTTGACTTGTATTTTAAATTTGAATTAGAATTTGATTGGAGACAAGTGGCATTTTAACTCAGTAAAATATGATGACATGGCAAATTAATTAGCTTGATGACAGGGTTAAGATCTGGGGATGTTACAATCATTGCCTTAGATATCGTCATAACTATGCGCTTTTCTATGAATTGCTCAACAGTAATTTGTTTACCCACCGTATGTTTTCTTTCAAGAGAGAAGCCTCTAGTGAAACCTATGGCCCCCGGGTCTATTTTTCATCATATATTTTCAGATCTATAAACCAAAAAACCCAAAAATACTTTGCTGCAATTTATTTATATTTACTTTAGTTTGCTCTTTTATTTATCTTTTATACCTATCTCTATTAGATCTCACTCTTGTTCGTGACCGTGAAGAGATTGATAACCCCTTTTCCGCGTTGTGTGCAAGTATTTTTTAGTTTGTGTAGGTGCATATATTGGAGACTTGCTTGTGCCTCCTACTGGATTGATACCTTGGTTCTTAACTGAGGGAAATATTTATCTCTACTTTGTTGCATCACCCTTTCCTCTTCAAGGAAAAAATCAACGCAAGCTCAAGAAGTAGCACCCACCGTCGCCGTCATCCCCCGCATGGGCTCTGCCACGCGAAGCTAAGGCAAGGAGAGGGGAGGCAGTGGATTGAAGCCCTGGATCGGATCAGGAGGGAGGGGATCGAGAAGGAGGGGGTCGAGGAGAGGGGCGGCAGCAGGGTGAATATGTACCACTGAATTGGCCAGGCAGGTGATAATTCAAGAGCAGTGTGTGGTGTTGTGGGTGTGCTTCTACGTTATATTTGTTGTTTATAAAAAGCGAGCATATCTCTATTATCTTCTATCCTCATTTAATTCATTTTCCCTCTTGCGGGAATACCAGGGTAAATTCTTCCTCCCCTCGATCTTCATTGACAAGCCCCGTGGATTTGCCGTCCTCTGTCTGTCGCTCTGGTGAACGATGGTGGGGAGGGGAATATTGGTGCCTCGCTCCTGCAAGTAGAGATAGATTAGGATTTTATTCCTCAGACGTGCAACACTTGAACGATGGCAACACTTCATATTCGAGTCGGTCTTTCAGGCTTCGATACTGCTTGAGTTTGTTCGTCGGGCCGGATACACCGGAGCTCTGACATATGTTCATGTCGGCTCCTCGGGGTGGCAAGGTTAGGGTTTCTCGTCGTGCGTACATAACAGCGTGATTATGTGTCACAGATTGATTCAAGGGTTAAACGACGACAATTGCAACTCCCGGGCGTTGGTCCTTAGATGCACGTACATGAATACTTCTCCACTATCATCAACAAGGTCCAGCCGACTCCAGTATAAACGACGCGTCGGCGGCAGTGGTCATTCGATGAAACATGTACCACATTGTAATGTTTATTACATTAGATGCTTTTATTTCCAGTGAACCTTTCCTAACAGATCTGTATCCTCATGTGCTTTTTTTTCTACTTATGATTATAGTTACGAAAATGCTTGGCATCACTCGACTGAAAATGTCGCGTGTCGGTCATCTATATGGCCATCGTATCTGATTTTGATCGGACGGCTCGGGAGCAACCTCTTTCATAGTCTAGGTTTGCAACTGGCCCGTTGCTGCACCGCAACAATTGGTGTGTTGCAAACCGATGAAGGGGAGGCAACGACGACGCCATGGCTGTGGGAGCTTGGTGCGGCATCATGGCTGAGTCAAAGGACAACACTGACTCGAGAGGGAGTTGCGGTGGAGTTGAGGGAATGAGATCGGGCAGCGAAACAGGCTTGCTTTTGTTGGCGGACGGCGGTTGGAGCCAGGCGAGGCGGAGGGTCGGGACGGGGCGGCGCTTGAGCGGGTGCTCGACGGCTACTCTAGCGATGTCTAGCATGAGGGCATGAAGGAGTAGAGCGACACAACCTCGGGGAGTGTGTCATGTGCCACTAATATTCATCGACGTAGGTGACAGTGGCAAGAGCGAAGACAATTTTTTTTGCAACAAGAGGCATATACTGCAATTGCGTGAGCCGCAAATGCTTTCTGCGTAAGATCATCTTCCAATTGCAACAAGGATCTTATTACAATGATGAGCAGATTGCCTCACGACATGACGGATCTCTATGATGAACATTTTTTTTTTACAAGATTGGGATCCTTTTCGCAAAAAATACTCTACCTGTGATTACAATTTATACATTCGTCTATTTTTTCCTTCAATTTTTTTTTCATTTCCCAACGATCAATCAGTTTTCCGGCAAGGGTCGGGAAGTGATTTCCTGGGCCAGGTCCGGACAGCTTCGCCTACCGGGTCTGGATCGAGTTTTTTTCCGGCCCGCTAACCACTGTCTTCCCCAACCCGGCATCCGTTTCCCCTCGCGAGAGCTCGAGACACCCCCCATGTCGCGGTAGGAAGACCGTCCGAACCCTAACCCTAGCTCGATCCACCGGCGTCCCCGTCCTCCTCCGGCCATCCTCCATGGACGCGAAGGACATCCTCGGGCTCCAGAAGACCTCCTTCCCGTCCGCCCAGGAGAAGAAGTCGCGGCCGCCCAAGGAGCCGCAGCGCAAGCCCGATGGCGTCTCGCGCGAGGTACCTCCCTTCGTCACCCTCCCTGCTCTCCGCCGCGCGTTTGGTTGTTCTCCCCGAGCTAACGCCCGTTGTGCGGATCTAGGTGTACGCGCTCACCGGAGGGGTCGGAATGGCGCCGCTCATGCCGACCATCGAGGCCTCGCACCTGAAGCGCCGGCCTGCTGTTGAGAAGGAGAAGGTGGGCGAGCAACTCTTCTGGCTTCAGCTACCTGTTGAAAAATCTGGTCACTTCTGTAGCATTTGAACTGAGATTTCCATACATTACTATTTGTGCATTTGAGAAACTTGGCTCCAGAGTGTGTCATTGAGGTGCGGAGCTGATCTAGGAGCGTAGGAGTACATACGAAATGTCAACTGACTCAATGTACAATTGCAGTTTTGAGTTGGCGGTCAAACCGGCTGTTTGTTATCAGACTAAACTGCATCGGGTGCATTGTATCATCTGGGTAGTAGCCAGCAAAGACTTTTCGTGCCACCCAATCATATAGAAACATAATGCATATAACATGTGCCACCCAATCATATAGAAACATAATGCATATAACATGCACCGCCACTTAATGAAGCATTTTGATCCCAAACTGCATAGTATTTTCTTTGTAATCACTCTATGAACTTCAGTTAGATTTGTGCTTCCATAGAAATACCAACCTTTTGTGTCACTTTCATCTCCACTATTGGTCTAAATTTGTGCAGTTAGTGTTATTAAATACTCCCTCCGTCCCATAATATAAGACGTTTTTTGACACTACACTAGTGCCAAAAAACGTCTTACATTATGGGACAGAGGGAGTAGTTGTGTAAGGGTAAGTCTAGTATCTTGTAGCAGGATAATTCAACTTGTGTTGAACTTCATGCCATAGATTGCAGAACATGACTAGTCTTGTACACCATCGTTCCTTATTTTAGTTAGAATTTGGTTTTCTAGTGATTGTTCTTTTAATTCAGAATTGTTAAAATTTGTGTGCTCTGGTCAGCAACTTTATATCGTTGTCACTGCATAGTTTTCACACACCTAGTTCTAATGGTACTATTGGCTTTATGCCTAACATGAATTCCTAGCATGAAGTGTCCAGTTTGTCACATATATCCCTGGAATGCTGTTGGGACCAATGGACTGCTGTATGTGATTTAACTTGAGAGTATCAATTACTTGCGCAGGTAGCATGGCGGTGGCTACCTTTCACGTCATCTGCACGAACTGACAATCTGCAACTTTACCACTGGGTCTGTTTCTGATGCTTCACTAATGTTGTGTACATCTTAAAATATTTAGTATGACTAACTCGCAGACTCACAGTATTTCTGACCCTTTTGTTTCAGGTTAGAGTTGTAAATAATGTTCCACCAACTGGTGATTATGACTTCGCAAAATATAACACGGTGAGTATATTGTGTTAGTTACGTCGAGCAAGAAATGTTCTCTTACAATATTGTGGGCTTATTTTTTTTGTTTGTCGCTTTCTTTTACAGAAGGTGGATGTTCTTAAATACACCGATGAGGAGTATGAGAAATATTTAACTGAACCTGTAGGTACTGTTTACTGTAAAATTATGTAAGCTCGGTTGTTAATTCTCACACTTATTGTTACAATCGGACCATTGTGCTGATTTGCGCCGAGCTTTTAGTGTCACTCAATGCTTATAAACAATTATCGCCACTACTAGATGTAATTCTGTTTAGTTCAAAGATTTGAAACAAATGAAACTTTTCTATTTGCCGTTGACACTTTTGTGGTCAGCTATTTGAAGATGGCAGTAAATAAGTCTTAATTGGTGGGACATTGACTCTTGGTGTTTATTAATTCTACCTTATAATAATATCTTTTGAGCACTGGGATGCAACAATCAGAGTGTTGGGCAGTTTTAAAATTGCTCAATTCTGTTTTGCGCTTACCTCTGTATGTTATTTGGAGCTATTAGTCTGCCTTAACATAACAATTTCAGGAGCATGTGTTACTGTTTATCCTTTTGCAGTTATTTCTGGCATAGACAAATCTTTTGATCATTTAGAGTGTTGCATTCAATTTCTATAGTATGTTTTTGTTCATGATTTGTTGTTTTAAAGTAGAATGTTTGATGTGCTTGTTTCAGACATGGAGCAGAGAAGAAACAGACCAGCTGTTTGAATTATGTCAGCGCTTTGACCTTCGTTTCATAGTAATAGCAGATAGGTTTCCAACTGCTCGCAGCGTGGAAGACCTAAAGAGCCGTTATTATTCAGGTACTTCTAAATTTGTACACCTTTATGTTCAGATAAAACTCACCTGGCAAAGGTCTCCCATTCTTTCGTTAATGTTTATACATGCATATTACATGCTCAAAAGCAAACAACACTGAGTTACTTAGGATCGATCCATCTGTTTTACCATTCAATATATAGAACAATCGAGTAACTAGCTATCTAGTTTATATAATAGATCCTTTAAACAATATGCTCTTGTAACTTCTGACCTTTTTCTGTTCAATTAGTGCATAAAGGTTGCTAATCATACAATGGCATTTGGCCTGTTATGCACCCACACTCCTATCTGTGCATGTCTTTTCTTTCTATGTACTATCTACTATGTAACATTATTATGAGAGGTTAAGTGCTGTCATGACTTTTTATTTAGCATATATAACCACTCCCTTCGTTCCATTATTCTTGTTGTGGTTTTAGTTCAGATTTGTACTAAAACCATGACAATAATTATGGAACAGAGGGAGTAATTAGTAAAGCTAGCATGTTTGATCAGTCTAATTGTATCTCCAGCAATTCAATGCATGTTTTGTTGTGAGTTTACTGTGATGTAGCTATTGCGTCTTCTTGATCGCAGTTACTAGGGCCCTTTTAATTGCAAGAGCTCGGTCATTCGATGAAGTTGCCGGAAACCCTCTTGTGAAGGTACAAGATGATTCTCTTCCCGACCTAAAAGTAATTACATCAATGTTAAGGTATAGATTTTGCTGTACCCACATATGTTCAATTGTGTTTCTTCTCAGGAAACCTTCAATGCTGCTCATGAGACCGAGAGAAAACGTGCATTGTCTGCACTCTTCTCCCAAACAAAACAGCAAGAACGAAAGGATGCTGAGGTGAGAAATCTCCTGCAATGATATTGTGATTATTTGATTTATGATGTCTGCCATTCTTAAGATTCTAGTCACGTATCTGATACCGAACTGTTGCCTTTTCAGGTTTTAGCAGAAGCAAAACGCATTATGGAATCCCGTGCTGCTACTAAAGTGAGTAAATCAGTACACTGGTTTCCATATTTCTTATCGTTAAAGTAATCTTAACTCTTAAGCAAGAACATTTGAATGGTAACTTGAAGGATATTCTCAGTGTATATAAAATCACTAATGGCGTATCTTCCGGATATTCGTACTTTCGTCAAGCAAGTGGCTATTTAACCTATTGATATTCCAGGTCGTGCGAAAGTGTGGACGTGATATCATTGCTTATTGACTAACCTCGATATCTTGTCATAGTTAATTCTTAGAGATTAGGTTGTTTGCTCTGTCTGGTTAACAGTTCAAGATTTATATGCAGAACGTGGAAGAAGCCGGAGCACCGATGAGCTTTCCTAATGCTGCGGTTCCTGCTGACGGTGTATCTCCCTTGGGCAACAATCTTCCATCTTCAGCTGCTACACATCCAGCTGCAGCAGTGAATACCTCCATACCTGATACACTGCGGATGGTAACTCTGAAACTATCGGTTGCTTAAGTAGTTTCTTTTAAGTTGTATATTTAGCTGTTGTGCTGACATTTGTAGTTGCAGTTGGTGTCTTCTTTAATTACAAATTATGTCTTGCTTCTATCTTGCTGGATTTGTGGGATCTAAGTGATCTCTAATTGTGTTTCCCGGTTATTACATTAAAAAATGTATGCCCGCTTTCATAGTTGAACCTTGTTTGTTGCAAGGGAAAGTGCCGTTCTTGCACTGTGCTAAACACATCACAAGTAGTTTAGGTTAATTATGTCAAGCTATCTTGCTATATTGTTGAATGAAGGTGTCTACTGACAAAATGAAGAATGATATATCTATCTGCATACTTTTCTTTTTAGATGAATTTGACTAACTTTACCTACTCTTTCAGCTTAAAGTGTATTTGAGAACCCATGCACTTGATCAAATGGTTCAAGCAGTAACTGCTTCAGCTGGCATTAGAATGATTAAAAGGGTGGATCAGACTCTACAAGATCTTGGGGTTTGTTTTCGTGACACCAGTCTGCCCTTGACATGCACCAACACATTAGGCTTAAATTGTGTTTTAGGTCTAATTACCAAGTTTTGGTACGAACTTATGCTGCGATTATAACCTTTTTGTAGGTAAATTTGAAGCCTAAGGTCCCAACAAAAGCAGTTTGTGCCGAACATCTCGAGTTACGGAACGAGATACTCACACTGCTTAACATACAGAAGCAGGTACTTTCCTGAAGGAGCTCCCAGATGCTTTAGACATTTGACGTCTGCTTTAGTCTGATATTTCCATTTGGTCTTCCAAAAGTATCTATCCTCCGTCTGTGTACTGATTTTTTTGAAGTGCCTATTGGAAACACCATTAAAAGAAAGGAGAAAAGTGGCAACATCTGGCAGCCTCTTTCAACTAACAATTTGTTTTCTTCTGCATCTTGTGTAGCTACAAAATAAAGAGGCTGAAGTTATAGCAAACAGAGAAAGTTCATTCACAGAGGCACCGACCACACCTAAGGTACATACAGAATGGGTAGCTACCCTTTTTTCTCTCTGTTTCTGTGTGGAAGACATGTGATATGATAAATCATCTGTACTAGATTCCACAAAAGAAGTACCACGACAAGCTTTCTATAACTGTAAGAGGCAACTCGTGAATAGAAGTACTGATATTAGAGGGCTAACTGAAGTCTTAACAGAGCGGTGCAAAGCGATACCAACAGAAGTTTGCTTGCAATATCCAAAGATTAAATGTGTGTGATGATCCATCATGTATATTAACTACTGTGTAGGTACCATGTAGCTAGTGGAAAGTTGTGGCAGAGACATAGGGGGAATTCTTTTCATTTCTTTAATAATTGTGCTGCCGGTGGCAAATGCCAATACCCTGCTAAAGATTAATTGCTTTTAGCTAATAATAACATCTAGGTGTTTATGTTTGCAGCGTTCTAATAGAGATATTGATCGACCCTTTGTCCCTGATATGTCTGGGTTTGGAGGTAATTTAAGGCAGACAAATTCATTTTACACTCTTCTTTTCTCTTGGAACTGATGATGGGCTATATTTCTCTGTAAATATTTTACATGTTACTTCAGGTGAGAGAGCAGTCAAACGGGACCACAAGCGGAAGGTTTGTTTTTTCTTCCATTTTCTCCTTGATGTTATACTCTGTTTTATTTTTTCTTTGGTATGTGGTATATGTCGTCTTTGATGCAGCATTTATCTCTAGTGTCTCGACTTTGTACACAAGTGGGCAAGATCTAGTCTGAGCGTATACAGTAACTTTAATGATCTGCTGGTGTCGGAGTTTTGTTTTACTATAGTTACGTGCAATTGGTAGGATGCATAAACAGGCAGTAATATCTTGAATTCACTTTATCAGAACCTGCTGGTACACAAAATGAAAGTGAATAAGTATTTTGGGCCTTCCATTATTAAGATGGAGGCCATAACTTGGTTTTAATCATCATTTTGCTTGTAGTCGATAATTAGTGTTGATTTTTATTTTATTTTTTGCAATGTTGCATCCCTGGTGCACTACCAGGATTCCTTTGATTATCTACATTTGACCATTCCAGATTTCAGTAGGAAACGAGGGACTTCCATCTTTTTTTGTGTAAAGATCTCTATGTTAGGTGGCTTCAATTTGTCCCTTACATCTTACATTTGTCATCTGTGACTGATAAAAATCGTCCATTCATTCTTGCTAGACCGCTGGAAGATTTGATGCACCCCCCTCGCCAACCCAGGGCAAGAGGCCTCGGAAGATGAAGGCGTCCGATTGATAATCGGACACAGCATAAAGCATCGGGATGTAGCCAAATAACCAGAGCCGGCCCTGGGCCAGGGCAAGAAGGACGATGGCCAAGGAAAATAGGACTAGTCCTTTACACTAGGTTAGCCGTTCACCACCTGTTTTGTAAAATGGAATTAATGGTGGTTTTAACCTTGTTGATTGTGGAAATGAACTCTGTTTTGTGCAAAGCAGAGCAAGAGTTGGAACTGGATTCCAGAAATACTGTGGACACCCATATTATCGAATTCAGCAAGTTGAAAGTTGCTCCTCGCCACGGGGACGATGCCTGTAGTGTGAAGATAAGATTTTGAACTTCTTTAAATAACAAAGTTCTACGGAAGTCATGCATACGAGCATTGAGATCCAACCAACAGGCTCAAAGTTACTCACGTGGACAATGACCATAATTTTTTTGGGGAAGTTTATAGTCTGAACATGAGGTTGAGCATCTAAATACTGAAATTTCACCAAATCCTACATGGGACGTACTCGTACAGTTCAGGCTGCCGATAAGCTCAAAGTTGACATGGTTCAAATTCTAAACATAGAAATTTCTTAGAATGTACTCCCTCCGTCCCAAAATAAGTGACTCAACTTTATACTAACTTTGTACTAAATCTAGTACAAAGTTGACTCACGTATTTTGGGATGGAGGGAGTACAACTTACATTTCCATGACACATGAACACAAACATTGGAATTATAGTCTTTTAGAAACTAACTCAAATCTTAGACAGACGAGGTGTGAACGGACTTTATGTCTCGCTTATCATGAAAAAATGTCGTGGTTAGCCAAATCTTAGATTTGATGCGATCAGAGTATAGACGTACAAAAAAGACATTGCAAAAAATAAATAAAAATAAAATCTAAACTACTGTCAGAAAACACTACTGCCAGAACACTGTACCCAATAACACTCTGCACTATATTGATCTCCATTATATGCATATGAAATGCCCATCAGCCCAACAGAACTTTGACAATGGTTACACCAACTGTTACGCAAGAACTTTTAATATTGGTTAATAATGAATAGAAGTTGGGACTTGCTCAATTAGAATGTGAGAGGTATTAATTCTCAGGAAAGATGGGATGACTTGAGACAGAAAATTGAGGAGTAACGTAATAGTGTATGCATTCAAGAAACCCAACGAGAACTGTTTGACATCTCATATCTAAGAAAATTCTCTCCAAGGAGGTTCAACCAGTTTGCTTATGCTCCATCCATTGGCAACTCTAGGGTATTATCACTATATGGAATGGCAATCTATTTAATGGCATTACCATCAGTCATACCTACTATCAACTTACAGTCAAGCTGGTATGTGTATTGTCTGGTAATATTTTCTACATCACTAATGTATATGGACCTTGCCAGAATGATGAAGAGCAGATTTTATTAACTGGTTGAATAATGTGGACACTACAACTATGGACCAGTGGATGATCCTTGGTGATTTCAACCTAGTTAGAAGCCCCGCTGACAGGAGCAGGCCTGGTGGTGATGCAAACTTCTCAATAGTGCCATTCAAGCACTTGATCTTGTGGAAATCCCTCTAAAGAGCAGAAGTTACACATGGAGCAATATGCAAGACAACCCATTGTTGGAAAATTTTGATGGATATTTACTTCTGCAAATTGGACTATTTCACTCCAAAATACTATTGCTCTCCCAATGGCCAGAATTACATCAGATTAGTTCCTTTAGTGATCCAGAAATGAAGAAGAAAGGATTCTCGCCTTTTCCCCCCATAGGTGACCCTGAGTTATTGAACCCACGAGAGGACGGTGCCCTTTAAGCTAAGGTCTCAAACAAGCTTTTGCTAGAGAATTAAATTCCAGCTTTTGACCGGATCGTAAATCAAGCTGACGCTAAAAACACTTATAATGAAAATAGGCATGGGTATGAGAACTTATGATTGTAACCATATACTTGTGTCGGGGTCATCATGCTCTTAATTTGTGCTCTGGAAGTCATACATCGAGATGTGCTTGGTACTATTGAAGTGGGGGATGTGTACAAATTACGCCTTGACCGGCACGCGTCCTGCATCAAGAGTTAGTTGTCCAACCGAAGGCCCTATCCATCGTGCGGGGTTGCCCCGGTAATTAAGATAGCAATAATCGGACAAAAGCATTGGCTGTTTAATGACTATGCCTCTTGAATCCCCAAGGATAGGATCCGTGTTACCGTATTAAACCTTTCTCTCACTGGTATTCAGAATAACACTTCACGGCCTCGCTGCCCTTAGCCTCTCCGTGACTCGCTCTCCATGATCCTGGGTACCTGCAGGGATGAAGAACACGAACGAGACAAGAGACAACTACGAAGCAAGTTTATGCTACACATACGAGACGTTGATTCAAAGTACTTCCATCGACCCCTCCAACAAATACATCTGGTTACAAGGCCCTTGCCTCAACCCATGACCTTACCGAACTACTCACACATGATGATTGGATCACACGAAGAACTCATCGAAGAACACACCATGAAGATTGATTGATTGATAATATGTCTTACAATGGATGTCGTGTGTGATACACGATTACAAGTATGGCTAAATGGCTGATAACTATGGTGGTGGTGAAGGTTATGGCTATGGAGATGGGAAATGACGGCGGCTAGGGTTGATGGAGAAGGCTACCGTGAAGATGATGATGACTGGCTTGTCCTGCGATGTTCTGTTGCTCATTCGATGTGGGCCCTTTATAAAGGTTGTTCAGGTGGATAAGACACCGCGGTTGGCACGTCGTACGACCGCCCATACGAGCGGGCGCGGTCGTATGGAACACCATCTTCTACTCTGGCGCCTCTGCTGCTCCTCCCACTTGATCTCCTCTATCTCTGCTTTCCTCATTTCCTTGTATTGGTTCGTCCATAATTAGCCCATTTCCTGTGGAAACAAAATAAAGATAGGATATTTGGAATCATTTGCATTCATTAGTCACTAGTGGAAATATCGGAGTGAATATCTCGGTTTTAATGAAATATTTTGGTTTAAACTCAGGTTAGAGGAGTGTAAGAATAACACTCATCATGCATATCAAGATTGACAGTGATATCCCCAAAGCATCTATATTCAGATTTGAAAATTATTGGATGGAATTTGATGGATTTTATGAAACTGTTAGGAGATGTTGGAATTTAAATCTCTCACTAAGCAACTCAACTAGAGATGTATCTGCGAGATTCAAGTGTGTCATACAGGGTTTAAATAAGTAGAGAAAAACCCACCCAAAATCAACTCCATCATAGAAGCTTGCAACTATGTATCAACTCTTATGGATGGTATTGAAGATCATAGGCCCCTCACTCTAATTGAAAACAACTTCAAGAATATTCTCAGGAAACACATACTAAAACTGTTGGAAGCTAAAAGAATATATTAGAAAAATATATTCAAAAGGAGAGATGTCATCTTTGGTGATGAAAATTCCAAAAAAAAAACATGTTATGGCTACCATCAATTACATAAAGAATTACATCACTACCATTGCTACTAATGATGGTATCATTCATAGCACCCATGATCAAAAGGTTGTTGTCATTTGGCAATCATACAAAGATAGGCTGGGCTCATCAATCAATCCTACTATGCTATTTAATATATCTAAAATTATTTAACCACACTGTCTAGAACACTTGGAAGAACCTTTCACCATTGATGAAATTGAAGCAGTTGCCAAGGATTTCCTGATGACAGAGCCCCTGGACCAGATGGATTCAATGGCAAATTCCTTAAAATATGTTGGCCCATTATCAAGCAGGACTTTTACACAATGATATGGGATTTCTTTGAAGGAAATGCTGACATTTAGAGTAGTAATGCTGCCTATATTACACTTATCCCTAAGAAATAGTCACTAGACAATATGAATGATTATAGACCCATCTCCTTGGTTAGTCTACCATTAAAGTTTTTCACTAAACTCATGGCTAACAGGGTACATAAGGACACCATTCCTATTATACATCAAAATCAATATGGATTCATCAAAGGAAAAAATATACAAGATTGCTTGGGATATGCATTTGAGTACCTTCACATCTGTCATAAGTCCAAAGGGCCAATCATCATCCTCAAACTGGACATTGAAAAAGCATTTGACAATATTGCATATAATGCTATATTGGCAATGCTCAAAGCCAAAGGTTTTGGACCTAGATGGATTAATTGGGTTTCAAGAATTTTAACATCAGCATCCACATTAGTACTACTTAATGGTGTAGCTGGAAAAAAATCCAGTGTAAAAGAGGAGTAAGACAAGGTGAACCTTTATCCCCTCTACTTTATGTTCTCACTGCTGATCTACTACAATGTGTCATTAATCTAGCTTGGATGAATGGAGAAATCTCATTACCAGTGTACCAGAGCTATGGAAAACAATACCCTATCATTCAGTATGCTGATGACACACTCATGATTATGCCTGTTGACAATGAGCAACTTATGCATCTTAAATCATTACTCCAAATATTCAGCATATCCACTGGCCTATTTGTAAATTACAGCAAATCATCTTTTGTACCCATCAATATTGACAATGTTGCTGCTCAAGAATTGGCTGATAACTTTGGATGCAAAGTTAAAAGTCTACCTTTCACATATCTTGGACTATCATTGGGCATCACTAAACCATCAGTCATGACCTCATGCCTATTGTTTCTAGAATTGACAAAATGTTGTCTCGTGTTGCTAACTTCATGAACTATGCTAGAAGACTCACCTATGTCAACTTTGTCATTGCATCCATGCCCATATTTGCCATGTGCTCCTTCAAATTTCATTTCACTATATTGGATCCAAAATAGATGCGAAACAGAAGAGAAACAGAGAGAGATCCAATCTGGAGGGGCTCCTGCCCTCCGGGAGCCATGGAGGCCAAGGACCAGAGGGGAAACCCTCCTCCCATCTAGGGGGGCAAGTAAGAAGAAGAAGGAGGGGGGCTCTTTCCCCCTCTCTCCTGGTGGTGCCGGAATATCGCCGGGGCAATCATCGTGTGACGGCGATCTACTCCAACAACTCTGTCATCTTCACCAACACATCCATCACCTTCTCTCATCTATATTCAGCGGTCCACTCTCTTGCAACCGCTGTACCCCCTACTTGAACATGGTGCTTTATGATTCATATTATTATCCAATGATGTGTTGCCATCCTATGATGTCCGAGTAGATTTTCTTTTTCCTTTGGGTAATCGGTGACACTGGTACAACGAGCTACTATACAAACGGTTTTTAACCCCTTTCCGCGATGGCATTTTAAACCGTCGCCTTGCCGGTATGTGTGATAGGGGGGGGGGGGGTCCTTCCCACACGATCCAGAAATTGTCGGGGATAGGCAGTAGGAATGCATACATTTTCCAGAACAAAGCGTATGCGATGCCCGCATCTATCCCTAATGCGATTCGTCACACAACTGTTTGTGATATATCAAATATCCCAAACACTCCATCCTTGCTACTCGTGTGTGTGCTGGCATTACCATTGCACACGATATTATGTGGTGTAATGTTTACGGTGCACACCCCATCACAAACAGTTCATGATTGCAAAGCGTGTATGATAAGGAGACTATCACACACATTCACTTCTCCCGGACCGTATGCGATATGTAATTAAGAAGATTAGCTAATCATCATACGAGTGTCGGATATGATTAAGAAATGTCGGACCATCGTACCAGTGTCGTACATGATAACTATCGCACACGCTATTATGTGATGCAACGTTTACGATGCCTACGACATTCGAAACAGTTCATGATTGTAAACCGTGTACAATAAGGCGGTTATCACAAACATTTAGTTTGCTCGCACCGTTTGTGTTATTGTCTGACATCACACACACTTCGCAAACGGCAACTGTGTGCATGGTCGCACACGTTTCCTCTCCGCAAACTGTGTCAATTATGATGTATATCACACACATTTGTGCTTTACAGACCGTGTGCGTCGTAACGACCTGCAGAACATATTTTGACCCTAATTTAATCGCTGCTATTTAAAATTGTACCAAATTTGAATTTTAAAGTTAGCTATAACTTTATTCATATCCATCAGGTTCAACAACCAATGCATTATTCGATTCGCAGGTACATATGTTCAAGAATTACATAAGCACCAAATAAAGAATGATGAACCATGGTTGCATACTTGTACTATTAAACACGATAAAGAAAGATGCGAAAGACATTCTGGTTGCTGAACAAGGTGAAGTGTAATGCTCGTATTGTGCTCTCCTCCATGCAGAAGGCGCGCACGACCCTAGTCCAACCCCTTGTGATGGCCGACCGCCCATCCTTCATTGTCTTGATGACTCATGAGGACATCAAGATAGTCATTGTGTTCTGGTAGAAATACTTTAACCTTTGCATGCCCAGCAATCATGTAGTTTGAGAGGTAATCTTGAGTAAGCTAGTTCGGGAACCACTGCAAAGGAAAAAGATTCAGACATGTCATCTAACACAACTCATTATGGGCAGTAAAAAGAAGGCTGCAGAGTTCTTACTTACCATGCCGTAGTTCACTGTTGTCTTGGATAAAGTATAAACAAATAGTTTAATTGCCATCTTTTGACCCATTTTACTAACAATCTTCATCAGTTTCCTCACTTGATGCTGGTTCATCAATATGGCATTGCCCCATACGCAGAAAGGGTCGAAGCACAGATCTTTACCAATGACATATGTACCTAAAAGCACTGATACGTCTCCTACGTATCTATAATTTTTTATTGTTCGATGCTATTATATTATCTGTTTTGGATATTTTATATGCATTAATATGCTATTTTATATTATTTTTGGGACTAACCTATTAACCTAGAGCCCAGTGCCAGTTTCTGTTTTTCCTTGTTTTTTAGCTTCGTGGAAAAGGAATACCAAACGGAAAAAATCTTCGCGATGATTTTTCTTGGACCAGAAGACACCCAGGAGACTTGGAGATGAAGTCAGAGGAGCCACGAGGCGGCCACAAGGGTGGAGGGCGCGCCCCCCTACCTTGTGCCCCCCCCCCCCCGTGACCCTCCTGACCTAATTCTTTTGCCTATATATTCACATATGTTCCCAAACCACCAGAAGCATCCACGAAAACACTTTTCCACCGCCGCAACCTTCTGTACCCGTGAGATCCCATCTAGGGACCTTTTCCGGCACCCTGTCGGAGGGGGATTCGATCACGGAGGGCTTCTACATCAACTCTATTGCCCTTCCGATGAAGCGTGAGTAGTTTACCTCAGACCTACGGGTCCATAGCTAGTAGCTAGATGGCTTCTTCTCTCTCTTTGATTCTCAATACCATGTTCTCCTCATTGTTTTTGGAGATCTATCCGATGTAATATTCTTTTGCGGTGTGTTTGTCGAGATCCGATGAATTGTGGATTTATGATCAGCTTATCTATGAATATTATTTGAATCTTCTCTGAATTCTTTTATGCATGATTTGATATCTTTGTAATTCTCTTCGAACTATCGGTTTGGTTTGGCCAACTAGATTGGTTTTTCTTGCAATGGAAGAAGTGCTTAGCTTTGGGTTCAATCTTATGGTGTCCTTTCCCAGTGACAGTAGGGGCAGCAAGGCACTTATTGTATTGTTGCCATTGAGGATAAAAAGATGGGGTTTACATCATATTGCTTGAGTTTATTCCTCTACATCATGTCATCTTACTTAATGCGTTACTCTGTTCTTCATGAACTTAATACTCTAGATGCAGGCAGGAGTCGGTCGATGTGTGGAGTAATAGTAGTAGATGCAGAATCGTTTCGGTCTACTTGACACGGACGTGATGCCTATATTCATGATCATTGCCTTAGATATCGTCATAACTTTGCGCTTTTCTATCAATTGCTTGGCAGTAATTTGTTCACCCATCGTATTATTTGCTATCTTGAGAGAAGCCTCTAGTGAAACCTATGGCCCCCGGGTCTATTTTCCATCATATAAGTTTCCGATCTACTATTTTGCAATCTTTTACTTTCCGATCTATAAACCAAAAATACCAAAAACATTTACTTTATCTTTTATTTAGTTTCATCTATATCTATCAGATCTCACTCTTGCAAGTAACCGTGAAGGGATTGACAACCCCTTTATCGCGTTGGGTGTAAGTTGTTTGATTGTTTGTGCAGGTATTCGGTGATTTGTGCGTTGTCTCCTACTGGATTGATACCTTGGTTCTCAAACTGAGGGAAATACTTATCTCTACTTTGCTGCATCACCCTTTCCTCTTCAAGGGAAAAACCAACGCAAGCTCAAGAAGTAGCAGGAAGAATTTCTGGCGCCGTTGCCGGGGAGATCTACGCCAAGTCAAGACATACCAAGTACCCATCATAAACTCTCATCTCTTGCATTACATTATTCGCCATTTGCCTCTCGTTTTCCTCTCCCCCACTTCTAAAATGATTTTCGAAAAGATTTGCCTTTTTATTCGCCCTTCTTCCGTTTGATCTTTTGTTTGCTTGTGTTACCATGCGCCTTCTTTTTGCTTGCATCTTCGCTTGCTAAAAGTTTGTGGATCCTCATCCACTTGCTAATCTTTTTAAGAGATCCAATTTTAATGAACCAATTGCTAGTGAGTTTTGTGCACTAGATTATCTTTATGAAGTTTTGCTTGAAATTCGTGAATCTGAAAATTGTGATGAAGAAATTTATGAAATAATTCACGATAGCTCCTTGAATAAAAAGCATGATTGCAATGGTTTTACTATATATTCTATTAATGTCAATTGTGCTAATAATATGCAAAACCCTAAGCTTGGGGATGCTAATTTTGCTATGTCCACTACCTGTTGCAATGATCATGATTGGGGTGATTTTTCTTATGATCTTGAAAATTTATTTAAGCCTCATGATGAATATGTTTGCAATAATATTGAAAGTGGGTTTGGAAGAGTGTCAACTCTAGGTAATAATGATCCCACTACTTTGGAGTACGATCAATCTTATGAAATTTTTGATAAAAGTGGGTTTGGAGAGGTCATGACTTTAGTTAATGTTAATCCCACTATCTTGGAAGAGTGTCCACTTTGCATGCATGTGGATCATCTAGAGAATATGTTATGTGATAGCTATATTGTTGAATTTGAGTATGATCCCACATGTAATTATTATGAGAGAGGAAAATATTGTGGTAGAAATTTCCATGTTATTAAATTACCTCTCATCATGTTGAGATTGCTATTGTTTCTTTCTTCTTCCATGCTTATGCTAGCTATTTGTTGTCTTGATAATTTGTTTGCTTCTAAAATGCCTATGCATAGGAAGTATGTTAGAATTAGGTGTGTTTTTCATGTGTTTTACGATGCTCTCTTTGTGCTTCAATTCTTGTCTTTCGTGTGAGCATCATTGAAATCTCAATGCCTAGCTAAAAGGCTTTAAAGAAAAGCGCTTGTTGGGAGACAACCCAATATTTTTATTTTATGTTTTTATCAATAAATTTTTCATCTAGCCTCTGGTTAGATGTGGTTTTGTGTTTTAATTAGTGTTTGTGCCAAGTAAAACCTTTGGGATGGCTTACGGTGATAGTTGATTTGATCTTGCTGAAAAATAGAAACTTTTGCGTCCAGTCACAGAATTTTAATAATTCACTGGAGCATTGAAAAACCCTGAATTGTTTATACGAGATTGATATACAAATTTCCTATGTTGTCCTATTTTTTCAGAATTTTTGGAGTTACAAAAGTATTAGAACAATTTGGATTTTTGCAGACATTTCTGTTTTTAACAGATTCTATTTTCTTTGTGTTGTTTGCTTATTTTGATGAATCTATGGGTAGTATCGGGGGGTATGAACCATGGAAAAGTTGGAATACAGTAGATATTACACCAATATAAATAAAGAATGAGTTCACAACAGTACCAAAAGTGGTGATTTATTTTCTTATACTAACGGAGCTCATGAGATTTTCTGTTGAGTTTTGTGTTGTGAAGTTTTCAAGTTTTGGGTAAGGATTTGATGGACCATGGAATAAGAAGTGGCAAGAACCTAAGCTTGGGGATGACCACAAGGTAATATTCAAGGACAACCAAGAGCCTAAGCTTGGGGATGCCTTGGAAGGCATCCCCTCTTTCGTCTTCGTCTATCGGTGACTTTACTTGAGGCTATATTTTTATTCACCACGTGATATGTGTTTTGCTTGGAGCGTCTTGTATGATTTGAGTCTTTGCTTTTTAATTTGCCACAATCATCCTTTCTGTACACACCTTTTGAGAGGGACACGCATGAATCATGATTTATTAGAATACTCTATGTGCTTCACTTATATCTTTTGAGCTAGGCAATTTTGCTCTAGTGCTTCACTTATATCTTTTTAGAGCACGGCGGTGGTTTTATTCTATAGAAATTGTTGAACTCTCATGCTTCACTTATATTATTTTGAGAGTCTTTAAACAGCATGGTAATTTGCTTTGGTTATAAATTTAGTCCTAATATGATAGGCATCCAAGAGGGATATAATAAAAACTTTCATATAAAGTGCATTGAATACTATGAGAAGTTTGATTCCTTATGATTGTTTTGAGATATAGAGATGGTAATATTAGAGTCATGCTAGTGAGTAATTTTGAATTTGAGAAATACTTGTGTTAAAGTTTGTGATTCCCATAGCATGCACGTATGGTGAACCGTTATGTGATGAAGTCGAAGCATGATTTATTTATTGATTGTCTTCCTTATGAGTGGCGGTCGGGGACGAGTGATGGTCTTTTCCTACCAATCTATCCCCCTAGGAGCATGCGTGTAGTTCTTCATTTCGATAACTAATAGATTTTTGCAATAAGTATGTGAGTTCTTTATGACTAATGTTGAGTCCATGGATTATACGCACTCTCACCCTTCCACCATTGCTAGCCTCTCTAGTGCCGCACAACTTTCGCCGGTACCATATACCCACCATATACCTTCCTCAAAACAGCCACCATACCTACCTATTATGGCATTTCCATAGCTACTCCGAGATATATTGCCATGCAACTTTCCACCGTTCCGTTTATTATGACACGCTTCATCATTGTCATATTGCTTTGCATGATCATGTAGTTGACATCGTATTTGTGGCAAAGCCACCGTTCATAATTCTTTCATACATGTCACTCTTGATTCATTGCACATCCCGGTACACCGCCGGAGGCATTCATATAGAGTCATATTTTGTCCTAAGTATCGAGTTGTAATTTTTGAGTTGTAAGTAAATAAAAGTGTGATGATCTTCATTATTAGAGCATTGTCCCATGTGAGGAAAGGATGATGGAGACTATGATTCCCCCACAAGTTGGGATGAGACTCCGGACGAAAAAAAAGAGGCAAAAAAAATGAGAAGGCCCAAATAAAAAAAATGAGAGAAAAGAGAGAAGGGACAATGTTACTATCCTTTTACCACACTTGTGCTTCAAAGTAGCACCATGATCTTCATGATAGAGAGTCTCCTATGTTGTCACTTTCATATACTAGTGGGAATTTTTCATTATAAAACTTGGCTTGTATATTCCAATGATGGGCTTCCTCAAATTGCCCTAGGTCTTCGTGAGCAAACGAGTTGGATGCACACCCACTTAGTTTTCTTTTGAGCTTTCATAAACTTATAGCTCTAGTGCATCCGTTGCATGACAATCCCTACTCACTCACATTGATATCTATTGATGGGCATCTCCATAGCCCGTTGATACGCCTAGTTGATGTGAGACTATCTCCTTCTTTTTGTCTTCTCCACAACCACCATATTCTATTCCACCTATAGTGCTATGTCCATGGCTCATGCTCATGTATTGCGTGAAAGTTGAAAAGGTTTGAGAACATCAAAAGTATGAAATAATTGCTTGGCTTGTCATCGGGGTTGTGCATGATTTGAATATTTTGTGTGATGAAGATGGAACATAGCCAGACTATATGATTTTGTAGGGATAAGCTTTCTTTGGCCATGTTATTTTGAGAAGACATAATTGCCTTGTTAGTATGCTTGAAGTATTATTGTTTTTATGTCAATATTAAACTTTTGTTTTGAATCTTATGGATCTGAACATTCATGCCACAATAAAGAAAATTACATGGATAAATATGTTAGGTAGCATTCCACATCAAAAATTCTGTTTTTATCATTCACCTACTCGAGGACGAGCATGAATTAAGCTTGGGGATGCTTGATACGTCTCCAACGTATCTATAATTTTTGATTGTTCCATGCTATTATATTATCTGTTTTGGATGTTTTATATGCATTAATATGCTATTTTATATTATTTTGGGGACTAACCTATTAACCTAGAGCCCAGTGCCAGTTTCTGTTTTTCCTTGTTTTTTAGCTTCGTGGAAAAGGAATACGAAACGGAGTCCAAACGGAATAAAATCTTCGCGATGATTTTTCTTGGACCAGAAGACACCCAGGAGACTTGGAGATGAAGTCGGAGGAGCTACGAGGCGGCCACAAGGGTGGAGGGCGCGCCCCTTGCCTTGTGCCCCCCCCCCGTCGTGACCCTCCTGACCTAATTCTTTCGCCTATATATTCACATATGTTCCCAAACCACCAGAAGCATCCACGAAAACACTTTTCCACCGCCGCAACCTTCTGTACCCGTGAGATCCCATCTAGGGACCTTTTCTGGCACCCTGCCGGAGGGGGATTCGATCACGGAGGGCTTCTACATCAACTCTATTGCCCTTCCGATGAAGCGTGAGTAGTTTACCTCAGACCTACGGGTCCATAGCTAGTAGCTAGATGGCTTCTTCTCTCTCTTTGATTCACAATACCATGTTCTCCTCGTTGTTCTTGGAGATCTATCCGATGTAATATTCTTTTGCGGTGTGTTTGTTGAGATCCGATGAATTGTGGATTTATGATCAGCTTATCTATGAATATTATTTGAATCTGCTCTGAATTCTTTTATGCATAATTTGATATCTTTGTAATTCTCTTCGAACTATCGGTTTGGTTTGGCCAACTAGATTGGTTTTTCTTGCAATGGGAGAAGTGCTTAGCTTTGGGTTCAATCTTGCGGTGTCCTTTCCCAGTGACAGTAGGGGCAGCAAGGCACGTATTGTATTGTTGCCATCGAGGATAAAAAGACGGGGTTTACATCATATTGCTTGAGTTTATTCCTCTACATCATGTCATCTTACTTAATGCGTTACTCTGTTCTTCATGAACTTAATACTCTAGATGCAGGCAGGAGTCGGTCGATGTGTGGAGTAATAGTAGTAGATGCAGAATCGTTTCGGTCTACTTGACACGGACGTGATGCCTATATTCATGATCATTGCCTTAGATATCGTCATAACTTTGCGCTTTTCTATCAATTGCTCGGCAGTAATTTGTTCACCCATCGTATTATTTGCTATCTTGAGAGAAGCCTCTAGTGAAACCTATGGCCCCTGGGTCTATTTTCCATCATATAAGTTTCCGATCTACTATTTTGCAATCTTTTACTTTCCGATCTATAAACCAAAAATACCAAAAATATTTACTTTATCTTTTATTTAGTTTCATCTATATCTATCAGATCTCACTTTTGCAAGTAACCGTGAAGGGATTGACAACCCCTTTATCGCGTTGGGTGCAAGTTGTTTGATTGTTTGTGCAGGTATTCGGTGATTTGTGCGTTGTCTCCTACTGGATTGATACCTTGGTTCTCAAACTGAGGGAAATACTTATCTCTACTTTGCTGCATCACCCTTTCCTCTTCAAGGGAAAAACCAACGCAAGCTCAAGAAGTAGCAAGCACCAAGTTAATATTAGAAGCTAAACAACAATTGCACAATGATGTAGTACAACACTCCCTCCGTCCCATTATATAAGATCTTATAACATCCAATATACTCACATATTGGATGATTAACATCTTATATTATGGGGCGGAGGGAGTTTATTACATTTTTACAAATATCAGCCGATTAACTGCAGTTAACTACTACTGTGTTGTTGTTGTTCTTGCTGCTCTTCTATATATATCTAGACATCATCAGAATAGTTTGCCAAAGGTTGCCACACCTAAGGTTAGGCAAGTTTGACCAACTTAGGTTTGTGTTTGGTTCAAGCCACATCTCAGGAAGCCATACTATGGTCCCACATCACATGCACTCAAAAAGTGTGGCAAGATTCTCTTAGGCGTGCCAACTTGTGGCTCTTGTTTTTAAGAACTAACCTTTGGCAAGTTTGGCAACATTGTATGTCAAAGTGTGGCACTCCTAGGCCTAGAACCAAACAACCCTTCCTTGTTGCTATATGGCCTAGGATTGCATATTTAGTCATTCAGTACAATGCATGTTGCTATGTAGCCTCAGATGTGTTAGATATGGCCCTAGTTAACCTACCGATAAATGGATTACAAATATATTCAGTTAAATGTCTAATTCGACGATTAATCCCTTATCAGCCCCCGGCCTATATGGTACCAGCTACCGATATCCTGAACAGTGAGAGTATATAAGCCATGGGATGAAACTAACCTCGATGGTAAGCAACAGTTGTTCCCAATATTGTCCTGTGTAAGTACATCTAAAGGCATGTTAAGCACAACAAGCTAAACATCAACCAAATATATCCATGGTAGACAACATAATCTCCAAATGATAGCTTCAGGGCAAAGGTTTAAGCACGCTAGTTAAGCGAACCAAGAAGTGGAAAGGTGTGTTAACTGCAACAGACCTAACATTTAAAAACAAGCAAACATAGTCATTCAAACTGGTATTGTGCAGGTCTAAGTACACTAGTTATTGTTAAATCAAATGGAAAGGCGTGTTAAATATGACATGCTTAACAACAACAAAATATAGTCATTCATAGATGTATTGTTGAAACTGGTATTGATGAAATTGAACTGCACAGTTTATATTTGCACATATAGAACATCACATTGTGAATAACTGAAATAAACAAGGCATACTACGAACAACGAAATATAGCAATTGAAACTGGACATATGCTAACTATAAACAACCGAACAACCAAAAACTGTTTAAATAAACAAGGCATAATGCAAACAACCAAATATAGCAATAAATACTGGACATATTCTCACTACAAAAGGGGTTCGAGAAAACAAATATTGGGATTTCCCCGGTGAAGAGGCACGGAAAAACAAATCATGGGCTTCCTCACTTGTCACAGATGGGCTCCTCCTCGTGGTCATCATTGATGATGTCTGACTTGGTAGCTGAGGATCCCAAGCCAGCATCGTAGAACATGTCCTTCAAAAATGACAAAAGGGCCTCCATGGCGATGAAGGATGGCAAATTGTTCATATCGAGCCACACGAGATCAGAGGCAGGGCCATCGATGAGATCGACGGCAGTCGAACCCGAGGGGTTGGGGTGGGAAAATTAACCTGTGACATAGCCCGCGTCAAGCCGACATAGTCGATGACATCGATGTCGTAGCCGGCATCCGCGACATACCAGAATACTCTAGCCCGCTGATTGAAAGGTTGCGGCCAGTCATCGTCGTCAGCTTCCTTGGCGGCCACCTCGCCGACGTCGAGCGAAGAGGTCGCGGTAAACCTCTTTTGGGCCATTCGCTCCTGGAGCTCCCCGGGAAGCATAGCCGGCCTTAGGCTGCGATGCTCTGGAGTGGGGGAGGGGGATGGAGATCTGTGGGAAAGGGGGTGTTTCGCATGCGTCATCTAAGAAACTCAGGGCGGTGAGGGTATGTAGATCGATGGGTAACCTGCATGGGCAGACCGGCAGAGGTTGAGGATGGAGGCGACGCGGCGGCGGCGGCGGTGGCGATGGCCTAGCTAGGGTTTCGAGCGCGGGAGGGGTGGTGTGTGTGTGAGCGGAGGATTTGGGGTGTGTGTGTGTGTGGAGGGGGCCAAGGTGGTGTTTGAGGAAATGTCGCGGCTACTGAAAATTTTACTAGGCGGGAGTAAAATGGCGGGGCTACTGAAATTTTGGATCAAGGGATTGAAGCAGATCGGGGCGGGAGTAACAAACATCACACAAGATTAAAACATAATAATCATGTGCTATCAAACAGAAAAACCCTCTAGCGGAGCAGATATTTTTGAGATTGCGAGGGATGCAGGCGGGAGTAAAATGCCGGGGCTACTAAAAATTTGGTTTAAGGGATTGAAGCAGAGTGGGAGTAACAGTCATCTCACATGGTCCACACATACTAATCGTGTGCTATCAAATAGAACAAACCTCCAGGCGGGTAGATATTTTCGAGATTGCGAGGGAGCAGATATTTTCAAGAGCGGGAGGGAAGCCTCGTGGACTCGTGGAGCCCAATCTACTGTGCTGATGTGGGTGACAGGGGCACGAGCATGGCACACGGGTAATCCGAGGGAACCGTGTCTATTGCGTACCCAATCGTAGACAGTTGCTGCATCCAACTCGTCTGCTGTTTATAAATTTGGCAAAAAAAAAATGCAGGAAAGGGTCAGAACACGAACACACTTGCATGTGGACCAAATATATGTATGAAAAGGATGGTTTGATGTTCAAATACCCAATGCACAACTTTGATGTGGCACCTATCTCAAAAAGCACATGTTATTATTGCTAGTCCGCTGCCACCCCCCTACACACACACACACTTCATGTTGGCGGGAGGGGATCCTAGCTATGAACGCATGCCCCCAAATAGCTAGGTCTGACATCTTACCCTACCGTAACACAAAAACCAAAAGGAGTCCATCATGGTCAAACCCCCCTTTTGCTTCCGGTCAAATGTGGACCGTGTGCGGGCCCACAAATGTGTGCTTGTGGCGCGAGATGGGTGAGACCAAATAGGAACCACACCTGCGGGTGGCCCAATATATAAATAACCAATTCACAAATTTGATGTGGCACATGTGCCTCGCAAACCAGACATCCCCGACCCCACGGAGGTACAGGAAGTGCGAAGTAGTGCCCCCCCAACACACACACACACACACACACACACTTTGAGTCGATGGGAGGGGCATCTCACCAAGACGTATTGTAACACTGACCAAGAAGAATCACCACCTTGGTCGTATAACCACTCTCATTGTTGGGTCAAAGTGATGGACGTGCACGCAACTCCACAAATGGGCTAGCTTGTTGCCGATAACCACACGAGGGAGTGCCTGAAGACAGCCATTGCATGCATGTGGCCCAAACATATGTATGGAAGTGTTATGTGGTGTTTGAATACCCAATGCACAACTTTCATGTGGCACCGTGCTTTTGGAACCGGAAAGTCCCCACGCGTAGTGTGTGTGTACGTATGTCACCCCACTTCAAGCCTGTGAGAGGGATTCATGTGTATGCATGTGCTCAAACTTAGGTCTGGAATATCACCATGATCGACGTACAACTATACGGTAACACGAATCAAAAGAAGAAGAATCTACCCTGGTAACCTCTCTCGTTATCGGTCGAAGTGATGGACTGATATGTCTCCAACGTATCTATAATTTTTATTGTTCCATGCTGTTATAGTATCAATCTTGGATGTTTTATATTCATTTACTAGCAACTTTATATCATTTTTTGGGACTAACCTATTGACATAGTGCCCAATGCCAGTTGCTGTTTTTTACTTCTTAGAAAATCAATACCAAACGAAGTCCAAATGCCATGAAACTTTTTAAAGATTTTTTTCTGCCCAGAAGACACCGAGGGAGCCAAAGAAGCACACAGGAGGATGCCCGTGGGGCCCACTAGGCACCAGGGTGCGCCAGAGGCCCCCAGCGTGCCCTGGTGGGTAGTGGAGCCTATGGGAAGCTTCTCCACCAACCTCCACCTCTATAAATACTCTAAAATCCCAAAAACCCTAGGGGAGTCGACAAAACACCTTTCCAGCCGCCGCAAGTTCCAGAACCACGAGATCCAATCTAGAGGCCCTTTCCGGCACTCTGCCGAAGGGGTCAACGATCATGGAGGGGTTCATCATCATCCTTGCACCTCCGATGATGCGTGAGTTGTTTACCACAGACCTACGGGTCCATAGGCAGTAGCTGGATGGCTTCTTCTCTCTTTTTGATCTTCAATACAATGTTCTCCTCGACGTTCTTGGAGATCTATTTGATGTAACTCTTTTTTGCGGTGTGTTTGTTGGGATCCGATGAATTTTGGGTTTATGATCAGTTCTATCCATGAATATTAATTGAGTTTTTGCTGAACTCTTTTATGCATGATTTGTATAGCCTCATATTTCTTCTCTGAAATTTTGGTTTGGTTTGGCCAACTAGATTGATTTTTCTTGCCATGGGAAGAAGTGCTTTGTGATGGGTTTGATCTTTCGGTGCTCAATCTCAGTGACAGAAAGAGAGATGACACGCATGTATCGTTGCTATTAAGGCTAACAAGATGGGGTTTATTCCTACATGAATAGACCTTGTCTACATCATGTCATCGTTCTTATTGCATTACTCCATTTCTCCATGAACTTAATACACTAGATGCATGCTGGACAATGATCGATGTCTGGAGTAATAGTAGTAGATGCAGAATTGTTTCGGTCTACTAATCTTGTACGTGATGCCTATATACATGATCATTGCCTTGGATATCGTCATGATTATTCGCTTTTCTATCAATTGCCCAACAGTAATTTGTTTACCCATCGTATGCTATTTTCTTGAGAGAAGTCTCTAGTGAAATCTACGGCCCCCGGATCTATTTCCTATCATATTAAAACCAAAAATACCTTGCTGCAATTTTTATTTATTTATTTTATTTTGTGTTTTAGTTATATATATTTATCAAAACCTATACAATTTAATCTATCTCAATACCGTGGAGGGATTGACAACCCCTCTTATGCGTTGGGTTGCAAGTATTTGTTATTTGTGTGCAGGTGTTGTTTACATAGTGTTGCTTGGTTCTCCTATTGGATTGATAACCTTGGTTTCATAACTGAGGGAAATACTTACTGTTGCTGTGCTGCATCATCCCTTCCTCTTCGGGGAAATACCAACGCAGATACAAGCAATCAGGAAGAATTTCTGGTGCCATTGCCGGGGAGACATCATCAACATCTATCAAGTACCTAATCACAAATCTCATCTCCTTGCAATTAATTTATTTGCCATTTGCCTCTCATTTTCATCACCCCCACTTCTAAAACATTTTCAGAAAAACACAAAAATATTTGCCTTTTTCTCGTTTGATCTTTTGTTTGCTTGTTTGCCTACTTTATCGCTATGGCTAGTTCTTCCCTCGCTACGAGCACTCCTGAGAATGAAGTCCTCAATTTTAAGCAGAGGGGAGGAGAGAATTTAAAAGATTCTTGGTATAGAATTTGTTATGCTCATAATAGATCTATTCGAAAGCAATCTACTACTATTCTTCTTCGCAATTTTTATGTGGGCATTACTACTTGGTATAGATTTGTTCTTGACACTATCACTAGACGGAATTTCTTGATGAGTCCCCCTTTGGATGCTTATAATGCTATGGGAAATTTAGTGGGGTCACCTCCTATCATTATCAATGAAATGGTTTTAACTCTTGAGCATGCTATGCAAAGGCTAGATGCTATTGAAAAGAAAATGCTCACCGAAGAACATATTGAAACTTTGGATAAAAGGATTCACAATCTTGCTAAAAAAACTGAGTCGAAGATAGGAGATACTCTTAAATTACTAAAATAGAAAGGACCTGTAGTCAACAAAAGGGTAGAGGAGAGTCTTGCTCGAATTAATAGATTGGACGAAATTTTTAGTAACTTGAGCTCAGTTTTTTCTTCCATCAAAACTATTGAAAATACTTCTCCTAGTAAGAATTGCAATCTACCCATACTCCTGATGACCCACAAGTATAGGGGATCAATCGTAGTCCTTTCGATAAGTAAGAGTGTCGAACCCAATGAGAAGCAGAAGGAAATGACAAGTGGTTTTCAGCAAGATAATATCTGCAAGCACTGAAATTGTTGGTAACAAGTAGTTTGATAGCAAGATAATTTGTAACGAGCAAGTAACGGTAATAGTAACAAAAGTGCAGTACGGTAGCCCAATCCTTTTGAGGCAAAGGACAGGCCAAAACGGTCTCTTATAATAAGCAAAGCGTTCTTGAGGGTACACGGGAATTTCATCATATCACTTTCATCATGTTGGCTTGATTCGTGTTCGCTACTTTGATAATTTGATATGTGGGTGGACTGGTGCTTAGGTGTTGTTCTTACTTGAAAAAACCTCCTACTTATGATTAACCCCCTCGCAAGCATCCGCAACTATGAGAAAAGTATTAAGATAAAATCTAACCATAGCATTAAACTTTTGGATCCAAATCGGTCCCTTACGAAGTAGCGCATAAACTAGGGTTTAAGCTTCTGTCACTCTAGCAACCCATCATCTAATAACTACTCCACAATGCATTCCCTTAGGCCCAAATATGGTGAAGTGCCATGTAGTCGACGTTCACATGACACCACTAAGGGAATCACAACATATGTATCATCAAAATATTGAACACATATCAAGTTCACATGATTACTTGCAACATGACTTCTCCCGTGACCTCAAGAACAAAAGTAACTACTCACAAATAATAATCATGCTCAAGATCAGAGGGGTATTAAATAACATAATGGATTTGAACATATAATCTTCTGCCAAATAAACCATATAGTAATCAACTACAAGATGTAATCAACACTACTAGTCACCCACAAGCACCAATCTAAGGTTCCGGTACAAAGATTGAACACAAGAGATGAACTAGGGTTTGAGAGGAGATGGTGTTGTTGAAGATGTTGATGGAGATAGCCCTCCCAAAGATGGAAGAGTTGTTGGTGATGACGATGACAATGATTTCCCCCTCCGGGAGGGAAGTTCCCCTGGCGGAATCGCTCTGCCGGAGGGCAAAAGTGCTCCTGCCCAAGTTTCGCCTCGAGACGGCGGCGCTTCATCCCGAAAGTCCCCTCCTTCTTTTTTCTAGGTCAAAATGACTTATATACCAGAAGAGGGGCACCGGAGATGGGCCGAGGAGGGCATAACCCACCAGGGCGCGCCTGGGCTCCCTGGCACGCCCAGGTGGGTTGTGCCCACCTGGTAGGCCCCCTCTGGTAGTTATTTGCTCCAATAATTCTTAAATAATCCATAAAAAATGTCCATGAAGTTTCAGCTTATTTAGAGTTGTGCAGAATAGGTAGCTCTGATGTTCTTTTTCAGGTCTAGAATTCCAGCTGCCGGTATTCTCCCTCTTTGTGTAAACCTTGCAAATTATGAGAGAAAAGGCATTAGAATTACTCCCAAAAGCATTATTATGCATAAAAACATTATAAATAACAGTAGGAAAACATGATGCAAAATGGACGTATCAACTCCCCTAAGCTTAGACCTCGCTTGTCCTCAAGTGAAAACCGAAATAAAAAAACATGTCCACATGCTTTGAGAGAGAGAGAGGTGTCGATAAAAACAAAATACAGACATAGAAGCATCATGCATATTATTATAACAGCAAAGAACTTTAACATAAACTTTATCAAATAACTTTTATCATATAACTTCCCATGAACAAGTAACAATTCATCACAACATTGAAGTATAAAGCATAAACCTTATTGAAAACCAACAAACTATGTTCTCAGTCAAACTTTGCAACTACAATTCATCATATTTTCAGGAAGGGTCACATATCAGAGCCTTTAGGCAAGTCCACATACTCAACCATCATTTAATCTTCTATGATTGCTAACACTCTGTGACACCCCCGGCTTAATCGTGCACTAACCATACACGCAAATGCACACGATCAAGCTTAGGGACTCACTTGAAGATATCACAACACAACTCTAAAACATAAATAAAGGCATAAAAGCTTTATATTACAAGCCAGGGGCCTCGAGGGCTCGAATACATAAGCTCGCATACAAGCGTCAGCGGAAGCATCAGATATCTGAGTACAGATAAGAAACACAAACAGATAAGCCTTTAGAAAGGCGGGGCAAAACAAAAGCTACGATCGAAAGGCGCAGGCCTCCTGCCTGGGACCCTCCGAACCTACTCCTGGTCGTCAGCCAACTCGTAGTAGTAGCCACCCTCGGGGTAATAGTAGTGATCGTCGACAGGGGCAGCTGGCTCCGGGGCTCCGTCATCTGGTTGCATCAAGCGGATATGGGGAGAAAAAGAAAGCAAAGCAACCATGAGTACTCATCCGAAGTACTCAGCAAGCAAGGATCTACACTACATATGCAATATTTTCAAAGAGAGGCTGTATATGTGGACTGGGCTGCAGAAATGCCAGAATAGAGAGAAGTCCTAGTCTTATCGAAGACTAGCATCTTCAGTAGTCTTGCAGCATTAGAAGAGTGTAGATTAGTACACCATAAAGTAGCAGCGATAATCAGTATCAACCTTGGCCAGAGATCCTTTCTCGACTCCCTGCGAGAAAGCAATCCCAGAGCCATACAGTCATCAACCTCGCCCAGAGATCCTTTCTCGACTCCCTGCGAGAAAGCAATCCCAGAGCCATACTATCAATTTCTCATCGCAAGTATCCAGTTCTAGTTGTATCGATCGGGATACAACTCCGAGCGTCCGTTACCAAGGATCCGGCTATGCATAGATTAGTTCTTCCCTGCAGGGGTAAAGTCACGATAACCGTGTGTCCATAACATCAGGGAAATCCGAGGTATCACCCTCGACGGATGCCCACTCGATGTAACTGTCAAGGTGAACTTAGGAGGAATCACCCTCGTGGTTCACACTTGAAGTGTTACGCGACAGGGTCGTATCGAAAGTGGAGAAGGAGGAATCACCCTCGAAGACCACGACCAAATAGCTACTCTACAGAGTTAACATCAGGAGTGCTATACGAGGTATCACCCTCGGCACTCGATGGTGACGCTGCAGTGTCGTACAACTAAGGGGGGTGTTGTGCAGTGCCGGGGTCTGGCTGTCGATCCCGTTGATCGAGTCATCTGATAATCCAGCAGGGCAACTGGGGACAAAGTGGGGTCTCTGGTAGGTCTCTACCCAACCTATACTAAACAGTTTAGGATAAGCAGGTAAGGTTTCAATAGCAGGTTACAATAAACAGGCTATGCACCAGAATAGGTAAAGCAGTAGCAGCAGTAATTCTAATGCAAGCATAAGAGAGAAGAGAATAGGCATGCTCAAAAAGGGGGTGCTTGCCTGGTTGCTCGGCGGCAAAGGCAAGGTCGTCAACGGTGTCGTCGGGCTCCTGAGCTGCGTTGGTCTCGGGGACTGCGTCGGTACCGGGGTCTACCGAGAGAGAAGAGGGGGAGGAAACAAATAAATACACAGCAAACATAAGCAACACAGAGCATGCTATGCTAACGTGCAGTGCAGAGTTGCCAAAAGCATGTCTAAGTCATTTTTAATTATTTTAGGATTAAAGTTGGATTTATTAACCGGTGTATATGCACTATTCATCTATCAGAAACAGGCTAAAAGTTGCGGGTTCACCTCCGTAGAGGGTCCCGACACGGAAACAGATAGCACGGTTGGATTCGTCTCGTCGTTCTGAGCAACTTTCATGTACAAAGTTTTTCGATCTGAGCTACGGTTTATTTTATATGATTTTACAAAGTTTTATTGATTTTCTGGATTTATTTAATCATTTTAAATCAACATTATCCAGAATAGTAATTGATGACATCATCATGACATCAGCAGGTCAACTGATCCGTTGACAGGTCAAACCTGACATGTGGGGCCCTACTGTCATAGACTCAGTCTTAATCCAGTGTGTAAATTTAAACTAAACTAATTAAACAGAGGGGGCCCCACCTGTCATAGGGTGTTTAGTTAATAAATTAACTTAATTAATCATCAGGTTAATTAGAGAGGGGTGGGGCCCACCTGTCAGCACAGTTGACCAAGTCAACTGGTCAACAGGTTCCCCTGGGCCCACTGGTCAGCGACCCAGTGGGGTGGCCCCGGGGTGCCACGTAGGCGGCCGGGTCAGCATCGTCGCCGGAGCAACTCCAGCGACCTCGTTTCGCGGCAGCGCGCGTCGGGAGGCGGTCGGGAATCGCACACAGGGGGCCTTCGGACCCGGTGTTTGGCTCGTTCGGCTGCGGGCGAGCTCGCGCGTCGAAAGGCAATGGCGGTAGAGGCTGGGGTGGCCGGAGCTGGCAGGAGAAGTGACGGTAGGCGGCGGCCGGAATCGGGCGAGGATGGAGCCGGGGCTAGGGGGTACGGCGAGCGGCGCGGGTTGGCTCTACGGGTCCCTTGGAGCCCCAGGAGCAAGGGACCGAGCTCGCTTTCGAGCTCAGGGGACCGAGGCCGCGACGGTGAGGCGAGCTGCAGCGGCGAGCTCTCGGACGCGGTGGCGGGACTAGCTAGGGGGCGCGGGCGAGCGAACGGCGAGGGGGAGGAGAAGCGGAAACTCACCACCGTTGCTGAGACGGCCCGAGGACGACTCGAGGTGGCCGGAGTCGTTGGCGAGCTCGCGGTGGCCGGAGCGGAGGAAGAATCATCGGGGCGGTATCGTGGGGCCGTCCCGGCTCGCGTGCGCGGTCGGCAAAGACGAGGCGGACAACGGGGGTCCTTCTAGCGAGCTCCTAGGTGGTGGGGAGCACGCTGGCCACGCGGGCGGCGTCGGCCATGGCGACGGTGGCGGTGGACGCGGCGAATCTGGAGGAGGGGAGGTGGGGAACGAGAGGGAGAGAGTGGCGAGGGAGAGGCCAGGGGGGCGCCAGGGCTTGCCCTTATCCACCGCGGGCGGCGCGAGGGCGAGCTGTCGAGCGAGGAGAAGGGGGGCCAGGGTGCGGCGTGCGGGCGCGGCGACAGCGCGAGCGCGGTGAACAGAGGAGGTAGGGGACGAGCGAGGGGAGTGGGCTGGGCCGCGCGGGTGACTCAGGCCCAGTAGCGCGGTCCTATTTCCCTTTTCTGTTTTTGTTCTCTATTATCTCTTTTCTTTTTGTTTTGTCTTTTATTTTATTCCAAAAGACTTTTGCAAAATAGGAGACTTGCCAAAATAAATACTATGCAATACTTACCACTATTAGAAAATGGTTTGGAGGCAGTTGGGTTTCATATAAATTTTGTATTAATTAAAATGGATTAAACCTTGCTGTTTTGGTACTGTTTCTTACTGTTTGAGTCACTTAACTAGTTTAGTAAACGTTGATTATAATTTTAGAATTGTCTCTGAATTATTTACAATATTACGAACATTTTAGTTCCTGGATTTGAACAACTTTTATTTTCACTTTTAGTTTGAATTTCCATTTGAATTTGAATTGAAAAGAGATATGATCCAAATGATGTTTAAGCACTGTTGATCATGATGACATGGCATTATCAAAAGGGGATTACTGTAGCTAACCACCGGGGGTGTTACAAATCTCCTCCTCTAACAAGAATTCTCGTCCCGAGAATTAAGAGGTAGAAGGGAAAAGATCAGGGTATTCCGCACGAAGATTATCCTCGCGTTCCCAAGTGGCTTCATCTTCAGTATAATTTGACCACTGCACTTTGAGGAACTTGGCCGTCTTCTGATGGGTTCGACATTCAGATTCATCAAGGATGCGGATCAGATGCTCCTTATAAGAAAGATCATCATGCAATTCGAGCATCTCGTGATCCACTGCGCGGTGCGGAGATTCGTTGAAGCAACGACGAAGTTGCGACACATGGAAAACGTCGTGGACATGAGAGAATTGCGGCGGGAACTCCAATTTGTATGCCACCTGACCATGTTTGGCAAGAATGCGAAAGGGACCAATGTAGCATGGAGCTAACTTGCCCTTGATTCCAAAGCGGTGAGTGCCCTTCATAGGAGTGACACACAGATAAGCTTGTTCACCAGGTTGATAAGTCAAACCCCATCGTTTGTGATCATAGTTGCTCTTCTGGCGGTCCTGAGCCGCCTTAAGATTTTCTCGAACAATACGGACTTGCTCTTCGGTGTGTTGAATAATATCCGGACCCACGAGCGGTCGTTCCCCAGTTTCTGACCAATTCAGAGGGGTTCGACACTTACGTCCATATAATACTTCGAAGGGGGCCATTTTCAAGCTGGCTTGATAGCTGTTGTTATAAGAAAACTCGGCGTAAGGAAGAGATTCTTCCCACTTCTTGCCGAAGGAAATAACACAAGCCCGAAGCATGTCTTCAAGCAGTTGATTGACTCGCTCAACTTGGCCTTGGAACTGGGGGTGATATGCTGAACTCCAGGTGATATGAGTTCCCATAGCTTCTTGGAAACTTTCCCAGAACTTGGAGGTGAAAAGACCGCCACGGTCCGAACTGATCTCCTTCGGAATACCGTGGAGTGATACAATTCTGGAGATATATAATTCGGCTAACTGACTAGCAGTGATCGTCTCCTTGACAGGCAGAAAGTGTGCAACCTTAGAGAGTTGGTCGACGACGACAAGAATAGCATCGTGACCCTTCTGTGACTTGGGAAGGTCAGTAATGAAGTCCATTTGTACTTTATCCCATTTCCATAAAGGAATAGGTAATGGTTGCAGAATCCCAGCAGGCTTCTGATGTTCTGCTTTCACGCGACGGCAAACATCACATTCAGCAACATACCGAGCAATATCCTGCTTCATTCTAGACCACCAGTACCTTTGACGGAGATCACGATACATCTTGGTGCTACCCGGATGAAAAGACAGCGGTGTATCATGTGCCTCCTTCATGACCTTGTCAGTCATAAGCTCGAAGCGAGGTACCACAATGCGATTTCTGAAATACAAGGTTCCGTCTTCAGACAGCGAGAAATCCCTGTACTTATCAAGGTGAAGATCTTTCTTCATCAGATCAATTTCAGCATCTTTAGCTTGCGCATTCTTAACAGCTTTCTCAAGATCTGGTTGTATCACAAGGTTATTAAGAGAACCCTATGGAACAGTACGCAAATTCAGCTTGCGCAGTTCTTCAAAAAGACGAGGTTGAGCTTGCCTAACCATGAGGTTGTCGCAATAGGACTTGCGGCTTAAGGCATCAGCCATCACGTTAGCCTTGCCAGGGGTATAAGAAATACCCAAATCATAGTCCGTAATGGCCTCCATCCATCTTTGCTGATGGAGGTTCAGAGATGGCTGAGTGAACAAGTACTTCAGACTTTTATGATTCGTGTAGATCTCGCAACGATTATCGAGGGGGTAATGTCGCCACAACTTCAATGCATAGATGACAACAGCTAGTTCTAGATCATAGACCGGGTAGTTCTCTTCATGAGGACGCAACTGTCGAGAGCCATAAGCAATCACCTTATGCTCTTGCATTAGGACACAGCCTAATCCTTCACGGGATGCATCACAATAAATCACAAAGTCTTTGCAAGAATCTGGAGGAGCCAGTACTGGGGCAGATGTTAGCTTGTCTTTGAGTGTTTGGAAACTTTCCTGACATTTTTCTATCCACTCAAACTTAACGCCCTTGTGAAGCAGATCAGTCAAAGGCTTAGCAATCTTAGAAAAGTTCTCGACAAATCGACGACAATAGCTTGCAAGGCCGAGAAAACTTCTCACTTGCTTGACGTTCTTCGGAGGATTCCAGTCAAGAATAGCTTGAACTCGTTCTGGGTTAACAGCAATTCCATCCTTGGAAATCACATGACCAAGATAGGTTACTTCAGAAAGCCAAAATTCACATTTGGAGTATTTGGCATGATAGTCGGTTCCTTCTGAGCCTTTTCAGCATTGATGTGATTGGCATGGCCAAGTACAACAGCAGACGGTATGATATTACGGTTTCTGAATCGGCGGTTTCGACAACTCTTCTTATGACCAACAGGAGGACAAGATGCATTCTGATCATCATGGGATGGAGCCACAACATTGGACTGTCCACCCTAAATCGTTAGCTGTCTCGGCGGCGGAGGCAGACGAGGTGCAACATAAGACGGCCTGGGCATTGGAGCAGGTCGATGATGTACATTGTGCGGAATCCACACTCGACGTTTCTGAACAGGCTGACCCGAGGATGAGCCAACATCACGAGTGCGCTTGAGCGACTCCTGGTACTTAGTCAGAGCAGTTTCAACTTGGAAAGATTGGCTGACAAGCGTTGCGAAGTCTGTGCAATCATGGACAGTAAGTGCAAGGTTTATATCAGTATGCAGTCCTTCACGGAATTTCTCCTGCTTGCGTGCATCAGTGCAGACGTCATCTTCTACATAGCCGGATAATTCAAGGAATTTCGTCTGGTATTCATCCACAGTCATTGTGCCCTGGGTGAGTTTGCGGAACTCCTCCTTCTTCTGGTCCATCAGACCTTGAGGAATGTGCCGTGCACGGAAAGCTGATTGAAATTCCTGCCAAGTGGTTACAGTTTCAGCAGGCAACATACCCTTGTGGCTTTCCCACCATTGGGCAGCTGGACCCTTCAAGTGAAATGTCGCAAAGGTGATGTAACTGTCAGGAGCAACATTAGATGATTCCATCTCAAACAGGATGTCACGAAGCCAATCATCAGCATCCATAGGATTTGTGGAGTTGCGGAAAACAGATGGGTTGAGGCGCACAAATTCTTGCAGTGTTATTGGGGTAGGCTGTTGATGAGCATTCTGGTTTGGGAACTGAGCCAATATCCCGGTCATAACCTGACGGTTCAGTTCAAACTGCTGCATCATTGCGGCAATATAAGGTGGAGGTGGAGGATCGTCAGCCATCCTGCCAAATCAACAGGGGCAGTCTAGCAAGAAAAACTGCATGTGTATGGAGTTATTCATGATGTAACACGGGAAATGAACAGGAAGGGCATTAGATATATGATAGTAGTCGTTAAAGAGATACCAATCCATACACAGACTTAGATTCAAATGGATAGTACGCGCTCGGGAATGCTCGCAGCTAGACAAACTAGGCGGCGCGCAGGCACGCGGTGAGGATTACAACAACATGACATAGCAAAGGCTACATCACGTCGGAGAAAACTGCTGGGGCGAGGAATCTGTAAATGACAACACAGGGTGCCCTCGATAAAGGGATCCTGCAAGCAGAACCTGGCCCACAATCTTGAAGAAAGGAGGGGTAATTTTAGAACTCCGGGTGGATGTGGTCACGAGAACCTAATATTGGAGTTAGTAAAATTTTAACCCGAAAGGAAGAGAGATCAGATCCCAGAGTATAGACGAGGAATAAAAGATCCTAATACCACCCATTCGGCAACGTGGGCCCGTAAGCCACACAGCCATGTTAGTAAAAGTTTTTCAATGACTAGACTCAACTTCGGCCAAAGAGTTGGAAAGGGGATTCCTACAGCCAGTCGGCTCTGATACCAACCTGTGACGCCCCCGGCTTAATCGTGCACTAACCATACACGCAAATGCACACGATCAAGCCTAAGGACTCACTTGAAGATATCACAACACAACTCTAAAACATAAATAAAGGCATACAAGCTTTATATTACAAGCCAGGGGCCTCGAGGGATCGAATACATAAGCTCGCATACAAGCGTCAGCGGAAGCATCAGATATCTGAGTACAGATATGAAACAGAAACAGATAAGCCTTTAGAAAGGCGGGGCAAAACAAAAGCTACGATCGAAAGGCGCAGGCCTCCTGCCTGGGACCCTCTGAATCTACTCCTGGTCGTCAGCCAACTCGTAGTAGTAGCCACCCTCGGGGTAGTAGTAGTGATCGTCGACAGGGGTAGCTGGCTCCGGGGCTTCGTCATCTGGTTGCATCAAGCGGATATGGGAAGAAAAAGAAAGCAAAGCAACCGTGAGTACTCATCCGAAGTACTCAGCAAGCAAGGATCTACACTACATATGCAATATTTTCAAAGAGAGGTTGTATATGTCGACCGGGCTGCAGAAATGCCAGAATAGAGAGAAGGCCTAGTCCTATCGAAGACTAGCATCTTCAGCAGTCTTGCAGCATTAGAAGAGTGTAGATTAGTACAACATAAAGTAGCAACGGTAATCAGTATCAACCTCGGCCAGAGATCCTTTCTCGACTCCCTGCGAGAAAGCAATCCCAGAGCCATACAGTCATCAACCTCGCCCAGAGATCCTTTCTCGACTCCCTGCGAGAAAGCAATCCCAGAGCCATACTATCCATTTCTCATCACAAGTATCCAGTTCTAGTTGTATCAATTGGGATACAACTCTGAGCGTCCTTTATCGAGGATCCGGCTATTCATAGATTAGTTCTTCCCTGCAGGGGTAAAGTCACGGTAACCGTGTGTCCATAACATTAGGGGAATCCGAGGTATCACCCTCGACGGATGCCCACTCGATGTAACCGTCAAGGTCAACTTATGAGGAATCACACTCGAGGTTCACACTTGAAGTGTTGCGCGACAGGGTCGTATCGGAAGTGGAGAAGGAGGAATCATCCTCGAAGACCATGACCAAATAGCTACTCTACAGAGTTAACATCAGGAGTGCTATACGAGGTATCACCCTCGGCACTCGATGGTGACGCTGCAGTGTCGTACAACTAAGGGGGGTGTTGTGCAGTGCCGGGGTCTGGTTGTCGATCCCGTTGATCGAGTCATCTGATAATCCAGCGGGGCAACTGGGGACAAAGTGGGGTCTCTGGTAGGTCTCTACCCAGCCTATACTAAACAGTTTAGGATAAGCAGGTAAGGTTTCAATAGCATGTTACAATAAACAGGCTATGCATCAGAATAGGTAAAGCAGTAGCAGCAGCAATTCTAATGCAGGCATAAGAGAGAAGAGAATAGGCGATATAGGCATTCTCAAAAAGGGGGTGCTTGCCTAGTTGATCGGCGGCAAAGGCAAGGTCGTCAACGGTGTCGTCGGGCTCCTGAGCTGCGTTGGTCTCGGGGACTGCGTCGGTACCGGGGTCTACCGAGAGAGAAGAGGGGGAGGAAACAAATAAATACACAGCAAACATAAGCAACACAGAGCATGCTATGCTAACATGCAGTGCAGAGTTGCCTAAAGCATGTCTAAGTCATTTTAGTTATTTTAGGATTAAAGTTGGATTTATTAACCGGTGTATATGCACTATTCATCTACCAGAAACAGGCTAAAAGTTGCAGGTTCACCTCCGTAGAGGGTCCCGACACGGAAACAAATAGCACGGTTGGATTTGTCTTGTCGTTCTGAGTAACTTTCATTTACAAAGTTTTTCGATCTGAGCTACGGTTTATTTTATATGATTTTACAAAGTTTTATTGATTTTCTGGATTTATTTAATCATTTTAAATCAACATTATCCAGAATAGTAATTGATGACATCATGCTGACATCAGCAGGTCAACTGACCTGTTGACAGGTCAAACCTGACATGTGGGGCCCTACTGTCATAGACTCAGTCTTAATCCAGTGTGTAAATTTAAACTAAACTAATTAAACAGAGGGGGCCCCACCTGTCATAGGGTGTTTAGTTAACAAATTAACTTAATTAATCATCAGGGTTATTAGAGAGGGGCGGGGCCCACCTGTCAGCACGGTTGACCAAGTCAACTGGTCAACAGGTTCCCCTGGGCCCACTGGTCAGCGACCAAGTGGGGTGGCCCCGGGGTGCCACGTAGGCGGCCAGGTCAGCATCGTCGCCGGAGCAACTCCGGCAACCTTGTTTCGCGGCGGAGCGCGACGGGAGGCGGTCGGGAATCGCACACAGGTGGCCTCCGGACCCGGCGTTTGGCTCGTTCGGCTGTGGCCGAGCTCGCGCGTTGAACGGCGGTGGCGGCAGAGGCTGGGGTGGCCGGAGCTGGCCGGAGCAGCGACGGTAGGCGGCAGCCAAAATTGGGCGAGGACGGAGCCTGGGCTAGGGGGTACGGCAAGCGGCACGGGTTGGCTCTACGGGTCTGTTGTAGCCCCAGGAGCACGGGGCCGAGCTCGCTTTCGAGCTCAGGGGACCGAGGCCGCGACGGCGAGGCGAGCTGCAGCGGCGAGCTCTCGGACGCGGTGGAGGGACTAGCTAGGGGGCGCGGGTGAGCGAACGGCGAGGGGGAGGAGAAGCATAAACTCACCACCGTTGCTGAGACGGCCCGAGGATGACTCGAGGTGGCCGGAGTCGTTGGCGAGCTCGCGGTGGCCGGAGCGGAGGAAGAATCGTCGGGGCGGTATCGTGGGGCCGTCCCGGCTCGCGTGCGCGGTCGGCGAAGACGAGGCGGACGACGGGGGTCCTTCTGGCGAGCTCCTAGGTGGTGGGGAGCACGCTGGCCGCGCGAGCGGCGTCGGCCATGGCGACGGTGGTGGTGGACGCGGCGAATCTGGAGGAGGGGAGGTGGGGAACGAGAGGGAGAGAGTGGCGAGGGAGGGGCCAGGGAGCGCCAGGGCTTGCCCTTATCCACCGTGGGCGGCGCGAGGGCGAGCTGTCGAGCAAGGAGAAGGGGGGGCTAGGGCGCGGCGACAGCGCGCGCGCGGTGAACATAGGAGGTAGGGGACGAGCGAGGGGAGTGGGCTGGGCCGCGCGGGTGACTCAGGCCCGGTAGCGCGGGCCTTTTTCCCTTTTCTGTTTTTGTTCTCTGTTATCTCTTTTCTTTTTGGTTTGCCTTTATTTTATTCCAAAAGACTTTTGCAAAATAGGAGACTTGCCAAAATAAATACTATGCAATACTTACCACTGTTAGAAAATGGTTTGGAGGCAGTTGGGTTTCATATAAATTTTGTATTAATTAAAATGGATTAAACCTTGCTGTTTTGGTACTATTTCTTACTGTTTGAGTCACTTAACTAATTTAGTAAATGTTGATTATAATTTTAGAATTGTCTCTGAATTATTTACAATATTATAAACATTTTAGTTCCTGGATTTGAACAACTTTTATTTTCACTTTTAGTTTGAATTTCCATTTGAATTGAAAAGAGATATGATCCAAATGATGTTTAAGCATTGTTGATCATGATGACATGGCATTATCAAAAGGGGATTACTGTAGCTAACCACTGGGGGTGTTACACACTCACAGCGTACCCATGAACAAAAAGTTTCAACCGGACACATAGAAAGATTGGGGCTTATAGTTTCGCCTCCCAACGTATTCACCTCAAGGGTGATGTCAACAATAGTAAATCATGCCTACTCATATCCTACTGGATATATGTGCCTAGATCTTTCCTCACCACATGATGCTTGCAAAAAGAGAAAAATAAAGAGGAATGGGGAAGAAAACTTTGACTCTTCATAAAAGTAAATGCATAAAAGTAAAAGATAGGCCCTTCGCAGAGGGAAGCAGAGGTTGTCATGCGCTTATTTGTTTGTATGCCAAATCTCTTAATGAAAAATAATGTCACGTTATATTGCCCCTTATGATAGCAACATTTATTATGCAGTCTGTCGCTTTTATTCTTTGCCATCACAAGTTCATACAACGCTCAATTTTCTCTTACACTAAATGATCCAACACTTTTAGAGGCAATTTTTATTGCCTTATTGCACCGATGACAACTTACTTGAAGGATATTACTCAATCCATAGGTAGGTATGGTGGACTCTCAAAATAAGATTTGGGTTAAGGGTTTTGGATGCACAAGTAGTATCTCTACTTAGTGCGGAATTTTTGGCTAGAAAAGATATTGAGCAAGCACCACATGTTAAAGGATCTATGACAATATAACTTCTATGTGAATATGAACAAACATAAATCATTACGTTGTCTTCCTTGTCCAACGCCAACTATTTTGACACAAAATATTTAATGGGGGCTCACAATCATAAAAGATGTCCAAGATAGTGTATTTGCATGTGAATCTTCTCTTCCCTTATTAATTCTTTCATGAGTTGCATCATTGACCAATGCTATGTTTGTCAATCTCCAACAAATTTTACCACTTATACTTTTCATTATGTGATGTCATTACTTACCATAAGATTAGCACATGATCTTATTTATTTATTTATTTTCTTTTCTTTTTATTGAAACATTAAAGTAAAGAAACAAGACTCAAACTACTCTTTATTATATATCTCGAAGACGATTACGTCGATAGATAGATCACTAAGCAAGCACTCGAAAAGAAAGGATCGAACTAAACTTTTATTCAACTAAATCAAAGGATAACTAAAGATCGAACTAAAATAGATAAAAAACAAAGATAGTGGCGGTGATACGATACCGGGACACCTCCCCCAAGCTTGGCACAAGCCAAGGGGAGTGTCCATACCATGAACTCAAGTCTCCTTTGGTGATGAAGAAGGTGGTGGTGATGATGAGATAGCGATCTTATCTTCCGGTTTCCATGGCAATGGCTCACCATCATAAGAGGAGGAATGAGTCTCGTGAGTCCTACAACTAGCAGCCAAACTCATACCTTTAAACCTTGCCTCATATTCAAAGACTTGGTTTTGGAAATCATAGATTTGGCTTTGCAGAAAGTTGATTTGCTCGTTGAAGGTGAAGACGATGTCCTTCATGGATTTGCCATCCACCTTGAGATCACGGGTGTAATCCGCGATCATGAGGTGATTGGCATTGAGTCCACGTTCCACCATCCCCTTGCACTTGAAGACCTCCTGCTCCATAGCTTCGAGCCTGGCCTCCACGGTCCCTTGCCCCTTGGGACCCTGGATGTCCCGGATATGGAGCACCCCCTCACGCATCTCAATGGCTTAAGGGTGCTGCATCACCTCCCGCAAATACGGGTTGATGACGTTCTCGAAGAACTTGTCCTTGGAGGAGCTCGAAGCGGCCATGGCGATCTAGATCTGTCAGAAAATAGCAAGAAAGAAGAACAGAAGATTTCACCGTGATACGGTGGTCAATAGGTTCAGGGGGTATATAAAGATTTTTTATCTTGGGAAACAAGCAAACTGGAGGAAAACGGAGTCGGGAAGGTTCCCGAGGTGGGCACAATCCACCTGGGCGCGCTTGGGCTCCCTAGCGCGCCCAGGTGTCTTGTGCCCTCCTCGGGTGCCTTCCTTGTTGTTTCTTATTTTCCTACTTTTTAATATACTCCAAAACTGAAAAAAAAAATGTGAATTTTTTGGAGTCCGTTTACTTACCTATCACGTACCTCCTCTTTTTAATTATTCTGGAGTGTTCCGGAAGGTCTCCTTTATGTGTTCCTCAGGTGTCATAGTTTGAATAATATTGCTTTCAGCATTAATAGGCGTACCTGAGATATAGTGTTTAATTCTTTGACCATTGACCACCTTCGGGTTAGTACTTTCGGCATTATTTATTTCGATAGCTCCAGAGCGGTAAACCTCTTCGATGATATATGGTCCTTCCCATTTAGAGAGAAGTTTTCCTGCAAAGAATCTGAAACGGGAGTTGTACAAAAGAACATATTCTCCAACTTTGAATTCCCGCTTTTGGATTCTTTTGTCATGCCATCTTTTAACCTTTTCTTTAAATAACTTGGCATTTTCATAAGCTTGGGTTCTCCATTCATCAAGTGAGCTAATATCAAATAACCTCTTTTCACTGGCAAGTTTGAAATCATAGTTGAGTTCTTTAATTTCCCAATACGCTTTATGTTCTAACTCAAGAGGCAAATGACAAGCTTTTCCATAGACCATTTTATAGGGAGACATACCCATAGGATTTTTATAAGCTGTTCGGTAGGCCCAAAGTGCATCATCTAATTTCATAGACCAATTCTTTCGGGGACTATTAACGGTTTTTTGAAGTATTAGTTTTATTTCTCTATTGCTAAGTTCAACTTGACCACTAGATTGAGGATGATAGGGTGATGCAATTCTATGGTTAACATCGTATTTAGCAAGCATTTTACGGAAAGCACCATGAATAAAGTGTGAACCACCACCAGTCATTAAATATCTAGGGACTCCAAACCTTAGGAAAATAACTTCTTTAAGCATTTTAATGGAAGTGTTATGATCAACACTACTAGTTGGAATAGCTTCTACCCACTTAGTAACGTAATCAACAGCAACCAAAATATGTGTATACCCATTAGAGGAAGGAAAAGGCCCCATATAATCAAAACCCCAAACATCAAATGGTTCAACAGCAAGTGAATAATTCATAGGCATTTCTTGATGCTTACCAATATTACCAATTCGTTGACATTCGTCACAAGATAAAACAAACTTACAGGCATCCTTGAAGAGAGTAGGCCAATAAAAACCAGATTGCAATACCTTGTGAGCAGTTCTATCTCCCGCATGATGCCCTCCATAAGCTTCGGAGTGACATTTCCGTAGGATTTGTTCCTGTTCATGCTCAGGTACACAATGCCTAATAATACCATCTACTCCTTCTTTATAAAGATGTGGGTCATCCCAAAAGTAATGTCTTAAATCATAGAAGAACTTTTTCTTTTGTTGGTATGTGAAACTAAGTGGTATGTATTTAGCAACAATATAATTAGCATAGTCAGCATACCAAGGAGTGTTATGAGAAACATTTATTGCAGCTAGTTGTCCATCAGGAAAGCTATCATCAATGGGTAGTGGGTCATCACGGATATTCCATAACCTAGAGAAGTTATCAGCTACGGGGTTCTCAACTCCTTTTCTATCAGTTATATGTAAATCAAATTCTTGTAGCAAGAGAACTCACCTAATGAGTCTAGGTTTAGCATCTCTCTTTTCCATAAGATATTTAACAGCAGCATGATCGGTGTGAACAGTAACTTTAGAATCAACAATGTAAGATCTGAATTTGTCACAAGCAAACACAACTGCTAAAAATTCTTTTTCAGTAGTAGCATAATTTCTTTGGGCACTGTCTAGAGTTTTGCTAGCGTAATGAATAACATTTAGTTTCTTATCAACTCTTTGTCCTAGAACAACACCAACAGCATAATCACTAGCATCACACCTAATTTCAAAAGGCAAGTTCCAATCAGGTGGTTGAACAATAGGTGCAGAAGTTAAGGCTTTCTTAAGAGTTTCAAAGGCTTCTACACAATCATCATAAAAAATAAATGGAACATCCTTTTGTAAAAGATTTGTAAGAGGCCTAGAAATTTTATAGAAGTCTTTAATAAACCTCCTATAGAAACCAGCATGACCAAGGAAACTACGAATACCTTTGATATCTCTAGGACATGCCATTTTCTCAATTGCATAAACTTTAGCTTTATCCACCTCAATACCTCGTTCAGAAATTTTATGCCCCAAAACAATACCTTCATTAACCATAAAGTGGTACTTCTCCCAATTCAAGACAAGATTAGTTTGCTCACATCTCTGCAAAACTCGATCAAGGTTGCTTAAGCAATCATCAAAAGAAGTTCCATAAATAGAAAAATCATCCATGAAAACCTCAACAAGCTTTTCACAAAAATCAGAGAATATAGCAGTCATACATGTTTGAAAGGTAGCAGGTGCATTACATAAACCAAAAGGCATATGTCTATAAGCATAAGTTCCAAAAGGGCAAGTAAAGGTGGTTTTCTCTTGATCAGGTTGTGAAACAGGTATTTGAGAAAAACCAGAATGTCCATCAAGGAAGCAAAAGTGTGTGTGCTTTGATAATCTTTCTAACATTTGATCAATAAAAGGCAAGGGATAATGATCTTGTCTAGTTGCTTTATTTAATTTTCTAAAATCAATTACCATCCTGTAGCCAGTAATAATTCTTTGTGGAATGAGTTAATTTTTATCATTAGGAACAACGGTAATACCTCCTTTCTTAGGGACACAATGAACGGGGCTCACCCATCTACTATCAGCTATGGTATAGATTATACCTGCTTTCAGAAGCTTTAATATTTCAGTTCTTACCACTTCTTTCATTGTGGGATTCAAACGTCGTTGATGATCAACAACGGGTTTAGCATCAGGTTCCATATTAATCTTGTTCTGACAGAGAGTGGGACTAATGCCCTTAAGATCATCAAGAGTATATCTAATAGCAGCACGGTGCTTCTTTAGAAATTTCAATAATCTTTCTTCTTCATGTTCTGAAAGGTTAGCACTAATAATAACATGATATATCTTTTTCTCATCAAGATAAGCATATTTCAAAGTGTCTGGCAATTGTTTCAATTCAAACACAGGATCACCTTTAGGGGGAGGAGGACCTCCTAGAGTTTCAATAGGTAAATTATGTTTGAGCAGAGGTCGTTGTTCGAAGAAAATTTTATCTATCTCATTTCTTTCATTCATATGCATATCATTCTCATGGTCTAGCAATTATTGTTCTAGTGGATCAGTTGGAGGCACGGCAATAGAAGCAAGACCAATTATTTCATCCTTACTAGGTAATTCTCTCTTGTGAGGTTGTCTATTAAACTTGGAAAAATTAAACTCATGAGACTCATCACCAAAACTAACACCGACGGTTTGGTTCTCACAATCTATTTTAGCATTAACGGTGTTCAAGAAAGGTCTACCAAAGATAATGGGACAAAAGTCATCTTGTGGGGAACCAAGAAATAGAAAATCAGTAGGGTATTTTGTTTTCCCACACAAGACTTGAACATCTCTAACTATCCCCAGTGGTGTGATGGTGTCTCTATTAGCAAGTTTAATAGTAACATCTATGTCTTCTATTTCAGTGGGTGCTATATCATTCATAATTTCTTGGTATAAGGTAAAAGGAATAGCACTCACGCTAGCACCTAAATCACATAAATCATGATAACAATGATCTCCTATTTTAACTGAGACAACAGGCATGCCAACAACAGGTCTATGTTTATCCTTTTCAACGGGTTTGGCAATCTAGCAGCTTCATCACAGAAATAAATAACATGCCCATCAATATTTTCTACCAGGAGATCTTTAACCATAGCAACACTAGGTTCTACTTTAATTTGTTCAGCAGGTTTTGGTGCTCTAATATAACTTTTGCGAACCACAGTTGAAACCTTAGCATGTTCCTTTATCCTAACAGGGAAAGGTGGTTTTTCAATATAAGCAGTAGGAACAACTGGGCCAACATTGTAAATGATAGTTTCATCTTTAGCTATGTCGGGTTCTTTAATTTCTTCTTTAATAGGTGGGTGATATTTAAACCACTTCTCCCTAGGGATATCAACATGAGTAGCAAATGATTCACAGAAGGAGGCTAGTATCTCAGAGTCAAGTCCATATTTAGTGCTAAACTTGTGAAAAGCATCGGTATTCATAAAAGATTTAACACAATCAAATTCAAGCCTGATACCTGACTCTTTACCTTTGTCATGTTCCCAATCTTCAGAGTTGCGTTTAATTATTTCTAAAAGATCCCACCTGAATTCAATAGTCTTCTTCATAAAAGAACCAGTACAAGAAGTTTCGAGCATGGATCGATCATCATGAGAAAGCCGAGCATAAAAATTCTGAATAATAATTTCTCTTGAGAGCTCATGATTGGGGCATGAATATAACATTGACTTAAGCCTCCTCCAAGCTAGAGCAATACTTTCTCCTTCACGAGGCCAAAAATTATATATATAATTCCGATCATGTTGAACTAGATGCATAGGATAATTTTTTTGGTGAAATTCCAATTTTAATCGATTCCAGTTCCAAGATCCAATATCATCGCATAGCCTATACCATGCCAATGCTTTTCCCTTCAAAGATAAAGGGAAATCCTTCTTCTTAGCTTCATCTCTGGGCAAACCTGCAAGCTTAAATAATCCACCAATTTCATCCACATATATCAAGTGCATATTAGGATGTTCAGTTCCATCTCCTGCATAAGGATTAACTAGCAGTTGTTCTATCATACCCGAAGGAATTTCATAACCAATATTTTCAGTAGGTGAAGTAGGTTGAGGGGAAACTAATTGTGGTTCCGGTCGAGGTGAAGATATCCCGAACAAACCCCTCAAAGGATGATTCTCCATAGTAACAAGTGACAATAAATTTCAGCACGTAGTAATAATTATCCCTTACCAATTTCCACTTACCAAGAGCGCTTCACTCCCTGGCAATGGCGCCAAAAAAGAGCCTTGATGACCAACAAGTATAGGGGATCAATCGTAGTCCTTTCGATAAGTAAGAGTGTCAAACCCAACGAGGAGCAAAAGGAAATGACAAGTGGTTTTCAGCAAGATAATATCTGCAAGCACTGAAATTGTTGGTAACAAGTAGTTTGATAGCAAGATAATTTGTAACGAGCAAGTAATGGTAATAGTAACAAAAGTGCAGCAAGGTAGCCCAATCCTTTTGAGGCAAAGGACAGGCCAAACCGGTCTCTTATAATAAGCAAAGCGTTCTTGAGGGTACACGGGAATTTCATCATATCACTTTCATCATGTTGGCTTGATTCGTGTTCGCTACTTTGATAATTTGATATGTGGGTGGACCGGTGCTTAGGTGCTGTTCTTACTTGAACAAACCTCCTACTTATGATTAACCCCCTCGCAAGCATCCGCAACTACGAGAAAAGTATTAAGATAAAATCTAACCATAGCATTAAACTTTTGGATCCAAATCGGTCCCTTACGAAGTAGCGCATAAACTAGGGTTTAAGCTTCTGTCACTCTAGCAACCCATCATCTAATAACTACTACACAATGCATTCCCCTAGGCCCAAATATGGTGAAGTGCCATGTAGTCGACGTTCACATGACACCACTAAGGGAATCACAACATACATATCATCAAAATATCGAACACATATCAAGTTCACATGATTACTTGCAACATGACTTCTCCCGTGACCTCAAGAACAAAAGTAACTACTCACAAATAATAATCATGCTCAAGATCAGAGGGGTATTAAATAGCATAATGGATCTGAACATATAATCTTTCGCCAAATAAACCATATAGTAATCAACTACAAGATGTAATCAACACTACTAGTCACCCACAAGCACCAATCTAAGGTTCTGGTACAAAGATTGAACACAAGAGATGAACTAGGGTTTGAGAGGAGATGGTGATGTTGAAGATGTTGATGGAGATAGCCCTCCCAAAGATGGGAGAGTTGTTGGTGATGACGATGATGATGATTTCCCCCTCCGGGAGGGAAGTTCCCCCAGCAGAATTGCTCCGCCGGAGGGCAAAAGTGCTCCTGCCCAAGTTCCACCTCGAGACGGCGGTGCTTCATCCCGAAAGTCCCCTCCTTCTTTTTTCTAGGTCAAAATGACTTATATACCAGAAGAGGGGCACCGGAGATGGGCCGAGGAGGGCACAACCCACCAGGGCGCGCCTGGGCTCCCTAGCGCGCCCAGGTGGGTTGTGCCCCACCTGGTGGGCCCCCTCTGGTAGTTATTTGCTCCAATAATTCTTAAATAATCCATATCTCCGTGAAGTTTCAGCTTATTTGGAGTTGTGCAGAATAGGTAGCTCTGGCGTGCTTTTTCAGGTCCAGAATTCCAGCTACCGGTATTCTCCCTCTTTGTGTAAACCTTGCAAATTATGAGAGAAAAGGCATTAGAATTACTCCCAAAAGCATTATTATGCATAAAAACATTAAAAATAACAGTAGGAAAACATGATGCAAAATGGACGTATCAACTCCTAAGAACAAGGGTGCCCTTCTAGTTGCAACTATGAGGATCTTAAGATGATTAGAGTTCACCCTAACTTCATAGATTTGATAAAGGAACCAATATATAAAAGTATGTCTCTTGATTTTGTTCCTAGGAGTGTGATTATTAAAAATTTATATGCTAGAACTCCTAGAGATTATGGTTTTATGATTGAGGAATTGAAAACCAAAGATGACAATACTTGAAGCTATGCATTATGCCTAGCTAGGGGCATAAAACAATAGCGCTTGTTGGGAGGCAACCCAACGAATAAAATAAAATTTTCACTTTTTATTTTGGTTCTTGTGTGTTTGCACAATTATGCTACTTTTATGATTGTGTTTTTATGTTTTAATTAGTGTTTGTGCCAAGTAAAGCCTTTAGGATTATGTTGGATGATAGTTGGTTTGATCCTATTGAACAGAAACTCCTGCGCCCAGTGCTGGATTTTAAAAAATTCATAGAAACGTGCTTTTGCTTTGAATTTTTTACACATGATTGATATACAAATTTTCCGTGTTGTCCTAATTTGTCATAATTTTTAGAGTTACAGAAGTATGGTCAAAGTTCAAATTACTACAGACTGTTCTGTTTTTGACAGATTCTATTTTTGTTGCATTGTGTGCTTATTTTGATGAATCGATGGATTGAATCGGGGGGTATAGGCCATGGTAAAGTTGGAATACAATAGGTATAATGCAATAATAAAATATGAATGGGTTTGCAAAAGTACTTAAAGTGGTGATTTGCTTTATTATACTAACGGATCTCACGAAGGTTTTGTTAAGTTTTGTGTGATTGAAGTTTTCAAGTTTTGGGTGAGATCATGATGGATGAAGGAATAAGGAGTGAAAAGAGCCTAAGCTTGGGGATGCCCATGGCACCCCAAGGTAATATTCAAGGAGAACCAAGCAACTAAGCTTGGGGATGCCCCGGAAGGCACCCCCTCTTCTAACGACCATCGGCAATTTTACTTGGAGCTATATTTTTATTCGTCACATATCATGAGTTTTGCTTGGAGCGTCTTGTATTATATGAGTCTTTGCTTGTGTTGCTTTTTAGTTTGTCACAATCATCCTTGCTGGACACACCAATTTGAGATAGCCATAATTATGATATGATTTGTTAGAATTGCTCTATGTAATTCACTTATATCTTTTTGAGCACGGTGGTGGTTTAACTTTTGAATAAATACTCTCATGCTTCACTTATATTATCTCGAGAGATGAAAATTTTGAAGAAATATTTATGCTCTTGTTCTTCACTTAAATTTGTTTGAGAGCTTGTTAGTAGCAATGGTAACATATGAAATTAGTCCCAAAGTGATAGATATTCAAGAGGGATATAATAAAAACTTTCATGAAGATCATTGGATATTTTAAACTTAATTCCTTGCAATAGTTTTGAGATTATAGTAATATGGGAGTCATGTTGGTGAGTAATTATGCTTTAGTAAGAATATTGGTGTTAAGGATTGTGATTCCCTACGCAAGCACGAAAGTCAATAGTTATGCAATGAAGTTACATCCTACTTGTGGTGAATTATTTGATGTTAGTTATGTTTAATGCTCGTTTATGACCGTTTTCGTTTCTTGGTTAGTCGCTTCTCAATCTATTTGCTAGCCTCCATTTGCACTAAGTGTGAATACTGCTTGTGCATCCAAATTGTGCCAAATGAGTCCACCATACCTACCTATATGCGGTATTTCCATGCCGTTCCAAGTAAATTTGCATGTGCCAACTCTAATTTTCAAAATGAATTTACTTTTTGCGTGCTCGTACCGCTCATGAAGCGGCAGGGGGTGGTTGATATTTTCCATGCTAGATATGTTATTCTCAAGATGATTGTTTATTCACTTGTCATTGCACGAGAGTGTGGCAGGTAATAGGGATGTCCAGTCCCGAATTGAAAAGAATTTTAATATGTTGTTCAATAATAAATTCCTTGGAAAGTGTTGGTATGGAAGGCACCCGTGGATACGGCTAGCCATAAATTGTGAAAGAATGGTGGAAAAGGAAATAAACTTTATTTTATGTTTGGGAACCGCCTATGATGTATCTAGCATGGAATATATTGGGAATTCTCGGTCATTTTCATTGACAGGAAAAGCATGCCTCCCAAAATATTTTGTCTCTCAATTTAAGCTATGAGCTCTGGCATCTCTACAGATCTCTGCTTCCCTCTGTGAAGGGCCTATCTATTTACTTTTATGCAATTTTTATTTTATTGAGTCTCCATCTTCTCTTATAAAGCACCAACTAGGGAACACTATTGTCATACTTGTGCATTGGATGTAGCTAATATTTGAATGTGTTTCATGAATGGATCAATGATTGAGCATGATGGGCTAGGGATAGCTTTCTTTAGCATTGATATTTTGAAATACATGGTTGCTTGTTGATATGCTTGAGTATTGATGTCTTCATGTCAATTATAGACTATTGCTTTGAATCATCTAAAGTCCAAATGTCCATGCTACAAAAGAAAAGAATATGTGATGAACATGTTAGGCAGCATTCCACATCAAAAATTCCGTTTATTTACCTACTCGAGGATGAGCAGGAATTAAGCTTGGGGATGCCGATATGTCTCCAATGTATCTATAATTTTTTATTGTTCCATGTTGTTATAGTATCAATCTTGGATGTTTCATATTCATTTACTAGCAACTTTATATCATTTTTTGGGACTAACCTATTGGCATAGTGCCCAGTGCCAGTTGATGTTTTTTTTTCTTGTTTTGTACTTCGCAGAAAATCAATACCAAACGAAGTCCAAATGCCACGAAACTTTTTGGAGATTTTTTTCTGCCCAGAAGACACCTAGGGAGCCAAAGGAGCACATGGGAGGAGGCCCATGGGGCCCACTAGGCACCAGGGCGTGCCAGAGGCCCCCGACGCGCACTGGTGGGTAGTGGAGCCCACGGGAAGCTTCTCCACCGACCGCCACCTCTATAAATACTCTAAAATCCCAAAAACCCTATGGGAGTCGACGAAACACCTTTCCAGCCGCCGCAAGTTCCAGAACTACGAGATCCAATCTAGAGGCCTTTTCTGGCACTCTGCCGGAGGGGTCAACAATCACGGAGGGGTTCTTCATCATCATCCTTGCCCCTCCGATGATGCGTGAGTAGTTTACCATAGACCTACGGGTCCGTAGGCAGTATCTAGACGGCTTCTTCTCTCTTTTTGATCTTCAATACAATGTTCTCCTTGATGTTCTTGGAGATCTATTTGATGTAACTCTTTTTTGCGGTGTGTTTCTTGGGATCCGATGAATTGTGGGTTTATGATCAGTTCTATCCATGAATATTAACTGAGTCTTTGCTGAACTATTTTTTGCATGATTTGTATAGCCTCGTATTTCTTCTCCGGAATTTTGGTTTGGTTTGGCCAACTAGATTGATTTTTCTTGCCATGGGAAGAGGTGCTTTGTGATGCATTCGATCTTGCAGTGCTCAATCTCAGTGACAGAAAGAGCCATGACACGCATGTATCATTGCTATTAAGGGTAACAAGATGGGGTTTATTCCTACATGAATAGATCTTGTCTACATCATGTCATCGTTCTTATTGCATTACTCCGTTTCTCCATGAACTTAATACACTAGATGCATGCTGGATAGCGGTCGATGTGTGGAGTAATAGTAGTAGATGCAAAATCGTTTCGGTCTACTAATCTTGGACGTGATGCCCATATACATGATCATTGCCTTGGATATCGTCATGATTATTCACTTTTCTATCAATTGCCCAACAGTAATTTGTTTACCCACCGTATGCTATTTTCTTGAGAGAAGCCTCTAGTGAAATCTACAGCCCCGGGTCTATTTCCTATCATATTAAAACCAAAAATACCTTGCTGCAATTTTTCTTTCTTTATTTTATTTTATGTTTTAGTTAGATCTATTTATCAAAACCTATACAATTTAATCTATCTCAATACCGTGAAGAGATAGACAACCCCTCTTACGCGTTGGATTGCAAGTATTTGTTATTTGTGTGCAGGTGTTGTTTACATAGTGTTGCTTGGTTCTCCTACTGGATTGATAACCTTGGTTTCATAACTAAGGGAAATACTTATTGTTGTTGTGCTGCATCATCCTTTCCTCTTCGGGGAAATACCAACGCAGATACAAGCAACCATAGACGTCCATGCGGGCCCATGAATATATAGACTGTCGATGATAACCAAGCGAGGGAGAGTGTCCAAAGACAACCACTGCATGCATGTGCCCCAAATATATGTATGGGTGTGTGTGATGCATGCATATGTTTGAATACCCAAAGCACAATATTGATGTGGTGCATGCATCAAAAATCGCACAGTCCCCACACAGAGCGAGGTTCATGACGCGTCGCGTGCTCGCCCCCCCCCCCCCACTTCGATCCGGTGGGAGGGATTCATGCATACACATGCCCTCAAAGTATATTATGTGATCTCACAGCATGACCTGTACCATGTAAAACGAACCAAAATTTAATCCCCTCCAAATTATAGGTCAAATTAACCTCTACCATTGTCAGTCAAAGTGATGGACCAAGTGGGCACACAGATGGACGAAGCATCTCGCCGATAACCGCGTGAGTGAGTGCTAGAGGACAACCACCATTGCTTGCATGTGGGCCAAACATATGTATGGAGATGTGTGCTTGTGATGTTTGAATACCTAATATGCACAACTTTGATGTGGCACCTGCCTCGGAAACCTTAAAGTCCCCACATGAAGCAAGGTTCATGACGCGTAGTATATGCTGGCCCCCTCCCCTCTTCGGCGTATAATATATACTCCTACCATAACACAACCCGAAAATAATCCTCCTTGTCCATCAAATTTACCTCTCTTGTTGGTTCAAATTAGATGGACGACGACCTCGCGGGCCCATGAAGGGAAGCGTCACAGGCGAGTGAGTGACAACCACCCTCTGCATGTGGCCAAAAGAGGTGTTGGTGATGTTTGAATACCCAATATGCACAACTTCAATGTGGCACCTGCCTCAGAAATCGAAAAGTCCCCACGCGGAGCGAGGTTCATGATGCGTGTGTAGTATGTGCTGGCCCCCTCCCCCCTTCAACACATACTATATACTCCTACCTTAACACAAACCAAAAAGAAACCTCCTTGTTGGTCAAATTAACCTCTCTCGTTGGGTCAAAGTGATGGAAGACGACCTCGCAGGCCCACAGATGGAAGAGTCCCACGCGAGTGACTTTCCTATATGATGTGTAGTATATGTTGTCCCCACCCTCTTCGACACGTACTATATATATACTCCTACTGTATGTAACACAAACCAAGAAATGACCATCCTTGTTGGTCAAATTAACCTCTCTCGATGTAGGTCATAGTGATGGACGACGACCTTGCGGGCCCATAGAGAGCGTCACACGCGAGTGAGTGTCCTAAGACCACCACGTGCATGTGGCCCAAAGATGCATGTCAGACTTTTTCTGCAGCGAATGATGACCCACAAGTATAGGGGAACAAGCCGAAACGGTTTCTGATAATAAGTAAAGCATTCTCAAGGAGACACGAGAACTTTATCTAGTCACTTTCATCATGTTGGTTTGATTCGCGTTCGCTACTTTCATAATTTGATATGTGGGTGGACTGGTGCTTGGGTGCTATTCTTACTTGAACAAGCCTCCAACTTATGATTAACCCCTCTCGCAAGCATCCGCAACTACGAAAGAAGAATTAAGATAAAATCTAACCATAGCATTAAACATATGGATCCAAATCAGCCCCTTACGGAATAGCGCATAAACTAGGGTTTAAGCTTCTGTCACTCTAGCAACCCATCATCTAATAACTAATCCACAATGCATTCCCTTCGGCCCAAAGATGGTGAAGTGTCATGTAGTTGACGTTCACATAACACCACTAAGGGAATCACAACATACATATCATCGAAATATCGAACGAATATCAAATTCACATGATTACTTGCAACATGACTTCTCCCGTGTCCTCAAGAACAAAAGTAACTACTTACACAACATATTCATGCTCAAGATCAGAGGGGTAATAAATATCATAATGGATCTGAACATATAATCTTCCACCAAATAAACCGTCTAGCATCAACTACAAGATGTAATCAACACTACTAGTCACCCACATGTACCAATCTGAGGTTTTGATACAAAGATTGAACACAAGAGATGAACTAGGGTTTGAGATGAGATGGTTCTGTTGAAGATGTTGATGAAGATTGGCCTCCCCAAGATGAGACAGTTGTTGGTGATGACGATGGCTTCGATTTGCCCCTCCCGAAGGGAAGTTCCCCTGACAGAATCGCTCCGCCGAAGGGCAAAAGTGCTCCTGCCCAAGTTCTGCCTCGAGATGGCGGCGCTCCGTGCCGAAAGTCCTATCTTTATTTTTTCTAGGTCAAAACACCTTATGTACCAGAAGATGGGCACCGGAGGTGGGCCAGGGAGCCCACTACCCACCAGGGCGCGCCTGGGGGTTAGGTGCGCCCCGGTGCCTAGTGGGCACCTGGGTGGCCTCCTCCGGTATTTCTTTTCTCCAGTATTTTTTATATATTCCAAAATAATTCTCCGTAAAATTTCAGCTCATTTGGAGATGTGCAGAATAGGTATCTCTGACGTAGCTTTTTCTGGTCCAGAATTCCAGCTACTGGTATTCTCCGTCTTTGTGTAAACCTTGCATATTATGAGAGAAAAGGCATTAGAATTACTCCACAAAGTGTTATATTGAATAAAAACACTATAAATAACAGTAGGAAAACATGATGCAAAATGGACGTATCAACTCCCCAAAGCTTAGACCTCGCTTGTTGTCGTGGTATCACACGGCCACCTATGGGGCCATCGGCCCCTTGTGGTTCGGCAAGGGAGAAGAGCGCATTGCACAAAGAGTGGAAAGCATAGAGCAGCACGACAACGATGACACAGGCAGTTTTACCCAGGTTCGGGACGTCGCGAGGCGTAAAACCCTACTCCTGCTTTGGTGGATTGATGAAAGGACCGTGGTGGAGACGTAGCGCTCTAGCCCGGCAAGGTCGCCTCTGGGCGAGAGCAGCTACGCGCGTGCGAGCGTACAAGGGTCCGATCCTCTCTAAGGTAGCCACGGCCCTCCTTTTATAGGTCAAGGGGTCACCACAATGGCAAAATAGTCATTTATCCAATGATTAGATAGCCACAGCGCTATCATACCTAACTTTGCAGACAGGACAATGCGCATTAAATGCACCGCTTAGTGTCACATTGTAGCATAGCCCGGCAAGCCTTACCGTGCTATTCAGCCACCTTTCTGCCTGTCCGCGCGACACGTCGCCTGGACGGGTGTCATTGGGGGCGTTCTTCCTAAGAAATGGCCTGCCACGTACCAAATAACAGCCACATAGTCACTTGGGGGCTCGACACCACACCGATAGGTGACTTGCGTTGCTGTGAGGTGGAGCCTTGGCGGGGTAAACCACCCTTGGTGTCCCCGGAAAGCCTGCCGGGGGAGTCTTGAGGCTTGTCTTTGGGTAACCTCGACCTCGCCAGGCTTGCCTGCCCGGCAAGAGAGGTTTTTCCTTAGTGATATCTCGCTTGTTTGGTTGGTCTTGGTCTTCTTGATCCGCCCTTTGATTTCTCAAAGAGCCATCTCTTCTGCTTGGACTTGTCTTGAATGTCGTAACCTTGCTTTTGAGCCTGTGTACTGGGTAACACACCTGGGGGTTTGTTGTGCCGACAGGAGCCCCCGAGCTTGGCCTGAACACGCTGTCGAGCGTCGTCGGGGTAGGCCCTGTCTAGTACACAGGCGAGCGGGTTGCGGTAGCTCGTCCTTTGAGATCTTCTTTGCTTCTTCATTAACCTGTGCTTGAGTCAGTTTCCGGTTTTCCCATGCGTCGTGCAAGGCGTTATAGGGGGAATCCAAGCCACGATCTGTGGGCCACCCACATCCCACGTTCACGGGGCGATAACTGCCATTCCACTAGCTTCCCCGCCCCTGGTGCTTCCGCCATGTGTGTTGCATGCATTGCGCAGGGTTGGTGGCGGATACGGAGGGCGCGGGGATGAGTGCCATGGCAGAAAACTAGGCGCCGTGGATTGGCGCAGAGGGTCGGCCTTGATTCCCCGAGCCGTTGATGGCGCAGGGGGAGCCGGATTGGAGGGGTGGGGTGGTTGCCTCCAGGTTAAGGAGCCAGCTCGCTGCCCCGTTCGCCTATAAAAGGGGGCGTTAGCGGGGCATTTTTCCATAGGCTTCACTCCTTCCCTTCCATGAGCATTCCTTGCCCATCATGGTGAGAGGGCGAGGACGTAGTGGCTCTCCGACGGTGGCGACGAGGGCTTCTACTCGACAGCACCTCCCTCCTCCTACCGAAAATGCGGGGGCGGAGCCCGCCGCGAGAGGAGGTGGGAGGAGGCAAGGTCGTGGCCGTCGTGGTGCCCGGGGTCGAGGAGGACGGGGAGGTACTTTGATTTCACCTCCGCCGACCGCTCACCCCCCACCGGAAGGCCACGTCGGAGATCAACCGCTGGAGTTTATCATCAGACTGCACAAGTCCCTATGCGGCCGCCTCCGTCTCCCTACTCCATTTGCGAGGGTGATGGAGCTCAAACAGCCGCAAGCGTTGAAGCTGCACATGAGGGGTTGCTGTAATGGCAGCATGCGGGTAGATGTGGATTTCCCTGCCCCTCATGTTATGCTCTTCCGTCGCAGTTGGAAGACCTTTGCTCACGCCCACAGCTTGTCGGAGGGGCATGTCCTCCATTTTATATTAATGGAGGCCGATCTGCTCTCTATTAACGTCTTCGGGTGCTCGCTTAGGGTGCTGCGTGGAGAGCTCGACCGACAACGAAAGCTCCTCCTCGAGCGATAGCGACGAGGAGGACAGTGACGGCGATGATGATGGTGCCGACGGGGAGGACGACGGCTCCGACTCTGGCTGAACGCTAGCCACACCATCACCGTCAGGCGGCGGCACCATCATCTGCACCTGCATATCCTTCCCGGCAAGGCGATTTGCCAGGGAGCTGGATGCAGAGGTGGGGGCGGTGCCCTTGGCTCCTCCAGCAGCCTTACAACTGGACCCCGGTAGGCTCCCTCTCGGGCTGCAGCTTCGTTCGCCCTGCCGCGTCCTGCTGGCCCTGGTGGCGGTGGCTAGGGGATTCTTCCGCCGCCCTCTTCACCATCACCTTTGCCCGCACCCTCTCGATCTTGTCAGACTGCTTCCCGGTAGGCCCTGACGAGGTCAGGCTGGGCTTCTGCCCAGGCGCTCCTTTTACCTTCTTCACCTCCCACCGTAGTGCCTAGGAGGAGAGGGACAAGAAAGGCATTACGGGGCACTTATCTTTTTTCAGTCTAAAACATGTAGGCACTTGCCAAACTTTAGTCTAAATTATGTAATCTTCTTTATCCATGTTAGTGTTCTGTAAGATCTGTACTTGCTTATCAGCATATTAATGAAAAAGACAAGCCTTGCCGGGTACTTGTGCATGTACCATGACCATGCAAAGGTGAGGTGCCTCTATACGTTTAAGTAAACAAGTTTCCTCCGGCAAGCTATCCTGCCGGTACCTTTAGTTTGCTGCCGCAGAGCATGGCCTGCCGGGCATAGAACTATAAAAAAGGGACCAGCCCCTTGTCGAACCCTCTCCATCAAAGGCCACTGCGACCACCTTGCCTGAAGCAACGTTCGGGACAAATGATGGGAGCACCTATGTGTAGGATCGGAAGTAGGTCTAGAGGGGGGTGATTAGACTACTTGACCAAATAAAAATATAACCTTTTCCCAATTTTAAGTGTTGGCAGATTTTAGCAACTAGTACAAGTCAAGCAATCAACCTACACATGCAATTCTAAGAGTGTAGCAGCGGAAAGTAAAACATTGCATATGAAGGTAAAGGGAAGGGTTTGGAGAAGGCAAACGCAATGTAGACACGGAGATTTTTGGCGTGGTTCCGATAGGTGGTGCTATTGTACATCCACGTTGATGGAGACTTCAACCCACGAAGGGTAACGGTTGCGCGAGTCCACGGAGGGCTCCACCCATGAAGGGTCCACGAAGAAGCAACCTTGTCTATCCCACCATGGCCATCGCCCACGAAGGACTTGCCTCACTCGGGTAGATCTTCACGAAGAAGGCAATCTCCTTGCCCTTACAAACTTCTTGGTTCAACTCCACAATCTTGTCGGAGGCTCCCAAGCGACACCTAACCAATCTAGGAGACACCACTCTCCAAAAGGTAATAGACGGTGTGTTGATGATGAACTCCTTGCTCTTGTGCTTCAAATGATAGTCTCCCCAACACTCAACTCTCTCACAGATTTGGCTATGGTGGAAAGATGATTTGAGTGGAAAGCAACTTGGGGAAGGCTAGAGATCAAGATTCTTGTGGTAGGATTGGAATATCTTGGTCTCAACACATGAGTAGGTGGTTCTCTCTCAGAAAATGAGTAGTGGAAGTGTAGGCACGTTCTGATGGCTCTCTCTTGAATGGAGAAGGGGGTGGAGGGGTATACACAGCCTCCACACAAAATCCAACCATTACACATATTTGACTCAACTCGGTCAGACCGAATAGAAGAACTCGGTGAGACTGATTCAGTTCAAAATGTGAACGTTAGGAATCTTGGTGGGACCGACTGGAACAACTCGGTGGGACCGATGTGCAAGGGCTAGGGCAAAACCTCATCTCGGTGAGACCGATTGCTTGAACTCGGTGAGACCAATTTCAGCAACGAGCAAACAGAGAGTTGGTCAAGCGAACTCGGTGGGACCGATTTCTCATTTCGGTGAGACCAAAATGTTACAAAGGGAAATAGAGAGTTTGCAGGGCCATCTCGAGGCGACCGAGATCCGTATCGGTGTGACCGAATCATCTAGGGTTTCTGGCAGTGGCTATGTCAAATGAACTCGGCGGCGCCGGATAGAATGGTTCGGTGGGGCCGAGTTTGACTTTGAGTTTTGGACAAATGTGGAAATGAGAAAGTGGCTGAGGGTTTTGGAGCAATATCACTAAGCACTTTGAGCAAGTAGACCATTAAGCAACACCTCATCCCCTTTTAATAGTATTGGCTTTCCTATGGACTCAATGTGATCTTGGATCACTAAAATAGAAATGAAGAGTCTTGAGCTTTTGCCAATCCTTGTCCTTAGCATTTTGAGGGGTCCACATCTCTAGTCCATGCCATGCCAATCATTGAACTTTCTGAAATATTCAACTTGAATGGATATTAGTTCAATGAGCTATATGTTGTTATGAATTACCAAAACCACCCGGGGATTATTTGCACTTTCAATCTCCCCCTTTTTGGTAATTGATGACAACATATAGATCAAAGCTTTGACAAATGATAATATGAATGAAATACATCATCGCTTTGAGAAGTATGTGATAAGCAAGAGCTCCCCCTAAATTTGTGCATTATTTAAAATTTGCTTTTGAATGCAAATGCACAATTGATTAGGATCATGGGTCACTCTACCATGTCACATACATCTTGGTGGAGCACTCAAAATGATAAGAGTTAAATAACATGCACTCATCACCAAAGATAAAAGTGATTGATCATACACAAATAATCATAAAGATATAAGCATGCAACCACACATTAAGCATAGTATGATCAAACACATGATCACATAAGTATCTCATGAGCATAACACAAATAGTAGCATAGGAATCAAACAACCAAACGATCAAAGTAGTAAGAGAGGCAAATAAAAGGCAAAACACACACTCTCTCTCTCGAATCCTAATGATCTATACACTTTATCCCCCTTTGGCAACAAGTTACCAAAAAGTTTGAAAACATATAGTGCTATGCGACACTCTAGGCATGATCTCCGGGAGCTCCTGAAGGGGTCTTCTGGCTTGTTGCTCTGGTTTGCGTAGATGGCGTGGAGAGGAGGGTATCTGCAAAAGCTTCAGCAGAGGTCTGTGGAGCTGGAGGGGTTGACACTGGGGGTACAACCGTGGCAGTTGCTGCAGGTGCTGAAGTAGTTGTCCTGGTGTCTGTGACAACTGGCACTGCTGATGACCTTTGTGCCCTTGGCATTCTCTAGAAAGTATCTGTAGTAGGTCTATCCTCCCTGTCCTCAGCTTCTTCTTGGAGCTTCTCCACAATGGTCTGTATTTCAGTGACCTTCACATCTAGATCATGAAATTTTGTCTCAATGATCCTCTCAAGACTCTCTTGATTTTGAGTCAGGGTGGCCAAGCCCTTCTCAATTCTCACAGTAGCCTCAAGCAGATAACTGAGTTGATCTTGCTTGGTCTTGAGCATCACTATGGAAGCATCTGGTGCACTTGCTGCCTTTGCTGCTTTTGCAGCCTTTGCTTTCTCTCTCTTCTCCTGGGCTTCTGCACTAGTAGGATGGGATGTATCCATGACAACCTCGTTGTCCTCAAAATCTGGCCTCAGGGGAAGATGCTCTTTATCAAGAAGATATGTCCCAGTTCCCATCGTGGAATTGATCAACATTTGAATGTGAGGGGCATATCCACAAGATCTCTTTTGATCAGCAGCTATTCTCTTCACAGTCTCAACAATCAGGCTCATCACCTTGAACTTCTGTGGAACATCAAACATGTGAAGCAAATTGATTGAGTGACCACAGATCATTCTATGATCTCCAGACTTGGGCAAAAGAGTGTGCCTCAATATAGTGTTGATGGTGGTCAAACCAGACAGCTGATAGTATATTGATCCAAGCTTGTGTGTCTCCAGGGCATCATCAGGAATAGTCTTGTACATGTTGGCCATGGAGTTGTGATCCTTCCTAGGCTTGGCATATACATCAGTGTCATTCTCATCTTCCTTTGGAGCATTGATCAGCTCGGCCCATTCTGAGATAGTTGAATGATACTTTGTTCCTTCTGTCATCCAGACAATTTTTCCATCAGGATAGAAGTGAGCAGTGGAATAGAATTGCATGATCATCTCATTGTTCCACTTGGTCAACTTCTGACCAACAAACTTGTCAACTTCATTCATTCTGAAGCTCTCATGCACACCCGGGAAATAGTCTTCATTGTCATCAATGTATTTCCAATCAACCCATTTCATGTCACATACTATGGGCTTCTTGTCCAAAAGGACAGTCTCATAGAAATTATGTTGTTCCTTTGTGTGAAACGGTAGTCTACAGCAGTTCTCATCCTAGTGGCATAGGGATCAGTCTGTCTCCAAAGTCTCAGACCTACATCCTTTCTCAGCTTCATATTTTCTGCCACAGGATGATCATCACTATGATCTGGAATCTTTGGCTTCAGCTTTCTGAGCACCTGTGACTCTTCTTCTTCTTGAGCTTCAGGCACTGGGGCCTTATTCCTTTCAGTGGCAGGGATGTTTCTTGTTGATCTCTTGGGTGCAGTTGGTTTTGGAGCTTGAGCTTGAGCTGAAGGCTTGGGGGCTGACTTGGGCTTAGATGGAGCAGCCCAGTCCTTATGGCATCCCCCATAAGCTTCTGAGTCTTTGCAGGAGGTGCAACATGCTCTTCCTCCCCCTCATCTTCATCCTCATCAGAATCTCTCATCATAGAAGATCTTCCAATGACTCTGGCAATAGTCTTTTTGACTCTCTCCTTCCTCTCCTTTCCTCCAGCAGCCTCTTTCTTCTCTTCTCCAGCACCACTTGCTGGCTGTGCTTGCTCTTGAGTTGAGGCTCTGGCTTTTGACATTGGAGCTCTCTTAGCAGGAGCCTTCTTGGTCATTCCAGGCTTTGTGGCAGCAGCAGCATACTCTTTCTTGAGTAATTTCTTCTTGGAGGTCACTTCCTCCTCAATAACAAAATCCTCACCCTCAGATTCAGATGTTCTCTTCTTCCTTGTCCTGGTTGCTGCCTTTGGCAAATTGCTGGGAGTGCTTCTGCTCCCCTCATCATAACTGCTTGAGGGACTAGTGCCCTCACTGAGGTTGACCTGCTCTTCAGACCTGTTCTAGCTATCACTGCCCTCTGACATTGCTGAAACTGACCCTGTGAATAGTTGGGTGTAGATAGAGTGGATGAGCATCACAAAGTGTAGCTTATTTTGCAAAAATATTGAGTCAAAAACTTAATTTTAGTTTTCTGCAGAAAGCATTTCAGAGCTACCGATTAGACAAACTCGGTGACATCTAAGCACAAACATAGTCTAAACACACAGTTTCGGTTAGACTGAAATGTAGTTTGGTGACTCCGAGATGCTAGGGTTTCACAGAGAAAGTGATTTTGGTCGCACCGATCAGTACACTTCGGTCAGACCGAGTTGTACTTGTGCAATGGCCAGAGCCAATCGGTGTGACTGAGATCCTCAGATCGGTCGGTCCGAGATGAGTTCGGCGGAAACCTAACCCTAAGTTTTTGCATCAAATCTATTCTATGGAATTCTTTTGGTGGATAGATCAATCTCATACGTGGGAAGAACAATGGCAAAGATCTTTGTGCAAGAATTGGAATAATAGAGAGCACAAAGTGTCAAGTCCGTACCCTAACTTGGCAGAGGACTTGCTACGATGGCAACGGCAGTGAGAATCCCGTTAACGGCGGTGGAGATCAGCGGCAGGGGGTCACTGGCGACGATGGCGATGATCCGGAGACCAAGGGGGCGGCAGAGCTAGGAGGCGCGGTCGAGTGTTTGAAGAAATTTCTGAAATTTCAACCCGTGGTATATATACCCAGTCACTGTCGGTGTGACCGAGTGGAACGACTCGGTGGCACCGAGATGCAAAACTGCTAGCAGTTGCTGCAACTCGGTGTGACCGAATTGTTCAAATCGGTTGCACCGAGATAAAACCTAGATCATCTTAATGAATTCGGTGAGACCGAGTAGGAGTGAGTTGGTCTGACCGAAATGCATTAAGAGGTTTGGGAGATTAAGCCCTTGACGGATCGGTAGCTCCTAGTGCTCCTCACCTGGAGGGTCCGAATTCGACTTGTTCAAACTTTGTGATGTAGCATGAATAGAGTTTGAGATGAGAGAACGCATAGATAGCTAGATGGAGTACTTAGTCATTCTTGTCCATCCATTTGGCAAAAAGAAAAACCAAACAATAAAAGCAACAAATGGATGCCCTCGAATGGAGAAAATTATGCAACCAACATGCTCACACAATAAGATGGCAAATAAAACATGTGGCAAAGCATGCACAAACACTCTAGCATCTATCAAGCAATTGGCGATGACTAGGTCATCTATATATGAGTATATTGACTTAGGAGTCAAATGAGAACATTTGATCATAGGTCATACTCATTGTTTAAGCACAAGTGGGGTTACCACTTTTACATAAAGCATTGTTGTGTTCACACCATTAGAGTTGCTTTAGCTCAATTCTTAGAGCAAATCTCCCCCTAGATGTGATGTCCCCCCTTAGAGGGATGAACTAACCTTGGGTTTTGTCGATGATGACTTCATGTAGGTGTTGAAGATGTGGATGCTCAATGTTGATGTAGATCATTTGGAGCAATCCATTGGAGTGAGTTGCACTTTCAATACATACACGGGTTAGTCCCATAAGGAACATACAAGGATATCCATAGACATAGAGTGAAATACACATATGATGATGTCCATGAAAGCATTAGGTTACCTTGTCCCTTGTCTTACCAACAAGAGGGTTTGTGACTCCTTGAACTAGTGCAAGATATGGAAGTTGGTTGCACTCGTCCTTGCAAAAATGAATGTGAGTGAAGTATGTTGGCGGAGTCACCCTCAAGAACTCTCTAGTTCTTCTTCTTTGGGATCCACATCAACTTGATGGGAATCCTTGGAGTTGTAGTCGTACTTGATGAAGTAGAACTTGATGTAGTCTTGGGAACCCACTTAACCAAGGCCTTAGGAGCTTCTTCAAATGAATCAATCTCTTCTTGAAGCTTGTCCTTGCCTTTTAGCTTGTGGTCTTGTGGTGGAAGATCATCTTGAGCTTGTGTTCCTTTGAAAGAAGTGGGGTCATACTTCTCTTGTTGAGGAACAAACTTCGTCTTGGGGTATTGATCTTCTTCCCACTCAACTCCATTGGCATTGAACTTTCGTTCAAAGCCAACACCTTGATTCTTTCGGTGCTTTCCTTGCTTGCGTACAATTTCCTCAAATTGCTTACTTTCGGCAAGGCTCTTGTAAACACCTTTCTCTATAATTCCCTTCAATACGCTATTTTCTTGCTCAAGTGTAACTTGGCTAAGAGAATCATTAGTGGAATCAAGAGAACTACTAGGAGCAACAATATTGGATTTAACATTATTATTGTTACTACTAGAAGAAGAATCTTTCTTGCTCTTGTTGATAAATTTTACTTGTGGCATATAAGTAGACAAGAGTAAACGCTTGGCAATGTAAGAACTCTTCTTTCGAAGATCATCATTGATTGCTTTTAAGAACCCATGCTCTTGCTCTAAATTGAGCTTCTCAAAGCGTAGCTTCTCATGAGTCTTTAAAAGCTCTCGATGATCCTCTAAAGTAGTTTCATGAGCTAACTTAAGAGTGTTTAGTTCTTTAGTTAGACGCTCAATCTCCTTCTTATCATTGTCATTCGTTTCATCTTGATTAGCATGATTAATAGTAATTTCATCATAGTTTTCATCACTAGTGTTGTCAACAAGTAAATCATCATCACCTAGCAAATCATCTTCATCACTATTGAAATCAACATACTCGGGGTGTGATACCTTAGGGCCTTTAGCCATGAAGCATCTTCCAATTCCTTCATTTGGTGAGTCAAATATGTCATAGGAGTTGGATGACACAAGTGCAAGACCGGCAACACCTTCATCTTGAGTATATTCAGAGTCGGAGTGATAGCTTCTCTCGGAGTAGTTGTCGGAGTCGGAACCGGATACCCATTCACCAACGTGATCTTGATGTCTTCATCTTGTGTAGCTCTTTGATGACTTGTCCTTCCTTTCCGAATCCTTGCTTCCACGAGAGGGCCTTCGTTCATAATGATCATCTCTACTCCTTCTCTCTCTTGGTGGTGATTCATCTCTTTTACTTCTCCTTTTAGGTGAATTTTCTCTTTTCTTGTAGGGAGTTGTACACTCATTGGAGTAGTGTCCGGGCCTTCCACAATTGTAGCAATTGCGATCACGACTAGAAGATCTTTTGTCATTGTAGGACCTTGACTTGGAACTTCTCTATTTACTTCTATTCTTGTAGAATTTGTTGAAATTCTTCACCATTAAGCTCAATTCTTCATTGAAGACTTGTTTCTCACTTGATGTTGTAGGAGCATCACATGAGGCTTTGTAAGCACCACTTGACTTGTTGTGGAGCTCTTCCTTATCCTTGAGTGACATCTCATGAGCATCAATTCTACCAATGACTTCCGTTGGCTTGAGATCTTTGTAGTACGGCATAATTTGGATCAAGGTGCACACGGTATCATATTTTCCATCCAAGGCTCTTAGGATCTTCTTGATGATGAATTTGTTGGTCATCTCTTCGCTTCCTAAGCCGGCAATCTCATTTGTGATGAGAGCAAGCCTAGAGTACATCTTAGCGACTCCTTCACCATCCTTCATTTTGAACTTGTCAAGTTGACTTTGAAGAACATCCAATTTGGATTCCTTGACGGACTCGGTACCTTCGTGCATATCAACCAAAGTATCCCAAATTTCCTTTGCATTCTCAAGACGGCTGATTTTGTTGAATTCTTTGGAGCACAATCCGTTGAAGAGGATATTGTAAGCTTGAGCGTTGTATTGCAACATCTTCATTTCTTCCGCTGTTGCTTCATGATCCGGTTCTTTTCCATCCTCAAAGAAATCACCTTGCAAGCCAATACACACAACAGCCCAAACAGCGGGGTTATGACCAAGAATATGCATTTTCATCTTATGCTTCCAACTAGCAAAATTAGTACCATCAAAGTAAGGACCTCTACAGTGGTAATTTCCCTCGCTAAACGCCATACTCTCCAAGGTTGTGAAACCAAGGCTATGATCACCAAAGCTATGGAAATCAAGGCAATCGAAGACCAAAGCTCTGATACCACTTGTAGGATCAGAAGTAGGTCTAGAGGGGGGTGATTAGACTACTTGACCAAATAAAAATCTAACTTTTTCCAATTTTAAGTGTTGGCAGATTTTAGCAACTAGTACAAGTCAAGCAATCAACCTACACATGCAATTCTAAGAGTGTAGCAGTGGAAAGTAAAACATTGCATATGAAGGTAAAGGGAAGGGTTTGGAGAAGGCAAACGCAATGTAGACACGGAGATTTTTGGCGTGGTTCCGATAGGTGGTGCTATCGTACGTCCACGTTGATGGAGACTTCAACCCACGAAGGGTAACGGTTGCGCGAGTCCACGGAGGGCTCCACCCACGAAGGGTCCACGAAGAAGCAACCTTGTCTATCCCACCATGGCCATCGCCCACGAAGGACTTGCCTCACTCGGGTAGATCTTCACGAAGTAGGTGATCTCCTTGCCCTTACAAACTTCTTGGTTCAACTCCACAATCTTGTCGGAGGCTCCCAAGCAACACCTAACCAATCTAGGAGACACCACTCTCCAAAAGGTAATATACGGTGTGTTGATGATGAACTCCTTGCTCTTGTGCTTCAAATGATAGTGTCCCCAACACTCAATTCTCTCTCACAGATTTGGCTATGGTGGAAAAATGATTTGAGTGGAAAGCAACTTGGGGAAGGCTAGAGATCAAGATTCTTGTGGTAGGATTGGAATATCTTGGTCTCAACATATGAGTAGGTGGTTCTCTCTCAGAAAATGAGCAGTGGAAGTGTAGGCACGTTCTGATGGCTCTCTCTTGAATGGAGAAGGGGGTGGAGGGGTATATATATAGCCTCCACACAAAATCCAACCGTTACACACATTTGACCAAACTCGGTTAGACCGAATAGAAGAACTCAGTGAGACCGATTCAGTTCAAAATGTGACCATTAGGAATCTCGGTGGGACTGACTCGAACAACTCGGTGGGACCGATGTGCAAGGGCTAGGGCAAAACCTCATCTCGGTGAGACCAATTGCTTGAACTCGGTGAGACCGATTTCAGCAACGAGCAAACAGAGAGTTGCTCAAGCAAACTCGGTGGGACCGATTGCTCATTTCGGTGAGACCGAAATGTTACAAAGGGAAACAGAGAGTTTGCAGGGCCATCTCGGTGAGACCGAGATCCGTATCGATGTGACCGAATCGTCTAGGGTTTCTGGCAGTGGCTATGTCAAATGAACTCGGTGGCGCCGGATAGAATGGTTCAGTGGGGCTGAGTTTGACTTTGAGTTTTGGACAAATGTGGAAATGAGAAAGTGGCTGAGGGTTTTGGAGCAATATCACTAAGCACTTTAAGCAAGTAGACCATTAAGCAACACCTCATCCCCTTTTAATAGTATTGGCTTTCCTATGGACTCAATGTGATCTTGGATCACTAAAATAGAAATGAAGAGTCTTGAGCTTTTGCCAATCCTTGTCCTTAGCATTTTGAGGGGTCCACATCTCTAGTCCATGCCATGCCAATCATTGAACTTTCTGAAATATTCAACTTGAATGGATATTAGTTCAATGAGCTATATGTTGTTATGAATTACCAAAACCACCCGGGGATTATTTGCACTTTCACTATGTTTCAAAGGTGACGAGGTTTTCATATGCACAAGTTTTCTCTTTACAGAACAGATATGGATAAGAAGGAACTTATCTGTTTGGCTTGCTGGGGACTGCTATGTAGGCTTCTCTCCATTTCTTCTCTTCGGGACCAAGTCCACGGCAAGAACCCTGCAACTTAGTGCAGATGAAAACAATGCTACATGCGACCTCATCTTCATGATCATGCTATCCTCATGATATGCTTATGCATGCATGCAATCTTGTCGGGGGCCCCCCAGCGCTTTGTTTTTTCATCTTTTGCTCAGGGTCTGCGCCTGGCTTTGTATAAAGGGTTACATGCAACATCGGCAAGGCTTGTACAAAAGGGTGGCTGCCGGGCAGGGCCCGACAGTCGCGCCTTGCGGGTAGAACTTACGGAGATGCTCAATGTTCCATGAGTTTTGCAACTGAATGCCATCTCTGGTCTCCAGACAGATTGCGCCAGTTCTGGTGACTCGTACTACCCGGTAAGGGCCTTCCCACTTTGGCGTCAACTTGTTTGCACCCTTGGCGGACTGAACACGCCTAAGGACAAGGTCGCCTTCCTCAAGGCTCCGGGCATGAACCCTGCGGCTGTGATAGTGACGCAGGGCTTGCTGGTAGCGTGCAGCACACGTAGCAGCCCGGAGACGGTTCTCCTCAAGTAGCACAGCGTTGTCACGTCGGTGTTGTTCTTGCGCTACTTCATCGTAGGCAAGCACTCGAGGTGATCCATATATGAGTTCTGTTGGGATCACTGCTTCTGCCCCATAGACTAGGGAGAAGGGAGTCTGTCCGGTAGCTCGATTTGGTGTCGTACGGAGGGACCAAAGAACCATCGGCAGCTCGTCGATCCATCGCCTGCCGCACTTCTGCAGCTTATCAAATGTTCTTGTCTTGAGTCCTCGCAGCACTTCAGCGTTTGCCCTCTCAGCTTGTCTGTTGCTTCTGGGATGGGCAACAGAGGCAAATGAGACTTTGCTTCCGAGGGCATGAACGTATTGCATGAAGGCGCGGCTTGTGAATTGGGTGCCATTGTGAGTGATGATGCTGGCGGTTACTCCGAAACGGCACACCAATCCTTTCAAGAACTTGATAGCTGACTGTGCGGTCACCTTCCTCACGGGCTCCACCTCTGGCCACTTTGTGAACTTGTCGATAGCAACGAACAAGAACTCAAAGCGCCCGGTAGCACGAGGGAAGGGGCCCAAGATGTCGAGCCCCAGACCGAGAAGGGCCATGATAAAGGGATCATCTGGAGAGCTTGAGCAGGCTGATGGATATTCTTGGAGTGGACCTGGCAGGCTTCACATTTGGTGACTAGCTCAATTGCATCTTGGAGGGCCGTGGGCCAGTAAAAACCTTGTCAGAAGGCTTTTCCAACCAGGGCCCTTGATCCAATGTGGGAGCCGCATATACCCTTGTGTATCTCTACCAATAGTTCCTTTCCTTCTTCCTGGCAAATGCACTTCAATTTCACTCCGTTGGGCTTTCTTCTGTATAGCGTGTTGTCAATGAACTGATACATACTGGCCCTCCGGGCTACTCTTTCAGCTCCTTCTTGCTCTTTGGGAAGTTCTCCTGTTTGGAGGAAATGGACTATGTGTCGCACCCACGTTGGAGCCTGAGGCTCGGCAACAAGGGCTAGCGGCACCTCCTCGTTCACGGGAGCGCATGCCTTGACCACAGGAACAGGTGGTTCAACGGGAGGGTGCTGCTCACCAGGCGAAGTGGAGTTGTTCCCGCCAACCTCTCTGCCGGGGACCTCAGAGGGCTCTGCCGGGAGAGGCCTACCAGAGTCCAGTTTCCTCCTCTTCCTGGCCATTATTGCCGGGAATACGGAGGGTTGAGTCTGATGGAGAACAAAAGTCTCTGGTTCCACAGGGAGTTTTTGTGCAGTGCACTTTGATAGATGATCAGCAATGCTGTTTTCTGCACGTGGTATGTGCTCTGTTTGCAATCCGTCAAAGCGCTCCTCCAACTTTCTCACTTCCTCGACGTATGCCTCCATCAATGGGCTTTGATAATCCTTGTTCACTTGTCTCACCACAAGTTGCGAATCTCCACGAATGATCAACTTCTTGATTCCCAGTTCTGTTGCGATCCTGAGCCCGGCAAGGAGTCCTTCATATTCTGTTGTATTGTTGGTAGCCTTCTCCCGGGGGAAATGCATTTGAACAACGTACTTGAGGTACTCCCTAGAGGGAGCAACAAGAAGCACGCCAGCTCCTGCACCTCGTAGGGAGAAGGCACCATCAAAGTACATGATCCATTCTTGGGGCGCTTCCTTGCCGGGGATAACTATCTCCAACACGTCTTCGTCAGGGGTAGGCATCCATTCCGCAATAAATTCCGCTAGTGCTCTGCTCTGAATGGTTGATGTGCTCTCGAACTTCAAACCAAAGCTGGATAACTCCAAAGCCCATTCCACTATCTGGCCAGTGGACTCAGGGTTCCTCAGTATGCATTGCAAGGGGAAGCGGGTGACAACCGTGATCTCGTGGGCTTGGAAGTAGTGGCGCAGTTTCCTTGAGGCCATGATGAGGCCAAAAATCAACTTTTGCATGCCAGAGTACCTCGACCTAGCCCCCTGCAACAGGGAGCTAACAAAGTACACTGGCCGCTGCACCACTTTCTTCCTTGCCACGACCTTGGAGCTATCTCCATTACCCCGCTCCTCCTTGTTCTGATCTGCCTCTGACCTTGCCGGGGCGAGTTCACTTCCTTCTCCAGAGGGGACGACAGTTGTAGCTGCTTCTTCGTCTACTTCCCACTGCGCCACCAGCGCCGCGCTAACCACTTGATTGGTTGCTGCTAAGTATAGCAGCAACAGTTCTTGTGGTTTTGGAGCAACTAAGGTGGGGACAGAGGAAAGATAGGTCTTCAAATCTTGCAGTGCAGCGTTTGCCTCCGGGGTCCACTCCACGGGCCCAGGCTTCTTCAAGATTTTGAAGAATGGCAGGGCGCGCTCGGCGGACTTGGAAATGAACTTGCTTAGCGCGGCAACACATCTAGTTAAACGCCTCACGTCTTTAACTATCTTGGGTGCTTGAATCTGCTCAATTGCCTTGATCTTGTCGGGGTTGGCCTCTATCCCCCGGTGGGACACAAAGAAGCCAAGTAGCTTGCCAGAAGGAACGCCAAACACACACTTCTCTGGGTTCAGCTTCAAGTTGATCTTGCGTAGATTTGCAAAGGTCTCTTCCAAGTCCTGAATGAGAGTTGATTTGTCCTTGGTTTTGACCACTATATCGTCCATGTAGGCTTCAATATTCCTGTGCAGCTGAGACTCAAAGCCAATCTGTACTGCCCTTGCGAAAGTGGATCCAGCGCTTTTTAACCCAAAGGGCATACGCACAAAATAGTACGTGCCACAAGGGGTTATAAACACGGTCTTCTCTTCATCTTCCTTGGACATGAAAATCTGGTGGTACCCGGAGTAGGCATCCAAAAAGGAAAGAAGGTCACATCTAGAGGTGGAATCCATGATCTGATCGATGCGCAGCAAGGGGAATGGGTCCTTTGGGCATGCTTTATTCAGATCTGTGAAATCTATGCAAAGCCTCCATTTCCCATTCGCCTTGCGCACCACCACTGGATTCGCCAACCAAGTTGGTTGCAACACTCCTCTGACCAAACCAGCAGCTTCGAGTTTCTTGATCTCCTCGGCAATAAACTGCTGCTGCTCCAAAGCTTGCTTTCGGACCTTCTGTTTGATGGGTCGGGCATGTGGGCAGACAGCAAGGTGGTGCTCGATTACCTCCCTGGGAACACCGGGGATGTCAGATGGTTGCCAAGCAAAGACATCGACATTCGCCCGCAGGAAGGCAACGAGCGTGCTTTTCTATTTGTCATCAAGGGTGGAGCTGATAGTAAATGTACCATCAGTGCCAACCAACCCTACCGGGACCTTCTTCATAGCAGGAGCAGCAACCTTTGATCTCTTGCTATTGGAACTCTCCGGCAAATCATCAACAGGCGCAGCGCAATCGGAAGAGGCGCGCTTCCCGGATTCTTTGCTGGCGTCCTTGCTAGCTTTCTTCCCTTTCTTGATTTCCTTGGCGGGAGCGGTAGCTTCCGCGGCTTCTGGAGCGACTGCTTCCCGGTACATCTTATCGATGCATATGATTGCGTCCTTCTTGTCTGATGGAATGGAAATGACGCCCATCGGCCCCGGCATCTTCAAAGTGTTGTAAGCATAGTGGGATGCTGCCAAGAATTTTGCCAGGGCAGGGCGGCCAAGGATTCCATTGTATGGAAGGGGAAGGTCGACCACATCAAACACGATCTTCTCAGTCCGGTAGTTCAGCTCCCCCCCAAACATTACCGACAGTGTGATCTTCCCCTTAGGACAACTCCTGCCGGGGTTGATGCCTTGGAAAGTACCGGTAACCTTGAGCTCTTCATCTGCTATCTGGAGCTTGCTGATGACCTTGGGAGATATCAGATTCAACCCGGCCCCGCCGTCAAACAACATCTTTGTGACTTTGAGGTTGCGAATCATTGGTGAAACCAACAATGGCAAACACCCTACCGCAGTGGTGCGGTCAGGGTGATCCTCTTCATCAAAGATGATGGGCGTGCGGGACCACTTGAGCGGCTTCCGAGAATCTGTCGCTAGCTCCACGGCATTGACCTCACGTGCCCACTGTTTGAGCTGGCGGTGAGAGGAGTGCAAGGATGCACCTCCGTCAATGCACAGGGCGTCAGTGGCCTTCTGGAACTCCTGCTCGCTGGTTTCCTCTTCATCTCCTTCATCACTCCCATCATCGCATTCCTTCTTCTCATGGCCTCTGGCCGGTTTCCCTTGATACTGAGGGGCCTTGCCGGGGCGATCTCCTTTGCCACCTCGGCCCTTCCCGCCAGCACCATCTTGGTCTCTCTCTTTATCACGCTTCTCGTACTCAGCTTTCTGCTTCTTGACGAGCTGCTCAACTTGATGACACTCTTGAAGATCATGTCCCTTAGTCCGATGGATCTTGCAGTACGGCCCGTCGGCCTTCCCAGCCTTCTCGACAGCTGTGGCTTCCCGGCAGTCAGCGCACGTGGCAACTTCCTTGCCGGGAGCCTCGGTCTTGGCCTTCTTGCCGGTACTAGGAGTGCTCGCTCCTTCAACAGCCATCATTGCTTTATCCTTGTGCTTCTTGTTGTGTTTCTTGTTCTTCTTCTTCTAATTGGTGGTGTCGTCGTCGTCCTCTGAGTCAACGTCGACGCCATCTTCTTCACTGGGGAGTCGCCTCCCCTCCTTTGTTCGGGCACACTTGTCCGCCAGAGTGTATAGCTCATTCACAGTCTTCGGCAACCGAACGTTCATTTTGGAACGTATCCTGCGGTTGCGCATGTTGGACTGGAACGCAGCTATCACAGCTGCTGGATGGATGTCTGGAATGTTCATGTGCACCCGGCTGAACCTCTGCATATACTTCCGCAAACTCTCTCCTTCCTTCTGTGGGAGGAGCTGCAAGTCGCTGGGCCGCCTGGTTCTTGATGGCCGCCCGTGAAGGCGCCAATAAACTCATGGCACAGATCAGCCCAGGTCAAGATGGAGTTCTCTGGCAAGTGCATCAGCCACGACCTCACGTTTGGTTTGAGTGCCAAAGGGAAGTAGTTGGCGAACACTCTCTCGCCCCTTCCTCCGGCAGCTTGAACAGCGATGGTGTAGATGCCCAAGAACTCTGCCGGGTTCAATCTTCCATCGTACTTTTCTGGTATCTCTGGCTTGAATGTATGGGCTGATGGCCAACGGACTTGCCGCAGCTCACGAGTGAAGGCGGGCACCCAACCTCGAAAGGTAGGTACCCACCCCCACTGGGCATGGGTTCGTCGACGTCGGGGCCATTGCGCCTATCAGACTGGCGGCAGGTGTCGCGACGTCGCTTGATGGTGGCGCATGTGTCTTCCCTTCGCCTGTCTTCCAGGACCCGTCACTGGTCTCGACGTGCCTGAGGATCAGACGAAGCCATTGATACGTCGTCGGGTTCTTGGTCGCATGGCCCTGGCTGCAGCCCCTGCGCTGGTTGTCGTGGAGGGGACTGCACCGTCGGAACGGCTCCCTCGGTGCGGCCAGCGGCTTGGGCCATTGCCACCGTTGGTGGAGGCCGTGGCGGGCCTGCCTGCTGTGATCCTCCTGCCTCAGTGAAACCAATCAAGCTCTGGATAGTGGCCCTCCACTCATCCATTTGATTGGCCGCTGGCGAAAATCTCAACAAGAGTTGGGCCCGCGCCATGGCCTCCGAAGCGGTGATTGGCATGGACGATGATGCGGATCGCGACGTCGCCTAACTTCTGATGGTGTCTGCAGTGGTGGCGCCATGTTCTCACCGCCGCGAGCCAATCGCCAGGGCGGCGTGACGATGAGGCGGATGCGCTTGGGGGTTGACGACCCCATTTGGCGCATTGTCTCGGCTAGCTTGCCCTGGGGGTGGCGCGGGCCCTGTAGCCGCACCCGTGGCGGGGGCAGCTAGGTGATTACGATCCGCATCAGGGCGAGCGCCACCGTTGCGGCTGTGTCCCTCGGCGAGGTGGGGAGGCGGAGACGGAGCGTTCTCCCCACTCGCACCTTGCGGAGCATGGTCGCCGGGTCGTTGTTGGTGTCGCCCTCCTCCGGTGCCTCCCGCTCCTGCTTCGGCTGCAGGGGGAACGGTGATGGCGCCGCCTGCGCCAGTCATGTTCCCCATGGCATCGACGTTCTCGTGTTCCCCCGCAGCCCCCACGACATTAGTTGCCGCATGCGAGGGGGCCTTCGAGGTGGACAGGTGAGCTGAAGCTCCGGATTTCTTCTTGGGCGCCATGGACGATGAAGCCATTGATAAAGAAAACGATGATGAAGATGGCGCGCTGCTTACACTCTCGGGTTCGCGCAAGCGCTTCCCCCTACCTGGTGCGCCAAAGATGTCGTGGTATCACACGGCCACCTATGGTGGAGATGCAGCGCTCTAGCCCGGCAAGGTCTCCTCGGGGCGAGAGCAGCTACGCGCGTGCAAGCGTACAAGGGTCCGAATCCTCTCTAAAGGTAGCCACGGCCCTCCTTTTATAGGTCAAGGGGTCACCACAATGGCAAAACAGTCATTTATCCAATGATTAGATAGCCACAGTGCTATCATACCTAACTCTACAGACAGGACAGGGCACATTAAATGCACCGCTTAGTGTCACATTGTAGCATAGCCCGGCAAGCCTGGTCGTGCCATTCAGCCACCTTTTTGCCTGTCCGTGCGACACGTCGCCTGGACGGGTGTCATTGGGGGCGTTCTTCCTCAGAAATGGCCTGCCACGTACAAAATAACAGCCACATAGTCACTTGGGGGCTTGACACAGCACCGATAGGTGACTTGCATTGCTGTGAGGTGGAGCGGTGGAGCTTTGGCGGGGTAAACCGCCCTTGGCGTCCCCGGAAAGCCTGCCGAGGGAGTCTTGAGGCTTGTCTTGGGGTAACCTCGACCTCGCCAGGCTCACCTGCCCGGCAAGGGAGGTTTTTCCTTAGTGATATCTCGCTTGTTTGGTTGGTCTTGGTCATCTTGATCCGCCCTTTGATTTCTCAAAAAGCCATCTCTTCTGCTTGGACTTGTCTTGAATGCCGTAACCTTGCTTTTGAGCCTGTGTACAGTCCGGGCAACACACCTGGGGGTTTGTTGCACCGACACTTGTCCTCAAGCGAAAGTCGATATCGAAAATCATGACCACATGCTTAGAGAGAGAGGTGTCAATAAAAACAAAATACGGACAGAGTAGCATCATGCTTATTATAGCAGCAATAAACTTTATCGTAGAACTTCTTATGAGAAAGTAACAATTCATCACAACATCAAAGTATAAAGCATAAACTTTATTGAAAACCAACAAACTATGTTCTCAGTTAACTTTGCAATTGCAATTCATCATATTTTCAGGAAGGGTCTCATATCGGAGCCTTTTGGCAAGTCCACATACTCAACCATCATTTAATCTTCTATGATTGCTAACACTCACAGCATATATATGGAGCAAAAAGTTTTAGCTGGACACATAGAAAGATAGGGGCTTATAGCTTCGCCTCCCAACTTATTCACCTCAAGGGTGATGTCAACAATAATAATTCATGATTACTCATATCCAACTGGATATATGTTCCTAGATCTTTCCCCACCACATGATGCTTGCAAAAGAGAAAAATAAAACGGAATAGAGGAGAACACTTTGACTCTTGCATAAAAAGTAAATACATAAAAGTAAAAGATAGGCCCTTCGCATAGGGAAGCAGAGGTTGTCATGCGCTTTTTGTTTTTGGATGCACAAACTCTTAATGCAAAAGAACGTCATGTTATATTGCCCCTTATGATAGCAACCTTTATTATGCAGTCCATCACTTTTATTAGTTTGCCATCACAAGTTCGTACAACGCTTATTTTCTCTTACAATAAAAGAGCATACACATTTAGAAGCAATTTTTATTGCCTTATGCACCGATGACAACTTACTTGAAGGATCTTATTCAATCCATAGGTAGGTATGGTGGACTCTCTTGAGATTGGGTTTAAGGATTTTGGATGCACAAGTAGTATCTCTACTTAGTGCGGATTTTTGGCTAGCAAAGATATTGAGCAAGCACCACATGTTGGAGGATCTATGACAAAATAACTTCTATGTGAATATGAACAAACATAAATCATTACGTTGTCTTCCTTGTCCAACGTCAACAATTTGGCATAAAATATTTAATGGGGGCTCACAATCATAAAGGATGTCCAAGATAGTATATTTGCATGTGAATCTTCTCTTCCCTTATTAATTCTTTCATGAATTGCATCATTGACAAATGCTATGTTTGTCAACTCTCAACAAATTTTACCACTTATACTTTTCCTTATGTAATGTCATTACTTTCCATAAGATTAGCATATGATCTTTTTCATTATTTTCTTTATTTTGATTGAAACAAGAAGGTAAAGAAGCAAAGACTCAAACTAAACTTTATTATATAACTCTCACTCGATTACATACATAGATAGATCACGAAACTAGCACTCGAAAATAGATCATACTAAACTTTTATTCAACCGAATCATGAAATAACTAAGGATCGAGCTAAGAACGGTAAAGACAATAGAAGTGATGGTGATATGATACCGAGGCATCTCCCCCAAGCTTGGCACAAGCCAAGGGGAGTGCCCATACCCGTGAGCTTAGGTGTCCTTATTTGGTGATGGTGGTGGTGACGATGTGGTAAGCTTGTCCTCTAGCTTCCATGGCAGGGGTTCGCCATCATAAGAGGATGCACGAGTCTCCTGAGTCCTGAAACTGGCAGCTAAACTCATACCTTTAAATCTTCCTTCATACTCGAAAACTTGATTTTGAAGATCATAGATTTGGCTTTGCAAAAAATTGAATTGCTTGTTGAAGGTGAAGACGATGTCCTTCATAGACCGACCATCCACCTTGTGATCAAGGGTGAATTATGTGATCATGGAGTGATTAGCACGGAGTCCACACTCCACCATCCCTTGGCACTTGAAGATCTCCTGCTCCACCACCTCGAGCCTAGCCTCCACACTTCCCATCTACTTGGGCCCTTGAACATCCCGGATGTGGAGCACCCCCTCACGCATCTCAATGGCTTAAGGTTGCTTCAACACCTCCGATAGGTAGGGGTTGATGACCTTCTCAAAGAACTTTTCCTTGGAAGAGCTTGGTGCAGCCATGGCGATCTAGATCTGTTAGAAAAACAACACGAAACAAGAACAGAGGATTTCTCCGTGATACGATGGTCAAATCGTCCGGGGGTATATATAAAGAATTTTTATCTTGGGAAACAAGTATACTACAGGAAAACGGAGTCAGGAAGGTGCCCGAGGGGCCCACTACTCACCAGGGCGCGCCAGGTGGGGTAGGTGCGCCCTGGTGCCTAGTGGGCACCTGGGTTGCCTTCCCGGGTGTTTCTTATTTTTTTCTAATATTCCAAAACTGACATAAAATAAATTTGCGGAATTATTGGAGTCTGTTTACTTACCTATCACGTACCTCTTCCTTTTCAGGGTTATGGAGTGTTCTGGAAGGTTTCTTTTATGTGTTCCTCCGGTGTCATGGTTTGAATAATATTAGTTTCAACATTAATAGGTGTACCTAAAATATAGTGCTTAATTATTTGCCCATTGACCACCTTCGGCATTATTGATCTTAATAGCTCCAGAGCAGTAAACTTCTTCGATGATATATGGTCCTTCCCATTTGGAAAGAAGTTTTCCTGCAAAAAATCTAAAACGAGAATTACATAATAGAACATGTTCACCAACTTAGAATTCCCACTTTTGGATTCTGTCATGCCATCTTTTAACTTTTTCTTTGAATAATTTGGCATTTTCATGGGCCTGTGTTCTCCATTCATCTAGTGAGCTAATATCAAATAACCTCTTTTCACCGGCAAGTTTGAAATCATAATTGAGTTCTTTAATTGTCCAATATGCTTTATGTTCTAACTCAAGAGACAAATGACAAGCTTTTCCATAAACCATTTTATATGGAGACATACCCATGGGATTTTTATAAGCAGTTCTATAAGCCCATAGTGCATCATCAAGTTTCTTAGAACAATTTTTCCTAGTTCTGTTAACAGTCTTTTGTAACATCAACTTTATTTCTCTATTGCTAAGTTCAACTTGACCACTAGATTGAGGGAAGGTGATGCAATTCTATGGTTGACATCATATTTAGCAAGCAATTTATGGAAAGCACCATGGATGAAATGTGAACCACCATCAGTCATTAAATATCTAGGGACTCCAAACTTCAGGAAAATAACTTCTTTAAGCATTTTAATGGAGGTGTTATGATCATCACTGCTAGTTGGAATAGCTTCTACCCACTTAGTGACATAATCAACAGCAACCAAAATATGTGTATACCCATTAGAGGATGGAAAAGGTCCCATATAATCAAATCCCCAAACATCAAATGGTTCAATAACAAGTGAATAATTCATAGGCATTTCCTGATGTCTACCAATATTACCAATTCTTTGACATTCATCACAAGATAAGACAAACTTACGAGCATCCTTAAAAAGAGTAGGCCCATAAAAACCAGATTGTAATACCTGGTGTGCAGTTCTATCTCCCGCATGATTCCCTTTGCGGGCTTCGGAGTGACATTTCTGTAGGATTTTGTTCCTGTTCATGCTCAGTTACGTCTAATAATACCATCTACTCCCTCTTTATACAGATGTGGGTCATCCCAAAAGTAATGTCTTAAATCGTAGAAGATTTTTTTCTTTTGTTGGTATGTGAAACTAGGTGGTATGAATTTGGCAACAATATAGTTAGCATATTCCACATACCAAGGGGTGTTATGAGAAGCATTTATGACAGCTAATTGTTCATCAAGGAAGCTATCATCAATAGGTAGTGGGTCATCAAGAATGTTCTCTAACCTAGACAAGTTATCAGCTACGGGGTTCTCAGCTCCCTTCCTATCAGTGATGTGTAAGTCAAACTCTTGTAACAAAAGAACCCACCTAATGAGTCAAGGTTTAGCATCTTTATTTTCCATGAGATATTTAGTAGCAGCATGATCGGTGTGAACAATTACTTTAGAATCAACTATGTAAGATCTGAATTCATCACAAGCAAACACAACTGCTAGAAATTCTTTTTCAGTAGTAGCATAATTTCTTTGGGCACTATCTAGAGTCTTACTAGCATAATGGATAACATTTAATTTTTTATCAACTCTTTGTCCTAGAACAACACCAACAACATAATCACTAGCATCACACATAATTTCAAAAGGCAAGTTCCAATCAGGTGGTTGAACAATAGGTGTAGAAGTTAAGGCTTTCTTAAGTGTTTCTAAGGCTTCTACACAATCATCATGAAAAACAAATGGAATATCCTTTTGCAAGAGATTAGTAAGAGGCCTAGAAATTTTAGAGAAGTCTTTAATAAACCTTCTATAGAAACCAACATGACCGAGGAAACTTCGAATACCTTTAATATCTTTTGGACACAACATTTTCTCAATTGCATCAACCTTAGCTTTATCTACCTCAATACCTCGTTCAAAAATTTTGTGCCCCAAGACAATACCTTCATTCACCATAAAGTGGCACTTCTCCAATTCAAGACAAGATTAGTTTGCTCACATCTCTACAAAACTCGATCAAGGTTGCTTAAGCAATCATCAAAAGAAGTTTTGTAAACAGAAAAGTCATCCATGAAAACCTCAACAATCTTTTCACAAAAGTCAGAGAATATAGCGGTCATACATCTTTGAAAGGTAGCAGGTGCATTGCATAAAACAAAAGGCATACGTCTATAAGCATAAGTTCCAAAAGGGCAAGTAAAAGTGGTTTTCTCTTGATCAAGTTGTGATACAGGTATTTGAGAGAAACCAGAATATCCATCAAGAAAGCAAAAGTGTGTGTGTTTAGATAGTCTTTCTAACATTTGATCGATAAAAGGTAGAGGGTAATGATCCTTTCTAGTAGCTTTGTTTAATTTTCTAAAATCAATTACCATTCTATAGCCAATAGCAAATCTTTATGGGATAAGTTCATTTTTGTCATTAGGAACAACAGTAATACCTCCTTTCTTAGGAACACAATGAATAGGACTTACCCACCTACTATCAGCTATGGGATAAATTATACCTACTTCCAGAAGCTTTAGTATTTTAGTTCTTACCACTTCCTTCATCTTAGGATTTAATCGTCGTTGATGATCAACAACTGGTTTAGCATCAGGTTCCATATTACTCTTATGCTAACAGAGAGTGGGACTAATGCCCTTAAGATCATCAAGAGTATATCCAATAGCAGCTCGGTGCTTCCTCAGAGTTTTTAATCATCTTTTCTCTTCATGCTCTGTAAGGTTAGCACTAATAATAATAGGATATATCTTCTTTTCATCTAGATAAGCATATTTCAAAGTATCAGGTAATTGTTTCAATTCAAACACATGATCACTCTTAGGTGGAGGAGGACTTCCTAGAGTTTCAATAGGCAAATTATGTTTGAGAACAGGTTGTTGTTCAAAGAACATCCTATCTATTTCATTTCTTTCATGCAAGTGCATATCATTTTCATGGTCGAGCAAATATTGCTCTAGTGGATCAGTAGGAGGTACGGCAATAGAAGCAAGACCAATTATTTCATCCTTAATAGGCAATTCTTTATCATGGGGTTGCCTACGAAACTTAGAGAAATTAAACTCATGAGATACATCACCAAAGTTAACACTGACGGTTTCTTTCTCGCAATCTATCTTAGCATTAACAGTATTCAAGAAAGGTCTACCAAATATAATGGGACAAAAGTCATCTTGTGGGGAACCAAGAACTAGAAAATTAGTAGGGTATTTTATTTTTTCACACAAGACTTCAATATCTCTAACAATCCCAAGTGGTGTGATACTATCTCTATTAGCAAGTTTAATAGTGACATCAATATCTTCTATTTCAGCAGGTGCTATATCATTCATAATTTCTCGGTATAGAGTAAAAGGAATAGCACTGACACTAGCACCCAAATAACATAAACCATGATAACAATGATCTCCTATTTTAACTGAGACAACAGGCATGCCAACAACAGGTTTATTTTATCTTTAGTGTCTGGTTTGGCAATTCTAGCAGCTTCATCACAGAAATAAATAACATGCCCATCAATATTATCGACCAAGAGATCTTTAATCATAGTAATACTAGGTTCTGCTTTAATTTGTTCAGAGGGTCTAGGTGCTCTAATATTACTTTTGTTGACCACGGTTGAAACCTTAGCATGTTCCTTTATCCTAACAGGGAAAGGTGGTTTCTCAATATAAGCAGAAGGCATAACTGGATCAACATTGTAAATAATAGTTTCATCCTTAACTATAACTGGTTCCTTAATCCTTTATTTAATAGGGGGATGATATTTAAACCACTTCTCCTTAGGGAGATCAACATGAGTAGCAAATGATTCACAAAAAGAGGCTACTATCTCAGAGTCAAGTCCATACTTAGTGCTAAACTTATGGAAAGCATTGGTATTCATAAAAGATTTAACACAATCAAACTCAAGCTTTATACCTGACTCTTTACCTTCGTCGAGTTCCCAATCTTCAGAGTTGTGTTTAATTCTTTCCAAAATATCCCACCCAAATTCAATAGTCTTCTTCATAAAAGAACCAGTACAAGAAGTATCGAGCAAGGATTAATCATCACGAGAAAGCCAAGCATAAAAATTGTGTATAATAATTTCTCTTGAGTGATTTAAGCCTCCCCCAAGCTAGAGCGATACTTTCTCCTTCACGAGGCCAAAAATTATATATATAATTCCGATCATGATGAACTAGATGCATAGGATAAAACTTTTGATGAAATTCCAATTTCAATCGATTCCAACTCCAAGCTCCAATATCATCACATAGCCTATACCATGTCAATGCTTTTCCCCCCAAAGATAAAGGGAAAACTTCTTCTTGACTTCATCTCCGGGTAAACCTGCAAGCTTAAATAACCACAAACTTCATCCACATAGATTAGGTGCATATCAGGATGTAGTGTTCCATCTCCTGCATAAGGATTAGCTAGCAGTTTCTCTATCATACCCGAAGGAATTTCATAACCAATATTTTCAGTAGGTGCAGTAGTTTGAGGGGCAACTCTTTGTGTTTCCGGTCGAGGTGAAGATACCCCGAACAAACCCCTCAAAGGATTGTTTTCCATCGTAACAAGTAATAGTAAATTTCAGCATGTTATATAATTTTTTCCTTACCAATTTCCACTTACTAAGAGAGCTTTACTCCCCGGCAACGGCACCCGAAAAGAGTCCTCATGACCCACAAGTATAGAGGATCAATCGTAGTCCTTTCGATAAGTAATAGTGTCAAACCCAACAAGGAGTAGAAGGAAATGACAAGTGGTTTTCGGCAAGGTAATTTCAGCAAGCACTGAAATTGTTGGTAACAGGTAGTTTGATAGCAAGATAGTAACTAGCAAGTAACGGTAGTGGTAATAAAAGTGCAGCAAGGTAGCCCAATCCTTTTTGTAGCAAAGGATAGGCCGGAACGGTCTCTGATAATAAGTAAAGCATTCTCGAGGACACACGGGAACTTCATCTAGTCACTTTCATCATGTTGGTTTGATTCACGTTCACTACTTTGATAATTTGATATGTGGGTGGACCGGTGCTTGGGTGCTGTTCTTACTTGAACAAGCATCCCACTTATGATTAACCCCTCTCGCAAGCATCCGCAACTACGAAAGAAGAATTAAGATAAAATCTAACCATAGCATTAAACATATGGATCCAAATCAGCCCCTTACGGAATAACGCATAAACTAGGGTTTAAGCTTCTGTCACTCTAGCAACCCATCATCTAATAACTACTCCACAATGCATTCCCTTAGGCCCAAAGATGGTGAAGTGTCACGTAGTCGATGTTCCCATAACACCACTAAGGGAATCACAACATACATATCATCAAAATATCAAACGAATATCAAATTCACATGATTACTTGCAACATGACTTCTCCCGTGTCCTCAAGAACAAAATTAACTACTCACACAACATGTTCATTCTCAAGATCAGAGGGGTAATAAATATCATAATGGATTTGAACATATAATGTTCCACCAAATAAACCGGCTAGCATCAACTACAAGGTGTAATCAACACTACTAGTCACCCACAGGCACCAATCTGAGGTTTTGATACACAGATTGAACACAAGAGATGAACTAGGGTTTGAGATGAGATGGTGCTGTTGAAGATGTTGATGAAGATTGGCCTCCCCAAGATGAGACGGTTGTTGGTGATGACGATGGCTTCGATTTCCCCCTCCCAGAGGGAAGTTCCCCCGGCAGAATCGCTCCGCTGGAGGGCAAAAGTGCTCCTGCCCAAGTTCCACCTCGAGACGGCGGTGCTCCATCCCGAAAGTCCTCTCTTTATTTTTTCTAGACCAAAAGACCTTATGTACCAGAAGATGGCACTGGAGGTGGGCCAGGGAGCCCACTACCCACCAGGGCGCGCCTGTGGGTAGGCGCACCCTGGTGCCTACTTGGCACTTAGGTGGCCTCCTTCGGTACTTATTTTCTCCAGTATTTTTTATATATTCCAAAATAATTCTCCATAAAAATTTAGCTCATTTTGAGATGTGCAGAATAGGTATCTTTCAGGTCCAGAATTCCAGCTGCCGGTATTCTCCCTCTTTGTGTAAACCTTGCATATTATGAGAGAAAAGGCATTAGAATTACTCCACAAAGTGTTATATTGAATAAAAACACTATAAATAATAGTAGAAAAACATGATGCAAAATGGACGTATCAGCGAACATGTGACCAAAGGAGTGTAGTGTTAAAAATTGAAAAAAAATCAGAGATCATTCGGCCATTTTTATACATTGATTGATTTCCTAGGGATTTAATGTGCAAAAATCAAATTTGAGCTACATGAGACCCGTGATAGTGCACCCAAATGGATTGGAAAATCATATGTGTACGTGTCCCTGGGTGCATGTTTAATCCCCATGCAAGAAATTTCAAACATCGAGAATCTTGATTTTAAAATGCAGTAAATCCAAAACTAAGTTGAAATTCATGAACTTATCGTGGTGTCATATCGACACCAATAGACTGTGATATTATATATATTTTTTGTCAAATTTGAGACAAGTTTTGATATAATCTTCTTACAGACAGGAAATTATCAATAATTAGCAACCAATATCGCAAATAGATTATTTATTCGAACCGTGTGCATTAGACCAACAATGTACGTGCCGTGCTTCGGTTAAGCAATAAAGCGACAGAATTAACTATCAAAAAGGAAAATCAATATAATATGTGCCGCCACGCATCCCATGTGTCGTACGAGCATGCGTGAGTTGATGAGACGCATGTGAGCAGTCCACCGCGCAGGCAGACCGGGAGGCGTGCGCGTGTTCGCAGCGCAATGTCACCGGGAGGTGTGCTAGTAGCTGTGTTCGTAGCGCAGGCTCACCGGGACGCGAGCCAGCCCTTTGACCGCCACCCACCTCGCTCCCACTGCTCCATATTAATGGCGCCCCCGAGCCGCAGGTCATAATAGGCGGCCGCACCCTCCGTCCATAGTGGTCACCGCCGCCTGGAGTGTATGAGGATGCCGCCGAAGCGCACCATCGGAGGGAGTGGCGACGTCGAGGCTGGTGAAGCACCCACACAACGCATGAAGCTAGGAACAGAGGTTGCAGTCACTTCCGACGAGGTCTCGCGTGGGCAGTAGTGTGACCTTGACTTCGCCGCTGCCATCATACCTCCCCAGCCGGAGCTGGAGGTCCACAGCTACTCCAGCAACGACTCCGACTCCGACGGAAAACCGGTTAGTCCCCCCCCCTCCCCCCCTCTTTTTTTTGGAATAGAAATCCTATGGTTGTGTTCTCCCAGTCCATGAAATCAGAGTAAGATTCATTAAATCCGTGTAGTGTATTAATTGTTTGAATGGTATCTATGGTTAGTGATTAATTGTTTGTTCTATACAAATGATTTTTTTGCTAATAATCCGACTAGTGTTAGCGTTCGTGCTAATAATTCATAGCCAGATCTTGAGAATTGATTTGGATTGTCGTACATATATTTGTGCCATTTTTTTCTTCTAGATCTTTAGAATTGATTTTGAATGTCCTACATATATGTTTGTGCCAATTTTTTTCTTACAGATCTTGAGATGATTCTCTATGTCCTACATATATGTTTGTGCCAATTTTTCCCCCTGGATCGGTATGTACACTGATGAGGCTCCAGCCAGCGACGCCGCCGGTTGTAGATCCTGCACCCGGCAGCATGGGTAGAAGCGGACACGGCCCCCTGGATCGAGGAACCCATAGAATCTCGGGCAGACCGCATCAGCGATCTCCCGGGCGCCATCCTTGGGGAGATCATCTCCCTTCTCCCCACCAAGGATGGCTGCCGCACATAGGTCCTCGCATCTTGGTGGCACACTCTGTGGGCACCGCGCCTCTTAATCTCGACTGTCGCCAGCTATCTGTCGTTCATGATTTTGAACTCCACGGAGCCATCATCTCCTCCCACTAGGGCTCCGTTCAATGCCTCTGCATCCCGGCATGCTGCCTACTGCACATACCCTGCATGGTGGATGCCTGGCTGACATCCCGTCAATTTGAAAAACTCCAGCATCTTTAGTTCTACCATTATTATGAAAATAGCTTCCCACCAAGCGTTGTAGCTGTGCCCTCACCACCAATGTCCATCTCATGGTTTTCCTCCCCTCTCCACACCACCAACTTGGCCCAGTGCCATCTAGCAGACAATCTGGTACAAATGCTTCGACTCCCACTGCTAAAAAAACTTGTGCTTGTGGTGGTTGATATGTCGGAGGCCTCACACAGAATCATCCACTCCTGCTGCCCTGCCCTGGAGTGCTTGCTGCTTGTTTTTGGAAAATAAATCTGTATCCGTTGTCTCCAAATAAAGTCGCCTCACCTTGTAAGCATTGGAATTTGTTTTAAAGTACAGGAGCTCATCATCAAAGATGCCCCTTCACTCCAAAGGTTGCTCCTTGATTATCGTTATGCACCTTCACAGATAAATGTGGTCTCTGCGCCTAAACTGGAGACCTTGGGTGTAATTCCTGATCCGTTTAAACATTGCAAGATGGTGGTTGGCTCCACACTTATTGAGGTACTGTATATTATCACCAACACTTTTGTAATCATAAGCTACATTTTTCATTTGTGCACATAAGTTTTATATCATCAACACTTTTGTAATCATAAGCTGCATTTTTCATTTGTGCGCATAAGTTTTATATCATCTTGGAGTACACTTTTGGTACTAATATTATGCTCGATGCTCAATGAAGAGTTTGTCCATGGATACCCTATCAATGATGCTGGACTCTGTCATGACCTTACATATAAGTATGTGGTGTTTAGATCTGAACACAATTATTGGCTTGCTGTGATGCTTTCCATGTCTGGAGAATTTATATATAGAGGTGATGATTTCAAGCACATTGAAAGCCCATATATAATTTACTATAATTAACCATTCAGCTGTCGCTCTTTCGACATACTCTTTTTTTAGACATTAATTGTTTTCAGTCTTCATGTCTATTTAGGCAAAAGCACATGGACAAAAGATATAACCAATCGGTGGCATAAGAAGCACCGGGATTTTCTCAATTCTCATGACATTCGTTTAAGGACAATAACGCTGGAAAGATATGCATCCAACCATAGCTTTGTCACATTCTTCCTGCTGAATGCGAGGGTACTATTGTCTGTGAGGATTAAGTTTTTTAATGAAAACTTTCTCACAGATGGACACGTTAAACAGCATAAAAAGAAGTTTCAGGTGGACAAAAGGGCTTCTGACCGTGCTCGGCTTCTATTTACAACAACTTGTCTTCATGTACCAGTAGATTTTCTGGCCCAGGATCTTGATTTTATGGATCAGACCGATCCATTTGATTGTGACAGCCGAAAACTTTGGTTGAGTTAGATGTAATTGTCCTATTCAATCTGGATTTTATCTAAACCTGATGAACAATTAAACCTCGTGCTTTTTTACCTTTTATAAGCTGGAGTAAGATATTGTTGCCCTTTTCAACTCGGCTCTGACCCATATTTTCTTTCATACAAACCGGGGCTTCTCTCAAGAAGCCTCATGGTTCCGAGAGGGAACTTGGTCACCTCTGCGTGTGAAACGACATATGCTGTCTCTTCCCACCTTGATTTATTTTATAGAGGCAACATGCAACTATAGGAGTGTCGTGCTAAAAATATGAAATTATTCAGGGTTCGTTTTGCCTTTTTATACATTGATTTTCCTAGGCATTTCGGAACAAATAGCTGCCATGTTATTATCGCAAACGGTCGTATTATTCCAACCATGGGCGTTCAACTAACCATTTACTATCGCGGGCAGCTGTTTGATTAGACGGGGCGACTACGAGCAGTCCGCCGCGCATGCTCACCGTACCAGGAAGCGAGCCATGAGCGCTGCCAATTTATTGCTGGTATTGGACTTTTGGTTTCGGCCGCCTCAGGAAGGTACGTAGAACAGTCCTCCGTTCTCATCCACAAGCACCGCTGATACGTCTCTGTCGTATCTACTTTTCCTAACGCTTTTCCTCTTGTTTTGGACTCTAATTTGCATGATTTGAATGAAACTAACCCGGACTGACGTTGTTTTCAGCAGAACTACCATGGTGTTGTTTTTTGTGCAGAAATAAAAGTTCTCGGATTGGAACAAAACTTTGCGAGGATTTTTTATATAATAAAAGAGAATTACTGGAGCCAAGAACCACCGGAGGGGGCCCCTGGGTGGGCACAACCCACCAGGGCGCCCCCCTCCTGGCGCGCCCAAGTGGGTTGTCCCCACCTGGTGGCCCCGCTGAACCTATCTCCGATGCTATAAATTCACATTTTCGGAGAAAAAAATAAGGGAGGAAGAATTATTGCGTTTCAAGAGATGGAGCCACCGCCGCCTCCAGTTCTTCATCGGAGGCCAGATCTGGAGTCCGTTTGGGGCTCCTGAGAGGGGGATCTTCGATCTTCGTCATCACCAACCCTTCTCCATCGCCAATTCCATGATGCTCCCCACTGGGAGTGAGTAATTCCTTCATAGGCTCACTGGTCGGTGAGGAGTTGGATGAGATTCATCATGTAATTGAGTTAGTTTTGTTAGGGCTTGATCCCTAGTATTATGTTCTGAGATTGATGTTGCTATGACTTTGGCATGCTTAATGCTTGTCACTTTGGGCCCGGGTGCCATGATTTCAGATCTGAACCGTTTATGTTATCACCATTATATCTATGTTCTAGATCCGATCTTGCAAGTTATAGCCACCTACTACGTGTTATGATCCGCAAACCCCGGAGTGACAATAGTCGGGATACTTTCCGGTGATGACCGTAGTTTGAGGAGTTCATGTGTTCACTATGTGTTAATGCTTTGTTCCAGTTCTCTATTAAAAGGAGGCCTTACTATCCCTTAGTTTCCTTATGGACCCCGCTGCCACGGGAGGGTAGGACAAAAGATGCCATGCAAGTTCTTTCCATAAGCACGTATGACTATTTACGGAATACATGCCTACATTATATTTATGAACTGGAGCTAGTGCCGTATCGCCCTAGGTTATGACTATTATATGATGAATATCATCCAATGAATTCACCGATCCAATGCCTATGAATTTCTCTTATATTGTTCCTGCTAAGTTACTACTGTTGCTGTTACTGTTACACTTGCTACAAAATCGTTGCTATCACTGTTACCGTTACTATTGTTGTTGCCACTACTATCAAAACTATCATATTACTTTGCTACTGATCATATTGCTGCAGATAATTAATCTCCAGGTGTGGTTGAATTGACAACTCAGCTACTAATACTTGCAAATATCCTTTGGCTCCCCTGGTGTCGAATCAATAAATTTGGGTTGAATACTCTACCCTCGAAAACTGTTGCGACCCCCTATACTTGTGGGTTATCAAGACCATTTTCTGGTGCCATTGTCGGGGACCATAGCTATATTTGTTGAGTCACTTGGGATTATTATCAATTTATCACTATGAAGAATCTGAAGGATACCAAGACTAAGATATTTCCCTCTAAGACGAGGGGGGGTGAGGAACTGCCATCTAGCTCGGCACTTGATTCACCTTCTATTTTGAGTAGACTTGCAACACCACCACATGCTAGTAATCCTGATATGTCGCAAGTTATTGATGATGTTACTTCTATGAATGCTACTCATGATGATGCTAGTACCTTGCTTGATGATGATGTGCCATTGGGTGATTTTCTTGATGAACAACTTGCTAAAGCTAAAGTTTTTGAGAATGCTAAAATTGATGAAACTGATGAAGTACCTGAAACTGAAAATCTTGAAACACCTATTAGACCTAGTTCTCCTAGATATGAATTGCCTAAGGTACCTGAAGGTTATTTTATGGATGAAGAGACAACTAGAGATTTTCTTGCTTGCAATGATAGAGATGATCTTAAGAAATTATTATGCAAACTGAAAGAGAAATCTTTGAATGCTAGAACAAAATGTGATCCTAAGTTTGCTACTTCACCTATCTTTGTTGATGATAAGGATTATGAATTCTCTGTCGACCCAGATTTAATTACTTTGGTTGAATCTGATCCTTTCCATGGTTATGAAACTGAAACTGTTGTGGCACATCTTACTAAATTGAATGATATAGCCACCCTTTTTGCTCATGATGAGAAGATTCGCTATTATTATATTCTCAAATTATTTCCGTTCTCATTAAAGGGTGATGCTAAGATATGGTACAATACTCTTGCTCCTGGTTGTGTGCGTAGTCCCCAGGATATGATTTATTACTTGTTTGAAAAATATTTTCCCGCTCATAAGAAACAAGCTGCCCTAGAGGAAATATTTAACTTTGTGCAAATTGAAGAAGAGAGTCTCCCACAAGCTTGGGGGAGGCTTCTCCAATTGCTTAATGCTTTGCCTGATCATCCTCTTAAGAAAAATGAAATACTTGATATCTTCTATAATGGACTAACCGATGCTTCTAGGGACTTCCTAGATAGTTGTGCTGGCTGTGTTTTCAGGGAACGAACTATTGAATGAGCTGAGGAATTATTGAATAATATATTGAAAAATTATGATGATTGGCCTCTTCCTGAACCACCGCCTAAACCCACTTCAAAGAAGAGGGGTATCTTATATCTCAGTCCGAAAGATATGCAAGAGGCAAAGAAATCTATGAAGGAAAAAGGTATTAAAGCAGAGGATGTAAAAAATTTACATCCTATTGAAGAAATACATGGGCTTGATACACCACCACCCAAGGTGGTAGAGGTAAATTCTTTAATGAAATTTAATGATAATGACAATCCCTATAATATGCATCCTAGTCAATGCCTTTATGAGTTTGATAATTACATTTGGAAACAAGATCACTTCAATGCCAATGTTATGAAACAATTGAAATATAATTCTGATATGATTGCTCGCTTGAGTGACTTGTTATTTAGAATCACCAATGATGTTAGAGGTGTAGGAAAACATGCCTCTATGGTTCAAACTCAATTAGAACAAGTTGCTAAATCTCAAAGAGAGTGGCTAGATGAAATGAACAATAATATAAATGACTTTGCTGTTAGAGTAGCAACTAGAGGAGGTAAAATGACTCAGGAACCACTTTATCATGTAGGACACCCTAAAAGAATTGAACAAGACTCTTAAAGAATTAACACTGATGCACCTAGTCCTTCTAAAAAGAAGAAGAAAAAGAAAAATGATAGGACTTTGCATGCCTCTGGTGAACCTGAAATAGAAAAACCTCCTGATAATGATAATGATGTTTCTATCTCTGATGCTGAAACTCAATCTGGTAATGAACATTCACTTAGTGATAATGAAAAAGATAATGATGGTGTTCATGAAGATACTCAACCAGACAATGATAAACAACCAGATAATGATGTTGAGATAGAACCAACTGTTGATCTTGATAACCCACAACCCAAAAATAAAAGATTTGATAAAAGAGACTTTGTTGCTAGAAAAGATGGTAAAGAAAGAGAACCATGGGTTCAAAAAACCATGCCCTTTCCACCTAAATCAACTAAGAAGAAAGATGATGAAGAATTTGAACGCTTTGCTGAAATGCCTAGGCCAGTCTTTTTGCGTACTCGCTTGACTGATATATTAGAAATGGCCCCTTATGCAAAGTACATGAAAGACATCATCTCTAATAAAAGAAAAATACCGAAAGCTAAAATCTCCACCATGCTTGCTAATTATTCTTTTAAGGATGGAGTACCCAAAAAACTTGGAGATCCTGGAATACCAACTATACCTTGCTCCATAAAAAGAAACTATGTGAAAACTGCTTCATGTGATTTAGGAGCTGGTGTTACTGTTATGCCTTTCTCTTTATATAAAAGACTTGATTTGAATAAACTCGCACCTACTGAAATATCTTTGCAAATGGCTGATAAATCAACTGCCATACCTATCGGTATTTGTGAGGATGTGCCTGTTGTTATTGCTAATGTTACTATCTTGACTGGCTTTGTTATACTTGAGATGCCCGAGGACGACAACATGTCGATTATCCTTGGTAGACCCTTCTTGAATACTGTAGGGGCTGTTATTGATTGCAATAAAAGCAAGGTCACTTTTCATATTAATGGTAATGAGCATACGGTGCACTTTCCGAAGAAACAATTCCAAGTGAATGGTATTAATGTTATTAAAAAATCTCCGACAATCACTATTAGAAGCTTTCAACTACCTTTACCTACTACCAAAAAAAATCTCCGACAATCACTACAAAATCATTGCTACCGTTACTATTGTTGTTGCCACTACTATTAAAACTATCATATTACTTTGCTACTGATCATATTGCTGCAGATAATTAATCTCCAGGTGTGGTTGAATTGACAACTCAGCTACTAATACTTGCAAATATCCTTTGGCTCCCCTTGTGTCGAATCAATAAATTTGGGTTGAATACTCTACCCTCGAAAACTGTTGCGACCCCTATACTTGTGGGTTATCAACCGCCGCTGAGGATTGCCGCCTGCTGCGAGATGGAGGACAAGTAGGCCAACAAGCGGGGGCGGGTCGAGCCAGAACAGCAAGAGCCTCCAGCAAGCGTGGACTTCATTAGCAGCCTCCCCGACAAGATGTTGGTAACCATCATATCCCTCCTCCCCATCAAATCTGGCGTGCGGACCACTATCCTCTCCCGGCGGTGGCACCCCTTTGGCACTCCACCCCCCTGGACCTCATCGATGATGCGAGCTCTGCAGCGGGGAGCGCAAACACTTGGACACATTGTCCCACATCCTCGCCATGCACCCTGGGTCGGTCAGGCGCCTTGCTATCAACAAGTTCAGTTCCAACTGCAAGGCCAAACCCAGGTTTCACTACTGGTTCCTATCCCCGGCCCTAGATCGACTCGAGCAGCTCAGCTTTCATATTGGATATCTGCGCTCGCTGTCGCCATCCACGCTCCGCCTCGCGCCCACGCTGCACCACGCTGCGTTTAGGCAGTGCCTTTTCCCCCGGATTGATGCCGTGCGCGCTCTTCATCTCCCTAAACTTAAGCACCTTGAGCTCATGGGCGTCCGCATCTCGAAGGAGGGTTTGAAGCGCCTGCTCGACGGCTGTACAACGCTTGAGTACCTTCGTCTTTGAGCGATGGATGGGTTCAGTAGCCTCCACATCACCTCAATGAATGTCCGTACGATTTATGTGCATTGTTGGCGCCGCCCAAGGCTTTCAGTTGAGGTGTTTCACGATATGGTCATTGAGAATGCGCCTTTCCTCGAGAGATTGTATGTACTTGATAAATTAGGTCCAACAAGAATCAACATTATTGACGCACCAAAATTGACAGTGTTGGGCTATTCGTGTGCTGAATTCTCCGAACTTGTTACTGGATCATTATCTATTCAGGTACAATAGTCTTCTTCTTCTCCTTCTTATATATTATTAGACAACACATTTTATCTATTTTTTGTTGATCTATGTTCCCCTGTCATCCAGAAAATGATTCCCACAAGCTTGACCCGGTCTCTGCGCACTGTGAAGATCTTGGCACTACAATCTACCGGCCCCGAGATCTAGATGAAGTTGTTAGATTCCTTAGATGCTTTCCTTGCATGGAGAAGCTATACATCGAGGTGATGCTCATTTCCTGTTAATTGTTAACCACAACGGAGCTCAATTTGTTGTTACTTTACCCATGATTACAATGACAAATATATAATGATTTCTAAAGGAAATTTGGAGGATTTCAATACATATATTTTTTGAGTTGTTAATCATGAAAGATTGAAGGTGGCATGTCACTCTTTTCGTGTATTTTATAAATCCTACAAATCAAAGAGGCCCGAAGTGTTCAAATCTGCAGCTAGGCACTAATATGTTGTCTTCGTTTGCAGATACTAGCAGGCCCGAAAGTGGAAAATGTTGGGTAATATAACAATCCCATTGAATGCCTTGATCTTCATCTCACAGAAATTACTTTTAATGAGTACCGAGGCACCACACCAGAAATGAAATTTGCGAGGTTCTTTGTTGAGAAAGCAAGGTTGCTCAAGGTAATGAGGTTTGCCCTTTATTTAGTGTACAGAAGTGAATGGTTTGCTAAAGAGCGCAGGCATCTACAACTGAATGGAAAAGGCTCTGCAGAAGCTGAATTCTAGTTTGTAACTTCATATGATAGATTATTCGGAAGTCACTGTATCAAGCCACTATATGACTTCTCGGTGGCTAATCCTTTTGCAGAAATAATGCATGAAAAAGATTCTAAAGAAGATGAATTTGATTTGTCAGAATAGTTTCAACCTTGTAATCTTTGAATTTGGGCCTTGTAATGCTGGAATTTGAACCTTGCAATATTTATGGTATTTGTTATATAATGTAATTGGATGTTTAATTTGGTTACGCAATCATGTCCTGTTATAAGCATATATGTTGTTCTTCTTTAGACAGAGCATAGATGTTGTGCAGACAGAGCATATCACATCGCACATGGACCGTACTAGGGAACTCGTCAGCGATAAATTCATCAATCGCTGACAATTGTATACCAGCAAGCATTTTCCCACAACACACATGGTTTATTCCATCACAAGCAGCTCGGACGGATCAACTGTATGCCACGTATCGCACACGCAACTCTAATATGAATCGTGCATGATGTCTCCGCCATCGCATGCACAGTTCATCTTATTTGCCACGTATCACCGTGCCGACCTCGGGTCACGTCCCTCGGCACGCTCTGCTCGCTGTTAGGCACCGTGACGCACTTTGCTCGCATCCCTCCACGCGCTCGGCTTGTGGACTGCTTTTCCCTGCGTGTCCAACTGTTATATGCATATGTTGCTCGCCGTTGAGGCAGCCGCGGAGCGCTCTGCCAGCGGTTGGTGCTGGCGCACGATCACGTTGGGGGCCCCATATGCATGCGGTTGCACCGCTCGCGTCGCCACGATGGAGTTACGCGCTACAAATTAAAACTGCCATCCGGGCGTGCCGATATTCCAAGCCGTCCGGCTTCCCCATTAATTCCCGTGGCCATTATAACCTTAGTCTCTTCAACCTTTCGATCGCGCCCCACAACACTACAAGCACACCCACGATGACACATACAAAGAGGATATCTAGCGGCACTCCAATGGAGTTCAGCGAGCATAAAGTGAAGACCCACGCGAGGGATACAAATATCTCGGTGGTGTACACCATCGACCCGGCCGTGGTGACGACTACATCAACAACATGGAGTTGTTGCTTGCTCGAGAGAAGTACAAGGTGGTCGGCATCGACCTCCAGTACACCGGCGGTCATCCCGGGATAGATCAGAAGGTTGCCGTCGCCCAATTGTGCATGCGCCATCATGTCCTCATCTACCACTACTGCATGTCCACAGAGCCTTGCGACCGTTTCACCAGGTTTGTCAACATCACCGACTACAAGTTCGCTACGGTGGAAACCACTGATGATATGAAAGCGCTCAAGGTTACGGGCTTGGCCTGCAAGAACCTTGTCAAAATTCGTGACCACTACAAGGTCTGGGGCAGCACGAAGAAGGACTCCATGGTTGAATTCGCCTTGGGCATCATCAACCCCTACTACAAAAAGATGAAGCAGGATGCCAAGAGAATACATCTTGTATCCTGGCACGGGGCTTGGATGCGGCAACTAGATGAAGCTCACCTCAAGTTCGCGGCCAAGAATGTGTACACATGCTACGAGATGCACAGGTAGATCGTTGACATGAGGGAGTGCCTCCTTCCCATAATCGACGAGGCCGGATCGCACCAGCAGAGCAGTGGCGGCAAGCATCACAACAAGAACTAGATGATGATCAGATGATCGTTTATCCTAGTTAATTATGCATGTAATAGTTTACTTTGGTGTGTAAAAATGTCATGTGTGTGCTAGCCACCTATGTAATTGGATGTTTAATTTTGTTATGCAATCATGTCCTTATAATTAAGTATATATGTTGTTGTTCTGTATGCAATGACATCGCATACGGACCAAACTAGGGAACCCGTCGATGATGATTTCATCAATCGCTGACAATTGTATACCAGCAAGCATTTGCCCATAACACACACGTCTTATTGGCAGCAATCGTCTATGTTATTATCAGTCTTCGCACACATTTCTGATTACGGACCTGTTTGCCGCGTATCACACACATCTTGTTAAGTTGAGCCATTTATGTTCTCTTGGCTCAACGCAAACAGTTCATCCGATTGAACTGTATGCCCTCTATCGCACACACATTGATCTGGACGACCATTTCTGTTGTGTTGCCTAATCACAAACAGTTCATCCGGGTGAACTGTATGCCGCATATCGCACACACCTTCATCTGGCCGACCATTTCTGTTGTTGTGCTCATTACAAACAGTTCATTCGAGTGAACTGTATGCCACGCATTGCACATGCAACTATAATCTGAATCGTGTTTGATGTCTCCGCCATCGCAAACATTTTGTATCTTTTTTGACGGTTTTATTACATCACCGTTTGCGATTAATGCATCGCACACAGTTTCGTCGAAGGGTCTCTGATATTAGTGTCGCGTTAGCAGCATCCTGCAGTAGTGTGAATTGCCATGATTGGTTTAAATTGCTTGTGGTTATGTTGTTGTCCTTTCGTGCCGCTCATATAAGCGTGCGCGTGAATCAGACCATAGGGTTAGTTGTATGTTGATAGGATGCATTGGAGGGCAAGAGTGACGAAAACTTCTTCCTACCATAGAAATTGATTCATACAGGATTGAAGGGAGACCAATATATCTTAATGCTATGGTTGGGTTTTACCTTAATGAACTTTAGTAGTTGCGGATGCTTGCTAATAGTTCCAATCATAAGTGCATAGAATTCCAAGTAAGGGATGACATGCTAGCAGTGGCCTCTCCCACATAAAAACTTGCCATCGGTGTAGTAACTTAGCCAATTGCTTAGGGACAATTCCGCAAATCCTACCACCACTTTTCCACACTCGCTATACTAACTTAATTGTTCTTTTATTAAATAGTACCTAACTTTTATTTTCACATTCTTTATTATCTTGCAAACCTATCCCACTACACCTACAAAGTACTTCTAGTTTTATTACTTTTTTTTAGGTAAAGCGAACGTTGGTGTGCATAGAGTTGTATCGGTGGTCGACAGAACTTGAGAGAATATTAATTCTACCTTTAGCTCCTCGTTCGGTTCGACACTCTTACTTATTGAAAAAGGCTACAAACGATCCCCTATACACGTGGGTTATTGCTACTTCTTGAGCTTGCGTTGATTTATTCCTTGAAGAGGAAAGGGTGATGCAGCAAAGTAGAGATAAGTATTTCCCTTAGTTAAGAACCAAGGTATCAATCCAGTAGGAGGCACAAGCAAGTCCCCAATAGATGCATCTGCACAAACTAACAAACACTTGCACACAACGCGAAAAAGGGGTTGTCAATCCCTTCACGGTCACTAGCAAAAGTGAGATATGATAGATATAGGTATAAAAGATAAGTAAAAGTGCAAAATAATGTAAATATAAATAAAATGCAGCAAGGTATTTTTGTATTTTTGGTTTTATATATCTGAAAATATATGATGGTAAATAGACTCGGGGGCCATAGTTTTCACTAGAGGCTTCTCTCTTGAAAGAACGCATACGGTGGGTGAACAAATTACTGTTGAGCAATTGATAGAAAAGCGCATAGTTATGACGATATCTAAGGCAATGATTATGAATGTAGGCATCACGTCCATGACAAGTAGACCGAAATGATTATGCATCTACTACTATTACTCCACACATCAACCGCTATCCAGCATGCATCTAGTGTATTAAGTTAACAAGAACGGAGTAACGCCTTAAGCAAGATGACATGATGTAGAGAGATAAACTCAAGCACTGTGATTTAACCCCATCTTTTTATCCTTAATGGCAACAATATAAATACGTGCCTCGCTGCCCCTTTTGTCACTGGGTGAGGACACTGATGTCATTTGAAACTGCGTCGGTATTTCCCCAAAGAGGAAGGGATGATGAAGTACATCTACGGTAGGTATTTCCCTCAGTTATGAAACCAAGGTATCAATCCAGTAGGAGGCCAGGCCAAGCTATGTAAACGGTACCTGCACACAAAGAACAAATACTTACAACCCGACGCGTAAGAGGGGTTGTCAATCCCTCCTCGGGCAAAAGATAGATTGGTTTGTATGATTTTGGATAAATAGATCTCGTAATAACATAAAATAAAATAAATAAAGAAAAAGTGCAGCAAGGTATTTTTGGTTTTTGGAATAATAGATCTGAAAACAAAAGCGAATAAAAATAGATCGGAAAGCAATATGATAAAAGATAGACCCGGGGCCGTAAATTTCACTAGTGGCTTCTCTCGAGAAAATAGCATACGGTGGGTAAACAAATTACTGTTGGGCAATTGATAGAAGATCAAATAATTATGATGATATCCAGGCAATGATCATTATATAGGCATCACGTCCAAGATTAGTAGACCGAAACAATTCTGCATCTACTACTATTACTCCACACATCGACCGCTATCCAGCATGCATCTAGTGTATTAAGTTCATGGAGAAATGGACTAATGCAATAAGAACGGTGACATGATGTAGACAAGATCTATTCATGTAGGAATAGACCCCATCTTGTTATCCTTAATAGCAACGAGACCATTAGATCAAATAGATCTCCAAGAGACCATTGTATTGAGAATCAAAAGAGAGAGAGAGAAAGCCATCTAGCTACTTCCTATGAACCCGTAGGTCTATGGTGGACTACTCATGCATCATCAGAGAGGCACCAATGAGGATGGTGAACCCCTCCGTGATGGTGTAGATTGGATCTCGTGGTTCTGGAACTTGCGGTGGCTGGAATTGTGTTTCAACGTCTCCCCTAGGGTTTCTGGAATATTTGGGAATTTATAGGGCGAAGAGGCGGTGCAGGGGGCTCCGTGTGGACCACAACCCCCCTGGGCGTGCCTTGGTGATTTGTGCCCCCCACGGGCCTCCCCTCTGGTACTTTCTTGGCCCCCAAGGTGTCTTCTGGTCCAAAAAAAATCTCCAAAAAGTTTCGTGGCATTTGGACTTCGTTTGGTACTAATATTCCGTGAAGTAAAAAACCAGCAAAAAACAACAACTGGCACTGGGCACTATGTCAATAGGTTAGTCCCAAAAAATGATATAAAGTTGCTATAAAATGATTGTAAAACATCCAAGAATGATAATATAACAGCATGGAACAATCAAAAATTATAGATACGTTGGAGACATATCAGACACCGCAAGATTGAACCCATCACAAAGCACCTCTCCCATTGCAAGATAGATCAATCTAGTTGGCCAAACCAAATCAATAGATCGAAGAGAAATACAAAGCTATCTTAATCATGCATAAAAGAGTTCAGAGAAGACTCAAATAATATTCATAGATAATCTGATCATAAATCCACAATTCATCGGATCTCAACAAATGCACCACAAAAGAAGATTACATCGAATAGAACTCCAAGAACATCGAGGAGAACATTGTATTGAAGATCAAAGAGAGAGAAGAAGCCATCTAGCTACTAGCTATGGACCAGTAGGTCTGTGGTAAACTACTCACACATCATCGGAAGGGCAGCAAGGTTGATGTAGAAGCCCTCCGTGATCGAATGCCCCTCCGGCGGAGTGCCGGAGAAGGCCCCAAGATGGGATCTCACAAGAACAGAAGCTTGCGACAGCGAAAAAGTATTTTTGGTGTACCCTCTAACGTAAGGGGAATATTTGGGTATTTATAGAGCTGAGATTAGGCTTAGAGGAGCCACGGGGGGCACACAAGCCTAGGGGGCGCGCCCCTAGGGCTTGTGGCCCCCTCGTGGGTCTTCTGGCCTCTTCCCGAAGCTTCGTGGTTGTCTTCTGGTCCAAGAAAAATCATTGTAAAGTTTTATTCCATTTGGTATTGATTTTTTGTAAAAGACAAACACAAGGAAAAAACATCAACTGGCACTGGGCACTAGGTTAATAGGTTAGTCCAAAAAAATGATATAAAATAACATATTAATGCATATAAAACATGGGATAATTAATTTAGTGCCCTTAGTTGTGTCCCCCTCGGCAGGTTTACCCCTAGTTTCCGAAAACACTCGTTCCTGCCCAAACCACTTTGCTCGTCTTATGCTTTTGCCCTTTGACCGTTTGACCATCACTTTGAAAAAATCTTAACAAATTCAGACTAACTCAGAAAAATATGAATAAGATATCAAAATGTTCATAAAGACATCACCTATATGTGCATGTCATTTTCATTCATGACCAATGTGTTAGAAGGTCCCCATCTCAGATTGAGCTCCTATGATCCCAGCATGAAAAGTAAAATCTGAAAAAAATTGAAAACAAATTCTAAAAATTCTAAAAAAATAGTTGGCAAACATTGACCAATGTTTTGAGAGCCTGCCAAGTTTCATAAGGGAATGACATTCGTGGAAGTCATGGTGAAAAAAACAAAACTGATGCTCGAAAACAAAAGCATTTTGGAGTGCTAATTTTGTTTTTTGGCCACGACTTCCATGAATGTCATTCCCAGATGAAATTTGGCATGCACTAAAAACATTGTCTAATGTTTGCCACAAAAAAGTTTAAGAATTTTTTGAATTTTTTTTCAATTTTTTCAGATTTTATTGTTTGTGTTGAGGTCATATGAGCTCAAACTGGCATGGGGACATCCCAACACTTTATTCATGAGTGCAAATCACATGCACATATAGGTGACGTTTTTCTTAACATTTTGATATCTTATTTGCATTTTTCTGAGTTAGTATGAATTTGTTATGATTTTTTTGAAATGATGGTCAAACGGTAAAAGGGCAAAAGCACAAGACAAACAAAGTGGTTTGGGCATGAACGAGTGTTTCACAAACTAGGGGTAAACCTGCCGAGTGTGACCCAACTAGGGGCATAAAATCAATTATCCCATAAAACATTCAAGATTGATAATATAATAGCATGGAACAATCAAAAATTATAGATACGTTGGAGACGTATCAAGCATCCCCAAGCTCAATTCATGCTCGTCCTTGAGTAGGTAAATGATAAAAACAGAATTTTTGATGTGGAATGCTACCTAACATGTTTATCATGTAATATTTCTTATTGTGGCATGAATATTCAGATCCATAAGATTCAAAACAAAAGTTTAATATTGACATAAAACCAATAATACTTCAAGCATACCAAATAAAGCAATCATGTCTTCTCAAAATATCATGGCTAAAGAAAGTTATCCCTACAAAATCATATAGTCTTGTCATGCTCTATCTTCATCACACAAAGTATTTATCATGCACAACCCCAATGACAAGCCAAGCAATTGTTTCATACTTTTAATGTTCTCAAGATTTTTCAACTTTCACGCAATACATGAGCATGAGCCATGGATATAGCACTATAGGTGGAATAGAATATGGTGGAGGTTGTGAGGAGAAGACAAAAAGGAGAAAGTCTCACATCAACTAGGCAAATTAATAGGCTATGGAGATGCCCATTAATTGATATCGATGCGAGTGAGTAGGGATTGCGATGCAACGGATGCACTAGAGCTATAAGTGTATGGAAGCTCAAAAGAAAACTAAGTGGGTGTGCATCCAACTTGCTTGCTCACGAAGACCCGGGGCAATTTGAGGAAGCCCATCATTGGAATATACAAGCCAAGTTCTATAATGAAAAATTCCCATTAGTATATGAAAGTGATAAAATAGGAGACTCTCTATCATGAAGAACATGGTGCTACTTTGAAGCACAAGTGTGGAAAAGGATAGTAACATTGTCCCTTCTCTCTTTTCTCTCATTTTATTATTTTTTTTCTTTCTCTTTTTTATTTTTGGGCTCTTTGGCCTCTTTTTTATTATTATTTTGGGCACTTTGGCCTCTTTTTTTATTTTTAAGTCCGGAGTCTCATCTCTACTTCTGGGAGAATCATAGCCTCCATCATCCTTTCCTCACACGGGACAATGCTCTAATAATTATGATCATCACACTTTTATTTACTTACAACTCAAGAATTACAACTCGATACTAGAACAAATATATGACTCTATATGAATGCCTCACGCATATGAGAACAATATGACAATGATGGTGTGTGTCGTAATAAAACGGAACAGTGGAAGTTGCATGCCAATATATCTCGAAATGGCTATGGAAATGCCATAATAGGTAGGTATGGTAGCTGTTTTGAGGAAGGTAAATGGTGGGTTTAATGCATGGCGAAAGTTGTGCGGTACTAGAGAGGCTAGCAATGGTGGAAGAGCGAGAGTGCGTATAATCCATGGACTCAACATTAGTCATAAAGAACTCACATACTTATTGCAAAATTTTATTAGCCATCGAAGCAAAGTACTAATATGCATGCTCCTAGAGGGATAGATTGGTAGGAAAAGACCATCACTCGTCCCCGACCGCCACTCATAAGGAAGACAATCAAAAAATAAATCATGCTCCGACTTCATCACATAACGGTTCACCATACGTGCATCCTACGGGAATCACAAACCTTAACACAAATATTCTTACTAATCCACAATTACTCACTAGCATGACTCTAATATCACCACCTTTATATCTCAAAACAAATGCAAGGAATCAAACTTCTCATATATTCAATGATCTTCATGAAAGTTTTTATTATATCCCTCTTGAATACCCATCATATTAGGACTAAATTCATAACCTAAGCAAATTGCCATACTATTTTTAAGACTCTCAAAATAATATAAGTGAAGCATGAGAGTTCATCAATTTCTACAAAATAAAACCACCACCGTGCTCTAAAAAGATTTAAGTGAAGTACTAGAGCAACTTCCTAGCTCAAAAGATATAAGTGAAGCACATAGAGTATTCTAATAAATTCACGATTAATGTGTGTCCCTCTCAAAAGGGGTGTACTGAAGGAAATATGAACTAGAGGCAATAATAAAGTTGTTATTTATATTTCCTTATATCATGATAAATGTTTATTATTCATGCTAGAATTGTATTAACCGAAAACTTGATACATGTGTGAATACATAGACAAAACACAGTGTCCCTAGTATGCCTCTACTAGACTAGCTCGTTAATCAAAGATGGTTAAGTTTCCTAACCATAGACATGTGTTGTCATTTGATGAACGGGATCACATCATTAGGAGAATGATGTGATGGACAAGACCCATCTGTTAGCTTAGCATTATGATCGTTAAGTTTTATTGCTATTGCTTTCTTCATGACTTATACATATTCCTTTGACTATGAGATTATGCAACTCCCAAATACCGGAGGAACACCTTGTGCGCTATCAGACGTCACAATGTAACTGGGTGATTATAAAGATGCTCTACAGGTGTCTCTGAAGGTGTTTGTTGGGTTGGCATAGATCGAGATTAGGATTTGTCACTCCAAGTATCAGAGAGGTATCTCTGGGCCCTCTCGATAATGCACATCGTGATAAGCCTTGCAAGCAATGTGACTAATAAGTTAGTTACGGGATGATGCATTATGGAATGAGTAAAGAGACTTGTCGGTAACGAGATTGAACTAGGTATAAAGATACCGACGATCGAATCTCGGGCAAGTAACATACCGATGACAAAGGGAATGACGTATGTTGTCATTGCGGTTTGACCGATAAAGATCTTCGTAGAATATGTAGGAACCAATATGAGCATCCAGGTTCCGCTATTGGTTATTGACCGGAGATGTGCCTCGGTCATGTCTACATAGTTCTCGAACCCATAGGGTCCGCACGCTTAACGTTCGATGACGATTTGTATAATGAGTTATGTGTTTTGGTGACCGAAGATTGTTCAGAGTCCCGGATGAGATCATGGACATGACGAGGAGTCTTGAAATGGTCGAGAGGTAAAGATTGATATATTGGACAATAGTATTCGGACACCGGAATGGTTCCGGATCATTTCGGGTATTTTTCGGAGTACCGGGAGGTTACCGGAACCCCCCGGGGGAAGTAATGGGCCTCATGGGCCATAGGGGAGAGGCAAGGCAGGCCACAAGGAGGTGGCGCCCCCCCCCCTCATGGGGAGTCCGAATTGGACTAGGGGAGGGGGCGCAGCCCCCCTTTCCTTCTCCCTCTCCCTCTCCTTCCTCCTTCCCCCTCCATGCGAAGGAATAAGAGGGGGGCCGAATCCTACTAGGACTAGGAGTCCTAGTAGGACTCCCCTCTCTTGGCGTGCCCCTATGGCTGCCTCCCTCCCTCTCCCTCCTTTATATACATGGGCAGGGCACCCCTTGGAGACACACCAATTGTTCCAAGCCGTGTGCGGCATCCCCCTCCACGGTTTACTCCTCTGGTCATATTGTCATAGTGCTTAGGCGAAGCCCTGCGCGGTTCACTTCACCATCACCGTCACCACGCCGTCGTGCTGACGGAACTCTCCCTCGACACTTTGCTGGATCAAGAGTTCGAGGGATGTCATCGAGCTGAACATGTGCAGAACTCAGAGGTGCCGTACGTTTGGTGCTTGATCAGTTGAATCGAGAAGATGTTCGACTACATCAACCGCTTTAAGCTAACGCTTCCGCTTTCGGTCTACGAGGGTACGTGGACACACTCTCCCCCTCTCGTTGCTATGCATCTCCTAGATAGATCTTGCGTGAGCGTAGGAAAATTTTTGAAATTGCATGCTCCGTTCCCCAACAGTGGCATCCGAGCCAGGTCTATGCGTAGATGATATGCACGAGTAGAACACAAAGAGTTGTGGGCGACGATTGTCATACTGCTTACCACCAACGTCTTATTTTGATTCGGCGGTATTGTTGGATGAAGCGGCCCGAACCAACCTTACATGACCGCGTTCATGAGACCGGTTCCACCGACAGACATGCAACTTGTTGCATAAAGGTGGTTGGCGGGTGTCTGTTTCTCCAACTTTAGTTGAATCGAATTTGACTACGGCCGGTCCTTGTTGAAGGTTAAAACAACAAACTTGATGAAACATCATTGTGGTTTTGATGCGTAGGTAAGAACGGTTCTTGCTAGAAGCCTATAGCAGCCACGTAAAACTTGCAACAACAAAGTAGAGGACGTCTAACTTGTTTTTGTAGGGCATGTTGTGATGTGATATGGTCAAGACATGATGTGATATATGTTGTTGTATGAGATGGTCATGTTTTGTAAAAGTTATCGGCAACTGGCAGGAGCCTTATGGTTGTCGCTTTATTGTATGAAATGCAATCGCCATGTAATTGCTTTACTTTATCACTATGCGTTAGCAATAGTTGTAGAAGCAATAGTTGGCGAGACGACAACGACGCTACGATGAAGATCAAGGTGTCATGCCGGTGATGATGGAGATCATGACGGTGCTTTGGAGATGGAGATCAAAGGCACAAGATGATGATGGCCATATCATGTCACATATTTTGATTGCATGTGATGTTTATCTTTTATGCATCTTATTTTGCTTAGTACGACGGTAGCATTATAAGATGATCACTCACTAAAATTTCAAGGTATAAGTGTTCTCCCTGAGTATGCACCATTGCGATAGTTCGTCGTGCCGAGACACCACGTGATGATCGGGTGTGATAAGCTCTACGTTCACATACAACGGGTGCAAGACAGTTTTGCATGCGTGGAATACTCGGGTTAAACTTGACGAGCCTAGCATGTACAGACATGGCCTTGGAACACTGGAGAACGAAAGGTCGAACGTGAATCATATAGTAGATATGATCAACATAGAGATGTTCACCATTGAGAACTACCCCATCTCACGTGATGATCGGACATGGTTTAGTTGATATGGATCACGTGATCATTTAGATGACTCGAGGGTTGTCTATCTAAGTGGGAGTTCTTAAGTAATATGATTAATTGAACTTAATTTATCATGAACTTAGTCCTGATAGTTTTTGCATATCTATGTTGTAGATCAATGGCCCGTGCTACCATTCCTTTGAATTTTAATGCGTTCCTAGAGAAAGCTAAGTTGAAAGATGATGGTAGAAACTACACGGACTGGGTCCGTAACTTGAGGATTATCCTCATTGCTGCACAGAAGAATTATGTCCTTGATGCACCGCTAGGTGAAAGGCCTGCTGCAGGAGCAGATGCTGATGTTATGAACGTCTGGCAAGCTTGATCTGATGACTACTCGATAGTTCAGTGTGCCATGCTTTACGGCTTAGAATAGGGACTTCAAAGATGTTTTGAACATCAAGGACCATATGAGATGTTCCAGGAATTGAAGTTAATATTTCAAGCAAATGCCCGAGTTGAGAGATATGAAGTCTCCAACAAGTTCTATAGCTGCAAGATGGAGGAGAATAGTTCTGTCAGTGAACACATACTCAGAATATCTGGGTACCATAACCACTTGACTCAGCTGGGAGTTAATCTTCTGGATGATAGTGTTATTGACAGAGTTCTTCAATCACTGCCACCAAGCTATAAAGGCTTCGTGATGAACTATAATATGCAAGGGATGGAGAAGACTATTCCCGAGCTCTTCGCTATGCTCAAAGCAGTGGAGGTAGAAATCAAGAAGGAGCATCAAGTGTTAATGGTTAACAAGACCACTAGTTTCAAGAAAAAGGGCAAAGGAAAGAAGGGGGAACTTCAAGAAGAATGGCAAGCAAGTTGCCACTCCTGGGAAGAAGCCCAAGTCTGGACCTAAGCCTGAAACTGAGTGCTTCTACTGCAAAGGGACTGGACACTGGAAGCGGAACTGCCCCAAGTATTTGGCGGATAAGAAGGATGGCAAAGTGAAAAAAGGTATATTTGATATACATGTTATTGATGTGTACCTTACTAATGCTCATAGTAGCACCTGGGTATTTGATACTGGTTCTGTTGCTCATATTTGCAACTCGAAACAGGGGCTACGGATTAAACGAAGATTGGCTAAGGACGAGGTGACGATGCGCGTCGGGAATGGTTCCAAGGTCGATGTGATCGCCGTCGACACGCTACCTCTACATCTACCTTCGGGATTAGTTTTAGACCTGAATAATTGTTATTTGGTGCCAGCGTTGAGCATGAACATTATATCTGGATCTTGTTTGATGCAAGACGGTTATTCATTTAAATCAGAGAATAATGGTTGTTCTATTTATATGAGTAATATCTTTTATGGTCATGCACCATTGAAGAGTGGTCTATTTTTGTTGAATCTCGATCGTGGTGATACACATATTCATAATATTGATGCCAAAAGATGCAAAGTTGATAATGATAGTGCAACATATTTGTGGCACTGCCGTTTAGGTCATATTGGTGTAAAGCGCATGAAGAAACTCCATGCAGATGGACTTTTGGAATCACTTGATTATGAATCATTTAATGCTTGCGAACCATGCCTCATGGGCAAGATGACTAAGACTCCGTTCTCCGGAACAATGGAGCGAGCTACTGACTTATTGGAAATAATACATACTGATGTATGCGGTCCGATGAGTGTTGAAGCTCGCGGTGGGTATCGTTATTTTCTAACCTTCACAGATGATTTGAGCAGATATGGGTATATCTACTTAATGAAACATAAGTCTAAAACATTTGAAAAGTTCAAAGAATTTCAGAGTGAAGTGGAAAATCATCGTAACAAGAAAATAAAGTTTCTACGATCTGATCGCGGAGGCGAATATTTGAGTTACGAGTTTGGCCTTCATTTAAAACAATGTGGAATAGTTTCACAACTCACGCCACCTAGAACACCACAGCGTAATGGTGTGTCCAAACATCGTAACCGTACTTTATTAGATATGGTGCGATCTATGATGTCTCTTACCAATTTACCACTATCATTTTGGGGTTATGCATTAGAGACAGCTGCATTCATGTTAAATAGGGCACCATCTAAATCCGTTGAGATGACACCGTATGAACTGTGGTTTGGCAAGAAACCTAAGCTGTCGTTTCTTAAAGTTTGGGGTTGCGATGCTTATGTGAAAAAGCTTCAGCCTGATAAGCTCGAACCCAAATCGGAGAAGTGCGTCTTCATAGGATACCCAAAAGAAACTGCTGGGTACACCTTCTATCACAGATCCGAAGGCAAAATCTTTGTTGCTAAGAATGGATCCTTTCTTGACAAGGAGTTTCTCTCAAAAGAAGTGAGTGGGAGGAAAGTAGAACTTGATGAGGTAATTGTACCTTCTCTTGAATTGGAAAGTAGTTCATCACAGAAATCAGTTCCAGTGATGCCCACACCAATTAGTGAGGAAGCTAATGATGATGATCATGAAACTTCAGATCAAGTTACTACCGAACCTCGTAGGTCAACCAGAGTACGTTCCGCACCAGAGTGGTACGGTAATCCTGTTCTGGAAGTCATGTTACTAGACCATGATGAACCTACGAACTATGAGGAAGCGATGATGAGCCCAGATTCCGCGAAATGGCTTGAGGCCATGAAATCTGAGATGGGATCCATGTATGAGAACAAAGTGTGGACTTTGGTTGACTTGCCTGATGATCGACAAACCATAGAGAATAAATGGATCTTCAAGAAGAAGACTGACGCTGACGGTAATGTTACTGTCTACAAAGCTTGACTTGTTGTGAAAGGTTTTCGACAAGTTCAAGGAGTTGACTACAATGAGACCTTCTCACCCGTAGCGATGCTTAAGTCTGTCTAAATCATGTTAGCAATTGCCGCATTTTATGATTATGAAATCTGGCAAATGGATGTCAAAACTGCATTCCTTAATGGATTTCTCAAAGAAGAGTTGTATATGATGCAACCAGAAGGTTTTGTCGATCCTAAAGGTGCTAACAAAGTGTGCAAGCTCTAGTGATCCATTTATGGACTGGTGCAAGCATCTCAGAGTTAGAATATACGCTTTGATAGTGTGATCAAAGCATATGGTTTTATACAGACTTTTGGAGAAGCCTGTATTTACAAGAAAGTGAGTGGGAGCTCTGTAGCATTTCTAATATTATATGTGGATGACATATTGTTGATTGGAAATGATATAGAATTTCTGGATAGCATAAAAGGATACTTGAATAAGAATTTTTCAATGAAAGACATCGGTGAAGCTGCTTATATATTGGGCATCAAGATCTATAGAGATAGATCAAGACGCTTAATTGGACTTTCACAAAGCACATACCTTGATAAAATTTTGAAGAAGTTCAAAATGGATCAGTCAAAGAAAGGGTTCTTGCCTGTGTTACAAGGTGTGAAATTGAGTCAGACTCAACGCCCGACCACTGCAGAAGATAGAGAGAAAATGAAAGTCATTCCCTATGCCTCAGCCATAGGTTCTATCATGTATGCAATGTTGTGTACCTGACCTGATGTGTGCCTTGCTATAAGTCTAGCAGGGAGGTACAAAGTAATCCAGGAGTGGATCACTGGACAGCGGTCAAGAACATCCTGAAATACCTGAAAAGGACTAAGGATATGTTTCTCGTTTATGGAGGTGACAAAGAGCTCATCGTAAATGGTTACGTTGATGCTAGTTTTGACACTGATCCGGATGACTCTAAGTCACAAACCGGATACGTATTTATATTGAATGGTGGAGCTGTCAGTTGGTGCAGTTCCAAGCAAAGCGTCATGGCGGGATCTACGTGTGAAGCGGAGTACATAGCTGCTTCGAAAGCAGCAAATGAAGGAGTCTGGATGAAGGAGTTCATATCCGATCTAGGTGTAATACCTAGTGCATCGGGTCCAATGAAAATCTTTTGTGACAATACTAGAGTAATTGCCTTAGCGAAGGAATCCAGATTTCACAAGAGAACCAAACACATCAAGAGACACTTCAACTCCATCCGTGATCAAGTCAAGGAGGGAGACATAGAGATTTGCAAAATACATATGGATCTGAATGTTGCAGACCGGTTGACTAAGCCTCTTCCACGAGCAAAACAAGATCAGCACCAAGACTCCATGGGTGTTAGAATCATTACAATGTAATCTAGATTATTGACTCTAGTGCAAGTGGGAGACTGAAGGAAATATGCCCTAGAGGCAATAATAAAGTTGTTATTTATATTTCCTTATATCATGATAAATGTTTATTATTCATGCTAGAATTGTATTAACCGGAAACTTGATACATGTGTGAATACATAGACAAAACACAGTGTCCCTAGTATGCCTCTACTAGACTAGCTCGTTAACCAAAGATGGTTAAGTTTCCTAACCATAGACATGTGTTGTCATTTGATGAACGGGATCACATCATTAGGAGAATGATGTGATGGACAAGACCCATCCGTTAGCTTAGCATTATGATCGTTAAGTTTTATTGCTATTGCTTTCTTCATGACTTATACATATTCCTTTGACTATGAGATTATGCAACTCCCGAATACCGGAGGAACACCTTGTGTGCTATCAAACATCACAACGTAACTGGGTGATTATAAAGATGCTCTACAGGTGTCTCCGAAGGTGTTTGTTGGGTTGGCATAGATCGAGATTAGGATTTGTCACTCCAAGTATCGGAGAGGTATCTCTGGGCCCTCTCGGTAATGCACATCATGATAAGCCTTGCAAGCAATGTGACTAATAAGTTAGTTACGGGATGATGCATTATGGAACGAGTAAAGAGACTTGCCGGTAACGAGATTGAACTAGGTATAAAGATATCGACGATCGAATCTCAGGCAAGTAACATACCGATGACAAAGGGAGTGACGTATGTTATCATTGCGGTTTGACCGATAAAGATCTTCGTAGAATATGTAGGAACCAATATGAGCATCCAGGTTCCGCTATTGGTTATTGACCGGAGATGTGTCTCGGTCATGTCTACATAGTTCTCGAACCCGTAGGGTCCGCACGCTTAACGTTCGATGATGATTTGTATAATGAGTTATGTGTTTTGGTGACCGAAGATTGTTCGGAGTCCCGGATGAGATCACGGACATGACGAGGAGTCTCGAAATGGTCGAGAGGTAAAGGTTGATATATTGGACGATAGTATTCGGACACCGGAATGGTTCCAGATCATTTCGGGTATTTTTCGGAGTACCGGGAGGTTACCGGAACCCCCCGGGGGAAGTAATGGGCCTCATGGGCCATAGGGGAGATGCAAGGCAGGCCACAAGGAGGTGGTGCCCCCCCCCCCCCACATGGGGAGTCCGAATTGGACTAGGGGAGGGGGCGCAGCCCCCCTTTCCTTCTCCCTCTCCCTCTCCTTCCCCCTTTCCCCCTCCATGAGAAGGAATAAGAGGGGGGGCCGAATCCTACTAGGACTAGGAGTCCTAGTAGGACTCCCCTCTCTTGGCGCGCCCCTATGGTTGCCTCCCTCCCTCTCCCTCCTTTATATACGTGGGCAGGGCACCCCTTGGAGACACACCAATTGTTCCAAGCCGTGTGCGGCGTCCCCCTCCACGGTTTACTCCTCCGGTCATATTGTCGTAGTGCTTAGGCGAAGCCCTGCGCGGTTCACTTCACCATCACCGTCACCACGCCGTCGTGCTGACGGAACTCTCCCTCGACACTTTGCTGGATCAAGAGTTCGAGGGACGTCATCGAACTAAACGTGTGCAGAACTCGGAGGTGCCGTACGTTCGGTGCTTGATCGGTTGAATCGAGAAGACGTTCGACTACATCAACCGCGTTAAGCTAATGCTTCCGCTTTCGATCTACGAGGGTACGTGGAAACACTCTCCCCCTCTCGTTGCTATGCATCTCCTAGATAGATCTTGCGTGAGCGTAGGAAATTTTTTGAAATTGCATGCTCTGTTTCCCAACATGTACAGCAAGGATGATTGTGGCAACTAAAAAGCAAAGACTCATACAATACAAGACGCTTCAAGCAAAACACATATCATGTGGTGAATAAAAATATAGCCTCAAGTAATTTTATCGATGGATTGAAGACGAAAGAGGGGATGCCATCCAGGGCATCCCCTAGCTTAGATGCTTGGTTGTCCTTGAATATTTCCTTGGGGTGCCTTGGGCATCCCCAAGCTTAGGCTCTTGCCACTCCTTATTCCGTAGTCCAACAAAACTTTTACCCAAAACTTGAAAACTTCACAACACAAAACTCAATAGAAAACTCGTAAGCTCCATTAGTATAATAAAACAAATCACCACTTTAGGTACTGTTGTGAACTCATTCTAAATTTATAATGGTGTTATATCTTCTGTATTCTAACTTCTCCATGGTTCATACCCCCCGATACTACCCATAGATTCATCAAAATAAGCAAACAACACATAAAAAACAGAATCTGTCAAAAACAGAACAGTCTGTGAAGACCTGAATTTTACTCATACTTCTGTAAATCCAAACATTCTGGAAAATTAGGACAACATAGGAAATTTTTATATCAATCTTGTGTAAAAAATTCAGAACCATAACACGCTCCCGTGAATTTTAACAATTATGCTACTGGACGCAAAAGTTTCTGTTTTTCAGCAAAATCAAATCAACTATCACCATAGATCATCCCAAAGGTCTTACTTGGCTCAAACACTAATTAAAACACAATTACTACAGAAGTAATAATGTGAATACTCATAAAAACAGAAAGGAAAAATATTGGGTTGTCTCCCAACAAGCGCTTTTCCTTAAAGCCTTTTAGCTAGGCATTGAGATATTGATGATGCTCGCATAAAAGATAAAAATTGAAACACAAAGAGAGCATCATAATACATGTGGCAAACACATTTAAGTCTAACATACTTCCTATGCATAGGCATTTTATAAGAGAAAAAATTATCAAGACAAGCAAAAACTAGCATATGCAAGGGAGAAGAATAAAACATTGACAATCTCAACATAACGAGAGTTAATTTAGTAACATGAAAAATTCTACAACCATATTTCCCTCTCTCATAATAATTACATGTGGGATCATATTCAAATTAAAAAATATAGCTATCACATAACATATTCTCTACATGATCCACATGCATGCAAAGTTGACACTCTTCCAAAATAGTGGGATTATCATCAAATAAAGTCATGACCTCTCCAAGACCACTTTTATCAAAAATTTCATAAGATTGATTATTCTCCAAAGTAGTGGGATCATTATTACCTAGAGTTGAAACTCTTCCAAACCCACTTTAAATATTATCGCAAACATATTCATCATGAGGCTTAAATAAATTTTCAAGACCATAAGAAGAATCACCCCAATCATGATGATTGCAATAAGTAGTGGACATATCAAAATTAGCATCCCCAAGCTTGGGGTCTTGCATATTATTAGCACAATTGACATTAATAGAATTTATAGTAACATCATTGCAATCATTCTTTTCATTAAAGGAGCTATCATGAATCACTTCATAAATTTCTTCTTTTAACACTTCATCACAATTTTCAGATTCACGAATCTCAAGCAAAACTTCATAAAGATAATCTAGTGCACTCAACTCACTAGCAATTGGTTAATCATAATTGGATATTTTAAAAATATTAGCAAGTGGATGAGGATCCATAAGCTTTTTGTTTCTGACTTCCAATAAACACACAATTATGCCAAGAGAACAAGCAAACAAACCAAGTAAGACATAAAGGCAAACGGAAAGAAGGCAAATATTTTTGTGTTTTTCTGAAAACGTTTTAGAAGTGGGGGAGATGAAAACGAGAGGCAAATGGAAAATAATGTAAGTGCAAGAGATGAGAGTTTATGATAGGTACTTGGTAGGCTTGATGTAGAACCTCCCCGGCAACAGCGCCAGAAATGCTTCCTGCTACTTCTTGAGCTTGCGTTGATTTTTCCCTTGAAGAGGAAAGGGTGATGCAGCAAAGTAGAGATAAGTATTTCCCTCAATTAAGAACCAAGGTATAAATCCAGTAGGAGGCACAAGCAAGTCCCCAATAGATGCACCTGCACAAACTAACAAACACTTTCACACAACACGAAAAAGGGGTTGTCAATCCCTTCACGGTCACTAGCAAAAGTGAGATATGATAGAGATAGGTATAAAAGATAAGTAAAAGTGCAAAATAAAGTAAATATAAATAAAGTGCAGCAAGGTATTTTTGTATTTTTGGTTTTATAGAACTGAAAATATATGATGGTAAATAGACTCGGGGGCCATAGTTTTCACTAGAGGCTTCTCTCTTGAAAGAATGCATACGGTGGGTGAACAAATTACTGTTGAGCAATTGATAGAAAAGCGCATAGTTATGACGATATCTAAGGCAATGATCATGAATATAGGCATCACATCCGTGACAAGTAGACCGAAATGATTCTGCATCTACTACTATTACTCCACACATCGACCGCTATCCAGCATGCATCTAGTGTATTAAGTTAACAAGAACGGAGTAACGCCTTAAGCAAGATGACATGATGTAGAGGGATAAACTCAAGCAATATTATATAAACCCCATCTTTTTATCCTTAATGGCAACAATACAAATACGTGCCTCGCTACCCCTTCTATCACCGGGTGAGGACACCGCAAGATTGAACCCATCACAAAGCACCTCTCCAATTGCAAGATAGATCAATAGGTATGGACCCGTAGGTCTGTGGTAAACTACTCACACATTGTCGGAAGGGCAGCAAGGTTGATGTAGAAGCCCTCCGTGATCGAATCCCCCTTCGACGGAGTGCCGAAAAAGGCCCCAAGATGGGATCTCACGAGAACAGAAGCTTACAGTGGCGGAAAAGTATTTTTGGTGTGCCCTCTGACGTAAGGGGAATATTTGGGTATTTATAGACACTACAAAAAAAAGACACATCCGTGACATTTTGGGCCGAACGAAAAAAAAATTATCATGCTTATGACACTTCTATGACGATAATTGTGACAAAACCCGGTATCATCATACATGTGGTGGGCTCCTACTTCTATGACAAAAAATCATGACAGAAAATGGGCTTTTCATCCTGGGCAGGCCGGAGACGCAGCTGTATGACATTCTTTGGGCCGTCCATGACGGAAAAAATCGTGGTAGAAGCGAGGGCGAGTAAAATATCGGGGAGTTCCCGGTTACGGTGGGTGTGTTCAAAATATGCCCTAGAGGCAATAATAAATTAGTTATTATCATATTTCCCTGTTCATGATAATCATTTATTATCCATGCTAGAATTGTATTGATCGGAAACTCAAATACATGTGTGGATACATAGACAACAACGTGTCCCTAGTAAGCCTCTACCGGGCTAGCTCGTTGATCAAAGATGGCTATGGTTTCCTAGCCATGGACATGAGTTGTCATTTGATAACGGGATCACATCATTAGGAGAATGATGTGATGGACAAGACCCAAACTATAAACGTAGCATATGATCGTGTCAAGTTTATTGCTATTGTTTTCTGCATGTCAAGTATATGTTCCTATGACCATGAGATCATGCAACTCACTGACACCGGAGGAGTACCTTGTGTGTACCAAATGTCGCAACGTAACTGGGTGACTATAAAGGTGCTCTACAGGTATCTTCGAGGGTGTCTATTGAGTTGGCATCGATCAAGACTGGGATTTGTCACTCCGTATGACGGAGAGGTATCTCAGGGCCCACTCGGTAATACAGCATCACAATAGCTTGCAAGCAATGTGACCAATGAGTTAGTCACGGGATCTTGTATTACGGAACAAGTAAAGAGACTTGCCGGTAACGAGATTGAACTAGGTATGGAGATACCGACAATCGAATCTCGGGCAAGTAACATACCGATAGACAAAGGGAAATGCATATGGGATTAGCTGAATCCTTGACATCGAGGTTCGACCGATAAGATCTTCGTAGAATATGTAGGAACCAATATGGGAATCCAGGTCCCGCTATTGGTATTGACCGTAGAGGTGTCTCGGTCATGTCTGCATAGTTCTTGAACCCGTAGGGTCTACACACTTAACATTTGGTGATGATATAAGTATAGTTGAGTCATTATGGTGGTTACCGAAGGTTGTTCGAAGTCCCGAATGAGATCCCGGATGTGACGAGGAACTCCGGAATGGTTCGGAGGTGAAGATTGATATATTGGACGAAGGGTATTGGAGTCCGGAATTGTTCCGGGGGTACCGGGTGATCACCAGCATGACCGAAAGGGGTTTCGGGGGGCCCCGGCAAGTGTTGGGGGGCCCCATGGGCCAAGGGGAGGGGGCAAACCATCCCACTAAGGGGCTGTGCGCCCCCCTCACCCTTTCCCACATGACCAGGAGAGGTGGGGCGCCCCCCTCTAGGGTTTCCCTCCACCCGGCTTGGGGGGAAAGTCACCCTAGGGGAGATCCCATCTGCCCTGGCCGCCGCCCCCTAGGGGAAACCCTAGGGGCGCCACCCCCTCCTCCCTTCCCATATATATAGAGAGGTAGAGAGAGGGCAGCCGCACCCTAGAGCACCCTTCTACGCCACGGCGCTGCCTCTCCTCTCCCTCGCATCCCTCTTCCTCTCTGTAGTGCTTAGCGAAGCTCTGCTGAGATTCCGCCACCACCACCGCCACCACGCCGTCGTGTAGCCGGAGGACTCGAGATACTACTTCACCATCACTCGCTGGATCGAGGAGGTGAAGGCGTCATCAAGCCGTACGTGTGTTGAACGCGGAGGTGCCGTCCGTTCGGCACTTGGATCGGGAGTTCGCGGGACGGATCGTGATTGGATCGCGAAGACGTTCGACTACATCAACCGCATTTCTTAACGCTTCCGCGTAGCGATCTACAAGGGTATGTAGATGCAATCTCTCCTCTCGTAGATGGTCATCTCCTAGATTGGATCTTGGTGAGCGTAGAAAATTTTGTTTTCCATGCAACATTCCGTAACAGGGTGGTCGGGGCCGAGCGATGCACGGAGGTTTGCGCGTTTCTCTCGTGTACGCGAGTGTGTGCAAGGCGTTGGCTAACTAAATCCGAGCAATCGCACGTTACTGAACACGAGCGATCAATCCTTGGCTGTTAACTGAACCCGAGCGATTCATTCGCTGCTGACTGAACCCGAGCGATTCCTTCGCTGCTGCTGCTAACTGAACCGAGCGATCGATCACTCCTGCTGCTTACACTGAAGCCGATCAAGCCCCCGTGTGAGACGTAGCTAGCCAGCCGGTGTTGGTTGCCTCTCGATGAACAGTGACCGTTGCTACCATGCGCGCGGTACATAGAACGAGTCGAGACGTGGTTGTTGGGTAACGTAGTAATAATTCAAAAATTTCCTACGTGTCACCAAGATCAATCTAGGAGATGCTAGCAAAAAGTGAGAGGGAGTGCATCTTCATACCCTTGAAGATCGCTAAGCGGAAGCATTACAAGAATGCGGTTGATGGAGTCGTACTCGCGGCGATTCAAATCGCGGAAGATCCGATTCAAGCGCCGAACGGACGGCGCCTCCGCGTTCAACACACGTACAGCCCGGGGACGTCTCCTCCTTCTTGATCCAGCAAGGGGAGAGGAGAAGTTGAGGGAGAGCTCCGGCAGCACGACAGCGTGGTGGCGGTGGAGCTCGTGGTTCTCCTGCAGAGCTTCGCTAAGCACTACGGAGGAGGAGGAGGAGGAGGAGGAGGAGGGGGAGGGCTGCGCCAGGGGCAAGCGGTGCAGCTCCCATGCACCTCCCCACTATATATAGGGGTGGAGAGGGTTGGTTTCTTGCCCTCCAAGTCCATTGGGGCATTGGCAAAGGTGGGAGGAAAGAAATCCCATCCTTTCCCTTCCCCACCGATTGTTATCCCCCCTTTTTAGGGATCTTGATCTTATCCCTTCGATATATGATCTTATTCCTTCTAAGGGGGGATCTTAGTGCGCCTTGACCAGGGGTGTGGGGCCTTTCCCCCACTACCCACGTTCATGTGGGTCCCCCCATGCAGGTGGGCCCCACTCCGGAACCTTCAAGAACCTTCCCGGTACAATACCGAAAAATCCCGAACATTTTCCGGTGGCCAAAATAGGACTTCCCATATATAAATCTTTACCTCCGGACCATTCCGGAACTCCTTGTGACGTCCGGGATCTCATCCGAGACTCTGAACAACTTTCGGTAACCACATACAATTTCCCATAACAACTCTAGCGTCACGGAACCTTAAGTGTGTAGACCCTACGGGTTCGGGAACCATGCAGACATGACCGAGACACCTCTCCGGCCAATAACCAATAGCGGGATCTGGATACCCATATTGGCTCCCACATGTCCCACGATGATCTCATCGGATGAACCACGATGTCGGGGATTCAATCAATCCCGTATACAATTCCCTTTGTCCATCGGTATGTTACTTGCCCGAGATTTGATCGTCGGTATCCCTATACCTTGTTCAATCTCGTTACCGGCAAGTCTCTTTACTCGTTCCGTAACGCATGATCCCATGGCTAACTCCTTAGTCACATTGAGCTCATTATGATGATGCATTACCGAGTGGGCCCAGAGATACCTCTCCGTCATACGGAGTGACAAATCCTAGTCTCGATTCGTGCCAACCCAACAGACACTTTCGGAGATACCTGTAGTGCACCTTTATGGTCACCCAGTTATGTTGTGATGTTTGATACACCCAAAGCATTCCTACGGTATCCGGGAGTTGCACAATCTCATGGTCTAAGGAAATGATACTTGACATTAGAAAAGCTCTAGCAAACGAACTACACGATCTTATGCTATGCTTACGATTGGGTCTTGTCCATCACATCATTCTCCTAATGATGTGATCCCGTTATCAACGACATCCAATGTCCATGGTCAGGAAACCACAACCATCTATTGATCAACGAGCTAGTCAACTAGAGGCTCACTAGGTACATGCTGTGGTCTATGTATTCACACATGTATTACGGTCTCCGGTTAATACAATTATAGCATGAACAATAGACAATTATCATGAACAAGGAAATATAATAATAACCATTTTATTATTGCCTCTAGGGCATATTTCCAACAGTCTCCCACTTGCACTAGAGTCAATAATCTAGTTACATTGTGATGAATCGAACACCCATAGAGTTCTGGTGCTGATCATGTTTTGCTCGTGGAAGAGGTTTAGTCAACGGATCTGCGACATTCAGATCCGTATGTACTTTACAAATATCTATGTCTCCATCTTGAATATATTCACGAATGGAGTTGAAGCGGCGCTTGATGTGCTTGGTCTTCCTGTGAAACCTGGGCTCCTTGGCAATGGCAATAGCTCCAGTGTTGTCACAGAAGAGAGTCATCGGGCCCGACGCATTGGGAATCACTCCTAGGTCGGTGATAAACTCCTTCATCCAGACTCCTTCCTGAGCTGCTTCTGAAGCAGCTATGTACTCCGCTTCACATGTAGATCCCGCCACGACGCTTTGCTTGCAACTGCACCAGCTGACTGCCCCACCACTCAAAATATACACGTATCTGGTTTGTGACTTGGAGTCATACAGATCTATGTCGAAGCTAGCATCGACGTAACCCTTTACGACGAGCTCTTCGTCACCTACATAAACGAGAAACATATCCTTGGTCCTTTTCAGGTACTTCAGGATATTCTTGACCGCTGTCCAGTGTTCCACTCCGGGATCACTTTGGTACCTCCCTACCAAACTTATGGCAAGGTTCACATCAGGTCTGGTACACAGCATGGCATACATAATAGAGCCTATGGCCGAGGCATAGGGGATGACACTCATCTTTTCTCTTTCTTCTACCGAGGTCGGGCGTTGAGCTGTGCTCAATCTCACACCTTGCAATACAGGCAAGAACCCCTTCTTGGACTGATCCATATTGAACTTCTTCAATATCTTGTCAAGGTATGTGCTTTGTGAAAGACCAATGAGGCGTCTCGATCTATCTCTATAGATCTTGATGCCTAATATGTAAGCAGCTTCTCCAAGGTCCTTCATTGAAAAACACTTATTCAAGTAGGCCTTTATGCTTTCCAAAAGTTCTATATCATTTCCCATCAACAGTATGTCATCCACATATAATATGAGAAATGCTACAGAGCTCCCACTCACTTTCTTGTAAATACAGGCTTCTCCATAAGTCTGTATAAACCCAAACGCTTTGATCATTTCATCAAAGTGAATGTTCCAACTCCGAGATGCTTGCACCAGCCCATAGATGGAGCGCTAGAGCTTGCATACTTTGTCAGCATTCTTAGGATCGACAAAACCTTCCGGCTGCATCATATACAATTCTTCCTTAAGGAAACCATTAAGGAATGCCGTTTTGACGTCCATTTGCCAGATCTCATAATCATAGAATGCGGCAATTGCTAACATGATTCGGACGGACTTCAGCTTCGCTACGGGTGAGAAGGTCTCATCGTAGTCAACCCCTTGAACTTGTCGATAACCCTTAGCGACAAGCCGAGCCTTATAGATGGTCACATTACCATCCGCGTCAGTCTTCTTCTTAAAGATCCACTTATTCTCTATGGCTTGCCGATCATCGGGCAAGTCCGTCAAAGTCCATACTTTGTTTTCATACATGGATCTATCTTGGATTTCATGGCTTCAAGCCATTTGTTGGAATCCGGGCCCACCATCGCTTCTTCATAGTTTGAAGGTTCACCGTTGTCTAACAACATGATTTCCAGGACAGGGTTGCCATACCACTCTGGTGCGGAACGTGTCCTCATGGACCTACGAAGTTCAGTAGCAACTTGACCCGAAGTTTCATGATCATCATCATTAACTTCCTCTCTAGTCGGTGCAGGCACCACAGAAACATCTTCCTAAGCTGCACTACTCTCCGGTTCAAGAGGGGGTACCTCGTCAAGTTCTACTTTCCTCCCACTTACTTCTTTTGAGAGAAACTCTTTCTCCAGAAAGGATCCATTCTTGGCAACAAAGATCTTGCCTTCGGATCTGAGGTCGAAGGTATACCCAATAGTTTCCTTAGGGTATCCTATGAAGACGCATTTTTCCGATTTGGGTTTGAGCTTTTTAGGTTGAAGTTTCTTGACATAAGCATCGCATCCCCAAACTTTCAGAAATGATAGCTTAGGTTTCTTCCCAAACCATAATTCATACGGTGTCGTCTCAACGGATTTAGACGGTGCCCTATTTAAAGTGAATGCGGCAGTCTCTAAAGCATAACCCCAAAATGATAGCGGCAGATCGGTAAGAGACATCATAGATCGCACCATATCCAATAGAGTGCGATTACGACATTCGGACACACCATTACGCTGAGGTGTTCCAGGCGGTGTGAGTTGTGAAACAATTCCACATTTCCTTAAGTGCGTGCCAAACTCGTGACTCAAGTATTCTCCTCCACGATCTGATTGTAAGAACTTTATTTTCCTGTCACGTTGATTCTCTACCTCGCTCTGAAATCCCTTGAACTTTTCAAAGGTCTCAGACTTGTGTTTCATTAAGTAGACATACCCATATCTACTTAAGTCATCAGTGAGGGTGAGAACATAACGATAGCCACCGCGAGCCTCAACGCTCATTGGACCGCATACATCAGTATGTATTATTTCCAACAAGTTGGTTGCTCGCTCCATTGTTCCGGAGAACGGAGTCTTGGTCATTTTGCCCATGAGGCATGGTTCGCACGTGTCAAATGATTCATAATCAAGGGACTCCAAAAGTCCATCTGCATGGAGTTTCTTCATGCGTTTGACACCAATGTGACCAAGGCGGCAGTGCCACAAGTATGTGGGACTATCATTATCAACCTTACATCTTTTGGCATTCACACTATGAATATGTGTAACATCACGTTCGAGATTCAATAAAAATAAACCATTGACCAGCGGGGCATGACCATAAAACATATCTCTCATATAACTAGAACAACCATTATTCTCGGATTTAAATGAGTAGCCATCTCGCATTAAACGAGATCCAGATACAATGTTCATGCTCAAAGCTGGCACTAAATAACAATTATTGAGGTTTAAAACTAATCCCGGAGGTAAATGTAGAGGTAGCGTGCCGACGGTGATCACATCGACCTTGGAACCATTCCCGACGCGCATCGTCACCTCGTCCTTTGCCAGTCTCCGCTTATTCCGCAGCTCCTGTTTTGAGTTACAAATGTGAGCAACCGCACCGGTATCAAATACCCAGGAGCTACTACGAGCACTGGTAAGGTACACATCAATAACATGTATATCATATATACCTTTGGCGTTGCCGGCCTTCTTATCCGCTAAGTACTTGGGGCAGTTCCGCTTCCAGTGACCATTTCCCTTGCAATAAAAGCACTCAGTCTCAGGCTTGGGTCCATTCTTTGGCTTCTTCCCGGCAACTGACTTACCGGGCGCGGCAACTCCCTTGCCGTCCTTCTTGAAGTTCTTCTTACCCTGGCCTTTCTTGAAACTAGTGGTCTTATTCACCATTTTCAGCTCTTGGAACATCTCATATGCTCCGTGTTGCTCAAAACGCTTTTGGAGCCCCGGTTCTAAGCTGTAAAGCATGCCGCACTGAACCAGGGAGTAATCATCACTACGCGACTGCCAGGCGTTCATAACGTCTTGAGTTGCTGGGAAAATGGGTGCGTCAGCTAGCGGTGCTTCAAGGACATATGCTTTCTTGGCAGCTATGAGGATGATCATCAAGTTACGGACCCAGTACGTATAGTTGCTACCATCATCTTTCAGCTTGGTTTTCTCTAGGAACGCGTTGGAGTTGAGGGCAACATTAGCGTGGGCCATTGGATCTACAAGATAGGTTGTAAAGACAATTTTAGACTAAGTTCATGATAATTAAGTTCATCTGATCAAATTATTTGATGAACTCCCACTCAGATAGACATCCCTCTAGTCATCTAAGTGATACATGATCTGAATCAACTAGGCCGTGTCCGATCATCACGTGAGACGGACTAGTCATCAACGGTGAACATCTCCATGTTGATCGCATCTACTATACGACTCATGTTCGACCTTTCGGTCTCTTGTGTTCCGAGGCCATGTCTGTACATGCTAGGCTTGTCAAGTCAACCTAAGTGTTTCGCATGTGTAAATCTGGCTTACACCCGTTGTATGCGAACGTTAGAATCTATCACACCCGATCATCACGTGGTGCTTCGAAACAATGAACCTTCGCAACGGTGCACACTTAGGGGGAACACATTTCTTGAAATTTTTAGTGAGGGATCATCTTATTTATGCTACCATCGTTCTAAGCAAATAAGATGTAAACATGATAAACATCACATGCAAATCATAAAGTGACATGATATGGCCAATATCATCTTGCGCTTTTGATCTCCATCTTCGAGGCACGGCATGATCACCATCGTCACCGGCATGACACCATGATCTCCATCATCGTGTCTTCATGAAGTTGTCTCGCCAACTATTACTTCTACTACTATGGCTAACGGTTAGCAATAAAGTAAAGTAATTACATGGCGTTTTCATTGACACGCAGGTCATACAATAAATTAAGACAACTCCTATGGCTCATGCCGGTTGTCATACTCATCGACATGCAAGTCGTGATTCCTATTACAAGAACATGATCAATCTCATACATCACATCCTTTTGGCCATATCACATCACATAGCATACCCTGCAAAAACAAGTTAGACGTCCTCTAATTGTTGTTGCATGTTTTACGTGGCTGCTATGGGTTTCTAGCAAAAACGTTTCTTACCTACGCAAAAGCCACAACGGTGATATGCCACTTGCTATTTACCCATCATAAGGGCCCTCTTCATCGAATCCAATCCGACTAAAGTGGGAGAGACAGACACCCGCTAGCCACCTTATGCAACAAGTGCATGTCAGTCAGTGGAACCTGTCTCACGTAAGCGTACGTGTAAGGTCGGTCCGGGCCGCTTCATCCCACAATGCCGCCGAATCAAGATAGGACTAGTAAAGGTAAGCAAATTGAACAAATTATCGCCCACAACTACTTGTGTTCTACTCGTGCATAGAATCTACGCATAGACCTAGCTCATCATGCCACTGTTGGGTAACGTAGTAATAATTCAAAAAATTCCTACGTGTCACCAAGATCAATCTAGGAGATGCTAGCAACAAGTGAGAGGGAGTGCATCTTCATACCCTTGAAGATCGCTAAGCGGAAGCGTTACAAGAATGCGGTTGATGGAGTCGTACTCGCGGCGATTCAAATCGTGGAAGATCCGATTCAAGCGCCGAAGGGACGGCGCCTCCGCGTTCAACACACGTACAGCCCGGGGACATCTCCTCCTTCTTGATCCAGCAAGGGGAGAGGATAAGTTGAGGGAGAGCTCCGGCAGCACGACAACGTGGTGGCGGTGAAGCTCGTGGTTCTCCGGCAGAGCTTCGCTAAGCACTACGGAGGAGGAGGAGTAGGAGGGGGAGGGCTGTGCCAGGGGCAAGCGGTGCAGCTCCCATGCACCTCCCCACTATATATAGGGGTGGAGGGGGCTGGTTTCTTGCCCTCCAAGTCCATTGGGGCGTTGGCAAAGGTGGGAGGAAAGAAATCCCATCCTTTCCCTTCCCCACCGATTGTTATCCCCCCTTTTTAGGGATCTTGATCTTATCCCTTCGGGATATGATCTTATTCCTTCTAAGGGGGGATCTTGGTGCGCCTTGACCAGGGGTGTGGGGCCTTGCCCCCACTACCCACATTCATGTGGGTCCCCCCATGCAGGTGGGCCCCACTCCGGAACCTTCTAGAACCTTCCCAGTACAATACCGAAAAATCCCGAACATTTTCCGGTGGCCAAAATAGGACTTCCCATATATAAATATTTACCTCCGGACCATTCCGGAACTCCTCATGATGTCCGGGATCTCATCCGAGACTCCGAACAACTTTCGGTAACCACATACAATTTCCCATAACAACTCTAGCGTCACGGAACCTTAAGTGTGTAGACCCTACGGGTTCGGGAACCATGCAGACATGACCGAGACACCTCTCCGGCCAATAACCAATAGCGGGATCTGGATACCCATATTGGCTCCCACATGTTCCACAATGATCTCATCGGATGAACCACGATGTCGGGGATTCAATCAATCCCGTATACAATTCCCTTTGTCCATCGGTATGTTACTTGCCCGAGATTTGATCGTCGGTATCCCTATACCTTGTTCAATCTCGTTACCGGCAAGTCTCTTTACTTGTTCCGTAATGCATGATCCCGTGGCTAACTCCTTAGTCACATTGAGCTCATTATGATGATGCATTACCGAGTGGGCCCAGAGATACCTCTCTGTCATACGGAGTGACAAATCCCAGTCTCGATTCGTGCCAACCCAACAGACACTTTCGGAGATACCTGTAGTGCCCCTTTATGGTCACCCAGTTACGTTGTGACGTTTGATACACCCAAAGCATTCCTACGGTATCCGGGAGTTGCACAATCTCATGGTCTAAGGAAATGATACTTGACATTAGAAAAGCTCTAGCAAACGAACTACACGATCTTGTGCTATGCTTAGGATTGGGTCCTGTCCATCACATCATTCTCCTAATGATGTGATCCCGTTATCAACGACATCCAATGTCCATGGTTAGGAAACCACAACCATCTATTGATCAACGAGCTAGTCAACTAGAGGCTCACTAGGTACATGCTGTGGTCTATGTATTCACACATGTATTACGGTTTCCGGTTAATACAATTATAGCATGAACAATAGACAATTATCATGAACAAGGAAATATAATAATAACCATTTTATTATTGCCTCTAGGGCATATTTCCAACAGTGGTGAGTCGAGCCGGTTGGTTGCCTGTGGATGAACAGTTCCCAGTGGGGGTTGGATGAACAGGACCCCGTGGTAGTAGGCCGTTGCCGCTGGATGAACAGGACCCCGAGGAGGCCGTCGCACCCCAGCCGGTTGGGGGTGGATGAACAGGACCCCGTGGAGGCTCTATGAACAGCAGCCGGTGGAGGCTGGATGAACAGTAGCCGTGGATGAACAGTATCCCATGGAGGCTGGAGGAGGTCGACGGTGGATGAACAGTAGACCGTGGAGGCTGGAGCGAGGCAATAGACGGTGGATGAACAGGACCCCGTTTCGACCGTAGGCGCTCCAACACAAGTCCGTTTCCTCCATTTTGCGATACGCCACACCCCTCCTGATCTACAGGACCCTGTTTCGACCGTAGGCACTCCAACACAAGTCCATTTCCTCTGTTTTGCGGTACGCCGGACCCTTCCGATGAACAGGACCCTATTTCGACTGTACGCGGTCGAACAGAAGGCCCGTTTCCTCTGTTCTGCGGTATGCCAGACCTCGTTTCGGTTGTTCCGTCCAAGCCGGTTGGCTCCCAATGAACACGACGTATTCCGTTGCCTCCCGATGAACACGACGCATTCCGTTGCCTCCCGATGAACACGACGCAGTTTCTCCGTTCCGACCCAGCCGGTTGGCTTTCGATGAACAGGACGCCGTTGCTGCCGTACGTATGCGCGAGTACGCGTTCAAGCCCCCGCCCGTATGTACGTACGTGGCCGTATTTTTTGGCATCTGGCTGTACGTACGTGTACACGGTTTTGACTGGACTGCCTGAACTGCTACCGCTCCTTACTCGGCCATGGTTCATCATGGCAGACAGACCGATCGACCGGTATGTACACAGACAACGCTACGTACACTTCGACCAGGTGGGTCCCAGCTGTCAGGGAGGGCAAGGAGGCGCTTCCTTGCGTGCGAATATATAGCTGGCGTGTCCCAGCGATCAGGGGCAGAATCATATATTTTTTACCCGTAATAAGGAGGCACTTCCTTGCGTGCGAAGATGTTGTTGGTGGGTCCTAGCTGTCAGGGGCAGGCATAAGGAGGAACTTCCTTCCTTGCGAAGATATACGTGGTGGGTCCCAGCTTTCAGGGGGAGGAATAATTTTATTTTCACGTAATAAGGAGGCGGTTGCATGCGTGCGTCCATGGACCTGGTGCGTCCCCACTGTCAGCCTCTCCACGTACAGTCCTCTTCCAATGACTCTCGTTTGTTGACCATGTTGACCACGCCGGACCGAGCGCACCAAGGCGGTGGACAACGGCGAGGCCCCGAACGGCAACGAGCCAGTGATGGGAAGACGCGACAGTGGAGTCACAGACGGAGAGCTGTACGAGGGTTAACTGGTTCTGGTGCGGCGTGGTTCTGCAGTCGGCGGAGAATAACAGGGGGTGTGGTGGGGTGGAGGGATGGCTTGGTCGGCGGTGGGGTAGCGCTTCACAGCGAAGCGTGCTAAGCAGAGCTGCTAGTAGCCGGAGGCGGAAGCAGGTGGTCCTGGCGGTGCTGGAGGAAGAAGACAAGAGATTGAAGATGAATGCCAACCGTTGGATGTAAATCCAACGACTATCGATGTCAGAATCATTTGTTGACTAAGTTGACAACGCCTTGCGTTGGCTTCGACCTATTGGCCCACATTTCAGCCTCCAAAAATGTCGCACATATTCAACCCATTTTTTTAGAATTTACAATCCATTCGCTGCGCTGGGTGAACAAATAATGTAGCGTCCATGCGGCCCATTTATTTTTTTTGTAAAAAAACTACAGCCCATTTGCACTTTCTAGAAATACACGAATTTGCTGGCCTGGGTGAACAAATAATGTAGCGTCCATGCGGCCCATTTATTTTTTCCTAAAAAATTATAGCCCATTTGCACTTTCTCGAAATACACGATTTTGCTGGGTTGGTTCTAATTATAATGTTGGGTTGGGCGCAGCAATGTTATCAAAAAATAAACAGGGGCTGAGCATTTTGTTATAAATATATTTAAATAATAAGTGCTTTATTTACATAGGTCCTTAAATCTTACCAAGCTTTTGTACACAATCACCTGTATTTTGGTTGACCTTAAGTAAAAAAAACCAGGATTTTATTGTTAAACATTTATTTTTATAAGTTCATAATACATGGGATATTTTTTTTATATATGTAAGTATCTGTTAAATATATGATGATAATAACAATAATATATAATAACATATAAAATAATTTAAATGTATATAATATAGTTAGAAGGGAAACATAAGTTGGACCTGGCGTTCCTATTCTTATATAGAAAAATAGAACAGACCTCTGTGTTTTCTTCAAAAAAATACATAAGTTGGGCTGCGAATGTTTAAGAACAAATAAAACCTAGGATGGGAGGGCCATAGGCCGGTCGATACATGACGCCCCTCAAACAAATACAAACCGGCATGTCGTGGGCTGCACATGTTAAAAAAGAAAGCCTAGACTGGGCAACCCACAACCCAGCTGATACTTGTTGGCCCACTGATAATAAATGATACATGCCAGCTCCCCGATGACTAGCTTCGTCGTAAATTTATCTCCTTTAGTAACTACGTTGACAAACCCGTGGCCCCCAACGTCAGTATAGCATTAGGAGAAAGTATTTTTTTCAATGAGGCACTTGCTTGCGTACGGCCATGGACCTGGTAGGGCCATAGACGTGCTACAGTAGTGGTAGATGTTGTGCCTAATTTCTAGCGAAAGTACTGGAGTAGCCCAGTGGTCAATTTCCACTCCCCAACCGCTGCTCCGCCCGGGTTCGATTCCACCTGATGCAGTGAAAATATCCACAAATTTTTGCCTCTGCCTCTGACATGTGGGTGCCCATTGTCATCTACACACACCAACTCCAACACACTCAATATTGTGTGGGCATTTTGAAAATAACATATCTTATTGACTGTGCATCATATGAAGATGTGCTATGCATGAATGTTGATTAGCATGATGTTAACTAGCTGGTAGTTCCATTTTCGACCATGAATAAAACTTCCAACATGATGTTATCCCTATTTGAAAAGGGCGTGTTAATATAAATGCTCTGCCTCGGAAACTTGCAGTTTCTTATCTGAAACTGAAACTTGCAGTTTCTTCTCTGAGAATCACATTGTCTGCACTTTTATATGAAACTATATTTTTTAAAGTGCTAAAAATAGATCTCTAGAATTCATTAAATACTTCATATGCTCAATACTGCAAATCTGAAATTCAAAAGACATTCATATCTGAAAGTACTCTCAAATCTGAAACACAAAACACAACCTGCAAATACTGACAACCTAAGCTCCTCCTCGGACTATTTGGGGGGGAGAGTCCCCTCCTATTCCTCGGTGGCAGACAGCCACCCAGTGGGACAAGGTGAACGGCGAGGGAGAGGATGGCGGGGAAGCGTCGTCGCGCCAACTGTTTTTCTCCTCTTGCAGTTGGGTTCGGTCGACGAAGACTCCACCGGCTCGCTCTACCACGGCACCCTCACAAACGGCATCGTGTAGATGCTCGATCCTTCAATCTCGGGTGGATGCTCCATCTTGGATCAATACTCCCACCACCGCGGCCTCACAATCGGATCTCGTGAATCTGTTTGCTCCATGGCCCAGAGGAGCAGCTCTATGTACTCCCGCGCGACTCCCTCCCCGTGTATCGCCTCCTTTTCGCTCTTTTCCAGATATTTGGCCATCGCTTTCATTGTCGCTGCTAATTGCTCCGGGTTATCAAACCAAGACTGTATCTCCAACATCCTAGCTAGCTTCACAGGGTCGCCGCCTGTGAGACACGCGTATCGGTTGTACTCCTCCATCGATCTACTTCTCCGCAGCACCTTCACTCGCCGGCTGTGGTTTTTGAATGGAAGAGGAGAGGAGCGGTGCTGGTTTTGGATTAGAATGGGAGAGGAGCGGTGGTGGTTTTGAAATGGAAGAGGAGAGGAGCGGCGCTGGATTTGGATTGGAATAGGAGAGGAGCGGCGGTGGTTTAAGAGGAGAAGAACGGCGCTGGTCTTGGAAGTATTTTTTTGTTTTGCGTATTTTGGGTCAAAGTTTGACCACGTACTGTATTTGACAAGCAAATGTGAATGCATGTCATCAAAAATTATATCGCTTGGTTCGTATTTGAATGTATTTTCAAATTATATTGTTTTTGCAATGTATAACATATATTTTATTTGTGAAAATCATGGTCAAATATGACCCAGAATACAAGGGAGACTAGTTAATGTGGGGCCGCTTTCTTAATTGAAGGGTAAATTGATTTTGATTTTGATCCAGTCACAGCGCGCCGGCCCTCTCGTCCAATCCTAAATCGCTGCCGCACGCTCCTCTCCCTCTTCTCCATTGCAAAACCACCCCCTCTCCTCTCCATCATCTCCATTCCAAAACCACCGTCTCGCCTCTCCCTCTTCTCCATTCCAAAACCACCGTCTCACCTCTCCATCTTCTCCATTGCAAAACCACCGTCTCGCCTCTCCCTCTTCTCCATTGCAAGACCATCGTCTCTCCTCCCATCTTCCAAAGCTAGCACCAGACCTCTCAGAAGGACATCTATGGAGAGGATGCAGCAACGAATCGGGCAGATCGCCGACGGCAACCAGGCGAAGTTAGCCAGGTTGAAGGAGATCCTTACTTGGTTTGACAACGAGTGGGAGATTTCAAGGACGGTGAGGGCCATGTGGCAATGTATGCGAAAGAGCGAGACGGCGGCGATGAGGGCGGCGATGTACTCCCCGGTGGCAGTCACGCCGCAGTCCTTCGAGTTCATCGAGTATCTCCTCTGGGCGATGGAGCAGACGGATTCACCCGACGCAAAAATCAAGCGGAGGTGGTGGGTGTACAGGTCGAAGGTCGAGCATCCAGAGGATAACGAATCGATCGAGTACGGTGTGCCGTTCGTGAGGGTGCAGTGCCAGTCGGAGCCACAGGAGTATTCGTTCTCCCACCACAAGAGGAGGTCGGATGGCGCGATGTCGCTTCCCTGCCATTCTTCACGGTTCCCTCGTTGCTCGCCTCATTTCAACGGCGGCGGTAGGGCTTAAGGTAAGCTTCGCACTAACCTAATCTTCCATCTGCTCATGCTTACAATCAGTGTGACGGCTAATGAAAATCATGCTTACAATCAGTCTCCGAGTACTACGCCAATCACCCTAAAAATAGCTCTGGACCAAAAACAAAGTTTTGACACTGTGTACAAATAAAGAAAAATAGATTGGTGCTTCTTTCAGAAAAGAGTACTCCCTAGAAAAGTGCTAATATAAGCTACTAGTATTTGATTAGAGGATTTGCTGCCGAGAAAGATCCGTCCATAGAAAGCGCCACCCATCCCACTGGTGGTGGATGCCAATGCTTAGATGGAGCATGGTTGGTGTCGGTAATTTTTACTTGGCACCTCGCACTCTGCATATATGCCGGTTCCATCCATACATTTGTGCAGTTCCACCAAAATGCAGCTGAATAACCCTGTTTGCACAGATAATGAAAAAGCGTGATTACATTATAGTGGCACTAGTTGATGAAACATACACTAATAAATAGAAGAAACTTCATTTTCTTAATGGGAAAATATTGCGATAGTATCACAGTATGCCATGCTGCGAGGGCGAGATGTGCCCTGCGACGCCTCATACGGTAGGCCTCATACTGGAAATCGACCCAATTCTTCCCGATACACCTTTTGCCAGTGATGAACATCAGTGTATAGTGGTAGTACAAGGAGGGGCCTTGAGACATTCCAATCTCTATTTTTGTGCAGATCAACTAAAATTAAGTACCCCAGTTTGCATAAACACTTAAACATTAACAACGGGACTAGTTGATGAAACATATACTAACAAAGAGAAGCACTTTCTTTATCTACATTGGAAATGAAATGATAGAGAGGACACTCGGTCTATTTTAACTGTATTATTACTTCATTTTATCAGTGGCACTAGGGTCAAGCAGGTGGCAAGCGGGGTGTACCGTGCGTCGCAAGGATGGAAGCCGGGGGTGCTTAGACTGGGATGCTAAAGCTGGCTCTTTCAGTCCCTATCTTCCCCCCTGATGTTTCTGTGGTAGCATTTGGGTTGTAATCCAAACTTGGTCGAGCTGGTGCTACGCCTCCCTACCTGCCTAGCTTATGTGGCGAACTTGTCTCCTGCTAGTACTCAGTCTGTTCTAGTAGTAGTTGCATAACTGCCCGTTTACACTGAGATGTTGTCGGATAATGGTTCTCTATGGTTGGGTTTCTTTAATGAAATCGGAGGAAACCCCCTCTTTCGATATATAAAAAAATTTATTGGCACTAGCGGTGCCAAAACATTGCCTCAAATTAATAGTGCCACTAGATTAAGGTGCAAAATAATAACATTACTGCTTTATCATGGCAGTGCCAAAACAGTAGCACAAGAGCAGAGTCAACATGCAGGATCTTTGGCAAACGGTCGGGCCAAAAAGGAACATACCTCGTGATGGGAACCATATCTGCAGTCAACGCCATCGTAGAAGGGATGACACCAGTCACCAACATGGATGATTCAATTCATGGGACCTTTTTATGCAGTTCACCTAAAATGAAGCAATGTCCCATGAGCTAGCAGCTTCTTCTTCATTAGTTGCAGTAAAATTGAGCAACATCAAGGTTGGTCGTGAAGCTCGTGGAATGTTCAACTATAATTTGGATATCATTTGTGCAGTTCAACTAAGATCAAGCGTGAAATGTATATCTTTGTTTGCACAAAAAGGTGGAAAGGAGGGTGACTAACAAGTGATGAAACATACATCAAATGAAAAGAAGCATGTTCCTTATCTGAATGGCGATCCTACAAGGACAGTAGCAATTTCTAAAGCAGCAGCATTGCTAGATATTAGTGTGGGCATTAGGATTAACTATGACAACCGTTAAATACGACATTACTTTAATGGTGCCATTGCTTCATTTTACCAGCAACATTACATTAACAGCTGCTAAAGAGTTGGTATTTGGGCACGGGAGGGTAGGCGGACCAGGACAGTTGCATTTCTAACGAAAAGAAGCAACTTATCTTAATGGGAAATTTAGCAGGACATGAAAAACAGTGCTATTGATTCATATTACTGGAGGCATTACATTGAAAACAACATTGGTTTAACGTGTTCTTACTTTTAACAGTGGGACTGCTACATTTTACCAGTGGCATTACATAAGAGGGGCTCAGGGCAACAAACATCAGAACAGGATATCTGGGTAACTGGGTTGGCCCCATTTTTGTTCGGTATAGCCACCTTATACTGTGTGAGGCTAGCAAATCTAGTGCTGGACATACTCTGTTCACTTGTCCCCCAGTCCCCACTTTCTTTCCTTTTTCAACCAATAGATCGGTTTATGTTGAGTTTGTATTGCATTTCCCTTTATTTTCCTATTAGACCAAGAGACCAGTTGGATAGCCAGTCTCTGCTACTTTTCGCCCCCATTATTTCCTCTTTCGACCAAGTCCTAGATTCAGGTAACAAATCTTCCCCCACACATCACCCCCTTTCTTCCCTGTTTGAACCAAGTAGTACTAGATTCAACTACATGAAGTAGTTTTACCTCTTAACAGTAAAAATATAGGTGGCTTTCGAACAGCCGATCGATCCTATCTACGAGGGGGCCTGAGAAATAGTAAAAGATACAAATGCAGCGACGTCAGGAGCTGGGGCAGTAGAGCAAGGCCGGTTTTGAAGGAAGTTATACCTGAGGGTCACCGGGATGTCGCTAGGTGGGCGGCAGGAGGCTGGATCTGCCCACACTACGGCAACGAGGAAGAAGGGGTCGGAGGCCCTCCCTAGCTGGCGCTACGTGGGAGAGAACGGCAAGGCACGCTGATCGGGACGCGCCGGCAGTGGGTAAGAGCCATCGCCGAGGACGACCGCGTGAACATTGCACCTTCTCACCTTCACCGGCGGAGGGGATCCGGCCGGATCTGTGACCAGCGGTGAGCAGAGAGAGTGTGTGGCCACTGCTGTCGTGTTTAGATCTGGAGAGGATGATAGAGAGTGAAGAGAGCAACACTAGCAAGCAAGCGCGGAGGCTCCTGCCTATATAGTGGAGTAGTTTTCTTTTATCTACCGGAGCCGGCTTGACCTCGTCAATGACTGTCGAGAAGTCTTCATGCACGTGCCCCGGAGGCGCAGTTGTCGTCATTTTGATCTGAAGCACCGGATTAACATATACGTAACACGAAAAAATGCCACATGACAAGAAACCATAACCTCACTGCCCCAAGGAGACAACATGAATCCCGACGGACAAACTAGACGAGGATCAAAGCTCAAATTAAAGACAAACTCATAGATGGCAGCTGAGTAGTCTTCGTGCATGTGCCCCCAATGACCAGCGCCTTGGAGGAACGCAGTTGTCCCTGTTTAACCCTCGCAGTGATCAGCACATGACACCTAATATTGCGAGATGACAAGAAACCTTTTTTTAGATTTCTCATCAGAACTACAGCCCTGTACAACACATCCTGCATGATATGTAGACGATAGCCAATCCAGCCGTCTGCTGGAGTCTGGTCACATGCATGGACGAACTGATCTCCCGTGTCGTGCAAGGATCATCCAGGCACCGACGTGTTTACAGCACTGCTCTAGTACTACTATCGCTCGTCTCTCTCTTCTACTAACTCAGCTGACTTGCGGGGACGGGGGAGTGTGCCTATGGTCGGTTCTCAATTGCGGTCCCACATGTGTGTGCAAATGCAATGACGCGCGTTCCATTCGGAGAGCGGCGTGCTAGACCGACCGACCATCTGGGGTGCGACGCGAACACGACGGGCGTGCTGTATACATGTGTACCGCCGTTTTCTTGAGGCTTTGCTCCATGGCGCAATCCATGGATACAAAATTATATTTAAAAGTCAAGGACGGGGCTTTTCCCGCGCGGTAGGTGGGGTAGTTCCGCCTAGTCGGTTCGACAGAGAGGCGAGAAGATGAGGGAGTAGGCTGCTGCAAATGTAGGGTTGTGTGATTTGACGGCTCATTACTGTTGGACAGGCGGGGCCCTATGATTTGACTTGCCATTATCATTAATACTGCGGCACTACGACCGGCGTGAGTCTCCTGATTCCTAACCACCTACATGGTATACAGGTGCCAAGTACTAGTACTCCTTACTCCTTGGCAAATGCAGTAAATACTACGAAGAAAGAGATAGAGAGAAGTAAAAAAAATACTCTTATAGCCAACCTTATAGCTAACCTTGTTGTATGAGTGACTAAGTGATGACTATGTATGACATGCCAACATCAGATAGCCTAACGCACCCGGACGGAGGGAGTAGTTTCATGCATGCGAAGTAGGCAAAAAAATGCTCATTTATAGCCGTCTGAAATCTCTAAGGGCGCGACCGCGCGAGCGAGGCGACGGTTGTGGTAGGCGCGACCATGATACAGGCTGCTGACAGCCCTTGGATCTGAGATCGAACGGTCGCATGCTAAGTTGCTGAAAATTTGCAGAATAACCCTCCAGGATAGGATATTCACCCATAGGTCTAGAATCACGCCATGCAACCATTCGATCTCAGATCCAAGGGCTCTCGGAAGCCCGTATCATGGGAGCATGGAAAGCTTCGTATCACCTGTAATTTTCCAGACGCTTGACGTGTGAACACGCAGATGCATGAAGCCATTTAATTGGGCGTCTAGTAGACATGACATCTAATTGGGCCCCCATAGTACTATGCATGAATCCATTTATCCACCGGGCAAGCCACTACCATGCCGTTCGCATGACCCACTCAAGCATTTTTACAATCGGAAAACCGCTAGCAGTTCGCTCCTACTCGTCCCCGGCCGTCCTTTAACATTACGGTAGTTCGCTCCTAGTCGTCCCGTCCTTTCACATTACAGCAGTTCCACTAATCCTAACCCTCCACCCAAATCCATGGCGTCCCAAATCTCCATGATCGGCGGTGAGTACATGGTTAGAACCATCACCGGCGATGAGTTCGACGTCATCTACACCCGTTCTTCCGCGACGGTGAAAGGATGTCTTGCTCGCTTCAGACGCATGTTCGAAAAGTCATATGGTGATGAGTGGGTCGCTGGGCTAGATGTTGAGTACACCATAGTCCTGGGAAAAGAGAAGAATCTAAAGGAGGAAGAGAGGAAGAAGCCTGCCATGATCTAGGTTTGCGTGCATAACTTTTGCTTGGTCTACCACATATGCCATGCCGATGTTGAGTGCGAGGATTTTAAGAACTTCCTCGCGGGCGGCAAAGTCAAATTCGTTACTGTAGACTTTACGAACGACAGAAGAGTCCTGAGTCGGATAGGCCTCGTTGTAGGCCAGCCCTTCGACCTCCAGAAGAATGGTCTAGTGCCCTCCTGTCAGCCTTCAATGCTGACCCTGGCAGGAGCCATGGTTGATCCTTCGTATGGTAAACTGACAAAACCTCTGCCCGAGTTTCATCTTACTTGGCAGTGGAATGTACTAGATAGAGACCACATCCAGTACGCTGCAATGGATGCCTACCTTTGTTTCAATATCTATAAGGGTTGGATGAAGAGCGAGAGCCAAGTGTGCGGTTCAAGCAAAGAAGTATCGGCCAAGAGGAAGAGGGACAAGGACGAAGTCGAGCACGTGGACGAGGAGTCCGAGTAAGGTGGCAGTGTCGTTGCTCATGGTGGTTCTAATGCAATGTCTATCGGATTAGTTGCTTAGTTTAATTTCAGGGTGCTTAGTTTTATTTGAGGGGTGTGTTGTGCTGAGCCCCCAGCAGAACTATGTTATGTTCCTTCTCGTTACTTTAACTCTTCAGTACGTACATACTAGTATTTCTTACAGTTCATCTTATAGTTGGTAGTACTACCACTCGTTTCTTCACATTATATACGTACAATATATATGGCCAACATCATATAGCTAGCAGCTGGCTATACTATTAAGCACGCTCTAAGCATGCCACATATGCAAAACACTTAAATGAGATATGTAATTATAAAAAAAACTTAAATGAGAGAAGTTTACCCAAAGCATGAAGGAGTTTAGTTGTCAAAGAATTAAATAGGTATGCTAATTTCTTTAATAGACTTTAGCACCCCATCTAAGTACGTACTAGCTTTTTTAATAGTACTGTATGCATAATTTGGCGACGAGCGCTCTCTATATGTACCACCTTTTTTCTTTAATTTTATTTTGTTAGTTTTGCTCCATGGCGCAATCCATCGATACTACTACTGTACAAAAGTATACATTTAAAAGGCTAGAGGGCGGGGCAGTCTCGCTTGGTCGGTTTCACGAGAGGCGAGGGCCTTTGTGATTTGACGGCTCATTACTGCTGGAAGGCGGGGCCATGTGATTTGACTGCTTGTATAAATGTTGCCAACGACCTGAGGAGGAGCAAAGAACCGTGAGGTATACTCAAGTTTTCCACTGGAGTACTAGTACGACGGAGGAGCACGAAACACCGCAGCCCAGTGCGATATGGCGATAAAAATGATCTAATTTGCTAGTCATCGATCCCACGGCGCCGCTCATCGTTAGCATTGTTCTATTCATGCATCGCAGAGAACATGACACGTGCAGCGAAACACCCGAAGCAAAAGAAGAAACACAGGAGCAAAAGAAGAAGGAAGATTATCCCCCCAAAAAAAGAAGGAAGACGCACACACAAGTCTGGGGCGCTGCTCTCTACTACATAAAGGGTTGCTGGCCACGGAGTCATAACTGCTTCTTCATCGCCTTCACGACCTCCATCTCCTCGCGCATCTCCTCCGCCATCTTCTTCATTCTGTCCATGATGCGGGATTTCTCGACGCGAGCCTTCATCATCTGTTCAACAGCCGCATTACGTACCTTGACAGCAGCCGGGTGCTCGATGCGGAGCTTCGCCAACTCCTCCTTCTATTCCATGACGAGGGCATGTAGCATCTTCACCGAGGAACTACTCTTCTCATGCAGCTTCTTCCAGCCAGCGTTCTCCTCCTTCAGCAGGTCGAGCTCATGGCAGAGCTTCGCCTTGTCCTCCTGAAGTTGCAGGATTTCGCCGGTCGCCTTCTTACCCGAGGCAATGCTCTCCTTCAACAGCATCACCAAGCGGGTGGTCAACTCCCCCTGCTCATTGAGCTCAGCGGGCATGTCGTCGAGGCTCTCCTTCAGCAGCTCCACCAAGCCGTCGATGAACTCCTTCTGCTTATTGAGCTGATCGGGCATGTCGTCGAGGGATAATGACTCCAGCGCCGCCAGCTCGGCATGTTCGCCTTCGCGGCTAGGGCGCTCCTGGGAGCCCTCGCCTGCCCGTGAGAGATCTTTTGAGGTCTCTGCGAGGCGGCGAACCCTCTCTTTTTTTTTGCGGCCTTGGTCGCCGCTCCCTTCTTACGAGTAGTTCTTGACCTAGAGCTCTGCACACCGGCCATGGCAAGGACGGACGAACAAGAAAGACTTATGAGGAGGAAGGTAGAGTGATTTTCGGCTAGGTAGTTCCCCTTTTTATAACCTAGTACTAGCACTAGTACTATAAAACCTGCATAGTGGGAACACGTTTAGGTTTGATACGTACTAGGTGTGAGCAGGTTTGCACTTAATTATAGCATGGTAGTACTACTTTGGAATGTGATGGGAACAAGCTAAAGATTAATTGATGGTTTTGGTTTCGAGGCCCGACACGGCTCCCGATGAGTATCCTGGAACACAAATTTCAAGTACTACTGCTCAAATGCGGTCGCACAAGTCAGTGATGTAACTGGTCGTACATGTCAGACCAAGCCAATGCGTGTCCCTTCGGGGAGACGCGGGTCTGACCGACCGTCTGTTGGTGCGACCGACCGTAAGTATTACGCGATGGAGACTTCTGGTTGTGGCTTCGGGTGATTGTCACGACCAAGCATTCAAAAACTAGTGATAAATCAATTGCTACCATCTTTTTCCAAACGACCAAGTATTTTCACAGGAATACAATACATATAGATGGAGTGATTGTCACGGTTGCAAACCGCCATGGCGCCGCAAGTTCACTGCAGCAGCAATCGAGTAGATCACTGCATCGCTGGTGGGGAAGGAGGGCAGCTCACCTCGCCTACGATGCATGCCCAGCGGCGCCGCCGCAGCTGGTCCCACGATTTGGCTTCTCCTACCGCCCATTTGAATAGTTGCACCGGCTGCTCATGCCATTCCGCAGGCATGTGCGTTCTTTCCTCTGCAGTCGACTCCGTGAATATGATCTCTGCCATTAGCCCCAGCTCGAAATCAATGCGACGCTGCCAGATGCTGACATCCCTCAGCATCTCTCCACTGAGATCGACTTGCACCTCCGCCTTGTGCTTCGCCAGGCGCAGCTCCTTCGAACTTGTCTCCAATCGATGCGACGCTTCCTCGATCCGATTTGACCTTGCTGCTCACCACCTGAAACGCAGCCCCGGCATGTCCTCCGGTGCCACCGATCTGTGATTCCAGAGCAATGGATCCCCTCTAAAACACATGTTGGTTTCGCTCAAAGGCGGCAGTGCTGTGGGTCGCAGCGAGAGGGCAGCCCGCGGGATCCATGGCGGGATCCGGTGGGCGAGGCGGGGAGGCGAGCGTAGGCACTGGGAGAGCCCTACGAGGCTAAGATAAAGATAGTACTACTCCACTCCGTCCATATTTAAATACAAAGGCCACCAACAGTAACCCAGGCAAAAATTGATCATCCTGCCTGTGTCCTGGTTTATTGGCCCCTTTTTATTTTGTGCCAATTTTTGACCAAAAATTTAACTAAGAAAATGTTAATGCATGTCACCAAAAATTATATCATTGGAATCACATTTGAACATAGTTTTCGATGACATTAATTTTTATGACATGCATAAATATTGTGTTACTTAAAATTATGGTAAAAAATTGGCACAAAATACGAAGGAGACCAATGGAAGTAGCAACCCATGATTTAACTACGTGCATGCACGCAGTGGAGTAGTAATGTCTTTCTCAACTACTTCCTCCCTCACGTCCACTCAATTTGCATGCACTGTATTAATTGACCATCAATGAAGTGAACGACTTTACATGCGTCAAATTATCACATGGGGTGGATCTTCGTACAAAAATGTGTCCCACCATGTACCCGCGTGTGCGTGCGAGGGATTGAGTGCGTGCATGCACATCTTAGCTTTGTGCATGTACTGCCAGTGTGTGTGAGAGAGGACGAGTACATTCTTCTGGAACCAGCAGCACGTCACTGTGATCAATCCACACAAGGAGGTCACGACAACGCCTCCACATGTGCCACGTGGCTTCATGGATGCCCCCACATCATATTAATCATAATATATTAAATGAAAAAGGGAGAGACACTGTGCAGTGTGCCATTGGAATTCTAATTTATGTGTTTTGCACATACTGGAAGGACTATTAAGGTATACGTGCATTGCACGCGTGAGATTTGGCAACCAAATTATGAATAAATACCACACTATAGCATGTAAGCTTTGAGTCATATATGCATGATGTAGACGCTCATTTAATTCTTATAGTTCATCTCATTCAAAATCAATTAGTTTTTATAAAAAAGTTAACCTATTTTATGATTCATGGAATTGTGCGTTGTAAAGCATAAAGTAAAAACAAATAATGGTAATTCAACTAGAAAATAAGTTTGGGCAATTATGATACGGAAGATTCTAGAACAAAGGAAATACTTGTGTTTTGAGATTTGTGCATTATGCTTAAGTTCAACCATGGAGTCGATCTAGATTGTACATGTGGCAGAATCTGGTGGAATGTAGATGATATTCAATGGTCAGTAGTGCTCGGATTTGCCATCTCTGCATCGTCTGATTGGCTTCATCCAACGACCATCTTTCAAATTTATTCGCACTCAATATAGGGGTATAGGTATAGGTATAGATATAGATATAGATATAGAGGTATAGATATAGACTAGTGGCACATCATCTAAAGCCTTTCTACATGCTCATTTTTTGTACAAGTGTGCTCCACCGTGCACCCGCTCGTTTGTATGTGGGAACGAGTACGTGTGTGCACCTCTTCTCTTTCGCACATGTAGTCCGTGTGTGTGAGAGATACTAAGATATGGTGAGGGAATACGTGTCAATGCAATTTGTGTGAAGGAGAGGCCTATATACATACATGTATGTGCATGGGGCCGGGGTGATATACGAGAAGGGAGGGGAGGGGTCGACCGCGCGAGATATCAATAGAGATAGATAGAGGGAAGAGCTCTATGAGCGTACAAGCACTGGGATATGGGGGGTGGGGTGCTGGAAGATCGTGCGAGGGGCCAAGTGGAGGGAGACTATGAAGGAGTGCACAAGTGCGAGATCGATATTTAAAGAGAGGGGGTGAGAACATGCGCGGTTGAGCGCAGTGGCGGAGCCATGAAAAATAAATGAGCTAGGGGGCAAGCACTGCTAATCCTTTACGGGGAGAGCCAATTCATCAACTTAAACCATTTTACCAGCAATTGATCTACTGATCACATTCATATTAGCCTCAGTATATAGTGATGTTAGGGGGGCCAGGGCCCTTGCTGCCCCATGTCTTCGCCACTATGCGCCCATCTGAGAGATGAAGCGGAAGACATGGATGATGAGAGGGGGACGATGGATAGATAATGTGGGTGTATCAGCTATGTAATCCTATATAGAGAGGTATAGATTGATCGATGTGTACGTGGGAAAGAGGGTGAGACCTGACTAATATATAGATCGATTGGTTTGTGTGGTAAACTGGGAAAGACCTAGCTATATATATACACACATAGAAGAACATCGATCGTTGCGCATGCATGTGAGAGATAAAGAATACCCAAAGTGATGAAGAGGGGGAGGTGTGTGTGTGTGTGCATGCATGGGAGACCGACCTGAAGAAAAAGATTGCATGTGCGCGATGGATAATGCCGAGTGGTAGTGTGTGTGTGCATGCATGCACGACAGAAAGTTAGTGGTACAAATATAAAGAGAAGACGACTGACTAGGTGAGGTCATAATCAATGTAAAGTTGAATTCAAATATTTGAATAAGAGATCATGATGTTTGAAACCCATGCATGCATCAATATAAATGAGATATGCGTGGTGTGGTTTGGAAACGAGCATGCTATACTGTATACACATTGAACAAGGTCAGACTGATTTGAATTTGAGATACCGATGGCAGGCATCGTTTGTCCACATTGCATCCGTGCATGGACACACTATTCAAATTGGAGATGATGGGTGGCTTTTGCATCACATATCTATACCCCTATATAGTGTCCGAATAACTTTGAAAGATGGTCGTTGGATGAAGCCAATCCGACGATGCAGAGATGGCAAATCCGAGCACTACTGGCCGTTGGATATCATCTACATTTCACCAGATTTTGCCACATGTACAATCTAGAAGACTCCATGGTTGAACTTAAGCATAATGCACAAACCTCAAAACATAAGCACTTCTCCTTTGTTCTAGAATCTTCCGTATCATAATTGCCCAATTTTTTTTCTAGATGAATTGCCATTATTTGTTTTTACTTTATGCTTTACAACGCATAATTCCATGAATCTTAAAATAGATTAGCTTTTTATAAAAACTAATTGATTTTAATGAGATGAACTATAGGAATTAAACGAACATCTACATCATGCATATATGACTCAAAGCTTACATGCTATAATGTGATATTCATTCATAATTTGGTTGCCAAATCTCATGCGTGCAATGCACGTGTACCTTACTAGTCTAATGGTGTGTGTGTGTTGTGCGTGTTAAACACATTGTACATAGTATCATACATGGTTTAGATTCCGAACATCTAGCTAGAGCGTACATGTACTATATATGATTTGAATTCAACATAAAATGGATACATATATTTGAATTTGAGATCGTATGTACATGTAGTTCATATTTATATGGGAATTTACTACTCCTATATTCATGTCATGTGTTGTGAAGATAATATTTAGATGGTTGTATAACTAACCCGAGTACAATCCCATTCAAACACGGAAAATGTACTCAAATTTAGTCCATATGCTAGACAACACGAATTATTATTTTTTATTGTTGAGGGAAGTGCAAATTGATTTGGTATTGTACACGTTAAGTTTGTTGTCCCGATTTTTTTTGTTTTTTGTTGTTGTATTTGAATGCATTTCTAGTAATATAGTAAAACGGGGCATGGCTCTCTCTAGTGAGGTGCGAATTGTCTTTTTTTTTACACGTTAAGCATGTTCTCCCAAAATTTCAAGCCGCGCCTTGTTATGCCAAAATTTCAAGCTAGCATCTCTGTCTATCGTGCTGCGAAACTCCCGCCTCTTCAACCCGCGCCTTGTTACCCCAAAATTTTAAGATATCTCTTTGTCTCGTTGTGCTCCGAAAACTCCCTCCATCTCAACCCGCGCCTTGCTATCCCAAAATTACAACGCGCGCGAAAACTCCCACCTCCTGCGAAATCACGACACGTGAAATGCCCGTGATAGCCCTGAACCAAAAGAACCGCCTAGCTCAAATCGATGGGGGTACTTTCGTAACTTACCCCATATTTCGGACAAGCGCGTCCCTAAGCCATGGTTCCCCCCTCCCATCCCCTCCCCCCCATTCATACATCGAGGCCGCGAAAACCCGCGAAGCCCCACACCCTCCTCCGTCCGCCCACCCAGCCGGAGCCTCTTCCCCGACGACTTCGTCCACAGCAACACCTCGACGTCCCTCATCCACCGCACCGGATGAGGATCCGTCGTCAATCTCATCGTCCTGCCGGTTCAGCCACCCCGTCCTCCACCTCCAAGGAGCTGCCCCGACGTTCCCCTCGTCTTTCGCGCCACCTCCATTCCCACACCACCGTCTTCACCTGCACCACCGGAAGAGCAGCATCATCACCGATTCCTCGGATGAAGCTGAGGCCTAATCGGCGCCACCAAAGAGGTTCCACACTAATCGCTGCATTTTCTTCTTGATTTGATCTCACGGTGCTGCCGGCGCTCAGTCCCGAGTTGACATGGCGCGGCTCCATCTACGGCGGCATCGTCAGACACTTCCTCCATGGCGTCGCTCCCTCGGCGGCGACGTCCACATCAGTAGGAGCTGCTGCTGCATTGGCTCTCGCTCGCGCTGCTGCTCTACTCCTGCTCTCGGTCCCCTGCCTGGTCTGCTCTTGCTCTTGCTCACGCTGCTGCTCTCACTCTTGCTCTTGCTTGTGCTGCTGCTCTACTCTTGCTCGCGCTGCTGCTGCACGAGCAGCAGATCCTGCTCTCGCTCGAGCCCCTGCAGCTGCTACCCGAGATGCTGCTACATGACTAGCTGCCATGGCTCTCGCACGCGTTGCTGCTGCTACTGCTTTTCTGCTACTAGTGCGTTTAGTTTCGACAGCGAAATCCAGTTTCGACAGTAAAATTCAGTTTCGACAGTTAAATTCAGTTTCGACAGTTAAGTTCAGAGATGAGCGGCTGATGTATTTTACATCTAGCACTTTGTGGTTATGTATTTTACATCATCTATTGGAGATGCTATTAGAATTCCACTCAGGTTAATGTTGTCTCTCTTGTCCTGCTTCAGCCTCGCCATCGTATAACTCACTGGAGCTGCTCCAACGACAAAACCCTCCATCACAGTGGAGCAGTACCCCCGGCTCCATCTCCAGACGCGTAAGATCTTCTTCCCCTCCTCCGATAGCCAAATCAGCCGGAGCATCCTCACCGACCAACCCAATCATGCTGAGATCAACATGGCTTCGCCAAAGAGGTTGTACACTTGTTGCATCGCTTTTTTACTCTACGTGTTATATATATTGTCCACTGAGCACACGTAGTAACGTGAAATACGATTAGTTTCTCCTACTATATGACAAGCAGTGAGGTACCAGGCAACTTAGCTATCCGTGATGGACTCTCTTGAACGCCATCATTATTTGTTTCTGCGTGTTTGAGCTATGCATTTGTAGATGGGCCTGGGAGTTGAGCTAGTAGGGCAGTGGCCTGGGTCCAAAGTAGTAGAAGTAGCACAAAAACATTTTTTGAGTGTAGGCTTTTCCCTGTTCAAGCCTGCCTACTAGAATCACTAGTGCTTGAAAGGAAAAGTGAAGGAAAAACATAGGAATTGGAAAGTTTCCTATGGTACTACTATTCATGCATTTGGTACAAAGGAATGGAGGAAAGGAAAACTGTAGGATTTGTTCCTTTAGTGTCTCCTTGAAAGAAAAACCATTGGAATTTTAATATCCACTTGTCCTCCTTTTCAAATTCCTATTCATGAAGCGCAAGACTAAGAGATAGTAGCATAATAGCATTATAACCGTACATTTTCTTGTGGTTTGACTTAATCTCACCATGCTTCTTTGCATCATGTGATCTTCCAATTCTTGTGAACCAAACACCCAGATTGGCAGAAATCCTGTGTTTTTAAATTCTCCGTTTTGCACGTGCATTCCTATCCTATTCCTGTGTATTTCCTATCCCTGCATTGTTAGAATCCTCCAATTCAAACAAGCCCTTACAGAATTACTTCTGTTACAGATATGTGTCCAAGAAAACCTTGTGTGGTTTGTCCCGCTCCTGCTGCGCTATGGTCCACCCCAGCTCAGCTGCTCCAACGACGGACGGGTTCACCACAGCAGGGATCCGCCCTCCAGACTGTCTTTCACCGCCTCAGATCTTCTTCCCCGCCGTCGGCAGCCACGACAACTGCATTACCATCATCAACTAAGCAGATGACCTTGAGGACTACACGGGTCCGCAAGAGAGGTCGCACTCTTTCGTGTCTGCTTTCGTTATGCATTGCTTAATATGATGACATGCTACTTTATCGTCCTGTTCACCGATTAGACTCCGAGTCAGGTCCAAACTAATGCTCAAACTTGAGTTTTTAAATGGTTGTGGGGTACATATTGGGGCATCAATCAATACTATCTGTCTACTATCTGGTTAATCTCGGGTGTCTACTATGAGTTTCATGTTGGGTGGAAACAAACATTAAAGGAGCCATTATCTGTATTTTTTAACTGAAGCTATTATCTGCCTGCTATCATTGGTTTTGGGTCTATTCACAGTTTGCTACCATCACTCTGGATTTGTGCATGCACTCCTTACATAATCTCACTATGTTTATTCCTATGCATTTCAGTTATTGTACACCATGGTACTGAACATGTAGAGCAAAAGAGACGAGCCTTGCGTGGCAATAAAATTTCATGCAGACGTCGCTCCATGGTGGGTGCAAAAGCAACCCCCCTCCCCCCATTCCAGATTGTAATAAAGAGGAAGATAATTGTTCAGAGGGGGATTCAGAGGTAGCAGACCACTCCTATTTACCCCCTGAGGTCTTTTGCTCTAACTTGGCATGCTGATGTTGGTCATATCATGCATATGGTGCCTTGCATTGCTTACTTTATACATAAAATATGTCATCTGCTTAGTTTAGACATGCATTGTGTGAATGCCATCTGTTTAGTTTCTATATCATATATGTGAATCATGCAATGCCATCTTGTTTAGCCAGGCATCATATATGTGAATTTTGCAATGCCATCCTGGTTAGCCAGTCATCTTATATGTGAATTATATCATGCCATCCTTTTTTTATTACGTATTAAATTTGTCAACAATTTTAGTACATTCAATTACTCTTCCTGTGCATCAGCCATTCAACACGGTCATGGAAAAATCTAGAGTGAAAACAAGGTCTTCAGAGCAGACAATGCTATCTGACGAAGCGCATGTCTTGCTGGTTACGGATAGCTCCTCAGAGGAGGATTCAGAGATAGATGACCAGTCGTATCCCCCCCCCCCCCCCCGAGGTGCAACTGTCTCCTAACTTGGCAGGGTTATATTGCTCATATTGTGCATATGGTGTCTTGCATTGGCATGTCATTTGCTTAGTTTAGACATGCTTTGTGTGAATGCCACCTGTTTAGTGTCTAATTACCATATATGTGAATTTTGCAATGCCATCTTGTTGCAAGACATTATATATGTGAATTATGCAATGCTATCTTGTTGCAAGGCATTATGTATGTGAATTATACAATGCCATGTTGTTTAGCCAAGCGTCATATATGTGAATTATATCATGCCATCCTTTTTTTGTATTACTCATTCCATTTGTCGACAATGCTTGTATATTCAACTGCTCTTCCTGTGCATCAGCCATTTGAATTGGTGATGGAGAAATCTGGAGTGAAAACAAGGTCTTCAGAGCAGACAATGCTACCTGCTGAAGCAGATATCTTGTTGGTTACAGATAGCTCCTCAGAGAAGGATTCAGACGCAGATGACCAGTCCTATTTTCTTCGTGAGGTGTATGCTCAAACTTGGCAGGGTTATATTACTCATATCATGCATATGTTATATTGCAATGCTTAGTTTTTACATCATATACACAATATTGAATGCCATCTCCTTAGTTGACACATCATATATGCGATTGCCCTCTACTCACTTGCTTAGTATATAAATCATATATTTGAATTATATCATGCCATGATGTTTACATAGACAGCATGTATCTGAATTATGGCATGCCAACCCATTTTCTAAAGACATAATATAGTTATATCATCTCATCCTGTTTACATAGACATCATATTTTGAATTATGTCATTCTATCCGTGAATTATATCATGCCATCATGTTTCCATCGACGGCATGTTTGTGAATTATGGCATGCCAACCACTTTAATAGACACATCGTATAGTTATATCATGTCATTCTGTTTACATAGTCATCATATTTTGAAGTATGTCATTCTATCCTGTTTAGTTAGCCATCATATATGTGAAATTGTGTCATGCTATCCTGTTTAATTAGCCATCATATATGTGAAATTATGTCATGCTATCCTGTTTGGTTAGACAACATAAATGTGAATTATTTCATGCCCTGTTTTCTTCCCTACTATCCATTGCACCTGTCTGTCTTACAATGTTTGTACATTCAATTACTTTTCTTGTTTATCAGCCATTTGAATTGGAGGGGGTGATGGCAGTATCTATGGGAGTAAAAACACGGTCTTCAGAAAATATCGTGCTACCCGTCGATGCAGATAGAACCACGGTTGTACTTGCCCAAGAACCGGCACCACCACACATAACCAAGACTCACGCAGATTGTACCCCTACCCAGTTGGACAGAGAACCAGCTACACCTCTTCTAGCCCCAACCCCAGCAGATAGTAACCCAGTTCCAGTTAACACATCACCGTCTCCACCACAAAGCACCCAAACACGAGCAGTTAGTAAGGCAACTGCAGTGCCCAAAGCACGAGGACCACCACTCCGAACCCCAAGTCAACGCTTAAAGCAGAAGAAGAATTGTTCTCAGGTCAGGTTCCGTAGCTATGGTTCATACTCCTTTGCTCTTGCATCACTGTATTTACTCATACCAACTAATTTCAAATTTGAAGGATGCAATTGAAACTCCAATGGCGCAACAGGTATGTTTTAAACCTGTTTGTTTAACGTGTTTGCTGTTGTAACTTGCTCTATGTTGATTTCAGTTTCAATTGAATAAACAATTATGTTCTCATGCCATGCACATTACAAGTGTTGTTATTACTGTGTAGTTTCCCACACTTATATTCTGTCAATGCTGCTTTGTCTTAAACAGATATGATTTTAACTGTCTCTATATTCATTTGGCAACATAAACTAGAATTATATAGACCATACAGTGACCATACTACATAGATATATGTTTGTTTCATGCTGTTATCCTGTCCACTTACTACTGAACTGGTTTACCAAAATGAGTTTCATATACAACATGGTAAACCTGTGATATGTCTGCTTGTTTCTCTTTTAGAATGCGGACAAAATATTGGAGAAGAGTACCCCATTATGCAATGGTAAAGGAAGTAATGCAGATAAGGTTCAAGATAGTGAGACATCCCTGTTGGTCTCCAAGAAAGCTGATAAAAACTATATTGAAGACACTGAGACAACCCCAAAGTCCTGTCTTGATGTAGTGTTCGAGTTACTGGCCACTACTGCTAGCACCAGCTCTTCGAACTCGCTGCCTGAATCAGTTCGGCTTCTTGAGTCTCAACTTCAAGTTGAAAGATATCGATCAGATGTGCTGCAACAGAAGCTGAAGGACTGAGGAAGTCCCTGCAGAATTCAGATGCATACTTTCTGGTGCAACAGCAATCGCTGGAGGATTTAAGCACCAAACAAGAGAAAGCTAATAAGCTTGCTAAGCATCTTGCTAGCATGGTGGATACCCAGGATATTGTTTATTGAGCTCTTGTGAAGTGGTTTCAGTGTTGGACTTGTTTTGCTGCGGCGATTATTTGCACTGGTCGCCAACTTTGACAACCAGTGTATGTAATATGCTGCTTTGTTCCCCATATTTGCACTGGTGGCGAACTTTGATGCCCAGTGTATGTAATATGTGTAATAATCGTGATAGCCTAGCGTAAGTTGCTTTCTTATTTATTTCCTTGTTGTCTTGTTTATTTGTTTGCTTGTAGTCAGTGCAGTTCTTTTTCCGCGGTTTGCTAGTGGCCGCAATAACCTATTTTTTAAAACTAGGCCACAATAACCATGGGCTACATATTTACTGTAGTGACCATGGGCCTCCTACAGGCCGTAGAAACAATGGGCCTTCTACGGGCCATAGAAACAATGGGCCTTCTACATGTCGCAGCATCAATGGGCCTTCTACGGGTCGTATGATCGATTGGCCAAACATGGGCCAATAACGGACCGCATTATGGGCCGTAAACGGGCTAGAGTTGGAATCGTCCATTCATGGGCTGACCATAACGGGCCATCGTTAATCGGCAGTATTTGATGACGCTATGAAAATGACCCAACAGATTAACGGGCCACAAATGGGCCGACTTTAACCACGGGCTAAATTTGGCCCACAACCGGAACAGGCCAGTAACGGACCGTAAGTAATCGAATGCTGTAAATCAACCCAAGAATAAATGGGCCCTGAGAAGGGCGAAAGATAACACGGGCTGGAAATAGCCCAATGGAATAATGGGTCGTTAATGGGTATAAAGCGATACACTGTTCATTACGGGCCAGTTTCACCACAGGCCGTTAATGGGCCCAGAGTTACAAAGGGCCTCATATGGGCCGAAAGACGTCATGGGCCATACATGGGCCGGAAGTTACAACGGGCTGGAATCATATTGGGCGGCCCAGATGACGCTACTGGGCCTAATTCGGATAGGCCGTAACGGGCCGTTAGTTAGCGGGCTGTAAATGGGCTATATGCGAACAGGCCGTTAACAGGCTTTTCGTGGGCCGGCCCACTACCTTTTGACCAAGTCAAACGGGCTGGCCTTTTCACCGGAATGGGCCTCTGTTGGGTCGTGCCACGTGTCGACGTATCATAGGCGCCTTCGATCCAATGAGTGGATGACATCTGTCCCAAACGGTGAGCCGACACGTGGTTCCTCTAGCCATTGAGAATTTTACACATGGAAAATCCCCATTGGTCCGGGCTGTTAACGGGTTATCGAATTCAAACTGGAACCCAATAGCTTAACGGTGACCTGTTACGGTGGATGCCACGTGTCGGTTACCCTTGACGAATGCACTTCCATGACGCGCCATTTATCGTCATGGAAGTGGACACTTCCGTGATGATAATTTTGGTAATGTCATGGAACACTTCTACGATAGCACAGGTATGACTATCTTGATTCTGTCATAAAATCGTCATGGATGTACATGCATGACAGAAAACGTGACCTACTGTGACAAACATGTATCATCACGGAAGTGTATTTTTTTGTAGTGAGAGCTTAGATTAGGGTTAGAGGAGCCACAGGGGGGCCCACAAGCCTAGGGGCATGCCCCTAGGGCTTGTGGCCCCATCGTGGGTCTTCTGGCCTCTTCCGAATCTTCGTGGTTGTCTTCTGGTCCAAGAAAAATCATCATAAAGTTTTATTCCGTTTGGTATTGATTTTCTGTAAAAGACAAAAAACAAGGAAAAATAGCAACTGGCACAGGGCACTAGGTTAATAGGTTAGTCCCAAAAAATGATATAAAATAGCATATTAATGCATATAAAACATCCAAGATTGATAATATGATAGCATGGAACAATCAAAAATTACAGATACATTGGAGACGTATCAGTTATCACCATGCTCACTATGTCGTTATCCTTGTTACCGGTTTTGTTCTTCTTTCTTGTTATCATGTTCCGACATGCCCGTGATGAAGTCACTTGTGTCTGGCCATACGATGATGGACGTCTTCACACCGAGAGGGCCCTAAGAATATCTCTCCATCACCACAGGAGCAAATCCCACTCTCGAGCTATCTAGTCCCTTGTCAAACTTTCCAATGAGCATGTAAGTTGTCGTTATGATCACCGTGTTACCGGTGACATTTGAGCAACCCCAAAGTCCACCCTACGGTAAGATGTGACTATGATACTCTCATGGTCTAGGGAGCAAAATCACATGTTAACACTCTCTGTTATTACAATTGATTATTGTTGGTGCAATGATAGGCCCCTTATGTTTTGGAGTTTGTTGACATAAACAGTTTGGGACTTATGTGTTTGCTAGTGCACACAGAGTAACAGGTCCCTGGAGTAATCGAGGAGTTTGATGAAAAATGACAAAGATAATCTCCCTGCGCAGCAGCGAAGGTTATCACCGAAGACAAAGCTAACAAGAGTGACCCCTAAAAATTGTTGAAGTCTAAGCAAATGGTTTGGTGATTGTTCGAAGCAAATGACTGCGCTCGAGGAAGAATGAAGACAAAGTGAAGATGTAGCATTTATTTTGTTGTTCTTCTTCTTTCATTGAGTCATAGGACCAACGTACTATTAAGAGGGGTATAGCATTTTGAAGCTTTGATTCTCTGATGCTAAACCCAAACCTATGAAAGTTGTGAGAGAAATCTCTTTGTGCTCCGAGCAAATACTTGCCAGCAAGAGACTATGATCTTCTTCGCTGCGAGAGATTTGCCTCGGACCGAGGAGTTAGCATTACTTGTTCCTCAAGTAATGTTACCGTTGCTCCAAAAACCGACCATTGTGAACGTGGTGGTTGGCCATTGGCTGGACCTTGTGTCCAAAATGGCCATTTCCCATCTGGGAAGGCTGCGGCTATAAATAGCCACCCCGCGCCAGCTTTGTCTGGTGGCTGCTCCGTTTGATTTCTGAGAAGATTGTTGAGCAACCCCCTCTCTGAGCGATTTGAGTTTAAAATCCACTGAGAGAGAAAACCTAGAGCCGAAGAATTAGATAGTGGTTCAGCATCACTGGAATCTAAGTTTAGTATGCTCCGCCTATTACTCTTGAGAGCTGCAAACTCTCTAGACGGTTAGGTCTCAATTTCTTCAGAGACCAAGAGTGATTGTGGTTCTCAAAGAAGAAGTCTGTAAAGGTTTGGAGATCGCCTTCAAGTATCTACCACGAGTGATCGGCATCGGTTGACGAATCGATTGTCGAGCAGAATAGGGTGAAGAGAGTTTATCTTCCGTGTTAAGTCACAACCCGTCCAACCAGACGTAGTCCTTGTGCAGAAGGACGAACTGGTCGAACAAATACCTTGTCGCCATTGAGCATCTTCGGTCACCTCTGTTACTCACGTTTACCTTGATGCATTCTATTCATGTAATTTACTTTGATGCATGCTTTAGTTTCCCTTCGGTTGTCTGTTGTAGTTCTTCTTAGTCTGTTTATAGTTTATTCCGCTGCTGGGTTCTGAGAGATTTAAGTTTCTGAAGAAAATTTAAAACTCCCATTCACCCCCCCCCCCTCTGGTAGACATACTTCGTTCCTACAATTCATATCAGAGTGAGGTACTCCTTAACTCTGCTCATTTTAGTCTAACAACTTTGGAGTTTAAGTATATCTTCAGTGAACTACAAGTCGCATCTCAAGATTCCCATATTCGATGGGACGGACTATCCCTTCTGGAAGGAGAAGATGAAGATCCATCTTCAAGCTATAGATGATGATATGTGGAACGTGGTGCATATCGGGTTCACAGTTGTTATTCCTCAAGCTCCTACCGATGAAGAAAAGAAACTCATTCAACTAGATGCTCAAGCCAAAGATGAAATTGGTGGCCATCTCTCTCATGCTCAATTCCTTCGGTATCGCCAGTGTCAGACTGCTAAGGAGCTGTGGGATGTCCTCGAAAAGATCAATGAAGGAGTTTCATCTCAGAAAGAGGCCTGGATTGATACTCTTCGGGCGAAGTTCAATTGCTTCAAGCGAATTGGAAATGAAAGCTGTTAGCAAACCTTCGATTGCCTCAGAGACATAGCAAATGAACTTCAAGGACTCGGCGCCAAAGATATCACTGACCATGAGGTTGTGAAGAAACTGCTACGATCTCTTGACACTTCATTTGACACGCTTGTTCTGATGATTTGGGAGCGTCCTGATTTCAAAAGCCTCAACTCTGCTGATGTCATGGAAAGACTGAACACACACGAGGAACAGGAAGAAGAGAAAACAGATCTGTATGGCTCAACTCAACGCAAAAAATCTGTTGGGGAACGTTGCATGGAAAACAAAAAAAATCTATGCACACGCCATGATCTATCCATGAAGATGCATAGCAACGAGGGGGGAGAGTGTGTCTATGTACCCTCATAGACTGTAAGCGGAAGCGTTTAACAACGTGGTTGATGTAGTCAAACTTCTTCGCGCTCCAACCGATCAAGTACAGAACATACGGCACCTCCGCGTTCTGCACACGTTCAACTTGGTGACGTCCTCCGCCTTCTTGATCCAGCAAGATGGAGAGGTAGTAGATGAGTTCCGGTAGCACGATGGCGTGGTGACGGTGATGGTGAAGTGATCTCCGCAGGGCTTCGCCTAAGCACTACGAAAATATGACCGGGGGTGTAAACGGTGGAGGGGGGCGCCGCACACTGCTAGGCAATTGTCTGTTGTGTGCTAGGCGCCCCCTCCCACATATATATAGGTGGGAGGGAGGGAGGAGCAGCCAAAGGAGGTGCCCAAGTAGGAGGAATCCTACTTGGGGTCCCTCCCAAGCCGCGCCCCCCCTTTCCTTATTTGGAGTGCGGGGAAAGGCAGGGGAGGTTGCCCCCCCCCCCCCTTTCCTTTCTCCCATGGGAGGGAAAGGCAAGAGGGGCTAGCCCTCCCCTTTTCCTTCCCTAGGGCTGGCCAAACAAGGGAGAAGGCGCACCAGCCCCCTTGTGGGCTGGTCTGTCCCCTCCTTTGGCCCATAAGGCCCATAACTTGCTGGGGGGTGCCCGGAACCCCTTCCGGTGACCCGACTCCTTCCCGATACGTCCCGAAACACTTCCGGTGTCCAAATACTATCGTCCTATGTATCAATCTTTACCTATCGACCATTTCGACACTCCTTGTCATGTCCGTGATCTCATCCGGGACTCCGAACAACATTCGGTCACCAAAACATACAACTCATATAACACTATATCGTCAACGAACGTTAAGCGTGCGGACCCTACGGGTTCGAGAACTATGTAGACATGACCGAGACACCTCTCCAGTCAATAATCAATAGCGGAACCTGGATGCCCATATTGGCTCCTACATATTCTACGAAGATCTTTATCGGTCGAACCGTTATGACAACATACGTAATTCCCTTTGTCCATCGGTATGTTACTTGCCCGAGATTCGATTGTCGGTATCTTCATACCTAGTTCAATCTCGTTACCGGCAAGTCCCTTTACTCGTTTCGTAATACATCACCTTGTGACTAACTCCTTAGTCATTTGCTTGCAAGCTTATGATGTGTATTACCGAGAGGGCCCAGAGATACCTCTTCGATACTCGGAGTGACAAATCCTAATCTCGATCTATGCCAACTCAACAAACACCTTCGGAGATACCTGTAGAGCATCTTTATGATCACCCAGTTACGTTGCGATGTTTGATAGAACACAAGGTATTCCTCCGGTATCCGGGAGTTGCATAATCTCATAGTCGAAGGAATATGTATTTGACATGAAGAAAGCAATAGCAATAAAACTGAATGATCATTATGCTAAGCTAACGGATGGGTCTTGTCCATCACATCATTCTCCTAATGATGTGATCCCGTTATCAAATGACAACACATGTCTATGGTCAGGAAACCTTAACCATCTTTGATCAACGAGCTAGTCTAGTAGAGGCTTACTAGGGACACGATATTTCTTTATGTATTCACACATGTATTTAAGTTTCCGATCAATACAATTCTAGCATGAATAATAAACCTTTATCATGAATAAGGAAATATAAAATAACAACTTTATTATTGCCTCTAGGACATATTTCCTTCAGTCTCCCACTTGCACTAGAGTCAATAATCTAGTTCACATCGCCATGTGATCAACACCTATAGTTCACACACCCAAAGAGTTTACTAGAGTCAATAATCTACTTCACATCGCCATGTGATTAACACCCAAAGAGTACTAAGGTATGATCATGTTTTGCTTGTGAGAGAGGTTTAGTCAATGGGTCTGCCATATTCAGATCTGTGTATATTTTGCAAGTTTCTATGTCTACAATGCTCTGCATGCAGCTACTCTAGCTAATTGCTCCCAATTTCAATATGTATCCAGATTGAGACTCAGAGTCATCTGAATCGGTGTTAAAGCTTGCATCGACGTAACCCTTTACGACGAACTCTTTATCACCTGATATCAACCGAACCTCGATGGCGAGGTCCGATCTGTTGTTGTGGCCCGATCTTTCACGACACTCCTCCTTCAGTAGCAGTAACCTCTCGCCCGCGCACGCGATGCACGCGAAGTAGAGGGATTGAACCTTACGGTCCAGCACGAGAAAACCAATCTCGATGATGGTACTCACGCGCAAAACAATTTCCTCACGAGAAAACGCTTCATAGAGGTTTTCTAAAGCTTCCTCCAAAACTTAGGGATTTTTAGACAGCTTCCCCCAAAACTCGATATGGGTATTTACCCTAAAAACACATTGTGTTTATTCATAAAACATAACCTGCCTTTACATGATCGCATCATCTACTACTTATAGCTGATCCGACTAATCAACTTGACCCTCACGTAAATCTATCCCTACATGCTACGCACAAGTCAAAAGGAAACTAAGACTATAATCTATCCTGGACTCTATACTATATTTAATTAGTTGCCTTTTACATCTCGGCAACAAACACCATGTATTTATCTTCACTGTAGGTGGACCCCATCCCAAGTCCTTGAGAGATAGATGACCACGTACATCTCCTTTCCGTACATGTTCCTTGCGTGGTAAAAATAGGAACATAAATCCTTCTTTGAACCTTCCTTCAACTCCTTTTATATCTCCAAGTAAATAGCCATAATTCTTGGTTGCATGCACCGAATGAATTTTGCCTCCTACAATTGGAACAGAATAGTATTCTAGGCTGGCTTCCATCTCATGTTTCTCCTTTTGGCCTATATTAATTATGTGCGATGCATCAACGTGCATGCAAGTATTAACTAGTGTATCCTCATCTTCATTACTTGGCCAGAGATACTCCGGTGTAGATGCTTTGTATTTTCGGACAACATCGGCTTCAGATGAAACGTCGACGCCGACCTCAGTGTTTTTATTACAGCGGGTCGTATCATCCTCTCCCCCTTGAATGGAAACCGTCCTCGGTTTCGAGTGAATCTCTTCAGCAATATTTCCATGTACATACTGAACAGTGATGACGGAAATTTCAGTAGCTTGAACCTTCTTCTTTTCTTCTTTTTGCTCTTTTATCTTCTCAAGATGCTCCTTCCTCCAAGAAATAAAACGCTCCTCACCCATAGGCACAAGGTTGCACTTCTTACCCCTCTTGACAGTATATGTGTGTGTTTTGCAATCATACGCCACATCATGATCTTTGTACCATGGCTCACCCAATAACAAGTGACACGAAATCATCGCTGCCGAAATCACGTCGCACAAAACCTCACAAAAATAATTACCCAGCAAAAATGATACCTTAGTTTGGTGTGTGACAGTGAGCTCCTCATGACCCCAACGAAAAAAGTATGGTTGCGGACGTGCTGTCACTGGTAGATTCAACTTTTCCACCATCTCGATGCTTGCAGCGTTGATCAAATTCATGTGATCGATCATCATGGCACATGATCTCTCTCTCACCACCACACGCGTGTGAAAAAGCCCAGTCCAACGGCCTTCCTCCTCCAACTGAAATCCATAGCTTAACTTACTGAATAACGATGCACTCGCCATCTTCTCCATAGTGTCATGAACAACCTGATGCTCTGAATACCACCTGATATCAACCGAACCTCGATGGCGAGGTCCGATCTGTTGTTGTGGCCCGATCTTTCACGACACTCCTCCTTCAGTAGCAGTAACCTCTCGCCCGCGCACGCGATGCGCGCGAAGTAGAGGGATTGAACCTTACGGTCCAGCACGAGAAAACCAATCTCGATGATGGTACTCACGCGCAAAACAATTTCCTCATGAGAAAACGCTTCATAGAGGTTTTCTAAAGCTTCCTCCAAAACTGAGGGATTTTTAGACAGCTTCCCCCAAAACTCGATATGGGTATTTACCCTAAAAACACATTGTGTTTATTCATAAAACATAACCTGCCTTTACATGATCGCATCATCTACTACTTATAGCTGATCCGATAATCAACTTGACCCTCACGTAAATCTATCCCTACATGCTACGCACAAGTCAAAAGGAAACTAAGACTATAATCTATCCTGGACTCTATACTATATTTAATTAGTTGCCTTTTACATCTCGGCAACAAACACCATGTATTTATCTTCACTGTAGGTGGACCCCATCCCAAGTCCTTGAGAGATAGATGACCACGTACATCTCCTTTCCGTACATGTTCCTTGCGTGGTAAAAATAGGAACATAAATCCTTCTTTGAACCTTCCTTCAACTCCTTTTATATCTCCAAGTAAATAGCCATAATTCTTGGTTGCATGCACCGAATGAATTTTGCCTCCTACAATTGGAACAGAATAGTATTCTAGGCTGGCTTCCATCTCATGTTTCTCCTTTTGGCCTATATTAATTATGTGCGATGCATCAACGTGCATGCAAGTATTAACTAGTGTATCCTCATCTTCATTACTTGGCCAGAGATACTCCGGTGTAGATGCTTTGTATTTTCGGACAACATCGGCTTCAGATGAAACGTCGACGCCGACCTCAGTGTTTTTATTACATCGGGTCGTATCATCCTCTCCCCCTTGAATGGAAACCGTCCTCGGTTTCGAGTGAATCTCTTCAGCAATATTTCCATGTACATACTGAACAGTGATGACGGAAATTTCAGTAGCTTCAACCTTCTTCTTTTCTTCTTTTTGCTCTTTTATCTTCTCAAGATGTTCCTTCCTCCAAGAAATAAAACGCTCCTCACCCATAGGCACAAGGTTGCACTTCTTACCCCTCTTGACAGTATATGTGTGTGTTTTGCAATCATACGCCACATCATGATCTTTGTACCATGGCTCACCCAATAACAAGTGACACGAAATCATCGCTGCCGGAATCACGTCGCACAAAACCTCACAAAAATAATTACCCAACAAAAATGATACCTTAGTTTGGTGTGTGACAGTGAGCTCCTCATGACCCCAACGAAAAAAGTATGGTTGCGGATGTGCTGTCACTGGTAGATTCAACTTTTCCACCATCTCGATGCTTGCAGCGTTGATCAAATTCATGTGATCGATCGTCATGGCACATGATCTCTCTCTCACCACCACACGCGTGTGAAAAAGCCCAGTCCAACGGCCTTCCTCCTCCAACTGAAATCCATAGCTTAACTTACTGAATAACGATGCACTCGCCATCTTCTCCATAGTGTCGTGAACAACCTGATGCTCTGAATACCACCTGATATCAACCGAACCTCGATGGCGAGGTCCGATCTGTTGTTGTGGCCCGATCTTTCACGACACTCCTCCTTCAGTAGCAGTAACCTCTCGCCCGCGCACGCGATGCGCGCGAAGTAGAGGGATTGAACCTTACGGTCCAGCACGAGAAAACCAATCTCGATGATGGTACTCACGCGCAAAACAATTTCTTCATGAGAAAATGCTTCATAGAGGTTTTCTAAAGCTTCCTCCAAAACTTAGGGATTTTTAGACAGCTTCCCCCAAAACTCGATATGGGTATTTACCCTAAAAACACATTGTGTTTATTCATAAAACATAACCTGCCTTTACATGATCGCATCATCTACTACTTATAGCTGATCCGACTAATCAACTTGACCCTCACGTAAATCTATCCCTACATGCTACGCACAAGTCAAAAGGAAACTAAGACTATAATCTATCCTGGACTCTATACTATATTTAATTAGTTGCCTTTTACATCTCGGCAACAAACACCATGTATTTATCTTCACTGTAGGTGGACCCCATCCCAAGTCCTTGAGAGATAGATGACCACGTACATCTCCTTTCCGTACATGTTCCTTGCGTGGTAAAAATAGGAACATAAATCCTTCTTTGAACCTTCCTTTAACTCCTTTTATATCTCCAAGTAAATAGCCATAATTCTTGGTTGCATGCACCGAATGAATTTTGCCTCCTACAATTGGAACAGAATAGTATTCTAGGCTGGCTTCCATCTCATGTTTCTCCTTTTGGCCTATATTAATTATGTGCGATGCATCAACGTGCATGCAAGTATTAACTAGTGTATCCTCATCTTCATTACTTGGCCAGAGATACTCCGATGTAGATGCTTTGTATTTTCGGACAACATCGGCTTCAGATGAAACGTCAACGCCGACCTCAGTGTTTTTATTACAGCGGGTCGTATCATCACCTCCATAACCGAGAAACATTTCCTTAGTCCTCTTTAGGTACCTAAGGATAATTTTGACCACCGTCCAGTGATCTACTCCTGGATCACTATTGTACCCCCTTGCCAAACTCATGGCAAGGCACACAACAGGTCTGGTACATAGCATGGCATACTTTACAGAACCTATGACTGAGGCATAGGGAATGACTTTCATCCTCTCTCTATATTCTGCCATGGTCGGGTTTTGAGTCTTACTCAACTTCACACCTTGTTACATAGTCAAGAACCCTTTCTTTAACTGATCCATTCTGAACTTCTTCAAAACTTTGTCAAGGTATGTGCTTTGTGAAAGTCCTATTAAGTGTCTCGATCTATCCCTATAGATCTTGATGCCCAATATATAAGCAGCTTCACCGAGGTCTTTCATTGAAAAATTCTTATTCAAGTATCCTTTTATGCTATCCAGAAATTTTATATCATTTCCAATCAACAATATGTCATCCACATATAATATCAGAAATGCTACAGAGCTCCCACTCACTTTCTTGTAAATACAGGCTTCACCGTAAGTCTGTATAAAACCATATGCTTTGATCACCTCATCAAAGCATATTTTCCAACTCTGAGATGCTTGCACCAGTCCATAGATGGATCGCTGGAGCTTGCAAACTTTGTCAGCACCTTTAGGATCGACAAAACCTTCTGGTTGCATCATACACAACTCTTCTTTAAGAAATCCATTAAGGAATGCAGTTTTGACGACCATTTGCCAGATTTCATAATTATGAAATGCGGCAATTGCTAACATGATTCGGACTGACTTAAGCATCGCTACGGGTGAGAAGGTCTCATCGTAGTCAACCCCTTGAACTTGTCGAAAACCTTTTGTGACAAGTTGAGCTTTGTAGATGGTGACATTACCATCAGCGTCGGTCTTCTTCTTGAAGATCCATTTATTTTCTATGGCTTGCCGATCATCAGGCAAGTCCACCAAAGTCCACACTTTGTTCTCATACATGGATCCTATCTCAGATTTCATGGCCTCAAGCCATCTGTCGGAATCTGGGCTCATCATAGCTTCTTCATAGTTCATAGGTTCGCCTTGGTCTAGTAACATGACTTCCAGGACAGGATTACCATACCACTCTGGTGCGGATCGTGCTCTGGTCGACCTATGAGGTTCAGTAGTAACTTGATCTGAAGTTTCATGATCATCATCATTAGCTTCCTCTCTAGTTGGTGTAGGCATCACGGGAATAGTTTTCTGTGATGTGCTACTTTCCAATTCGAGAGAAGGTACAATTACCTCATCAAGTTCTACTTTTCTCCCACTCACTTCTTTCGAGAGAAACTCCTTCTCTAGAAAGGACCCAAACTTAGCAACAAAGATCTTGCCTTCGGATCTGTGGTAGAAGGTGTACCCAATAGTTTCTTTAGGGTATCCTATGAAGACGCACTTCTCCAATTTGGGTTCGAGCTTATCTGGCTGAAGCCTTTTGACATAAGCATCGCATCCCCAAACTTTAAGAAATGACAGCTTAGGTTTCTTGCCAAATCATAGTTCATACGGTGTCGTCTCAACGGATTTAGACGGTGCCCTATTTAACATGAATGCAGTTGTCCCTAATGCATAACTCCAAAATGATAGTGGTAAATCGGTAAGAGACATCATAGATCGCACCATATCTAATAAAGTATGTTACGACATTCGAACACACCATTACGCTGTGGTGTTCCAGGTGGCGTGAGTTGTGAAACTATTCCACATTGTTTTAAATGAAGGCCAAACTCGTAACTCAAATATTTGCCTCCATGATCAGATCGTAGAAACTTTATTTTCTTGTTACGATGATTCTCCACTACACTCTGAAATTCTTTGAACTTTTCAAATGTTTCAGACTTGTGTTTCATCAAGTAGATATACCCATATCTACTCAAATCATCGGCGAAGGTGAGAAAATAACGATACCCGCTGCGTGCTTCAACACTCATCGGACCGCATACATTGATATGTATTATATCTAATAAGTCATTAGATCGCTCCATTGTTCCGGAGAACAAATTTTTAGTCATCTTGCCCATGAGGCATGGTTTGCAAGTATCAAATGATTCATAATCAAGTGATTCCAAAAGTCCATCTGCATGGAGTTTCTTCATGCGCTTTACACCAATATGACCAAAACGGCAGTGCCACAAGTATGTTGCACTATCATTATCAACTTTGCATCTTTTGGCATCAATATTATGAATATGTGTATCACTACGATCGAGATTCAATAAACCATTTACATTGGGTGTATGACCATAGAAGGTTTTATTCATGTAAACAGAACAACAATTATTCTGTGACTTAAATGAATAACCGTATTGCAATAAACATGATCCAATCATATTCATGCTCAACGCAAACACCAAATAACATTTATTTAGGTTCAACACTAATCCCGAAGGTAGAGGGAGTATGTGATGGTGATCTTATCAACCTTGGAATCACTTCCAACACACATCGTCACCTCGCCCTTAACTAGTCTCTGTTCATTTTGCAACTCCTGTTTTGAGTTACTAATCTTAGCAACTGAACCAGTATCAAATACCCAGGGGCTACTATGAACACTAGTAAAGTATACATCAATAACATGTATATCAAATATACCTTTGTTCACTTTGCCATCCTTCTTATCCGCTAAGTATTTGGGGCAGCTTCGCTTCTAGTGACCATTTCCTTTGCAGTAGAAGCACTCAGTTTTAGGCTTAGGTCCAGCTTTGGGCTTTTTCATGGGAGCGGCAACTTGCTTGCCGTTCTTCTTGAAGTTCCCTTTCTTCCATTTGCCCTTTTTCTTGAAACTAGTGGTCTTGTTAACCATCAACACTTGATGCTCTTTCTTGATTTCTACCTTCGCCGATTTTAGCATCGCGAAGAGCTCGGGAATCATTTTCGTCATCCCTTGCATATTATAGTTTATCACGAAGTTCTAGTAGCTTGGTGATAGTGATTAGATAACTTTGTCAGTCACTATCTTATCTGGAAGATTAACTCCCACTTGATTCAAGCGATTGTATTACCCAGACATTCTGAGCACATGCTCACTGGCTGAGCTATTCTCCTCCATCGTGTAGGCAAAGTACTTGTCAGAGGTCTCATACCTCTCAACATGGGCATGAGTCTGAAATACCAATTTCAGCTCTTGGAACATCTCATATGCTCGATGGCGTTCAAAACATTTTTTAAGTCCCGGTTCTAAGCCATAAAGCATGGCGCACTAAACTATCAAGTAGTCATCATACCGAGCTTGTGAAATGTTCATAACGTCTGTATCTGCTCCTGCAATAGGTCTGTCACCTAGCGGTGCATCAAGGACACAATTCTTCTGTGCAGCAATGAGGATAATCCTCAGATCACGGACCCAGTCCGCATCAATGCTACTATCATCTTTCAACTTATTTTTCTCTAGGAACATATCAAAAATAGGGGAGCTATATTGCGAGCTATTGATCTACAACATAGATATGCAAAAACTATTAAGACTAAGTTCATGATAAATTTAAGTTCAATTAATCAAATTACTAATGAACTCCCACTTAAATTAACATCCCTCAAGTTATTTAAGTGATACATGATCCAAATCAACTAACCCATGTCCGATCATCACGTGAGATGGGGTAGTCATCAATGGTGAACATCTCTATGTTGATCATATCTACTATATGACTCATGTTCGATCTTTCGGTCTCCAGTGTTCCGAGACCATGTCTGTACATGCTAGGCTTGTCAAGTTTAACCCAAGTATTCTGCATGTGTAAAACTGTCTTACACCCGTTGTATGTGAACGTAGAGCCTATCACACCCGATCATCACGTGGTGTCTCGAAACGACGAACTGTAGCAACGATGCATACTCAGGGAGAACACTTTTATCTTGAAATTAAGTGAAGGGATCATCTTATAATGCTACCGCCGTTCTAAGCAAAATAAGATGCATAAAGGATAAACATCACATGCAATCAAAATATGTGACATGATATGGCCATCATCATCTTGTGCTTTTGATCTCCATCTCCAAAGCATCGTCATGATATCCATCGTCACCGGCTCGACACCTTGATCTCCATCGTAGTGTCGTTGCGTCGAGGTCGTCACGCCAACAATTGCTTCTACAACTATCGCTAACGCATAGTGATAAAGTAAAGCAATTACATGGCGCTTGCACTTCATACAATAAAGAGACAACCCTAAGGCTCATGCCGGTTGTCGATATTACAAAACCTGATAATCTCATACATCAACATATATCACATCATATCTTGACCATATCACATCACAACATGCCCTGCAAAAACAAGTTAGACGTCCTCTACTTTGTTGTTGCAAGTTTTACGTGGCTGCTACGGGCTTCTAGCAAGAACCGTTCTTACCTACGCATAAAACCACAACGGTGATTCATCAAGTTTGCTATTTTAACCTTCTTCAAGGACCGGCCGCAGTCAAATTCGATTCAACTAAAGTAGGAGAAACAGACACCCGCCAGCCACCTTTATGCAAAACTAGTTGCATGTCAGTCGGTGGAACCAGTCTCATGTGTGTGGACATGTAAGGTTGGTCCAGGCCGCTTCATCCCACAATACCGCCGAATCAAAATAAGACGTTGGTAGTAAGCAGTATGACTATCACCGCCCACAACTCTTTGCGTTCTACTCGTGCATATCATCTACGCATAAACCTGGCTCTGATACCACTGTTGAGGAACGTTGCATGGAAAACAAAAAATTTCTACGCACACGCAATGATCTATCCATGGAGATGCATAGCAACGAGGGGGGAGAGTGTGTCTATGTACCCTCGTAGACCGTAAGCGGAAGCGTTTAACAACGCGGTTGATGTAGTCGAACTTCTTCGCGCTCCAACTGATCAAGTACCGAACGTACGACACCTCCGCGTTCTGCACACGTTCAGCTCGGTGACGTCCTCCGCCTTATTGATCCAGTAAGACGGCGAGGTAGTAGATGAGTTCCGGCAGCACGACGGCGTGGTGACAGTGATGGTGAAGTGATCTCCGCAGGGCTTCGCCTAAGCACTACGAAAATATGACCGGGGGTGTAAACGGTGGAGGGGGACACCGCACACGGCTAGGCAATTGTCTGTTGTGTGCTAGGCGCCCCCCCTCCCACATATATATAGGTGGGAGGGAGGGAGGAGCAGCCAAAGGAGGCGCCCAAGTAGGAGGAATCCTACTTGGGGTCCCTCCCAAGCCGCGCCCCCCTTTCCTTATTTGGAGTGCGGGGAAAGGCAGGGGAGGGTGGCGCCCCCCCTTCCTTTCTCCCATGAGAGGGAAAGGCAGGAGGGGCTAGCCCTCCCCCTTTTCCTTCCCTAGGGCTGGCCAAACAAGGGAGGAGGTTCACCAGCCCCCTTGTGGGCTGGTCTGTCCCCTCCTTTGGCCCATAAGGCCCATAACTTGCCGGGGGGTGCCCGGAACCCCTTCCGGTGACCCGATTCCTTCTCGGTACGTCCCGAAACACTTCCGGTGTCCAAATACTATCGTCCTATATATCAATCTTTACCTCTCGACCATTTCGAGACTCCTTGCCATGTCTGTGATCTCATCCGGGACTCCGAACAACATTCGGTCACCAAAACATACAACTCATATAACACTATATCGTCAACGAACGTTAAGCGTGCGGACCCTACGGGTTTGAGAACTATGTAGACATGACCAAGACACCTCTCCGGTCAATAACCAATAGTGGAACCTGGATGCCCATATTGGCTCCTACATATTCTACGAAGATCTTTATTGGTCGAACCGTTATGACAACTTACGTAATTCCCTTTGTCCATTGGTATGTTACTTGCCCGAGATTTGATCGTCGGTATCTTCATACCTAGTTCAATCTCGTTACCGGCAAGTCTCTTTACTCATTCCGTAATACATCACCTTGTGACTAACTCCTTAGTCATTTGCTTGCAAGCTTATGATGTGTATTACCGAGAGGGCCCAGAGATACCTCTCCGATACTCGGAGTGACAAATCCTAATCTCGATCTATGCCAACTCAACAAACACCTTCGGAGATACATGTAGAGCATCTTTATGATCACCCAGTTACGTTGTGACATTTGATAGAACACAAGGTATTCCTCCAGTATCCGAGAGTTGCATAATCTCATAGTCGAAGGAATATGTATTTGACATGAAGAAAGCAATAGCAATAAAATTGAACGATCATTATGCTAAGCTAACGGATGGGTCTTGTCCATCACATCATTCTCCTAATGATGTGATCCCGTTATCAAATGACAACACATGTCTATGGTTAGGAAACCTTAACCATCTTTGATCAACGAGCTAGTCTAGTAGAGGCTTAATAGGGACATGGTATTTCTTTATGTATTCACACATGTATTTAAGTTTCCGACCAATACAATTCTAGCATGAATAATAAACCTTTATCATGAATAAGGAAATATAAAATAACAACTTTATTATTGCCTCTAGGGCATATTTCCTTCAAAATCATGCTCTCAAGGCTGTGGCTGATTCCTCCTCAGAAGGAAATGCCGAAGAAGATTCAGATGATCCAGAACGTCTCAGCAAAGATCTCGCACTGATCACGAAACGATTCCAACATTTCCACAAGAAGAGCCAGTTCCAGAAAAGAAGTTCAAGCAACTTTGGGGGTTCAAAATCTTCAAAACCTGCCGGAGAATACACCTGTTTCAAGTGCAAAAGACCTTGACACTTCATTTCAGACTGCCCTCTTTGGGAAGCTGAAATCCGTGCTAGTGGGAGATATGATTCGAGCAACCATCGAAGCAAAGGCAAGAGCAAGAACTATGACTCCGATGATGAGAAGAAAACAAAGAAGTTCTTCAAGAAGAAGGACAGCTCCACCTCAAAATCATCGTCAAAATCTTCCTCAAAGAATCCTTCCAAGTCCTCCTCCAACCGCAAGAATACTTCTCGCAAGGCAAAGGCCTACATCAGCAAGGAAATGGATTCTAAATAAGAAGAATCATCAGGTTCTGAAGAAGAAGAAGAATCTGATGAAGATTCTGACTCTGGCATGGCTGGCATAGCATGTGCCTCCTCTACTATGACAAACTTCTTCGGGAATCCTTCAAGTGACGATGAATCTCCTGCATACTGCTTCATGGCCAAGGCTTCGAAAGAAAAGGTATCCTCGAAACATCATAAGGTTCACTCCAGTAATCAATATTCTTCTGATGAGGATGACCATGCTAAGTTGATCAAAATTGCTAATATTCAACAAAATTCTCTTGAGAAAATTGAGAAAACCCTCAGGAAATCTGAAGAGTTGTTGGTTGAGATGGAGAAAAACCAGTCGCTGACCGAAGAGTATTCCTCTCTCAAGTCACGAATCGATGAACTCTCAACTCGCCATGATTTTCTCTCAGCAGACCACAAAAGATTGACCTATGATTGCCTGAAAAGGAGACAGGAACTCGAGGCGCTAAGAGAGGCTCGTGAGGATTTGATGAGAGAAAATTCTCTTCTCACCCAACAACTTAAGGAGAAACCTGAAGTGTTTGATCCACCTTGCTTAAAATGCCTTGAATGAACTAATGCTGAAACAAATGTTGAATCATCTGTAAAGGCTAACCCCTCTGTCGAGGAAAATAGTTTTGTTTTTGATGAAAATGCTAGGTTGAAGGATCTTCTTCAGACGGGAATGTTCAAATCTCTCAAAGGTCACCAAACCCTTTGCAATGTTCTGAAGAAATCCATTCTTCACAAAAATCCCAGAAAGGAAGGTGTCAGTTTCGAAAGGAAACTTAACGAAGATGGTACTTACTGGGAACCACATCAATATCCTCAAACTGTGTGGGTTCCTGCAAAGAGCAAAACGCTCGACCCAGCATTACTTTCGGGATATCACTCTCCCATTCCTGAATATCCTGATGATGATTCTCTGGTCAACTATAAGCTGCTCAAAGATCAACATGGTGAGATTGTTGCTCGCTATGTTGGACCAAACAGCAGAAATGGCCCCCCTAAGAAAGCTATTTGGGTGCCAAAGAAAACTGTTGATGCTTTGCCAGTTTCTGCTCAACTAACCATGCAGGCACAAAGGATTCAACAGAATGAATATATGCATACAGGAAACAATCATTATGCTCATTCATCTGGAAAGAATTTCAATGCTTACTCTTTCAATTATACTCACTCCTCATTGAGTAACAACTATGCTTATCAAAAGAAAACCTATCCTACTCATTCATTTGTTTCGAAGCCACCTGCAAAGATGTGGGTGGTTAAGAAAGCCTAATTCTTCTGCAGGACTATGTCTCCGGGTGTACTGAATGGATTATGGACAGTGGATGCACTAGTCATATGACCGGAGATAAGTCGTTGTTTGTTGACCCTAACTTAACTGCTTCTCCTCTGAAGTATATCACTTTTGGCGACAACAACAAAGGAAAGGTAATTGGGCTAGGTAAAATTGCTATATCCAAGGATAAGTCTATTGATGATGTGTTGCTTGTTCAATCCCTTGGATTCAATCTCATGTCAGTTGGCAAGCTATGTGATTTGGGCATGCTAATCTTATTCTCTATTTCCAAATGCATTGTCTTCATGGCCTCTGACCATTCCTTCGTCTTTGAGGGAATTAGAAAATGTGATCTTTATATTGTGGATTTCTCTAAGGGCCCCTCAGTCCAAACTTGTTTGCTTGCAAAAGCAACCGAAGGATGGCTGTGGCACCGCAGACTTGGTCATGCAGGTATGAGAAACTTGTAGACTCTGGTGAAGAAAAATCATCTCCGTGGCATTCCTGATGTAAAATTCGACAAGAATCATCTCTGTGCTGCTTGTGAAGCTGGTAAATTGGCTAAGAAGCATCATTCATCAAAGACAGTCATGACCACAACAAGACCACTAGAAATTCTTCACATGGATTTATTCGGTCCTCAAAATTATGCAAGCTTCGGTGGCAGTCACTATGGTCTGGTTATTGTTGATGATTTCTCTTGATACACTTGGGTATTCTTTCTCGAAGACAAGACATGTACTCAAGATATCTTCAAAAGCTTCGCTAAGAATGCCCAGAATGAATATGATGTGCGAATCAAGCACGTCAGAAGTGACAATGGAACTGAGTTCAAAAATACTCACATTGCTGAATTTCTCGATGAACACGGTATTACTCATGAGTTCTCTATTGCATACACTCCCCAACAAAATGGAGTTGTTGAACGAAAGAACAGAACTCTTATTGAAATGGCAAGAACTATGCCCAGTGAGTATAAAACTCCAATTCGCTTCTGGGCTGATGCTGTTAACACTGCATGTCACGTTATCAATCGTGTTTATCTTCACAAGTTCCTTAAGAAAACTTCATATGAGCTTATCACCGGCAAGAAACCAAATGTTTCTTATCTTCGTGTTTTTAGTGCACCTTGTTATATTCTTGATATGAATCATTCTTCCAAGTTTGCACCTAAGGCACATGAAGGATTTCTTCTTGGTTATGGCTCAAACTCGCATACTTATCGAGTCTATAACTCTCACCACATGAAAGTTATGGAAACGGTAAATGTGCGGTTTGATGAATCTAATGTCTCTCAAAAGGAGCACCTGCCAAATGTGATAGATGAACTGCTGATTTCGGATGCTATTCGGCAAATGGCCATTGGGAGCGTCAAGCCTATTGAGGGAAATGCACCTGAGTCATCTGATGATGATGCTCCTATGACTCGAAGCAGAACCCATCAAGCCACTGCCGAAGCTAATGCTCCTCCGAATGGAAATGGGAATCAAAATCCAAATGCCAATCAAAATGGCAACCCTGAAGGGAATGATGACACAAATGCTGATGCTGATGATAATGACCATCACGAAGAAAATGCTCATCCTCGTGTGGCAAATCGAGTTGATCCCTCACTAATTCTCAATAAACTCGAGAATCCAGGTTATCGACCAACAACTCGTTCGCGTACTCGTTTGGCTAACTATTGTGGCAGTTTCTCCTTTGTTTCATTGGCAGAACCTACCAAATATGAAGAAGCTATGAATGATCCCAATTGGATGAATGCCATGCAAGAGGAGTTGGTGCAATTCGAATTAAATGATGTATGGGAACTAGTTGACAAACCGAATCCCAAGAAGCACAATATCATCGGCACAAAATGGATTTTTCGCAATAAGCAAGATGAAAATGGCATTGTGGTGAGAAACAAAGCACGACTTGTTGCTCAAGGGTACACACAGGTAGAAGGTATTGATTTCGGTGAAACTTATGCTCCTGTTGCACGCCTTGAGGCAATTCGCATTCTTCTTGCTTATGCAAATTACAATGATATCCTGCTATATCAAATGGATGTGAAAAGTGCTTTCCTCAATGATGAAATTAATGAGGAAGTGTATGTTAGACAGCCACCTGGCTTTGAACACCCTGAGTTTCCTAACAAAGTTTTCAGGTTGAAGAAAGCTTTATATGGGCTGAAGCAAGCTCCTCGAGCTTGGTATGACACCTTGAAGAAGTTCAAAATGCAAGATTCCAAAATGAAGGGCTATAAAACTCCTATGCCCACGAATGGTAAGCTAGATGCAGATGTGTATGGTAAGGACTATGATCAGAAAGCCTATCGTTCGATGAATTGGATCTCTGCTTTATCTATGTGCATCTAGACCTGACATTATGTTGAGTGTTTGCATGTGTGCCCGCTATCAAGCTGCACCGAAAGAATCGCATCACCAAGCGGTCAAGCGCATTCTGAGATATTTGGCTCACACCCCCACCTTAGGTTTATGGTATCCTAAGGGAGCACAGTTTGATCTTGTTGGATATTCAGACTCAGAATCTTTGGTCTGTTGGTCTTCAAGGAAGCAGAATTGTGACTTGGTTGATAGGAAATCTACTTCTGGGACATGTCATTTCCTCGGTAGATCTTTGGTCTGTTGGTCTTCAAGGAAGCAAAATTGTGTATCTCTGTCTACGGCTAAGGCCGAATATATTGCTGCTGGATCTTGTTGCACACAGTTATTGTGGATGAAGCAGACACTGAAGGATTATGGCATCAAGGTCAAGCATATACCTCTTTATTGTGATAATGAGAGTGCCATCAAAATTGCACACAATCATGTGCAGCATTCTCGCACGATGCACATTGCCATCAGACATCACTTTATTCGCGATCATGTGGCTCGAGAGGATATTGTTATCAATCACGTCAAGACCAAAGACAATCTCGCTGATATTTTCACCAAGCCTCTCAACGAGAAAAGATTCTGTGCGTTACGGTGTGAGCTAAATATCCTAGACCTCACAAACGTGCAGTAAGCTGGACTCGGCACCCGTGCTAACACTTCCACATCTTTGAAAGGAATGGGTGCATAACACTCGAAGAGTCTGAAACTTTCGACAAAGTGAAAGTTTCTTTCTGAGAGTGAATACATTAACGAAGAACTAGACTAACTGGGTGCCATGATAATTGTGCGACGCTCGGGGTCATACAGTTCTTATATGGTGGGTTACGCCACCATAATTTTCTTCGCTGAGTTTCTCTTCGATTCGATGGATTTGATTTCTGTCCGACTGCGTTTCTCTCATAGCTATTTGCTCGTGTGTTTGTGTTTTTACCTGAGTGAAATGCAAAGGACCCTGTTTTTCCCTCTGATCTATCTCGTCCAATCTATGCTATTTCATTGCAAGTGCTCAAATTTATCTGGAACGAAACTTATCTGGTGTCCTTGACCACGATTAAGATTCGGTCCGAACATTAATCTATTTTGGCGAAAGCTGTCCAAACTTTGGGATTTCCCGCCCAAGTCAGGACCACGATCTTTGACGGTTGCCACATGCAACATATCAACTGCCAGTTCATCTCATCCATTGAATTGCAATCGTCTTCGTCTAGAGATCGTTCGATCAAAACCTCGGCGTGCGGTTATTTTCCTCGCCTATATATAAACCGCTTCGCACCCTTCGTCCTCCTTCCATCTTTCTCCTCGCTCTCTCTCTCCACTGAAACCCTCGCCGCACTGCTCCACCTTGAGCTTGACGCCGACGACCCCTTCGCCACTTAGCTGCCGGAAAGAGGTCACCGGGGTGATTCCACGCCGCCGCGGGATATCTTCTTCCTCGCGCCGCCATAGCTGCTGCACGTCACCAAGCTAGGGTACATGTAGTTCGTGCTCAAACTTCCTTCCTTCTGATTTGAGTTCGTCCGTGGTTAATTTTCACCGATTTTACCACTTATCTTAGATCTAGGTTTTTACCTCTCTAGAGCAGATCTGGTTTGTAGTTATTCCTTGCATCCGAATCCATCAGATCTAGGGTTTGTGATTATGCTTCACTCAAATGAAATGCCTAGCTCACTGTCTAGTACTCTTCCTCAGACACACTAGCTCGATCTATATGTTTCATTCTTCCGAAACATCTCTCAAAATCTGTATCTGATTCTTCCTCAAAATGTTTTTGTTCGAGAAAATCTTTAGCCATGAGCATTTGTGACCCTGTCCCCATTTTCCCTCGTACCTATTCCTTTCACAGGTCAATGCAGTCTGTTGAAGATTCTGCTAAGATTCACAGTATGGCTGATGATGAAGAGGCTTTCATGGGAACAACTAACGAGTCCAAAGTGCCAAAGGGCCCAACGGTAGGCCCATCCACTAGTAAAAGGAAACAAGCCTAACAAAATGCAAATGAGCAAGAAGCAGATGCACCGAAGAAGAGGAGAGGTGGCAGGCAACCACTTAAAAACACTGCTGAGCTTGTCTCTCATGATGAATATAACATCGTTCCAGGAGAAGATTCCAACCAGAGAAAAGGACGTGTGCAAAAGATTCGGCGTCACTGGGTAAGGAAATGGTTCAATTACAAGATGGTTCATCCTCGATACGCCAAGAACTTTGCATTTCATCCACCATGGGGTGACTGCCGCGAGATTGGGCTCATTCGGGCAGGTGAACCTCAGCAAAGACCTCCACCACCTCCTGATGCTCATGAATCTTCCATCAAGACTCCGGATTCTTATCCCGAAGAAAAGGCCAAGCGCCTCAAGAATGTTGAGAAGCGTGCCAACAAGGCCGCAAAAGATCAGGCAAAGGAAGAGGAAAATCGTCGTCTTATCAAATCAGACGTCGAGAATAAGAAGGCTAAAGGAAAAGATGAACGCCGAACGAAGAACAAACATGATCCAAAATCTGTTGCTCTGAAGAAAAAGAGCACCCCGAGGAAAAGGCCTGCAAAGCCTGTTGAACCTGAAAGTGATTCATCAGATCAAGATGATCCTCCACTCACTCGAGGGGAAATTGAAGCAACTCTCTCCAAACAAGTGAATGTCACTACATCCACTGTTCTACCTGATCTTCGAGCAAGTGCAGTCCCTGTTGCACCTCCGAAGAATAACCCACTAAAGAGGGAGACCCCAACAATCACTGTCACCATGGTTGACAAAGTGAACACTGAATCTCATGCTGATGCAATTAACTTGCAAGATTTAGTGGTTGAAGCCCATGTTCGCACCACTAAGCCAGGAGAACAGCTGCCGAAAGATAAGACGAAGCAAATCAAAGGGCCAGATGCTAAGCAGAAGGTTCCCAAATCTGATGTTGTGAAAGAAAAAGCTGCACAATTCACTTCGACACCGACTCAACCTATGGCTTCTATGCCTCCGACCGAGCAAAATGTGGCTCAGACTGCTCCCCCTGCTCCATCTAATGCACATATTGAAAAAGGCTCTGCTGCACCACATTCTTTTGATCATCAGTTCATCATGGAGCAGCTAGACAGATTTGTTGATGATTTGTTTGATGGAGAAGTGGCATCTTTGCCCATTCCCCCTGGAGTTATTTCTCAAGCATCTGATCTGATTCAAGATTTGAGAAATGATTCAGTTGAGATCAATGAACTCACCGGCCAACTCAAGGAGCTTGACACCCGTATGATGGATGCAAAATCCAAGTTTGTCATAAAGCAACTTGAAGATTCGTATGATGATATCAATAAGGAGTTGAAAGTCCTTCGGCACAGAAGGTTGGGATTTCATTCGGATCTGGATCAAATCATTCGTAAGATTTGCCTTGATCACCAAGCCGAAGCAACTGGTTATAATGATCTGGTAAAAGGGCACATTGATCCGTCGAAGCAGAAGAAGAAGAAGAAGAAAACTGCAAAGAAAAATGCTGCTCCTCCTCCTGATACTGATGCACCGAGAGAAAACTCTCTTGAATGAGCAATTCCTTCGCCTGCTCATGAACCAGTTACAGGTGCAACAACTTTGCCAAGGCCAACTGAATCAGTGCCTGTGGCCTCTCCAGCTCATGAAGCGAATCCTTCTCAGCACTAAGTGTCCGAAGAAGGTGAAATTCTTCCGTCTGCACGATAAGTTTCTCCTGCCCGCGTTGAACCAAACGCCTCGGTTCCACCCTCTGCTCCGCAAACTGCATCTAAAGCAATTCCTCAATAGTCCCCCAATGACTGATAAAGCTTTGGTGCCTGACTCAGCTCCTGAACAAGTATCAAATCCCTCTCCCTTGAGGATTTCTCTCGTCACTGCTCGAAGGACTTCAGATGTTGATCCTTCTGCAGCAAAGTCACAATTAGCTCATCATTCAGATTCCGTCATCTATGGCGATGAAATGTTGTCTATTGAAGATGAACTCAAGTACCCCTATCCTCGCGAGCGATTGTCGCTGTTTTCCATCGGCGTTGGAGTTAAAGGGCCTCTGTTCAATAGAAATACTCATCCAGTGTTCTTTCGGGAAAGTCCTTACAACAAGCCCAGTACGTATGAATCTCCTTGGTTCTGGACTCAAGAACAGGCAATATACTACTCTCAAATTCGTTATGATAGCTTGAAGATTTTCCCTCATGAGTTCTTAGACTTTCCTGCTATGAAGAACATCGGCTGCTTCAACCAAATTCTGCAAGACATCGAAGACTATGGTCTCACGCATGTCTTGGGCTATCAGCATCCATGGAACAGGGAGATTATTCTTCAGTTTTATGCAACCTTGTATATCTCGGGAGATGAGTCTGATAGCACAAAATGGATGGAGTGGATGATAGAAGGAAAGCGAATCAAATGCTCTGCTATGGATTTTGTATCTCACTTTCATTTCCCTTGGCTTGAACATGGCACAACTGAAATTCGGGTTCATAGCATCGATGCAATCACTAATGAAGATTTTCGATGCACAATGGATGAAGATAAGATTCGTGACTACAGTGGTCCTCCTCTGCCTGAGCACTTCACATTCGACAATCAGACGTTATATCACATTCTCACATACACTCTCTGTTCGCTGGCTGGAATGAATACTGATAATGCTATCTCTGATGTTCTTCAGAACACCATCCACGCCATCTCACAAGGGTATATCTTCGATGTCGAAGACATGTTTCTGCGCATACTGATGGATTCAGCTCAGTGTCCAAAAACCATCAAGGTGCATGCGCCCTGGATTCAGAAGGTGATTGACTACGCAATGAAGACTGAATATCTTGCCAAAGTCAGCCATAAAAGCTTTATTCCCCCTGTGCGTGATACGCTGAGCGTAATGGAAGATTTCTCTTCGGGAAAAGCTCCTGTAGCAAGTCCTGATTATCATACTACCTTCAATGGACCCAAGCTACCAAAACGTGATCGTATGCTGAACACTCAGCCTCCTTCACATTTTGAAGTGAGCATGCGCACTCAACAGTTGTTCTTGAAGCATATGGCCGAAGATCGTCAAGAAAAAGAACATCTGGCTGCTGAACTTAATGCTATTCACAACCAAACAAAAGTTGTGCATATGATTACAACAGAAAACAAGAAGCGCTTATGGAAATTGCTTCGGAAATTTTTCTCCAAGAAGCAACTCAGCAATTCTCACCTTCAAGAACTCTATCAGTACATTGACCAAGGGTTTACTGCTGAAGATTATCAAGATTGCTCCACTCCACCTTTGCCAACTCGTGAACCTACAACGAACTTACTTCGAATTCAGCTGCGCAGATTGCTCGATGAATCAGAAGCCACTTCGCCGACTGTCAAACCTTCTGAAGAAAATCCTCTGTCTCACAAGTGTAATGAGGCTGATCCCAATGTACCTTCCTCGTCCAAGACCCAAGTCAGTCTCGAAGGACCAGCTGCTGCTGCCGCTGAAGATGAAGATGTTCGAAACACTTCCGAATAAGAAACTTCGTCGGACAGCTCCTCAGGCGAAGCCTCAGAGTGAATCAAATTCACAGTTCTCACTCATGTTTTTTCATCACCTTTTTGACACTAGTTGACAAAAAGGGGGAGAATAACATCGAGAGTTTGATAAATTTGCTCTGTTGGATTTAGTGTTTTGTGTTTTCTCGCTCTATCTTTTGAGACAATTGCACCATGTCATGGGCTCTGATGTAAAACTTCTGTTATGGGCTGTAATATTAATAACCCCGCCTGCTGCACTGTTCTCTCTCGAAGCTCTTTGTTTTTCAGGTGAAATTGTTAACAGAAGTTATGAATGATTGCACTTTACTCTCATTGGATTATCCATCATCTGTGCGAATCATTACCTTGTATGATTGAAAATCCTCCACACACTCGAATGAATTGCAAGGAATTTAATTATATATCAATTGACCCTGCATACATCTAGGGGGAGTATATTTCATCATCGAGTCAAGTAATGCAAGTTCACTCTTGTTTGATTTACAATTTACTTATCTATCTTCACTTTGATGATTATCTGTTTTGTCAACAACCATCCAAAAGGGGGGAGATTGTTGGTGCAATGATAGGCCCCTTATGTTTTGGAGTTTGTTGACATAAATAGTTTGGGACTTATGTGTTTGCTAGTGCACACAGAGTAACAGGTCCCTGGAGTAATCGAGGAGTTTGATGAAAAACGATGAAGATAATCTCCCTGCGTAGCAGCGAAGGTTATCACCGAAGATAAAGCTAACAAGAGTGACCCCTAAAAATTGCTGAAGTCTAAGCAATTGGTTTGGTGACTGTTCGAAGCAAATGACTGCGCTCGAGGAAGAATGAAGACGAAGTGAAGACGTAGCATTTATTTTGTTGTTCTTCTTCTTTCATTGAGTCATAGGACCACCGTACTATTAAGAGGGGTATAATGTTTCGAAGCTTTGATTCTCTGATGCTAAACCAAAACCTATGAAAGCTGTGAGAGAAATCTCTTTGTGCTCCGAGCGAATACTTGCCAGCAAGAGATTGTGATCTTCTTCGCTGCGAGAGATTTGCCTCGGACCGAGGAGTTAGCATTACTTGTTACTCAAGTAATGTTACCGTTGCTCCAAAATCCGACCGTTGTGAACGTGTCGGTTGGCCATTGGCTGGACCTCGTGTCCAAAATGGTCATTTCCCATTTGGGAAGGCTGCGGCTATAAATAGCCACCCCGTGCCGGCATTGTCTGGTGGCTGCTCCGTTTGATTTCTGAGAAGATTGTCGAGCAACCCCCTCTCTGAGCGATTTGAGTTTAAAATCCACCGAGAGAAAAACCCTAGAGCCGAAGAATTAGATAGTGGTTCAGCATCACTGGAATCTAAGTTTAGTACGCTCCGCCTATTAGTCTTGAGAGCTGCAAACTCTCTAGACGGTTAGGTGTCAATTTCTTCAGAGATCAAGAGTGATTGTGGTTCTCGAAGAAGAAGTCTGTAAAGGTTTGGAGATCGCCTTCAAGTATCTACCACAAGTGATCGGCATCGGTTGACGAATCGATTGTCGAGGAGAATAGGGTGAAGAGAGTTTATCTTCCGTGTTAAGTCACAACCCCTCCAACCAAACGTAGTCCTTGTGCAGAAGGACAAACTGGTCGAACAAATACCTTGTCGCCATCGAGCATCTTCGGTCACCTCTGTTACTCACGTTTACCTTCGATGCATTCTATTCATGTAATTTACTTTGATGCATGCTTAGTTTCCCTTCGGTTATCTGTTGTAGTTCTTCTTAGTCTGTTTATAGTTTATTCCGCTGCTGGGTTCTGAGAGATTTAAGTTTTCCGAAGAAAATTTAAAACTCCCATTCACCCCCCTCTGGTAGACATACTTCGTTCCTACAATTATAGATGATATTATCTCAATTCATAACAAAAAGTTTGGATCAATTCAATATGATCGTTCTTTAAACGTCATAATCTCAATGTTATTTTAGGACTATTGTGACACTTAACGATATCCTAAGATCCAGGAAACATGATCACCAACAACACTTGAGCTAGTCTTAGAGGCGAGACTAGGAACCTTTATTTTATCCGTTTATCATTTCACACGTGCATATGAGTTTTCCACTGAATCGCATATTCTAGGATCATAGCAGTTATAACATGAAATATAAACACTTAATTATGAAGGAAATATAATAATACAATATTATTGCCTCTAGGGCATATTTTCAACAGTGTTGGGTTGATGAAGGAATGAACTCATGTTTGTGTGCACGAGTAACGAATGAGGAGATTGAAGTGGCACTGTTTGTGATGCACCATGTCGACGGATGAATGTTGATATTAGAGATCGGAGAGAACCCCTTTTAGATGATCGGCTAGGTGTTAAAACATTTTAGAGAGGGAGGCTTTGTTTTATCTAGGTTCATGACACCAGGAAGGTGTAACACCCTACGTCCTACGTATTGTTCTTGCTATGAATATGTGTGTGTTTAAAAGTCTGCCCCCTTCTCTCTGCCTTGGCTCCTCCCTTATATCTTCTTTCCCCACAGAGATCATGACCTTCCCAAACAAATCCTCACGTCATGCCTGGAACCAACTCGGGCGCTTCGTCTGCCGCGCCTAGGTCTCATCGGAATGGGCCCAATGTAGTTAACAATTGTTGGTGAAGACGCCCTATAGCGACGTGCCATCACACCTCCCACTGTTTCATGGGATTCGACCATCAGCGGGGATGGGCTTGTAGCGACGCCTCCTCCTTGGGTTCTACTGAAGTTAAAGAGGGGTGACGAATCCATCACGATTGAATAGTGACAGGTTCCATCACCGAGATTTCGTAAGCCACTGTGCGCCACCCTATCATCATGACCTCCTCTGGAACACATCGTTTGGCCCGAGAGGGCATAATCAAGTGTTTGGACACCCATGCGCCCAAGGACCGATCGATTGGTCACTCTCTGGGAGGAGAGCTGATTAATTCGCATGCAATTGGAGGGAGGTGCCTGTTGGGGCATGCGATACGCTACACTAGCGCCAATTAAAAAATTACATCGCGCAACCAATAACATATTGCTGGAGATAGATCACGTGATCGGGTTTTACCACTAGATGCGCAGTCACCGCATCGGAAGTAGAGTTGGTGACACATGTAGTCAATCAGCTATGTCGTCTCCTCCTCGTGTAGTCGATCTCTTCGTGAACAGTTCCTTGTGGATCCTTCGAACGGCTCCTTGCGGTTCCCGGTTCATCCAAGCAGCGCAGATGTGATGCCTCCAAGGTATCCACATGTATGGGGAGAAGCATCAGGCAGCAGACTGCTAGGTCCAGTTGCGCAGCATGGGGGCATGGGGAGTGGCGGCGACGGGCGACGACTGTGGTGGGAGGAAAAAGATGAACCCCATAAGGTGCACCCACTCCCCTTTACATAGACCTCTGAGGTGAGCTCAACACTTGAGGCCTACTAAGAGTCATGACCCATTTCCCACACGGATCCAATCTGAATGGGCTCATGCCCCTTAAGTGTGTGACCCAATAGGTTTATGTACACATGGACACGATCCTAGTCGATAGTTGGTAGCGGCTCCTAGCAAAAGGTGTCAACTCCCATGTGTGCATAAAGTCGTTTAACGAACCTCGATAATGTGTCATATGCAATATTCCTTTTGCCTCACAATATATATGTTGTTGAGTTCAAGGATAGTACTTGCCACCCTTGTGGTAGCTCGACCTCTCTTCTAAAACCCGTGATACAAATTCCCGAAACGGGTTAACAATTAACCCAAGTTGCATGCCCATGCTTTTGGAATCTGAGCACTCGAGAGGGCCCATGGAATATCTCGCTGTAGTCTGTATCGGAGGGGACAATCCCATCTTGGTCAACCATGTCTCGCGGCATGTCATGACTCGGCCAAAAGCTACTTTATAACTACCCATTTATGGAGTAGCGTTTGATAGACACTAAGTGAGTCAATCCTCATCCCAAGAACATGCGAGGACCTCGAGTCTAGGACATGGCATATACATCGTACTTGGGACTAAAAGATAACAATATCTTGCTACGTCTCAAAGTGAGTCTGTCTGACTTGGTGATCTTCATCGCCGAGTTCATATTTCGGGTTAACATTTCCATGCCCATGACTTATGAAACATAGTTAGCATCTCTATGCCATGACTTGTGAAACATGGTCGTTTGTATATTAGTCAAAGAGTATGTGCCCTCATAACCTTATCGACTAGGGACCATAAGAACAATCATCATACAATACATAGTCTCACAAACAAGTCACATACTTATTGATACATATTAGTGATGATGTTCAAGGACAATACAAATAACTCATGAATACATTAGGGAAATATCATCATCACATGATTGCCTCTAGGTTATATCTCCAACAGTGCCCGGGAAGGGCACGATCATCGACCAATGAACCATTTCCTCTTATACGCTCGTCGGATTATCGGGGCGACGAGGTCGGCCCAGTCTAGTTGGCCTGAGGGACCCCGTCTCTCGGGACACTAACAGTGACCTCCGGCCCTGTCATCTAACGATTTATCTCGAAGAGATGTGACTGAGGGGAGGGCCTTTTTCCACTGGGCCGATGCAGGCCCATCTTGCCGACGCGGAAGCAGAGGCGTCGCCCTTGGTGGTGTTAAAGGGCGTCGCCATGATTCTGCCATGGAAAAGGAAGCTTTGTCCACTCCTCCAATCGCAAGGGCCGTGGGAATCAGGCCTTGTTATAACTCATAGGGCCGTCGCATGCACTCTTCTTGCCTTTAAAAGCTCGGCTCTTGCCTCTAGCTTCCCTACGCCTTCTCCATCCGCCCACCACACCTCTATGTTTCCCTTCCGCCGCCATTGTCACTGATCCCTTCCGCCAATGCATCCTCCATCTCTCTTTATTTATTTGCATTAAGGAGAAGCAAGCGAACCACCCTAGGCTCGGTGGATGGAGTCGTGGTGCAGGGAAGAGTCCCTAAGACGGAAGTGAAGGGCTCGGGCGAAGCAAACCACCCCAAGCTCCCAAAACCACCTCAGCCACGCATCAAACTGGCGCCGGCAAGCCCACCACCAAACCAACCCGTTGACGAAGAGGCCGCCACTGCCACAGCCAACTGGACCTTGTGGGGACCAACGATGACCACTCACAAGTGCCAACTGCGAGATCCATGAACGGTCACCAAGAGCAGAGCCACCAGATGCAACATGACCGCCGCATATTGCCGAGCACCATGCCGACAAAAGAGCGAAGGTGCACCGTCTGAGACCGCGAACCACCATGGCTCCCGGCCGTATCCAGGCATCATTCGTGCGGCACGCACACCACACGTGTCACTACGGCCGCCGGAAGACCAGATCGGCCACACCCGTGTCTTGAAGTTGCACCTCTACGCCGCTGTGGGCCTTTGAGCCACGCCAACAACGCCACTCAGGCCATGTGCGTGCCCATGCCGCGAGCCTTACCAGATCCACGAGAGCACCACCCAACTCCCCGAGCACGCGACCACATGCGCTGGACTGCGATGCCCACCCCCTTGTGTGCTCGTGCCGGGCCTCTTGCACATCCGCGCAACGCGCCACTGCCGTACCCTTGCACGCCCTCTCGAGCCTCAGCCCCGCCCCTCGCTCCAGACCCACGTGGCCTCGAGCACACAATGCCACACACAACAGCACCACGTTTCTGCAGCGTCACACACACCCCTGATCGTGGCCGCAACGTTGAGCACAGCGCCGCACACACCCGTGCTCGCCAAGTGGCCCCACACCTGGCACCTGCCTCGCGAGAGGGGGGATGAAGGGCCCAACGATGCCGCGTGGGCTTTGCCCGATAATGGCGGTAGGAGCGATGGGGTCTGAAGGAGGTGTGGCGCCTAGGGTTCACCCGAGGCCTGCGAATTGCCTCGTGTTGCAACTCCGATGACATTCCTCACTACAATGAGTATAACACACATGTATACCTAGCTCAAATATATGTGATTTTGAATTCCGTTTAAAAGAATTAAACTGTATCCGCTCGGTAATTTTCGGTAACCGTGGTAACCGCATTTCCCACCCCCACCCCCGGGTATTTTTTCAGGATTCAGTAGGCAAAACCCTGGGTCGTAGTACTTCTCGTGCCGTTGTGTGGTTGACCTCCGGAATGGAAGTTGTAAGCCGGTGCATGTACGACATTCGTCCACCCTAAGTACTACAATCTCCATTTTTTCGCAAAAGAAAATCAAATAAACCTACCCTAAAAAAATAAGTAAATCAAGCGAAGCTTGTTCTTACCTTACCTTAAAAAGAGACTGGCCGTCCTATTCCTACATTCCTCAAGAAACAAGGAGGCTTCACCCCTTTCTTAGAAAAAAAAACAAGATAAAAATGCTTGTACATATACTCGCATCACATGCCGCCTTGTTCTACGATGCCTTGGATGTGCTTTGCGGTTCGGGAGCGGGACGATCGATACGAAATATACGGTCGAGATCTGTCCCGCGAGGCAAACAGAACGCGCATCCTATCGCTCCACGTCAGCGATCCGAGGCGCTAACCCCTCCACCAATCAACGCGCACCTCTCCCCCTCTATAAATCCCAGCACCCACCCTCCTCCATTCCCCACACCATCTCAGCCCCCACCTCCCCTGCTTCCAGCAAACCCACACAACCCACCACCGGAGCTCCCAATCCCAGCCGAAGCGGCAGCCATGGCCCCCAAGGCAGACAAGAAGCCGGCCGCCGAGAACAAGGTCGAGAAGGCGGCGGAGAAGACCCCCGCGGGCAAGAAGCCCAAGGCCGAGAAGCGGCTGCCGGCGGGTAAGACGGCGTCCAAGGAGGCCGGCGGCGAGGGCAAGACCAGGGGCCGCAAGAAGGGCAGCAAGGCCAAGAAGGGCGTGGAGACGTACAAGATCTACATCTTCAAGGTGCTGAAGCAGGTGCACCCCGACATCGGCATCTCCTCCAAGGCCATGTCCATCATGAACTCCTTCATCAACGACATCTTCGAGAAGCTCGCCGGGGAGTCGGCCAAGCTCGCCCGCTACAACAAGAAGCCCACCATCACGTCCCGGGAGATCCAGACCTCCGTCCGCCTCGTCCTCCCCGGGGAGCTCGCCAAGCACGCCGTCTCCGAGGGCACCAAGGCCGTCACCAAGTTCACCTCCTCCTAGACTGAAGATGCGCCGCTTGTTGTGACAGATGTGGCCGTCTGCTGTATCTTTAGTCGCTGTTGACTCTGCTTATCTCCATCTGCAAGTAGTGGTAGCTGTAGTGCGCGTGCTTGGTGATTGCCAACGCTTTGTTGGCTGGTTGGATGTGAGAACTGAACTAGTTGCTTTTGCAAACTGAAATCTATCTAAAAAATGTTGCGGTTGTGGTACTACTACATCTATGTCAGTGATGTTCGTACTAATGCTGGCTTTTCTACTCATCTAAGCTGATTACAGCCATGTTTGTGCATTTGTGTTTTATCTGCAAGTAGTAGTTCGGAATGGTTGATTGCTTGCCGAATCTTGTTTTGCAAACTGAGACGGGATTCAGAGTGATGCATTCCCGCTGCTAGTGATTACCTCAGTCCGACCTGATTCGTACCAGTAGCAAGTGCTTGTACTAATCTCTGCCATGTTTGTAGCTATGCAATTTCAGCTTTCAGATGAGATCTCGCTTTCAGATTCTTCTGAAACTGAACGCATCTATGTTTCCATTTGTACTACATCTTTCTGAACCGAACACTGCCATGTTTGGCAAACTGACGATACGTGTATCTTTGTTGAACTCTGGTTATCTGCAAGTAGCAGTACTCTTCCTGGATTGGAGTGGAATTGCTGCATGGTGCTGCAACTTGTGCAAACTGATGATATGTGATTAAGAATAATGATGCATTTCTGCTGTTAGTGATTTCTTCTGTGATGCAGTTCACACAGAGTGCTTGTAATAATCTGCCATGTCTTTGCGCTGTCACCGAGCGCCCTGCCTACTCAATTTCCGCGTGTGATTATCATTAACGTTTGCCTTGCCCTGTCCTGTTCTTGGTTCGGTACCCCAATAGTATATCAGTCAGTTGTGCGCGCTACTCTGAAAATGCCAAATGTTAGTCATTTTGCCTTTGTTTCTTCATTCAGGAGAGGAGGGTCAAGTGACTGTGAGTGAGACATAGCTCAAGTGACAGTGGCATGGCCTCGGTGTATCTACTGTTTCTAATTTTTTGCGTTCAGCTAATTCCTCGCGCTCGTGTTGTGCCAGTTTACAAACTGTACAATACGTACAAGCAATGCGTGGCGCAATAGAATTATTTTTCTTCTTTTCTTTTGATCCGGGGAACACTTTGCCCACAAATCGTTCCAATTCAAATACCAAAACAATTGTTTACCGTAATCTTTTTTTTTTGCCGGGTAGTAAAATTATTTTTGTCGAAGATCAGAACCAGTAACTCCAGCCGTGAACCCTCCTACATTTGCTACAACGATGGCATGCTATAGTACGGAGTAGTAGTTAGGTTTTTGTTTGGGCGTGTTGGCGGCAAAGAGCGAGCACGATGGCGCCCTTCTCCCAGGCCATTTCGTTTCGTCTCCGGCCTTCAGTATGCACGCAAAATCAGTGGCGCGGGGCACGATCCGGATGACTCCTCTTCGACCAATCAGAGCACGCGAGCCACCTCGCCGCGAGATCACTCCCTCGGACTCCTCTTCGACCAATCAGAGCGCGCGATCCCCCCTCCCACGGATCACTCCCCCGAACCCAGATCCGAGCCGTCCAAGCACAACATCCAACGCCCCACGCCCCACCATCCCTCCCGAAAAACCAAAACCCACGAGCGCTCCCCGCTCCAATCCCCCGCCCGCTCGGCGCTCGCCTCCTATTTAACGCCGTCCCATCCCCTTCTTCCTCCTCACACCAAATCCCCCAAACCTCCCAGCGCTCCTCCCTCCTCAGCCTCCCGGCGCATCTCCGACTCCATGGCCCGCACCAAGCAGACGGCGAGGAAGTCCACCGGCGGCAAGGCGCCGAGGAAGCAGCTGGCCACCAAGGCCGCCCGCAAGTCCGCCCCGGCCACCGGCGGCGTCAAGAAGCCCCACCGCTTCCGCCCCGGCACCGTCGCGCTCCGGGAGATCCGCAAGTACCAGAAGAGCACGGAGCTGCTCATCCGCAAGCTCCCCTTCCAGCGCCTTGTCCGCGAGATCGCCCAGGACTTCAAGACCGACCTCCGCTTCCAGAGCTCCGCCGTCTCCGCCCTGCAGGAGGCCGCCGAGGCGTACCTGGTGGGCCTCTTCGAGGACACAAACCTCTGCGCCATCCACGCCAAGCGCGTCACCATCATGCCCAAGGACATCCAGCTCGCCCGCCGCATCCGTGGCGAGAGGGCCTAAGCTCTGTTCGCGCCGTCGTCTCTTGGTCGTCGTCTTAGCCAGATGTGTTCAGCGGTGGAATTGTGCGTGCTAGTGTTTGTTCGTGTCATTGTGGATGTACTGTACCTGATCTGATGTCACCATCTTGCTGTCATCAGTTATTGAAATGAAAATGTTGCATTCTGTTATCGGATCTGTGCCTTTTGGTGTGAGACTGTGATTGAATGTGATGCACGAAATGGTGGAGATTTGATTATCCTGACTCGTGAAATATTTTGCCAATTTTAGCTACTTTCTCCTAAATTGCTTCAAGTTCTTAGCTTAAATGGTGCCTTGGCTGTATTAAATTCTGTAGTCACTAGTTATCATGTTGATTGCCTCTGAACCTGAATGAACAGCCTTGGCTCATTCAGTTTTGTGTGTCCATCTGTTTTATTCTGTATTTCCTTTTGATCCCTGTGACTGCTGCAATCAACTCTCACCTGTACCATGATGCTGACAACTGGTAAATTAGGAGATGTTTCTATTTTGCACTGCTCATAACTGTACATACTGTCTTTAATACAACTGTATCAAATTTTGTGTCGCATGCCATGATCCTTCTGATGGATTTCTTGCACCTGCAAATGACAGCTTCATGATGTTGCCAATGGTGTGGTTTAGGCAGAAGGTGTAACCAAAGAGGATGCAGGTGAAGCTGCTGCAGATCAGAAAGGTGAACACATGTTCGCGTGTGTTAAGATCCTTTCAGTAATTTAATGTTGGAATGATATCCTGTAGTGGAAAAGAATTATAGTCTGTCTCTTAACTTTCTTTGATCTTGTCCATAATGCTTCCCTGCAGAGCAAAAAGGTTCAACAACCATGAGATCCTAGCTGAGGAGGTGAGATACTGCATGTTTTTGCAACAGAAGGTCCTTCTCTGAACTTTAGAACGTGTTTTTAGCTCTAACGTGTCTAGTAATTCTGTTGGCATCTAGTTTACGGTTTACATGCATCCAGATCCGACAGTGATGATGAAGCTCTGAATAATGGATTGCTTACAAAAAAGTATCACATGATCGATGAAGACGAACCAGTACTAGAGAAAGCCATTAGGTAATTTATCATTTGAACTCACATGCTCTATTTGTATTATTTTCCCCACTATTTTTTTCTGTTTTGGCGGTTTTCCAGTACTGACATTATCCTTGGAAGCGCTTCACACAAAAGGTGCTAAAATAGAAGCCAAAGAAGGGGTCAAAGAATGATATACCTATAACAAGTAAATAAACAGCTCAACTGCATTGTATCATTGAGGAGTGAACGTACGGGAAGTAACAGTCTGATCTTAAACATCAATGACTGTCTCCTGATTTCAGCAAACGGTTTGGTTTATCCATATCCCACTGGAAGATTTCTTGCTGAAAATGTTTTCAAAATTTTTGGGTTTCAAAATATCCTGTGGATATACATGTTCTTTTGAGGGGAAGGTTTAAAAATATCCTTTCCTAAATATAAGCCTTTTTAGAGATTCCAATATGGACTACATACGGAGCAAAACGAGTGAATCTACACTTTAAAATATGTTTATATACATCCGTATGTAGTCCGCATTGAAATCTCTAAAAAGTCGTACATTTAGAAACGGAGGGAGTATATGCGTTAGCTCTAAAAAACTTCGGTGCCTTTAAATACATGTATAGATAAAGAAATCAAAAGTAGTTTGAAAATCATGCAGATTTCTGAAGACTTAAGTTTGGCACTTTAGATTTTCTCTTTGGCATCAAATTTACAAGGCAAATCCCCCCAAATTCAGAAACCATAACTTGCATTGCAATTATGCCCCTTTCTCTTTTGTTATCACTACTACAACACATCTGAAAAAGAGGTTAGAGTTCAGAGATGCAAATAGCACCCTATATGTTGTTAAAGAGAGACTGAGAGGCACTTATATAATCCTGCACCCTTATGATCATGAAAATGAAATTGAAGGAATGCTGCACGTTCACCATTTAGCTACAATCAAGAAAAATATGTGTAATATACCAGCCACATTCAGAAATAAAAGGGGTCTATTGTAGGGGTAAGTCAATCCCCAAGTTTGCTAAGATAAACGCCATTTCGTAACTTGCAGCACTCTCAAAAGTAAAAAAAAAAAAACTGCTTGGGATTGACAAACCTTATCTGTTTTTTCACTACCCTTACTCAGCTCAGATGCCCAGGAACCAGGTAGCTGTTCCTTGGACCAACAAAAAATGCTTGTTAGTGAGGGCTTTGCACAAGAAACGTAAATGTAGTTAAGTTATATAGGAGCCAGTGCATTCTCCTTTCATGTTTGTACCCTTCCTTGTTTTCCTGATATCTAACCGTACCAGTATGTGTGATGTCCAATGCGCAGATTCTTGGAAGGGCCTCCTGATGGTGACACGCTTGTCCTGTCTGATGACTACAGCCTACAGGCGATCCTAGCTGACACTGTGCCTCCAGTTTGTGTTTGGATGGCTGATGCAGTTTTGCTGACTGCTGTACGTTTGATCATGGGTCACGTACTATTGTGCATCATGATTAATAATGTCCTGATGGGCACTGAACTAAGATGGTTTCAGTTATGTTTTCGTGCTGCAACAACTAGCATGATCTAGTCCATAGAGATCTTGTAGGATTAATTATGTTAGTTAGTATTGTATTTTCTTATTATTATTTTGTGAATCCACTCTTGAATGAAGAAGTAAAGTAACTGTAATGTTGCGTGGCTGTGAGCAATGGTAACCTTTAGCTATGGTGTATAATAAGTCATTCCCAATTTTCTTTCTGTCTCTGAAAACTGCATTTCTTCGTCAATCTTTTTAAAGGAAACGCTGTAGTGATCTTTCTAATATTGTGATAACTCGTGTTCGTTTTTATCTTCTACCAGTAGACAATTGCTGCTGCAAGCACAAAGAAAAATGAAGCCATCTTGAGGGAGCTCCAGAGGCAGCTGAAGTATAAGAATATGACAGTGGATGTGAAAGCAACTTCAGACTCGAATGTAAGTTCTTTTCTTCTCCCTTTGTACTTGTAACGTGCCTATCAGCCATTACCTTGTCTCCCACTTATTTTTACATGTCCTAAACATGGAGTCCACAGTTTCTGTATCCGTGTCCGTGATACCCATGGAAAGGTATTATCACATTTACTTTTGTAAATTCAATCTGTGTGATCTCTATGGACTTCTTGATCCTGCTTACGCCGTACGCACCTTAATTTCCACCTCTAGAACCAAGACAACTTCTAAATCCATTAATAAGGGCCAATTTAACATCTGCACTGAACCGTCTAAACAATGCAGGCACTTTTATTCCACAACAAGTGACAATCACAAGTTCACAACTACATCAAGTAATTAATATAATTTGATGATGATCGATGTGTCTGGAGATGACGCCGACGTACGTTGTTTCTCCCCTAGGTTAACGAGGCGCTGCGTGGTGTGATGATTCAGGTGGATGATCGTTGTAGGCGGCAAGGCGAGACAGAGCTGCGACGACGGCGCCCATGGGGGATCTCATGTCCGGCTGTTGGTGGATGCACATGGAAGCAACTTTCAGTGCTTCCTGCAAATCCATGGACGGATACCGGCCCTGCAGTGCTGGATCTGCCATCCGGCGGAACTGGCTCCTGTCCATCAATCGTGTGGCCTGATCCAACAACAAGCTTCACATCATTCACGGCCAAATTAACAAGAAACAACAAATATGTGAACCACCAGCTTGGCTAATTAACTTACCCATGTGACAAGGTGCGAATCCTCGGCTCGCTGGGCGCGGTCGAAGGCCCTCCGCCCCGTGATCATCTCTAGAAGTAGGCCGCCGAAGCTGTACACGTTCGACTCCATGGTCGCCTTCCCGGTAAATGCTATCTCAGGGGCAATAGTACCGGTTCTGGTGACATCGATATACAATTCCTCATCATCCTCTGCAACTATCCGACCAAGGTTTGTGAGTCCATACTGGGACAGCTTTGGGTGGTGGCCGTCTCCGAGCAAGATGTCCGAGCTGCTCATGAATCTGCGGTACACCACACCTTTGTCGTGGAGGTACTCTAAACCCTTGGCCACGCCGACAGCTATGTTCATCCTTGTGTTCCAGTCTAGCAGTGCTTGGCCCGGAGACCGATCTGATGAGCACAAGATCGATCTGGCAGTTAATTAATGGGTTAACACAAACTCAAGCGATCGAATCATGAGTGCTCTCAAAACTAGGGTTTGGAGTACCAATAAATACCATGGAGGTGATTTTGGAGAGAACCTAATTGCATGTACTCGTGAACCAAGATCCTGTGATGGCCGTCCGCGCAGAAGCCAACGAGGTTGACGACATTCGGGTGGCGCAGCGCGCTCAGCGTCACGACACGGGCAAGAAACGCCCTGTTGAGTTGCTCTGATGATGTTCGACTGGGATCAACGGCATGCTGCAGCTTTATAGCAACGACCTACAGACGAATGTGATGGATCCACTCACACATCAATTTCCCCCTCACATCGATCATGACATGCCGGCTGGTACATATGAAACTGATGAGTAAAGAAGGATGAGCTAGCTAGCCAGAAAAGGATCGTCACCTGCTTGACGCTCTTGAGGTAGCCTTTGTAGAGACTCCCCTCCCGAACGATGCGGAAGTCGTCTCTGAAGTTCCTGGTCGCCGCCGCGAGCTCGTCGAAGGCCAAGGTTGGTGCCGCGGCGGCGACACTGCTGCGGCTGTGCGGGCGAGGCGGCAGGACCTCCTTCTTGCTTGCCTCCAGGCCGCCGAGGAAGCAGCTCGCTAGGCTGAAACCACCCATTCAGCTAGCTTGCGCTTGAACCGAGAAAGTTTGAAAGGGAGGAGAGGAGTGTAGCTGCGCCTCACTTCATCACTTGGCTTCTCTCTTGGCTTCAACCATGCATGCAGGCACACCTGCAAATACTATGCGTTGTATATATATCTGTTTGGGGCGCCGTGACAATGCGACACATGGCCACTCCGTTTAACTGATGGCTGCCCTACCACGGAGTACGTACCTTTGTACTACAGCGGCTGGATGGAATTTAACCACATGAGCTAGTCAAAACAGATTCTACTTCAGAGGTTAGGTGGACGTTGATGGTTGGGGGAGGGACGTTGATGCCCGCAGTGCATTTAGTTGCTTGGTGGAGTAAGTGAAAACCGAGTTCTTACGAGTTACGTTGGAACGAGTGACGAACACATTAGCTTATTCTCGTTCGTGGCCGTTCATTAACATAGAAAAACACACACAAAGACGCAAAAGATGGGTTTGAATGCCGATGATATACAAGGCATATACAGCCGGTAAAAAAAAAAATACTTTTTTGTGTGTGGGAGAAAGTTAAAATTACTGGTTGTGCGGATAGATCAGCTAAACCTGCTGGATTGGGTGGTGTCATGTGGAGATTTCTTATATCCGGGAAAGTGCCATTTACATTATGCGGTGCCTTGTGTCTCATGCCTGCAATGGGTCCTTGCTGCGACGACTTTGACGTCATGTGGTGCATGGTCCCCCCATGTTATTATGTACTTCCTCCATTTTAAAATATAGTGCGACCGCGCTTCCCGAGGTTCAACTTTGACCATAAATTTAACCAACGAGACCGACTGCGACGAGAGAACAAAATTATATAATTGAAAACTTCTTTTTAATACGAATTCACTGGTATAATTTTTGCTCCCGCCGCAGTCGGTCTCGTTGGTTAAATTTATGGTCAAAGTTGAAGCACGGGAATAAATGAAGCACTACATTTTGGAACGGAGGGAGTATACGGCAACTACTGAATATGACTCACATAAATCATCTGCTCCTTATTATACACTGCATAGCACACGTGGGCGTTCGAATCGTGAAGCCAGCAGAGCCAGCCAGGAGCAGCTGCGGCCCGTAGGGCTCAACATAATTGTTTTGACCATTAATCATAGTTAAGAGTTTAGCACAAAATGAACCACTTTCAAAAGTAGTCTATCACCGGTCACAACATACAACTTACATACCAAAAACAAATAAAGAGCATAGCAACAACTTACATGGCAAGAAGTAAAGAGCAGTTGTTTAAACTTTATTCGTTGATCAAGATGAGGCCACTCGTTATTAATGCTCCTATAGTACAATAATCTGCATACCAACAAGAAGTCAAGATACATTGCTTAGTCTTCGTGCATTGACGAGATGAGAAAAATCTATGGAGCATAGTACGCCTTCTAGTGAGATTTTTTCCTCCCATAAAGAGCACATGCATGCATTGACTGACGGAGCAGACTTGTCGGATAAGCAATTCAAACAATTCAAAAATTCATTGATTGATGGATAGAAAAAAAAACTATAAAGATGCCATAAGATGCTCCCAACTTTTAATGCTATCTACCCTCATAAAGAGAGCACATGCATGCATGAAGGAACCTCCCACCACATGCTGACATCATCTCATTAATTAGTAAACTCAATTTCTAAAATGTTTTATTTTAAAACCATTAATTTGATTAGTGATCCATTTTCATCGCTGACCAAGGCGGCGCGCAAGTCCGCCCTGGCCACCGGCAACGTCAACAAGCCCGGGAGATCCACAAGTACCAGAAGATCACCGAGTTGCTCATCGCAAGCTCACCTTCCAGCGTCTCGTCCGGGGATCGCCCAGGACTTTAAGACCGACCCTCCACTTCCAGAGCTCCGCCGGCTCCGGGCCACAGCCCGCAGGAGGCCGCAGAGGCCTACCTTGTCGGGCTCCTCGAGGACACAAACCTTTGCGCCATCCACGCCAAGCGCATCACCATCATGCCCAAGGACATCCAGCTTGCCCGCCGCATCCATGAAGAGAGGGCCTAGGCTACACGCGTCATGTACCTGTGGGTGTTCTGTCTTGAGTTCAGCAGTAGAAAAGTGTGTGCGCGCTAATGATTAGGAAGTTCCCCTGTTGTTCTTGCCATGTTGGATGTGTTATGCCTGGTGTGATGTCACCATCTTGTTGTCATCAGCAATGGAAATGAAAATGTTGGCTATCTTGTCTCGAACATGAGCTTTCTCATTGCTTGTTTTCGCTTTTATGTATGCGAGTCTGCCCACCAGAAAATCCTAACTTGTGAAATATCTTGCCGGTTTTATGTAATCCTTCCTAAATATCTCTGATTTTAAGCTGAACTTGTGAAATTTCCCTTTGCCACGCCGAATTTTGCAATTCAGTAAGCTGGTTTGCAGCCTCTGAAGCTGATTGAACATCATGGTAATGCTCGACTTCAATTCACTGTGTGAATCAGTTGCATAACAGTACGGCAGTACCAGTATGCTTGATTCTTGACTCATCCCCTTCAGGCCCAATGATGCAACAATCCTGCAAGCGTCTGAACCCTGCTCTGGTCCTTCATCATCTCGAAACTACATAGTTACTGTACATGTTACATGGATGAATTTGTCTTCATATCTTATTAGATGATAGCACTAGGAACATTGGTCCAGAAACAGGCTGCAGACTTCCACACCTTGATTGTAATGTTGGGAGCAGCACTCACGATTCCTAAAAAACTGAACTTCCAAGTTCAGAGAATTTTTTAAACCTGTGGTCATTCTAGGAGCTGATCAAGGTAATGCTGCCCACGATTGATCAGAATATGATGCTGTTTTTGGGTCCGCCGCTGTCGAAACAGTAGTTGTTGCTCGATGTTCTGTTCTCAGTATACTTAGTATCATGGAAAAATGCAATGTTTGGGTATACTGTTAGAGTGTACATGCTGAAGATTGGGTACATTGTAGGAGTACTAGCACAAATGCCCGTGCGTTGCAACGGGTAAAAGATAACGGGGTGCTGATGATAAAAATGATATACCGATTGAGAGTGATCATGCACATAACTGATTGAAGGAGGGAACTTAATGGGACATACCCTATGCATCCGAGAGACTTCGTGTATCCATGTATCTGTTTTCCCTTGCCTTTCTGATCGAAATCGAACGCACAACATCGAAACATGAATAATTTGCATTTAGACGCTCGCCTTGCCACTTAAGTCATTGCGTCTTTGCGGTAACCTCCTTTGACTAATACAACAACGGCTTCATCTCCCGTTTTGAGGAGGCAGGGGGTGAATTAAGTCTGGCGGACCTTCACAAGAGGCTCTTGCAAGCAACGAAATTGTGGTTTCGCAAGCATGCACACTCGACTGCCCATGAGATCACAAGATGACAAAAATATGGCAATTCAATCAGAAAGGCCATATATATCTGATCACAAGCACATGTGCTAAGTCTGATTAGCATGTACGTGAGGTTGCAGGTCCTTTTGAAGTTGTAGGTCCTCGTCGTTAGCTGGTGGACAACACCGCCGCCGGGGCCGGGCCGCCATGGTGTGGTGTCACTGCCACGCAGACCGCTCCTCTGTGTTGGTTCGCCTCGTCGCCGAGTTGTTGCACTATGTGGTCGGCCGATGGCTAGCTCTGGCCAAACTGCCGCGTCATGCATGTCCGTCCGGTCGCACACTCTCGCATCAGTTTAGCAGCTCACAAATCCCACATCCCTATTAACATTAACTCATATTTATACTTTGACATTTAAAAAATATGATGTCCGAAAGGTAAAGAGTTTACAATGCTTGGCGCTCTTTTGTTGACACATTGCCGCCAGCAGTAGGAGCACACACCCCATGCCAACATATCCACTTCTTCCCTAGACATCATCATCGGGCCCCGTTGGGATCATGATTAGGGCACACAGAGCTGCGGGAGTGATGGTAAAACTGAGGGGAGTGCTCCCCTATCCCAGCTGACGTGCGGGAGCAAAACATAACGTGAGCAAGATGGAGTGTTGTCGCATTCTCTCTACTCTTCATCCCTCCCAATCTCACCAACGGCAACGGTGACATCCAGAGTTGACGAATATCTTAATTGTCAGCAAGTTTGAGTGAACTCCAAATACCTTCTCCCTTTGAAAAATATCTAGTCCCAATATTTCACTGACTTTTAATTATTATACTCCCTCCGTTCCTAAATATAAGTGTTTCTAGAGATTCCAATGTAGACTACGTACGGAGCAAAATGAGGGAATTTACACTCTAAAATATGTCTATATACATCCATATTTAGTCCATATTGAAATCTCTAAAAAGACTTATATTTAGTAACGGAGGTAGTATCTGATAATGTATTCATAAGATGTCGTAGACACGGACATTAAACTATGACAGTAACAACAAGCATCGAGTGATTATCGAAAAAATCAAGTAATTATAATCCGCGAAATTACTTCATGTGCGATAGAATCTAGTACGATTTCTGTCCGACGTGACGTGAATGGTGCGGATGCTTTTTACATATGCGATCGACACGGCCTATTCTGCATCGTACAAGAATCTTAAGAGATCTGTCGTATGTGAATCACTCTTATAATCGGTACTCATTTAGATTTATTTTTTCAATCGGTAACACACATAGCTTCCAGCAGCTTCTGACCGATGCAACCATTAAAATAAGCAATATACCAAAAATCCCCCGCTCCCTTATCCCCTCGTCCAACAACAAGGGTTCGTTCCCAGCAGCTTTGCTATATCCTCTTTCTCCGCCCAGCCCCCCAAGAGTTGGTTCCCTCCACCCCTCATCCAACAACAAAGGTGCCCGGATCGCCTGATTCCCCCTGGCGACGTCACATCTCTCTGCGCGACGATGCACTCCACTTCCCGGTGTGCGCCGGGGCCGGGCCTGTGTGCACGACAGCTGGGATGTGCGGGGGAAGGTGGGCCACAGCGAGATCCAACCTCATCTCGCTCTTTGGAGCATCGCAGGTCTGTCGAGCGAAGACGGCACACCGGTGGCGGTCTCCGTCGAGAGTGCACGCCATGCTCTGCCACTTCCTCTACTCCGACTCCCGGCCTTTCTTGCTTGGGGCCACTAAAGCTCGCTAGGCTCTCTCCGGTGACCATGCTACAGCAGCAACCTTCCTTCCGTTCCAGTCGCGCGCCTTTCCCACTTTGGAGTTCATTTATCCTTCATTCCGTTCCCTTTGGCCTCTTTTTTCTTCCTTAGCCTCTTATTTCTTATTCCTAGATGGCTTCTTAATACCCAGACAAATCAAAGTCGTATATAAATTAGATGGATTGGATGTAAGGAGCCGATGTGGGACTATCTGAATTTACACTCTAAAATATGTCTATATACATCCATATTTAGTCCATATTGAAATCTCTAAAAAAGACTTATATTTAGTAACGGAGGTAGTATCTGATAATGTATTCATAAGATGTCGTAGGCATGGACATTAAACTATGACAGTAACAACAAACATCGAGTAATTACCGAAAAAATCAAGTAATTATAATCCGCGAAATTACTTCATGTGCGATAGAATCTAGTACGATTTCCGTCCGACGTGACGTGAATGGTGCGGATGCTTTTTACATATGCGGTCGACACGGCCTATTCTGCATCGTACAAAAACCTTAAGAGATCTGTCGTATGTGAATCACTCTTATAATCGGTACTCATTTAGATTTATTTTTTCAATCGGTAGCACACATAGCTTCCAGCAGCTTCTGACCGATGCAACCATTAAAATAAGCAATATACCAAAAATCCCCCGCTCCCTTATCCCCTCGTCCAACAACAAGAGCTCATTCCCAGCAGCTCTGCTATATCCTCTTTCTCCGCCCAGCCCCCCAAGAGTTGGTTCCCTCCACCCCTCATCCAACAACAAAGGTGCCCGGATCGCCTGATTCCCCCTGGCGACCTCACATCTCTCCGCGCGATGATGCACTCCACTTCCTAGTGTGCGCCGGGGCCGGGCCTGTGTGCACGACAGCTGGGATGTGCAGGGGAAGGTGGGCCACAGCGAGATCCAGCCTCATCTCGCTCTTTGGAGCATCGCGGGTCCATCGAGCGAAGACGGCGCACCGGTGGCGGTCTCCGTCGAGAGTGCACGCCATGCTCTGACTCTTCCTCTGCTCCGACTCCCGGCCTTTCTTGCTTGGGGCCACGAAAGCTCGCTAGGCTCTCTTCGGTGACCACGCTACAGCAGCAACCTTCGTTCCGTTCCAGGCGCGTGCCTTTCCCACTTTGGAGTTCATTTATCCTTCATTCCGTTCCCTTTGGCCTCTTTTTTCTTCCTTAGCCTCTTATTTCTTATTCCTAGATGGCTTCTTAACACCCAGACAAATCAAAGTTGTATATAAATTAGATGGATTGGATGTAAGGAGCCGATGTGGGACTATCTAAAAAGTGAATTGACCTCACTTTAAACATCCCCTAATATCAGTTTTATTTTTTCCTCGGCCTGGCTCATCAGGATCAGAATAGGTGGGCTTGGTCACTGGCTCGCGTTGTTTTTTTTAAGCTAGTTGTGTTGAGGTTGGTTTTGAGACGGAGAAAGGAAAGTGACATACGCAGTTTTGAGACGGACGGACGATCGGACGAAATTATGGTGGTAAGAAGCGATCACCCCTTTATTATTAGGGAAAGATAAAGGAAAGACGTGTCCTATCGGAACAGGTAAAAGCACAGTTCAACTTGTGAAATTTCATGCTGGTTCAGCTAAGTTGCTTTGATTCTTAGCTTAATTATCCCTTGGCTATGTCAAAAAATCTATTCAGTTATATGGTTTGCTTCCTCTGAACCTGAATGAACAGATGTTAATATGCTCGTCCAGTTCTGTGTTACATAACCGTACCAGTATGTTTGATGTCCAGTGCATCCGGGCAGCCGCTCCATGGGGCTACTCAGACCATCTTTGGTTGCGCGGCGGGGTTTGGCCCGGCTACCGGACCTTCGCGTTTCGGTGCACCGCAGGGCAGCAACATAGTTTCTTCCAGTGACAGTCTAGGGCTGTCCAGCAAGCTCAATTCACGGCACCGTCGAACACCTTCCAGGCGGGTCAAGCTTTGAGCGAAGCGCCGTCCCGACGGAAGCCGAAGAAGAAGGGTCGTCGAAAGGACAACGATTGATCCCCTATACTTGTGGGTCATCAAGGCTCTTTTCTGGCGCCGTTGCCGGGGAGTGAAGCGCCTTTGGTAAGTGGAATTTGGTAGGGAAATATTTATATTACGTGCTGAAATTTACTGTCACTTGTCACTATGGAAAGTAACCCTTTGAGGGGTTTGTTCGGGGTATCTTCACCTCGACCGGAAGCAATAAGAGTTGCCCCTCTACCTACTACACCTACTGAAAATATTTATTATGAGATTCCTTCGGTTATGTTAGAAAAACTGCTAGCTAATCCTTATGCAGAAGATGGAACGGTACATCCTGATATGCACTTGATATATATAGATGACATTTGTGGATTGTTTAAGCTTGCAGGTTTATCCGAGGATGGAGTTAAGAGGAAGGTCTTCCCTTTATCTTTGGAGCTAAAGGCATCGACATGGTATAGGCTATTGGATGATATTGGAACCGATTGAAATTGGAATTTCATCAAAAGTTTTATCCTATGCATTTGGTTCATCGTGATCGGAATTATATATATAATTTTTGGCCTCGTGAAGGAGAAAGTATCTCTCAAGCTTGGGGGAGGCTTAAGTCCATGATGCACACATGCCCCAATCATGAGCTTTCAAGAGAAATTATTGTACAAAATTTTTATGCTCGGCTTTCTCATAATGATCAATCCATGCTCGATTCTTCTTCTACTGGTTCCTTTATGAAGAAAACTATTGAATTCAAATGGGGTCTTCTAGAGAGAATTAAACGCAACTCTAAAGATTGAGAACTCAACAAAGGTAATGAGTCAGGTATAAAACTTGAGTTTGATTGTGTTAAATCTTTTACGAAAACAGATGCTTTTCACAAGTTTAGTACTAAATATGGACTTGACTCTAAGATAGTAGCTTCCTTTTGTGAATCATTTGCTACACATGTTGATCTCCCTAAGGAGAAGTGGTTTAAATATCATCCCCCTATTGCAGAATTGTTAAAGGAACATGTTATAGTTACAGATGAAACTATTATCTACAATGTTGATCCAGTTGTGCCCACTGCTTATATTGAGAAACCTCCTTTCCCTGTTAGGATTAAGGAAATACTAAAGCTACAACTGTGATTAATAAAAGTAATACTAGAACACCTAAACCTTTTGAGCAAATTAAAGTTGAACCTAATATTGCTATGATTAAGGATCTCTTGGTTGATAATATTGATGGGCATGTTATTTATTTCTGTGATGAAGCTGCTAGAATTGCTAACCCACTAGAAATGAACGGGATATGCTAGATAAGAATAAACCCGTAGTGGGCATGCCTGTTGTCTCTGTTACAATTTGAGATCATTGCTACTATGGTTTACGTGATATGGGTGCCAGTGTGAGTGCTATTCTGTTTACCTTATATCAAGAGATTATGAATGATATTGCACCTACTGAGACTGAAGATATTGATGCTACTATTGAGCTCGCGAATAGAGATACTATTTCACCACTTGGGATTGTTCGATATGTTGAAGTCTTGTGTGGTAAGATCAAATACCCTACTGATTGCTTAGTACTTAGTTCACAACAAGATAATTTTTGTCCCATTATATTTGGTAGACCTTTATTGAATATCGTTGGAAAGATTAGAGTTAAATTTGGTGATGTATCTCATGAGTTTAATTTCTCTAAGTTCCATAGACAACCACATGAGAAAGAATTATCTAATAAAAACCAAATTACTGGTCTTGCTTCTATTACTGTACCTCCTACTGATCCGTCAGAACCATATTTGCTAGACCATGAAAATGATATGCATATGAATGAAAGAAACGAAATAGATGAGATATTATTTAAACAAGCACATATCCTTAAATATAATTTACATGTTGAAACTCTTGGAGATCCTCTTCCACCTAAGAGTGATCATGTGTTTGAATTAAAGAAATTACCTGATACACTAAAATATGCTTATCTTGATGAAAAGAAGATATATCCTGTTATTATCAATGCTAACCTTTAAGAGCATGAAGAAAAGAGATTACTTAAAACTCTGAGGAAGCATCGTGCTACTATTGGATATACTCTTGATGGTCTTAAGGGCATTAGTCGCACTCTATGTCAGCATAAGATTAATATGGAACTCGATGCTAAGCCGGTTGTTGATCATCAACACTGTTTGAATCCTAAGATGAAGGATGTGGTAAGAATAAAATATTAAAGCTTCTGGAGGCAGGTATAATTTATCCTATAGATGATAGTAGATGGGTAAGTCCTGTTCATTGTGTTCCTAAGAAATGAGGCATTACTATTGTTCCTAATGATAAAAATAAACTTATCCCACAAAGAATTATAACTGGTTATAGGATGGTAATTGATTTCAGGAAATTAAATAAAGCTACTAGAAAACATCATTACCCCTTGCCCTTTATTGATCAAATGCTAGAAAGATTGTCTAAGTATACACACTTTTGCTTCTTAGATGGTTATAGTGGTTTTTCTCAAATACCTATGTCACAAGAAGATCAAGAGAAAACCACTTTTACTTGTCCTTTTGGAACTTATGCTTATAGACGTATGCCTTTTGGTTTATGTAATGCACCTGCTACCTTTCAAAGATGTATGACTGCTATATTCTCTGACTTTCATGGATGATTTTTCCGTTTACGGGACTTCTTTTGATGATTGCTTAAGCAACCTTGATCGAGTTTTGCAGAGATGTGAAGAAAATAATCTTGTCTTAAATTGGGAGAAGTGCCACTTTATGGTGAACAAAGTTATGTACTTAGGCATAAAATTTCTGAAAGAGGTATTGAAGTTGATAAAGCTAAAGTTGATGCAATTGAGAAAATGCCATGTCCTAAAGATATCAAAGGTATAAGAAGTTCCTAGGTCATGCTGGTTTTTATAGAAGGTTCATTAAAGACTTCTCTAAAATTTTTAGGCCTCTTACTAATCTTTTGCAAAATGATGTTCCATTTGTTTTTCATGATGATTGTGTAGAAGCCTTTGAAATACTTAAGAAAGCCTTAATATCTGCACCCATTGTTCAACCACCTGATTGGAACTTACCCTTCAAAATCATGTGTGATGCTAGTGACTATGCTATTGGTGCTATTCTAGGACAAAGAGTTGATAAGAAATTGAATTTTATCCATTATGCTAGTAAAACTCTAGACAGTTCTCAAAGAAATTATGCTACTACTGAGAAAAAAATAGTACTTGTGTTTGCATGTGATAAATTCAGATTTTATATTGTTGATTCTAAACTAAGTCTTCACACCGATCATGCTGCTATTAAATATCTTATGGAAAAGGAAGATGCTAAACCTAGACTTATTAGGTGGGTTCTTTTGCTACAAGAATTTGATTTGCATATTGTTGACAGAAAGGGAGCTAAGAATCCTGTAGCTGATAATTTGTATAGAATGGAAATGTTCTTGATGGCCCACAGCCTATTGGTGATAGTTTTCCTGATGAACAATTATCTGTTATAAATGCTTCTCGTAATACTCCTTGGTATGCAGACTATGCTAATTACATTGTTGCTAAATATATACCACCTAGTTTCACATACCAACAAAAGAAAAGTTCTTCTTTGATTTAAGACATTACTTTTGGGATGAACCACATCTATATAAAGAAGTAGATGGTGTTATTAGATGTTGTGTACCTGAGCATGAACAGGAACAAATCCTTCGGAAGTGCCATTTTGAAGCATATGGAGGGCACCACGCTGGAGATAGAACTGCACATAAGGTATTACAATCTGGTTTTTATTGGCCTATTCCCTTCAAAGATGCACGTAAGTTTGTCCTTTCTTGTGATGTATGTCATAGAATTGATAATATTAGTAGACGTCTGAAAATGCCTATGAATCACTTGTTATTGAACCATTTGATGTTTGGAGATTTGATTATATGGGACCTTTTCCTTCATCCAATGGGTATACTCATATTTTAGTTGTTGTTGATTACGTTACTAAGTGGGTAGAAGCTATTCCAACTAGAAGTGTCGATCATAACACCTCTATTAAAATGCTTAAAGAAGTTATTTTCCCAAGGTTTGGAGTCCCTAGATGTTTAACGACTGATGGTGGTTCACATTTTATTAATGGTGCTTTCCGTAAACTTCTTGCTAAATACGATGTTCACCATAGAATTGCATCACCTAATCATCCTCAGTCTAGTTGTGACGACCCCGGCTTAATCGTGCACTAACCATACACGCAAATGCACACGATCAAGCCTAAGGACTCACTTGAAGATATCACAACACAACTCTAAAACATAAATAAATTCATACAAGCTTTATATTACAAGCCAGGGCCTCGAGGGCTCGAATACATAGCTCGATGGCATACAAGCATCAGCGGAAGCATCAGATATCTGGGTACAGATATATTACAGAAATAGAGATAAGCCTTTATGAAGGCAGGGCAAAATAAAACTCTATGATAGAAAGGCGTAGGCCTCCTGCCTAGGACCCTCCGAATCCTACTCCTGGTCGTCTGTCGGCTCCTCGTAGTAGTACTCGCCTGGAGGGTAGTAGTAGTAGCCGTAGTCGTCGACTGGGGCAGCTATCTCAGGGGCTCTGTCATCTGGCGGCGTCAATTGGATATGGGGAGAAAAAGAAAATAAAGCAAACTTGAGTACTCATCTGAAGTACTCAGCAAGCAAGGATCTACACTACATATGCAACATTATCAAAGGGTGGCTGTATATGTGGACTGGGCTGCAGAAATGCTAGAATAGAGGGGAAAGCCTAGTCCTATCGAAGACTAGCATCTTCAACATCTTCAGCAGTCTTGCAACATTAGAAGAGTGCAGATTAACATAATGTAAAGCAGCAGTAGTGGTGTCATCAACCTCGCCCAGAGATCCTTTCTCGACTCCCTGCGAGAAAGCAATCCCAGAGCCATACTATCCAGTATCATCTCAAGTCACCAGTTCTAGTTGTACCGATCGGGATACAACTCCGAGTGTCCGTTACCGTAGGACAGGCTATCGATAGATTGTTTTGTTCCCTGCAGGGGTGCACCAACTTACCCACCACGCTCGCTTAACTCCGGCCGGACACACTTTACTGGGTCATGCCCGGCCTCGGCCAAACGATACGCCGCAACCCGACCGAAAACTTAACAGAGAGGTCAGCACGCCGGACTAAACCTAGGCATCCAGGGGTCTTGGGCCATCGCCCCGGACGCTCCTGCATGTTGCGAACGCGGCCGAAAGCAGACCTAACCCCCTTAATACAAGCGCAGGCTTAACCAGTCCAATTCGGCGCGCGCCGCTCAGTCGCTGACATCCATTAAGCCCCGATTGAAGTATACGACGCAGAACGCCCATACTATGCCCACGTGATGGTTAGTGCTATCAGGCCAGAGGCCCCTCGGATCAAATATCCAAACCGTTAGTGTGTTGATAGTGCAGAAACGAGCAGAGACTCATGAAAGATGTGACCCCGTCGCCCCGTCTCGAGGACTTGCAGCAAGGGCTAGGAATGCCCGGCCACGCCTTGTGTTAAACTCTCGGGCACCCTCCAGGTCAACCCGACTCCACATCACTCGCAATTAAGCTCGCGCGGGTACCCCTCAGGGCCGACCCGTCTTTAGTATCATGGTTCAGTGTTCAGTCATAGTAACCAAAGTATCTGTGTGTCTGACACCAAGGGGAACCCTGAGGAATCACCCTCGATGGAATTCCCTCTGATGTTACCGTCAAGGTGAACGGAGGAGAATCACCCTCGAGGTCCACTCTTGAGGGGTTGCGCGACGGTGTCGTTATCGGGGGTGGTGTAGGAGGAATCACCCTCGCTGACCACGCCCGATTAACTAACCTACAAGGTTATCATCAGGAGTGCTGACGAGGTATCACCCTCGGCACTCGATAGTAACCCAGTAGTGTCGAGCAACTAAGGGGAAGTGACATGCAGTGCCGGGGTCTGGTCTTCGATCCCGTTGCTCGGGTCTTCAGATAATCCAGCGGGACAGTCGGGATATAGTGGGGGTCACTGATGGGGTTCTACCCAAACTATACTAAACAGTTTAGGATAAGCAGGTAGGTAACAATAACATGTTACAATAAAACAGGCTATGCAGCAGATATAGGATAGCAGCAGCAACAGTATCTTCTAATGCAAGCATAAGAGAGAAGAGAGTGGGCGATATAGGAATGCTCAAAAGGGGGTGCTTGCCTGTTTGCTCGGCGGCAAGGGCAAGATCGTCAACTGCATCGTCGGGGACGTAGTCGTTCTCCAGAGCTGCGTCTGCCGCGGGAGCTACGTCAACGTCGGGGTCTACCGAGAGAGAAGAGGGGGAAGAAACAGGTAAACATAATGCAAACAAATGCAACACAGGGCATGCTACGCCTAGTATGTAGTGCAGGGTTGCCTAAAGATGCTTCTAGGTCATTTTAGTTATTTTAGGATCAACGTGGGATTTATTAACCGATATGTGTGCACTATTCATCTACCAGAATCGGGCTCAAAGTTATGAGTTCTCCTACGTATGGGGTTCCGACATAGAAACAGACGACACGATTAGATTTGTCTCGTCGTTCTGATCAACTTTCATGTTTTAAGTTTTTCGATCTGAGCTACGGTTTAAAAGTTATTAATTTTCGAAGTTTAAATGATTTTCTGGAATTATTTTTATTAACAAAAAATAATATATGACGTCAGCATGACTAGGTGATGACGTCAGCAGTCAACAGCCTCGCTGACCAGGTCAAACCTGACATGTGGGTCCAGTGGGACCCACATGTCAGTCTCTGTTATTTAACAGTGAATTAAACTAATCTAATTTGCTTAATTAGGGGAGTGGGCCCAACCTGTCAGTGGGTAATTAGTTCATATAATTAGTTTTTATTAATTAAAATGTTTTATTTAACCTAAATGTGGTGGGGCCCGCGTGTCAGTGGCTGGGCTGCCTAGTCAGCACAGTTGACTGGGTCAACCAGTCAACTGGGCCCCCCGGACCCACTGGTCGGCGACCCAGGGGCGGGACCCACTGACGACAGGTCAACACGGCAGCCGGAGACGCGCCGACGACCTCTCCAGCGGCGGAAGTTCGCCGAAGTTGCTCGGAAAACCGCTATAGTGGCCCGTTTCGAGCGCGGCCACTTGCGTTCGATCGGGCGTTCGAAGCCGCGTCGTTTGGTGGCGGTGTTGTACCAAATGGTCGCCGGAAAATTGGCTGGTGACGAGCTTTGGCGGTAGCGCATTCGGACGCGCGTCGAGCTAGGGGCTAGAGGGCACGGGAAGGCGTGCAGGTGAGTGTATTGTGCTCCTGGGAGCACCAGGAGCTCGCTGGTGGGCTCAGGTGAGCACGACAGCGGTTGTGGCCACGGCGGCGAAGAGCTCGACGGCGACGCGTTCGGGCACCATGGAAAAACAGCTAGCGCGCGCGTGCGGAGCAAACAGAGAGATGGGGAAGGAGGGGAAGCTCACAGCGAAGGCACACGGTGGCCGTCGACTGCTTAGTAGCAGCAGAACGGCGGGAATCATCGGAGGCGCGCCGGTGATCCGAGGAAGAAGACGAGGCGGTGGGGCTCGGTGCAGAGTTCCCTGGCTTCAACGGGCAGCGCCAGACGACGTGGTCGAGCACGGTGCTCCCTCCAGGTACGATGGCAGCTCGCGGGGACGCCGGTGGCCACGGCGAGCAGCAAGGCGCGGCGGCTGCGGCGCTCGACGGCGGATCTGAGAAGGGAAGAGGCGAGGAACGAGCGAGGGAGAGAGGTGAGGAATGAGCGAGGAGTCCAGGGGGGATGGACAAGGCAGGTCCTTATCCTCCTTGCTGTCGGCGGGTGTCGGTGGCGTCGGCCTGTCGACGCCTCGCCGGCGCGCGGGCGCTCGGCCATGGGCACGGCGACACGCAAGAGAGAGAAGAGGGAATGGGCCAGGTGGGCCGGTAATCGGGGCACTGTGCACTAAGGCCCAGTGCACAGTGCCTCGTTTTATTTTTCTGTTTTGATTTTTCTTTTATTTCTTTTCTGTTTAGTACTTGTTTGGCCACGTATGCACTTTTGCAAAATATGAATCTTGGCCCATATATTACAGTGCAATATTACTTGTCACCAAAAACTTGTTTGGGCAAAGTAGGATTTTATTTGAATTTAATATGATTTCAAAAAGATTAAACAATGCTGTTTTGGAGCTGTTTCATGTTGTTGGAGTCATTTAGCTAATCCAAGTATCATCACTTATATTTTTATAAGTGCTTCTGGAATATTTGTTATTTAGTGAACATTTTTCCAACAGTGCATGAGCAACTTCATATTTCACTTTTGAATTTGAGTTGATTTCCAGAATAGAGTGTGAATTATTTTGGTTAACCACTGTGACTAGGCACTGCAAATGATATGACTTGGCATGATTAGCAGTTGATCACAGTGGTAATTACACAGGGGTGTTACAAATTCTCCTCCTCTAAAAGAAATTCTTGTCCCGAGAATTTAGGAGGTGGAAGGAAAGAGGTCGGGATATTCTTCTCGAAGATGATCCTCGCGTTCCCAAGTGGCTTCATCTTTAGTATGATTCGACCACTGCACTTTCAGGAACTTGGTCGTCTTCTGACGAGTTCGACGTTCAGCTTCATCGAGAATGCGGATGGGATGCTCCTTATAAGATAAGTCATCTTGCAATTGGAGCATCTCGTGATCCACTGCGCGGTGTGGAGATTCCTTGAAGCATTTACGAAGTTGCGACACATGAAAGACGTCGTGCATATGAGAGAATTGCGGCGGCAATTCCAATTTATATGCCACCTGTCCACGTCTAGCCACGATGCGGAAAGGACCAATATAGCGAGGAGCTAGCTTGCCTTGATTCCGAAACGACAAGTGCCCTTCATAGGTGTGACACGAAGATAAGCTTGATCACCTGGTTGATAGGTCAGACCCCAACGTTTGCGATCATAGTTGCTCTTCTGGTGGTCCTGAGCCTCCTTGAGATTTTCTCGGACAATTCTGACTTGTTCTTCGGCATGTTGAATAATGTCCGGTCCCACGAGAGGTCGTTCCCCAGTTTTTGACCAATTCAGAGGGGTTCGACACTTATGTCCATAAAGCACTTCGAAGGGGGCCATTTTCAAGCTGGCTTGATAGCTGTTGTTATAAGAGAATTCGGCATACGGGAGAGATTCTTCCCACTTCTTACCGAACGATATAACACAAGCCCGAAGCATATCTTCAAGCACTTGGTTAACTCGCTCAACTTGGCCTTGGGATTGTGGATGATATGCTGAACTCTAGGTAATGTGCGTTCCCATAGCTTCTTGGAAACTCTCCCAGAACTTGGACGTGAAAAGACCGCCACGGTCCGAACTGATTTCCTTCGGAATACCGTGGAGTGAAACAATTCTGGAGATGTAAAGTTCTGCTAACTGACTAGCAGTGATAGTTTCCTTGACAGGCAGAAAATGTGCAACTTTGGAAAGTTGGTCAACGACGACAAGAATAGCATCGTGACCTTTCTGAGACTTGGGAAGACCAGTAATGAAATCCATTTGCACTTTATCCCATTTCCACAAAGGAATAGGGAGTGGTTGAAGAATACCAGCAGGCTTCTGATGTTCTGCTTTCACGCGACGACATACGTCACATTCAGCAACGTATCAAGCAATGTCCTGCTTCATTCTAGACCACCAGTACCTCTGTCGAAGATCCCGATACATCTTGGTGCTACCCGGATGGATAGACAGCGGTGTATCATGAGCCTCCTTCATGACTTTGTCAGTCATAAGTTCGAAACGAGGTACCACGATGCGGTCTCTGAAATACATGGTTCCGTCTTTTGCAATCGAGAAATCCATGTACTTCTCAAGATGAAGCTCATTCTTCATCAGATCGATTTCAGCATCTTTGGCTTGCGCTTCTTTAACAACTTTCTCAAGGTCTAGCTGTACCACAAGGTTATTAAGAGAACCCTGCGGAATGATACAGACGTTCAACTTGCGCAATTCTTCATATAGCTGGGGTTGAGCTTGCTTAACCATGAGGTTATTGCAATATGACTTGCGGCTCAAGGCATCAGCCATCACATTAGCCTTGCCAGGGGTATAATAAATACCACAGTCATAGTCCGTAATTGTTTCCAACCATTGTTGTTGACGAAGATTAAGATCCGGTTGGGTGAACAAGTACTTCAGACTCTGATGATCGGTATAAATCTCACACCGATTACCAAGAAGATAATGTCGCCACTGCTTCAAAGCATAGATCACAGCAGTGAGTTCGAGACCATGCACTGGATAGTTTTCTTCATGCGGACGCAATTGTCGCGAGGCATATGCAATTACCTTTCGCTCTTGCATTAGGACACAACCTAATCCTTGACGAGAGGTGTCACAATATATCACAAAGTCCTTGCGTGAATTGGGAGGAGCAAGCACTGGAGCAGAAGTAAGCTTGTGTTTGAGGGTCTGGAAACTCTCCTGACATTTGTCTGTCCATTCAAACTTATCGCCTTTGTGGAGCAGATTAGTCAGGGGCTTGGCAATCTTGGAAAAGTTCTCGACGAATCGACGGCAATAACTTGCAAGGCCGAGAAAACTTCTGACTTGCTTGGTGTTCTTCGGAGGAGTCCAGTCAAGAATAGCCTGAACACGCTCTGGATTAACGGCGATACCGTCCTTGGAAATCACATGTCCAAGGTAGGTCACTTTAGAAAGCCAGAATTCACACTTGGAGTACTTGGCATACAACTTGTGTTCTCGAAGCCTTTCTAGAACAAGGCGAAGATGCTCGACATGTTCTACCTTATTCTTCGAATATACCAGAATATCATCTAGATAAACCACGACGAACTTGTCGAGGTAATCCATGAATATATAATTCATCAGGCGGGAGAACATAGCTAGAGCATTCGTTAGGCCAAATGACATGACGGTGTATTCATAGGAGCCATAACGAGTAACGAAGGCGGTCTTCGGAATATCCTCTTCACGGACACGGATCTGGTGATAACCCAACCTCAAGTCGAGTTTAGAGAACACCGATGATCCAGCAAGTTGATCATATAAGTCATTGATCCGGGGAAGCGGATATTTATTCTGAATGGTTGCCTGGTTGATAGGACGGTAATCTTGGACCAACCTATTCGTACCATCTTTCTTCTTGACAAAGAGAGACGGTGCTCCCCAGGTAGAGGAACTGGGACGGATGAAGCCCTTCTTAAGTGATTTATCTATTTCTTCCTTGAGCTCAAGAAGGTGGTGCGGTGGCATCTTGTAAGGACGCCTCGCAATAGGAGTGGTGCCAGGCTTCAAGTCAATGACAAACTTGACAGCTCTAGCAGGGGGTATTCTTGGAAGTTCTTCTGGGAAAACATCCTGGAATTCGCAGACGACTGGAACATTTTCGATCCCCTCAAGCGGAGAAGCGTTCAACGCATTCAAGGCATAAATCTGAGCCTCGGCGTTGTAAGTGATATGAGCACGGTAATTCACCAACTCATTTGATGGATGAAGAAGATGAACAACTTTAGTGGCACAGTTGATTGAGGCGTAGTGAGCCTTCAACCAATCCATTCCCAGAATAAGATCAATGTTGGAATTATTCAGAATTATGGGGAAGGCCTGAAAATTCCTCCCTTCAATCACAACATTGACTTCAGGGCTAAACATTGAGGCTTGGCACTGACCCGCGGGAGTGTTTACTGCTAACGGATGGTGCAACTTCTCATATTTAATGCCATGTATGAATGCGAAATGTTCGGACATGAATGAATGCGATCTTCCTGAATCAAATAAAACTGAAGCTGGTACTGAATTAACAAGAAGTGTACCCATCATGGTTTCAGGTTGATCCTGAGCTTCAGCCATGTTGACGTGGTAGTTCTGCCCACGACCATAAGAAGGTCTGACATTGTTGTTACGCTGCTGAGGAATTCCACGGCCATTACCACGGCCAGCAGAAGGAAGTGCTAACTGATTCTGATTCTGAGAACAGTCTCTGGCGCGGTGACCTAGCTGGCCACACTTGAAGCATAGTCCACTGTCAGGACGAGGTGCAGGAGCTTGAGGTGGTGCAGCTCGAAGAGGCTGCCTCGATGGTGGAGGAGGCAGACGAGTTGCGGCATATGCAGGCCTGTACACTGGAGCTGCTGGACGGTACATGCTCTGTGGAATCCATATGCGGCGCTTCTGGGAAGACGAGCCCGAAGATGAGCCCGCTTCACGAGTGCGTCTGGTAGCTTCCTTGTGCTTCTTCAGACCAGTCTCGACCATGATAGCCTTATTCACCAAGGTGGCGAAGTCAGGATACTCTTAGACGAGCAGGGCTAACTGAATGTCATGGTGTAGCCCTTCACGAAACTTCTCCTGCCTACGGGCATCTGTGGGGATGTCTTCTTCAGCGTAGCGAGACAAGTCAAGAAACTCGCGCTGATAGACTTCTACAGTCTTGTTGCCTTGAACAAGGTTGCGGAACTCAGCCTTCTTGCGTGCTATAACTGCTTGAGGAAAATAGCGGGCGCGAAAAGCAGTCTTGAACTCCACCCAGGTAACGAAAGTTCCAGGAGGTAGGGTCTGTCTGTGGGTGGCCCACCATTGTGCTGCGGGACCCTTCAGGAAGTATGTCGCAAAGGTGACATAGCTGGCAGGGAGAACATCAGCTGACTCCATCTCATAGAAGATGTCACGCAGCCAATCATCAGCATCCAGCGGGTTAACAGTGTTGCGGAATATTGATGGGTTGAGACGCACGAACTCTGGCAGTGTAATTGAAGGTGGCTGCTGGTTGGCATTGGGACGGGGAAACTGATTCATAATCCCAGTCATAAACTGATGGTTGAGTTCAAACTGTTGCATCATAGCAGCCATATAGTCTGGCGGTGGCGGCGGTGGTGGATTGTTATCTGCCATCCTGCTAAATTCAACAGGGGTAGTTTAGCAGAAGCCAATGCGAGTGTTTAGTGACATGCATGATGTAACGCGATGGAATTTAAGTAGTACAACATATGCTTATTAGCAGTCATTAAGTCATACAGATCCATACAGAGTCGGTTACATTCGGGCAGCATAACGGCGCAAATTCAAAAGCTAGACATACTAGGCGGCGCGCAGGCACGCGGTAAGGAAGTACACAATGAGACATAGCAAAGGCTACATCAACGTCGGAGAAAACCACTGAAATGGGGTAACTGCGAGTGCGGACAATGGACGTTCATCGCAGAAGGATCCTGCGCTCCATGTGCACTCTGATGTAGAACCCGGTCTCGAGCTAAAAGAAGAGGTCCACGTGCAGGTGTGTGACCTCCCACAGCAGGCCAATCGATCCCTGGTGGCATCTCGGTCCTGCGCGGGTAAAGGATATGCTCTGGATGTATCCCTGCATGAACAGCTGGTAGCAACTGCGTCATAGCCTCGTAGAGTCATACTCGAGTGGCAAACAACTCGACTGCCAGAGCCCGAACAGTGCGATCCAGAGCCTGAGTACACTGAATCAGAACTCGCGGATCGTAGCGACGAGGCTCGTACGGGGCATAGGTAGCCGTGTAGTATCCAGTAGCATCTCCAGCAGGGGCATACGGAATGTATCGGAACTCAGAGTCATCCAAGCTAGCGCTGTGCTCTCCTCGGAGACGTGCGACAGCAGAGTAGGCGACATCATGGACTGCCATCTCAATCGTCACGCCGATACTGTGGAAAAGGTACAGCTCGGTGTCTGAGTCATCCTGCTGATCATAGATATGAACATCAGCATAGTACTGCTCCTGGTTGAACTCGCGGTAAACCTCGTAGACCATGTAGTCAGGGTACCAGCGGTAACCCAGTCTGGTCAAGAGAGCGATCAGAACAGCTGGAACCCAGGGGCATCACGAGCCCAAGTGCGAAGCACAAGCTGGGTCGTAGGGCGCGGTGGAAACAGGCGATCCATCTAAAATAAATGAAATTCAGGATTGTCACTTGACAAGGAGAAGCATAACAGATCTCGAAGAGAAAGGTTAAACAAAACAATGGAATGGAAAATGATTATCAGACTAATCAGATCAATGATAGGGAAATCGCACAGATATCCAGCTTTCCGGGTGGACGGAATTTACGAGATCCTAAGTGTCGGTGTTAGTTAATTTATTAAACCCGAATAGATGAGAGATCAGAGTCCCAGAGTAAAGATTGAGGAGTAAAAGATCCTAATACCACCCAGTTGGCGACGTGGGCCCGTAAGCCACACAGCCAAGTTAGTAAAATAGTTTTCGGTTTCTAGACTCAAGTTTGGCCAAGGAATTGGAAAGGGGGACTCCTAGAGGCAGTCGGCTCTGATACCAACCTGTGACGACCCTGGCTTAATCGTGCACTAACCATACACGCAAATGCACACGATCAAGCCTAAGGACTCACTTGAAGATATCACAACACAACTCTAAAACATAAATAAATTCATACAAGCTTTATATTACAAGCCAGGGCCTCGAGGGCTCGAATACATAGCTCGATGGCATACAAGCATCAGTGGAAGCATCAGATATCTGGGTACAGATATATTACAGAAATAGAGATAAGCCTTTATGAAGGCGGGGCAAAATAAAACTCTACGATCGAAAGGCGTAGGCCTCCTGCCTAGGACCCTCCGAATCCTACTCCTGGTCGTTTGTCGGCTCCTCGTAGTAGTACTCACCTGGAGTGTAGTAGTAGTAGCCGTAGTCGTCGACTGGGGCAGCTATCTCAGGGGCTCCGTTATCTGGCGGCGTCAATTGGATATGGGGAGAAAAAGAAAATAAAGCAAACATGAGTACTCATCCGAAGTACTCAGCAAGCAAGGACCTACACTACATATGCAACATTATCAAAGGGTGGCTGTATATGTGGACTGGGCTGCAGAAATGCCAGAATAGAGGGGGAAAGCCTAGTCCTATCGAAGACTAGCATCTTCAACATCTTCAGCAGTCTTGCAGCATTAGAAGAGTGCAGATTAACTTAATGTAAAGCAGTAGTAGTGGTGTCATCAACCTTGCCCAGAGATCCTTTCTCGACTCCCTGCGAGAAAGCAATCCCAGAGCCATACTATCCAGTATCATCTCAAGTCACCAGTTCTAGTTGTACCGATCGGGATACAACTCCGAGTGTCCGTTACCGTAGGACAGGCTATCGATAGATTGTTTTCTTCCCTGCAGGGGTGCACCAACTTACCCACCACACTCGCTTAACTCTGGCCGAACACACTTTACTGGGTCATGCCTGGCCTCGGCCAAATGATACGCCACAACCCGACCGAAAACTTAACAGAGAGGTCAGCACGCCGGACTAAACCTAGGCATCCAGGGGTCTTGGGCCATCGCCCCGGACGCTCCTGCACGTTGCGAACACGGCCGAAAGCAGACCAAACCCCCTTAATACAAGCGCAGGCTTAACCAGTCCAATTCGGCGTGCGACGCTCAGTCGCTGACGTCCATTAAGCTCTGGCTGAAGTATACGACGTAGAATGCCCATACTATGCCCACGTGATGGTTAGTGCTATCAGGCCAGAGGCCCCTCGGATCAAATATCCAAACCGTTAGTGTGTTGATAGTGCAGAAACGAGCAGAGACTCACGAAAGATGTGACCCCGTCGCCCCGTCCCGAGGACTTGCGGCAAGGGCTAGGAATGCCCGGCCACGCCTCGTGTTAAACTCTCGGGCACCCTCCAGGTCAACCCGACTCCACATCACTCGTAATTAAGCTCACGCGGGTACCCCTCAGGGCTGACCCGTCTTTAGTATCATGGTTCAGTGTTCAGTCATAGTAACCAAAGTATCTATGTGTCTGACACCAAGGGGAACCCTGAGGAATCACCCTCGATGGAATTCCCTCTGATGTTACCGTCAAGGTGAACGGAGGAGAATCACCCTCGAGGTCCACTCTTGAGGGGTTGCGCGACGGTGTCGTTATCGGGGGTGGTGTAGGAGGAATCACCCTCGCTGACCACGCCCGATTAACTAACCTACAAGGTTATCATCAGGAGTGCTGACGAGGTATCACCCTCAACACTCGATAGTAACCCAGTAGTGTCGAGCAACTAAGGGGAAGTGACGTGCGGTGCCGGGGTCTGGTCTTCGATCCCGTTGCTCGGGTCTTCAGATAATCTAGCGGGGCAGTCGGGATATAGTGGGGTCACTGATGGGGTTCTACCCAAACTATACTAAACAGTTTAGGATAAGCAGGTAGGTAACAATAACAGGTTACAATAAAATAGGCTATGCAGCAGATATAGGATAGTAGCAGCAGCAGTATCTTCTAATGCAAGCATAAGAGAGAAGAGAGTGGGCGATATAGGAATGCTCAAAAGGGGGTGCTTGCCTGTTTGCTCGGCGGCAAGGGCAAGATCGTCAACTGCGTCGTCGGGGACGTAGTCGTTCTCCGGAGCTGCGTTTGCCGCGGGAGCTACATCAACGTTGGGGTCTACCGAGAGAGAAGAGGGGAAAGAAACAGGTAAACATAATGCAAACAAATGCAACACAGGGCATGCTACACCTAGTATGCAGTGCAGGGTTGCCTAAAGATGCTTCTAGGTCATTTTAGTTATTTTAGGATCAACGTGGGATTTATTAACCGGTATGTGTGCACTATTCATCTACCGGAATCGGGCTCAAAGTTACGAGTTCTCCTACGTAGGGGGTTCCGACATAGAAACAGACGACACGATCAAATTTGTCTCGTCGTTCTGATCAACTTTCATGTTTTAAGTTTTTCGATCTGAGCTACGGTTTAAAAGTTATTAATTTTTGAAGTTTAAATGATTTTCTGGAATTATTTTTATTAACAGAAAAGAATATATGATGTCAGCATGACTAGGTGATGACGTTAGCAGTCAACAGCCTCGCTGACTAGGTCAAACCTGACATGTGGGTCCAGTGGGACCCACATGTCAGTCTCTGTTATTTAACAATGAATTAAACTAATCTAATTGGCTTAATTAGGGGAGTGGACCCAACCTGTCAGTGGGTAATTAGTTCATATAATTAGTTTTTATTTATTAAAATGTTTTATTTAACCTAAATGTGGTGGGGCCCGCGTGTCAGTGGCTGGGCTGCCCAGTCAGCACAGTTGACTGGGTCAACTGGGCCCCCCCGGACCCACTGGTCGGCGACCCAGGGGCGGGACCCACTGACGACAGGTCAGCATGGCGGCCGGAGACGCGCCGGCGACCTCTCCAGCGGCGGAAGTTCGCCGGAGTTGCTCGGAAAACCGCTATAGTGGCCCGTTTCGAGCGCGGCCACTTGCGTTCGATTGGGCGTTCGAAGCCGCGTCGTTTGGTGGCGGTGTTGGACCAAATGGTCGCCGGAAAAGTGGCCGACGACGAGCTTTGGCGGCAGCGCATTGGGGCGCGCGTCGAGCTAGGGGCTAGAGGGCACGGGGAGGCGTGCAGGTGAGTGCGTCGTGCTCCTGGGAGCACCAGGAGCTCGCTGGTGGGCTCAGGTGAGCACGACAGCGGTTGTGGCCACGGCGGCGAAGAGCTCGACGATGACGCGTTCGAGCACCGTGGAAAAACAGCTAGTGCGCGCGTGCGGAGCAAACAGAGAGATGGGGAAGGAGGAGAAGCTCACAGCAGAGGCACACGGTGGCTGTCGACAGCTTAGTAGCAGCAGAACGCGGGAATCGTCGGAGCCGCGCCGGTGATACGAGGAAGAAGACGAGGCGGTGGGGCTCGGTGCAGAGTTCCCTGGCTTCAACGGGCAGCGCCAGACGACGTGGTTGAGCA